>CM061538.1:305793095-307198095 GCA_030864215.1 Capsicum pubescens | reverse complement strand
ACACCGAGGTGTTATAGGGAGGCGAAAGTATCGAAAGGCGTGCGCCCCACGATTTAGGGTGTTCGCAAGTATCGAAAGGCATACGCCCCACAATTTAGGGTGTTTGCCTAAGCATTGGAGTGTAAGTCCAAAAAAATTACTATGAAATTCCTAATTTAAACGTAATACTAAAATATTTGATTGTTAAATACTTAAATACTCAAATCAAAAGTAAAAGAAAACTTACAAGTCACATTTTCAAATGTATTTGCCGCTGGGTATCGACGGTGCCGCTACTCAAGAAGGTACTTGGAACACACTTTCTTCTTCCTAGTTCCTTTCTTTTCTTTCAGTTCTTTTGAAGTCACAAACTGACTAATTTTCAAGTTGTTTACTTTTTTTCTCTCTTTTAAATATACGATATGTGGTAAATTTGGTGATTTATCTCTTTTAAAATACTTATTTCTAATTATATTAATTTATAAATATTAAAAATTAAAGGATCCATGGGGCTTATGCCTCATCACCTGGGGGCTTACGCCTCACCTCGTACCAGGTAAAACGCCTTGCCTTACCCCCCCCCCCCAATTAAAAATAAGGTGTATTAGGAAAATTGAGATTAGTTATGCTAGGAATAGTTGTGCTGAGATTATTTCTTACACAATTTGATATTAATAGCCCTGGTATTGCTAATGCCATGGATTGCTATGTTTAGTTATACACCCTATAATACTGGATAGAATGTGTACTAATGCATGTATTAGTTATACATACATTGAAAACACTACCAAAAGGGTACTAAATCATACCATGGTTAATACATGTATTATTTCTCAAATACATCCTACCAAATGACCCCTTATTTGATAACCAAATAACTTCAGTACATCTATTATAGAATACAGAAAAAAAAAATTCCAATAAGTAGAATACAGAAAACAAATTTAGTTGAGAAAAATTCAGCAAAAAAGGAAACAGCCTCTCTACCTCCACGAGGTTAGGTGTAAAGTCTGCATACACTTTACCCTCACACACCCCGTTTATGAGATTACACTGAATATGTTGTTGTTGTTGTAAAATTCAATGAAATGATAGAAATATACATGAACTGTGTGACCTCTTATTGGATAGCCAATAACTTCAGTACATCTATTATAGAATAGAGAGAACATTTTTTTACGATAAGTAGAATACAAAGAACTGCCATATGATCAGGAGGTCACGGGTTCGAGCCGTGAAAACAGTCCCTCGCAGAAATGAGAGGTGAGGCTATGTACAATGGACCCTGTGGTCCGGACCTTCCCCGAACCCAACGCATAGCGGGAGCTTTAGTGCACCAGGCTTCCCTCTTTTCAGAATACAGAGAACAAATTTAGTAGCCGTTTGGCCATAGAAATTTTTTTCTTTTTTCCGAAAAATTATTTCACTTTAGTGAAAAAAGTGAAAACACGTTACGTTTGTCCATGAATTTTCCAACTCCAATTCCGGAAAATTATTTGAAAAAGTGAAAACAAGTTTTACTTGTTTTCACTTTTTTCACTCATACTTCTCACACAAAATTTCAAAAACAACTTTAATTTATATTCATGGACAAACACAACTCCAACTCCAACTTCATCTTCAACTCCAACTCCAACTCTGGAAAAAAATAATTTTTATGGCATGAGAAAATTCAGCAAAAGTGGAAGCAGTCTCTCTACCTCCACGAGGTTAGGGGTAAAGTCTATGTACACTACCTCCCCACACCCGGTTTATGAGATTACACTGAGTATGTTGTTGTAAAATTCAGTAAAATGATAGAAATAAACATGAACTGTGTGAATCAAGGAAGAAGGCTACTGAAGTTTCAAGTCTTCTATTAAGAAGTATAGTCCCTTCTACCTAGATCAAGTTTCAAGGAATGCTACTTAGCTGCCTGGATCTTGCTGCATTCACCTTACCCACTGCAAGGAGATTGTCAAACCTTCGTTGATCAAGGATAATCATGTCATTCTCGTCTTCCTTTAAGCCTCAACTTCGTTATCTATAAGTGCACTATCCAAGAGTTTCCAACTAATAGTCTAAGACTCAACTCTTTATCTTCAGAGAGTAACTACAAACTCCAGAGCAGGACCATGCTATATACACATAATCCCTTCAGCATGCAGACTGTAAACAAAATATAATCATGCAACTTCCTTCCAATCAAACTAAAGGTCTAACTGTCAGGTGTTTATCTTCAGAAAGTGATCATAATCTCCAAACTTAGGCCCCGTTTGGCCATGAAAATCATAATTTTCCGGAGTTGGAGTTGGAGTTGGAGTTGTGTTTGGCCATAAATATAAATTAAAGTTGTTTTTGAAATTTTGTGAGAGAAGTATAAGTGAAAAAAGACTTGTTTTCACTTTTCCAAATACAATTCCAAATTGTATTTGGAATTCTCATGGCCAAACACATTATGTTTTCACTTTTTTCACTAAAGTAAAATATTTTTCCGGAAAAAAATTAAAAGTTTTCATGGTCAAACGGCTACTTAATCTATTCAGTTTCACTTCTCGTCGAAACAGTATGCTAAAGTGAGTGGATATTGTTCCCAAGAAAAGCCTTAGTTTATTGTGGCCAATATTTGGCCAACAGTGTTTAAATTGTTTGGCCAAATATTATCCCCGAATACTAAGAATAGGCCATATTATAAATCTTCACGTTGGTCTAGTTTTGGATGATATAGCAAATATATTCCATCTTCTCCACAAAATCCCTAATGGGTCAAATCAATTTTCATAAATACTAAGCAAAGCTTAATCTTGGCAATTGGAGGCTTTGTAAACATGTTAGCAAGATTGTCTCTCGTATTGATCTTCTGAGCATAGACCTTTCCTTTATCCCTGGTTTCCCAAATAAAGTGATACTTCACATTGTGTTTCATCCTCTCATGGTATATCTGTAGTCAATGAATGGCACTTTATCTATCGTGTGGAATGAAGACTAAGCTCAACAAGAAGACCAGAATGCCCATTTGGATTAGCTAAATAAAAGTAGCTTCAAAGCACTTGGGGTTTAAAAGCACTTTTGAAGTGTTGGGGCTGAATTAAAAAAATGCAATTACGTGTTTAAATAGAGGTGCTGAAACTTAAAACAAGTAGTAGCTGTGTTTGTGAAAAATGTTGATAAGCACTATTTTCTTTTAAAATAATAAAAATGTCATTAAAGTAGTTAACACTAAATATGAACTGATTATTGCAAGATTTCAATTCTGGATTGACTTTAGCACAATAAAGTAATTTGTGTTTAAATTTATTTCAAGTTCTAAACTTATTGGATAAAACTATTTTAATTTATGAAGGCATACTCACACCCTTTAACTATTTTATACCTTGCAGCTTCAACCCCTGTAATACCTTCTTTTTTCTTGACGAAACCATTTGCATCCAACAATTCTCTTTCCTAATGGTGGTTTCACAAGAGACTTGAGTACCATTCTTGTGAACAGCGTTATCAAAGGCACGTTTAAGCCCTAAAGCGAGGCTCAAAACGTGTTGGGCACTTCGCCTCGCTTAATATGCGCTTCAGCGTCATCATCAAGGTTCTAAGACATACATTTCATTTCCAATGAGCCTCTTCTGAAAAGGTAACACTAAACAATTGATATTTCACTTTATCATAATCTTTTCAATTTCTTTGTTCATATATTTGTCATTCATGCTTATAATTATTAGTTTTGGACTAAACATATATTTGTATGTTTTCTCCCTTTGCACCTTTTTTCATTAAAGCACACGCCTATTTTGCACTTTGTGCTTAAAGTTCCTTAGGACCTTGGAACTTTTTTGAGCTTTCTGCTTTTGATAACACTGCTTGTGAATAGGCTCAATTTCATGATGGTGGTTTCACTAGTCTCATCTGATGGTTCCAACAAAATCATGTCAATCCCCATCTTATTAAATACCCAATCAACATGCTTCTCACTTCAGTCAATTAGCAATATCCATGAACTACAGGAATCTGTTTCATGTAGCTAGACAATGAAATTTCTAATATAACGGCATTCTACCATGTATTACTAGTTCCCAGAATCCTAGTGGCGGCATATGCTTAACCTTTAACTACTCAAACCCTAACCAGAAACCAACCAATTACAATCATGAACCAAATATAGGGCAATTAAAAGTACCATTTCCACTTCACCAGAACACATTCAGCCTTTAAGCCAAAAATTCATCTACTGGAACTACAGAGTTACAGCAATCCCACAAAAAACAGACAAAATACATAAAACCAACATACACCAATCACAGCCTTGAGTACAATCCAGCAAAAGACCCATCTAAACAAACATCAAGAAAATCAAACCTTTATACACACACTAACACAAAAAAAAAAAAAAAAAAAAAAGTTAAAAACCTGAAATGCAAACATGAACCAGCAGTCATCAAATCCGAGAACCAGTGCACACCCATTAAAGCACTCAGTATAATCCATCAAAATTTCCGAAGAAGAGAATCATCTAAACAAACAAACAAAAATCAAAGTTTTATGTATACTCTTACTAAACCTCAACCACCAAAACCCCTTTAGGCCAGAACCAAGTACACCCATCTAAGCATTCAGTAGAATCCAATAAAAGCTCTAAAAAAGAGTCATCCTAAACCTGAAAATGCAAACATGAACCCCCCATCACCAAATCCCAGAACCAGTGTGTACACTCATTAAAGCACTCAGTATAATCTACCAAAATTTCCAAAGAAGAGAATCATCCAAACGAACAAACAAACAAAGATCAAAACTTTATCCATACACCAACAAAGCACAACCAGCAAAACCCCTTTAGACCAAAACCAAAGCAGACTCATCTAAGCACTTAGTACAATCAATACAACAACAACAACAACAACAAAACCAGTGTATTCCCACAAAGTGAGGTCTGGGGAGGGTAAGATGTACACAGTCCATACCGCTACCTCCGAAGAAGTAGAGAGGTTGTTTCCGATAGACCCCCGGCTCAAGAGAAAGAATACTAAACAAGGGGACTTAGTACAATCAATAAAAGCTCTAAAAAAGAGTAAACAGTTAAAGCATTATAACATGCTAAACACACATAAAGCAGTAGCTGAAAATACAAACATGAGCCCACCACCACCAAATCCCAGAACCAGTGTACACCCACTAAAGCATTCAGTACAATCCACCACAATCTCCCAAGAAGAGAATCATCCAAACAAACAAACAAAGACCAAACTTTTATGCATACACTAACAAAACCTCAACCACCAAAACCCATTTAATCCAAAAAACAAGTACCCCCATCTTTTTTTTAAAAAAAAAAAAAGGTACCCCCATCGAACCACTCAGTACAATCCAATACAAGCTCTAAAAAGAAATGTATCATAAACAAAAATAAAAACTTTAAAACAAAGATAAAAGCAGCAGCTGAAAATGCAAACATGAGCATACCATCACCAAATCCCAGAACCAGTGTATACCCATTAAAGCATTCAGTACAATCCCCCAAAATCCCAAGAAGAGAATCATCCAAACAAACCAACAAAGATCAAGGCTTTATGCATACACTAACAAAACCACAACAACCAAAACCCCTTTAGGCCAAAACCAATGTAGCCCCATCTAAGCACTATGTACAATACAATAAAAGCTCTGGAAGAAAAGTGCCATGTTAAACTATAACAAAAATTAAAAACTTTATAACAGATATAAAAGGGCGGTACCTGAAAATGCTAGATTCGATCTGCAAGTGAGTAACCAACGTTCAATTCCCAGCTACACTCAAAACAAATAAAGGCCAGAAAGAGAGAGAAAGAAAGGAAGATAGGAAAATGGAACTTTGAGCTGTAAAGTTGCAAGTACAAAGATACATACAAAACAACACATTACACATTACACAGAGAGAGAGAGAAAAAAGGATAACACAAAAGCTTAAGCCTATGACAGAGTGTTAATTTTGGCTGTTCTCTGTGTATAATAATTCCTCGTTCCCTATTAACTCAGCACACATAAGTGAAATTAATTATTACTGCACAGTATATTTTAGTAGCATGGACAACTCACATTATGTTTTTTTAATAGTATGGATAAATAAAGATGACAAAGGAAATATTAAGGGGTCGTTTGGTCGAGATATAAAAAATTTAAGGGATAATTAATTCAATTTGGGATAACTAATATCGGTATTAGTTATTCCGGAATAATAATTTCCTAACCAAATGACCCCTAAGGTTATACAGTAATAATTTATCTTCCTTTTTAATGAGTCTTGCATTTTTAAATTTAACAATAATTCAATTTTAAAATACTTTTTCCATATTTAATAGAATAATTTAAATCATAAATTTTTTTAAAAAAATATAATTAAATTTTATGTTCAATTAAACTACATCACATGGAATGGGAAGAAAGAGTAAAAAAAAAAATATTTGTTGTTTGAATTGAATGTTGGTAGATTTGTGATTTTGAGGAAGAAAGGGTAGTGTTGTGGAAATTAAAAGTGGATGAACCAATGAGAGTGGAGTGGGTTGGCACGTGAGAGAGTGACTCTTCATACGTGCGACCGATGCTTTGGTGTATGGCGTGGGAGTGGTGGGGGATACAAGCTACAGTAATTTAATTTTGGTCGACCAACTTTTTCATCTCCATAAAATAAAAACTTTCTCGTTTGATTTATTGTATAAACAAAAATTCACTCTATTAACATGTTTGCTTTTGGAGTAAAGTTTTAGAGAAATAAAAAAAAAAAAATCTTAAATATATTTTTTTTTTCAACAAACAGTTGAAAAAAATTAACCGTAAATAAATACAAGACGGTTTATCAACTCATAAATATTACATTAGATAATAAAAAATTTACATTAGATAATAAAAAATATAAAGCAAAAAGTACACCTATAAAAATTGTATCATATTCAAAAAAATAAATTAAAAATAGCAAAAACTACAAAATTGTCCATCTAAATATAAATTTCCATTAGTTTTCATTTTTTCTATAATTCTCGTCAAGTGTAATAGGAAATACTCTACAAATATTTGATGAAGACTAAAGTATCAATTTTTGACTAACTTGAAGGATCAAGTTCAGTGCATGCAATTTTGGTTATTTTCGATAAAGTTTTATATTGCAAATATAATTATATTTGACTTCTGATTTAAAATTGATGCGTTCATGAATTATGCAGTAATATGTAAATTAAAATATGCATGAGAAATATAATATAAGAATTTGTGTGAATACATAAAGTAAAAGCATCTAAAACAAGGAGAAAATAAATCATTTAAATAACAGGACTTAAAATCACGATAATTCGTATTGATTAATTAGTGAAGTTAAATATGTAGCATTAAATATTACATTGGGTTGGTGAGTTGTTCTTCAACTTGAATCAGAGATCTATGTTTTAAGTTTTCGAATAAAGTTTGATGTGGTATGAAACCTTCACCATCTAAAATGAAATTCTATTGTAAATGTGAATTAGTCAAACCCAAGTCAATATCAGTGTAGCAGAAAATCGAGGGTCATATCGATTTTGAATCATCATTTTTAAGTTGTAGCCGAGTAATTTCTTTTTCAAATATAACCACTTTAATAAGATAGAAGTTGCAGAAAATGTGTGTTCAAACATTTTTTTCAATTGGCTTTGTAGTCTTGAAATACCCAAACTTCAAACAATTGTCTATATGGGGTTGCTGTTAAAAAATTGTTTATTTAAAAAACACTTTTATAATTGCTAGTTTAATCGCACATGTCTTGCACGTGTAACGTTTAATTATTTAAAATTAAATTATTTATCTATTGTGCAGATTTTTAATAAAGTGTAAAACTTTAAATCACTTTTTCAAGATTCTTCACACTTTATTGTAATAATGTAAACATAAACATATATTTTAGTGTAAGCACATATATATTTTACCATCAGAAGTTTCAAGTGATTGATGGATCATCACTTTTGCGTTGCCATGCAGTACCCCTTTCCCTGCTGCCAGAGGCTAGGAGAGACGCGTCAATTGAACCATATTTGTGGTACGGTTATTTTTTCTATATTTAAAATTTTCCATTGTTTTTAAAGTCAAATCTTTGCAAAATTCTGGATTACATTCTTATTACGTACTTAAAACTTTAAAAAAATCAAGATTTCTTAAATTTTTCTTATTCTAACACTTTTATATTTATTTCTAGATTTTTCAAATCTTCTTAAAATCAAATTTAGTTGATTTGTAATTCTTAAACTAATGAAAAAGGTATTAGTTGTCATTAATTCTGATGATTTCTAATAAGGAGAGGTTTTATCGTAAATATATTTAATTAATTTTTAACTCTTAAATATTAGGAAAAATGAGTGAAAAGACGATTTTGTCTAAAGTAAAGACTTTTAATGAAGGGAAAAAAGTTCAAACAAAATTTCTAAGGCCCTTCACACTTTTAATATATTATAGATATAGATATAGATTATAGATTTTTGAAACGGTGCTTTTAAAAATAAGCAATTTGTGTTTGGTAAATTCATTTGAAAAGTGTTTTTGATAAACAGATTGTATTTGACTAATCTTTTTCAAGAATTGCTTTTAGAGACAAATGACGAAAAAAACATATATCAATGAACTCTTTTTTTTAACAAGAATTGCATTAATATAAATAAGGGAGATGTTTACCCGACATTTATCAGTCGGGATTTAGTACAAAAATTTATGAGTCTTATTCTGGGGAGAAGCATTACAGCGTTTAACATATCTAATAAAATAAGTTTCCATCATGTCTGGCCACACAGCTTGGTGTGCACACATTGGTGGAACTTCAAAAAAGTAGTCTCCAATTTGATCTGTAAGGCAACCCCCAACTTTGTCAGTGCATTAGCAACTCCATTCTGTTCTCTATAGCAATGGGTCACTATCGAGCTTTCTAATCTTCTTAGTCTTGACCTGCAATTATCAATAATTTTACTATAGAGAAGATTACCCGAAGATAGCATGGATAAAACCTCAAAAGAATCGATATTAATTTCAATGGGAACCAAATGATTAACCTCTACTAACTGTAAGCCTTCTCTGAGAGCTAACAATTCCATGTGATTGTTAGTAGACTAAGAAAAATCCTTACAAAAGCCCATAACCCAACCACCAGAGTTATTTCTCACTACCCCGACAATCCCACCTTTACCCTATTCCATAGACAAGACTTATCAGTGTTAAATTTGAACCCACTATCATACCCCAATCTTGGGTGAGACGGACAACTACTATAAGAACTCATACTATACAAATGACATAGATGAGAAAATAAATCACTATATGAATGAAATTGCTAATTCTGATAAGAAGTTGTACAGACAATATCAAACCAACTGGCCAAACTGGTATAGATTACATGTGAAACTATGAATACATATGATAGCTTTACAATGTCTACAAAGCCTCTAAGACAATCCATAATTGTACAACTATCAAAATGTAAATGTTAAAGACTCGACAAGACCCAGAATCAACTTAGAGCTCACCAACAGTCGTTGAGTTTTTTTTGTTTCTATTGGAGAGATTTACTAGAACTTGTACCTGCAACATGGAATGCTAGTCCCCCGAGGAACCTCGGTACGAAATAATGTACTAACTATGTAATGCATGAAGTAACCAGAAGTAAAATAAAAGATCAATGAAATTAGGGATCAATGTATAAATGTATAGATAAGGATGAACAACCATTTTTACTTACACTCGTGGAATCTTATATATTACATACTTTTTTTTACTTTAGTCTTCTTTGCTTTATAATCTTTTGTAAGCCATGTGATACATATGACCAGCTGATCTGTGGTAAAAGAGGACAACATGTGCTAGACATTATACCCTTGAGATTAGAATCAACTCATGCTAGATTTTTCTTTCACCGCTAGGATATCACCCGATAATGGGCTCGATCAATGCTAGATGTTTCTTTCACCGCTGGAATACCACCAATGAAATCATGTATTGGGATCGGCCCATCTAAGCTTTTTCCCTGAGCTGACATCCATATATAAACATATTTGCTTTACTTTATTTCTTTAATCTTTGAGATTGTTATTTTGGCGACCGCAATATTATTAAGCTTTGGGACTATAGACCAGTACTAAGAAATACGTGAATATGCACTTGAGGCAACAACAATGAAGTCGCAAGCATTTTTAATAGCAATGTAATACCATGGAGCTTAAATGACACAATCAGTACTTTGACATATCAAATGGAACATAAGTGCATGTCGAGTGAAGGCATCTAACTCAATCTAAGAGATAGGTTTTCTAGACAGTGATATTGTTAAATACTTAGAAAACAATATCAAGTGAAAGGTACATAAACATGAGAACTATTGGAGCATGTGGACAAATTTGATTTAGGGACAAATACATATTTCAAATAAGGAGATGCAAACTATAGAATAGAACGAGTAGAAATTTTGCAAGGTAACATTATAGACTATGACAATAAAAGTGATGTCCAATGAAAGGAACATATAAATGTGTGAGAAAATAAAGTATGTTATCAAATAGACAATTGAACAAAGTTGGTAGTAAATGAGCAAATTGCGAACCTAACATATGAGCACACTTACCATGTGTAATCTAGGGTCTTATTGACACGTAGAAGAGGAACATTAAACAAGGGTTTGAACGGAAGTTTAAATACACAAATCTAGTAATAAACACATATTTAAAGTACTTTGACACATTTGTGAGATCATAGAGAGTAGGAACAAGGTCATTAGTGATGCTGAAACATACATCATGTCTATATACCCTTTACTAGGGATAACACTTAGGAAGCTCACTTTTTTTGTTGTAATATGAGAATCCATGCCAAAGAATATGGAATTGAATAGTCTTACATACCTTGTTGTCCAGCTCCGGTGCTACGGTGAATTTAACTTCTCTCCTTTGGATAACTAATCTACAATACAATAAGTGGTAAATCTAGCATTAAGAGACAATCAACCAATTTAGGCTATTTGATTTCAGCAAAATAACTACTGGCAATAAGCCTAAAATTTATCAAATTAAATTATCCTTTCTTCCCTTTTTCCTTTAATCATGTCAATAAGGTCCACCCTAAAATTCCACAAGTTGCATGACACATATAAAATAATATACAAAAGTGTGATAGGCAGCAACCACATACAACCCTCAATTAAGTAGTGTATCAACACACACTATAATGTTTATGCCTTTTAACTTCTCCGCACATACAGTCACACCCCTTAGCATATTATACACCAAACATTCCCTAAATATCACAAATGATAGGAAAAATGTGAACTCGTAGCTTACTATAACTATCTCATGAGTTTCAATTACAATTACACTTAAAATGCTCCAATGAGCTCATAATTAAAGATAAAGGGGAAACCCCTCCAAAGTTTTCCCAACATCCATGAACAACCACAACATCCTCTCCAAGATTTCATCATGTAAAATGAACATTCCCCAACTCATCAACACTTACCAAATTTCCTAATCAATTCAAGCACAGGAGGGGATAAAAATTTCAGTAACTTACCCTGATGGATAAAAATTCCACCCGATAAGACTTTGATTCTTCAAGGTTTAGGTTGTCCTCTTCAACTTAGCTTGAAAACAAGAAAATGTTACTAAAACCATCACACTATATACTCTTACTAATTCAAAATCCCAAAAAAGATTAATATGGCAGCAACTTTATCTTATTTGGCGGAGATTTTTATTTCCCCTAACTTGTACTTATTTAAGAGCTTGAACCCTACTTCAACTTAGACTGAATAGAAGAATAATATTCAAGAACCCTAAAGGTATTTGATGGTTTCTATATAAAGCTAAGAGAGAAGAAGAGAGAAAATTCTAAAATTCTGATTTTTTTTTGCAAGATAGAAATAGGTCAAATGAGTTAGCCTCTAACCCTTTAAAGGGGAATCCTTTTGGCCGACTTTCTTGGATAATTTTGGGCCATAAATGATCAAGTAGGTAATGCACCTACTTGGCCATTTACTTGGGCTTTGTGGACTCAATACTTGTTGGGCCTTGGTTGCCGATTCTTCTCATATTCTTTCTTTAAGTTTGGGCCAGAATTAATTCAAGTAGGTGGTGGTGTTCTTGGATAAATAAGTTTGTCAAAGGAGTCTTATTAGGTGATGAACTTACTTAGTTCTTAGGTTGGTCAATAACTCAAAGTAGGTGATGCACCTATTTGTCACCTACCCTACTAGTTTAATTTAAGTCAAACAAGCAGCTCACTGATTTTATTTCATGTTTCAAATCTTAATCCTTTCTACTTACTTAACATTTATTTATACTAGGTCATTTAGAACCTTAAAACAGAATGTCACCTTATTATATCGTTTCAACTACTTTCATTAGGGTTAACTTGGTGTACACATGCAAAAATATTTGGAGTATTTCAATACCATTCAAACTATTTTGAAAGATCGATCACTTAATAAACTTAGTCCCTTTAAACTATACAATAAGACTACCTCAAGTTTCAATATAAATTTAAATAGTGTAAGTAGAATACTGGTTGTTGTACTTTAACATCAACCACCACCTTTTACCATCTCAAGTTTAAATATTTTGTCGATTCACTTAGTCATATATGTATGTGTTGGAAGGTATAGGGTGTTACACCCACCTTCCTAGGGGCAATTCTATTTTATATTGATGTCTAGTGTACGCAGATAAGGTCTGATGGGGTTAGCTAAAAGAGTGACTTCTATAATTTCTACACAAAGCTGGTGGAAAGCTGGTGGAAAGAAGGCTTATCCCTTTTCTTGTTAAAGATATTTTGATTTCTATTTTTCCATATTCCCAAAGACTGAAGAAAGAATGTTGTGCTAGTTGAGGATATGACCGTAGTTAGTATTCTTGAGTTTAAAGTGTCTGCCCAATTGAGAGGGTAAAGATTAGATAGACCAAAACCATTCACTTTAAATCCTTTTGAATATATAAAAGCCCAGAAATCATGTATAATGGGACATTCAAAGAAAATATGAATGATATCCTCGGTGTGATGGTTACAAATAGGGCAGTTAGGGCTGATGGGGATGCCCATTTTAGAGAGATTGTAAGAGGTAGGCAATCTATTGTGTTGGGCTAAACAAAGTAAAGTCTTAATTTTAGGAGGGCGGTTAACTTTCCAATCCATAGGAACGACCCCTGGGGAGTGTTTCTATGGGCCTGGTAAGCCTTAAAAAAGGTGTAGGTACTTTTACTCGAGAAAAGCCTATTCTCATTTAATCCCCAAATGAGTCGATCATAGGGGATTTTGGGGTTGATTCTAAAGGAACATTTGACGTTGAGAATTAGTTCTGGGGGGAATTGTTGGGAGAGATCATTAAACCCTAATTCCCACCATTCCAGACCTCTAGAAGCTTTAGGTTGTCCTGGAAGATACTGAGTGAGCCTTGGATAAAAATTCTCAAGGGATCCATATGGTGGATTCATATCCACCTGGAAGCTGATTATGTCCCCTTTATGAATAACCCATTGGGCTCCTTGCCTGTAGCATTCACCACCCAAGTGGATATTTTTCCAGATTCTGGAGGTACGAGGCTTACAGGGGGATTGTTTTTTGTTGTATTTTCTTCTAAAAATGCAAGCCCAAACGCTATTAGGAATATGGTAATACCTCCAAGCTAGACCGGTTAGCATGGTATTATTTTTAGGTAAGCTTTCTGCATACCTAGTCCACCTTCCTTCTTAGAGAAGGTAAGGATATCCCAGTTATGCATCATTTTTTTCTCTATCGTAGTGCCCCATATAAAATTCTTCGAGTTCTATCAGTGCTAGAAAGGATTTTACTAGGGAGATATATATCTTACAGAACATGGGCAGAAATATTGTTGAAGAATGATTTGGCAAGAGTGACCCTATCGGCCATGCTAAGGAAGTTGGTCTTTTAGTCAGCCAGTTTGGTGTTGGGATTATCAGTTATAAATTGGAAGACTCTATTGCAAGGTCTCTTGTTCAAGATAGAAAACCCCAAGTATTTCTCAAAGGACTCAGTGGCTTGAATAAAGATGAGGTAACAATAGGAGTTATTTCTCACGGAGGCAGTTCCTAGAGAAAAACACTTTGGATTTGAAGTGATTGATTTTTTGACCAGAGTGGTGACTGAAACACTGAATAATATTTCTAATAGTGGAATAATTTCTTTCAATGGCCTTAGCAAAAAGAGTCAGATCATCAACAAAGAATAAGTGGGAAATATGAGGGACCCCTTAACTGATGGAATAGGCTGTCAGTTTAGGATATCCACTTCATGCTCAATTTTTCTAGAGAGGAGTACCATGCACATGATAAAAAGGTAAGGGGAATTGGGGTCCCACTGTCTGATACCTCTAGTGTGATTAAAGAAAACAATCTTCCCCCCACTGATAAAGATAAAGATAAAGGAGGGAGAGATACATGACATGGTGAAGTAAGTAAGTCTGGAAGGGATATCGAAGAAATAAAGGGCCTGGCTAACGAAAAAAACATTTCAACCTATCAAATGCCTTTTCCAGATCAATCATAAGAACCAATACTAGCCTACTTTATTTTCATTTTCTAAAAGTAGGAGATAACCTCTTAGACAATAATGACATTATCAGAGGTTCTTCTATTAGGAAGAAAATTAGCTTAGCTTGGACCAATTATCTTAGTCAGGTGGGGTGTGAGCCTCCTGGGTATTATCTTGGTAATGAGTTTGTACTGGGTATTGCACAAATCAATGAATCTAAAATTCTTCAGGTTGGAAGTATTAGAGCATTTAGGAATCAGGCAAAGGTAAGTAGAATTGACTTTAGCTTCTATGGAACAAGAGCTAAAAGTATCAGTACATAAATTAATAACAGCCTAACCCATAATATCCCAATATCTTTGGTACATGAAGGGGTGAATACCATCAGGCCTAGAGGTCTTATTGGGTTTAAAAGAAAAGAGGGTTCTCCTGATCTTATCAGGACAAGGTAAGCTATCAAGAAGGTCACAGTCCTCATTCTTTATGAAACCCCTGGAGGAGAGATTAGATTAACATTTAAGAGTGGAGGACAAATGATCACTACTAAAAAGACTGATATAGAAGGAGGGGATATATGATTTAGCATCCTTAGAGGAAAATAGCCAGTTGTCACTCTCTTTTAAGGGAATTGATCAAATTCCTCCCCCTCTTGTTCAGATTGAAGTATGGAAAAATCTAGTATTAGAATCCCCTTTTGTGAGCCAACTAATTTTGGAATTCAGGCGCTAGAATTCCTGCTTTTGTCTGAGAATGAGGCTAAAGTTTTTGGTGAGTCTTCTCTCAAACTCTTGAAGGTAGTATCTGTGGGGGTATTTAGGAGATTTTTTTATTCCTGCTAGTCTAGCAAGAATTTGTCTCTTATGGTGGAAGATGTTACCAAAAGTGACTTTATTCTAAGTCTTAACTTGATATTCAAAATGAGTGATAACCTTGGTGATAGGGATATTTGTATCAAAGAAATATTTGACAATCTGAATGAAATTAGGTTGGTATCACCACATAGATTCTACCCTAAATGGTTTATCTAACCTATAAGGGGATCTCTGAAGATTCACAAGGAAGGGACAGTGGTTAGAGTGGATTTTGAGGAAGTGAGTAACTGTGGCCTCTTGGAAGAGATGGAGCCAAGCCTCATTGGCAAGACATCTATCCAGTCTCTTAAGGATTAGGCCCCTCCTATTTATATATCTCTTGTTAGTCCAAGTGAACTTGCTACCTTTAAAACCAAGATCAATAAAATTGTATTGATTAATACAGTTTCAGAAGGCACTGACCTTAGTATTATTAATACAGTTGCCCCTAAATTTTTCAGAATATCTAAGGACTTCATTGAAGTCTCCCCTATAAGCCAAGGATCATTATAAAGTATATAATCGTGTTAGAAAAGTCAGTAAGATTAGCCTAGAAGGATTGTCTATCCTTAAAACTAGCATAGATAGCACTAAGAAATCAAGAATAAGGTGGGTTAGTTACCTTGACAACTATATAGACACCTTGAGGGAAGACAACAATATCTTGGATGCCTAAAGAAACATTATACCACATAACAACAATCCCACCAGAATTACCAATGGCAAGGAATTAGATTTGGCTATTATAGCCCAAAATCTCAATGAGAGTCTTATGATCATTCATCCCAAACTCAAGGAGGGACAGAAGAGTGGGCCTGTGAATGTTGACCATAGTATGACAGTGCCTTCTGAATTTGGAAATAGCCTTCATTATCTTTGCTTTTTCCCTCAATTCCACTGATAGTAGAAAGAGAGACTGGTTTGGTAGACTCATTGGGTTTTATGGTTGGGGAAGGTCCCCAAAGCTTTTCACAAAAACTGGACACTCTTTTAGGAGGTTCGGTATTTTGGGAGGAAAGAAATAGCGGCTTTGACTCATATTATTGTCACACCCCCTTTTTTAACCAAAAAAGGTCATTTTAAAGTTTGAAAGTTTTTTTTATTAAGTGACAAAATGAAGATTTATTTCAAAAAGGACATTTTATATTCAAAACTCAGAGTCGTCACTTGGCATAAATTGGGTCTGTCAAGTCACCCTTGGATATCCTCTTTCAAAATGGTTTTGACTCTTTAAAAATAATTCACAAATAGAGATTCTGGTTAAGGAATTCTGTTGACCGAGGGGAAGGTGTTAGGCACCCCTCGATCTCGTGGTTCGACCACGGTCGCTTGGTGGAGCATATCGGCTAATTTGACACTATGAATGTATAAACCACACAAAACACACAAAATAATAAATCAAACAAACAAATTAAAATAAGTCCAAAAGTATAGTGTCCAGTCCAATTATACAGCACGAAATAAAAGGTACTGGAAAGTAAACCTATACTAATCCTAAACTATGCTTCAATGATTTACCCCATACCTTGGGCCTTGATCAAGAGCCTCCTCTACGTACATGATACTTCGGGGCATTCCCCGATGAATAAGTATAATGTGACCTCGGAAAATTCCCCGACTAATGAATACATTTGATGAAATGTGATAAAAGTGGAGAAATCACCCAACACAGACATTTACACATTCGATGATATAGAATCCTATGAGTTGCCTACCCAAAACCTAAAATTTGCCTATTGATTTCAACCTAAAACATGATAATACCGAATTCAACAACATTCATCAATTAATCAAAATACAATGATTCACTTTCATTAAGACCGATCCCTCCCCAAATTTCATTTTAACACACAAAATTTCCATATGAAGCAGTTATCCACCATATTAACATCAAACTTGTCTCACGATCAATTATTCAACATCAAACAACATCAAATATCGACAAAATCATCCAAACAAATAGAACCATGATAACAAATCACATCCATAATCACACAAAATTAAAATAAAGGGAAAGATAAGAGAATTAGACCTCAAATGAGTTTTTTGATTGAAATTGCTCCTTCCGACTAGAACCAATGTCTAAGACCTCGAACGAAACCTCAATAACAAACCCGCTAAACTCGAGCTAAAAATTCCAAAGCAGAGGGATACAGACCAGATTCCAGCGGGTTTGGACAAAATTAGAGGTGAACTAGGGTTGAGTTAACTATTTTCACATCGTTGGAGCTCCGACGGTGATCGAGAACAAAGAATAAATGATGGCATTACGTTTTTCAGCCAGTTCTTCGCTGAAAATCAACCAAAATAGAATGAGATCTAAATTGTGATAGTACTGGTGAATCTCTGGCGGAAGTATCGGCGATGTTAATGTTTGGTCGTTGGTTTCGGTTGTTGTCGGAGCTTCGACGAGATCTGGTCACTGGAACGGGCTTCTCCTCATTGTTTCTCTCAATAGCCAATCTCCCTCCTCCCTTGCATTCACTGATTTTCCACCATATGGTATTGTTATATATCTTAAATTAATCTCGAGAATAGAGCTAAGAAATAGTGGTTCATCATCATCTTCCTCCCAATTTTGTATGTATGCGTGAATCTCTCTTGAATGTGAATTGCCTCCCTTCTATATGTGAGTGTAGTGTGTGGATTTATTGTAAAAGAAGGGAGTGATGTGTGTATGGGTGGAGATTTTGGGGATGAGAGCATCTGTGAGTGTTTTGGTGTGATCCAGTGAGCTCCTCCGATTATGTGTGTTGTCTGTGTATATATTTGGTGAGGTTTTTGTATGAGAGGTGTGAGTATATTTTTAGTGGGTCCCCTTTTTTAGCATTTGTTATGGAAAAAAAAAAAAAAAAATATAACGTGATGAGGGGTGAGTGGGGTAGGGTATGGGGTGGTGATGTGTCAAAATTTAATAGGAAGGAATTGTTAGTTTGTTCAAATTGGGATTATGTGGGAATTTAGGGATAAAATTTGTTTAGAGTTGGTTATTATTTGTTTCCTTGTGGGAAAAGTGTGGAATGGGTGAGGGTACGTGGTAAGGTGAGCTAAAAATAAATAAAATTGAACTTCGAAGGAACAAAATTAGGTGTCTACATCATGCCTCTTTTTGGGTGTAAAGTGTTTTCAACCAAAAAAATTAGACAACGAGACCAAATTTTGATCCGACCATTATTCAAGAAAAGAAGCAGAAGGAAGAAGGACAACCAAGTTGGAAAGTTGAGTGAGGTCCCACCGAGGTTTCGGTCCGCAACTCTGTCATTACATCAAAAAATAAAAATTACAAGTTAAAACATATATGAAATTTCAAAAATTCTATCTATGCAGCTTCTTTTGGAGTCTTGACTTGAGTTTCATCACTCTATTCTTCAGGCGGGCTCCTGATTTGTAATTTTTTTAACTTGTTGCTTGGCTTTCAATTTTTTCACCCTGTTCTCCAGAAGGGATCCTGACTTGCTATTTTTCAATTTGTTGACTTTCAATTTCTTCACCTTGTTGCTCGACTTTAAACTTATTTACCTTGTTGCTTGACATTCAACTTCTTCACCTTGTTGCTTAACTTTCCATTTATTCGCCCTGTTCTTCAGGCGGGCTGCTGAAATCACATTAAAATTAGAAAGAAAACTATCCCAAACAAAGATTATTATAGAGAGAGATTCTATTTGCCAAAAAAGTAAAGTTCCAAACAACAAGAATTAAAATGGTTTTTGCCTCAGTTTATCATCAGGGGACTTTTGTGAAAGTCACATCATAACTACTTGTATGTTGCAATGATAAATCAAGACTTTGACCAAGAAATTCATCTCTTGAGAGTAAAATTAAATGATCAAGATTAGGAAGTGTGTCTCCTAAGAATTAAAGTTAGGAATTTTGACTAGAAAGTGCGTCTTCTAGAGATAAAGTTTAAGTAAAAAAAGTGTGCCACCTGACAAATGAAAACTAACAAGGAAGTGCATCTCCTAAGGGTTAAGTGCAATAACTCGACTAGAAAGTGCATTTTCTAGAAATCAAGGGGACTGACTCGACTAGGAAGTACATCTTTTAAGAATCAAGGGAAATAACTCAACCAGGAAGTCCATCTTCTAGGAACCACGGGGACTGAATCGACCAGGAAGTACATCTTCTAGGAATCAAGGGGACTGACTCGACTATGAAGTACATCTTCTAGGAATCAAAGAGAATGACTCGACCAGGAAGTACATTTTCTAGGAATCAAGGGGACTAACTCAACTAGGAAGTACATCTTCTAGGAATCAAGATGTATGACTCAACCAGGAAGTACATCTTCTCGAAATCAAGGGGTATAACTGAACCAGGAAGTACATCTTCTAGGAATTAAGGGGAATGACTCGACCAGGAGGTACATCTTCTAAGAATCAAGGGGAATGAATCGGCCAGGAAGTACATCTTCTAGGAATCAAGGGAAATGACTCGACCAGGAAGTATATCTTCTAGGAATCAAGGGGACTGACTCGACTAGGAAGTATATCTTCTAGGAATCAAGGGGACTGACTCGACTAGGAAGTATATTTTTTAGGAATCAAGGGGACTAACTCGACCAGGAAGTATATCTTCTAGGAATCAAGACTTAAGCTAGAAAGTACATCACCTAACAAGTAAAATTCGAATTATCCAATCAAGGAAGTTCGTCTACTTACCAATGCCACTTGAATTACCAAAATAAAAAAGTGTGTCTCCTTACTAATGCCACTTGAATTACCCAAACAAGGAAGTGCATCTCCTTACAAATGCCGTTTGAATTACCCAAACATTAAAATACGTCTCCTTACAAATGTCGCTTAAATTATTCAAATATGGAAGTGCATCTCCTTACAAATGCCACTTGAATTGCCCAAACAAAGAAGTGCGCCTCCTTACAAAAGTCACTTGAATTACTCAAGGAAATGAGTCTCCTTACAAATACTGCTTGAATTACCCAAACAAGGAAGTGCTTCTCCTTACAAATGTCGCTTGAATTACCATTACAAAAAAGTGTGTCTCCTTACAAATGTCGCTTGAATTACCCGAACAAGGAAGTGTGTCTCCTTACAAATGCTGCTTAAATTACCCAAACAAGGAAATGTGTCTCCTTACAAATATCGCTTGAATTACCCAAACAAAGAAGCGCATCTCCTTACAAATGCCGCTTGAATTACTCGAACAAGAAATGCGTCTCCTGGACAAGGAAGTGTGTCTCCTAGAGCTATTGAATTATGAGTTTTACCATGGTTTTGATTATCAAACCTGTACAGCAACATTGTCTCTTACATTTGTAGAAGTAAGAAATGACAGCCTTTGATGTTTAGGCTTTGAAATCCTTGCTTTGAAGATAACATGTGTTCTTGTTTCATACAAAGAAAACTTGTGAGTTTAAAAACATGGTGGTTTGTTTGTGGTATTAGCTTTCACGACAATCGTTCTTGCCCCCGTTACATTTAATCTTGCTTTCAACTATTAGCGTGTGTCATTGACTTGCTACATTATTGACCTGAACTCATATTATTAAGAGTGACTCTGAAACAGATACAGTATCTCTGCTTTGCCATGCTTCTCAGATAAACCCTTTGAACCTTGGTATTTTCATGAGTTCCCAGACTTATTTATTGACAAAACTTTTTGCATGCCTTATTTTGGCTCACAATCATGTCTCTTTTATTTGTTGGCTTTTGTCTTGCTTTATGCAATTAGAGAAGCTGGTAGCCAGTTTTAAAATCTTTTCTCACTTGTTTTTGACATGGACTTGACTCAAAGACAAGAGAAAAATGATAATAATTTTTTTATTTGGATAACTGACTCAAGAAAATAAAAATAAAAATAAAGAGAAGAAAGAAAAAACAATGAATGTCCTCATTTGAAAAAGAGAAAAGAAAAACTTAAATGAAAATGACAATCAACTCTAATGATTATGACATGCATTTTGGATTAAGCTGCCTAATATTTTCATCCAAACTTTCACAATTGCTCTTGAGTTAATGGCCCTAAAACTGAGTCACTTCCTTGGGTCAATTGCATTCGGAGACCTCATTCGGCTAGTAGCGCCTTGAAGGGTTTTCGCCAACAAGCCTCTCTTAATTTTTTTAGCTCACCATTTCCTTATGGTGTCCGTGAGGGATTTTCACCAATGAGACTCTCTTATTTTCATTTCTCACAGTCATCTTACTGTGCCCATGAGGGGTTTTACCAATAAGACTCTCATTTTTATTTCTCTCACCTTACCATCGCCTTATAGTGCCTGTGAGGGTTTTCACCAATAAGACTTTCAGTTTTATTTCTCTCCTAATTTATTATGTTGAGGAAGACAAGTAGTTCCCAAAATGCATCATCATATTCACTGCATACTTAGTCTTAATATTCTCAAATATTATATGAAGGTCTTTCTTTGATTGTAACTTGGCTTTTAGATAAGGTTAGAAAGAAAGGATGACATGAGGCCCAAATGACACTTGAAGTGGGGTAGGACTTACAACTTTTGGAATTGACTCAAATAATGAGGATTAACTCATGCCCAGTTTCTTTTGACTGGGCAATTCTAAATTATTTTATTTGGTTCGACCGAGCCCCGAGTAGGGCAGCCTACGTATCTCACTCACGAGAGAGGAGAATCAGGTCACACATAGTTCTAACAACTCGTTCTTTTGCTTGATTCTAATTTCTTTTCTTCTCTTTTGTTGACTCTTTTTCTCTTTGGGGCCTTTTCTGACTCTATTTTTCTTGACACTCTTTTCTTTCCTTTTTTTAATAATTTTTTCCTTTTTCTTTTTTTAAAGCTTTTCTAACTCTATTCTTTTGCTCGACACTTATATTTTGAGTTTTGTTAACTCTATTTTAATTCCTGAAGAGGGGTATGAAAGAAAATAGAACTAAAACTCAAGTGGGGTAAACAAAGGATGACACGATGTTTGGATAGTAGAATAAAATGCCTTCATCATATCAATCTTTGAAAATGCAAGTACATACCATGCAATATGACAGTGAAAGATGAAGATCATTTGTGACGTTTATAGCACTAACTTTAACTGAGACTATGCATCGCTACTTCTTCTACAAACTCCACCTTTGTTGTACATTCCTCACATTGAATGACTCATGCTTTCGTGGAGTGGATTTCTTTCTGTTCCTTTTGATGTAGGATCACATCTTCGCTATTTGACCTAATTGAGACATGTCTTTCAATCGATGACCAAGTTATTCTTTTGATTCTCAAAATAATTGCCTTAATTTTCAAAGAAGGCTTCAACATGTCACCAAATGTCTCAACACTCTACCTATTTTCTCAGATATTTTTTCCAACTTTAGCCCTTTACTTTAATGTTTCATGGTTAAATTGGATTTCAAGATCTGACTGAAAATTTCACTAGCATGTCATATCACTAGAATCAACCTAAAATGTAATATGTAAAGAAAACAAACAAACAACATATATTTAAAACACAAAGGGAAAAATGACACTTCATTTAGTTAAAATGAAATATAGAAGGGTTTGAACATAAATGACAAAAGGAACAAAACAAGATAGATCCCGAACTATAACCCTAAAATAATTTAGATAACAGAAAAGAAAAACTACCAAACCCCTTTCTAGTAGGGAGAGGGGTGACTTCTCAATTGCTCAGCCTGACATATTAGCCACTGATTTGCATATCAGCATGACTAGAGCTTCCACCACTGGTAGACATATTCCCTTTAACAAATAAATTCTGGATCCCCATGCTCGACTCATGGCCTCCCACATATTGTGTTGTACCATATGCTGGTGAAGAACGTTGTGGGACGGTTGAGGTGCCAATCTTTTATACCACAATTAATTTTTCTTGAATTATTTTCTTTATTTCTCTTTTCAAAATACGACAATGTTCAGTACTGTGACCTTGCATATTAGAATGATAAGCACATCGTACATTAGGATTAATTTTTTTTAATGTGGATCGGGAGTATACCCAGGGATAAGAGTAACTATGCCCCATTGTCTCAATGTCTGGAACAAACTGGTATAGGACTCCCCAATTGGCATGAAATTATCCTTTGCCTTCCTCCTCATTGTGAACTCTGCCTCGGATGAAACTTAGATTTAGAGGTTCTTTGGTAAATTTGTAAGGGTCAATGATAATGTTGAGGGACAGGTGTATGCCATTGTGGATAAAAATATAGATGAGCATCCAATTGTGTATTGTTCAAAGGATACTGAGGAACTGTAACGAAATATCTTTGATTTTGCAAAGAGGAACCTTGTTGCAAGTGAGCATGTGGATCTGATGTGTAAGCTCGGGTTTGATACTAATAGTATTTTTGAGTTGGACCTCTCGAGGTATGCTTTGCCCCTGGAACAACGATAGGTATGTTTTCCTTCTTTTTCTCTTCAGTCCTCCTCAACTGATGATAATATCGTCCCAAGTATTTTATAGAATCCTCGTTCCCATCATGTTCCTCAAATTCTGATATCTCAAAGTTAGGAGAAAGGTTGACACTTGAAAACATGCCTCAGTATTTATATAAAACATCTTCTTTACCCGCGAGTCCTAGGAAACTTTTCATAATATTTTTTGCACCCTTCATTTTTCCAACCATTTTCTCTTGCTCTTCTGCCATGTCAGATTTCTTGGTAAGAAATTTTGGTGGTCTGATTAACTTAAAAATAGGCACAGAAGTATAGCAATGATCATCAAGAGTATTGAACATGGGTTCAATAGCGGCATGGAAAACCACAACCGTTGGGCGGATAGCCAATGTGAAAGCCTAGTAGAGGGTTGAGCAGCAAAATCACAGACGGTCTATGGTGTTGGGAATGTAGTAGGCTTATACTGAGGATCTAGAGAAAAAGTGGTGGAAGTATTGGGTTGCAGATGATGTGAAATAAATTTTGAGGTATGTTATGGAGCGTCAACAACAATAGGAAACTTACTTTGCAATTGTGGTGGAAAACTTAAGATATTGGCAGGGTCAATAGTGGTGGACGGAGGAGGAGGTAGCCCACTGGCCCAATCTAGATACATTTCCATCATTTATTGCCTTAGTCTCAAACTATCTTTCTTTAAACTCTCATTTTCCTGACTCTTTATTTGATCCATGAGGTCACACTCTATATCCTTGTTGGACACAACTAAACCTCCTTTAGATTTGGTGTGATGTGGAGGACCAGACAGAATACCACAAACCAACCACCTTAAACTAACTGAACAAGAGGTAACAAATGTGTGAGGGTTCAACATTTTTCCAAAACCTCTTTTTTTATTTTTTGAAAAAATCACCGAATCCAAGAAGGGCATCTACGTATCTCACTCCCGTAAGAGGAGAATCAGGTGTGCGTAGTTCGTGAAGTTCGACCACAAAATGGCCGATCAAACTCTTTTTTCTTTTTCTTGTAACTTTAGAAGAAAAGAAAGTAACAAATTGTCAAAAGAACTATCGAAAATCTTTTTTTTGAATTTTTCAGCTTTAACATCCCTATACAAAATGAAACCTATGATTACCAAAGAAAAATCTTTTTGGGTTTCTGATTTTGAATTTCATATGAAAATGAAACTTGCAACTATTAAAGGAAAATCTTTTTGTAGTTTTCTTTTAAAGATGTATATGAAACACCTACTCGAAATGAAGTGTGAAGAAAATATATTTGGATTTTTTAAATAAGTTTCCCGAACCCTCAATAGGTTGCCTACGTATCTCACTCCTGAGAGAGGAGAATCAGGGGTCCGTAGTTCATCCATATTGGACAATTAAAGATTAAACAACCGACTGAACCTTGACTTGAGAAACACGACCACAGACAGATGATAAAAACGTGAATAAAATTTTTTTGGGGGTTTTATATTTGACACTTCACATGAAACTAACACCAACAACTATGAAAGAAAAATCTTTTTGGTATTATCGTTTTATGAAATGTACGAAACTTCTACCATTTTTTTTGCATTTTTTCTTTTATAAAAAACTCTTATTAAAAAAAACATTTTGAAATTTTTGAATTATGAATACCTACTAAAGAAACAAAAGAAAAATCTTTTTGGTGTTTTTGTCTTTGAGAATTGAGTGCAAAAGGTAAAAATCATTTTGAATTTTTTGGATTATGGAGAACAAAAGTCATAAAAACTCTAAAAAACTACAAAACTCTTTTTTTTTACTCATTTTTTCTTTGCCTAAACACAAGCTCCTTTAATACTAGCAAATGCTTTCCCTAAACCAATCCATTAAATGACTTTATTACCCTAAAAAATGCAACAATTAGCACTTAAGGATGCTTTAGAAGTGAGTCTACTACAAAAGACCAAGTGGGTCCTGCTAGGTCTCAATATGATGCAGATAAACATGACCTAAAGGTTGACCTACGCTGGGGTCTACTAACAAGGCTGTTCGAGGGAGTGTATGGTCGATGGTGGCTACGACAGCTTTTCACCTACTCCATACACCCAACGGCTCCCTCTTCCTAAAATAAAGGAGACTCAACTAGAGGTCGTATACACACGTGTACTATGAACTTGTTGCGGAAAGAAATGACTCGGGTTATGCAAATGATGTCAGATATAAAGTGGCAACACATAAGATAAAACTGTAAACAAAGAGCATGTAGTCACTCAACAATGATAAAATTATAACACAAAAAATATCTATACACCCATAGTATCAAACTAAGTCGATACAACTAAAAAATAAGCTCGAATTCTAAAAATATCCCTATCAGAGTCGCCAAGCTGTCACACCCCCTTTTTTAACCAAAAAAGATCATTTTTAAAGTTTGAAAGGGTTGTTATTATTAAGTGACAAAATAAAAATTTGTTTCGAAAAGGACTTTCTATATTCAAAACTTAGAGTCGCCACTTGGAATAAATCGGGTGTGCCAAGTCACCCTTGGATATCCTTTTTCAAAATGGTTTTGACTCTTTAAAACTGATCCACGAACAGAAATTCTGGTTAAGGAATTCTGTTGACCGTGGGAAAGATGTTAGGCACCCCTCGATCCTATGGTTCGACTACGGTCGCTTGGTGAAGAATATTAGCTAATTTGACACTATGAATATATAAACCACACAAAACACACAAAACAATCAATCAAACAAACAAAACAAAAATAAGTCTAAAAATATAGTGTCCAATCCAATTATACAGCTTGAAATAAAAGGCACTGAAAAGTAAACCTATACTAATCCTAAACTACGCTCCAATGCTTTACCCGATGCCTCGGTCCTTGATCACGAGCCTCCTCTGCGTACATGATACTTCGGGGCATTCCCCGGTGAATTAGTACAATGTGACCTTGAATAATTTCCCAGCGAATGAATACATTGGATGAAATGTGATAAAAGTGGAGAAATTACCCAACACAGACATTTACACATTCGATGATATAGAATCCTATGAGTTGCCTACCCAAAACCTAAAATTTGCCTATCGATGTCAACCTAAAACATGATACTACCGAATTCAACAATATTTATCAATTAATCAAAATACAATGATTCATTTTCATTAAGATCGATCCCTCCCCAAATTCTATTTTAACACACAAAATTTCCATATGAAACAGTTATCCACCATATTAACATCAAACTTATGTCACGATCAATTATTCAACATCAAACAACACCAAACATCGACTAAATTATCCAAACAAATAGAACCGTGATAACAAATCGCATCCATAATCACACAAAATTAAAATAAAAGGAGAGATGAGAGAATTAGACCTCAAATGAGTTTTTCTATTGAAATTGCTCCTTCCGACTAGAACCAACGTCCAAGACCTCGAACGGAACCTCAATAACAAACCCGCCAAACTCGACCTAAAAATCACAAAGCAGTGGGATACGAACCAGATTCCTGTGGGTTTGGACGAAATTGGAGGTGAACTATGGTTGAGTTAACTGTTTTCGCGTTATTGGAGCTCCGACGGTGATCGAGAACAAAGAATAAATGAAGACAGTACGTTTTCCAGCCAGTTCTTCACTCAAAATCAACCAAAATAGAGTGATATCTGAATTGTGATGGTACTGGTGTTAATGTTTGGTTATTGGTTTCGATTATTACCGGAGCTCCGATGAGATCTGGTCATCGGAATGGGCTTCTCCTTGTTGTTTCTCTCAATCGCCAATCTCTCTCCTCTCTTGCATTCACTGATTTTCCACCATGTGTTGTTGTTACATCTATTGAATTAATCTCGAGAATAGATCTAAAAAATGGTGGTTCATCATCATCTCCCCCCATTTTTTGTGTGTGTATGCATGAATCTCCCTTGAATGTGAATTGTCTCCCCTTTGTATATGAGTGTAGTATGTGGATTTATTATAGAAGATAAGAGTGATGTGTGTATGGGTGGATATTGTGGGGATGAGAGCATCTGTGAGTGTTTTGGTGTGATCCAGTGAGCTCCCCTGATTGTGTGTGTTGTCTGTTTATTTATATAGTGAGGTTTTTGTATGTGAGGTGTGAGTGTATTTTTAGTAGGTCCCTTTTTTTAGCATTAGTTATGGAAAAGATAAGAACAAAACGTGATGTGATGAGGGGTGGGGTAGGAGGGGTAGGGTGTGGGGTGGTGATGTGTCAAAATTTAATATGAAGAGGTTGTTAGTTTGTTCAAATTGGGATTATGTGGGAATTTAGGGATAAAATTTATTTAGAGTTGGTTATTATTTGTTTCCTTGTGGGGAAAGTGTAAAATGGGTGAAGGTACGTGGTGAGATGAGCTAAAAATAAATAAAATTATACTACGGGAATGACAAAATTAGGTGTCTACAATTATTGAGTTCTACTGAGATCATCTCTGGGCTCAGAATGTTTGTTAGATTCTGGCTGAAGATGCCCATCATTGTGGTCATCCAGATATTTTGTCCATAGTTTATCAACCCTAATTCAGGCCATCCATTACAACTTAGGCCAGGTAGAGTGGGTCCTGGATTAGAAGAATGATTATCCTTTCCTCCACTTGAAGCTTGAGTGGGACCACTTGTTGAGACAAGCATATTTCCAACCAGGAGGTTGGGTAATGGTCTGTCTCTAGGGATTTTATAGTGAATATCACCAGCGAAAGAGTGTTTTGGCTCGGGAAATCCATTATGAGGGAGCTTAGAGCTTGAAGTTTCAGTAGAAGGAGTAGCAAAATTAGATGAGAGAAGTTTGGGTATAATGAGCTTTATAGTAGCCAGTTGGCTAACTTTATAGCTTCCATTTTTACTAGAGTAAGTTGCAGTAAATGGGCTATTATAGGAAATTACAACATAAATAATTTGATTGATATACGTTGGCATAACATTAGCGAGAGAGCTTGCCGTTTGGAGACCAAAGGGAGAGATAAAGAGAGAAAATAGGGTTAGGACACGAGAATGAGGTTAGGACACCTTTCCAACTCAGAAACTGGTAGAGTATCTCATAAACTAGAATAATTAAGGTTGGTCTAAGTAAAAGATGGATCGAGCAGATTAAAGACCTTATGAGCTAAGTGTGGATTGACATGATAGGCCATATCATGGTTGGTCAGCCAATGCGCAATGGATCTTTTTAAATTTCATTTAAGGATTTCACTCGATATATTGGGCTGTTGGACCGATTGTCTGAGTTCATGATTTGGCCCATTACAGTTGGGCTTACTCTCCAAAACCTTTCCCTCGGCGGCACTGGTAGAGGCATCGAAAGTAAGAGAAGTCGAATATTTAAAATTATGAGTCCCAAGAAACTTACTTGGCCTAATGTCGAACAATTTTACCTTGATATTCTGTGCTGGGGAGTACCTAATTGGGACTGTTTGGCTTTGTCATTCCTTCTCCAGTTAAAGGTCATATTGGATTGGTTTACCTGTATCATATTTAGGGGTGCCTGTTGTGCAATGGCTCGGAGTGTGGCCCAATCTACCACATACTTTACAGAGGAAATCCTCACCCTCATAGAGAATTGGTTGCCTGTGTTTTTCGATGGTGACTTTTGATTTTAATAGAGTTTCGATGTGAACTTGTATGAAAATTCTAGCATACTTACCCTTAGTGTAGCAGAGGGACATGCGTCTATTTTTAGAAGCTTGTAAATCCTTTTTCCCACTTTCTCAAGTAGAGAGCCATTGTAGAACTCTGTCGGCAGTTGGGGTAGAAAGATCCAGATCGCGGTGGATTAAATTAATGATTCTTTGGGTACAAAATTAGGTTCCCACACCTGAACTGATAGAAAGGATCCCGCCACAAACCATAATCCTTAATGTAAAACCTTTTTATGTGATTCAATATCAGAGAATTTGACTGTGTAATATTCATGACCCAGATCGATGAGTAAAGTTTTCTTTGAGCTTCCATAGATCTGTCACTTTCTTTTTAGATATTGATTGTTTGTTTCTTTCCTCACCAATTTGATGATAATAGAAAATCCACGAGTCATAATGTCCTAATTATCCTTCTGGGATAACTTAATTTTTTCGTCGTCGAAGGGAGGAGGATTCTAGGAAAGGATAGGGTCTCCATTCGGTAAGAGAACATAGGATAGAGCTTTGTTTTCTTTGACAACTTCACTAAAGGATAATTTACTAAGAGGGTCAAAGGCCATGTGGCCATCTTGGATATCGGGTGGTTTCGGTGGGGTCAGGTTGGGAAGTGGAGAATTGGTCATGCTCCGAATTGAATAATTTGGAAAAGTGGGATGAGTTTAGAGAGAGGTTGGTCTTTCTCTCTCTAAAAAATGATTGGTTATGATGATATTCTAATGAACTTTTACTACTAAAATTATTTTCTAGATAGAATTTATTTTAAATATCTATTATAATATTCTAATTAAAAATTTATTTTTATTAATTAAAGAATACATACTATAAAAATTTCAATCAATATTTATATACATAAATACACTAAGACCTCGTTTGTTTGCACTTAATGGAGGTTTGAATCTGAATGGTTCAAACTTCAGTTCATTAAGTGCATTTTTTTTTATAACTGCCTCTTAATGTGTTTGAAATCCTCTGAATCAGTCAGATATGAAAAAAAGTCTGAATACTATTCAGACTCTTTTTAAAACATGATATATTCCCTCAAAACTCTCTCACTTTATTATTTCTCTCTCTATATACGTGTAAAATGAATTAAAATAACCTAATTTATTATCAAATGAATTATAATGCAATGAATTATAATAATAGTAATTCACATATTAAATTATTTATTTTCCTCTCTCATTTGACAATTATTTATTTTCCTCCCACTTTGTTATTAAAAATATTGAACTATTCTAGTAATTATAACTTACACCTCAAAACTCTCTCACTGTTGTAGTAATTCATTTTCTAATTACATCTTATCACAATAATTTTAATCGATATATCTTTTTTTAATAATTTAGATAGTTCAATAATTATATTTAACATAATTTATTTATTTATATTTTTAAATATTTTAATTATCACTCAAATAATGTTTGTTGTTTAAGTTAATACTTTATCTAAATATTTTTTTCATATAATATTTTATTACTTTTTAAATTTGAATTGCATATTTATTACAAATAAATAAATTACATATATTCCGATGTTAAAAAAAACAAACAGTCTTAATCATTCAGTATTCAGATCTAGAAACAACATCTTAATCATTCAAACATCCATTCAGATTCAGACGTCTTAATCTTAAAAAAAAACAAATACACCCTAAAAGTATTAAATAATGATATAATATTACTGTGATATTTTAAATATTACTTAAAACATCAAACATAATTAATTTAATGATAAAAAATAAAGAATTATATATTCTTCAATCATCATCATTGTTGACACCCAATTTTGGCTCTACAGACATAAAATTATTGCAATTATGCTTATTGATCGTTAAATGACGCAATATATCATTTTCACAGATTTTTTTGTAATTGTTTATAAATTATTGATAATTATCATTATTTTAAATTTTTTATCAATTTATTGTCATTATTTAATTTTATATAATTTATTGATAATTATTCTTAATTTCATAACTTTAGGATTCTTATCTGTTTATTATCATTTTAATATTTTTACACAATCATTTGCATACATACATAGCATAACACTGTAATTTTTGTTTTTTTACATATTATAATTTTTATTGTTTATACTTAATAAGTTTTTTTTAAAAGATAATTATATTATATTTATTGTTTGCATTTATTTTATATCGATATTCATATTTGTGTATATTATTTAATACAGTCTGCAAACGATAATGTCGGCTCAATTATTTTAATACACAGAACAACAAATCAATTAAATCAAGGTCTAATCACCTTTAAAAAAGATGACATTTGAGTTGACGGGTTGAGGTTTTCATCTATTAAATATAAAAATTTTATTCATTGGTTAAAAAATATATAATCCTTCGGTTAATAACTAACAGATTAAAGAAAGTTCTAAGGAGACAAAAGGGAGTCAGTTTTTTTTATTATTATTAATGATGGGTGTCGCTTTTATTTATAAATGAATAAGAAAGGGGTTAACTTTTTATCACAAAATATATGCACCCACATAAATACAAAATCAGATTTTATCTCTCTCTCTAAAACTCACGTGTATCTCTCTCTTTCAAAAACTGACTCATCTTCTCCTATCTCACCTTCCATGGCTGCTCCATCACTGAGCTCCGGCAAACCGCCACCGAAGCCCCTACCAAACCGCTCCTTTCTCCCTTTCTCCCACTTTTCTACCACCGATTCGCCGGAGGCGATGGCCGGCGAAGCTTCGAGCTTTCAGCCACCACCAGTCCCTCCCTTCTTCCTCCTTTGTTTCCCGTCATCTCTCACCGGAAGTGATTGTCACACCCCTTTTTTAACCAAAAAGATTAGATTTTACGATTGAAAAGATTTTAATTATTAAGTGACAAAATGAAAATTTGTTTCGAAAAGGATTCATTTTATAATCAACTCAGAGTCGCCACTTGACATAATCAGGTGTGCCAAGTAAGACTGTTATGTGGGTCGGACCGGGCCAACCCGGAATCGGCCCGTGTCATTTAACCGGTTTGTGGGCTGGGCCGAGTTCGGGTTGGGGTCTAAGTGGGACGGGCCGGGCTCAACAGTAAAAAAAATAAAAACAACCCTAACCCAGCCCACTTAACCCAACCTGGTCAAACCTACCTAAACCCGGTCAAAAATATAAAAAAAAAGTTTTTTTCAATATACATTATATATACCCACCTATATACATTATAAATACGTTAAACAATATAATACACTATATATATAGTATATACTACATTAGAATTTAAAAAATATATACACATATACACAATTACACAAATATACGCACCATCCAATATATATGTACTACTTTAAAGTTTAAATAAAATATACTACAATATATATACATTACAATATATATATATAGTTATATATATATATATAGTTATATACTAATTTATAAAACATATACACATATATACGTTAAACATACACATCTATACTAATTTATAAAATCTATACACATGTATATGTTAAATATATACGTCTATAGAAGATATATTCACATATATACACTTTATTCTATGTATATGTAACACTTTAAATTAAATATACTACAATATATATACATTACAATATATATAGATATAGTTATATACTAATTTATAAAACATATACACGTGTATACGTTAAATATGCACATCTATAGAAGATATATTTACATGTATACACTCTATTCTATGTATATGTAATACTTTAAATTAAATATACTACAATATATATACATTACAATATATATATATAGTTATATACTAATTTATAAAACATATACACATGTATACGTTAAACATACACGTCTATAGAAGATATATACACATGTATACGCACCATTCAATGTATATATACTACTACTAATAAAATATACTACAACATATATACATTACAATATATATATATACATATATATATATATATATATATATAGTTATATACTAATTTATAAAACATATACACATGTATACATTACATATACACATGTATACGTTACATATACACATCTATAGAAGATATATACACATGTATACGCACTATTCAATGTATATATACTACTACTAATAAAATATACTATAATATATATACATTACAATATATATATATATATATATAGTTATATACTAATTTATAAAATATATACACATGTATACGTTAAATATACACGTCTATAGAAGATATATTCACATATATACACTCTATTCTATGTATATGTAATACTTTAAATTAAATACACTACAATATATATAGATATAGTTATATACTAATTTTTAAAACATATACACGTGTATACGTTAAATATACACATCTATAGAAGATATATACACAAATATACAAAACATATGCTACTTAATATAATAAATTAATAATACTTGGTAGTAAATTAATAATATATTAGAAGTAAGTTTTTAATTTAAAGTAGAAAACTAGAAATTCAATTTAAAATTTTAAATCATTAAATGAAAAAATATAAAAAGTAAGGACTAAGGAGTGAATGAATTTGGGAAATGTTATTGATTGCAAAATGATCTAAGATTTATAATTTACATAAATGAAAAATCTACAAACTATGCATCATTTTTTCTAACTCATGCATGTTAATATTAATGGGAACTTGCATAGGATAGTCGAAGTCAACGGGGACAAAACCGTGCATTGGACTTGATTCTGCTGAGTTCTCCCGTGAAGACATAATTTCTTCAAGTTTCATCTCGTCGCTCGGCTCTGGTTCCATTCCTTGGTTTCTTCTTTCCTCTCTAATCCAATCTCTGAGGCAAACTAAAACATTCATTGTATTGCTTCCCAATGAGTGTCGGTTGTCTCCAAGCTGTTGTCGTCCCTGACTAAAGGCGCTCTCTGATGCAACGGTTGACATTGGAACATTCAAGATATCTCTAGCTAATCTTGAAAGCACAAGATATTGTGTTTCATTACTCCTCCACCAATCCAACGTGTTGATCCGTCGTCTACGATCCTCTGGCGCCGACCGAAGATAATATTTCAGCTCTTCCAGATAAGTTGTTGTGTGAGCCCTCTCATCAACACTGTTCCAACAAGTTAAATCCTAAAAGGAATCAGGAAAACCACTATGTGCCAGCCTTTTAGAAGATGGTGGCTCCTCGAGAGGATGAGGAGCGACAGTTGGAGTGATATTTGTAGGTACGGCTAAATCAAATAAATCAGCATAGTGATTATATAATTTTTTTATGTAATCCTTTGCATCATACATAGCCGTACACAAATCAGGTTGTACTTGTTCAGAATCATGGTTAATATTTATTTCTAAGTTAGTATAAATAATAGTACTAAAGTGGCAAATATTATTATATTTCATGCACGGATTTAACGTAGCACCAACCAAGTAAATAGAGGGAATCGGGAAAAAATATTTTTTAAATTTAGTAAACATGGCACCAACAGCTTCTTTATAACCTTCTTTATTTTTTATTCTTTGAGAAACCAGAAATATCGGCTATATATGCCAAAATATTACAAACAGTAGGATAATAAGCACCAAAAAATTCAACCGTAGCAACATAAAATTTTTCTAAAAACTTAACAAGATCCTTAATCCTAACCCAATCAGAATCATGTAGCATGCAATCAGCAGAATCAACAAATGAACCACAATGTTGGTTAAAAGCTAGTGTAATAGGAATTCTATATTTATAACAAGTTTTTAAAAAATCATACGTAGAATTCCATCTAATATCAATTTCCCCAGGCATCAATATCGGTGCAAGTTCATTTTCTTGACATTTAACTTTAACTTCTCTAATTCTCGATCTACGATTATTTTCTTGAATAAAACCAACAGCAAGACGAATTTTTTCAATATAAAGCTCAGAAAACTCAAGACCATCTTTTACAATTAAATTATATATATGACATGCACACTTAATATGAAAAATTTCAGGCAACGGCGAAGATAGCATAGATTTTAATTTTCTTATAGCAGTCTTGTTGTTAGAAGCATTATCAAAAGCAATACATAATTATTTTTTTCGATACCATAATATCCGGCAACTTTAACAATAGAATCAACAATAAAATCTCCAGTATGTTTACGATCTTCATCATATAAAAGAGCAAGAATACGTCTTTGCATTACAAAATTACTATCCATCCAGTGACAAGTAACGGTTAAATAATCATTTTTATTTATAGCACAACCAAGATCAGAAGTTAAGGACAATCTACATTGAATATTTTTATACAATGTTGATAAATAAAAATAATATTGTGAATGAAGTCTAAAAATATCAGACCGACAAGTACTTCTAGGAATACCGTTAAACATAGGATTATAAATTGCTTGTATATAATGAATAAAGGCATCAAAAGAATGAAAACTAAAGGACAAACAACCCACAACTACCATTTTAGCTATTTCTTTCCGGTCCCTCAATTTATTATACTTCTTTGTTACCTGACCGGTTGCTGGGTCCATTCTAGTTTGCGTTGGCCCACCAACATCCCCACCACCTCGTGCAATATTTAACTCTCTTTCGTGAGCTTCACCTAGATGTCTTATTAACGTACCCGTACCCCCTTGTTTGCCTCCGCTTCTATGCTTATATATTTGTTGACAAATATTGCATTGCACGTCAGTATCTGATATACGTTCAAAAAATTACCATGCAACACTAGTTGTTTTACGAGGTCTTGCGGCACGGGGAGGGAGATTAACCGATTCAGATCCAACGTTAGCATTTCCTACTGTGGGTGTCTCACCAATATTTTCATTTTCTTCGTCTAAATTAACCACATCTACTTCATTTTCTTCTTCTATACCGTAATTTTGCTGAGCTTCTACATAATCTATATCGTGAGCACCTACACCTATTTCTTCCTCAAAAGGTGTACCAAGTGGTACCGGAGGCAAAGGTACACGAGTATATCTACTACTTGAATTACCTCTACCGCTAGTAATTCATTTTTTACTACCACTACCACTTTCGGGACAAAAAAATTTAACACCTTTAGTAGCGAGGTTTCTAAATTTATCCATAGTATAAATTAAATTAAACTAAAAAAATTCAAAATGCACAAATATAATAAAATTAAATATTAAATAATTAATACAATAAATAAAGTAAGAGATGGAACGACAATACCAAATTTTGAAAGTATCCGAAGGTTGCGACTTTAGAAACTTCCGCTTGTACTTTGTAAACGCAAAATTAAAAAATTAAAGTGAACACTTTAAGAAATTAAATATATTGAATATTTGAGAATTGAGATTTGAGAGAGAATGAGATTTGAGAGAGTAAAAAATTATGTGAAAATGGTTTGAAGGTGTAGGATATTTATAGAATTAATTTTGGGATTAAAAAATATTTTTTAAAGCTTTTTTTTTTTTTAAGAAATGGGCCAAAACTAGCCGTTTGGACCCCAAAACGGCTATATAGTCGTTGGGCCAACAACCTGTTTGGCCCAAAACTCAAAAAAAAAATTGAATACGGGCCGGTTAACCGGCGGGCCTGGACCAGACTAGGTCCGGGCCGGGTTAACCGGGCCTAAATTAAAAAAATAACCAGCCCGGGACTCGAAACCCTAAATCCCTAGGGCTTACCGGGCCGGGTCAAATCGGGCCGGGTCCTTTAAGTGGTCCGGGTAGGGCCGGGTCAGCCTGACCCACTTGATAGGCTTAGTGCCAAGTCACCTTTGAAAATCCTTTTTCAAAAACTGTTTTTGACTCTTTGAAACTGGTTTGCGAACAAAGATTCCAGCTAAGAAATTTTGTTGATCGAGGGGAAGGTGTTAGGCACCCCTCAGTTCCGTGGTTCGTCCACAGTCGTTTGGCGGAGCATATCGGCTAATTTGACATTACAAATGTATAAACCACACAAAACACATAAAACAATCAATCAAACACACGAAACAAAACAAATTCAAAATATAGTCTTCAGTCCAATTATACAGTCTGAAATAAAAAATGCAAAAAATAAATCTTATTCTAACCTACGCTCTCGTGCTTTACCCGATGCCTCGGACCTTGATCACGAACCTCCTTCGAAGACATAATACGTTGAGGCATTCCCCGGTGAATAAATACATAAAACCTCGGGGCATTCCCCGGCCAAATAAATACACTTGAATCAAATTCATAAAATAGCACCATTCAACCAACATTTCGACATTCAACAATCCACAAGTTCTAAATTTTCTTACCCGAACCTACTATTTTCCCACCCGACTAGGCCTATCATGATTCTATCATGTTCAACATCATCAATGGATCAAAATTAACCCGGATTCAATCAACATTAATACCCATTTAAAATCAAACAATCTATTCTATTTACTTCATTAACTTTCGATTCCCATCCCAAATCATTTTTAACCATTGTTCCAACATAACAAATCAACGATAATACTTCAGCAATCCACAATCAATATCACTCGACATTCATTATTCACATCACACATAAGATAAGAAAAAATCGAAACGATAACAATCAACCACACACAACAATAAAAATTAACTAAGGATAAGAATGAGATAAAGAGATAGACTTTAAATTGGGGATTTTATTCGACCAATTGAACTGATTTCAATGACGACCGTAACCTCATGGACCAATGAACCACGGACAGACCCCGAACTCGAACCCCAAAATCCCAAAGACAAACCCAGTGATATTTTCGGCCAGTTTTTGTAAAATCAATCAAAACAGAGAGAAATCTGAGCTGTGGAGGTACTGGTGAATCCCCGGCGAGAGTCCGTAGCTCTGACGAGCTTAGACGGGTCGAAAAACAGAGAGCAAATCAAATCTCAGGTGATAGTGATGTTTTTCCAGTGAAAATTTGCCGGAACAGCCAGCCCACCACTGATTTTCTTTCTCCTGATCTCCGATCCATTTTTTTCTCGCTCATTTATTCACCGCCTCTCTCTGATTTTACCCTATTTTCTCGATCGATCTCTTGCTCTCTCTCTCTCTCGATCTCCTCAATTCTGCCCAATCTCTCCCCCTCGATCAGTTGAGTGTGTGTATCCCGTGCTATGTGTGCGTGTTTTAGAGGGTATTTCGAGTGATTTGTGTGTGAGTATGTTTTTTATTTTGAAAAAATGGGATACGATGGTGTGAGTATATGTGTATTTCCAATGAGTGATGAATGAATCCCTCTTCTCCGGTTCTGTATGTGTGAAAAATGGTGAGCGGAGTGTGTGATTTTATGGTTTAATTGTGAGAGAATTCAATGAAATCAATGTGTGTGCTTCTCCCCCTTTTCCTATGTGCTAGCTGTATGTTTTCATTTTTATTGTGTGGGTATGAATTGTATGTTCTTGTGATTCAAAAAATGGAGTCTGTGTTTTTGTGAATGGAATAGAAATAGGATATGTGTGTTAACTGTGTAGGAGAGAAGAGAAGGTGATGAAGTCTTCTATGTGTATTTGTGTGTGAATTGATTGTCCTCTGTGAATTATCGATGGATCCCCATTTTTGTGAGATATCTGTGTATTTGAGAGTGACGGTGAGTTTTTTCTGGGAATTTCTATGGGACCCTGCTTTTCTATTTTGGTTGTTTATATGGTGTGGGTCCCTCTTTCCCCTCCGTATGACTGTGAGTTTTTTGTGGGTCAATGGTGAGTGTTAACTCATGGTGAGTGATTATTGTGCGTACGTAGGTAGTGAGTCTATGTATTACCGTGTGTGTGAATTTGTGAGATGAGTGATAAATTTTTGCGTGTCTCTATGGAGTGAGTGAATGAAAGTTGTGTGTTGTGAATATCTATATGTGTGTGCATCAATAGAATTCTGTGTATATTAGCTGTTGGGGTCTTGTTATTCTAGTGATGATGAAAGTATATGTGTGATGGTGTATATCTGGTGTGGTTCTGTTAGGGAAAGGGGAAATCAACGTGACTTGGGGTGGGTCTAGGGGGTATGTGGGGTAGGCATAGGGTGTGGGATGGTGAGGTACGTGGGGTAGGGTGAGGGGGTTGGGTGAGATAAGATTTTTTATGATAAGGGAATATTTTGAGATTGGGAATTTAATTTGTTATAATTTGTTGTATTTGTTTTCTTGTGGGAAAAATATAGAATGGATAAGGGTATGTAGTAAGATGAGCTAAAAATGAATAAAATTCAACTTCGGGAGGAACAAAATTAGATGTCTACAGCATACCCCCTTTGAATGTAAACACGAAGTGTTTTCAGACAAAGAAGTAGACAATGAGACAGAATTTTATTCCGACCATTATTCAAAAAGAATGAAATAGAAGGAAAGAAGGAAACCAAGTCTTGGATTTGTACATCATACTCATCCCTAGTTATGAGGGAATCAAGTCATAGGTGTCTCAAAGGGTTTGAAGAAGAAGGACTATACCGAGTTGGAGAGTCGAGTGAGGCCCTGTCGAGGTTCTGGTCCGCGACTCTGTTATTACATTAAAATAAAAATTACAAGTTAAAAAGATAAATAAAATTACAAAAGTCCTATCTATACAGCTTTCCTGGACTTTTGACTTGAGTTTCATCACCCTATTCTTCAGGCGGGCTCCTGACTTGCAATTCCTTCAACTTGTTCCTTGGTTTTTAATTTATTCACCTTATTGCTTGACTTTTAATCTCTTAACCTTGTCGCTTGACTTCCAATCTCTTCACCTTGTTGCTTGACTTTTAATTTCTTCACCTTGTTGCTTGACTTTCAATTTCTTCACCATGTTCTTCAGGCAACTCCTGACTTACAATTTCATCACCCATATTCTTCAGGAGGGCCACTCGACTTTTAATTTCATCACCCTTGTTCTTCAGACGGGCTCCTGACTTTCAATTTTCATCACCCTTATTCTTCAGGCGGGCTCCTGACTTTCCATTTTCATCGCCCTTGTTCTTCAGGCGGGCTCCTGACTTTCAATTTTCATCGCCCTTGCTCTACAGGCGGGCTCCTGACTTTCAATTTTATCACCCTTGTTCTTCAGGTGGGCTCCTGACTTTCAATTTTATCACCTTTGTTCTTCAGACGGGCTCCTGACTTTTAATTTTCATCATCCTGTTCTTCAGGCGGGCTCCTGACTTTCAATTTTCATTATCCTGTTCTTCAGGAGGGCTCTTGACTTTCAATTTCATCACCCTTGTTCTTTAGGCAGACTCCTGACTTTAAATTTTCACCACCCTTGTGTTTCAGGCGGGCTCCTGACTTTTAATTTCATCACCCTTGTTCTTCAGGTGGGCTCCTGACTTTCAATTTTCATCACTCTGTTCTTCAGTCGGGCTCCTGTCTTTCAATTTCATCACTCTGTTCTTCAAGCGGGTTCCTGGCTTACAATTTCACCACTCTGTTCTCCGGGCGAGCTCCCGACTTTCAATTTCATCACCCTATTCTTCAGGTGGGTTACTGACTTGGAATTTCACCACTCTGTTCTCCGGGCAAGCTCCCAACTTTCAATTACAACATCTTTTAATTTTCTCACCCTGTTCTTTAGGTGGTCTCTTGACTTGCAATTTCATCACCCTGTTCTTCAGGCGTGTTCCTGAAATCAAAATCAAAACTAGAACGAAAATTATCCCAAACAAAGATTATGATAAAGAAAGATTTCATTTTTCTGAATGTAATGTCCCATTTTCCAGGAAGGTCCTGAACATAAAGTAAACTCTCATTTTCCAGGAGGGTCCTGAACATAAAGTAAACTCCCATTTTTCAGGAGGGTCCTGAACATAAAATAAATTTCCATTTTCCAGGAGGGTCCTGAACATAAAGTGAATTCCCATTTTTCAGAAAGGTCCTGAACATAAAGTAAATTCTCATTTTCCAGGAGGGTCCTGGACATAAAGTAAATTTCTATTTTCAGGAGGGTCCTGAACATGAAGTGAATTTTCATTTTTTAGGAGGGTCCTGAACATGAAGTAAATTCCCATTTTCCAGGAGGGTCCTGAACATGAAGTAAATTCCCATTTTCCAGGAGGGTCCTGAAAATAAAGTAAATTCCCATTTTTCAGGAGGGGCCTGAACATACGGTAAATTCTCATTTTTCAGGAGGGTCCTGAACATAAAATAAATTCTTATTTTCCAGGCGAGTCCTGAAGTGAAGTTCCATATAATACGAATTACTTTTAATTTTTGCCCCAGTTTTCATCAAAAGCTTTTGCGGGTGTCAAACCCAATCACAAATACTTGCAACAGTGCGTAATGCAAAGACGACTAAAGATTCTGATCAACAAGAGAACTTTCGAGGATGAAATTGAATAACCGAGACCAACAGGTTCCTCTCTTAAGAGTAAAAGTGAAGGGTCTTTACTGAAGTGCATCTTTCAAAATTAACGGTTCAAATTAGGAAATGCACCTCCTAGACATGAGACATGAAAGACCCAAACTAGAGAATTTGTCTCTAAGGGGTACAAAATGATAAGTTTTACCACAATTGGGATTACCAAACCTGTACAGCGACACTGCATTTGCATTTGCAGAAATGAGAAATTGTACCTCTGGATATTTATGCTTTAAAGCCCTTGATTAGAAGGTCGCAATTGTTCCTGTTTCATACAAAGAAAACTTATGAGTTTAAAACATGGTGGTTGACTTGCGGCTTTGGCATTTGAGGAGATTTCTCTTGCACTTGTCCCATTTAGATCTTGTTTCCAATCATTAGCATTTGTCATTGCCTTGTTGCACGTTGGTTCAAACTCCGAATATTAAAAGTGACTCTGAAACAAACACAGTATCTCTGTCTTGCTATGTTTCTCAGACAATCCCCTTTAAACCTTGGTATTTCCACTAATTCCCCAAATTTGTGTATTGACAACAACCTTTTGCATGCCTTGTTCTGACTTGCAATCTTGTTTCTTTCATTCGTTAGCCCTTTGTCTTGCTTTGTGCAATTGAAGAAACTGGTAGCCAGTTTTGAAATCTTTCTCATTTTTTTACATGGACTTGACTCAAAGACAAAAGAAAAAATGACAATGATTTTTTTTATTTGGATAACTGACTCAAGAAAAATAAAATAAAAACACAGAGAACAATGAAGCAAAAAAATTATCTAAAAATGACAGTCAACTCTAATGATTATGCCATGCATTTTGGATTAATCTACCTGATCTTTCTATCCACACTTTCTACCAGTTGTTGTTGAGTTAATGGTCTTGAAACTGTGTTGCTCCCTTAGGTCAAATGCATTCAAGACCTCATTCGGCTAGTGACACCTTGAAGGATTTTCGCCAACAAGCCTCTTTCATTTTCTCTCAGCTCACCATCGCCTCCTGGTGCCCATAAGGGTTTTCACCAATAAGACAATTTTATTTTTATTTCTCTCATGATTTCTTATGCTGAGGAAGACAAATAGTACCCAAAATACGTGATCATATCCATTACATGCGTAGCCTTAACATTCTCAAAGATTGATCTGAAGGTCTTTCTTTGGTTGTAACTTGGCTTTTGGATAGGGTTAGAAACTAAAGAATGACATGAGGCCTAAACAACACTTGAAGTGGGGTAGGACTTACAACTTTTAGAATCAACTCAAAAAATTAGGATTAACTCATGCCCCAGTTTCTTTGGCTGGATAACTCTAAATTGTTTATTTGGTTGGACCGAGCCCTGAGTAGGGCAACCTACGTATCTCACCTCCAAGAGAGGAGAATCAGGTCACGTGTAGTTTTGGCAACTTATTTTGCTTGATTCTGATTTCCTCATTTCCTTTTTTTTCTTTTGACTCTTTTTTCTTTACAATTTTTTCGACTCTATTTTTTGGACACTTTTCTTTCTTTTTGGACAAATTTTCTCTCTTCTTTTTTGAAATATTCTGACTCTATTCTTTTGCTCGAAACTTTTCTTTTGAGTTTTATTGACTCTATCTTGATTCCAAATGAGGGGTATGAAAGAAAATAACACTAAGGCTCAAATGGGGTAAACAAAGGATGACACAATGTTTGGATAACAGAATGAAATGTCTTCGTCATATCAATTCTTGAAAATGCAAGTACATATCATGCAATATGAAATGAAATGAAAAATGAAGATCATTTGTGACACTTTAACAACACTAACTTTAACTGAGCACGTGTACCATTTCTTCTTTGACACTTGTTAAACATATAACTCTACCATTGTTGTACATTCCTTATGCTTTCATGGAGCTGATTTTCCTGTTTCTTTTGATGTAGGATCACGCATCCACTATTTGACATAATTGAGACATGTCTTTCAATTGATGATCAAGTTATTCTTGTGATTCTCAAAACAATTGCCTTAATTTTCAAAGAAGGTTTCAACTTGTCACCAAATGTCTCAGCACTTTACCTATGTTCTTAGATGTTTTTCCTAACCTTAGTCCTCTAATTCAAAGTTCATGCTCATATTGGATTTTAAGATCTAGCTGAAAATTCCGCAAGCATGTCATATCACTGGAGCCAACATAAAATTTATTATGTAAAAAAGACAAACAAACAACTTGAAATAAGACAAAACAACGAGGGACACCACATCTCATTGAAAAGAAAAATAGAAAGGTTTAAACAAAAATGACAAAGAAACAAAACAAGATAGATTTTTAACTACAACCCTGAAATAATTCAAAAAATAGAAAGGAAAACAAAATAAACTACCAATAATCCTTCCTGGCAAGGAGAGAAGTGACTTTCCAATTGCTGAGCTTGACATCTTAGCCACTGAGTTGCACATCATCGTGACTAGAGCTTTCACCGCTATCAGACACATTCTGTGTAAAATTATCCTTTGACTTCTTTCTTTTTGCAACCTCCGACCTCGGTTGAAACTTGGACTCAGAAGTTTCTTAGTAAATATGTGGGGGTTGAGGATGATATTGAGGGACAGGTGCACACCATTATGGATATGAAGGCTAATGAGTATACCGTTGTGCATTATTCAAAGGATGCTGAGGAATTGAAATGGAATATCTTGGGTTTTGCGAAGAAGAACCTTGTTACAGGTGAGAATATGGATTTGACGTGTAAGCTCGAGATTGAGACTGATAATATTGCTGAGTTGGACCTCTCGAGCTCCATTTTTACCCTGGAACGACAATAGGTATATTTTCCTTCTTCTTGCCTTCAGTCCCCCTCAACTGATGATAATATAGTCCCAAGTGTTTTACAAAATCCTTGTACCCATCATGTTTCTTAAATTCTGATACCTCAAATTTAGGAGGACGGTCAATACTTGAAAACATGCCCCAGTCCTTATATGCAACATCTTCATAATTCGCAAGTCCTAGAGAATTTTTCATAGCCCTTTCTGCACCATTCATTTTCATGGCTATTTTCTCTCGCTCTATAGCAGATTGCGGAAGCACAATCGTTGGATTTATAGCCAAAGTAGAAGCCTCAGTAGAAGGTTGAGCAACAAAAGCACAGATAATATGTGGTGTTGTTAATGTGGTAGATTTATACTAAAGAGTTAAAGAATGAGTGATGGAAGCATTGGGTTGTTTTTGGCTTAGAATGAATTCTGAGGCATATCGTGGTGCATCAACAACATTCGAAAATGGAGTTTGAAATTGTGATGGAAAACTCAAGGTATTTGCGGGGTCAATAGTGGAAATGGAGGAGGAGGCATCCCACTGGCCCAGGCTTGTTACATTTTCATCATTTGTTGCCTTAGTCTCGAAATCTCTTGCTTTAAACTCCCATTTTCCCGACTCTTTGTCTGATCCATGATGTCACTCTCTATATCCTTGTTGGACACAACTAGCTCTTCTTTGAATTTGGTATGATGTGGAGGACCAGCCAGAATGCCACAAACCAACCACCTTAAACTAACTGAACAAGAGATAACCAACGTGTTAGAGCTCAACACTTTTTCAAAAACCTCTTTTTCCTTTTAAAAAGATCACCGAACCCGAAAAGGGCACCTACGTATCTCACCCCCGAGAAGGGAGAATCAGGTGTGCGTAGTCCATGAAGTCTTGCCAAAATGGCCAATTAAACTTTTTTCCATTCTTTTTTTCTTTTTCTTGAAACTTTGAAAAGAAAATAACAAATTGTCAAGAGAATTGACGAAAATCTTTTGCATTTTTCAGGTTTAAACTCCCTATACAAAATGAAACTTATGATTACCAAAGAAAAATCTTTTTGGATTTTCGAATTTGAATTTCATACGAAAATGAAACTTGAACCTGTTAAAAGAAAATCTTTTTGTAGTTTTCTTTTAAGGATGTATATGAAATATCTACTCTAAATGGCGACTGAAGAAAATCTTTTTGGATTTTTTCAGATTCCTATACAAAATGAAACCTATGATTACCAAAGAAAATCTTTTTAGGTTTTCAATTCTGAATTTCATACGAAAATAAAATTTGAACCTATTACAGGAAAATCTTTTTGTGGTTTTCTTTAGAAGATGCATATGAAACACCTACTCTAAATGAAGAGTGAAGATTTTTTTTTTTGGATTTTAAAAATAAGATCCCCGAACCTACAATAGGCTACCTACGTATCTCACTCTCAAGAGAGGAGAATCAGGGGTGCATAGTTCTTCCAGATTAGATAATTAAGGATTAGATAATAAACTAAAACTTAACATGAGTGACACGATTACAGACAGACGATGAAAGTAAAATCTTTTTGGGTTTTTAATTTGACACTTCATACAAAAACAATTATGAAAGAAAAATCTTTTTGATATTTTCGATATGAAATATACAAAACTTCTACCATTTTTATTTTGGATTTTCTTTTTATAAAAAGCTCCTATTGGAAAAAACTTTTTGGAGTTTTCAACTTGTGAATGCATACTAAAGAAACAAAAGGAAAATCTTTTTGATATTTTTTGTTTTTTGACAAATGAGTGCAAAATGTTAAAAAGGAATCTTTTTGAATTTTTGGGTTGTGAAAAATAAAAGTCATAAAGAACTCTAAAAAACTATGAAACTCTTTTTTTCATTCCTTTTTTTAATAATTTCTTGTCTACACACTTTACCCAAATCAGTCTGTCAAATGACCTCGTTACCCTCAAAGATGCAATATTTAGCACGTAGGGATGCCTTAGAGGTGAGTCTCCTACAAAGGACCAAGTGGGTCCCGCTAGGTCTCAATATGATGCAGATAAGTATGACCTAAAGGTTGACCTACGTTGAAGTTCACCAACAAGGCTGTTCGAGGGAGCGTATGGTCGACAGTGGTTGCTTTAGTTTTCCACCCACTCCATACCAGCCGACGGCTCCCCCTCCAAAGATAAGGGTGACTCCACTAGAGGCCGTGTACACAGCGTGTACTACAGACTTGTTGCAAAAAGAATTGACTCGGATTATGCAAATGATGTCAAATATAAAGCGGTAACACATAAGATGAAAAACTATAAACACGTAGCGTGTAGGCACTCAACGATGATAAAACAAATAAAAACAAACACAAGCAATGCCTATACACCCATAATGCCAAACTAAGCCGATATAACTCCAAAATAAGCTCGAATTCTAAAAAAATATCCCCAACAGAGTCGCCAGAGCTGTCATACCCTGTTTTTAACCAAAAAGATTAGATTTTACGTTTGAAAGAGTTTTTATTATTAAGTGATAAAATAAAAATTTATTTTGAAAATGATTCATTTTATAATCAACTCAGAGTCGCTACTTGGTATAATCAGGTGTGTCAAGTCACCTTTGGAAATCCTTTTTCAAAAACTATTTTTGACTCTTTTAAACTGGTTTGCGAACAAAGATTTTGGTTAAGAAATTCTGTTCATTGAGGGAAAGGTGTTAGGCACCACTCGGTCCCGTGGTTTGACCACGGTCGCTTGGTGGAGCATATCGGCTAATTTGACATCACAAATGTATAAACCACACAAAACACATAAAACAATCAATCAAACGCACATAACAAAACAAATCCAAAATATAGTGTTTAGTCTAATTATACGGTCCGAAATAAAAAATGCAAAAAATAAATCTTCTTCAAACCTACGCTAATCCTAACTACGCTCTCGTGCTTTACCCGATGCCTCGAACCTTGATCACGAACCTCCTTCGAAGACATAATATGTCGAGTCATTTTCCGATGAATAAATACATGAAACCTCAGGGCATTCTCCGGCCAAATGAATACACTTGAATCAAATTCATAAAATAACATCATTCAACCAACATTTCGACATTGAATAATCCACAAGTTTTAAATTTGCCTACCCGAACCTACTATTTGCCTACCCGACTCGGCCTATCATGATTCTATCACGTTCAACATCATCAATGGATAAAAATTAACCCGGATTCAATCAACATTAATTTCCATTTCAAATCAATTAATCTATTCGATTTGCTTTATTAACTTTCGATTCCCATCCCAAATCATTTTTAACCATTATTCGAACATAACAAATCAACGATAATATTTCAGCAATCCATAATTAATATCACTCGACATTCATCATTCACATCACGCATAAGTTAAGAAAAAGTCAAGACGATAACAATCAACCACACACAACAATAAAAATTAACTAAGGATAAGAATTAGATAAAGAGATGGACCTTAAATTAGGTCTTTTATTCGACCAATTGAACTTATTTCAATGACGACGGTAACTTCATGGACCAATGAACCACAGACAGACCCTGAACTCGAACCCCAAAATCTCAAAGACAAACCCAGTGATATTTTTGGCTAGTTTTTATTCTAAAATCAACCAAAACAAAGAGAAATCTGAGTTGTGGCGGTATTGGTGAATCCCCTACGAGAGTCCATAGCTCTGATGAGCTCAGACGGGTCAGAAAATAGAGAGCAGGTCAAATCTCAGGCGATAGTGATATTTTTCCGATGAAAATTTGCCGGAACAACCAACCAATTGCCAATTTTCGCTTTCCGATCTTTGATCTTATTTTTTCTCGCTCGTTTGTTCACCGTCTCTCTCTGATTTCACCCTATTTTCTCGATCGCTCTCTCTCTCTCTCTCGATCTTCTTAATTCTGTCCAATCTCTCTCTCTCTCTCGATCAGTTGAGTGTGTGTATCCCGTACTATGTGTGCATGTTTCAGAGGGTATTTCGAGTGAGTTGTGTGCGAGTGTATTTTTTGTTCTGAAAAATGGGAGCCGATGGTGTGAGTATATGTGTATTTCCAGTGAGTGATGAATGAATCCCTCTTCTTCGGTTCTCTGTGTGTGAAAAATGGTAAGCAAAGTGTGTGATTTTGTGGTTGAATTATGAGAGAATTCAATGGAATCAATGTGTGTGCTTCTCTCTCTTTTTCCCGTGTATTAGCTGTGTGTTTTAATTTTTATTGTGTGGGCATGAATTGTGTGTTCTTATGGTTTGAAAAATGGAGTTTGTGTTTTTGTGAATGGAATGGAAATTGGGTATGTGTGTTAACTGTGTAGACGATGAGGGAAGGTGATGAAGTATTCTATGTGTAATTGTGTGTGAATTGAGTGTCCTCTATGAATTGTCGATGGATCTTCATTTTTGTGAGTTGTCTGTGAATTTGAGAGTGACAATGAGTTTTTTCTGGAAATTTCTATAGGACCCTGATTTTCTATTTTTGGTTGTCTATATGGTGTGGGCCCATTCTTCCCCTCCATATGGCTGTGAGTTTTTTGTGGGTCAATGGTGAGTGTTAATTCATGGTGAGTGATTATCGTGTGTGAGTAGGTGGTGAGTCTATGTATTACTGTGTATGTGAATTCGTGAGATGACTAACAAATTTTTGCGTGTCTCTGTGGAGTGAATGAATGAAAGTTGTGTGTTATGAATATCTGTATGTGTGTGCATCAATGGAATTCTATGTATATTACCTGTTGGGGTTTTGTTATTCCAGTGATGATGAAAGTATATGTGTGATGGTGTATATCTGGTGTGATTCTGTTAGGGAAAGGGGAAATCAACGTGACTTGGGGTGGGGTCTAGGGGGTATGTGGGTGAATTTATTTGAATATTTGTATAGTGCAAATGCGGCAGTACAAAATGTACCGAGTATGTAGACAAGGTAAGGCTAAATGCAAGGGCTCATGCATGCACAAGGTGTAAACTGAATAATCATGAAAACGTCGCACGAGAACACATACATGAATGCACAGGTCATAATCACAATCATCACAACTCAGATACCACTTTACTGCAGACTGCACTCACTGCTGACACTGAGATACTGAATCATAGACTCATCTGATACTGATAACTAGGAATATGAATGCACTTACAGCAAGACATGAGTTCTGAAACTTCTGAAATGGATAGCAACCCTGTCTAACAGGCTGTCTTTGAGTCTGTGGATAACAATACTTCTTGATAAAATGATTTTGAGATCGGCCTATCTAGAACTAGATCTTCGAATTAGCAAGTAATCATACTTAATGGCCTGTATCTAACAACCTTAAATTCTGTACACTAAACTGAACTTTTCTTGAAGTCTGAGTCTGATTCTGAAACTGAGACTGTGGGAAGTAGTTACTTAACCGACATGCCCCTACTATCTGTTAGGGGTCCAACCTCTAACCCCGATTGGGGGGGTGTCAATATCGTGCCACGGGTAAAGACATTATCTTTATATGACCCTTATCTATCAGGTCCTAATACGAGAACGGTGGAGCCCTCATCTAACAGGTCAAACCACCTCAGCTACCCTTATCTAGCAGGTATGATGTCTCTCATCCACTCTCATCTAGTAGGTGTGACGTCTTAACCTACACTGGCTGCGTAGTTCTGGAGCACAAGGATCGCATCTAAGGTTCACACCCTCCACTATAGGTGAGTCCCCATCCTTGAGCTCGCTCGGTGCTAGTTTCTACTCTCAACTGAAAGACAGTGATTTGACTCTTAACTGAACTTAGATTGAGCTAAATCTGATACTGATTATATTTCTCAAGAGATCTGACTGAGTTACGCTGAGATTACTTAGTTCCGTATTGTCGTATCTGACGAAAAGTTATCGAATCATAGCATCTGACTGACGATGCAGATCTTGAATAGATTATTCAAATCGCTTCTGAGATTAGAATTGAATCACTTGAATACTATTAGATCTGAGTTGATTACAGATCAGAGGCTAGATTACTAGCGATACAGAGATTACAGAGATAACTGAGATTACAGAGCCTGATTAAGCTCCGCACTTGTCTAAAGATACATAGTTCTTTAGTTAACTGAGTTCTGAGAATCGTGGCTCGATTGGAACTATCGCAAAACTGACACGAACTCTAGATAACAACTCTATTGTCAGGTATAAATACCCCCAAGACTCGATAACATAAAAGTAAAACATAATCATTCTCACATCATCACGATCATCCATTCACCATCACAATCATTCATGGATCAACACAAGCATTCATTCATCATCATAATCATTCATGTATTATCGTAATCATACCTTAATCGTCACCATCATTAATGCATCATCACAATTATTAAAGCATCTCTCCAAGTAATTAGAAATCATAACATACTTCTCCCCCTCAAAATCCATAAGGCATCACATCCAACATTTAGGAAACATAGACCTCTATTCATCACCATAATTACCAAAGGGTCTCTTTAAGCATCTCGGGATATTAATCACATAATAACATAGAGGAAACATGCTATTAGATCGTATTCCATTCAACAAGGTTTTACCTCAACTATTTCATACCTATATCGGTCTCAACATGTATTTGGATTTCACATCGCTTGGGAAACTTCATACTATCATGTCATAGCTTACTTGCTAATCACTTGGCATATATTAAAAACTTAGCATATATCAAAGGGCACGTAATGGGGAATTTACAACCATCGCATCTCCACTCGTTCACTAAGGTCCTTCAACAAACACTAGACATGCATAGGCTCACACTTATTTGGGGATTTCCTACTAGCATGGAATAATTCATTCACTTGGTCATTTTATCAAACACTAGGCATGCATAGACTAGCTCACAATTTGGGGCTTCCTATTCAACAAGCTATAATGGCCCATATTCTTCCTCTAAGCTTTCATCAACCTATGGGAGACATACTCTTCTAAATCAACCAATTCTACACCCAAAAGTCATGAACACATCAACAATCGTAACACATAATCGTATCTTAGAAGTCATTAGATCACGATTTAACTACAATGCTCAATTTCTAGTCTCATAGACATTTTATCGAACTCCTCACATGCTCAACTTAGGCATAAGTATAATAACCCAACTACTCATCATGAACAACCAAAATTCACATGTTTCCACTCATATATTATCATAGATTCATACAAACTACATAAGTATCCCATCTTGGAGGTCATTCGACATCAACAACAAGTACATAATCCATTTACCACACAAATACCACATACTAAGGACAAGTCTTGATAATCTTGTAGACAAACATGAACCACAACTTAATCATAGCAAGAACATCAATTTCAACTCACAAGAATCATTAGAAATTTATAAACATAAATCTTGGAGATTTAGAAAAAAAGGTACTTGAGCTTCTTGGATGAAAGGGACCCAAGAATCAACATCTACATACCTTGGGAAAACTCTTTCTTGAAAACCTTCGGAAGAATTCTTGATTTTTGCTCTCGATTCTCTCTTAATTTTTGGTGGAAGAAGAGAGAATTTTTTATTTTTGGAAACCCTAGTTTTTGGGTGAAAGAAGAGAAAAAAATGAGGTCTTCAACCCTTAAGTGGGTATTTATAGAGGTTGGGGAAAGAGTGGAAAAGACCAAAATTTCCCTTCAAAATTTGTCTAGAAAATTCCGATCGAGGTCTGTGACGGTCCGTCAGAGGGACTGACGGTCCACCAAGTCGTCCGTCACTCAAGTGCCAAAACTAGAACATTCTGCCTCGACGTGATGGTCCGTCAGGAATTTGACGGTCCACCAGATCGTCCGTCACTCGAGGGTCAGGAATGGGCCATTCTGTTTCGACCTGACGGACCCCTTGACGGTCCGTCAATTTTTTGATGGTCCACCACTTTGGCCGTCACTCGGGGGCAGAAATGGGATGTTCTGTCTTGGACTGATGGTACACTTGACGGTCCACCAAGGACTTGGCGGTCCGCCAGGTCGGCCGTCAAACCTGGGCGATTCCGATACCTTTAGTAAAACGGCCATAACTCCCTCGTTCGATGTCGGATTTTGATGAAATTGGTATCGATGGAAATATTATTCAATGCTCTACATAGAAAAAATGTTGAAATTAGAGAAATACAACACGATTCAAAGTATTTCATACTTGGAAAGATATTTTTAAAATTTTTGGACTCGGATTTTTGTTTTACCGAAAACGCTCTAAGGCTTAGACTATGAGAGAACTTTGCGGGGTATTACAGAAGCACCATTGGAGCACCATTGTAGAGAAGAAAGAAAGAAGAGAGATTTTTTTTCGACCAAACGTGAAAGATGATTCGTTTTTAATTTTGCGATGAATTTTTCTTTTTCAATTGAAAAATGGATCAAATTGATGGAAATGAATTAGGTGCGTTGAAGATGAAATAAATAAGCACCATTGGAGCACCATTGAAGAGAAGAAATAAAGAAGAGAGAAAAAAAAGAATGAAAAAATAAATAAAAATATAAAAAAAATTAAAATAAAAAATTTGAGGGGCTATTTGACAAAACGAAAGTTTTTAAACGTTTTTTAATACTCCCACGCGCCCAATGCGTGTGAATTACATACACTTATCTATGTGGGAAAATATATGTCATTAAAATACGAAAAAAAGAAGCCTAGGGGGTAATAGGACCTCCGCAAAGTTCAGTATGCTCAACTGCAAAGCCGGTCAAAGTTCAGGTATTTTTTTGAGTATTTTCCCTATTTTATAATTACATTGAGAAACATTGATTTTTCTTTTCCTCTTTTAATAATAACCAAAGTCTGGTCGAAAATCATATTTGTTGATTCTGAAGGGTTCCTAACCCCTTCCCTTCAGAATAATTTGAACTCTTACCTAGAATCTAAATTGGTTTCGTAGATTAGAATAAAGTCATACTTGTTAAATAAATAAATAGGTTTTCTAGTTTTTCTTAAAAACTAGGTGATGACTCTGTATAAAATTAGTTCTTTTTGAGTCCATAATGTAGTGCTCATTTTAACCTTAAGTAAAAATAGGGTACGACAGTTTAGCGACTCTGTTGGGGATGAAAGGTTCTAACCATTGCAGACTTAGGTAAATATTTACGTTTTTATACATTGTTATTTATTTCATTTTAATTGTCTTGATTTATCTTGTTTATGTGGAATAGATTGTGTCACACCCCTTTTTTCGCTTGAAGACCGAGGTCAAAGGGTTTTTCCAATTAAAGTGACGATATTGAATAGAGATTAAATTATTTACAGAGTCGCCACTTGGAATTGAATTTTGGTGTTCCAAGTCACCTTTTTTGAATCCCTAATCAAAAGGAAATGACTCTTATTTGGTCTGCGAAAACAGAAAATGGGTAAGGAATTCTGTTGATCGAGGGGAAGGTGTGAGGCACCCCTCGAGTCCCGTGGTTCTAGCACGGTCGCTTTTATTGACTTATCTTGACTTAAATTATTTTAATAAATTGTGTTAAGGTCTAAATTTGCTCATTTTTATTATACCAAAAATTAGTCTATTATCCTATATTAAAATAAATCAGTAAAAATTAATTTTAGAAAAATAAAATATTTGTCAAGGTGCGTTATTGCATCCTTGAATTTTAAAATGTCTCGAAAAGATGCGTATACTGCATTCTTAATTGAAACGAAAATTTTAAACGGACCTAAAATTTTACCTAATTACTTAATGTTAAAGGCGTACCTATTAAAAATTCTACCTAACCTTAATAATGATCTATTGCAGTTTTCAATTAAAAAAAATTCTTTTAATAATAAAATTATAAAGTCTTACTAATTACCACAAATAAAATAATAAAATATTAATGAAAGATATAAAGTGATATCTATTATACTAATCTTGATTCCCAATTATTATTATTATAATAGTTATTATTAATATATTATTATTAAAAGAATATATATGCATACAATAACTTATGCGTAATACAATTTCCAGGCTCCCTATTTTCTTTCTTATTTCTCTCTCTCAATTACTGTCGTATATATCACTGTCATTGACGACAACGACATTGGTCTTCTTCCGTTCGGATGAGACAACGACGGTGGTGGACTAGTGACAACAATTTTAGTTGACCGACGGTTTGGAGGATATGACAGGGAAGGATGATAGTGATTTTCTGGTGAGCAGCGGTGAGAAAGAGGAAGATCGGTGCCTGTGGTAGCCGGCTCTCTGATGTTTTCGCCGGATCTAGTTGGGAAGGGTTAACGACGGGAAAGGGGAAGAAGTGGACGACGCGAATCTTCGCCAGCAGCGGGAAAGGGCTGGCAGTTGAAGGATTCCGGCGATGGGGAAGAGGGAGTTGACAGTGGTAAACGCCGGAGAAAACACTGGTTTATGCATTTTCTGGAAGATTTTCACCGGATCTGATTTTTTGGCTACGTCAGAATATTTACGGTAAATATTTTGGTGATTCCTATGGGTTTCATCGGGGAAAATGGAGGCAAGATGACTGATGTTTTGTATTCCGACAGATTTCGTTAGTGATGATTTTCTTACCAGATTTTGACGAAACGTCACCGAAAAAACAACAACTTTCAATTATTCCATGTTTCTATCTGACTGATTTTTCATCAATTATTTTACTATGTATAGTAGATATGCATATGTATTATGCAGTATATCTAATGCTCACTTTTCATTATATATATATATATATATACATATATTTGTATATTACAGTGAATGTGTGTATATGAATTCGTGTTTGTTATAAGAATAAAATATAGTGCAGCAGTATTTGATATATAAATATACATTATTGAAATGGCATAACAAAATGTAATAGTAACATTTTATATAACTAATCAATCATACATGTTAATAGAGCAACGAAATCATTTAAACATTTTTTTTTATTCATGTTTGTTATAAAAAAACATCTATAATCTATAAAATGAATGTTACATAATTAGATAAAAACCTGTTAGTGAATCAGTCAATTGTCACCGAAATCCGAATGAAATCTTGAAACTCAACTTTTCTCTTTCTCTCTTTTTATCTGATCTTTCTCTCTTTTCAGTGTAGGCAAAATGTACAGTCTCAAAATGTACGTTATCTCTGGGTTCTGATCTCTTTTTTTACTCTGTTTTTTTTTCTGCTTTTTTTTACTGTCTGATATCTTGTAGAATTCAAGTACGTTTTTTTTTTTATCTGGAGGGGGTGGGAGTCCTTTTTATAGTGGGGTTCTTTGGGGGGAACAATTAAAAGCAGATAAGGGGAGGGGGGAAATTTAAAATTTTAAAAAAATCTTTTCCCTCTTTTTTTTTTTTTTTTTTTTTAATTTGTTATATATATAAAAATATTAGTAATAATAATAATAATAATAAAATAAAATAACAATAATAATAATTAATTAATTTTTATTTAATAAAATACAATAACAATTTATAAATAAACAAAAGTAAATATAATAAAAATAATATTAAAAGTATTAATTTATTTATTAAAATTTATAAAAGAAAATATCTATATAATATGTGATTAAATATAAAAATATAATATATTTAATATCGATAAATAAGTTAAAATTTAGGGAGGATAGAAAAATCACGTGTCTACATTTTTGCCCCTCTTTGTGTGAAATCTCGAAGAGTTTTCATAAAAAGAAATAGACAAGAAATGATTTTTGACCCTCCAATTATTTGAAAGGTAAAAATAAAAGTAAAAATATGACCGAGTCCTGTTTTTGGACATCCTACCTATCCCGGGTTATAAGAGAATCAGGTCATGAGTAGTTCAAAAGGTAATTTAGTGAGAGAAAAAGTTAAAGTCGAGTGAGATTCAATCGAGTTTCCGGTTGACGACTTCTGCTCTTACGTTCAACTGACTAATAAATATCAAAAATGAAAAAATACAAGTAAAAATTGCAATCGCTAGAATCTTGATTCAAATCTTCATGACTTGAACTTGAAAATTTACCCTATTCTTCAGGCGGGCTCCTGAACTTTCTTTTTCTTCACCCTGTTCTTCAGGTGGGCTCCTGGATTTATAATTTCTTCACCCTTTTCTTCAGGCGGGCTCCTGAACTTTCTTTTTCTTCACCCTGTTCTTCAGGCGGGCTCCTGGACTTACAATTCTTCACCCTGTTCTTCAGGCGGGCTCCTGATTTGCAACTTCTTCACCCAGTTCTTCAGGCGGGCTCCTGAACTTCTAATTTCTTCACCCTGTTCTTCAGGCGAGCTTCTGAACTTTCTTTTTCTTCACCCTGTTCTTCAGGCGGGCTCCTGGACTTACAATTCTTCACCCTGTTCTTCAGGCGGGCTCCTAATTTGCAACTTCTTCACCCTGTTCTTCAGGCGGGCTCCTGGACTTCTAATTTCTTCACCCCGTTCTTCAGGCGGGCTCCTGAACTTTCTTTTTCTTCACCCTATTCTTCAGGCGGGCTCCTGGACTTACAATTCTTCACCCTGTTCTTCAGGCGGGCTCCTGATTTGCAACTTCTTCACCCTGTTCTTCAGGCGGGCTCCTGAACTTCTAATTTCTTCACCCTGTTCTTCAGGCGGGCTCCTAGACTCAAAGCAAATAGTGAAACAGAAAAATAACATCCCATTCTTCAGGAGGGTCCTGGATATAAAATAAATTTCCATTCTTCAGGAGGGTCCTGGGCATAAAAATAAATTCTCATTCTTCAGGAGGGTCCTGAACATAAAAATAAATTCTCATTCTTCAAGAGGGTCCTGTCTCATTCTTCAGGAGGGTCCTGAACATAAAAATAAATTCTCATTCTTCGTGATGGTCCCGTCCTCGCAAAGAATAAAGTTTATCATGACCGAGATCCAGTATCGGATGTTGTAACCATGCTTCTTGCATTGAGAGAAGTGTGAAATTTCATCCTTTATTTGAAAATAATTATTTCATCTCTGTTCCAAACAAAGAAAAATTGTGAGTTTTAGAACATGTGGTGGTTGGTTTGTGGAATTTGGCTTTTGAAGTGGCCGCTCTCGCACTTGTCAGACTCAACTCTTTTCCAATCCATGATAATATTCATTGAATTTTTATACCTCTAACTCTGGATTCTGACTACTGAGATCCTCAACTCAAATCATATTTCTGTTGTATGATGCTTCTGAGTTTATCTTCCAATACATCCCTTAGATTTTCACGAGTTTAAAATTGTCAAATCACAATCATCTTGAGTACCTTACTTTTACTTTGAAATGTTGTCTCTGTACATCGACTCTTTGTCTTGCTTTGTACCCTTAAAGGAGTTGGTAGCGAGTTTGGAGTCTTTCCTGACTCGACCTGATGTGAATTTGACTCAAAAGACAACAAAAAATTTTGTTTGATGACAAAGACAAAAAAATCAAAAATAAAAATAAAACAAAATAAAAAGACAATAGATATCTCTTTTTCAAAACAAAGAGAAAACTTATCTGAATGTGGAAATCGATTCTGGTGATTATGACATACATTTTGAATAAAACAACCAGATCTACCCACACCAATCATTACAACTTTTGTCCACATATTGAGCTTGAAATTAAGTCAATCTTGAATTTATTCCTTCTTGATAACAATCTTTCTTAAGCTAGTGGCACCTCAATGGGTTTTTGCCAACGAGCCTATCTCCTTTTCATTTTCGTCTCAGCTCACAGTCGTTTTATGATGCCCGAAAGAGTTTTCACCAATAAGACTCTCTCATTTTTATTTTTTCATCACTTTTTTTTAATAAACACCCAAAATATGAAATATCATGCACTCATAATATGTTTAGCCTTGACATTCTCAAAGATTAATCGGAAGGTCTTTTTTTGGTTGTAATTTGGTTTTTGGATAGAGTTAGAGAGAAATGTAGGCATAAGGCTCAAAAAATTTATATAACATTGGGTGAAACATACAACTTTTGGAATCGATTTTTTTTTTGCCCCAGTTTCATTTCATTCTGGATAATTTGAATTTTCTTCTGGTTAGACCGAACCCTGGAGTAGGGTTACCTATGAATCTTATCATAGCAAGAATCAGGTCAAACGTAGTTCATGAAACATCATTCTTTTGTTTGATTTAGAATTTTTGATTGATTTTTTTTTTTAACACACTTTTTTTTTTTAATTTGATTCCAAAAGAGGGATTCGAAGAAAAATAAAAGCTCAAAGGGGTAAGCAAAGGTTTATATATTATTCAGATAGTAGAACAAAATGCCTTCATCATTTCAATCTTTAAAAATATAAGTGCAAAACATACATAACATAATTGTACATGAATATCATACATAATATCTTTTAACTACATTAGCATTGACCGGCATTCCCTCCATTTTTCCTTCTACATCAGTCAGATATAACGCGCCATTAGGTAACATTTTCTTTACCATGAATGGCCCATGCCAATTAGGAGAAAATTTGCCTTTGGCTTCAATCTGATGAGGAAGGATGCGTTTTAGTACTAACTGACCAACTTCAAAATATCTGTGACGCACCTTTTTATTATATTCCCGTGCCATTCTCTTCAGATATAGTTGTCCGTGACATATTGACGTCAATCTTTTTTCATCAATCAAGCTTAATTGCTCCAAACGAGTCTTGACCCATTGGTCTTCATCAATTTCAGCTTCCACAACTACTCGAAGAGATGGAATCTCAATCTCTGCAGGTATAACTGCTTCAGTTCCATACACTAACAAGTAAGGAGTTGCACCAATTGAAGTCCGAACTGTAGTATGATAAGCCAACAAAGCAAAGGGTAACTTTTCATGCCATTGTCGGGAACCTTGCACCATCTTACGGAGTATTTTCTTTAAATTCTTATTGGCAGCTTCTACAGCTCCATTCGCCTTTGGACGATAAGGAGTTGAATTTCGATGCATAATCTTAAATTGCTGGCACACTTCTTGCATCAGATGGCTATTAAGATTCGCAGCATTATCCGTGAAAATTATCTTTGGAATGTCGAAACGACAAATAATGTTGGAGTGAATAAAATCAACCACAACCTTCTTGGTCACTGACTTGAAAGTCGCTGCTTCTACCCATTTCGTGAAATAATCAATGGCTACCAAGATGAACCTATGTCCATTCGAGGCCTTTGTTTCAATTGGTCCAATTACGTCCATTCCCCAAGCCATAAAAGGCCATGGAGCAGTCATTGTATGCAACTTAGATGGAGGGAAATGTATCAAGTCTCCATGTACCTGGCATTCATGACATTTACGAACGAAATTGATGGAATCTCGCTCCATGGTGAGCCAATAATGACCTGCTTGGAGTATTTTCTTTGCCAAAACATACCCACTCATGTGTGGTCCACAAATCCCAGAATGTACTTCAGTCATGATTTTTGAAGCTTCTTTAGCATCTACACACCTCAGAAGTCCCAAATCAGGAGTGCTCTTATACAAGATTCCTCCACTTAAGAAAAATCCACTAGACAAACGTCGAATGGTTCTCTTTTGATTACCATCAGCATGTACAGGATACTTCCCAGTCTAAATATATTCTTTGATATCATAGAACCAAGGCTCCCCATCAAATTCTTCTTCAACCACATTACAATATGCATGTTGATCATGAATCTGTATATGTAAAGGGTCAATATAAGTTTTATCAGGATGTTGAAGCATCGAAGATAAGGTCGCCAAAGCATCAGCAATCTCATTATGAGCTCTGGGAATGTGTTTGAACTTCACTAATATAAATCGTTGACAAAGATCTTGCAAACAACTTCTATATGGTAGGAGTTTTGAATCACGAGTCTCCCAATCTCCTTGGATTTGGTGGACTAATAAATCTGAATCTCCTAATACCAACAATTCTTGGACCCTCATGTCAATGGCTAATCTCAATCCTAGAATGCAAGCTTCGTATTCTGCCATATTATTGGTATAGTAGAATCGAAGTTGGGCTGTTATGGGATAATATTGTCCTGATTCAAAAATAAGAACCGCTCCTATCCCCACTCCTTTTATATTAGCAGCTCCATCAAAGAACAACTTCCAGGCTGAATGACAATCTTCTGAAACAAACTCATCAACATACAATACCTCTTCATCTGGAAAATAAGTCTTCAATGGTTCGTACTCCTCATCAATAGGATTTTCAGCCAAATGATCCGCCAAGGCTTGAGCTTTCATTGCAGTTCGTGTCACATAAACAATATCAAACTCTGTGAGCAACATCTGCCATTTCGCGAGTCTGCCTGTGGGCTTAGGCTTTTGAAAGATGTACTTTAAAGGATCCATACGAGAGATGAGGTAAGTAGTATAAGATGACAAGTAATGTTTCAGCTTTTGAGCTACCCAAGTTAACGCGCGGCACGTTTTCTCAAGAAGAGTGTACTTAGCCTCATAAGTGGTAAACTTTTTGCTGAGGTAGTAGATGGCTTGTTCTTTTCTTCCTGTGACATCATGTTGACCCAATACACATCCAAAAGAATTATCTAATACAGACATGTACTATATCAAGGGTCGACCTGACTCTGGAGGAACCAAAATAGGCGGATTCAACAAGTGTCTCTTAATTCTGTCAAATGCATCTTGACATTCTTCAGTCCATTCAACTTTAACATTCTTCTTCAACAACTTGAATATTAGCTCGCAAGTTGTCGTAAGATGAGCAATGAATCTACTGATATAATTCAACCTTCCAAGTAAACTCATCACCTACGTTTTATTTTTCGGTGGAGGTAAATCTTGGATAGCTTTTATTTTTGAAGGATCTAACACAATACCACGTCGACTGACTATAAAACCCAAAAGTTTTCCTGACGGAACTCCAAATACACATTTTGCTGGATTAAGTTTGAGATCATACCTCCGAAGTCTTTCAAAGAATTTTCTCAAATCTTTGATATGATCAGATTGCTCTCTCGACTTAATGATCACGTCATCCACATAAACTTCAATTTCTTTGTCCATCATGTCATGAAACATTATGGTCATTGCCCTCATGTAAGTTGCCCCAGCATTCTTTAATCCAAAAGGCATAACTCTATAACAATATGTCCCCCATGGAGTAATAAATGATGTCTTTTCCGCATCTTCTGGATCCATAATGATTTGGTGATACCCCGCATAACAATCCACAAAAGAAGCAAGATCATGTTTGGCACAATTGTCCAATAAAATATGAATATTGGGAAGTGGAAAATTATCATTCGGACTTGCTTTATTTAAATCACGATAATCAACACACATCCGAACTTTGTCGTCTTTCTTTGGAACAGGGACAATATTTGCCAACCAAGTAGGATACTGGGCCACTTGAATGACTTTAGCCTCAAGTTGTTTAGTAATTTCCTCTTTAATTCTTACACTCATGTCAGTTTTGAGTTTTCTTAACTTTTGCTTGACAGGAGGAAAAGCAGGATCAATTGGCAACTTGTGAACTACCAAATCAGTGCTTGGCATATCATCATAAGACCACGCAAAGATGTCTTTATACTCATGCAAAGCTTCAATTATAGCTTTCTTTTGTTGTGGTTGAACATGTACACTTATCTTAGTCTCCCTAATATTTTCAAGATCTCCTAAATTGATCGCCTCAGTTTCTTCCAAATTGGGATTTGTCTTATTCTCAAAATGTTTGAAGTCTTTGCTTATATCCTCAAATATTTCCTCTTCATCGTATTCAACCTCCTTATTCATTATTTTAAAATTAGATTGGTTTTTTTAACTCTGGTGAACAATTCTTCATGCATGTCATATCATTAGAATCGGCATACAAAGAACTGTATGATAGAAAATAAATAAATAAAAATCAGACTTAAAATAAAACAAAGGGAAACTGCGCTTTATTAGAAACATAGATAGAAAGAGTTTTAACCTAAAATACCAGATTTAAAGTTCTGAATTATAATCCTAGAATGATTTAAATTACAGGAATAAAAACAAACAAACTACTAAGACTGTAAGAAAACAAACAAACTACCAAGACTCGTTTATAATTGGGAGGGGAGTGGCCTCCCAATTGTTAAGCTGGACATCAGGGCCGACAAACTGCACATCTGCATTACTGGTACCTTCCCCAATTTCAACCATATCATCTTCAATGAACATATTCTGAAAAAGGTCAATCAACTCTGTATCATCATCATTCATTGATTTTGCAACAGGTAACTTGGAGGATCCAACAACACTGAATTTGATGAAAGACTCATAAAGTGGCGGTATAGGCTTGGCAAGCGACCACGACTCTTTCTTACGCTTTTTAGCCTTCTTTATATCTTCAGCAGTAGGCTCGTATCCCATACCAAAAGTACCGAAGTTCTCATAGAGGTTTATTGGATGAACTATGCCTTGCAAAAACATTCCTAGACCTTTTCCTGGTTCGAAGCCATGCTTCAACATTTCATTCACTACCATAACAGATGCAGAGGACAATTGTGGTCTTGTGATGAGATTTCCCTCGAGAATATACTCAACAGCCACTACCTCAGAAGCTTGATGAATTAACACATTGGCAGTATTTGCTTCGATGGAAGAAACAGAGTAGTCTTTATACATTGATAAGTCTCCTTCACCATGAACCACTATCTCTTGCCCGTCACATTCGAATTTGACCATTTGATGCAACGTTGATGCGACTGCTTTAGTCCTATGAATCCATGGCCTTCCCAATAACATATTGTATGAAGCATCAATGTTCAGTACTTGAAAATCCATAGCAAAATCCACAGGCCCAATTGTCAATATGAGTTCTATTTCACCAATGGCATCAGTTTTTTATCCGTCAAAACCTTTGACGCACACATTGTTAGGTCGGATTCTTTCCACATTAACATTCAACTTTTGTAAAGTTGACATAGGACAAATGTTAGCGCCTGATCCTCCATCAATTAACACTCGAGTGATGATGGAATGTTCGCATTTCACAGAAATGTACAGACCTTTGTTATGCTTTGTACCTTCTATAGACAATTCATCGTCTGAAAAAGTAATTTTATTTGCTTCAAGGATCCTTCCAACAACTTTTTCCAGATGATTTACTCTAATCTCACTAGGAACACATGCTTCATTAAGAATCTTCATTACAGCCTTGCGGTGTTCCTCTGAATGTATCAATAAAGACAACAAAGAAATCTGTGCTGGTGTCTTCTTCAACTGTTCTATAACAGAATATTCTGGCAATTTCATTTTCTTTAAGAATTCTTCAGCTTCTTCATCAGTGATAGGCTTCTTGACTGTCATTCGTTCTTCACCACCTTGTTTATTCTTTCTTAACTCTACTGGAGCATAACATCTTCCAGATCGAGTTAATCCCCCTACTTCATCTACATTTTCAATCACTTTTTTCCCTTTGTGCATCACCACAACGCGATCATAATTCCAAGGGACTGCCTTGGTATCAACCATAGACAGCTGTGACACTGGTTTAATAACAATAGGAGCTACAAGAGCTCCTTTTATGATTAAAAGAGGCTTATTGGATCTTCCGGGAATAATGAGTTTCGGCTTTATTTGACTTGACCCAATATTTTTTGAAATCTCTTTCCCCATCACCAAGGGATCATTCGATGATTTGGGTTTTGCTATCACCACCTCCGCTTCTGCAGGCTTTTCTTTCGTTAAATCTACAGCATTTGCTGATTTTTCTGAATCAGTTTTAATTTTAATGATCGGCTTAAAGGGAATCGTAGCATCTTCACCACTGAGTATCACATCGAGCATGTTTGTTTCATTATGATCTGGCAGCGGATTTTGATTGACATTTGGAGTGCCTGGACTTTCTACCATAATCTGTTGGGTATTAATCAACTCTTGAATGGCTCTTTTCAGATACCAACATTTCTCTGTGTCGTGCCCTGGGGCATCAGAACAGTATTCACATCTTCTAGAATAGTCCAAATTCTTCGGAGGAGGATTCGGGATCCTTCTCTCAATTGGGTTTAGAACATTCATTTTTCTCAGTCTATGAAATAAACTGGTGTAAGATATTCCAATAGGAGTGAAATTATCTTTTACCATGTTATCCCTTTTGAATTCTGCTCTAGGCCGAAAATTAGACCTCGGAGGGCCTCTTTGAACTTGCGGGGCCATTGGATGATTTTGGATTGCTGGTGTACGCCACTGCGGGTAAGAAGGACCTCAAGCATATGGTTGTGTATTGTAAATAGGATATTTGGGGGATGGAACAAAATATAATGGATTCTGTGCGTATGGTTGATGCGCATCTCTCCAATTTTGTCGTGAACCTGCCATGACAGTTGCTACATCCTCTTTTCTTTTCTTTCCCCCAAAACTTCCTGTACCACTTTGAATTGCCTGTGTTGTTGCTTTCAAAGCGGCCTGGCTGATGATCTTTCCTGATTTGATTCTATTTTCTACCATCTCTCCAACTTTGATAACTTCTGCAAATATACTTCCGATAGTGGAGAGAAAATGATGGAAATAATCAGGTTCTTGTGCTTGCAGAAAAATATCAATCATTTCAGATTCTTTTATCGATGGTCTAACTCTTGAAGCCTGCTCTCTCCATCTGACGGCATATTCTCGAAAACTTTCAGTCATTTTTTTCTCATGTTGGCAAGCGTAGTGCGATCTGGCACTATCTCAATGTTATACTGAAATTGTTGAACGAAATCTCGAGCCATGTTGTCCCACATGTGCCAACGAGAAATGTCTTGGTCAATGAACCATTCAGAAGCTATCCCTGTAAGGCTTTCTCCAAAGTACGCCATCAATAATTCTTCTTTTCCTCCTGCTCCCCTTAATTGATTGCAAAAATTTTTCAAATGAGCTACAGGATCGTCGTGTCCTTCATATTTGTCAAATTTTGGAATTTTGAACCCTATTGGCAAATGGACATCAGGAAACATACATAAATCCTTGTATGAAACACTTTTTGGTCCACCTACTCCTTGCATATTTCTCATACTTTGTTCCAGGCTTCTAACTTTTCTAGCCATCTCCTCATGTTCCTCATTCTTAGCAATCTTCTCAATCACGATAGGAGTATCGCGTTGATGAACATGATAATATGGATTTTGTGATTTGAAAGTCATTTCAGGAGGATATAACATATCATGATTTGGTTTTCCCATATTCTTTGGTATTGTCGGTTGAATACCCGCAGTAGCTGGCGCTACAAAAGTAAAAAGTGGGTTATTTGCGATAGATGGATTTGGTGGGCGCACGGTATAAGTACCAGCAACTCCAGACATATTAGCAAATGGGCCAAATCCTGGTGGGTAAAATGGATCACTAGTTTGAGCTGGGTCAGAATTTGGATCATTTGAAGTTGAAAGTCCAGGGATTGAAGAAGGCGGGGCTTGTCCATTCAACCAAGCTTGGTACATCTCCGCCATCTGTTGTTTTAATGACTTTATTTCTTCCATTGATGTTACTTCCTGCGAAATCAACTGATTCTGCTCTTCTTCACTATCAGACCCTGTATCTTCTCTGCGGGTCATTCTTCTTTTACCCTTGTATCTGGTGTTATACGGATGTGATGCCACTTTAAACCACAAACCAACCACCAATTATTTTATATTTCTGTATCAAGTAGCAAACGGGTGAGTGTTATATATTTAACACATTATAATGCCACGTTATATGTCATGTTTCTATATGCATTTTCAACCTATCATGGAAGCTTTGTGTTTCATCCCGGCTTTTCTAGGCTTATTTTCAAAAGTTATGATCGAACCCTTTGGAGGGTTGCCTACGTATCATGTCAGGACATGAATCAGATCTTGCGTAGTTCGGGAAGAATTTAACAAAATTGTTTTGTCTTTTTTTATTATTATTGAAGAAAATAAATAAAGTAAGTAAAGTAAAACATATGTAATATATATAGAAATAAACAGTCAACTTCATTACATTCTATAATATAAATACGATAAAATAACTGACCCAACTCCTAAAATAAAACCTACTAACTGACATCTGAAAACTAAAAGACATAATATCTAAACAAGAAATTTTAAAACTGAAAATGAAAAACTATGACAAAGAAAACAACGATCCATTCAAGGAGATTTCGATTTAATATGTCCTCCCAAACTCAAATATATGTCCTCCAATGAAGTAGTGAATCGTTGTGCGAAAGCTGGTACTTGTGCCAAAAAGTCCTCACAATCCAACTGCTGATAATCCAAACCCATTCTGGCAGTATCCTGCGCTACACGGTGGACCTTCCCTCGAAGGGAACTGAAAGCCTGATCCCATTCCTGGGCCTGTCGATCTCAGAAATCAACCATCTCTCTTGCACGTTGTTCATGAGCAGAAACAACCTCCAACTGTTCTCGCAATATTCCTCTTTCACGAATCCACTGAGATCTCTCTCGATCAAATTCTTCTTGCATATTCTTTTCAACTTCTTGAAGTTGTTGTCGGCGAGATGCGGCAAGTTGTGCAACGTGTGACCCCCTAGTGGTAGCAAACTTGATTTGTCCCCGAAGCGCAACCTCAATATCTGCTGACTTAGTTTTCTCTTCAGAAAATTCCCTTTGTTGTTTGTCTATTTTTACCCTGGCATGCTCTAATTCTTCTCTCAAAACTTGGTTGGCTTCATGATATTCTTGCATGGCTCTTTCAATTCCTATCCTGATTGCAGCTTCCTGATCTATAGGTCCCTTAACCGATCTTTCTGGTCTGACTGGCGGACTCGACTGTTCTTCAAACCATTCACGGTAATCTGGGTGCACTTCTCCTTTCTCACGCTCTATGACCATCGTTTCAATCCCCATAATATGGCTACCCTTCCAAATCTGCTGGGCCAAATCTTCTGGAAGTGGAATCTCTGGTCTGACCTTAAATACGAACTCAGTCATGTTTTCTATTATGGGAATTATTTGACGCCTGCCTAGCTGACGTAGAACCCTCAATGGAACATACGGTTGAACACCTCTAATACCCATTAATAACAAGAATGGACGAGTGACAGAACTATATATGACTTGCCTCCAAGGGAACCAATGGAGATTCCAAGTGACTTTATCTGCTGTCAAAGAACGAAAAAGATTAACCCAATCTCCAACTTCTTTTGGACATTTATATTTCTCCATTCTTTCCTCGTAATCGTTGATGCGATTAAATTGCTCGGGATCGAACCTTGTCAATGTAGGACGTTGGTAAAGATGCTCCACAATCCACATCTGTAGCAAGATATTACATCCCTCAAAAAAACTCTTTCCCTTCTGACAAACAGTCAGAGCACGGTAAATATCGGCTAGGATCATTGGCACCATAGTGTAATCTTTCTTAATCAGTATCTGTACTACTCCCTCTAAACGAATATTAATTTTTTCTTCTCTTCTCGGGAAGACCATAGTGCCTAAAAAGGCTACCATGAATGCAAATCGTCTGTGAATTTTCCAAGCCTCAAAACTCCCCTTATTACAAAGTTGTTTACCGTACTTTTCAAACCCATCTTGCCTTCCGTATCTGTCATATAAAAACTGCAAGGAAACCCAACCTTTTTTCATTGATTCTTCTTTTGTATTCCGTATGTTCATGAGCTTGCAAAATCTGTTTATTGAAATAAGTCTTGGGGCTATAAGTTTCTTCCGATGCATATCCCCATATCTAACATAGCCCTCTATCTCTTCTAAAGTAGGTGTCAACTCAAAATCCGAAAAGCGAAATACATTATTCTTCGGGTCCCAGAAATTCAGTAATGCAACAATCACTTCCCTATTAGGGTTGATTCTCATGATACTCGTCAAAAAACTCAAATACTTATGTATCTCGTCATAATCGAAAGTATCCATTGCATTCCACCATAACCAAAGTTGCAGAGGGGTACAATCCACAACCTGAAGTGGTATACTCCCATCTCTCTTTCTCTTTGAACGCTTTCCACGAACAGGGGGGGGACATTTTATACCTATTGACAGGGACATAAGATTAATAAATATCTAGACTTAGACAAAACTTAATTTATTAATTTTGAAAAGAATTTATGACTTAACTTGTAAAATCTAGTGTGACCATTATTTGGACTTAGTTGCAAAGAACAATTTTATCAAAAATCAAAGCGAGAGAGACAAGATTGATAATATTTTTTAAGAAAAACACTTATTTAAATTGACTCTATAAAAAAACTTTGCTATAACAGACTTCTAGATAATTTTATCTATATGTTTGAAGACAATATTCCCTAAGTACCAAAAATAAAATAAAAGGACTCAGAAATAAAGAAAAAAAATATAATGACCGTTTTATGTATGAAGTTGTATAAAATTTTCAGTCTCACGGCCCTAAAGGTTCAGGACTGTTAAAATTGATATATATATTTTTTGTAAAAACTTAGCCTCATGATCCCTAAAGATTTTGGGCTGTTAAAATTCATATTTTATTTTTATTTATTTTGTAAAAACTTAGCCTCATGATCCCTAAAGATTCCGGGCTATTAAAATATATTTTATTGTTATTATTATTATTATTATTTTTTTTTTTATTTTTTTTTTGTAAAATCTTAGCCTCATGATCCCTAAAGATTCTGGGTTGTTTAAATAAATATATAAAAATTGGACTTGAGAATTAGAAAAATAATTATGAAAGTAATCCTATTTTCAAAATATTCCCCAATAAATCTATGAATAATTTTTCAAAAGATAAGGTCGTATCCTGGGAAGAACTTCCTACGTATCTTACTAAGAGTGAGAATCAGACCCCGTAATTCATAAAGATTGTAAAAACTATGTTGTTGTATATTTAAAAAATTTCTTTATTTTAAAAATAAAATTTTTCTTTCAAAAATGATTAACTAAATTTGAGAATAAATTAATTTCTAGTATTTTAAAATTGCCTAAAGCCGGTCAACAAATAAATAGTCTTCCAAGCAAATGTCAAAGAGCACGTAGGATGCAGATGTTGATCTTTATAAATTAGGTCACCTGTCCTAGACAGATCTAGCCCCTGTGCCGAGTCCCGCTAAGTCAAATGCATATGATGCAAATAAAGCGGTACCTAATAGGGATAATCAGATTCTGAGTTTTCAGTTTTTCTAAGTTTAAACCTAATAGGGATAGGTGTCTAGACTGGCTTACCCGAGCGGACACTCGAGCCGGGGAGGGACAACTTGGTCGGTAGCAGGGCAACACCGCCTTCGTTGTCGATCCGAACCCCGCCTAACATGTGTGACTATATCTTTCACCGGGTGCCTTGACACTCCGGCTATCTCAAAAAGAAGGTGGGATGCATATACTGCATTCCCTCTATCCTATTTCAGAGACTCAGAGGGGGTACGCAAGAGAAGACAATATATAATACAGTTAAAATAATATCAAAGCAGTAAATAAGCGACAATTAGCACATAAGGCCAACAAACACAATATCAATAATAATTAAAGCAAGTATAAGTCAATATAAAAAGCTCGAATTCTTATTAGTCCCCAGCAGAGTCTCCAGAGATGTCAGATCTCTTTTTTCGCTCGAAGGCCGAGGTCAAAGGGTTTTTCCAATTAAAGTGACGATATTGAATAGGGATTAAATTATTTACAGAGTCGCCACTTGGAATTGAATTTTGGTGTTCCAAGTCACCTTTTTTTAATCCCTAATCAAAAGGAAATGACTCTTATTTGGTCTGCGAAAACAAAAAATGGGTAAGGAATTCTGTTGATCGAGGGGAAGGTATGAGGCACCCCTCGAGTCCCGTGGTTCTAGCACGGTCGCTTTTATTGACTTATCTTGACTTAAATTATTTTAATAAATTGTGTTAAGGTCTAAATTTGCTCATTTTTATTATACCAAAAATTAGTCTATTATCCTATATTAAAATAAATCAGTAAAAATTAATTTTAGAAAAATAAAATATTTGTCAAGGTGCGTTATTGCATCCTTGAATTTTAAAATGTCTCGAAAAGATGCGTATACCGCATTCTTAATTGAAACGAAAATTTTAAACGGACCTAAAATTTTACCTAATTACTTAATGTTAAAGGCGTACCTACTAAAAATTCTACCTAACCTTAATAATGATCTATTGCAGTTTTCAATTAAAAAGAATTCTTTTAATAATAAAATAATAAAGTCTTACTAATTACCACAAATAAAATAATAAAATATTAATGAAAGATATAAAGTGATATCTATTATACTAATCTTGATTCCCAATTATTATTATTATAATAGTTATTATTAATATATTATTATTAAAAGAATATATATACATACAATAACTTATGCGTAATACAATTTCCAGGCTCCCTATTTTCTTTCTTCTTTCTCTCTCTCAATTACTGTCGTATATATCACTGCCATTGACGACAGCGACATTGGTCTTCTTCCGTTCGGATGAGACAACGACGGTGGTGGACTAGTGACAACAATTTTAGTTGACCGACGGTTTGGAGGATATGACGGGGAAGGATGATAGTGATTTTCTGGTGAGCAGCGGTGGGAGAGAGGAAGATCGATGCCTGTGGTAGCCGGCTCTCTGATGTTTTCGCCGGATCTAGTTGGGAAGGGTTAACGACGGGAAAGGGGAAGAAGCGGACGACGCGAATCTTCACCGGCAGCGGGAAAGGGCTGGCAGTTGAAGGATTCCGGCGATGGGGAAGAGGGAGTTGACAGTGGTAAACGCCGGAGAAAACACTGGTTTATGCATTTTCTGGAAGATTTTCACCGGATCTGATTTTTTGGCTACGTCAGAATATTTACGGTAAATATTTTGGTGATTCCGATGGGTTTCATCGGGGAAAATGGAGGCAAGATGACTGATGTTTTGTATTCCGACAGATTTCGTTAGTGATGATTTTCTTACCAGATTTTGACGAAACGTCACCGAAAAAAAAACAACTTTCAATTATTCCATGTTTCTATCTGACTGATTTTTCATCAATTATTTTACTATGTATAGTAGATATGCTTATGTATTATGCAGTATATCTAATGCTCACTTTTCATTATATATATACATATATTTGTATATTACAGTGAATGTGTGTATATGAATTCGTGTTTGTTATAAGAATAAAATATAGTGCAGCAGTATTTGATATATAAATATACATTATTTGAAATGGCATAACAAAATGTAATAGTAACATTTTATATAACTAATCAATCATACATGTTAATAGAGCAACGAAATCATTTAAACATTTTTTTTTATTCATATTTGTTATAAAAAACATCTATAATCTATAAAATGAATGTTACATAATTAGATAAAAACTTGTTAGTGAATCAGTCAATTGTCACCGAAATTCGAATGAAATCTTGAAACTCAACTTTTCTCTTTCTCTCTTTTTATCTGATCTTTCTCTCTTTTCAGCGTAGGCAAAATGTACAGTCTCAAAATGTACGTTATCTCTGGGTTCTGATCTCTTTTTTTACTTTGTTTTTTTTTTCTGCTTTTTTTTACTGTCTGATATCTTGTAGAATTCAAGTACGGATTTTTTTTTATCTGGAGGGGGTGGGAGTCCTTTTTATAGTGGAGTTCTTTGGGGGGGACAGTTAAAAGCAGATAAGGGGAGGGGGGAAATTTAAAATTTTAAAAAAATCTTTTCCCTCTTTTTTTTTTTTTTTTTTTTTATATATATAAAAATATTAGTAATAATAATAATAATAAAATAAAATAAAATAACAATAACAATAATAATAAATATAATAATAATTAATTAATTTTTATTTAATAAAATACAATAACAATTTATAAATAAACAAAAGCAAATATAATAAAAATAATATTAAAAGTATTAATTTATTTATTAAAATTTATAAAAGAAAATATCTATATAATATGTGATTAAATATAAAAATATAATATATTTAATATCGATAAATAAGTTAAAATTTAGGGAGGATAGAAAAATCACGTGTCTACAGATTGTTTATTTATTATTATTTTGTATTGATTGTTTGTTTGTTTATCGCTTTATATAAATTGGCATTACGTTTATATTTCCTTCAATTTGCAAAATTAACAGTCAAACACATTGTACATGCGGATTTTACATTTTACTTTCCCAAAATTCTTTCAAATTCCCTTATTTTAGAGAGTCAACGCATACGTGGGGTGAGCGGGAGTTTTACTGCCGTGGGACTGCGTACCTTCTCATATAGGAAATTCAAGTCCGTGTCTACCCACTCTTAGTCAACATGGGATATAGCTAAATAACACTTTTTTAGGTGCATGCATCATTAGACAACTTTATGTCCGAAGGTTCCACGACCCAAGTGACACATTATTATAGTCTTGTACATATTTGAAGGATTATTGTGTCTGTACATATTTATGTGCTCTAAGTTGGTTATACTTTAATGAAAGGTGTAATCTAACCTTTGTTTTGCATAGCGGATCAGTTAAAAGATGCACCTTAGCAACATCCCCTCTAGCTACGTATAGGTTTGAACTACGTTTTGACCTCATTCTTGTCCTGATAAGATACGTAGGCAACCCTCCATTAGGGTTCGATCTCTTCACTGTTTTAGAATAATTTCTCTGGTACTCAAAACATGGGGAATTTTTTGAAACAGTTCAAAAATGCTCACCAAATTCTTCAAGAGCACAAATCAATAGCTCCCCAAATCTTAATTACATTAGTGTCTAGTCGGCCTACCTTCAGATCCTCACTTTATTTTTATGCAAGAATGCCAAGTGTCTTCTTTCGAACGTCGTAAACTATTAAATTTATGGCATATCGATTCTCACTTTCAAAATCAAGGGTTCAATATTTTTTCAGCTATAATAATCCTGCCAACTTCGGCAAAATAATATCATAAAACTTCAATGTCTGACTTTTTCAATATTGTCGGCATACTGAAGTTGCATCAAAGTTCTCCCCATGCTTGACATCCATTCTCTCGATCATTTGATCAAAACAATTTTGATGTTAAAAGCAATTCTTTTCTAATCGTCTTTCATATTATTTTTAAGGATGGCCACCATTTTTTTTACAATTATACATTGCACTTACAAATTTATAATTTTGCCTGAACTACGCAAACTTGATTCTTGTATTTACAAGATACGTAGGCAATTCTCATTTGGGTTAGGTCCTATTTTAAAAAAAGAAAAATTGACTTGGTTGATACCAATACAGTTAGTAGTGTACATGGGAAAGTGCAAATTGGTATATGATGAAGTAGACTGATTCCATGGTAAACCATAGATTCTTTTGGTACCTTTTATCACACTTGAGTAACACTTAAAAAAATTCTCTTGAATGCATCTAAGACAAAAAAAATGAATCCAACCTCATTGTTTCATGTGCATTGTGTGGTGAACTTTAGTTTAATTCATTGCATTGCATTGTTGATCTAGAACTTGGCCAAAATATTTGTTGGGGCGAGGTTCTGAGTTATGCTTGATTTAGGAAAAAATGTAGGTCTTTTTTACTCGATTGTACCTTTCACAGCCTACCAAATGACATTAATCCCTACCATCCCATTTTTTGAGCCTAAAACCTTTTCTTTGGACAATCGCATCTGAGCCTATACCCTTTTGAGTGCTTACTTGCATTATCCCTCTCTTAGCCCCGCCAATGTAACACCCCATAAATTTTTTCGTACACTTATCGCGATTATATGGAGTCCTAAAGGCTTGCGTATGGGTTAAATTAAGTTTATGGTGTTCGGAAGTATCCCGTCAATAGTTGTATATGTAGGTATTGGAATAATCTTTCCAATGATATAAAGTTTTCCCAAAATAGAGGAGTATTTCATATAAGCGAGCACATTCGAAATTTCAAAACGGTGGCCGGAAAGCCTGTGAACAGTAAATCTGCAGGAAAATTACTGCAGCTAGGCAATTTTCTTTGGATCAACTTTAGACAATCATAACTCCTTGTACAAAAAGAACTGTGTGAGCTGCTATATATCGACGAAAATCTCCGAGAGTCTTCTTTCCGATGAAATTGGTTTCATCCAAATCCAATGTCTAAGTAAGGAGCTATACCCATTTTACTACAGACTATCAAAAAAAAAACAGAATTTTGGGACAGATTTTTGGGTCAACTTTAAACGACCATAAATCCTTGTACAGGAAGAACTGGGTGGTATACTTTATATGAAAATGAAATCCCTTTGAATTATATTTCCAATGCAATTGGTTTCACCCAAATCCGATACTGGAGCAAAGAGTTATGATCGATTTACTTCAACCTGTCAAAACTGTCCGCTGGGGACAGATTCGGATTTATTTAAATTTTTAGGGCAAAATGGTCATTTTCTATTACCTCTTGGACGAAAATTGGTATTTATAAACATACACTTAGCCTCATATATATCATATATCATCCAATTATTAAGAGAAGGTGAAACCCTAGCCTAATTTCAACTTCAAATATTTTGTGATTCAACCGTAGAAAATTCGAATTGGTTCCGTAGTTGTGTTCACCATCTCGAAAGCTTCGAGAAGCACCCCATGGTTATGTAAGGAGGATTCTAAATACAAGAGTTCATTGTTAAGGTATGAATATTGTTTATTCTTGATTCTTATCCATGAATAAGTATTGATAAAGGATTATGAGTATTGTCTTGATGTTGGAAGATAACTAGAAACATAGTTATGAATTATTTTGTATAAATTGTTGTAGTAAATTATGGAAGTTGTTGTATTGGATTATGGAGGATGAATTGTGGTGATATATCATTATATTAGTGGTTATGTATGCCTAGTGATCATGTTGGAATTGGATGGTGATTAAGAGGGAAAATAAAGGCTAAGAGTGATGTTGAGGGATATTGCATGAAAATGCATGATATGTGAATGTAATAAGAGTATAAGAGGATGTATGTAGCACTCTTATTGATGAGTTAAAGGATTACTTCCTAGACATTATTTGGTGAAGTTAATACCTAAATGGTAAGGTTTGGTTGCTAATACTAGTTTTCCACAAATGACTTATTGTAGATAAGTGTTCGAAGAGTACGGGAAGTCAAGTTGGACTTGTATTGAAGTGGTTATATCAAGGTATGTAAGACATACTCTATCTAATCTTTGGCATGAATAATGACCCATGGCACTCTCAAGTAAGCTTCCAACATTGTCCTACGACACATGACACATAATAACATCATTTGATCTTCGACACCACCAATTGAACTTATTTTCACTTTTAAGATGTCCGGCTAGTCAAAAAAATGTCCATATACTATTGTTGACTCCAAAATGGTTTAATGAGGTATCCATGATTCTCTACTTCATTTTCATGATATTGATTACCTATTTACATGTTTTTCCTATTGAGGTATCATGGTTTCAAGTTCCATAAGGTGTGACCACAAAGTAACCAATCTCAAAGATTAATTGAATTAAGAAATGGAATGTCTTTATTTTAAATTGATGATATGATGTATTGTATTAGTACCACTGATCAGTTGGCCATTGTATTATAAAGATTATGTATATATGCTATTCCAGGGGTGGTCCCTGATGTATTGTATTAGTACCACTGATCAGTTGGCCATTGTATGACATATGTTATGTATTGATAAGGAATACGGGAAATAATGATATGAAAGTAATGTGCAGGTATCCCATCAGCTCTTTTTAAGTGTGGTCTACACATACTGTTTATTCACTGGTATCTGGGTTCTGTTGATCTTTTGTATCTCATCTTGATACTCACTGCCTTACATACTCAGTACATATTTCCGTACTGACGTCCCTCACGGGGGACCTGTATTCATGCCTGCAGGAACGGGTACTTCAGGTCGTACACCTCCGCAGTAAGATCCAGGACATTCTGTTGATAGTGGTGAGCTCCAGTTGTTTCGGGGCATCCCAAGTCGTTTCTATATGTACTTTTGGTATTTGTATAAAAGTCTTTTGTGGGCGGGAGTTTGTCCCGACCCTAACTCAGTTGTGTATCTATGTAGAGGCTTTTGTAGACATATTGTACAGCCATAGGAGTGTTTGGTTGATAGACGTGATGGCTCTGACGGCCAGTTACTGTTTATATATATATATATGTGTGTCTGCTGGGCTGATACAGGTACTGTTTTCTTCTATTTACAACGAAGTGCTGCCCAAATTTCTAATTTTCATAAGTAATGTAAGTGTGAAAGTATAGGTTATGAACGGGTTCTCCCGGGCCTCCTCGGCTACGGGTGCCAGTCCGCTCCAATGGGATTTGGGGCGTGACAAAAGTGGTATCAGAGAGGTTCGTCCTAGTGAGTCTACAAAGCCGTGTCTACGTAGAGTCTTGTTTATTGGTGTGTTGTGCACCACATCTATAAACAGGAGGCTATGGACATTTAGGAATTGTTTCTTTTCTTCATGTCTTAGATCGTGCGATAGAGCTTATATTGTATATGAAGTCATAGTTGACCACTGAATCCATTTGTTTCTCTTATTATAGTAATGATGTCGGTTACCAGAAGCAAGAATACCGGTAAGCAAGTAGATGTGGCTGCCGGAGAGGGGACTAGTAAGTCACCCACGATACCAGCTAATCAAAGTGAGGCTCTAGCTGAGCATGCATCAGAAACTTCCCCCAGTCCGGAAGAAATAAGGGGGAGGAGAACTATATCCCCAGAGCCACCTATTAATGTTGTTGATCAAGATCTTAGAAATGCAGTGCAACTTTTGACTCGTATAGTTGCTGGGCAAGTCCAAGGGCAAGTCATTCCTGCCGCGGGTTCTAGCGGTACTGATAGGGCGACTAGTCTTCGGACGCAAGATTTTCTTAAGATGGATCCGCTTGCTTTTACCGGATCCGATCTTAATGAAGATCCGCAGGACTTTATTGATCAGATCTAAAGGGCCCTAGAGGTGATGCATGTATCGGGCAGAGAGACAGTGGAGTTAGCCGCGTATAGATTCAAAGGTGAGGCTATATATTGGTATGAAGACTGGAAACAATCAAGGGGCATTGATGCACCCACAGCTACTTGGAAAGAGTTCAAAGAGGCATTTATTGATCATTATCTTCCATATGAGACTCGTCAGGCCCATGCGGATCAGTTCTTAAATCTTCGACAAGGTCATACAAGTGTGAGGGAGTATAGTCTTCGATTTAATTCCTTGTCCAGATATGATCCTAATGTTATAGCTACTATGGATGACAGAGTTCATCGGTATGTGAATGGATTGGATCCGTATTTGGTTAGGGATTGTACTATTGCTGCACTAAATAAAGACATGGATATAGCTAGGATCCAAGCATTTGCACAGAAAATGGAAGATCAGAGGCAAAGAAGAAGAACACAGGAATTTGAAAGCGGGTCTTCTAAGAGGGCCAAATCTACAGGGCAGTTTATGGCGCCACAGGGAGGTTTTAGACCTCAATTTTCTGCTAGACCACCTAGGCCATTATTTTCTTATTCTGCAGCTAGTGCTCCACCACAGCATCAGGGGTTTAGAGGCAGTCAATTTGGGCAAAGAAGTGAGGGTCATAGTTCGCGAACAGTGGGTTATCGTGGGCAAGGGAACATGAGCCAATCGAGACCTTCTCGAGAGATATGTAATCGATGCGGAAAGCATCATATGGGCGTATGTCGAATGGGAACAAATGTTTGTTATTGGTGCGGTATGATGGGGCATATGATGAGAGAATGCCCACGAAGGGGCGCAGGTGGCGTAGCACGACCTTCGGGATCAGCTGTTGCATCATCGTCACCGGTATCTTATTCTGGTAGGGGCGCACGACCTGCGGGTCACGCTAGAAATGAAACAAGAGTCGCCAGTTCCAGCGGGACTCAGAATCGCACTTATGCTTTAGCGGATCGACAGAATCTAGAGGCTTCCCCAGATGTGGTTACGGGTACGTTGTCCATATTTTCATATGATGTATATGCTCTAATTGATCCCGGTTCTACATTATCATATGTTACTCCCTTGGTTGCTGGAAAGTTCAAAAGGATCCCCGAATTGTTAGATAAACCGTTGGAAGTGTCTACCCCGGTTGGGGAATCTATTATTGCTAGAAGAGTTTATAAAGATTGTGTAGTAACTGTGTGTGGTCGAGACACGATGGCCAATCTTGTGGAACTAGAAATGGTAGATTTTGATGTTATAATGGGTATGGATTGGTTGGCGTCTTGTTATGCCAAAATTGACTGTTGTACGAAAAAGATGTATTTACATTTTCCTGATGAAACAGTTATTGAATGGCAAGGTAAGATTGGCGCACCAAGAGGTAGATTTATTTCTTATTTCAAAGCGAGAAAAATGATTTCCAAGGGCTACATATGTCATTTAGTTAGAGTAAAGAATACGGAATCGGAATCACCGGATCTTCACACTGTACCAGTGGTAAATGAATTTCCTGATGTATTCCCTAAAGATCTTCCAGGCTTACCTCCTGAACGAGAAGTAGAGTTTGGTATTGATATAATACCAGGCACTCAACCAATCTCCATTCCTCCATATAGAATGGCCCCAGCAGAATTGCGAGAATTGAAAGAGCAATTGAAAGATTTGCTAGAGAAGGGATTCATAAGGCCTAGTATGTCCCCTTGGGGAGCACCAGTATTGTTTGTGCGTAAGAAAGATGGTTCGCTGAGGATGTATATTGACTATCGGCAATTGAATAAGGTGACTATCAAGAATAAATACCCTCTTCCCCGAATTGATGATTTATTTGACCAGTTGCAGGGTGCCCAGTGTTTTTCCAAGATTGACTTGAGATCAGGATATCATCAAGTGAGAGTCAAGGATAAAGATATACCCAAGACAGCTTTCCGAACACGGTATGGTCATTATGAATTCTTGGTTATGTCATTCGGGCTGACAAATGCACCCGCAGTTTTTATGGATCTGATGAATAGGCTGTTTAAGCCGTTTCTAGATGTGTTCATGATAGTTTTCATAGATGATATTCTGGTCTACTCTAGATCAGAAGAGGATCATGTTAACCACTTAAGGCAGGCATTGCAGATTCTTCGTGATCGTAAGATGTATGCGAAGTTTTCTAAATGTGAGTTTTGGCTCAAGTCAGTGGCATTTTTGGGCCATATTGTATCCAGTGAAGGCATAAAAATTGACACTCAGAAGATTGAGGCTGTGAAGAATTGGCCAAGACCCACGACGCCTACGGAGATTCGTAGTTTCCTCGGGTTGGCAGGTTATTATAGAAGGTTTGTTGAAGGTTTTTCTTCTATTTCTGCACCCTTGACTAAGTTGACGCATAAAGCCTCCAAGTTTCAATGGAATGATGCCTGTGAAAAGAGTTTCCAAGATCTGAAGAGCAAGTTGACTTCTACACCGGTATTGGTGCTTCCTGAAGGCACAGAAGGGTATGCAGTGTACTGTGATGCTTCGAGAATTGGCTTAGGATGCGTATTAATGCAACATGGTAGAGTAATAGCCTATGGCTCTAGACAGTTGCGACCACATGAGAGGAATTATCCCACGCATGATCTTGAGCTAGCTGCAGTTGTATTTGCTTTGAAGATATGGCGCCACTACTTATATGGGGTTCATGTTGACATATATACCGATCATAAGAGCCTGCAATATATCTTCAGTCAGAAAGATCTAAACTTGAGGCAGCGGAGATGGCTTGAATTGTTGAAAGATTACGATGTTGATATCTTGTATCATCCAGGGAAAGCGAATGTGGTAGCGGATGCACTGAGTCGTAAGTCTAAAATAGCATCTATAGGAAAGCAGGGGATGATTAAGGATCTTCACCAACTAGCTAATTTGGGAGTTCGACTTCTCGAAACTCCAGATGAAGAGGTTATTGTACGTAATGCAGCGGAATCTTCATTGATAGCTGAAGTGAAAGAGAAGCAGTATGCAGATCCAATTTTATTGCAGCTTAAGGAGGATGTGCAGAGTGGCACGACAAAGGCATTTGAGCTTACGCGAGAAGGAGTGCTTCAGTGTCAGAGTCGTTTATGTGTACCTGATGTAGTCGAGCTAAGAAAGAGAATTATGACAGAAGCACACTGTTCAAGGTATTCCATCCATCCAGGGTCGACTAAGATGTATCAAGATTTGAAAGCAATATATTGGTGGAATGACATGAAGAAGAATATTGCCGAATTTGTAGCTGAATGTCCGAATTGTCAAAGAGTCAAAGTAGAACACCAGAAACCCGGTGGTTACATGCAATGTATAGATCTTCCCGTCTGGAAGTGGGACAAGATCAATATGGATTTCATCACGGGTTTGCCTCGTACATTTCGGAAGTTTGATTCCATATGGGTGATCATTGATAGGCTTACCAAATCTGCGCACTTCTTACCAGTTAAGACAACTTATACGACGGAAGAGTATGCGAAGTTGTATATTAAGGAGATCGTTCGGTTACATGGAGTTCCAATTTCCATTATATCTGATCGAGGAGCCCAATTTACCGTGAATTTCTGGAAGTCTTTTCAAAGGAGTTTGGGGACACAAGTAAATCTACGTACGGCTTTTCATCCTCAGACGGACGGACAAGCGGAACGTACCATCCAGACACTTGAAGATATGCTACGAGCATGTGTATTAGATTTCAAAGGCAACTGGGATGATCACCTACCTCTTATCGAGTTTGCCTACAATAATAGCTATCATTCAAGTATCAAAATGGCACCATATGAAGCATTGTATGGAAGAAAGTGTAGATCGCCAATAGGATGGTTTGAAGCAGGTGATGCGGTCTTGTTTGGACCGGATCTTGTTTATCAAGCAATGGAGAAGGTTAAAGTGATCCAACAACGGCTTGAAACAGCTCAAAGTCGACACAAATCTTATGCGGATGTTAGAAGAAGAGGACTTGAGTTTTCTATCGACGATTGGGTATTCTTGAAGGTATCACCAATGAAAGGAGTGATGAGGTTTGGCAAGAAAGGAAAGTTAAGTCCACGATACATAGGTCCGTACAAGATCATTCAAAGATTTGGACAAGTTGCTTATGAGTTAGAGCTACCTTAAGAGCTCTCAGCAGTTCATCCCATATTTCATGTTTCGATGCTTCGCAAGTACATCGGAGATCCATCGCACATCACTACTATGGAAGATGTACAAGTTACAGAAGATCTCACTTTTGAAGAAATGCCTATTGCTATTCTTGATCGCCAAATTAAAAATATAAGGAATAAAGAGATAGCATCGGTAAAAGTACTTTGGAGGAATCAACAAGTTGAGGAGATCACATGGAAAGCCGAGGAAGCGATGAAGATTAAGTACCCTTACCTATTCAACGATGAGGAGGAAGTTCATGAGACGGAAGAAGAACAATAACAAGTAAGTGTTTATTTTTATGCAAGTATGTTATGATGATGAATATGTTAATTGTAAGATTGGACATGTCTTAATTGAGTAACTATGCTAACATTCGAGGACGAATGTTCTTAAGGGGGGGAGAATGTAACACCCCGTAAATTTTTTCGTACACTTATCGCGATTATATGGAGTCCTAAAGGCTTGCGTATGGGTTAAATTAAGTTTATGGTGTTCGGAAGTATCCCATCAATAGTTGTATGTGTAGGTATTGGAATAATATTTCCAACGATATAAAGTTTGCCCAAAACAGAGGAGTATTTCATATAAGCGAGCACATTCGAAATTTCAAAACGGTGGTCGGGAAGCCTGTGAACAGTAAATCTGCAGGAAAATTACTGCAGCTAGGCAATTTTCTTTAGATCAACTTTAGACAATCATAACTCCTTGTACAAAAAGAACTGTGTGAGCTGCTATATATCGACGAAAATCTCCGAGAGTCTTCTTTCCGATGAAATTGGTTTCATCCAAATCCAATGTCTAAGTAAGGAGCTATACCCGTTTTACTACAGACTATCAAAAAAAAAAACAGAATTTTGGGACAGATTTTTGGGTCAAATTTAAACGACCATAACTCCTTGTACAGGAAGAACTGGGTGGTATACTTTATATGAAAATAAAATCCCTTTGAATTATCTTTCCAATGCAATTAGTTTCACCCAAATACGATACTGGAGCAAAGAGTTATGATCGATTTACTTCAACCTGTCAAAACTGTCCGCTGGGGACAGATTCAGATTTATTTAAATTTTTAGGGCAAAATGGTCATTTTCTATTACCTCTTGGACGAAAATTGGTCTTTATAAACATACACTTAGCCTCATATATATCATATATCATCCAATTATTAAGAGAAGGTGAAACCCTAGCCTAATTTCAACTTCAAATATTTTGTGATTCAACCGTAGAAAATTCGAATTGGTTCCGTAGTTGTGTTCACCATCTCGAAAGCTTCGAGAAGCACCCCATGGTTATGTAAGGAGGATTCTAAATACAAGAGTTCGTTGTTAAGGTATGAATATTGTTTATTCTTGATTCTTATCCATGAATAAGTATTGATAAAGGATTATGAGTATTGTCTTGATGTTGGAAGATAACTAGAAACATAGTTATGAATTATTTTGTATAAATTATTGTAGTAAATTATGGAAGTTGTTGTATTGGATTATGGAGGATGAATTGTGGTGATATATCATTATATTAGTGGTTATGTATGCCTAGTGATCATGTTGGTATTGGATGGTGATTAAGAGGGAAAATAAAGGCTAAGAGTGATGTTGAGGGATATTGCATGAAAATGCATGATATGTGAATGTAATAAGAGTATAAGAGGATGTATGTAGCACTCTTATTGATGAGTTAAAGGATTACTTCCTAGACATTATTTGGTGAAGTTAATACCTAAATGGTAAGGTTTGGTTGCTAATACTAGTTTGCCACAAATGACTTATTGTAGATAAGTGTTCGAAGAGTACGGGAAGTCAAGTTGGACTTGTATTGAAGTGGTTATATCAAGGTATGTAAGACATACTCTATCTAATCTTTGGCATGAATAATGACCCATGACACTCTCAAGTAAGCTTCCAACATTGTCCTACGACACATGACACATAATAACATCATTTGATCTTCGACACCACCAATTGAACTTGTTTTCACTTTTAAGATGTCCGGCTAGTCAAAAAAATGTCCATATACTATTGTTGACTCCGAAATGGTTTAATGAGGTGTCCATGATTCTCTACTTCATTTTCATGATATTGATTACCTATTTACATGTTTTTCCTATTGAGGTATCATGGTTTCAAGTTCCATAAGGTGTGACCACAAAGTAACCAATCTCAAAGATTAATTGAATTAAGAAATGGAATGTCTTTATTTTAAATTGATGATATGATGTATTGTATTAGTACCACTGATCAGTTGGCCATTGTATTATAAAGATTATGTATATATGCTATTCCAGGGGTGGTCCCTGATGTATTGTATTAGTACCACTGATCAGTTGGCCATTGTATGACATATGTTATGTATTGATAAGGAATACGGAAAGTAATGATATGAAAGTAATGTGCAGGTATCCCATCAGCTCTTTTAAGTGTGGTCTACTCATACTGTTTATTCACTGGTATCTGGGTTCTGTTGATCTTTTGTATCTCATCTTGATACTCACTGCCTTACATACTCAGTACATATTTCCGTATTGACGTCCCTCACGGGGGACCTGTATTCATGCCTGTAGGAACGGGTACTTCAGGTCGTACACCTCCGCAGTAAGAGCCAGGACATTCTGTTGATAGTGGTGAGCTCCAGTTGTTTCGGGGCATCCCAAGTCGTTTCTATATGTACTTTTGGTATTTGTATAAAAGTCTTTTGTGGGCGGGAGTTTGTCCCGACCCTAACTCAGTTGTGTATCTATGTAGAGGCTTTTGTAGACATATTGTACAGCCATAGAAGTGTTTGGTTGATAGACGTGATGGCTCTGACGGCCAATTACTGTTTATATATATATGTGTGTGTGTCTGATGGGCTGATACAGGTACTGTTTTCTTCTATTTACAACGAAGTGCTGCCCAAATTTCTAATTTTCATAAGTAATGTAAGTGTGAAAGTATAGGTTATGAACGGGTTCTCCCGGGCCTCCTCGGCTACGGGTGTCAGTCCGCTCCAATGGGATTTGGGGCGTGACATCCTTGCGCACTAAATATGTGTAAATTACGGATGAAGATTCAAGATTAAATACGCAAAATGCAAAGGATATATTATCCCAGATGAACAAAAAATTTAAAACAATTTCAAAAGGGGCAACCCCCCCCCCCCTAAAAAAAGAGAAAAGAAAAAAAAGAACAAAAAAATATATAGTTTGTTGAAAAAAGGGGGGGGGGGGGGGAACTCCAACACAAGGTTAAATTTTTTTGAAGAAAATACAAAACGAGGAACAACGCATCATAACAAAGAAGATCACGCGTCAAAGCGCAACAAATGCCGAAAGCACAAATAGAGTGTAATGCTTACTGAGGAATTAGTCACTGTCATCCCAAATATTATCCTACCCGTCTCCAAGCCAACATTATAAGCCGATAGTAAGTCCTACGAGATCCTATTTCAAGTGTTCTTACATTAGTGCATACTTACATGAAGGTCAAACATATGATATCGCAATTGCATGCATTGAATCTCTTTCTGAGTGTGAGTGTATTTCTTTAAACGTCCCTAAATTCAGAAAGAAAATTACTCAAATATGTGTGAAATAAGACTTTCTTTCTAAAGAGGGCACTTGAAACATGAGAATGAGCATAACTCAAAATCTTTGTTTGAAGCAAGAAGGACAAATCTTGTCGATACTTAGGCGTGTCTGAGGTACTATTTGAAACTATAGGAGTTATCCTGAAGTCGATCTCGATTAGCTGGGAAGGAGATGGGAGAACTCTTATGCACACTACTACTTATTGGTACCAACTGAAGTCAAGATGTGATCGTGTCTTTTTCATCTTTCAGCACTTTTTATCAAGAAAATGCAAAAAAAATTCTTTCTTTTTTCAAAACGCCCACTTTTACATACGGACATTCTTGTTTTACCTTTCATTTAAGGTGACCGCTTTCACATACATGCACTTTTACTTTTTATTCAGAGCATTCAGTTTTAAAATATGGGCATTCGATTTTTTCTGTCAAGCACATATCTTTAAATACCAGCATTTTTATTTTCCAGTTAGGCGTTCATTTTTTAGTATTTTAACATTTTTTTTTAACCTTACCGGTTGAGAGGCTATTACATTTGTTCTGCCAATCGAGCTCCTTTTACATTTCAATTGCCCCGCCAATCGAGAGGCTATTAGAGTTCAGTCACCTAACTAGTTGAGGGTCTTAGTCTTCCTAGACAATCCAAAACTTCATTCATTCTCAAGTTCCCGTAGACAATCGGAAGACGTCATACATTTTTTCAAAACTTTTTTCAAAGAGACAATGTTGGCCATAGATTATACACTCGGGCAAATTTTGAGAGTCGCCTCAAAATTTACTCTATTTTCTTATTTCGAACTGCATTGGTTTGATTCTTGTAACATTCGAGATATATAGGAAGCTCTATGCAGAGTTCGGTCATCACAACTCCATAATCATTCTATTTCCCCAGCAAGTACACAATCTTGCATCCCCCAATATCTCACAGCTCGATATTGGGGTAATTTTAAAAACAGCATTGAAAATATGTGAATACTTTCATTCCCAAATAATTCTTTGTTCAATAATCATTTTTTACATAGGTTTGTCCACCCTAAAATAGGACACCTTGGGTCAGTCTTCCCTACAATAAGACAGTTATGTATGTTTTTCTTCAATTAAATATTTATGCTTGTTTGCCTTTACTTGCACATATCGCACTGCATTTATTTCTTTTTCACTGCAGGCTAATTTTGTCTTTACTTGCACGTATCACAATGTATTTATTTTATCACTGCGTGCTTTCCTTGCTTTTATTTACGTATTTTGTAATGCATTTATTTTATTATTTAAGAACTGCATTTCTTTTTATCTTTACCTGCATATACCGCAATGCATTTATTTATCATTTAAGCACTACATTTTATCCTTGTCTTTACTTGCACGCATCACAATGCATTTATTCTTTTTATTATTTAAGCACCACATGTTATCTTTGTCTTTATTTGCACGCATCGCAATACATTTATTTATTTTCATCATTTAAGCACTGCATTTTATCCTTGCCTTTACTTGCACACATCGTAATGTATTTATTCTATCATTTAAGCACTCCATATCTTTGCTTTTACTTGCACGCGTCTTAATACATCGCAATGCATTTATTTTTCAAACACTGCATGTCATTTTTGCCTTTACTGACACATTTCACAATGCATTTATTTTATTATTTAAGCATTGCTCACACATATTGCAAAATATTTATTTTATCATTTAGTCATTGAACGTCTCGCAAATATCGCAATGCATTTATTTTATTATTTAAACACTGCATGTCATTTTTGCCTTTACTGGCACATATTACAATGCATTTATTTTTATTATTTAAGCATTGCATGTATATATTGCAACACATTTTATCATTTAAACATTGCATCTCTCGCAAATATCGCAATGCATTTATTTTATTATTTAAACATTGCATGTCATTTTTGCCTCTGCTGTCACATATCGCAATGCGTTTATTTTTATTATGTAACACTGCACGCATATATCGCAACGCATTTTATCATTTAAGCACTGCATGTCATCTTTGTCTTTGCTGACATATATTGCAATGCATTTATTTTATTATTTAAGCATTGCACACACATATCGCAATGCATTTATTTTATCGTTTATGCACTGCACGCCACGCAAATATTGCAATTCATTTATTTTATCATTTAAGCATTGCATGCCATTTTGGCCTTTACCAACATATATTGCAATGCATTTGTTTTGTCATTTAAGTACCACATTCCATCTTTGTCCTTACTTGCACATCGCAATGCACTTACTTTGTTATTTAAGCACTGCATGTTTTGTCTTTACCTGCACATATCGTAATACACTTATTTTACCATTTAAGCATTGCATGTTATCTTTGCTTGTACCATTTGGTTTCTCTTATTTAGTTAAGCACTATATGTATCTTTAATTTCTCAAAAAAAATAAAAAATTCACCTTACTTTTTTTTTCTAAAATTTTAGCAAGTATAAATTGGGTTTGTCCACTCTAAAATGGAACATTTTGGGTTAATTTGTCCTTTAATAAGACCTTTTATACGTGTCTGTCTTCAATTGAATATTTCGTTTATCTTTGTTTAAAATCTTGCAATGCCTTTATTTACTTATCCTACATTAGTTACGCATTATATGTCATTTTTTTTTGAATTTCTTGAAAAAACAAAAAAAATCAAATTTAGTTACTTGTTTGTCTTTTGCTTTTCAGTCTTATAAATTTTGCAGGCATAGAATTCGAGGACGCATTGAGTTCTCTCTAATCCAAAATAAGAAATAATGGGATAGTTTTTGAGCTATACCCAACCTGATCCTCATGCAACTAGAAAAACGTAGGCGATTCTAAATTGGAGTTCACTCAATTTTTTGTAAAAAATATTTTTTTGTCGAGCAAAATTGGCTATACGTCAACGTTTTTGTTTGAAAACTTCTACATTATCTGCAAACAAAAAGGGGCAAACTGTTGACACCTAATTTTGGCTCTACAAACTTAAAATTAATGCATTTAGACTTATTGATCGTTAAATGACACAAAATATAATTTTTCACATATTTTTTGCAATTGTTAATAAATTATTGATAATTATCATTATTTTAGATTTTTTACCAATTTATTTTCATTATTTAATTTTACATAATTTATTGATAATTATTCTTAATTTTATAAATTTAGGATTCTTATTTGTTTATTATCATTTTAATATTTTTGCACAATCATTTGCATGCATGCATAACATAACACTGTAATTTTTATTTTTTTTACATATTATATTTTTTATTGTTTATAGTTTAATACATTTTTTAAGAGATAATTATATTATATCTATTGTTTGCATTTGTTTTATATGGATATTCATATTTTTGTATATTATTTAATACAGTCTGCAAACGATAATGTCGGTTCAATTATTTTAATACACAGTGCAACAAATTAATCAAGTCAAGGTCTCATCACCTTTAAAAAGGGTGACATTTGAGTTGACGGGTTAAGGTTTTCATCCGTTTAATATAAAATCTTTATTCATTGGTTAAAAAATATATAATCCTTCGGTTAATAACTAATGGATTAAAGGAAGTTCTAAGGAGACAAGAGGGAGTCAATTTTTATTTTTTGATTAATGATGGGTGTCACTTTTATTTATAAATTAATAATAAGGGGGTTAACTTTTATCACAAAATATACGCACCACATAAATATAAAATCAGATTTTCTCTCTCTCTCTAAAAACTCACGTGTATTTCTCTCTTTCAAAAACTAACCCATCTTCTCCTCTCTCATCTTTCATGGCTGCTCCATCGCCAAGCTCCGGTGAACCACCATCGGAGCCCCTGCCAAACCACTCATTTCTCCCTTTCTCCCACTTTTCTACCACCGTTTCGCCGAAGGCGATGGTCGGCGAAGCTTCGAGCTTTCAGCCACCGCCAGTCCCTCCCCTCTTCCTCCTTTGTTTGCAGTCATCTCTCGCCGGAAGTGATGACCAGCGAGCCTCGAGTTCCTACGCACTACCACTGCCACTATCTTACTGGATATGATCAGATCTGGACGAGTTTTAGACTCCGACATTGCTCTGATAAAACTCCGTTAAATCAACGCCGGTCACCTCTCCTCTTTTGCTTCGACCTTCGGTGAATCCTTTTAGGTTTGTTTAGCCTCGGAGTGTTCTTTATTTCTAAATTCATTTTAACTATAATTAGAGGTGTGCATCGGTCAGTTCGGTTCAGTTTTACGTGTTATTGATTCGGTTTATCGGTTTTTGATTTTTAAATATGTAAAACTAATAACCAACCAATAAGATATTTTTTTATCGGTTTTTGGTCCTTAACGGTTCGATTTTCGATTTTCGATTTAACCAATAAGAAAATACTTATAAAATAGAAATAGTAACAACTAACATAAAAAAATGAAATCTTAATTACCACCAAAACCTACGCAATGCATTTTAGTTTACAAGAATCTTCAAACTTGAACTGAATGTTAGTTAGGAAAAAAATTGAATCCTAATTGTTGAAAGCTATAAATGCTTCAAGTTTTTTATTACGATAATAACCGAACTTTATATTGTGCCTTTGTTGCACTAAATAGGTTAATACTTTGTGAATCACTGAATTATGAATTAGTAGTGCATATAATCTATATATATTTTAGTAGTGCATATAATCTCTCTCTCTCTCTATATATATATATAACATAAATAGGGATAAAACAATAACTTAGTGTATCCTTATTGGGTTATAGGTTTAACTGATAACCCAATAAGCTAAAATCGATATCGAACCGTTTACCTAATAATTTTTTTTATAAAATCAATAAAAAGTCGTTAACCCGATAACCCAATAACATTTTTATCGGTTCGATTTATCAGTTGGTTCGGTTTTTGTACAGCCCTAACTATTATGACCGTTGTGAACTAAAATTGATCGGAAAAGTTGGCTTTGGTGAAGTTACTGTCAATATGTATAGTTATTATTAGCTGATTACCTGCGTATATATCTAGCGGCCTCCATCACCCATGGATATTGTTATTGCTTTACTTTGCCACTAATTATTGTTGTTTGTTGAGTTTTTAAGTTGGTTTTGCATTTTTTTTATATTTTCTGACAAAATCATGTTTTGTTCCGGCACTGTGGTTGTTGCTTTGCTTGTTTCATGGCTGGTTTGTTCCGGCATTGTGGTTGTTGCTTTGCTAGTTTCCTGGCTGATTTGTTCCGACACATTGGTTATTGCTTTGCTAGTTTCATGGCTTCTATTGCCTCTGTTTTGGGGTAAATTATACTGCATTTTTGCCCCTTATAATTTTATTAAATTGGTGATGAACAGATACTATATTATTTGACCGATGAAGAAATTTTTTGACGATTTTCGAGACCTCCAAAAATAAAAAGACAGATATTACGTACACAAATGCGTGATAAAATAAATTAATTCGGGCAATGATGAAATATTTATAATTTTTATAAAAAAATTATCTAAGTTTGCTTTTAATAAAAAAATCTATTTTTTTATATACATGTATGTACCCATAGTTCTTAATTTATCTTGATTTGTTGCTAACATCTTTACCGCGAGTATTTGTAAAGGTTCTCAGGAATACTTGTCGAAAATGGTATTCAAAGAAGAGCTTGAATTTTTGTATTTGTACTTTTTACATTCTTATCATTGTACAAATATTATCATAGTGAAAACTTTTTTTTGGGGCGTTGAGCGGGAATACTTTTACTTATACAAATATTCATCACGCGTTTAGACAAATTTAGGCCATTAAGATTTCATATTAAATTGATTTAGATATTTAATCAAATAAATTCACACTTTTTTACATTAAAATATTGTTTGCTTAATCTCTTCCTTTAAAATAAAAGTTTCTTTATTCAATCTTTTCATTTTTTTCATACATATTCTCATGTACTTTCGTTTATCTTCATACATTTTTTATACATATATTTTTACAATAACATATGTAATTTACACATTCTTTATTTATAGATTGTTTATATTATTTTAATACATATTTTCTAGTTACATTTAGAAATATTGATTTTTCTTTTCTTCTTTTAATAATATCTAAGTCTGACCGAAAATCATATTTGTGGATTCTGAAGGGTGTCTAACCCCTTTCCTTTAAAATAATTTGAACCCTTACGTAGAATCTAAATTGGTTTCGTAGATTAGAATAAAGTCACACTTGTTAAATAAATAAATAGATTTTCTAGTTTTCCTTAAAAATTAGGTAGCGACTCTGTATAAAATTAATTCTTTTTAAGTCCATAATGTCGTGCTTGTTTTAATCTTAGGTAAAAATAGGGTATGATAATCATCAATGAATTTTAAATTTTATTTGAAGAAAATGAGTGAAGAATAAAATAATAATATTTAAATAAAATAAAATAAAAATTTATGATGTAAATATGAAGTATAATATATATATGTATGTGTGTGTGCGTGAGCGCGCATGTGTGTGTAATATATATATGTATGTGTGTGCGCAAGCACGCATGTGTGTGTAAATGATAGGGATAGTTTTATCATAAAAAAAATCTCTTCTACTTTCGCTTTTAAAAAAAAATAAAAAAAATTCTTTACTTCTTCCAACAGAAAAATTGTTTTTGCTTCTTTTTAAAATCACTTTTGAAAGTTATTAGAAGCACTTAATCTTGGGCAAGACAAAATTGAGACATATAATTATTGCACTTCGAACGTATAAGGGCTTGTCAAGGCCGACTTTGAATATTTTTATTGAAATTGTACCACTGACACTGTCAAATTTTCGACATATTTTGCTGATAATGTGGTATAAGCAAGGCCAAAAGTTAGACATGTAATGAATGTACTAAATATTTTGGCATGAAACTCAATTGAATAAATTTTTATCCAAAAACATCAACTTGCTCTTCTAATTTAAACAATTTAACACTAAAATCTATATTAAATAAACTCAAATTTGAATAGTTTCAAATATCATAATGAACAAACTCAATCATCAATTTTTTAAACTACTAGCAAATCAAACAATAATATTTTGTGATAATACTAACTTGTAATTCTTTTCAAAAAATCAACAACCTTCACTTAATTTCTATTTATTTTTCATATTCAAAATTCTCAAAACATTATACTTCAATTGTTATAAGTTTGAAAAAAAAAATTATTAGACAAGAAGCCAAAGAGAGAAAGAGGGAAAAAATTAGTAGATTTATCTAAATTTACTTGAATTTAGGTCCTTGTTGTTACTATTCTCTTTTTAAAAAAAAAAAAAACTAGACATAAGTCAATTTGGAGGGCGGTCCATCAAAATGTCCTTTATTTATTTTTTGTTAGAAATCAAGAAGATAATTATTTAGTTCAACGATATAATTTTAAAGTATTTGTCATTTCGTAACAATTCATTTATTACATTATCATTTGCCGACATGAGTTATTTATAAACTAAACAGAGAAGATCATAGTTTACTAAACTTTTTTAGGCATATCAAAATTTAGTTACATATTCATTGACTAAAATAATTTGAATTGGCTATCAATTAAAGATGCTTTCCTACCTTCGGATATCATTATGATAGTCTTCAACCAGCATGTAAGTTATATTCTTCAGAAATTACAAGTATGATAAAATCATCTTTTATATAAGATGTATTTAAGAAAGAAGTATTGAATCTCTTTATTTTAGAGCTCGAGCCTGAGATCTATGATCGAGGACGAATAGATTTCATGCATCCGACCACATGTCAATATTGATAAGTCTAAATTAATCCAGCGAACCTAATAGTCCTTGGTTAGAATTTTTTTGTTAGATTTTTATGTGTTTATTTTTTTTCTCAAGAAACTACTCTGTAATTATTGAAAATTAAACCATGTTGGACCATATAGAAATGCATGTACATTCCAAACAATGATTTAGATACACTAAAATAAACTAATATTTACAGTTAAACAAAATACTTGTTCACTTTCAAAATATAGGAATAAAAAGTTTATAGAACATATACAACCTCAAAACAAATCCCACAAAATTAAGAATTTTGAAGAGGTCTTCCTTTCTTCTCATTCTTTGTATCCTTTCTCTCCTCACAAATCAATATTATGTCCCTACACCATCATAAAATTTATTGCCATCGTAGTTTTTGATTATAACTCTAATTCACCGCTACTTAACTATGGCTAGTTTGCAGTGCCCGTCGAAATTTGTTGATGCCTCTTAGAAGTTTGTCATTGTTTCATCGAAAAATCGTTGAAACGTTATTCATTATTGGTGACTCCGATCCTGACTCCCGATTCGACTCTTGACCTTGACTCCAAACTTCGAACCAAAATTCAACTACTCCTGACCCAAGATTTTACCCAAGACTTGATCCTAGAACCCGACTGCTGAACTTGAGTTTTGAACCTTACCCTCACTCGAGACTCTAATCTCAACCCCGACGTGAGACCTGACCTGAATCCCAAACCTAACCTGACTCTGACCCTCAAACCCGATAGCCAACCTCGATCCGAACCCATAACCCGACTTTTAAATCCGAATCGAAGCCCATATCTTGACTCTCACTTCGACCTCTACCCCAAGACATGACTTTCGACTCTAATCCCAACTTGAGACTTGGTATTCAGGAATTGACCTTGACTTGAAACCCGATCCCGACTTTGAACTGAGATTTGATCAAGGTCGGTTTCAAGTGAGAATCAAGAGTCGTGTTCTGGGTCAAGGTCCATATCTCGATCGAATCTAAAATTCAAATAAAATGATGAGGTTGTAAAAGAGTTTTGAAAAACGTTTTTCTTACTTTGCGTATGAAAAACATTTTTCTTAAATTTGAGAAAAATAAATTTATTTGAAGAATATTTTATAAAAAATCAAGTCAACCAACATAAGATAGTTAGAAAATATTTTTCTACCCAACAAACACATTCTTTTCTATTATATAGAAGAGGTGGTTTCGACCACCTCTTACGTAATTACCAAATACTCCTCTACTCCTATTTAATTACATATCATATCCTAATATATAATAATTTCATTGTTTCATTATAATGGTTTAAATATTTAATATATTCTATTAATTTATATTAATTATAAAATATTGGAAGTAAATTTTTTTAATTTATTTAATTGACTATCATGTTCAAAACTAATCTATTATCACAAATGACAATAATTAATAACTTAAAATATTTAAAAGACATATAGAAATTTTATTGACTCTCATTATTTTAGCAATGCCACATAAATTGAGATAAAATAAAAAGTACTGCAAATCATAATAATTAACAACTTAAAACATTTAAAAGATATATAAAAATTTTAGCTGACTCTCAAAATTGTATCGAATCCACATAAATTGGGACACAAGGAGTAAATATATTATTTGATAATTACGTAAAAATTATTATAAATCACAATAATTATCAAGTTAAAATACTTTTTTAAAAATAAATAAAAGTTCTATTCAACTCGCAAAATTTTATCGGTGCAACATAAATCATGACAAAATAAAAAATTATCTTAATTAATTGCACCTAAATATTTAAAGTAAATCAATTTTATTATTTTAATTGACTTTTATATAGAAAATTAATCTTTTTATTTATTTATTTATTTATTTATTTTAGTAAATTTAAATTTTAAATTATTTTTTTCTTCTTATATAGAAATACTAATATTTAAACTTAACGTAAAATTTTTAAAGTAAAAAATTAATAAATTTAATTTAATAAAATAAATTTCTAATTAATATTTTCTTAGAATTTGTGTTGGCTCATTATGTATCAAGTAAAAAAATAAATAAAGAAAAATATATAGTAAAATTTTATTATTGTGAAAGATAAATATAATGCACTATCCAATAATGTTTAATAATATTACTTTGCATATGCAAATATAACATCCCGTATTTAATTAATATACTATTCTAGTGAATTATCGATGATTACTATTGGATATGATAAAATTATATAATTTTTATAGTAATAACTTAATCAATCGCTCTTAATTAATTATTATGAGTCATCTAGGTATTAAGAAAATAAATAATATTTAATGAAAAATAAAATAGACATAAAATGCGAAATTAACTCTTAATGTTTTAAATTAAATTTTCGTCTTTCGAACGATGATTTTACTATATCACTCCTTATTACAAGTCATTTATGTATTGGACAAATAAGAATAACAAAATGATATGTCAACATAAAATATTTGATTGACTATCAAAATTATATTAGTGCCACATAAATTGAGACGGGACAAAAGAAGATATAAAACAACATATATTATTTGAAATGAAATAAAAAGTACTGTAAATAACAATAATTAACAAAAAAAATATATTAAAAATTGACTGATTTCTGCTTCAGCTGCTTCAATCGTGATTTTAATGTACAATGGTGTTTAAAGGGGGTAAAATGACATAATGAGATTTAAAGAGGATAAAATGTATGTAGTAAAATGTGAGAAGAATAAAGCATACGTAAATTTTATTACTATATTTTAAAGAAATTAAAGAAAAGAAGTATAAAAATTATTTGCAAAAGATTTTTACAAACTAATTCAAATTTAAATAAATTAAATTTAGGTACCAAAAACGTGTATCTATCACAAATTTACTACCAAATACTTCACATTTTCTTAACATCAGCAAATTTTCTATCAAATATGTGTAACCATCTTTCTCAACCTTTTACAGCTCCTCAATATTAATTAACATTTCTCTGTTTTTAAAATAAAATAAAGAAAAAAATAATCTCAACTCTTCATTCTCTATTAAAAAACAACACTCTTTTCCTGTGTTAAAAATATTAATTAAACAAAACAATAGCGAATTCAAGCTGTGTATTCTTTTTATCGGGTAAGTTTACATGATTCTTAATCTTTGCGATATTGAAAATCAATAATCTGCTGGATATTTGATTTAAGCTATTTCATCAGATTTACGCCTATTCTTTCTTTATATTTCTGATCGCAAAATTCAACAAGAAGGTTAAAATTTTTTTTCCATTGTGATCCCCTCAGCTCAATCATACTAATGAAAATATTCTACTGCTCAAACTTTCTACTCCAAAATAAATCCTAAAACTTAAAAATTATAATCCACATGTTTTATTATTAAGCCCGGGCCTTGCACTTCTAGTAATCCATATAAAAAGTAGTAGTATGTATTTTTTTTTTTAAATTTACAACACTTTTAATTCAACTTTATATGTTATATATTTAAAATTAAAAAATTAAATAATATTTTGTTCAATTTAATTTTAATTTAAGACTATAATACCTAAAATTATGAAAGTTTAAGTTGTGTATCAAGTCAAAATCAAATAAACAAATTAAAATAATTGACTATGCGAACAAGGTGTAAAAGCATATGCTCAACTCTAGCGTCAGGGCGAATTCACGATTTCCAGTAAGAGATTTTAGTAGTACATATATACACTAGTTGAATTAACCTTTATTATTTATACATAATTTTCTTTTTATCATGTAAAAATAGTACAGTATAATTTTTCGATAAAGTATTTGGATGAACCTACATGTACATCCGCCGCTCCCTAGCGCCCAGCTAAATTGGGAGGGCACATACTCGAAACCCAATAATCGAGGGAGAGATGACAAGGGGAAAACAGAAGATCGAGGCTCAGAGGAAAAATGCTGAGAGAAATCAGAAAGGAAAAGGGTCTCAGCTTGAAGCTCGTGCTGTCGGCCTCAAAGTCATCTGTCCCATTTGTAAAGTAATCATCTTTTTCTCTACACCATTTTCCTTAAATACTTTCCAAATCTCCTCTTTTTTGTGCTCGATTCGCTTCTATGTGCTTGTTTATTTGTTTATGTGCCTGTTATTTGTCGAAATTTGGTCACAATTGGACTTGCTTTTATAGATAGTAATAACCTAGAATTTTTCTTTAAAAAATCTGGGGTAGTTGAAAGGGATTATAAGGTGGGAATCGAACGCACACCAACAGGGTGAAAGTTCAGGCAGCCAACTAATTGAGCCACTAAGATTCCTCTTTGAGCTACCATGATTCATCTGAATAGTAATCTAGATCTTTTCTTAAAACGAAAATTTTGGAGAATTTGGGGTAGGGGAAAGGGATTACCAGGTGGGGAATCGAGCACTCACCAATAAGGTGAAAGTTTAGATAGAAAACTAACTAAGCTACTAAGATTGTTATGAACAGTAATCTAGATCTAAATATTCTTTTGTATAGTTTGGTGGGTGATGCTATTGGGAAGGAATTCGGATTCATTCAATATTCGTTTTGGATATTAAGAAAGTCGTTGAGCAAATATGTAGCTATATATATAATTTTATTTTTTCTTGCAAAATCGCATCTAGAAAGTAAAAGAGTTAATGGTCAAAAACACATCTAAGGGATCTTGATTTTTCTAGTTTCAACCATCAGGTGTGCGAGTTTCGTATCGTCAACTATTTATCAAAACACACCTCAACTATTAGGTGTGTCAGTTTCCTACCTGAAATATCTTTTTTTGATAAGGTAAAGGCTTATTGACTAAGTACCAAGAAGGTACCAAAATCAAAGGTTACAAAAAGACTCCTGGGTATATCCATACAGTCAACTACAACATCTCCCTAGCAACTCCAAAAAATCCATATATTGATCTATACTATCAATGAAACTACTTTTACAGCAACAAAACAAATTATGCAAACACTTGTTTTTAACTCTAGGAATATGAACTTTTTGCCCATCAAAACAAGCGTTGTTTCTTTCTAACCAAATAGTCCAAAATATGCACAAAGGTATAGTTCTCCATATTCGCTTCAAAGCTTTATGCATTCTCTGGTTCTACTAACTCTCCAATAATTCCTTCACACTCTGAGGCATGATCCAAGAAATCCCACAAATACTGTCAAAAGTTTCCCAACACTGTCTAGCTATTCCGTAGTGGTCTCCACCTCTTCTTCGCATAAGTAACATCTATTACTTAGTGTAAAACCCCTTTTCTGAAGATTATCCTGAGTTAGACAAGCTCCCCATGCCGTTGTTCAACCAAAACAAGCTACCTTTAAAGGAGCTTTAGTTCGCCAGATCCCTTTCCACAGCCAGCTAGTATCCCAGTATCCTAATTGTTTCATTAGAAGACCATAACACTTTTTAACTGTAAATGATCTATCTTTACTATCTATCCATACTAGAGAGTCCCCCTTACTTTGATCAATGTGGGAATTATCCAGTTGAAGGAGTAATTGACAAAAATCTTCAATTTCCCAATCATTTAAATTTCTTCAAAAATTCATTTGCCATCCAGTGTCCTACCTGAAATACCACTGCCATTCACGTAGGAAAAGGGAAGAATTGGTAGTTGAGTTTTGTTTTGACATATACTTGGTGATGGTTCCGGTGGCAAACTTGCACATTTGATAGTTTAGGTATGAAACTTAAAAAATGGGGATACTTTAGGTGTGTTTTTGACCCTTCACTCAAAGTAAAATAAAGGTAGCACAAAATGATTTTTCTGGTATTTGTTTGTTTGAAATGAAAAATAAGTTTAGATTTAAAGCAACCAATTCATTGGAAATGGTGCAACTGTAGCTCTTTTGGGAAAAAGTATTTAAATTTCTCCAGACTCTCTTGCTTACCAAAATTATAAAAATATTTCCGAACACTCAACATTCCAACACTTCCTTTCCTGTTCTGGGCATACAAACAACACTATGAAGAAGTTGGCGCTGAGAGGAAACACGTGTATTTGATGGTTGTTTAATTGGTTATCTGTCCGTATTAATAATAAAGTTCCAACTTCCAACCTCGTTAAGTAGCTTCCGACGCCCCTGTTAATTACATTCTTTATCTGTTATGTATTATAAATTATCTGTGTTCTTAATCAACTACCTATTACCTATCCTCCTTAGTGGTTATTGTTCCTTTTTCAGGATGCTTTGTCATGCTTTCGTAGTATTTTGCCATGCTTTCTTCACTTCTGTTATTTCTTTTTCGATCTGCTATGATACGCTTTCCTTGAGCCGAGGGTCTATTGGACACAACCTCTCTACCTCCCAAGGTAGGGGTAAGGTATGTGTACACTCTACTCTCCCCGGGCCTCACTTGTGGGATTACACCTTGTATGTTGTTGTAGTAGTACCTGTATTTTCACTTTACTGTCATCCTACTTTCACACCATATGTTATTGTTTTTAGATTGCATTCCTCATCTTTTATTGTTTATAGATTTTAATTGGAACTTCCCTGATTATTTTTTTACAACTTCAAATGTATTGGCAATTTTTGTAAAGAGTCAACACTACTTGAAATCATTCAGCTGCCCATGACAAGTTGGAGCATTCTGTTGAAAATTGAGAGCAGCAAGAATAATGACCAAGTGATTGCTTTGTTAGTCAGAGTTCCTTTAACCTTCTTTCTTTTCTCAACCTGTAGTGATGTAATAACTTTCCTTTTAGTGGTTAGCTCGGTTGTACAGCGTGTACTTTTCCTTTGAATCTATATTTCTTAGGAACTTCTCCACTAAACTGTAGGATGGAGTGCGTCTAACGCGACTCGTGAGGTTAGTGAAATGTTGAGATTCTACTTTAGTTTGGGGTCAAGTCTATGTTCTTGGTGGTGGTCGAATGACTTGCTTTATTCGATTGCCTCAAATCACTAATTAACATTGTCCCGTTTTATTACCTTTCTACTAGCTATATATTTTGCATCACACTTCATAGCACCATTATTTCAGCTATTTTAGCAATAGCATTGTGTCTTAACACTTGTGAGGTTAGTGAAATGTTAGGATTATACTGGTGTTAGGTGCCAACTATCTGTTGTTGAAAATTGGTGGTGTCTGAATAGCTTCTCTTGTTTGACTGCCTCAAGTCATTAACTAAACTTTGTAACATGATTATACCTCCTAATTAGCTATTTATTTTGTATTACAATTCTTAGTACTATTATTTCAGCTATTTAGGGTGAGTTTAAAACACACTACCTGGAACTTTGTTCAATGGTAATACATGAGAGCTCTCTTAAGTTTTGTTTCCTAGATTTAAGTAGTAACTGCGTAGTGGTACGACATGTGTAGTTGGTTGTTCCTTGTTTTTATATTTTTTAATACCATTCTGTTTATTTTAGGCTACCGAGAGTGGCATTTTTCGTTTTTGTTCCCTTAGGCTTGTTCATTTGTCGCTACTGTTAAGATTCTGTGCTTGTTTGAGATTTGCGCATGACACTTCCATCTTAAACCAAATTCTTTCTTACATGGGATGCTTGGATCGGGCCAACTTTGTGGAACTTGTTAGTTGTTCAAGTGTTAGTAGCCTACCGATTGTGGCGTTCCTTTTGTTGTTTGGTTTACTTTTAGCGGATTTATTTAGGAATCCAGGTTGTGGGGAAGGAGACATGTTGAGTGGCATTGTCACGACCCAAATGGCCATGAGTTGCACCCACACTCATCTTCCTGTGGGAGAACCGTCTAACCCAAAACCATTTCCCACTCATTTAGTCAACATTAAGACAAGATTATCATAAAAACCAACTTAACGATAATGAATTCAAATCTAATCATTATTAATGTGGAAAATCAAACAAACTACTTATTGAAATCCCTAAGACCCGAAAGTCATCGTACAAGAACTTCTAAACAAAAACCACGTCTAAAAGAGATTTCCACAATAAAAAATAAAATATATCTCATTATTCGAAAGATGGACAAGAACTAATATGATGATCCATGACAACCTGGAGATGCAGTGCTCACCCTTGGATCGAGATTAGCTATCAAACGCTAGAGATGAGGTCGTGTTTGAGCCTATGGAACACTTTCTGCACTCAACAAAAAAAGAGTACATGGTAGTATCAGCGCAAACCACCACTATGTACTGGTAGGTATCATACGCTAACTCAATTTAATAGCATGTATACAAACTAAATCGAATAACAAGTAGGCAAGCATCAACACATAGCAATAGCAATTATTCATTGAATCAACAAATACATCAATGACGGGCCAAACAATGCTTGCAAATAAGCCACGTAACTATCAAAAGTATCAATCATACTATACACATCCACAAAATGAATAGTAATACCATAAGTAACAACTATGTCCTTTAATACCTCACAATTAGAACAACATTGGCTCGTTATTAGCTAAATTAAACCACACAACCTCTCAAAATCAACATTAATCTGTATAGACATGCTAAGGGACTTATTTTTTTCCAATTAGACCTGCAGGGACAACCCAAGTCCATGTACCGTACCGGCGTGGTACCCGATCCTCCATGAATAAGTAATATCAATATCCATATCTGTATCGACGTGGAACCAAATCCTCCATAACCATATCATGTATGGTTTATCAAATTCACACCGTCTCTCAGGATATAATATGATGTAGTAAATTTACAAGTACAGTTGAATTCATAAGGTAATTCCATCAAGTTTGATTTTCACTAATTATTCATACAAGTGTCAACAATCTAATATCATCAAATTCAAGTATGTCCGAAGACCAATCAACAAGCACATCCAATTTAGGAGCATACACACCATTAAATCAAGTCTAAACTCTAGTTAAATCGTAACCTACCTCAACCCAAGAGTCCGAATCCAAGCTACTTTGCAAGGGTCTTGTTCTTCCATAAACCTTTCGAATGGTCAAAATCTGTTCAAATATATAACCCATGGTCAAAATCTGTTCAAATATATAACCCCCCATAAGAATACAAAACTAATGACACTCATTTTATAAATTCTTACTCTAAGAATTATAGATATAAAACCTAAGTTTGTCAAAATAGTGAAGAAATAGTATGTGAAATATGCTGATTGCCGTCACTATATATCGCTAGATCAATGATCCATTCCCACTTTGTTCTTCATTTTCTCCCCCACAAGTATGGCATCTAGATCACATGCATGCCAGATCTTTTAAATTAATTTCATATGGCAACAAAACCAAAACAAAACCCCACTAGTAGCTAGTGTTCCTAATAACTAACGACAAATTGCTCTGGCAATTAGCAAACCAGTAATCAATTGGTATGATTCAATTGTATGCATTTACAATACATGCAAAAAAACTACTTTTAAACCTACCTAACATCACTGCCAATCATGGGCATGTAACCACCAATCCATTAATCAAACACCCATTATTAACAACTCACTTTAACAGTAAGTTAATACCCGTATGCACGCCTTTCTTTTTGCTCTTCTTTTGCGTCTCTTCCTTTTTCTGTCTCTCAATGTACGAGGCACATACTTCTTTAGAAAAATTGAGTCCAAGTCAACGGAGGCAAACCCACAGCCCTACACTCTACATAAGCTCTCCACCATATCTTGGCATCGCCCTGAAACTGAAAAGTTACCAATTCCACACCATACCTTTCAACTACACCTATTTTGTGAAGTCTCTCATGACAATCAATAATGAACTCATAGGCATCCTCAGACTCGGTGCCATGAAAAACAGGAGGCTTCATCTTGATAAACTTGCAAAACAAATCATGCTCATCTCCGGTCATCACCCCCAGATGCTGAATTGAGGGTGCTGCGGGCATAGTCTCGGTTCCTGCCAACCCACTCAAAAAGCTTAGAACCTGCTGAATCACACCAGAAGTCATCTGAATTGGAGCTGCACCTCTCTGAACCGGTGCGACCTCATCATGAATCGGCATCCCCTCGTTCTGCACTGTTATCGCCTTATCCTTTGCTATCTCAGACATCCGCATGTGGGGAAGGAGATGCTGACCTCTCCCTAGCTGGTCTCGTGGCCTGAGCTCTGCTCTCCTTCCTCTAGCTCGTCCTCCCCTCGCCTACTGCAACCAAAACCCGAGAAGCCTACTGCTGGCCAGACTGATCATACTGCCTCAAATTAGGACAATACCTCCTGATGTGACCAACTCCGCCGCACTCAGAACATATACGATCCAAGATGGGTCGCTGAATTAATGAAGACGAAGTGAGGTAACCACCAAAGTCTGAAGACGGCTGGCTAGCCACTGATGGGCCCCAAGCAGACTGATGGGGAGGGCAGGGGCTAGCCAGCCGTCTTCCGACTTCGGTGGTTACCCCAATTCGTCTTCATCAGCTTAGCAACCCACTTTGGATCGTATATGTTATGAGTGCGGCGGAGTTGGTCACATCCAGAGGTATTGTCCTAATTTGAGCTCGTATGGTCAGCCTGACTAGCAGCAGGCTCCTCGATCTTTGATTTTCGCAGGCAGTGAGGACGAGGTAGAGGAAGGAGAGCAACGCCCACCAGGGGCATAGCTCAAGCCACGAGACTAGCTAGGGAGAGGCACCTCTCCTTTCCCACATGAGGATATGCTTGAGATGAGAGGATAGGGTGATACCAATGCAAAATGAGTGGATGATGGGTTCACACCAGTTCAGAAAAGTGCAACCTCAATTCAAATGTCTTCTGATGTGATTCAGCAATCTCTAAGCTGTTTGAGTAGGTTGGCAGGAATCGAGACTATGCCCGCAGTAACCGCATTCGGGGGTGTAGCATGTTGTGTAGCTCCTTGGATGGAAAAACTGTTAGGGTCAGATGTTTTCCCTAGACAGGTAGTGGGTCCAGTGATGAGCATGATTTGTTTTGCAAGTTTATCTAGATGAAGCCTTTTTTTTTTCATGACATCGAGTTTGAGGATGCCTATGAGTTCATTATTGATTCTCAGGAGAGACTTCACAAGATGGGTGTGGTTGAAAGGTATGGTGTGGAATTGGTCACTTTTCAGTTTCAAGGAGATGCCAAGATGTGGCGGAGAGCTTATGTAGAGTGTAGGGCTGCAGGTTTGCCTCTGTTGACTTGGACTCAGTTTTTCTAGAGATGTATGTGGCTCGTACATTTTGAGACAAAAAAATGAAGAGGCGCAGACGAAGAGCAAAAAGAAAGGCGTGCATACGGGTATTAACTTACTGCTAAAGTGAGTTGTTAATAATGGGTGTTTGATTGGTGGTTACATGCCAATGATTGGCGGTGATGTTAGGTAGGTTTAAAAGTAGTTTTCTTTTGCATGTGATGTAAATGCATACAATTGAACTATTCCAATTGCTTACTTGTTTGCTAATTGGCAGAGCAATTTGCCGTTAATTATTAGGAACACTAGCTACTAGTGAGGTTTGTTTTTGTTGCCATATGAAATTAATTAATTTAAGAGATCTAGCATGCATGTGACCCAGATGCCATACTTATGGGGAGAAAATGAAGAAGAACAAAGTGGGAATGGATCATTGGTCTAACGATGTATACTGACAGCAATCAACATATTTCACACTGTTTTGACAAACTTAGGTTTTATTTCTATAATTCTTAGAGTAAGAATTTATAAAATGAGTGTCATTAGTTTTGTATTCTTATTGGGGTTATGTATTTGAATAGATTTTGACCATTCAGAAGCTTTACGTAAGGGCAAGGCCCTTGCTAAGTAGCTCGCATTCAGATTCTTGGGTTGAGGTAGGTTACAGTTTAATTAGAGTTTAACCTTGATTTAATGACGTGTATGCCTAAATTGGATGCATGTTGATTGGTCTTCGAACATGCGCCTAAATTGGATGCTTGTTGATTGGTCTTCGAACATGCTTGAATTTGATGATATTGGATTGTTGACACTTGTATGAATAATTATTGAAAATCAAACTTGTTGGAATTACCTTGAGAATTTAACTGTACTTGTAAATTTAGTACATTGTATTGTATCCTGAGAGATAGTGTGAATTTGATAAATTATGGTTATGGAGGTTCGGGTACCACGCCGGTACAGATATGGATATTGATATTACTTATTCATGGAGGAACGGGTACCACACCAGTACAATACACGAACTTAGGTTGTCCCTGCAGGTCATGACTAGTTGGGCAAAAGCAAGTTCCTTAGCATGTGTGTACAGATTAGTGTTGATTTTGAGAGGTTGTGTGGTTTAATTTAGCTGATAATGAGCCAATGTTGTTCTAGTTGGAAGGTTTAAAAGGACAAAGTTGTTACTTATAGTATTATTGTTGATTCTGTGGATATGTACAGTATGGTTGATACTCTTGATGGTTACGTGGCTTGTTTGTAAGCATTTTTTGGCACGTCATTGATGTATTTGCTGATTCATTAATAACTTACTATGTGTTGATGCCTGTTTACTTGTTATTCGATTTACGTTGTATACATGCTATTAAATTGGGTTGGCCTATGATACCTACCAGTACATACTGGTTTGTACTGATACTACCCTGTACTCTTCTTTTAGTGAGTGTAGAAAGTGTTCCAGAGGCTCAAATGTGACCTCATCTCTAGCGTTTGATAGCTATTCTCGATCCAAGGGTGAGCAATCTATCTCCAGGCTGTCATGGATCTAAGTTGCGTGGACTCTTCATTTTTTATGCTGCACCCGTGTCGGATTCTTCAAAAATACACTAATTTTGGTGAATCCGACACGCACCCATTGGCATTTTTGACGAGTCCGAGCAACATAGCCATGGATCATCATACTAGTTCTTGTCCATCCTTCGGCAATGAAACATTTTTTTTTGAATATCTCTTTTAGACATGTTTTTTGTTTAGAAGTTCATGTACGATGACTTTCGGGTCTTTGGAATTTCAATAAGTAGTTTTTTTTTTCCGCATTAATAATGATTAGATTTGAATTCATTATCGTTAAGTTGGTTTTTATGATAATGTTGATTAAATCATTGGGTTAGAGGTTCTCCCACAGGAAGATTAGTGTGGGTGCCACTCATGGCCATTCGGGTTGTGACGGGCATGCACCTTGTAATAGTTATTGACAATGAATGTATGGAAGTAATATTGGAAAAAAGTCTTCATTTACCCTTTCAATGAGTGTGATATGGTGGGTACTTCATATACTGTCAGGAATACATTAATTTGATTTGGGGAGGGAGATGGGTAAGACATGCTTGTCTGGAAGCAACTGGCACTAGAGGAGGTGTTCTAACATTATGGGATTGCAGAAATGTGGAAAGGAGGGATTTTTTTTTTGTGTGTGTGGGGGGGGGGTGATACGGGAATAATCTCGAATATGGACTTAGGAGAGTGCGTGTTGGACCCGAGCCTTGGCATGTGCAATTGAAGTGTAAAAGAGGCCCAAAATGCACCCAAATCAGCCCATAAATTACACTAGATGGGTGCCCACTCTTTGAAGGGCCTTTTGGTCATTTTAACTTATATTTTGTAATAGTTATAAAAGGAACATTGTAGGGTTTTTAGATTTAGTTTTTGATGATATTTGTGAATCTTTAAAGACCAAACAACACAAGTCCTCTCTCCTTGAGGCACCAAAACCGAAACTAGGATACAACAATAGGGTGGATTCTCTTTTGTTGTTGCTTGCTTGGAAACGTTGATGCTAGAGAGGTGCAATCCGATCTTGTGTCACGTAAGAGATAGGTTTATTGCTGTGTGTAGTGTTAAGGGTCTAAGAGTGTCCATTCTTGGGTTCTTAAGATTATACCTTCATGTGGTCTATCTATCTATCCCTTTACTTTCTTGTAATCGTGTTTAGTGTTTGTGTTGTAATCTTGTGTTCTTCTTGTTATTGTTAAATCCGAATCTTGTGCCTTGTGTTCATCTTGTTCTTCACGTATTGTTGCTGTTTTGGTGTGAAATACACCTTAGTCACCTTGTATTTTTGTTGTATTTGTGAATCCGAGAGAGGTCCCCAATCGGTCCAAAGGTCTTAGTGATTTGTGGACTGTTTTGGAGTGTGTTTGTGGACTGTTTTTGAGTGATTTCGTGTCTTTCAAGTTTTTATCGTATCATTTGGTATCAAAGCATGGCTTGATCTTGTTCCCACAAGATCAATCTTGGGCTTGTTAGTGAAAAAAAAAAGTGTTCAAAACTGAAAAATTCCATAAAAAATAGCAATCTGTCCGTGTTGTGTTCTTGGCCGAAAAGTGTGTTCTTGTTGTGTCTTGGCCGAGATTTTTACTTGTATTTGTTGTCTCTAAGTGTTAGTTTTGTTCCTCACTAACACATTGAGTCTATATCTAGATTTGAGCTTTAAAAATTGACGTTGTTGTTGTGAATAAGAAGTGGCCGTGAGTTGAAGTTGTTGTTTTAACTTGGCTGTGTGGTGACCTTGTTGTTGGGCGTTGGTTGATGTTGTTTTTGATCTTGGTTGTTGTTGTGTTCTTGTTGTTCATCACAACCTTCATCTAGTGTTAAAATCGAAAATACAACACCAAAGAAACTTGGCCATTTGTTGGTGGTTTTATTATTGGTCTTGTTGTTGTGGAATTGGGCGTTGGAACTTCTTGTTGTTCTTGGGAGATTGTTGTTGGTTGTTCTTGTTGTGGTTGTTGTGTTCTTGAAGTTCTTCACCATATTCATCACCTTGTTAACATAAAGCGAATGATAGATCCTAAAAGGTGAAGGAAAGAGGTGTAAGTAATTGTTAGTCTTGAAAGACCCCCAACCACCAAAAGATTTTACATCACTTCTCAATTCCACTTTTCCATGAAACAAGGGTCCATGTTTAAGGAGAAGTACAAGTCTAGTCAGACTTTTGAGTCTTGAAATTTGAATTCCAAAGACTAGTTTGTATTTTTCTCCATTGAACAATTTCCATCAAAGTCCAAATTGTAGAATTGATCAAGACTTCCAAATTTGGAAAATAAAATTGTTGACCGAGGCCAATCAAGGACTACCACGTCACCAATTACTGTTCACTGACAAATTTTAAGCTCAAATTTTGATCTTTTAGTTTCATTTTGTGTCTTTAGTTTCGTTTGTTGATTCCCATACTAACTTACAAACTAGTGACTAATTACTAGGTTGTGAGTTGGTTTGAAACCGTATTTTTTTTTTGTTTGTGTGTCTACGTTCCTTTGTGTGTTTTATTCTTTTGAGTCGTTGTACACACTTGATTCACCTCTCAACACCTCTCGGAGTACAAGCAAGCTTACAACACTTGTGAGATTGAGTGTGAGGGATCAGAGAGACAAGAAATAAAAGAGAGAGTGAGGATGTTTTTGTACAACTAACGTATTTTCTGTTTTGTAGGTAACTCCTTTGCCATAATGGACACCATTTTGGCCCACCTTGATGCTATTGCCCGAGAAATAGCTAAAGCGAATGCGGGTCTTGACAAATTGGGCTCGGATATGTCTACGATACTTGAGAGGTTGGATCGAGTGGAGAGCCGAAGGAACTCTCATGTTTCTACTCCCGAAGCTTTACCTCAAACGATCAACCCTCCAAGACCACCACTAAATGACATAGACATAAGCCAAGCCAACAAATGTTCTCAAACCCGAGACATAAATGAGTCACTTCCCCCTCAATTCGATCAAGTCCAACAAGAGGGACTTGGAAGTCCATTTCCTCCCATCCAAGCTCCACAACCGAAGCTCTCCCTTACCAAATCATTCCTCTGAACCGAAACTCTGCTTCACCAAAACCAATATATCCATGTAGAGGAGTATGCTAGAAAGGAACATGAAGGATATGAAGACTACTACAATACTTGTTTGATGGTAGGAAACTTGTTTCGGATGAGATTGAAGACAAGGCTTAAGATGGAGAGGAAGCGGAGGTTCAAAATGAAGATGTTGGCCGAGACTTGTTGTTATTGAGTCCTCGGATTCTTCATGATTTTGTGGACTGTTTTTTGACTTGTTTTTTGTGACTTGTTTGTGGATTGTTTTGAGTAGGTTTCCTTTGAAGTGACCAATTGAACGAGGTGAAACTGTGAATTTGTGGACAAATTCCTCTCAAGAGGGAGAGGATGATACAAGAATAATCTCGAATATGGACTTAGGAGAGTGCGTGTTGGACCCGAGCCTTGGCATGTGCAATTGAAGTGTAAAAGAGGCCCAAAATGCACCCAAATCAGCCCATAAATTACACTAGATGGGTGCCCACTCTTTGAAGGGCCTTTTGGTCATTTTAACTTATATTTTGTAATAGTTATAAAAGGAACATTGTAGGGTTTTTAGATTTAGTTTTTGATGATATTTGTGAATCTTTAAAAACCAAACAACACAAGTCCTCTCTCCTTGAGGCACCAAAACCGAAACTAGGATACAACAATAGGGTGGATTCTCTTTTGTTGTTGCTTGCCTGGAAACGTTGATGCTAGAGAGGTGCAATCCGATCTTGTGTCACGTAAGAGATAGGTTTATTGTTGTGTGTAGTGTTAAGGGTCCAAGAGTGTCCATTCTTGAGTTCTTAAGATTATACCTTCATGTGGTCTATCTATCTATTCCTTTACTTTCTTGTAATCGTGTTTAGTGTTTGTGTTGTAATCTTGTGTTCTTGTGTTATTGTTAAATCCGAATCTTGTGCCTTGTGTTCATCTTGTTCTTCACGTATTGTTGCTGTTTTGGTGGTCACCTTGTATTTTTGTTGTATTTGTGAATCCGAGAGAGGTCTCCAATCGGTCCAAGGATCTTAGTGATTTGTGGACTGTTTTAGAGTGTGTTTGTGGACTGCTTTTGAGTGATTTCGTGTCTTTCAAGTTTTTATCGTATCGGGGGGGTCAAGTAAATGTAATTTCATTGATAAACATGGCCAGTTACAAGGGTAATACCAAAAGGTAAAGAATCTACAAAAAGACCTGATTCTCTATAAGCTCCACCCAAGCATCTATACAAGAAGGAACTTTCTGTGTGCACCAAAAGAAAATAAGGGAACATAGACTACTCCTCAACAGGGAAATTCGATTCAACTCCTGTAAACGTTCTCCTATTTCTTGCCCGCTTCCTTACACATGTAACACAAATTGACTCAAACAATCTTTCGGTTTCTATGAATTTCTGTAGTCAACATCATCCCTTTAGCGGTTAGCCAAGTGAAACTACACACCTTCTTTGACACCTTTTGGAATTCATATAGAATTACATTGAAAAACACGCTTCTCCCTAACCGACTTTTATCACATAGGTTAAAAAAAATATAATACTCCAACCATTGCTTCTGAACCTGCCCAAAATATTCCCGAGCCCTCCCATAGTTTATTTCCTAATTCTTAATTTCCTATTATCGATCTCCAGTAAGTAGTAACCTAGCCTCTTACGTGATATCTTCACTGTCTGCGTTTTATCTTTGGTAAGACTCTGTCACCCTTGTGCTTATAAAGTGATGCCTTCCACTCTTTTCTCAACATATAATGACCAAACATCCGAGAAATAATCCTAACTTAATAATTATATTCCTACATTATTAGTTTCTCCACTACAAAGAGCTTGTATCGTTGGTCTTGTGGTACTTGCTTTTCTAGTATAGAACCTAGTCTTTTTTCATAATTTCAAATAATTAGGGCCGAAAAAATGTTTCATGTCAAAGTCAGTGGGGTAATATATAAACAAAGGTACGTTAAAGCATCTCTAGTTGCATGTTCACAGACACTTAGGGGTTCATTTGGTACACCGGATGGGATAAGCAGGTCTATCCGTTCGGTTGGGTTAGCCCATGGGACTATTTTCTCATATCTTTCATATGTGATTGTTATCCCATTATTATAGTACAAATGGTGGGATAAATGGTTCCGGATTAGCTAATACCTCAACCAAACATGGAATAAAGTTGATCCCATATTTTATCCCGAGATTGTTATACTTATCCCGTGTACCAAACGATCCCTTCCAATATTAAGATTCCTCACACTAATTTTTTATAGTACTATTAGATAATATTTTGGTGGTCTACTCACCCAAGGGTGTGGCCTAGTGGTTCAGTGAAGTTGGGATGAGCACCATGAGGTCTCAGGTTCAATTCCCAGCAGAGACAAACACTAGGTGTTTTCTTCCCATCTGTTCTAGCCTTGGTGGACAGAGTTACCTGGTACCTGGTACCTGTTGCTGGTGGGAGGTGGCAGGTATCCCGTGGATTTAGTCGAGGTGCGCACAAGCTGGCCCGGACACCACGGTTATCAAAAAAAAAAAAATAATAATAAATATTTTGGTGGTCTACATATTGTGGGAATCGCATAATAGGACCATACCGAAAAAGTCGTTTTAGAAAAACCGATAGTTCGGTTAGGTGCACACTTTTCGATAACTAAAGAACCGAATCGACGTTTGAAAAGACCAAACTGAAGAACCGAACACGCACTCCTAGTTTTGAGGATAGAAGTAACACAATACAGTGGATTAACTGTCTCTGATATTTTGGTTTTGGTGTAGAAAGATTTGCTCTGAAGATACAGAAAGTCGAATAATAGATGTTTTTGATTCCTGGTGGGATTGTTCTTTTGGCAGCTTCTGTATCTTCTTAGCTCTCTTTTTTGTAAATATGGTTCTCCTCTATTTCTCAAGTACTAGTTTATAATTACAAAATTACAAATCTGTTACCTGTTAAAAGACAACCTCAAAAAAATACACCAAAAAGCTGCTAAAACTTGATCCACAGCCATTGAGAAATACTGATTGTGCATTTTCAAAACTAAGACATACTGCTTGTACTAGTGAGTTTCTAAGGTTGTTTAAAGTGCTCCCTTTGAGAAGTGAATCTGTTGAAATAAGAGAGTTTCAGAAATTGATTGGTCAATTGCAATACATGTAAAGAAAGGCATGTGCATAATTTCTTCAAGGAATTGCCCTCATTCTGCCAGAGGAAGCCTAAAAAAAAGTATTTGCCTTTTGAGCTCCTTCTATGGTATAACATCATTTCTGGAGTTGTAGTGAAATTATTGAAGCTGCTATATATGCCCGGTGTTTTCAAATTTGGAGTGGACTTATCAGTTCAACTGGTTTAATACTTGGATCCAGCAATCTCTCCAGTATGAATGCCATCTAATGATGGCTGTTGTTGAACACGAGGAAAGGCATTACATTTAATGAGTCTCAAGCAATTATAGGAAGATCCAGAAAAGACTTTGTTTGCGCTGTTCCTCTTCTGTCTCCTTCCAATAGCTGTTTCTTGTCCATGTCCCCAAATGCATTCTCCAGCATAAGTTTGAGAGGATGATTCATGACTTATTGCAGATTTGAGGCCACTTCCAGATCTATGACTAGTTTTGTTTGCTCGTCTAAGCTGCAGTCCTCTACTCATTATACTCAAAGCACTTGGCATTATATGCCATATTCAAGTGAATGTACTCTTGTAAACAAATTGAAAAGAGGAAATGAGCTTCACCCCACTGATAGAGAAGAGGATGGAAGCCCCACATTCCCCCATCCTATTCTCTCAGGATTCCTTTCTTACCTGTCAATGCTTCGTGTATTGCGTCTCATTGCCATAGCAACCCACACTCTTTTTCCTTCGTTGTAGTGATCCATGTAAAAATCTTTTCCATCTATATAATTACCATGGTCTGTGTTTTTTCCTCAACCTCAAGTATATTTGTTTAAGTAGTTGAGTTTGCTTTCCATGAAACCATGCAGGGCACACTCCTTACTAATTTCATCTCTATGGGTGTGTTTGGTATGATGGAAAATGTTTTCTGGAAAATATTTTCTTATTTTCTCTTGTTTGGTTGTAGTTAAATGTTGGGAAAATGTTTTCCATAACAACTCATTTTCCTCCATTTGAGGGAAAATGACTTCCCTCATGGACCAAGGGAAGTCATTTTTTGGAAAATGACAAATGTGACTTATGCCTCCACCCCCACCCCTCTTCCCCACCCCATCAATACTAATATTCACATTTTTCAAAAAATTCACATTACGCGAAAATATTTTTCACTGTGCTTTGCTTCAATTTTTCACTGCTTAAAATAAAAAATAGTGAAGCCCAATTTTTTTTTTTCTTTTCCAATGCTCGTTGAATGTATTGTTATTTCCATATGCATAGAGGAAGACTTACCTATGCTACTTTTGCTAATTGCATATTTCATTTTTTGTCATCGATGTAGCTTGTTTCACAAGGTTGAATAAGCTTGTTGTTCCATTGTATTTCTATTGATTGTAGTATCTTGAGATTGTCCCAACAAAATGTTGAAAAATGTCTCCTATATTTGCTAATTAGTAGTTGATTAAATTTAGTGATTGTAATATTTTAGTATTCGATATTGATATTATTTACTATACTTAAATTAGTTCTTACAAATTGTTGAGTTGCTAGAGGCACTAATATACTAGTTAACAATTATTAGTGTTTTCTAAAACATATTTTTTCACTCACCAATTAAACACTAGAAAATATAAAAAATATTTTCTACTCACCAACCAAACACCATAAAATATTTTCCGGAAAATATTTTTCACTCGCCAACCAAACATGAGAAAATAAGTAGAAAACCAACTTATCTTCCAGAAAAACTTTTTCGAGGAAATATTTTCCATCATACCAAACACACCCTATGTCTTTCTTTTGCTTTTGTTCTTTTGGGTGGGGGGCCTTGTGAGTAGGAACAAGTTTTCATGGTTGTTACCCACCCATTAGACACTTCATGTGTAAGATTGGAAAATTGAGTAGGATAAAAACTTATCTGCACCCAATGTTTACATCAAATCAATGAATGCAAGAGAAGTGTCTTTTATACACACATTTATTCACTTAGCCATGGTTAGGTTATATGTATTCTTGGGTTGATGAGAACACCGGTACAAGTATGTATTTGCCAAAGAATAGGGTAGATCAATCTCTTCTGGCATCTAGTCGGGAATGATAGATGGTCAGTCTGGGAAGTGATTTGTTCTCCTTCAGAAAAATGTTCCTGGTGAGATTTAGGAGTCACATTATTTCCTGTGAGTACTTGTTCTAGTGCTGATCATGTAGATTGACTCTGTATTTTTGAAAAGGCTCATTATTTTCTGTAGTCTTTAAGAAGCTTAGCAACATTAGTATATCTTCAGCATTAGTATATCAATTTCTAGAAGCAAACTTCCTAGTTGCTAAACTTAATCCATAGCCATTAAGAAATACCGATCGTACATTTTCAAAACTAAGAAATACTGATTGTACTAGCAAAGTTTCTAAGGTTGTTTAAGCTGCTCTCTTTGAGAAGTGAATCTATTGAAATAAGAGATTTTCAGAAATTGATTGGTCAATTGTCCTTCACAATACCTGTAAAGAAAGACATGTACATAATTTCTTTAATGACTTGCCCCCCCTCCTAACAGAGGAAAACTAAAAAAAGTATATGCGTTTTGAGGTCCTTCTATGTTATAGCTCCATTTCTGGAGTTGCAGTGAAATTAGTGACGCTGCTATATATTCCCATTGTTTTCAAATTTGGAGTGGACTTATCAGTCAACTGGTTTAGTACTTGGATCCAGCGATCTCTTCAGTATGTATGCCATCTAATGATGGCTGTTGTTGAACACGAGAAAGAGGCAGTATGTGAGTCTTAAGCAAGTGTAGAAAGTTCCAGAAATGGCCTTGTTTGCCTTGTTTCCTCTTCTGTGTCCTTCCAATAGCTGTTTCTTATCCATGTCTCCAAATACATTCTCCAGTATGAGTTTGAGAGGATAATTCATGCTTAGCACTCTCAGTAAGTGATAATGATGTGTTGATTATTGCCTGAGAGAAAAACAACTCAAGATTGCAATATTAAGTGGAAAGTGTTTCTTGTGTGTGTGTTGGGGTGGGTGGGTGGGGGGTTGGGGTGGGGTGGAGGTGGGGGGTTAATTCATTATGACTTGCTCTATGGCTTGTTCAAATCATGTCCTGATGTGAAGATTGAGGCCACCTCCAGATCTATGACTAGTTTTTGTTGTTCGTCTACAGGTGCAGTCTTCTACTCATTATACTCAAAGCACTTAACAATATGTCCCTTTTCAAGTGAATGTACTCTTGTAAACAAATTGGAAAGAGAAAATGGACTTCAGCCCTTTAAATGGAAAGAGGACGGAAGCTCCACATTCCCCTCCCTTGTTCCCACAAGAATCCTTTCTTACCCGTCAATGCTCGTGTATTGCCATAGCAACCCGCACTCTTCTTCCTTCCTTGCAGTGTTTCATGTGTAAAATCTTTTTCCATCTTCATAATTACCGTGGTCTATGTTCAAGTATATTTGTTTAAATGGTCAAGTTGTCTTTCCGTGCAACCACGCAGGACACAAAGTCCTTACTAATTTCATGGTTATGTTCTTGTTTTGCTTTTCTTTTTGGGGGTTGGTGGGGTGGGGGTGTAGGAACAAGTTTTCATGGTGGTTACCCACCCCATTAGAAAACTTTCTGCGTGAGATTGGAGCATTGAGTATGATAGAAATTATTTGCACTTGGTGTTCACATCAAATCAATGAATGCAAGAGAAGTATCTTTCATACACGTTTATTCACTTAACCATGGTTAAGTGATACGTCTTGTTGGTTTAATGAAAAGACAGGTGCAAGTAAGTATTTACCAAAGAGTAGGGTAGATCAACTTCTTCTGGCATCTACACGGGAATCGCTTACCTTTGAGCCTTTTATCTGCAAATGATAGATGGTCAGTCTGGAAAATGATTTGTTCTCCTTCAGAAAATTGTTCCTGGAGAGATTTAGGAGTCACATTATTTTCTGTGAATACCTGTTCTAGTGTCGATCACGTAGATAGACCTTTTAGTAGTGAAAATGCTCATTATTTTCTTTACAGTCTTTAAGAAGCTTAGCAACATTAGTATAATTCTTTGTTAGAAGCTTAGCAACATTAGTATAATTCTTTGTTAGTTCTTTCATTGGTTATATTATATTGTGAATCTTGTTAGGCCTTTGATTAACAAGTTGTTTCCTTTACTTTGGTTATCTTCAATGTTTATACTGTTTGAGTGTGTGTACTTCCCCAGTCATTAAGATAGCAACATGTTTGATGTTACATTATCAACAAATGTGCTGGACTCCTTTTCTCACGTAATTTGTGTTGTTTTTTCAGGCGCAGCTAGCAAATCAAAACCAACTTGTGGATCACTATGGGTCTAAGCATCCAAAGGAAAAGCCTCCGAGTAACTCAGAATAACATTTCATGTTTCTTGGGAAGCCTCTTGCTTGCTTTTTGTTCTCAAACCTTTGAAACAATTAGTAAAAACCCTGTTAAATATGCAGCGTCCAAGCTGGTTGTGGCTGCTTTGTGAAACAGACTGAACATTCTCTGTGAATAGTGTAAGCAAGAAAACAATAAAAATCCAAACGAGGGTGGATGGTTTTCTTCTTTTCTTTTCGTTTCTTAAATAATTTTTTCCATCCGATTATTTTATTTACGGTAAAAAAAAGTTAAAGGAAAAGAGAATACTTGGAAAGCTGTATGAAAATAATACGTAGCATTTGCCTATAAATCTCTCTTAAGTAGGCTTAAGATCAACGTACATTCTTCAGACTCTATTTTGGGTATATTATGTTGTTGTATTTGCTCATAAATGCCTAGCCATCTTGTGTATGACATAAGTACATAACCAACCTGATTCAAGATTGACCAGACCTAATCCACAGCTTAGTAATCTTAAGAAAATATTGATTAAGATGAATCCGATACTACTACTCTCTATCTGCCTTGAGGCCAATGATAATGTAATGTAACATGTGTGTGTTAGTTGGATCCGAATATTCCACGCACAAATTCAAAACGAGAAAAGAAAAGAAACATACAAGTATCAACTATTTTTAGATGAATATGTGCGTGTAGTGATAGTCTTTGCAATTATGTATGATTTAATTATGTACCAAACATAGATTAAAATATTTCGACCTAGTCAAACATTAATTCTTACAAGTAATTATCACATACTTGACCAATTCTTAGGTTTAATATTGAACCAAAATACGTGCAGTGCATTCACGTGTGATTTTGTGCATTCTTCTAGTTATAATAAATCAAATACACAGACCAAATGCTTTCAATTTTGCCAGTATATTTCGTGTTTAGATAAATCAAGATTGCAATTCGAGTACGTAAAATTTTCAGAATTAGCATTCTTTTTTATTTGAAAGAAAATCAATCTGAGGATTGCATTAATTGTTAGTATTTGCTGTTGAACTTCCTTTAAAATATATAGAGAGAAAGACCAATCTCTCTCTAAAAATCTCATTTTCATCTACTACCAATAACTTTCCACCTCCCTAGAACTCATTCAGATCTCTCCTCTTCAAGCTAATCAACCTCTCTCTCCCTCTTCAGAAACCCTTCAGGATGGAAACTATGTGGTGTTCCCTTCCCATTTTTATTAATATTGTTAAAGACTTTTTTGCCCTCAATACCCCTTTAACAAAGGTTATCACCTTCTTTGAGGTTGATGTTAAAGTTTGGAATAAGGTCTTTAGCAACATCTTCTACAGGAAAAATCATATTCTGATCAGACTTGCTGGCATCCAGAAATCTCCTAATTATCCTCACAATCTCTTTCTCCAGAACTTAGAAGCAAACCTCACCAAAGAATATAGTGAGATCCTCAGAAAGGAACAAGAATTCTGGAGGCTAAAGTCCAAGATAAACTGGCTCTCTCAGAAGAGGTCTCTAACACTAGATTCTTTCACACCTCCACTTAAGAGAAGAAAAAACAACATTTCTGCATTGAAAGATGATTATGTCAACTGGATCTATATCCCTGAGGAAATCAAATCAGAGATCTTAGGCTTTTACTCCAAACTTTTCTCCTCTGAACAATCATCCTCTCCATTCAGGTGCCAATACAACCCTTCTTACCATGGCTCTATTAGGACTGAGGATCACCCTTCTCTTGACAAGGCTCCTACCCCAGCTGAGATCAGGAGAGTTGTTTTTCCTTTCAAGCCAACTAAGGCTCCATGACCTGATGGCCTGCACCCCTTAATGTACTAGAGATATTGGGATATTATAGGACCTGCAACCATTAAGTTCTGTATGAAGACCTTCACCTCCTCGAAAATGGAAGAAAAGTTAAACTCCACTTACCTTTGCCTCATCCCCAAGTATTCTAATGCCACTAGCATGATGAATTTCAGGCCTATAGGTTTGTGCAATACTCAGTACAAAATAATCATCAAGATTATAGCTAGTAGGCTCAAACCCTTCCTGGCTAGACTCATTAGCCCAACCCAATCCAACTTCCTACCCAATGAAAGGACCTCTGATAATGCCATTATTATTCAGGAAGTAATCTCTCACTTCAGGAAAATAAAGGGCAAAAGAGACAACATGATTCTAAAGATTAACTTGAAAAATACCTTTGATAGAATGAAATGGTTTTTCATCAGACAAACTCTACACTTTTTCAATATTTCCCCCAAATTAACGACTCCCATCATGTCCTCTATTTTATCCTCCACCATCTCTATACTGGTCAATGGGAGAAAACTTCTTTCTTTAATCCTACCGAGGGAATAAGATAGAGAGATCCTCTTTTTTCCTCTATCTTTATCATGTGCATGAAACTCCTCTCAAGGATAATTGACCATGATGTGGACATTCTTACTTGGAATTCCATCTTTATCAGCAGACAGGGTCTCAAAATTTCTCACATTTTTTTTGTTGATGACTTGACCCTCTTTGCAATGGCTAATAACAAGAACTGCATTATCACTAGGGCATTCTTAATAGCTTCAGTCATCATTCTGGCCAGAAAGTGAACACCATCAAATCCAAAGTTATTTTCCACCAGCACTGTGGTCAGGAAGATAGACTCTTGTTAGCTAGATTACTTTCCATCCAAGCCAGAGATTGCTTTGGCAAGTACCTAGGCTTTCTTATTTTTCACAAGAAACCTTGCACCAAGGACTTTCAATTTATTGTGGATAACCTCAGCTCCAAGTTGACTAGTTGGAAAACCAACTTTCTCAATATGGCTGGTAGATTTGTCCTCACCAAATGCTCCTTAAGCAACATCCAACCCATGTCATGCAATACATCTCTCTTTCCTCAAGAATCTATTTTCATTGACAGAACCCAAAGAAACTTTCTAGGGGTCTATAGTGGTGAAAAGAGAATGCACATGTTAAACTGGAACACTATTACTACTCCCAAGAATGCGTGGGTCATGGGGCTCCAAAAATCTTTCATAAGAAATACCATTATGCTGACTGTTTTAGCATAGAGATTCAATAAGAACTCCAACAACCTCTGAGACGTTATTCTTAGGAACAAGTACTCCCCCCCAGGCCAAAAATCGACTAATAATCCTTTTAGGACCTTAAAAAATATTAATATGGGATGAGAGGTTTGCAAAAGAGCCTCTAAGGGGGATCAAGTCAATTTTTGGACTGACAGATGGATCCCCCACAGTAACCCCATCATTAATATCATTCAAGGCCCCCTCCCCAGCACCATGAAAATACAAACTTTCACAAGTTTGAAGTAATTTGTTTTGGCACTTTACTAACCTCCCTTTGGAAATACCCCAAGACTTGATCCAGATCATTAAATCCTCTTTTTTTCCCAACCCTAAAGCCAGTTCAGACACTCTCATTTGGGGTATCACTGGAAATAGAAAATTCACCAGTAAGAGCATCTACAATATGCTGGCTGATGGCCCATAAATCAGTACTAGTGACACTCAATTTTTTATCAACTGAATATCGAAAATTAATATTCCACCAAAGATAAAAAAAATCTTCTTGTTGCTCATTCACCATAATAGGCTCACAATAAGTCACACCCTGTCTAAAATGGGGTCAGGGACAACTCCAGCTGTAACATCTGTAATCATATTATTGAAGATATTAACCATATTTTCTTTGAATGACCAATCATCCAAAATTACTAGAGCATTCTTCTTGCCAAGAGTTCCCACAAAAAAGTCATCAGTGTCCAAAATTTTTATCCACCAAACAGGATAAAATCAGAAAACACACAAATTATGACAACCTTCTGGAGTGACATGAAATTATTCTATTTTGTCTCTGGTCAATCTGGAAAATAAAAAATGGCAATGCCTTCAACAACAGAAAGGAAATGCCTACTCCTAATCAAGCTTTTGGTGAAACAATGAAATATAAACACACCATCAGAAATATCAATCCTCCATCTTCATATGAAAACATCAATATCAGGTGGAACCCTCCAGTGAATAGATGATTCAAACTTAATATTGACGAATCTTGTCTAAAAAATCATGGAAAAGGGGGAATTGGTGGCATTATCAGATCTAACATCGAAAACTGAATAGTGAAATTCTACAAGAGCTATCACAAACCCACAAACAATCATATAGAAATGGTAGCTGTAAATGAAGGTTTAAGACTTGTGGAATAGTGGAATCTCCTTCATGTTAAGATAAATATTAATTCCACTAAGGTTCTATCTATATTAGTTATAGGGAATTTACACCTTAATTGATGAATGCAGGTCAAGGCTAAGAAGGCTAGGGAATCTAGAGATAACTCACTGTTACAGAGAATATAATGAGGTAGCTGATCTCATGGCAAGGGAAGGTGCAAACTCGACGGATTTTGAAGAAATTAAGATTTTTAAAGTTTCATCGATGTGTGGAGCAAAGGTAGTCTGGGCAGACAACGCATAAGCTTTTTTTGAAAGAAGGATTAAATCTTATAAGCTAAACAGTGATGGGATTGACCCAAGATACTCAGTTTTTAACCTTGGCCGACTTAGCAGGGACTTTGTAAACCACCTTATGTTCCTGTTGTTATTTTAATGCATGTCTACTTAAGCCAAAAAAAAAATTGTTAGTATTTGTTATTACACATTAGTCCAAAACTAAGATTGAGTACTTTAAATGAGAGAGAGAGAGGAGTGAGAATTTTTTAAATTAAATAGGGAGACGTGACATCAACGGGTATTAAGTTTCAGTTATTCGAAAAAATGAGTAAATTTAGCTCATTTTGGTAAGGTCGAGAGCATACTTGATTTCAACTACATTTATGTGCTTACCCCTACTAATATGATTATTGGGATCTTGAATTAAAAGGGACAAACTAGTTACTCAATTAGGTGAGAGTCCTTCAAGTTTTAAAAAGTAGGTGAAAGGGACGATTTTTTTTCAATTTTTTTTAAACATTTTTGCTCCAACAACTAAAAAAGTTGTCTCAACAACTATAGAAGTTGTCTCAATAACTATCAAAGTTGTTCGACAACTTTGCATAGTTGTTCAACAACTATCAAAGTTGTTCGGCAACTTTACAAAGTTGTTCAACAACTGTAGTTGTAGAACAACTGTCCCAGTTGTTTAAGCGATTTTATTTTTTTAATTTAATAATATTATGGTCCCCACTTATTCCTTTTTTTAATTAAAGACTTGAGAGGGTCTTTCAATTCATTTTTCTCATTAAAAAACACATACTTTTCATTTCATTTTATCTGACACCTTTTTTTATTCTAGTTCATCCTAAAAAGAACTTCATCTTACTATAACTTGAAATAACTTAAATTTAATTATTTTTTGTTACTTTTAATGAAATAATTTATAAACACAAATGTCTAAAAATAATTTTAGATCATAATTTTTTTTTTTTTTTAATTCTTAAAATACCATATCAAATCAAACACAATGTCACATAAAATAAAATAAAATAAAATAAAATAAAATAAAATAAAATAAAATAAAATAAAATAAAGGAAAAAAGAATACATATGTAAGATATTTTACAAAATTTGCATAATTTGAATTTTGAAAATATAAAAAATTGCCCAATAAAAAAAAGCTAAAGGAATTTAAATATGTCAGAAAGGAGGGTGGCGCTAAACCGTGCGCTGCACAAATAACCCTTACAATCTTCCTTGCCAAGCTTTTTCCCTCGTTGCCTATATAAATACTACGTACTACTACTGAATCTTTCAGTACTGAAAACAATTCAAACAATGGCCACAATAACGAAGCTTAAAGTGGATGAACTTCGTAAAGAACTTTCAATTCGCGGTCTTGACATCACCGGAACCAAATCCATATTGGTTAGTGTTATTCACTTGCTTGCTATATTCCTGTATTTTTTGGGTTTGAGTACCCATATGCGAGAAATGTTAGTAGCTCAGTTGATTCGCTATCTCAACCTTGTAACTTCTTGTTGAGACTTCCTGTTTCTCCTTTCCCTACCCCTATTTTAAAATAATTAAATAAAATTGAGTACCCATATTGGGGTAATACTCAGTAGTTCAGTTGGCTGGCTGGCTAGCTAAACTTTCACCTTTTTGGTGAGTGTCTTTTTGGTGAGTGTTGGATTACCTCCTCAGTTTTCCTTCCCCTACCTGCAATATTTTAAACAATTGAGGACCCATATTGGGGAAATTGCAGGTAAGGAGATTGGAGGAGGCTATTGAAGAGGAGGAGGAAAACAAGAAGCAGAAATTGAATGGTGATAAGAAAAGACTAAGGGTTGATGACACTGACTCAATTGGGTCAGGGAAAATGAATGCTGTGGAGGAGTATAAGAAAATGAGTGTTAAGGAGTTAAGGGAGGTAGCTACTTCTCGTGGGATTTCCAGTACTGGGTCGAAGAAAGAACTTGTTGAAAGGCTTTGTGATGCTGCTGCTGATTCACCGAATGACAAGTCAAAAGATGATCTTGGAGGTATTGTTTTCCCTCCGTTCATTTTTACTTGTCATATCGTTTCACGAGAGTCAGTTTGACTAATTGAACTTGTCACATTTCACTTCACGAGACAAATTTAACTAATATTCGGATATAATCTGAATTAGATTAATAGATTAGTGCAATATTTTGAGTTTAAAATTTTGATATTTGAAAACTATATGAAAAATACAATTAGGATATAATCCTTCTCATAATAATATGGTGAAAAATATATGTTAAAATGTTGGTCAAAGTTCATACAGTTTGACCCCCCGAGAAGCGAAGAAAAAGTTAACGGAGGGAGTAACAGCGTTGCTGTAGTAGACTAATCTCTCGTACTATTTGTTCCAATTTAACTGCCATTAAGTTGAGCTTGTGTAATATAACCATCAGTTAATTCATTAACATAACTAGCTATTTTTGTTGAGGGACCAAGCTTAGTTTCTTTGACTGCAATTCTACCCAAATTTTGGAGATCGTAAGTGAAATATCACTCTAAAGTTTAGTCAGACCAAGGGAATAGTAATTTATGTTGGTTTAGCACTTGTTTGCAGGATTATGTTTTCCCTGACTGCCTTTGATGGTGCTTGAGTGCATTGTTGAGTTGAAACTAAAAGAGTCTTGTTTTACAATGTAGTTTAACCTCTCACGTTTTACTTCTATGTCGTAGCATAATTATTTATTCATTATTTTGCTTTGCGAAAGAAAGTGGCTATGACCAATGACTTTTTAAGTGTATGATTGACTTGCCAATTTGAGATGATACATTTATAAATTATTACACTTTTCATATTGCTTGGTGGTTGTCTAACTTTTTATTTGCAAAGTGGATTAATCTGTGATTGACTCAAGTATCCGTTAAATCAAAAGCGAATACATTTGGAATTTTAGGAAATAGCTTTACGCCAAGTAGAGAACTCTATAAAAAGCTTTTGGACTGTGAATTGTTATTATAAATACTGGTATCTACTACAGTAGTTAATGCTACAGAATGGTAATAATGCACTAAATTATACTGATTAACACATAAATGTAGAGAAGTGGTTTGTTTTAGCTACAGTCTAGCCTGAAACTAACTTGACTGTTTATGCTATCTATTTGGTTGTACTTTTCATCTCTTTTTAGTGAGAAATGATTTTGCCTTGTTTACTGTTAAAATATTTGGCAGTTGGGGATGAAGGTGACACAGAGAAATTGGTCACAGCAACAAAGAAGGGTGCAGCTGTTTTGGATCAATACCTGTCAGATGACATCAAGGAACGGTACCATGTCCTGCAACAAGTATGTCTTTTATAAACTTTTTGCTTCTGGCTGCAAAGAAGTATTTGCATTGTTCTTCTTCCTTTTTTTTTTCTTGTTCTCTTATTCTTCTAATAAAAGTTCATTTGGATTTTTGATTCAATGAATTCTTGTTTATCTGTAGGGCGATGAGATTTACGATGCCACACTGAACCAAACAAATGTTGGGAACAACAATAACAAGTATTACGTCATTCAAGTTCTAGGTTATTCTCTATTTGTTGCCTCGTATATATCTTAATTTCTTGGAAGCAAACTTCCTAGTTGCCTTTTTTCCTTTTAAAGTGGTTTTCTATGCTATGGAAGCAATATATACCACGATAAATTGTTCCAGTTAATTGGTTGCTAAATCATCTGACTACTTCTGATGCTGGGCCAACCCTGAGAACAACTGTGAACGTTGTATTTGGTTCATCATGTTATAGTCTTATAGAAACAATCAGAATTCGTACATATTTGAAACTTGCTGAAGTTTACATTGTGTCATTGCCCTTTTCCATGTTGTTTGGCCTGATTCTATTCATCTGATTGCAGAGAACGATAGTGGTGGGAATTTCCTTGTTTACACTAGATGGGGTAGAGTTGGTGCAAAGGGTGGAACGAAGATCAATGGTCCCTTTACGTCTGCTGATGATGCCACATCTGAGTTTGAGAGCAAATTCTATGAGAAGACCAAGAACCATTGGTCTAACCGCAAAGATTTTGTTTGTCAACCAAAGCAATATACTTGGTTGGAAATGGACTATGATGAAAATGGGAAAGAGTCATCAGTAAGTTGTTTTAAGTTGCTTGTTCTCTACAGGGACATTCTTGTAGTGAACTTGTTATTTCTGCAGTGATGTGGAATCTATTGCCAATCTTGCAGATGCATTGAACTCATTATTTCTTACATCAACTTAGAATCTTTTGCTCCACTTTCTGCTGTTGCATCTGATTCCGGTTGTGACAAAATTTACGCAATAACTTGTAATTGTTCTGTCATATGGATAGGCAGTTTGGTTTGAAGTACCATTCTTGTTTATCTAGTTGAAATTGCAACAAATATAAAATGATGTACACTGATCCGAGGGCTTCATGAACCTCTCAAACAGGTCGTAGGACAGTCCAACCCAATACCAAAAAGTCAACCTCGTGAGACTAAGCTGGAGGCTCCGATTGCAAAGTTCATATCCCTTATTTGCGACATCAATATGATGAGGCAGCAAATGATGGAAATAGGTTTAATGCTTTTGTTTATACCACAGTGGTTTCTATCTTGATATTGATCACTACTAATGTAACTGCTAAATATTCTTGTTATTGTTGAATAGGGTACAATGCTAACAAGTTGCCACTCGGTAAATTGAGCAAAACAACTATTTTAAAGGCAAGTATCTGGTGTGATTTATGCTGTAGTGTCTCATTTCTGAACTACTTCGTTTTATCTCATTTTGTTTAAATTTTTGTGGTCCTAAATGGAAAATAGTCACAACAGCAACAACAAAGTAAGTAGTGTCATCCCACAAGTGGAGCCACTCTGTGTGTGTGGGGGCAGCCATACCCCTACCTTGTACGGGTACAGAGGTTGTTTTTGATAGACCCTCGACTCAAGTAAAGCATATCAAACAGCAAGTATGTTTAGCAAAAACTAAGATAAAGAGAGCAATAGCAACACTAATAAAATGATTATTGAAGTAAAGAAAATAATAGTTATTATACTAAAATCGAAGAATAAGATAGCAGGAGAATAAGCAACCAAGGGTGTGGCCCAGTGGTCAATGAAGTGGTTGAGAACCATGAGGTCTCATGTTCAAATCCCACCGGAGACAAAAACACTTCTTTCCATTTGTCCTAGCCTTGGTGGACAGAGTTACCTAGTACCTGGTGGGAGGTGACAAGTGTCTCATGGAATTAGGCGAGATGCACGCAAGCTGCCCCATACACCACGCTTACCAACAAAAAAAAGATAGTTGGAGAGTAATACTAACAAAACTGAAAAGGGAAATAATATGACATATACCAAATCATGTAAAGATTCCCTTAAACCTAAATTTATTATCTTCAAATTTTGATATTCCCTTGGTTCCATTTTACTGGATTTGCCTTTTAGCATTTCCCCTGATTTTCTGTTCCTTGTATATGGAATTAAAACATTCTAGGTGATATAACATGATTCTATGATATAATGTCTTTTTCTTTCTGGGTGAGATATAGTTGAACCCCCAATAATATTTCATCATCAAAGGTTGAGGCCTTAATTGGTTCTCTTCCGGAGTGCCGAAAATTCTCAGTCTTGTTGCTAGATTGCCCAACTGGAATGAATCTGATGCAGAGGGCTTTCACAAGGTCTTTGCTGAATAAATGGAAAAAATACAGACAGAAAATTAAATGTATTGAAGGGTATAGGGAGAAAATAGTTAGGCAAGAAGTAGATACATGTTTTCAGAAATCCAGAACCTTAATGTACTATTATGTTCGCTATACCTTGTTAGTCCAGTTATCATTCTTTACTACACTCACCAAGACGAGAGAAAGGGAGAATTATTCTGGACTATTCAACTAAAAGTTTGTCTGCGTTTAGGGTTATGATGTCTTGAAAAGGATTTCTGATGTAATTGGACAGTCCAACAGAACACTGCTTGAAGACTTGAGCAGGTAAGCTTTCTTCATCCCTACTGCGAGTTGTCTGATTATGGTCAGTGATCATGCCATATCTGCTTAGCCCTAACCACATTGTTTCTGGAATTTTAGAAGCATCAAGAGCTGTTTGTAACCATGAATACGGTTGCTGATATTTTTATCATTTTTATGTTGCAGTCAATTCTATACAGTCATTCCTCATGATTTTGGCTTCAAGAAGATGCGTAAGACATCTTAGTTCCTTTTCCTTTCCACTAAAGCCGAATTTTGCCTTCTCGTCCTGCTTCATCTGCTTGCTTGATCCTCCAATTTCTCTTTTTCCCTGTATTTTTTTTTTCTATCAGTTGCTTCAGGTGGATGGTAGTGGTTTTGTTAGATTAGTTTCTGTGCAACTTACTAATATACTTGTTTCCTACTGTCAGGTGAATTTGTCATCGACACCCCTCAGAAGTTAAAACGCAAAATTGAAATGGTGACTTGTTTTTTCTCTTTTCTAAATTCACTTCTTTTCTCTTCCCTCCTGATCATTATTCTCTATGTATTACACTGTCATAGATGTGCATTTCAGTTAATTGGACTGAGTGATCATTTGATGTTTCATCATCAACTGTTATGTCCATCTAGAAGAATGAATTTCTTATTTACTGTCAGTTGATGTTCTCTCACAGATGTGTTGGTTCTAAGTTGTCCTGTTGTATGCATGGCCTTACAAACCATATGTTATAGAGTTGATATTAGCTGGTGTCAGTCAAAATTATCTTTTCAATGAAATTTTAATTTAATGTTTTTTATATTATTTTTGTGCTGCTTGTCTATTTTTTCACTTATTTCTACCTGATCTTTTTTCTGTGGTGAAACTCTTCGAAACGAAAAGGTCGAAGCTCTTGCTGAAATTGAAGTCGCAACTAAGATATTGGAGGATAACACCGATATACAGGTACTGCTTTGTGGAGTCTGGGTGAAGTATTTGCTTTAATTTTGGTGCAAAAAGAACACACCGTTGTGCATAGATAGATATTTTGGAAGCATAATTTTTTTTTTAAGAAAATCATAAGTTTTGGCTCCATTGTGGAGCATTATCAGTGAAATTATTTATGATTTGTCTTTGAAATAATTAAAAAAAGGGCGTTGTTTGAAGCTATGTTCTAAGAGATCTGGCTTTTAACACAATTTAATTTGCTTTTGCACACAATGATTAAGATATGACTCGGAATTGGCATCATCTTTTTGTAGGAGGATCCCTTGTATTATCAATATGAACAACTTCGTTGCAAACTTGTTCCAGTTGAAGTCGGTTCCCAAGAATTTCTCATGGTATGAAAAAGTTTTTGCTGGATCAGTTATTTCATGGTCATCAATCTTCCAAGTATTGTATTCCTTCATTCAGTTTGTTGATCAGCATGACAAGAATGAATATTGTGAATATTATTTTGTTCATCTGCTCCATGGAGTGATCACCATGTCATGTCTTCTACTATAAATGATTTTCGTCTCAGATTATCTCCGGAGTTTATAAAACTGAGTATATCATTTTTGGTCAGATTGAGAATTACATGAAGAATACCCATGCAAAAACTCATTCTGGTTATGCTGCCGATATTGTTCAAGTATTTAGGGCATCAAGAGATGGTGAAACTGAAAGATTCCAGAAGGTGAACTCCGAAGTCTCATAAAATTCCTTGCAACAGCCTTTTCTATTTTTTTTAACTTATAACTACTACTACCCTAGAAAGATTTTAAATTTGTGAACTCTGGGGTAGCAGTTCTCTGATAAAAGTAACAGGATGCTTCTATGGCATGGTTCTCGGCTCACAAACTGGGCTGGCATTCTTTCGCAAGGTTGTTTGCTTATACTTTTGTGTAAGTTTCTTCAAGCATGTTTTAAGTCATCTTGTAATTCCCTAATGATTTATTCTCGCCTGTTACACTAGGTTTACGAATTGCTCCTCCAGAAGCTCCTTCGACAGGGTACATGTTTGGGAAAGGGGTTTATTTTGCCGATATGTTCTCCAAAAGTGCAAATTATTGCTACGCCTCCTCTGCTGCTAGGAATGGTGTGCTTCTGTTGTGTGAGGTTAGTTAGCACTTCATAATCCAGCCCAATCTTTGTCCCTCTTATTTTAATGTCACTCCTTTAGACAAGCCAATTTTTTTATGCCACAACCTCTATATCCAGCTTGCCATTTCACATCTTTTCTTTTTCAAGCTTTGGATAGGAAGGGTAGCCCTGCAGTCCAAAAATTAACGACCTTCCCACCTTGCTCCCTTGGTGAACCTGCAACCTGAAGGTTGGGGGGGAGAGTGTTTACCATTCTCTTGTCAATTAACGACCTCTTTTGTTTCCTTTACAGGTTACTCTTGGTGACATGAATGAGCTGCTATCAGCCGACTACAATGCTGATAAGTTGCCTCCAGGAAAGCTAAGGTTTCATTCTTCTCACATTTGTTACTCTTACTCGTATGCTATTGCTCAGATATTAAACTCAAAATACAACTAAAAAGAAGAGAACTGTAGTTTGTAGATATAGAGAAACCTGTTTTGACCTGGAAAAGAACTATTCATATCATGATTCTTGATATTGTAGCACAAAAGGAGTCGGTGCCACGGCCCCAGATTTTGCAAAATCTCAAATACTTGAAGATGGTGTTGTCGTTCCCTTGGGAAAGCCAAAGGAGCAACGAAAGCAGGTTTGCACTACTCTTGTTTATGACCTCTTTTTTACTTTACGATTCCATTTTCTCGAAATTATGAATGATAAAGCCTTCCTTTTTTTGTGTCAAAATGAACTTCAATTTCTTTGTGGTAGCTGCCAAATATACTAAAAATTGTTTAAATGTTGTGTTGCAGGGTAGTTTGTTATATAATGAGTACATAGTTTACGATGTGGAACAAATAAGAATGCGCTATGTTATCCAGGTTGAGTTCAATTATGGGAGATAATCATATTGTAAAAATAATTTCATCTTTTATTTCGACTATCATGAATTTCCTTGTACATTAATGTATCATGAAGATTTTGATACTTTTGAATCGTCTATGCTTTGTTACTCATCTCTTTTGTAACAATAAAATCGTTCATGTTTGCCTGTTATCCTCCAAAGCCCCAAAAGTTCTCTCATTGGATTTAAATTACTCCCAACTGAAGGATAATCGTGTATAATTTATTTGTTTTTTGTTTAGAATTTGAATTACAATCGTGTTCTTTTTAATTTTAATGTTAATTTACAGTGGATTAGGTTCTAAGTAGATCTAAATATGATCAGCTAAAATGATCGCGGAAGCTATAACTACGTAAAAGTGAGTGACATTTGAGAGGCAAAACAAAGTTGATTAATTATGGTGATCACTTACCACAAAGTGACTGACCATCTGGCCACCTACTTCTTGTACAAGGAAAGTTAATAGAGTACTAATGTACCAGTCCTTTCATTTTTCGATACTACTTGTATTTTATTTTTCAAGAGCTATTTGATTATCTTTGAAACAAAATAAAATTAGATATTTGCAAACTTAAATAAAAGACTAAACATGACTTAGTTTTGGGCTCGACTACTCCGAATTTACATTGTAAATAAAACACTTCCTATGAAACACTATTTCATACACTACTATGAGAAAACAGTGATTTACATTACTCATCATCTAGCTAGCACTAATATTAACTAAGAAATAACTGTAACACCATTACAAGGAAACGAAGTAAACTTCCTATAGCACTAATTTGCAGATTAATTAAATTTGTTAAGAGCGTCCTGTAAACTTGCTCGTCATAAGCATTCACCAGAGCTCAACTGAGTCAATATGATCTACTTGATTTCCAGTCTGTAAGGACCAAAATGATCATCACATCTTTTTATAACATCAGGGACTATTCTAATAAGGTGGGATACAAAAAGAACCAAAATAATTCAACCCCTATATATCAAGGACCATTTTGGTCTATTTCTCTGATAAACTATGCCATCTCCTAACTCCCTCTAATATAACTAGGATCAATAGGCACCATCTTAAGATGCTGTCCAGATATATACCTGTCCGCCGCTTGTAGCCCCTGCAAGCATTCCAACAACTTCGTGATGTGCATCAAAACGACATGGAATAGCGGTCATGTGTTCGCTTCGTAAGGTAAAATCAAGTTTCTTGTCAGCTACTGAGATTACATCAACTCCTCTTTGCATATTGCCAATGTAGATATAGGAATCATCCCAACCCCATATTCCTCTGCTTCCCCAAGTGGACATATACAGAAAATAATGTGTTGTTAGTCAGTATGCGCAAGTGAGAACTAGCATGGACAAGTGAGAACTAACTTCTGGAAATATGTACACAATCAACTGCCTATCCAACCAGCACAAAATGGAACAGATTACAAGTAAACATCTTTTTTTTTTCTGCTCAAGGTATCATCTAAAAAGGAGGAATAAGCTTTTAATAGATCTGTCCATAAACTACACGCTCAAAGGAGAAGAACTTGTAGAGTTTAGAAAAAAGTATCTCAGCTTCACGTCAATATAAAAGAGTAGAATAACTATGAACAATGGCTTCTGCACTGAAAATAAGAAAATCACTACATTAAATGCTTAGGGGAGATGGTAATGTACATCATTACATAAATTAAAACGTTAAAATTTGCTATTAAGGGACTAGCTATACCTGAATGAGGAAATCCATCTGTTTGTGTGATTATAATGGGAGATCATAGATGTTTCTTCATAATTAGCGCCACTCAACAAACCAACATTATTATCAACACTGCATGATCCGAAATAAAAAGAAGAAGAATTAGCCATGACAACATCTGCTACAGAGCTGATAATACAAGTAATCAAGTAAGCGGTTTAAAATTTAAGATCTACGCTTCAATTTTCTCAACTAACCACAATATAATCTATAAGAATGGCATAAATAATAATGTAAATACCTTGTTGTGGCAAGAAACCTTCCAGAAGGTGAGAAGTAAGCCGAGTGCACTGCTCTTTTGTGGAAGGCAGTTTGCAAAGATTTTGGTTTATGTGCACTAACTTTTCTCAAATCCCAAATGCATGCACTACCATCTGTAGAACTTGTTGCCATAATGTTACAGTTTTCATAGGTAAAATCTATTGTGTTGATCCTTTCTTGATGCAATTTCCACAATGCTGAAGATTTTCCTGCCCTGAGATCCCAAATACCAAGTTCCCCACTGCCTTCACCATAATATATGGACTTCATATCATGTGGTCTCTGAGATATGGAAAATATGGAATGCTCACTCAAATATGCCAAATCAAACATTTCCTTTTCAATGTCCATCACCCTGATAAACCCATCATAGCAAGAAGTGAACATCTGCAAAAGAAAAGGCAAGAGTGATTCAAACACACATATCTACCGCTGTTCGTCACTAATGACGGCTTATCCAAATCTTTCAAACCAAAATGCTTATTAGTCAAGAATCACTTTCCTTATTTTTCCTCTTAATGGATTGGTCAGCATTATAAAAAGCCCTTCTTAGCAAAATCAAAAAAGAAAGAGAACCAGCTACAACAGCCATATAAAGACGAGCAATAAAAACAGTAAAATGAATTATTGGATAAACCACAACACAGAATACCGGCATAAACTTGTAAAGGTACTAAACACAGTTCAAACAGAAATGCAGTTTTCTAAGTTTGTTTTCATTCTAAAGCACGCATTTCCACCAATGTACTTTGGTCTTCTACAGGTTTCCTTTAACATGAACACACTATGCCTAGCCATATGAAAAGAAAAGATCGACATAAGAAGCAAAGATATTGCTTTTTTTTAGCAAATATGTTCTAATTACGATAAATGGCCATCTATGTAAGACAATAACAAGACTGCTAGCAGTTCATAACTGTTGAAAACATAATTTAACCATACCTTGGACACAGAAAAAGGGTCCATAAGTATCCCTGAAACTGGCCCTGAATGAGGATGGTACAAATAAATCCCATCTCCATCCTCCTGCGACGCATCAACATTCCAGAAACTTATATTGCCAAATTTATTCCCTACAGCAACCATTCTGACATTGTTGGTGGGGAAAAAACGCACATTTAATATTCTTCCTGGCACAACCCGTGCTATGTTGTCTGGTTCCAACCTCAATGATTCCAAATTAACTGCACCAGAAGCCTTTCTTTTCTCTATCCAGTAGTCACCTAAAACAGAGTTTTTATCCATGCTCTCGTCGTTAATCTTATGAGAGAAACCCTTAATTGTTTCAATCAATTTTTGATTTGAGATATCGAAATCGCCACTATATGCATCCCTCATACTTATGGGAATAGGTTCTCGAGGTGACTTTTTGGCTATGGGCTGTAAGTTCTTGTTAGGTGATGCTATCCTATCATCGAAATCATCTTTTAGCCCACTTGCTGTAGAAGAATCCGGTGGAATACCTTGAGTCCTGAGAGACCGCCGCAACACAGTGGGTGATTTGGACTTGGGTTTCTTCTCTGGACTTGCCTGATATGATTTGCTTTTAGCTCTGCCATGTCAAACAAATGGCTAATTTACTTGTGCACACAAATAAATAAAACTATAGAAAACACTCATTTAACAAATGCATTAATACACAGATAAAAGGAGCTAACATTATACATATGCTTGCTATTGCCTCATTCAACAGGGTAAAGAAGCACACAAAATTCACAGGAACAACATATTGACTCCTCTAACAGATAATAGAAACAAACAAATATGAAAATTGTGTTCCTTCCATCCAATTTCAATTGTTTATGGCAATTGATTTTTACTCACTACGTTCCTAAATACTTGTCAACCTAACTAAAACTAGATATCCCATAACACTCCCTCCATTCCGTTTTACTTGAAACTTATACTAAAAATTAATTGTTTCAAATTTCTTTGTCCAATTTATGAAATCATAATCATTTTGTTATATTTTTTCTTTTCTATCCTTAGTATTAAATAATAACACGAGTAATAGTCAAATTTAAAGTTCCAAAACATCATTAACAAGTTAATTTAATAAGATACACTTAGAAGGTCCACTAAGTCAACAAGGCCAAGCAAAATGAAAAGAATCCTTAGTATTAAATAATAACACGAGTAATAGTCAAATTTAAAGTTCCAAAACATTATTAATAAGGTTAATTTAATAAGATACACTCCTAATTAAAATTTTCTTAGAAGGTCCACTAAGTCAACAAGGCCAAGCAAAATGAAAAGAAGGGAGTACTTGTCATTTTATCACTCCCTCCATTCCATTTAATTGGACGCTTGTTGACTTGACTCACCCTTAAAAAAACTTTAGAGATATATTTTACTAAAGTAACCTTATTAATAATGTTTTAAAATTCTAAATTTGACTATTATTACTTTATGTTATTAATAACAAAGGTAGATTGGAAAAAACATACCAAATATCTGAAAGGGCGACCAAAATGAGTCCTCCATTTATTTAAAACACCAAAATATGTTAGGTACTTGAAATGATACTAAAATAGGTTTAACTCACATTTTTGGTGAGTTTTAGTTTTTTTTTCTTATCGGAAGTTTGACGAGTTAACTTTTAGAAAAAGTGTAAAGCTCAAAAGAATGTGAGTTACTCTTTTTAATTTTACACAACTCACATATTAATTGAGTTATCTATTGAATTTAAAAAACACCCTTTCCCTTTCACGGCCCCCTCCCTTAATTCACCTTTATTCGGGACTCACCTTAAAAAATAACAAAATCTACAAATCCCCACTCTAATTCCCCACCTTTGGCCCCCAACACAAATTTTAGTAGATTCTCAATCAATGTTCCTACTTCGTTGTTGTTCAATGCTTGAAAATTGAAAAATTATTATAATTCAAGTTGAGATAATTTTTTGATTTTTCCTTTTTTTTAAGAAAATCATTGGTTGAAATTATTTGGATTGTTAGTTCAAAATGTCTAACTAATATTAAGCAAATATGTTTAACTAATGGTGAACATGTTTAACTAATCGTTTGGAGAAACATAAGTTTGACTAGTTAGACATGTTGGTTGAAATCATTTGTTTGGATTGTCGGTTGAACATATCTAACTAATGTTGAGCATGTTTAACTAATGTTGAGCTAGACATGTTGAATGGACAAAAATCCAAACAAACGATTAGTTAAACACTAGTCAGACATTAAATTGTCTAACTACAGTTAAACATTCAACATGTCTAAGTAATGTTGAGTACGTTTAACTAATCATTTGGAAAAACATTAGTTAGCCAATTGAATGAACAAAAATCCAAACAAACGATTAGTTAAACATTTAGACAATTTGCTCATCATTAGTTAGACATTTTGAACAAACAAATCAAATAAATAATTTTAATCAACATTTAAAAAAATAAAAAATTACCTTAACTTGAACATTAATAATTTCTCAATTTTCAAACTTCGAACAATAACAACGTATAACCAATGATTAGAAATCTACTAAAATTTGTGTTTAGGGACCAAATATGAAGAATCAAAGTGAAATGAAAATTTGTAGAATCTCGTTATTTTTTTAAAGATGAATCACGAATAAAAATAAATTGGGGGAGGACACCGTAAAAGAAAAAAGGTGATTTTTAAATTCAATAAATAACTCACATAGTATGTGAGTTTTATAAAACTAAATATACAACGCTGTAAAATTTTAAAAAAATAATACACATTTTTTGTGAGCTTTATTTTTTTAAAAAAAAAGTTAACTTTATTGCCAAATTTCTGTTAAGAAAAAAAGTAAAACTCACAAAAAATGTAAGTTAAACCTATTTTGATATCATTTAAAATAAATGACATGTTTTGATATTTTAAATAAATGAATGACCCATTTTGATTGTCCACTCCAGAGATCTGTTGATTTCATAAAGAGATTTGAAACAACTACTTTTAGTAGATGGGCAAGTAAAATGGAATGGAGGGAGTAGTTATTTGTTCCTACATTTACACTTAGGGGCCGTTTGGTTTGCGGGACTAGATTCAATAATCCCGAGATAAAATAATAATCCCGAAATAAAAATATAACTCACTCGTTTGGTTGTAAATATTTAGGATAACTTATCCCGAGACTAATAATTAGTCCCAGGATAAGTTATCCACCCAAATGGTAGGATAACAATCCCAAAACTATTTTTCTTTGGTATAAAATTATACAAGGACAAAAATATCCTCATTTTCATTTCTCTCTCTCTCTCACACACACACATATTTATAAATAATAAATTATGTTTAATTAACGTATAATATATTCAAAAATAAATTTTATATATATAATAATAATTAACATAAATTGGTAAACTGTATAATAATTATGTTTTGAACATATAATATATATTATGAACATAAATATATATTATGAATAACGTATAATATATTCATAAATATATATAAATTAGATATTCATTAATTATGAATATAATATATTACGTAATATATAACGTAATTACATAATATATAACATATAGTATTATGAATATATATACGTTAATTATGTTTAATTATATATATATTATGTTAATATATTTAATTATAATATATTATGTTAAATAATGTTAATTGTATTTAATTATATATAACATAATATATAACGTAATATATATTCTCACACACATAAATTATGTTTAATTAACATATAATATATTCATAAATAAATAAATTTTGAACAGTTTACCATTCAAAATGGTTGTAAAATATATAAATTATGTTTATTTATATATTTTAATTTCTCTAAAAAATAATAAAAAAATTTAAGAATGAATATTTAAAGCTTAAAAAGAAATGTATATATATAAACAAAGTTAAATAAGATGAAGGATATTTTGATAATCAATCAATTTATTCTTAGAAATTATATCATGCATGCTATAATTGAATACAACAAACAAAACACTCAATAAAAAATAATCCCAAAATAACTAATTCCAATATAACTTATCCCAGTATAACTTGTTTTCAAATCAAACGACCCCTTAGTGATAAATATAAAAAAAATATTACTCCCTCCGTTCCAGAATGACCTACTTTTCTTAGGAGTCCATTTAAAAATGAATGATCACTTTCCCTTTTTAACAACTATTACCGTTCAAAATGGTTGTAAATTATATAAATTATGTTTATTTATATATTTTAATTTCTCTAAAAAATAATAAAAAAAATTAAGAATGAATATTTAAAGCTTAAAAAAATATATATATATAAAAAGTTAAATAAAATGAAGGGTATTTTGATAATCAATCAATTTATTCTTAGAAATTATACCACACATGTTACTTTGAATACAACAAACACAACACTCAATAAAAAATAATCCCAACATAACTAATTCCAATGTAACTTATTCCATCATAACTAATCTTAGTATAAATTATCTATCATAACTAATCTCAGTATAACTTATATACTCATAACTTATCCCATCAACTTGTTAATGACCCTACTTTCATTTTTAGTCCATTCCAAAATGAATAACCTCTTTTCTTTTTTAGCAACTATTTAATTTTAACTTTCCACGTGACATGTTTAAAATCACAAGATTGAAGGACAATTTGATACATTTGACATATCTTTGATTTAAGACCACAAGATTCAAAAGTTTCTTTATTTTCTTAAACTCCGTACCAAACCAAACTAGATCATTCTTTTTTAAACGGAGGAAGTAATATAATGCAAAAAATACTTATTGAATACAGTCGGCTAATAAATAAGACTAATTAGAATTAGCCTCCAGTGAACCTTTTTTTTTCAAGGGGTGTGCAATTCAAAAATACCACAAATATTTGAGAACGAAGGGATGTTACACAATAAATTTGGAAAAGTAAGATAGAATTCCCGAAGAACAAAAAGAAATGAATTTATCTGTTAGTATATACAATATTATATACTACCAGATAAACTTGACTTTATGTAAAAAATTAATAAGTAACATGTTGCAGATCAAGTTTAGTCGCTAGCGTAAAATATTTTATACAGTGCACAAAAACTTAAAATCCAAAATAAATACCAGCAAAAAGAGAGCGAAAGAGACCTTGGACGCTTGGTGAGAGCGGAAAGTTGAGAAAGTTGGGAGTGAATCTTAAGGGCAGCAAGCATCTCTTCATTGCGTTTTATGTTGTCAATCCTCTGCCTCTCGTACTCTGTCAATTTCTCCCCACCCATTCCTATTTATTTCCAAAAGGGAATACTACCGAAATATTCTGAATTGGGAAAGTTAGATTCTCGCCTAGGTTTCCTTCCGTCCCCTCTCACTTTATAATATATAGAAATAAAATGGCGGGAAATTGCCTACGTGGTGCATTTCTTACCATCAATTTCTCTAATTTTTGGCGCCATAACCCCGAAGTACAACAATTATATTATTAGGTACAAGAACCTTAATTATCTTTTTACTATTGTTCATGTTACAAGTAAATAAATTATCTTTTTATTATTTTTTAACAATTATCCTTTTAATATCGACTTTTAAAATAGGAAAAAGGCTCAAATATACTATCGAATTATCAGAAATGACTCATTTATGTTATTCGTTAAAAGTTTGACCTGCTTATGTCATCACTGTTACAAAAAAAGTTCATCCATGTCATTACTTATTAACGATGATTTTTAAAAAACAGTTTTGTCACGTGTCGTCTTACTAAAGGTCCACATCTTTAATTAGAAAAAAAGTTCAAATATGCCATCAAAATATCAGAAATGACTCATTTATGTCATTCATTAAAAGTTTGGCTTGTTTATGTCATTGTCGTTGCAACACAGGTCCAGTATTTGTTAAAGCGATTTTTCAAAAGGCATAATACATAAACAAGACCTTTAACTTGACATCAAATTATAACTATGACCTTTAACTTTGTCAGTGTACAAGTAGACCCTTTAACTATACAAAAGTTGAATTAAAAAACACTTTAATCTTGCAACACATGTGTGAAACTCAATCGGTCCTACGTGGACTAATACTCCAACCAAATGCTGCCACCTAATTAAAAAGATACACAGATTTTAGATATTAACTTTGCCAGTGTACAAGAAGACCCTTTAACTATACAAAAGTTGAACAAAAAAATACTTCAATCTTACAACACATATGCGTGAAAATTGCTCCTATATGGACTTGTACTCCAACCAAATGTTGTCATCTAATTAAAGAGATGAGTTAATACATAAAAATGACCCTAAACTTGACATCAAATTATAACTTTGACCTTAAACTTTGACAGTGCACAAATATGACCTTTAACTATTCAAAACAACACGAATATGACCTCCAATCCTACATGACAAAACGCGTGTTTAACACGCAAAACTGAGTGCGTCCAGCTTAAATTTAAGGGCATAATACATAAATATGACCTTAAACTTTGACAGTGCACAAATATGACATTTAACTATTCAAAACTGCGCAAATATGACCTTTAAATGACTCTTCACTATTATTTTTTCATTATTTTTGGCTCAAAAATGAAAATGACATCTAATTTCTTTTGTCATTGTGGAAAAAAAAGTAATATTGAAGATTTATTAATTAGGCGGATCAGTTTTATACGAAAAATCGAACGGGTATGTATATATATTATAAAGCAGAGGACGAATTTAAGATATATAAAGTATCTAAATATTATTTATTTAAATATTAAATTAAAGATGAAACTATACTAATAATAAAAAAAATTATAGTTTTAATAAAATATTATTAAATTAATGTTATTAAGGATAGTAGTATATTAAATTAACGTTATCAAATTAACGTAATTAAAATTTTAGTAAATTAATGTTATTAATTAACGAGGGGTGGACCTACGTGGTTGCCATGGGGTTCACCCGACCCCCCTCGGTAAAAAAATTACGTTGTATATATATAAGATAGAAAATGTATATTTATGTACATATATTAATGTTGAACCACATGAAACAAGACACTTAGATATTCCAGTGGTGTTATTTGCTCTTCTTGGACGCTTCCTTCAACCTACTGTGCGGGTTCGATCCCTGCTAGTGACTGTTTTTTTTTAATTAAAAAAAACTAAGTGTTGTTGCTATAGAAATAAATAAAATAATAATAATAATAATTTTTTAAAATAAAAAAAAATTAGGTGCTGCTACTATAGAAATATATAAAAAAATTATTATTATAACAATAATAATAATAATAATAATAAAACGACGTCGTTTTAACACAAAAATCAAAACTTTGACAGTGCACAAATATGACCTTTAACTATTCAAAACTGCACAAATATGATCTCTCTCCAAGTCAGCCCTTTTAACGACGTGGCACCGTGTGATTGGATTACCTTTCCACGTAGGCGCGAGTGAGACTCACGCATGGGGTTGCAAAATTGGAGGTCATATTTGTTCAGATTTTGAATAGTTAAAAGTCCTATTTGTGCACTATCAAAGTTTTAGGTCAAAGTTATAATTTGGTGTCAAGTTTAGGGTCATTTTTATGTATTAACTCTAAAAAGATACACGTATACTTTAGATGTGATTTTTTTTTTTAATATACCACCATCACAAATACATGTACTTTTTAGATTTTTTTTTTTAAATAATAAACAATTCATTAAAAGGCTGCTTTCATTAAAATAACATTCAAGTCCGATGAGAATTAAAAGGTTCATTTAGAAGATGTGAAATCCGATGAAAATCACACAAAATTTTCATCTTTTATTTCTTTTCAATTAAGAATAGATTATTGAAATTTTAACGGATGATATAAATGAGTCATTTCTGATAGTCCGATGACATATTTGAGCCTTTTCCCATAATTTTAATGAATGATGTGGACCTCTAGTAAGACGACACATGGAAAAATTATTTTTGAAAAACCACCGTTAACAAGTAATGACATAGATAAACCTGTTTTATAACGACAATGGCATAAATGAGCCAAACTTTTAACGGATGACATAAATGAGCTATTTCTGATAGTTCGATGGCATATTTGAGTCTTTTCCCTTTAAAATATATAAAATTATCAATTAAAATTATGTTGTAAACAACTCTAATATTATATGCGGATATCAACTAATTATAGGCATTTAAATATTTTTATTAGATTATAAATCTTTCTCTTATTTGAACAAGAGTATAGTGCTCTTCTTTTTTATTTAAGTAAAATTTGTGACTTATAATGTATAACTCTAAAAGTAAGTGGGGTTCTTGCGGCAATACTGCCACTGTATTTCGTATTGAGGCATATTAATCTATCTTATTAGTTACTAGTGAAAGTTATCGCGCTTCGCGCGATTGCAAAATACGTCGGAAGTTGATCTTTTATTATTATCACAATTTTAAAAAGAGAAAATACATCAAATCACCCTCGAACTTGTCGCCAAAACTTACGTTAGCCATTAAACTTAACCTGTAATTATTTACCCCCCTTGTGAACTTAAAGTGAATTTTTTAGCACCCTAAAAAAATTATACCACTCTCACTATGGAGAGTGAAGTACACACGCACCCACGTCATTGCCAAATCAGTGCCATGTCATTGTCACGTAAGAAATTATAATTTTTTTTAAAAAAAATAATCTCACACACATATTATCTTTATATTTTTTTTAAAAAGCAAAAAATATAGAGAAAATATATATGTTCTATTTATATATATAAATAGAACCCCCCACCCCGGCATCCCCCCCATCCCGTTTCCTTGTTCTTCTCCTTCAACAGCGCCCCCTCCTCCCCTAATTCGATTCCTTCTTCTTTTTTTCTTTAACAGTCAAATCCCCAATTAACGTAATTATTTCAACCTTCAATTTTAGCTTCCTCCATGTTTTTAACGGTCAAATTCACCAACTCATTCACCCCAATTATACAAAATTAAATTCATCAAATTTGAGAAGTAGATCAATTTAAAGTGAATGGTAAATTAGAGAAGACAAAATTCCAAACAAAGCCATTTTCAGTGTGGTTGACCATCCCCGATATGTCTATGATTTCTTTTAGCTCTATTCAACAACCCTTTGATTCTTTTTACTCTATTCAACAACCCTTTAGCTCAAAAAATGAAAAAAAAATTATATGTGATTTTTCTTTTTTTGCTTGTGCTTCTGTAATATAGATATGACAAAATAAGATAGCTATTTTTCAAGAGTTCGAAAGATGGATTGTGGTTCAAGTGTCTGTTTTTTTTGCGTCATTTGGTTGATGTTCTTGTATCAGGGGGTTCCTGCTTGTTAGACAATTCTTTTTCCCAATGATCCGAAGTACAATAAAGTTAGAACTAAGAACCTCTTATAGGTCGAACCACATGGGATCTGTGTGTACTTGAAACAAATGGTTTCAAACTATTTTTTTCAGTTGCTTGTGCCTTTTGCATTGATGTTTAACTGATATTTGCTCATTCAGAAATAAGGAAAGTACGTAAGACTTATTAGTTTTTTGGGTGAAAAGGCTGAAATACAGTTTTATTATCAGTATTATTATAATTTTCCTTGACCTTGACGTATGTGTTAATATGTGTGTCTTTTTTAATGTATTATCCCCTCTTTAAAACTCTAATATTTCTCGTGACATCTGTGTACTTCCTTTTGAGAAGAGTAACAACTATCGATGGTTAGTATCAGATTGAAATTTATAGTGTATGATCGATTGCTTATGGTGAAATGCTATTTTTATTGCAATTCTATTATCGAGGGATCTGTTTAGCTTAAGAAGAGTATGAAACTTCTGTCTGTTTATGCGACATCCAGATTTGCCGTGGAAGTTACCTGAATCTTACAGGTGAAGGGGCTATCTTGAAGGTACATTCTCCATCTTACTTTTGAAGAATTCTCTCGCTCTTGGCAACTCCTTAAGTTCGTTTGTCATTGAGGTTTTTTGGTGTTGTTGAATTGTTAGATTTTGTGCTTAAAATAAAATGCTTTAATCATTTGAACGGACACCTATTGAAAAGGGCAGACTTGGATTATTAGTAAATGGTATACCCTAAGAGAGCAGAGCTGGGCTCCAACAGGAACAAACTTTTGTCAGTTTGTGGTTCCTCCTATCATTCCCTTTCGCAGAGACTACATCTATGGCAATTTAGCGGCAATGTGACTTTCAAAAGATGTCACTGGTTTAGGAACTTGTGAGGTATGAATCAAATCATTTGCAATAACTTTTTTTTATTGCATATTCTTGATCACGATTTAAGCTGTCTCTTGTAAAAGTGTAAAATAAACTGCATGTAGTCCTACTTTGGTACTGGGAGCTTTTTGCACTATGCTACCAAAAAAAGATTAAAAATTATACTTCCTATGATTTTCTACTTGTGGGTTTCAACGTGAGACTGATTTACATCACTAACAGGAGCCGTAGTTCACCAGCTCCTAAACTGTTCATAAACAATGCACATTTATTCTAGCAGTAACTTAGTAGCAAAGTGTACTTACAGTTCACTGTAAGTGAAGGTAGTGAGTGTTGCCTAAATTTTAATTTTAGTCAAGAAAAGCTACTTTTATCTATATGACACCATTGAGATATATTATTAAGCCATATTTCACCTTGGGAATACTGAGAGTTTATTAAGTTATTCTAGTGCCAAAAACTATATGACTTAGTTATTGTAGCAAAACATGAAAAAAAAATGAAAATATGATAGAGATTCATAAAATTACTTATAATAAAGGAAAAATTTATCAAAACATTTCATTCATAATAAAAAACAATGCTGAAAATAAAAAAGGTTACATCCCATAGAATGTAGCTTATTCAAGTCTCCTAAATAATCTGCGACTCATGTTATTTTCTTCTTTTTAATGACTCTTTTTTTCTTACTGCTGGAGAGTTGTGCAGTGGGATCTTCATCAACGTCTACCACAAATGATTCACTCTCAGATCTGCTTCTCTTTGCAGGGGTATTTGAAGCAGAGTTCAACTTCATTCTCAACTACAGAATGCTAAAATTTCAGTCAATTAAAATTTTGTCAAAATCAGGTATCTTTATGAATTTTAACAAATGATCAATATATCTATATATAAATTAGACGAAATCACCATTAAATCATTGTCTCTAGGTGCGAGTTGCTCATGATTAAACTCTGGATACTGTGAAAGAAAAATAATAGTATCAACAACAATCTATATTCTAAACATAAACCAATAAATTTAATTTGTTTAAAAGTAATGTATGTGAACATACAGTGCATGTTTCTTCACTCGGATAGGGAAAATATTGCTTGATCAGATTCTTATCATCACTAAATTTAAGAACACTGTAAACTTCATCATATTGCTCTATATTATCTTCTTGATGGCCACTTTAAACATGATTGCTCTATCTAAAATGTTATCCAACTCCAATGGATATGAAAATACACCTACATTCTAAAATAAATAGTGGTATTAGAAGAGTTAAAACAAATAGATTCAACTATGATTTTATTATTTTTTACCTCAAGTAATCCTTTCGTTAATTCAGTGGCAGTCTTTTCTATGAGTTTCACCGCCTGTTGATACCAAAGCAATAAAGTAATAAAGCCAGACTCTGCAAGATCTGTTACTTTCAAGAATAATTTATACCTGTAAGACATGTTTTCTCTCTCTGATGAATTTGTAAAACGTTGATATAGATATGCATTTATAATAATATTGTAGTTTTTGAATTAGAAAGAGATAATGATGAGAGTTGGGATAAGACTTTAAAATTCAAATTCAAATCAATTCAGGATAGGCATTAGGAGTTTGAGATAAAATTAAAAACTATAAAATTACAGAGATATTCAGTAAAAAAAATATCTCTTTTTAATTGGTTAAAGTTAGATTTTTAGTTGTTATCTGCCGGAGAAGTAGGATTAATTCAAATATTTGATAATATCAAAAACATGCTGCCTAACCATAATGACGTAAAGTAGGAAATTTTTTAGTATTATCATTTAAGTCAAATATTTAATAAGATTACTGAAACTTTCTTGTTAATGAATTGCTGCATAACTATAACTACGGAAAGTTAGGGGAATTTCTTTTTAATTAATTACTGCCGTAAAGTTGGGAGATTTTTTAGTATTATTATTATTTATAAAAAATAAATAAAAATTTTAGTATTATTATTTAATTCAAATATTTGATAAGATTATTGAAATTTTCTTTTTAATGAATTGCTGCTTTCTTTTCAATTAATTGCTGTTGGGGGCAGGTTGGATGAAATGGAGGCTCGCTTCGAGAATTTTATGCGATAAGAAGGTGCCCCTCAAACTGAAAGACAAATTCTATAGAGTTGCAGTCCGGCCTTCTATGTTGTATGGAGCAGAGTGTTGGCCGGTTAAGAGTTCTCATATCCAAAAGTTGAAGGTGGCGAAAATGAGAATGTTACGCTGGATGTGTGGATTCACTAGGGATGATAGGGCTAGGAATGAAATTATTCGAGAGAAGGTGGGAGTGGTGTCCGTGGAGGATAAAATTCTAGAAGTGAGGTTGAGATAGTTTGGTCATGTGATGAGGAGGGGCACAGATGCCCTAATTTGTAGGTGTGAGAGGTTGACCTTGGAAGGTTTCAAGCGGGGTAGGGGTAGACCGAAAAATACTAGAGAGAAGTGATTAAACGTGACATGGAGCAGTTACAGCTGACTGAGGACAAGACCCTGGATAGAAAGTTATGGAGGAAAATCATTAAAGTAGAGGGCTAAGGGTGTGGAGTAGTAGTAGTCAGTAAGTAGGTGGACTTGCTGTCGTTTGTTGGCAAATTTATGTTTGTATCTATTTATTTATGGCTTTAGTTATTGATTTACGTATGTATTTCTTTTTTCTTTTCTCTAATTGCGAGTGTTGTACCTATTTTATTTGTATCATGTTCTACGATTTTGATGTTTCTGTTTAATGTCTTTTGTCTTGAGCCGGGGGTCTATCGGAAACAGTCTCTCTACCTCCCTAGAGGTAGTGGTATGGACTGCGTACATTCTACCCTCCCCAGACCCCACTATGTGGAAATATACTGGGTTTGTTGTTGTTGTTGTTGCTGTAAAGGTGGGAGATTTTTTAGTATTATTATTTAATTCAAATATTTGATAAGATTATTGAAAGTTTCTTTTTAATGAATTGCTGCATAACTATAATTACTTAAAGTTAGGAGAATTTTTTAGTATTATTATTTAATTCAAATATTTAATTTTTTTAAATTTAAATATTTTATTACAATACTTAAGTTTTGTCCTAAAAACTGCCACGTGGCTTCTCAGCATTTTGCCACGTGGCTTCTTCTGGTGCTTCGTCTTCTGTTTTATAATATATATAGATACTAGTAAACTTAGTCGCGCTTTACGCGGTCATAAAATATATTATTAAATATATAATTTAATTTATTTTTAATACATTAATAGTAATCAAAGAACCTTAAATATGAAATTCAATTGTAAATTATTTTAATTGTTTACAGTAAGATCAAACACATATGTCGTATCATATCAATATACACAATAATAATTTTTTCAGCCCTATAGTATATTGTGAAACTTTTTAGTGTTCAAATATTATAAAATTATGGACAATTAAACCCTCTCAGTTATATCATGTCTTGGTAATTTTTTTTATAATTATTGATTAAAATATTAATAATTACTAAATACTAAAAATGAATACAAGATTTTTTTTTTGGTAGTTTAATTTTGGGACAAAACTTATTGAAAGAAATCAAGCTCATAATTTAGTTGAAACTAATATTTTTCAAGTTGCAGTAAAAACCTTCATAATGATTTTTATTAAACAGGACAATTAATTTAATGAATATACTTTTCATCTTCTTAATTTATTCAGTTATACTTTTTATTTCAACAATCATTTTAATTTTAATTAAATGAAACAATTATTTTTTACCAATGTTAATGTCTTTTAGGTTCTTCCATGTTTATTATTCCTCTTAAATTTGTTATTTTTGTGCGTTCAGTGTGCAGTTTTCATTTAAATATCTAAAAATTTAAATTGTGATCTCTTATTTGCTCTTTTTGAATATGGATGGGTGATTTATATATGTGGTTATCTAAACAAATTATTAAATTTATTAGTAGTTATAATTGAAGGCATATTTATAACATTACCAAATATGCATCAGATCATATTACTTGTTAAGTAATAAATCAAATAATGAATAGAAATAGAGTGCAATTCTCTTTCAGTGAAACATACGTACAACGACAATTGAATAGATCATATTGATTATACCTTTCAAATATTCAAACAATTATTAGAATACTTACAGTTGTATGCACCATATCTCGTGAAGATTATTATCTTGATCTTAATTTTTTATGAGCTATCTTTCAAAGCAACATTACCTATAAAGATGTTCAACAGAAAGAAGTTAGAAGGAAGATTATAGAGCCATAAATTAGGATACTCAATAGGAAATAAGTTAAGCAAGAAACTTAGTGATATTATCAAAGAAAATGAACATTAAAAAACTTCACATGTTTCAGATCATTTTGAAGTGGAAGATCCATATACATAGATTATTCAGTCACTGCAACAATAGATGCATGCCATATCACTATATATATATATATATATATATATATATATATATATATAGAGAGAGAGAGAGAGAGAGAGAGAGAGAGAGAAGTGGATATATATTCCATGTATTTATCATCTATAAAATACAAAATAAAATATATATGCTAAATGAAACAATCCAAGAAGAAATAGAGAAAGATGGAAATGTAAAGGACAGAAAAATTACGAATTGCTTTAGCCAAAAGTTCATTTTCAAAGCCAAGTTGATGATGAAATGCTGGAGCTTTAGGGAATGACTAAATATACGGGTGGAAAAACTTATATACATAAATTGTAATTACTATTGGAAGGTGAAAGAAATACATAATATCAAATAAAGAAGGCAATTATAGTGGGAGGTGAAAAGTTGATGATTGAATAAATGATTTTTCAATTATGAAAATTAAAATAAATAGATAAATAAAGAAGAAATGGTCAAAAAAAAGGAGAAAAAAGATAAATAGAAATGGTGCCCTTAGAAGCATCCCACATCATCAATTTCTAATCCTCCTTTATATATATATAGATTTATGTGCTATTTTTTATTTTTCGAAAGTCAAATTATTTGATTATGAAAATTAAATTGGACTAGATCAACTCCATATTTTAAACTTTTAATTTTAATTTTCAGAAACTATAAGAAATTTACTCCATATTTTAAACTAACAATTAAATTATGAAATAATATGATATTTAAATTAGAGAGTGTCTAAAATGCCTGAATAACAGAAGAATTTGGAGAGAAATTGATGTTTAGAGCTCGGAGAACTGAATTCTTGAGAAAAATCTTGTGTTTCTTTACTTTGGAGCTGGAGAGGAGAAAAGCACCGTTAAAGATTGATAACTTATGGATAATTGGGTTTAAAAGGTGTTTTATGTTGTTTAGTAAGGCACGGGACTAAAAAGCCCCTTGTCCCAATTGGAAAAAAATAAAGTTGAACGATTTTTGCCCAGCGGGGTGGAACGCCGCTATCGCGGTGCCTAAGCCAGCGTGCCACGCTCATATCGCGGAGCCTAGGCAATGTAACATGTTGCTATCGTGGACCCTCACTGGTTTGGAGTCCCGAAATAACCCCAAATCTTTTTTGAATTTTCTGAAACTTCCCCAAACCATCCCTTTAATATTCCTTAACATGATTCAAGTAAAAAATTATCATTAAACATGAGGGAGGATTCAAAATAAATTAATCAAAATTTATAGTCTTACATTATCCCCCCTTTGTATCATTTGTCCCTGGATGAGAAGTTAGGACGCTCTTAGCACGATAATAGAAAGAATACATCAGTATTCAAGGACAATTCGAAATGCAACAAGTGGAAAAATAAATCTCATACCAAACACTTTCGTCCAACATTGGAAACAAGAATGGGTACTTGACCTTCATATCCTCTCACTACTAGAAAGTCACATTTTTTCGACTACCAAGTCCGACCACCAAAAGCAGTCACAAATTTTTGACTATAGTAGTCAAAAGTTATGTTTTTTTCATTTAGATATTTTCTTAAATAAATTTTCAACAACACTTCCGAAAAATGCGATCGTCATATTTGGTGGAAAATTTTGGGAAGAAACATACTGACTACAAATTTCGAGAAAAATAGTCAACATGATTTTGGCCAAAATTCTGATATTTTTCTTCAGGATATTTTTAAACATTATCAATTATATTATAATTTTTCGACTACCGTAGTCGAATTATATAAAAAATATTTTATATAAATTATTAGTAAGAATGCTCCAATACACACTAAAAAAAACTTAATATAAAATATTAATATTATATTAAAATTACTGATTGATGTAGTCGTATTTTTTTTTTAAATAATTAAATAATTTTTATAATTTTATTTTCGACCACAATAATCAGAAATGATCTTTTCATTTTTAATAATATAGTATCACATTCTATTTTTTTTTAGCAATTTTGGTTTTGTCCCTTTACTCTTCGTTCTCTCTTTGCACTGGTAAGAGAAAATCAAAGCTAAAATTATTTCTTTATCACAATCTTTATCACAATCTTCTTGTTGTTATTGTGCTTTAATTTATCTTTTTTGGTCATATTTGTGGATTGTGCCGTTTTTATCTATGGTATTTTTTTCAATTTTAAGTCACATTTTCGGTTGCATTTCTATGGTGTTCTTTCTATGGTGCATTTCAATTTGCATGCATTTCCACCGTTACTGTGCTCATTTTTTATTATCTTCACTTATTATTGGTAGGAGTCGAAGATGAAGTAAGTGTTAGTCTAGACGAAATCTTTAACAGTACAGAGAGCAAAGAGGTAAAGATTGTTTTCAACTTCCTTTAACTATTCGTAGTGTAGAGAGATTAGAAATTTTCAACAAATTTGGGCCTTGTCTGTTTTGGGTATTGATTATGGTAAATGCATCATGTTTTTCCCATGTTAGTAACAGTTCGAGTTACTGAATATTTGTAACGATCCAAAAATGATAGGTCATGATGGCACTTATCGCGGAGAACCTTGATAATTAAGTCTATCACACAAATCGATACACGAAGAGCAAAAAGACAAAAATAACTCCAAGGTAAGACTTCTAAAATAAAGTCAAACCATACAAGTATAATAAATGCGGAAAGAAACATAGCAATGTAGCCATACCTCCCAAAATTAGGTGTCAACAGTATAAGAACGTGTCTAGTACAACTCGAATCCAAAAAAAATACATAAAATATCTAAATACAAGAGAAACTCTGTCTCTGAAATGAAAGTAAATACATAGTCTATAAAGAAAGGTAGTAGAAGACTTCCGGACGCCTGAAAATTATCAACTACCTTGAAAGCTCCAACAATCGCTCGAGTCAAGCAATGTGGGGCACACCCGAACCTGGATCTGCACCAGAAGGGTACAGTAAAAGTGAGTATGATCCACTTTACTCAGTAGGTATCATAGGTCGATCGAGCAAAGTAGAAAATAAAGTACACAAAATACACACTAAGGGCACGTCACCTACAATCAGAAAATGTCTCACAAATGTAGCCCACACCACTTGCACAAACAATTCTTTGTGTATATATATGTATCACAAATACAGCGACAATACAACAGGTATAACACAAGTATACATTATATCACATGCAAGTATAAACAGAGAAGAACATGCATTTACATGATGGTCATGTATAAGTAACATGATATAGAGCAAGTAGATATATAACAAGTCAATACAGAAATTCAATCACAATATCAACCCAATAAAGCAAATGCAATGCATAAGATGCTGCTATTGATGATGTACGAGGTTGGCACACAACCTTGAAGTTGGCACATAGCCTTGAGTTTGGCACACAACATTGAGGTTGACAGTCAATCATCAAGTCTTCTCCGACATAATTCTTTGGAGAAGGTCTATTATCCAATATTCGATACCAATATTCAGTATCTTTCAGGTTGTTCATATTTTTAGTGTTTTCAAAGAACATACATAATATAAGACACAAATCAAGTACACATACATGGCAACAAGTAAATATAAAATAATAAAACAAATAAGTGAAATGATGCGTATGATGACATGAGAATGGTGATGCAATGTTCACAACCATTCAAAATGAGTATTTTCACACCCAATCTACATGGTGTATTTCCACAACCAATCCATAGGATGTATTTCCACAACCAACCATAATGTTACAATTTCACAACTACGTGAGCAAATAGTCACCCACTATTTCCACTATCCATGAATTTTTCACATGATTCATATGCCCACAAATTATGAATATATCATAATATACCAAAGTCACCACAATAGGCATTTCTAACAACACACTAAAATTATTCGCATGTATTCAAGGCTATCAATATCACTTAAGACCTCGCACGATCACACATATCACATAATATCTCAATTTCAATGATTTCATCATATATAGGCCCCCACACGGGCACAACACATAGATTACCATTTATCATGATTAGTTCCCACCCTTAACATGCATTTTGAAATATCAATTAACTACCCAACCCAGTCTGAAGAGTTAATCCATAACCTATCTCGAATGCCGGATCCGGTCTTCTATACTTCGAACCCACGACCTTGCTTCTCACGAACGATCCCAAAATCAACTGAAACTAAGAAATATAGAATCTAAGCATCAAAATAAAGCCAATGATACCCATATTGCCTACTTTTGATTTGGGGTCAAAACGGATTTCCGAAATAGATTTTCAATAAAGAAGGGAAAAATCATAACTTTACTTCAAAAATGTGTTTCCTATACCTTTAGGAATCAACAGCTGAAAACCCAAGTCAAATCGAGTAAAAAATGAGGTTCAAATAGAAGAAAAATTATTTTTAATCTTTACCGGGTAAAATCTTTGAAATTTATTAAAAATTCAAGAATCAAGGATGGTTTGAAGATGAAATCGAGGAAAAACAAGTAATTATAGGATTAGGAACATTATTCAAGTAAAAAAGGAGTGAAATTTAGGGATAAATCAAGTAATAAGGTTTTTGTGATTTTGAGAAATTAAATCAAGAATTAAAGTAAGAAAAGGATGAAATCTCACCTTAAATCCATAAAAGAATCAGGAAATAGACGTTAATCTAGTTCTCAAACACCCACAAGCTTCACTTTTAAGCTTTCACACTATTTTAGGATTTAACTCTCAAAAGGTAAGGTGAAAGAATGAGCAAAAAAAGTTTTTTTATACTTGCATAGGTTGCTAGGAAAATAAGGCATAAATTGCCCTTGCCAAATGAGATTTACCCTTATTTGCCTGGTTGCACCAGTAACTTGGTGCACCAGATTTTTATGTCCAAAACAGACTTTAATGGGGTGCTCAAGATTCGTTCGAAGTCCGATATACGCAAACGAACTATGTAACCACATTAAATTCGACGCTCCAAACTCAATGGCGATATCAAAATTAAAAAAAAATATCATTTTCACAGAGTCGACCCCTAAAACTCGAAATCATAATTTTCCAAATCGAGGATCGAAATGAGATTTAAAAGCCGTAAAATCTAACCAAACATGTTACCACCCTAAAATCAACGTTCCGAACGCATTGACAAAGTCGAATTTTCCATCCGAGGTCGTTTCAATCAAATGTGGGTCTCACACCTATATTTCTAATTTTTCAACTTTCTGACCAATAGGCAAAAATGAGCTCGGGTGCATCGGGACCCGAACCAAAGGACTACCTAGCCTAAAATTGATATTCCAGAGCTGCCGACGTATTCCGTTCAGTCATCCATCACACAGATCAAAATATAACAACACAGGTCCATAATAAGCCTCTAAAGCCACCAAAAATCATAATTTTGCACAAAAGGCACCAAAATATATCGGGAATCGTACCAATCACCCCCACACTCCAGAAATACCACAATGCAACTATAGGAAGGGGTTAAACAGTCAAATCACACAGAAAAATACATTTCATCAAATTTTCAGGTTATTACATGATTATCCACTAAAAATCTGGTTCATCTTTGAACTAAGGTAAAGAAATATCTGAATTAACGAAGAGCTGGGGAAAAGAACTACGCATATCAGACTCGACCTCCCACATAGCCTCATCTATAGGTAAATGTTGCCTCTGAACCTTAATCATAGGGATAACACTAGAATGCAACCGTCTAACATCCCTAGCCAAAATGGAGACCGACTCTTCAACAAAAGACAATCGCTCATCTAACTGAACTGACTCCCAACGAATGACATGAGACTCATTCGGAATGTAACTGCGAAGCATAAAAATATGAAAACCTGGATGAATAGCCGATAAATCTTGGGGCAAAGCAAACTCATAGGCCACATCATTAACAGTTCGAAGAATCTCAAACAGACCAATATACGTGAGGCTAAGCTTGCCCCTCTTTCCAAAACTCATCACACCCTTTATAGGTGAAACTCGAAGGAAAACACGGTCACTAACAAAAAATATCAAGGCATGAATTCTACGATCAACATAACACTTCTGCCTACTCTGAACCACTCGAAGTCTATCCTAAATGATCCAGACTCTATCTAGGGACTTACTAAACAAGTTCGGACCTAGAGGTATAACCTCAAAAACATCAAACCAACCAACTAGAGAGCAAAAACACCTACCATACAACGTCTCAAGAAGAGCCATATCGATACTAAAATGGTAGCTGTTATTATAGACAAACTCTACTAAAGACAAATATTGTTCCCAATGGCCACCAAAATCCATCACGCAAGTGTGGAGCATATCCTCTAAAACCTGGATAATCCACTTTGGCTGACCATCAGTCTTGGGTAAAACGTTGTGCTAAGATCAACCCGAGTGCCCAATCATCCTAAATTTTTTTCTAAAAGTGAGATGTGAATATCGAACCATGATCTAAAATGATAGACACTAGCACACCATGAAGACGCATAATGTCACGTATGTAGATACGAACCAACCTCTCGGTACTGAAGGAAACCTGGACTGAAAAATATGCCGACTTGTTCAATCAATCCACGATGACCCAAACACTATCAAAACCATGCAAAGAGTGTGGCAAACCAGTCACGAAGTCCATAGTGATTCATTCGCATTTCCACTCAAGAATGGGTAACCTCTGAAGCAATCCACCTAGTCTCATATGCTTGGCCTTTACCTGCTGGTAACAAAGGCAACGTGCTAAAAAATCTTCTACATTCTTTCTCATACCACTCCACCAATAATGCCACTCAAGTCACGATACATCTTAGTCACTCCCAAATAGGATAGAATACCTGGAACAATAGGCCTATCCAAAATCAATCTAATCCAATCACCCACTCTCGGCATCCAAACCCGACTTATATCGGAACAAACGACTATCTTGATTTATTAAAAGTTGGACAGGTAAGCTCCAAGAACCCATGCCATACCAGGTGCTACAACACTGAAGTTGGACATACTTACTTAAAAACTATTTACTTGTCCAGCTATCTAATCTAATACCAGGTGCTACAATGCTGAAGTAACCCATGCCATACTCCCAGGAAAAACTCGAATGACTTTTAGCAAGAGGGTACCTGTTAAATAACACAGTTTGGTAGGTAGAGCATACTAGGGGCGCAAGACAACTCTCTCTAAGGAAATAGGCAAAAGAGCCCCATAACTTTGGGAGAAGGGGTGCCTCTTCACATCACAAAGGGGGTCGCAGTGACCAGGCCCGAATGATTATTTACCAAAAACATATGTCTTCGCAAAGTCGTAATACATTGTATGAGGGGTGACACCTACCCACTGCAGGAGGGTCAAGGAAGTTAGTGACCCGATGATAGGGGAGCCGACGACCGAAGACCTGGTGAATGATGGTTGTAACTATAACAGTCCTAAGGTAGCGAAGTTCCTTATCGAATAAGTTTTTACCCACACGAAAGACGTAATGATCTGGGCACTATTTTGAAGAGAGGCTCGATAAAATAGATATGTTTGTGAAGATGTAGACTACCTGCACCTGGACAGAAAGACCCTATGAAGCTTCATTTTTCTTTGAGATTGGCTTGGGGCCTTTACTACACAGCTTAGGTAGAAGATGAAGAAGGCCTCTTTCCGAGAGGGGAGGAGGGGGCCTGAGCCATCAGTGAGATACCACTCTGGAAGGGCTAGAATTCTAACCTTGTGTTAGGACCTACTGGCCAAGGGACAGTCTCAGGTGGACAGTTTCTATGGGGTGTAGGCCTCCTAAAAAGTAACGGAGGCGTGCAAAGGTTTCCTCGATCTGGATGGAGATTGGCCCTCCAGTGAAAAGGTAAAAGGGAGCTTGACTGCAAGACCTACCCGTCGAGAAGGGATGAAAATTGGCCTTAGTGATCCGACGATGCTGAGTGGAAGGGCCATCTCTCAACGGATAAAAGTTACTCTAGGGATAACAGGCTGATCTTCCCCAAGAGCTCACATCGACGGGAAGGTTTGGTACTTCGATGTCAGCTTTTCGCCACCTGGGGCTGTAGTATATTCCATGGGTTGGGCTGTTCGCCCATTAAAGCGGTACGTGAGCTGGGTTCAGAATATCATAAGACAGTTTGGTCCATATCCGGTGTGGGAGTTAGAGCATTGAGAGGACCTTTTGCTAGTACGAGAAGAACAAACATGATGCACCTCTAGTGTACTAGTTATCGTGCCCATGGTAAACACTGGGTAGCCAAGTGCAGAAAGGATAGCTGCTGAAAGTATCTAAGTAGTAAGCCTACCCCAAGATGAGTGCTCTCCTATTTTGACTTCCTCAAAGCTTCCGGTAGAACAGTCGAGACAACGACGGGTTCTCTTCCTCTACCGAGATGGAACGACAAAAGTTTTTTTGAGAATTCAAGAGAAGGTCACAGCGAGATGAGCCGTTTATCATTACGATAGGTGTCAAGTGGAAGTGCAGTCATGTATGCAGCTGAGCTATCCTAATAGACTGGTAGGCACCTTTCAAATCAAGTGAGTCTTTCTTAGCCTAGCTACTCAATATCGTATCTCAAATTGACCACAACCCCACATCATCAAACTGACGAGCTCGAATCTGCTCCATCAAAGAAGATCTAGTCTCTACGAAGGCCAAAATATACCCAGGGCTCAAAAAATCAAGCCTAATCATCTAGTTAGCTAAGGACTGAACCTCTAAGGCCAAAGGCCTCTCCTGGGTCAAAAGATGCACCAACCTACCCATGCTAGTCGATTTCTTGCCCAAGGCATCCACAACTACATTATCCTTGCCCGAATGCTAGAGAATACTCAAGTCATAGTCCTTGATTAATTCAAGTCAACAATGCTGCCTCATATTCAGATCTCGCAGGGTGAAGAAGTACTAAAGGCTACGATGATCTGAGAAAATCTCACAATGAATTCCATACAAGTAGTGCCTCCACAACTTCAAAGCAAACATAACAGCGCACAATTCCAATTCATGGGCAGGATAATTCATCTCATGGGGCTTCAACTAATGGGAAACATACATAATCACCTTACCCCCCTGCATCAACATAACACCTAACTCAACACCTGAAGCATTACAAAATATGGTAAAACCCACACCCTCTTTGGCATGGTCAAGATAAGAGCTGAAGTGAACAAATCCTTGAGATTTTAAAAGCTCATCTCACAAGCATCGGACCACTGAAAAGAAATCTTCTCCTGAGTCAACTTGGTCAATGGAGCTGCAATAGATGAAAACCCTCAACAAAACGCCAAAATAACCAACCAAACTAATAAAGCTTTAAATCTCGGTGGGTGAAGTAGGTCTAGCCCAATCACGAACCACTGCAACCTTGGCTGGATCAACCACAATATGTTTCTTACTCACCGCATGACCCAACAAAGAAATAGACTCTAACCAAAACTCACACTTGGAGAACAAGCATACAACTTCTTATCCCTCAATCTCTGAAGTACAATCCGCAAATATTCCTTATGCTCAACCTCACTCTTGGAATAAACCAAGATATAATTTATAAATACAATAACAAAAGAGTCGAGATACGGTTGGAACACCCAATTTATCAACTACATGAACACGACAGAGGCATTGGTCAACCTAAAAGACATGACCAAGAACTCCTAATGACTATATCAAGTTTGAAAAGCTTTCTTCAAAATATTCGAAGCTCTAATCCTCAGCTGGTGATAACCGAATCTCAAATCAATCTTTGAAAATACCGCAACACCCTAAAACTAATAAAAAATCATTAATACGAGAAAGATGATACTTATTCTTAAATTTCACCTTGTTCAACTACCGATAATCAATACATATACACATAGACCCATTCTTCATCTTCAGAAACAAGACAGGCACACCCAAAGGTTAAACACTAGGTCGGATAAATCCCTTATCAAATAACTCCTACCATTGATCCTTCAATTCCCTCAACTCGGTTGGGACCACCTTGGTGCCTGACTCAACATCAATAGAAAAGTCAATATCACGATCCGAAGGCATACAAGGCAAATCCATAGGTAAAACTCACGGACAACACAAACCGAATCTAAAAAAAGAGGTAAAATAACACTAGTATCATGAATATGAGCCATATAAGATAAACATCCCATCTCAATCAATATCTATGAGTCTGAACATAAGATATGAACCTCTTAGGACTCGAATGAAGTACACCCTTCCAAGCTATCCTTGGTACACTCGACAGAGCTAAAGTTACGGTCTTCGTAAAACAATCTAAGACAACATGATATGGAGCCAACCAATCCACACTCAAAATAACATCAAAATCAACCATATCTGACATAATAAAACCTACCCAAGTATCAAAGCCATAAAAGGTCACAACGCAAGATCGGTACACCCGATCCACCATTAAAAAATCTTCTATAGGGGTAGATATAGGAATAGGCATTGCAAGAGGCACACTAACAAAATCAAAATCCAAAGAAAAACATGCAGAAATATAAGAGAAGGTCGATTCGGGGTCAAATAACACAAATGCCGATTTGAAACAAATAAGGACGATACTTGTGATCACAAAATAAAAAGACTCCACCTTAGGCATGGTGGATATAACATAACACTAACCACAACTATCAACTGGCCGAGTTGCCCCTCGACCACCACCGCGGGCTCCACCACTTCTACCTCTCGCTTCTTTGAAAGTACCCCTACCTCTCACTACTGAAATCGGAGTAGCCCTAATCACATGACAGGGATAGTTCTTGGACAAATGGCCAACCTCATGACATACATAAGAAGTCCTATGGCCTACCTCAATAGGAGAAGGTACCACTAATCCTGAATAGCCACCCAACACTACTGATGTAACGCCCCAAGATCCCATCCCAAGACGTCACACGATGCTTATGACCCCGAAGGACCACAAACTAACCATTTACTGATATCTGTACCTGTACACTGCATAATATCTGAAATTAATGTGGAAACTAGCCATAAGGTTCAACACATCTATGAATACTCATAATACAGAAAACTAAATACTAATTCATCCGTCGAAAAAACTTCTAAATTATCTGAACTGCGGAGTTGATGGGACAGGTCCCAAACTAACTCCATCAACTGAAAATAAACAAAGACTGACGCAATAATAGAAAACTGAAATTCATTCTCGAAAGAAGAGAAATCACTGCTACTGATGCTGACTGGGACTGAACTGCTGAGGATACTCTGGATCCTATGCCTCTGAACCTACGGTGTCAAATAAAATACCAAAGCGCAAATGTGTCAGTATAAAAATGTACCGAGTATGTAGACGAGGTAGGCTAATGCAAAGGCTCATGCATGCATAATATCTAAACTGAATAATCATGAAGATGCCACATGAGAACACATACATGCATATACAAACCATGAACACAATCACCACAACTCTAGATACTGAAACTCGGATACCACTTTACTGCAGACTGAACTCACTGCTGACCCTAAGATACTGAATCACTGACTCATCTAATACTGATAACAAAGATTCTGGATGTACTTACACCAAGGACTGAATTCTGAGCTTACTGCTTTTGACTGATAGAATTAGAGATCAATTTTTATAACATATTATTTTGGAAGCGATTATCAATGATAAGAAGTATGATCATGTCCGAATCTAACAACAAGAATACTCAACAGAATCTGAGATGGAGATTAAGCCTATCTGATGGGAGATCTCTGGATATGATAATAAGAATACTCAACATGGTCTGAGACTGAGATCAAGCCTCTCTGATGGGAGATCTCTAGATATGATAATAAGAATCTGTATATGAGACCAAGCCTATCTGACGGGATGGTCCATGAATCAATGGAACTATCTGCGTTCCTCACTGAGATAGACGACTGTACTACACAGTCCTGATTTATAAAGATAGATACTGAAACTGCAACTGTGGGAAGTAGTTACTTAATCAACATGCCCCAACCTACCACAGGTGGGGTCCAACCTGTAACCCCATCTGGAAGGATATCAATACCATGCCACGGGTAAGAACCTCTCAGGTCAAGCCTCTCTGACGGGAAGAACCTCGCAGGAAGTCGGCCTGAGGCAATATAATAGTCAAACCTCTTTGACGGTGACAACCTCTACTGATGGGGACTCCTACATCCTGTGCTGGCTATGCAGTTCTGGAGTTCAGGGATTGCTCCTAACGACTCGGCCTCTCTGACGGGGAGTCGCCATCCCTTTTCTCGCTCGGTGCTAGTTTCTACTCCCAACTGAAAGACTCTGAACTAAATCTTAACTGAACACAACTGAACTGAATCTGATACTGATCATGTTTCTCAAAAGATCTGACTGAGTTACACTAAGATTACTTAGTTCCATATCTAACAAAAAAGGTATCGAATCATGGTATCTGACTGACGATATAGAGCTTGAATAGATTACTCGAATCTCTTCTGAGATAAGAGTTGAATCACTTGAATACTATTAGATCTGAGCTGATTATAGGACTGAGGCTAGATTACTAGTGATATAGAGATTACAGAGATAACTGAGATTACTGAGCTTTCTTAAGTTCTGCACTTGTCCGAGGATACAGAGTTCTATAGTTCACTGAGTTTTGAGAATCATGGCTCGATTGGAGCTATCGAGAAACTGACACGGGCTCTAGACAACAACTCTATTATCGGGTATAAATACCCCCAGGACTCGATAACATAAAAGTAAAGCATAATAATTCTTGACTAGTCATCACCACAATCATTCATTCATCATCACAAGCATTCGTTTATCATCACAAGCATTCATTTATCATCACAATCATTAAACCATCTCACAGTCATTAAGACATCACCTCAAGCATTTAAGGATCACAAATATCTATTCATCATCGCAATCACCAAGGGGTCACTTTAAGCATCTCTGAATCATAATCATATAATAACGTAGGGGAAACATGCTACCAAATCGTACTCTATTAAACAAGGTTTTGCCTCAACTATTTCATACCTATATCAGTCTTGACATGTGTTTGGATATCACATTATTTTGGGAAACTTCATACTATCATGTCTTAACTTACTTGCTAACTACTTGACATGTATTAAAAGCTTAGCATATATCAAAGAGCATATAATTGGGGATTTACTACTATCACATCTCCACTTGTTCACTAAGATTCTTCAACAAAATACTAGACATGCACGGGTTCACATTTACTTGGGGATTTCCATACTATTGTGGAACAATTCATTTGCTAAGGCATTTCATCAGACACTATGCATGCATGGACTAGCTTACAATTTGGGGTTTCATATTCAACATACTATAATGGCCCTTATGCTTCACCTAAGCTCTTTATCAAACCTATAGGGGACATGCTTCGCTTATTCAACCAATTCTACACCCAAATGTCATGAACACATCACATAGAAAGCAACATAAGAAAGATTCATCACAAATATCACATGGATTCCACCTACTAGGGTCAAGGCTCATGAATCTTGTAAACAAACATGAATCAAAACTCAACAACACATGTAACATCAATTTCAACTCATACAAATCATTAACAACTCATAAACATAAAAATCTTTGAGTTTTGAAAAGGGTTCTTGAGCTTCTTGGATGAAAGGGACCCAAGAATCAATATCTACATACCTTAATCTTTGAAATTAGATGAATTCTAATGCTTGAGACTCCATCTGCACTTGTAATAAATAATTCTCGATGCCCACAATATGAGGAACTTGATTCTTGAAGAAACCTTGAAAATTTATGGATGGTTTTTGGAAAGATTAGGGTTCTTGAATGAAACCCTAGTTATATCTTCTTAAGAGAATTAAAAGAGAAGATAGAGAAATTAGGGTTTGAATGGGGTTCCTCATATTTATAGAGATCTCCAAAAAATGAGAAAAGACCAAAATACCCTTGAAAAAATATCCTTAAATTACTGGAGAAAAATAGCTGACGACATCCGTGACAAGCAGTCAAGTTGGTGATAGGTCGTCACGAATTATCGTCACAAAAGGGTAAAATTTTGAGTTTCTGGTTAAGGTTGAGGACATTGGCGATAAGCCATCACGGGAGTGATGTCTTGTCACAAAATGTCATCACCAGAGGTAGAAATCTGCCAAGGGATGACGACATTGGTGATAGTTCATTATGCTCGCGACAACTTATCACGAATGCCGTCACTCAGTTTCTCAGCCTGACATGCTGGAGTAAAATGGGCATAACTCTTTGCTCTGATATCTATTTTTGATGAAATTGGTATCGTTGGAAAGATAATTCAAAGAGATTTCATTTGATATATAGTAGGTCCTCTAATTAGATATATACAAAAAGTTATGGTCAATTGAAGTTGACTAAAGTTTTGACGCTTACTAAAACTTGAACGATAGGAAAGATTTCAACTCGTCCTTGAGTTAGGGGACCTCTATGATCTTAAGTCATGCCCAAATAGATTCCCACATGATTCAAAGTATTTCATTCTTGGGAAGATATTTTTGAAACATTTAGACTCAGATTTTTTGCTTTACCAAATACGCTCTAAGGCTCAGACTGGAAGAGGATTTTACGGGGCATTACATTATCTCCCCCTTGGGAACATTCATCCTCGAAAGTCGCTTGATAGACTGAAAATACGGATCACCAGAACCTACTCAAGAAACGGAAACATTTCAAGGCATGCTTACGCAACTGGAACCACTGACATATAGAGTTCTCACACTGGGCATGATTCATATCTGGTGCATGTAATACTCGACTGAATCTATTCATAGCTGAATTCTCATATCACTCATGTATATATGATGCATGGACTCATAACTGGTCTGATCTCAATAATGCATGACTGATCACACACTGACAAGCTGAACTCATTTCTACTAAATGCGCATATCTAATGCATGAATGTCCGGCTAAGCTGACTTTCGAAAGCACGACTTGACAATGCAATAACGACTGATGCTAACTTCATAAAGAAATTCTGAACATGCATCGGGATGAATCTAATGGCATGCAACATCATAATACTATGAGGTATCTCCCCCTTAGGACTCTATGTCCTTTTGAACATACTTTGCTGAAATACAAAAACGGTGTGCGGGGCACCTACAGACTGGGTCATGATTGACCGATCAAGATCTGAAACTCATGCATGACTCATGCTAACGTATAAGCTCAAAATGGGAGAAAAGGATCTATCAATGCACGTCATAAAGATGAAGGGCTCATAACATACCCGGGTCTATTTCAGGGGATCTTTCCCGATCAAGGCGAGCCTTAAACGCACAGAGTCTACCCCTCTGAGTCAGCACCCTACATTCTCGCATTCTATGGCCTGGATCACCACCCAAAGCATACATCACTACCGGATCCACACACACCTTGGTGGAGCCTGCCATACTCACCACAATGCGGATGGGTACGAATACCACTAACACTACTATGGGCTTTGGAGCTTGGCGCTCCCTCAGATCTGACACCCCCAAAAACAAGTACTGGTACACTAGCTGAAGATGGAGCTGGAACAAAAAATCTCCGACCATACTGAGAACTACTACCACCTTGAAACCCTGACTGCGAGAAACCACAACTACCTGTCTTGACTCTCTTACTCACTCTCTCTCTCCTTTATCTTATCTGCCTGAATCTGTTGTGCATGTATCATCAGTCTAGCAAGGTCTATATCTCTATGAAGCATAGTAGTCCTACACTCATTCAACACTAACTCGGATACACCAGTCACAAACTTACCCATACTCGCTCTAGGGTCAGCTGCCAAGTCAGGAGCATACTTAGCTAATTGGTTAAACTTAAGAAAATACTTTTTCACGGTCATGGAACCTTGCCTTAGGTTCATGAACTTTTCTACCTTAGACTCTCTCATCTTTAGCGGGAAAAACCTATCTAGAAAGGTACTCCAAAACTCTAGCCAAATCACAGGAGCCGCATTCTCCCCTCTACTCTTTTCCCACATCACTACCCAATCATGCGCAATATTCTTCAGCCTATAAGATGCTAACTCAACAATCTCCTTCTCAGAAACATGCATAATCTAGGTGATCTTCTTCACCTTCTCTAGATAAAGCTGCGGGTCCTCACCTACTACTGACCCAAAGAATTCGGGCGGTTTCATTTTCATGAAACTTCTAATTTTGGCTGTGGATAAGTCCCCATCTTGCTGAGGTAGGGTTGCAGCCTGAAGATTGCCCTGAAAACTAGTCACAGCTTGGGCTAGCGCCTGAAAAGCTTCCCGAAACTCTGCATGTAACACACTTTCATTCTCAGGATCCTGGCTGTGAGGGCTGATCATCAACTCCACGGAAAAAATCTCTGCGAGGAGGCATACTCTGTAATTGGGAGAAATAAGTGTATTAGACTGAGAACCAACTTGAGCTCATGCTAACTCGCACAAAATGATCACTGAAAGAAGGGAAACTGCTCCTAAGAACATCCTGTAGCTTCTTGTACATAAATGTGGCGTGCTATACACCCAAGCACAAGACTCTACTAGATGCGGCTTTTCAGACTCCCTAGGACACTCTTGAACCTTAGGCTCTGATACTAAGCTTGTAATGCCCCGAGATCCCATCCCGAGATGTCACACGGTGGTTATGACCCCGAAGGACCACAAACTAACCCTTTACTGATATCTGTACCTGTACACTGCATAATATCTGAAATAAATACAGAAACTAGCCATAAGGTTCAACACATCTATGAATACTCATAATACCAAAAACTGAATACTAATACATCCGTTTGAAAAGCCTCTAAACTATCTGAACTGCGGAGTTGATGGGACATGTCCCTAACTAACTCCATCAACTGAAAATAAATAAAGACTGAAGCAATAATAGTAAACTAAAATTCATCCTCGAAAGAAGAAAACTCACTGCTACTGCTGCTGACTGGGACTGAACTGCTGAGGATAATCTAGATCATGTGCCTCTGAACCTATGGTGTCAAATAAAACATCATAGCGCAAATGCGTCAGTACAGGAATGTACCGAGTATGTAGACGAGATAGGCTAATGTAAGGGCTCATGCATACACAATATCTATACTGAATAATCATGAAGATGCCGCATGAGAACACATATATGAATACACAGACCATGAAAACAATCATCGCAACTCTAGATACTGAAACTCGAATACCACTTTACTGTAAACTGAACTCACTACTGATACTGAGATACTGAATCACTGACTCATCTGACACTGATAACTGAGATTCTAGATGTACTTACATCAAGGACTGAATTCTGAGCTTACTGCTTTCGACTGACAGAATTAGAGATCAACTTTTCTAACAGATTATTTTGAAAGCGATTATCAATGATAAGAACTATGATCATGTTCAAATCTGACAACAAGAATACTCAACAGAATCTGAGGTGGAGATCAAGCCTATCTGACGGGAGATCTCTAGATATGATAATAAGAATACTCAACATGGTCTGAGACTGAGATCAAGCCTCTCTGACAGGAGATCTCTAGATATGATAATAAGAATCTGTATATGAGACCAAACCTATCTGACGGGATGGTCCATGAATCAATGGAACTATCTAAGTTCCTCACTGAGATAGACGACTGTACCACACAGTCTTGATTTCTGAAGATTGATACTGAAACTGCAACTGTGGGAAATAGTTACTTAATCGACATACCCCAAACTACCACAGGTGGGGTCCAACCTATAACCCCTGATGGAAGGGTGTCAATACTGTGCCACGGGTAAAGACCTCTCTGTTCAATCTTCTCTGACGGGATGACCCTCACAGGAAGTCGGCCTGAGGAAATATAATAGTCAAACCTCTCTAACGGTGACAACCTATACTGATGGGGACTCCAACATCCTCTGCTGGCTATGCAGTTCTAAAGTTCAGGGATTGCTCCTAACGACTCAGCCTCTCTGACGGGGAGCCACTATCCCTTCACTTGCTCGGTGCTAGTTTCTACTCCCAACTGAAAGACTCTGAAATGAAATCTAAACTGAACACAACTGAACTGAATCTGATACTGATCATGTTTCTCAAAAGATCTGACTGAGTTACACTAAGATTACTTAGTTCCGTATCTAACGAAAAAGGTATCGAATCATGGTATCTGACTGACGATACAGAGCTTGAATAGATTACTCGAATCGCTTCTGAGATTAGAATTAAATCACTTGAATACTATTAGATCTGAGTTGATTACATGACTGAGGCTATATTACTAACGATATAGAGATTACAGAGATAATTGAGATTACTGAGCTTTCTTAAGTTCTGTACTTGTCTGAGGATACATAGTTCTACAGTTCACTGAGTTTTGAGAATCATGGCTCGAATGGAATTATCGAGAAACTAACACGGGCTCTAGACAACAACTCTATTATTGGGTATAAATACCCCCAGGACTCGATAACATAAAAGTAAAACATAATCATTCTTGACTAGTCATCACCACACTCATTCATTTATCATCACAATCATTCGTTCATCATCACAAGCATTCATTTATCATCACAATCATTAAAGCATCTCACAGTCATTAAGACATTATCTCAAGCATTTAAGGATCACAAATATCTATTCATCATCGCAATCGCCAAGGGGTCACTTTAAGCATCTCTGAATAACAATCATATAATAACGTAGGGGAAACATGCTACCAGATCATACTCTATTCAACAAGGTTTTGCCTCAACTATTTCATACCTATATCAGTCTTGACATGTGTTTGGATATCAAATGATTTCGGGAAACTTCATACTATCATGTCACAACTTACTTTCTAACCACTTGACATGTATTAAAAGCTTAGCATATATCAAAGAGCACATAATTAAGGATTTACTACTATCATATCTCCACTTGTTAACTAAGGTCCTTCAACAAAACACTAGACATGCACGGGTTCACACTTACATGGGGATTTCCATACTATTATGGCATAATTCATTTGCTAAGGCATTTCATCAGACACTAGGCATGCATGGACTAGCTCACAATTTGGGGTTTCATATTCAACATACTATAATAGCCCGTATGCTTCACCTAAGCTCTTTATCAAACCTATAGGGGACATGCTTCGCTTATTCAACCAATTCTACACCCAAATGTCATGAACACATCACATAGAAAGCAACATAAGAAAGATTCATCACAAATATCACATGGATTCCACCTACTAGGGTTAAGGCTCATTAATCTTGTAAACAAACATGAATCAAAACTCAACAACACATGTAACATCAATTTCAACTCATACAAATCATTAACAACTCATAAACATAAAAATCTTTGAGTTTTGAAAAGGGTTCTTGAGCTTCTTGGATGAAAGGGACCCAAGAATCAACATCTACATACCTTAATCTTTGAAATTAGATGAATTCTAATGCTTGAGACTCTATCTGCACTTGTAATAAATAATTCTCGAAGCCCACACTATGAGGAACTTGATTCTTGAAGGAACCTTGAAAATTTATGGATGTTTTTTGGAAAGATTAGGGTTCTTGAATGAAACCCTAGTTATATCTTCTTAAGAGAATTGAGAGAGAAGATGGAGAAATTAGGGTTTGAATGGGGTTTCTCATATTTATAGAGAACTCCCAAAGATGAGAAAAGACCAAAATACCCTTGCAAAAACATCCTTAAATTGCTGGGGAAAAATAGCTGACGACAACTGTGACAAGCCGTCAAGTTGGTGATAGGTCGTCACGAATTGTTGTCATAAAAGGGTAAAATTTTGAGTTTCTGGTTAAGGTTGACGACATTGGTGATAGGCCGTCACGGGAAGGGTTGTCACAAAATGTCGTCACCAGATGTAGAAATCTACCCAGGGATGACAACATTGGTTATAGGTTGTCACGCCCGTGACAGCTTATCACGAATGTCGTCACTCAGTTTCTCAGCCTAACATGCTGGAGTAAAATGGGCATAACTCTTTGCCCCGATATAGGTTTTTTGACAAAATTGGTATCGTTGGAAATATAATTCAAAGAGCTTTCATTTGATATATAGTAGGTCCTCTAATTAGATATATACAAAGAGTTATGATCGATTGAAATTGACCAAAGTTTTGACGCTTACTAAAACTTGAACGATAGAAAAGCTTTCAACTCGTCCTTGAGTTAGGGGAACTCTATGATCTTAATTCATGCTCAAATAGATTCCCACACGATTCAAATTATTTCATACTTGGGAAGATATTTCTGAAACATTTAGACTCGGATTTTTTGCTTTACCAAATACGCTCTAAGGCTCAGACTGGAAGAGGATTTTTCGGGGCATTACAGCTGAACTCGAAGATCCACTACCTGAACTTTGTAAGGCTACCTACACTAGCCTACCCTGATGACCACGAGAACTTTAAAATCTCTACCATGAGAAACCTGTTATCTAGACTCACCAAAATAGTGCACCTTCTTAGCGCCTCTTTGAGATGCTTTAAGAATACCTTCTGTTATCTTCGCATGATCCATAATGCTCTAAAAAGATGCTCTAAATATAACCATCTGAGAAGTAACCAACACGAGGCTTAGGGGAGAGTCCCCTAACACTCTTCTTAGAAGGGGTGGATCCACGGGTTCGTCCATTCCCTCGAGTCTGTCCATGGCTCGAGGTTCATCCTATAAGAGAAGGCTCCACACCTCTGACCTCGCTGGACCTAGTCAACACTATCTTCATAGAATGAGTAAATGACAACTCAAAACTTAAGGTATACAAGAAATTTGCATGATAAGGAATAAAATAAAGAAAGTTTTACTTAAGACATCCTATAGCCGCTCGAAGATAGGTATGGATGTCTACGTACCAATCCATGAGACTTTATTAGACATTTTGTTCTTACACCATTGAGACTAATAAAAATTTAGCTGCTCTGATACCAATTTGTCACGACCCAAAAATCATAGGTTATGATGTTACTTATCACGGTGAACCTTGAGAAGTAAGTCTATCACACAAATCGATACACGAAGGGTAAAAAGACAGAAATAACCCCAAGGTAATACGTCTAGAACGAAGTCGAACCATACAAGTATAATAAATACGGAAAGAGACATAACAATGTAGCGATAAATCTCAAAACCAGGTGTCAATAGTATAAGAACGTGTCTAGTATAACTCTAATCCAAAAGAAATACATAAGATGTCCAAATACAAGAGAAACTCTTTCTCTAAAATAAAGTAAAGACATAGTATATAGAGAAAGGTAGTAGAAGACATTCGAACACTTGAAAATCATTAACTACCTTGAAAGATCCAACAATCGCTTGAGTCAAGCAATGTGGGCTGCACCCAAACCTGGATCTGCACCAGAAGGGTACAGTAGGAGTGAGTACGGTCCACTTGTACTTAGTAAGAATCATAGGCTGGCCGAGCAAACTAGAAAATAAAGTACACAAAATACACACTAAGGGCACATCACCTGCAATCAGAAAATGTCACACAACGGTAGCCCACGCCGCATGCACTAACAGTTCTAATATATATATATATATATATATATATATATATATATATATATATATATATATATATCATAAATACAACAACAATACAACAAGTATAATACAAGTATACATTATATCATATGCAAGTATAAACATAGAAGAATATGCATATACAAGATAGTCAAGTAAAAGTAATAGGATATAAAGCAAGTAGACATAAAACAAGTCAATACGTAAATTCAGTAACAACATCAACCCTATAAAGTAAATGTAATGCATAAGATAATGTTATTGCTGCTAATGAGGATGATGAAGCACGAGGTTGGCACACAACCTAGAGGTTGACACACAGTCATTAAGTCTTCTCTGGCATAATCCTTTGGAGAAGGTCCATAAAATCTAATATCCGATTCCAATATTCAGTATTTTTCAGGTTTCCCATATTTCCAGTATTTTCAAAGTACATACATAACATAAGACACAAATCAAGTACACATACATGATAAAAAGTAAATATAAAGTAATAAAACAAACAAGTGAAATGATGCGTATGATGATATTAGAATAATGATGCAATGTTCACAACATTCAAAATAAGTATTTCCACGCCCAATCTATATGGTGTATTTCCACAACCAATCCATAGGATGTATTTTCACAACCAACCACAATACTATAACTCCACAACCACGTGAGCCAATATCCACCTACTATTTCCACTATCCATGAATTTCCACTTGATTCATATGCCCACAAAGTATGAATATATCACAATATGCCAAAGGCACCACAATAGGAATTTCTAACAACACAATACATTTATTCGCATGTATTCAAGACTAACAATATCACATAAGACCTTGCACGGTCACACATATCACATAATATCTCAATTTTTATGATTTTATCACATATAGGCCCCCACATGGGTACAACACATAGATAGCCATTTATCATGATTAGTTTCCATCCTTAACATGCATTTTGATACACCAATTAACTACCCAACCCAGTCTGAAGAGTTAATTCATAACGTACCTCGAATGTCGGATCTGGTCTACTACACTTCAAACCCACAAACTTACTTCTCACGAATGATCCCAAAATCAACTAAAACTAAGAAATATAAAATCTACGCGTCAAAACAAAGCCAACGATATCCATATTTCTTACTTTTAGTTCGGGGTCAAAACAGACCCTTGAAATGGGTTTTCAAAAAAGAAGTTACTTCAAAAACGTGTTTTTCGTACCTTTAGGAATCTACAACTGAAAACCCAAGTCAAATTGAGTGAAAAACGAGGTTCAAATCGAAGAAAAAATATTTTTAGTTTTTACCGGGTAAAATCTTTGAAATTCGTTAAAAATTCAGGAATCGAGGATAGTTTGAAGATAAAATCGATAAAAAATAAGTATTTATAGGATTAAGAATATTATGCAAGAAAAAAGGAGTGAAATTTTGGGATAAATCAAGTAATAAGATTTTTGAGGTTTTGAGAAATTAATTCAAGAATTAAAGTAAGAAAAAGGATGAAATGTCACCTTAAATTTAGAAATGATTCAAGAAATAGATGTTAATCTAGCTTCTCAAATACCCACAAGCTTCACTTTTAAGCTCTCACACTATTTTAGGGCTTAACTCTCAAGAGGTAAGGTGAAAGAATAAGCAAAATTGAGCCAAAAAGGGCTTTTTATACTTGCACTAGGTTTCCAGGCAAATAAGGCATAAATCGCCCTTGCCAAATGAGATTTACCCTTTATTTGCCAGGATGCACCAACAAACTGGTGCACCGGCTTTTTAAGCCTCACTAGCAGCTAGAGGAGGAGAAAGGAATGATGTCCCGGCCTGGGCTGGGCACCTCTCATCCAACTATTTCTTTTTGGAATGGAAAGAAGAAAGGATGGCCATAGATCATTGATGTCGAATTCACGAAAAAGATCATATGTGAGAGAATCGTCAGATTATGGGTTTCCGGAGTAGACAGAATAGAGAATGAATGAAATAGAATAGTCTGGCAGAATCGTATAATAGGGAAAGTGTGGAGCCTCCCATTTGTCTGGGTTACCGGGCTGGCTAACCTAACTATGAATTTCTATCAATGTTGGGATGCAAGTCAAAGGGAGACCACGAGGGTTTTCCTTATCGGATACGTGAGATATCCCGGCGTTAGAGCAAGGCATTTTTCATATCTAACTGATACAATGACCATGATCTCTGTGTAGCCAAGAAAAGTAAGATTCTAATAGAAATGACCTTTGCCTCTGTTGAAAGGGTCTCGCCATAGTTTATTCATTTGATTTGTGTGAATCCTCTTGCCACTAACCTTGCTTTATATCTCTCAATCTCCCCACTTGGCTGGAATTTCTTCATCTATCTGGTGTTTCATCCATTTTAGGTTCTATTAATTTTATAACAACTTTCTTCAATATGCGTGGACCTGGAATGACTATGCATAGATCACCAGACTTCGACGGGGTGCTCGAGATTCGTTCGGAGTTCGATATATGCAAACAAACTATGTAACTACACTAAATTCGACGCTTTGGACTCAATAGAAATATCAGAATTTTGAGAAAACATCATTTTCACAGATTCGACCCCCCAAACTTGAAATCACAATTTTTAAAACCGAGGATCAAAATGAGATATAAAAGTCGTAATACTCAATCAAATATGTTCCCATCCTAAAATTGGCATTTTGGACTCATTGGAAAGTCAGATTTTTCATCTGCTATTATTTCAACCAAATGTGGGTCCCACTCCCATATTTTCAATTCTCCAACTTTTTGACCAACCAGTTGAAATGAGCTAGGGTGCATTAGGATCCAAACCAAAGGTATTCCTAGTCTAAAATCGATATTTCAGAGCTACTAGTGCAGTCTGTTCAACCATCCATTGTATGAATCAAAAGATATTCACACAAGTTCATAATAAGGCTCTCGAAGTCGCCAAAAACCACAATTTCGCACAAAAGGCACCAAAATGCATCAGAAACCGTGACAATCACCCCCACACCCCAGAAATATCACAATGCAACTATGAGGAGGGGTAAAATAGTCACATCATACAAAAACACATATTTCATCAAATTTTCAGGTCGTTACAATTTGCTTCTGAGATCTGGTAAATCCTTCCGAGATTCAATCCTTCTAAGGTCTGAATATTTTCTATTTATGATGGTTTAAATATAGTTTTTCAGTAAATTGGGGATATATACAAAATTGTGTACAACTTCTGTTAGCATAAAGTGTTATTTGATTGTGGAGATGCTAATGATTACCTATATAACATCAATTAGTTGTTTTGCGCGATTACTAAATCCGAACTTCCTCCTAGCGCTCCTCAGTCCTTTTCAAGTTACCTACTTGATTTTATTCGAACTGCACGTTGGATCAATTTAAAGTCACAAGACTTGTACTTGCCAAAGTGTCGGAAGATAATTGCTTTATGTTTGTTTCAAAGGTTAATAATACCAACATGATAAGATATTTGACTATAGAATGAACTACATGTAGAGATAGATGCAGATACATGAAGAGATGCCAGTCCATAATGCAGTACACTAGACAAGTCAAAAAATTTGTAGTGTTCAAGTAGCTGTGAAAAGTTGGAGTAAACTGACTAGGTTGCAAGAACCAAAACTCAAAACTTGGGACAAATGGAATAAATAATTACTAATTATTTGTATTCTGCTTCTAATTACATGTATTCTACTGAGAATTTTGTGTTTGTTTCATGGAATTATTAAGAGCGATAGTGAATCTTTCCTCCTGCTCCATAATTTTCACTTGTCACTTCACCTATTCCTTAGCTACTGCAACAGTTTCAGTAGCTCCTGCAGTATCTTCTACTTCCCTTTTAAACTCAAATAAATAGCACTGCAACTGAACTATACCATCTTTCTTATGTTAAAATGTGCCACTCTAACAACAAGTGGTGATGTTACCCATGTTCTTTTGTTCCTCCATGACAAGGACCTAAATACATATCCCTGTGTGGGTGCAACCACTTTGAAAGCCGTAAAATTCATCTTCTGGTAATATCTAGTGAAAGTCAGCATGTTGGACTTGTTTGAAGGTCAGTATTCAAGTACTTTTTATCACTGGTTCCTTCATCATCAACCCTTCCTCTGTGGTATATTCTACAATTAAACCAGAACTTATGTTATATGTAAATCCAAAGTTTCAGTGATTTGTCACTTGAAAGTAGCACTTCTATGCCAAGCAATTGTCCGATGTTGTTGCCTAATTCAATCTCTTTTTTTACTTGGTCTATCACTTATTCTCCTATTTGTTACCAATGAATGAGTTGATTCTCGATGTTGACACAGATGCAACAGGTTAAAAAGTATACTCTGACTCTGTTGCCTAGGTTACTATGTTTTATCTCAGTTACATTCAGTCCATTAGTCAATATTAACATTACTCATCTAGGATCACACATCACCTCTCTACTGATGTTTTATGACTCATCCATATAGAAAGATTGAATCTTTTTTTATCTTCTATTTCTCTTTATCCTTATATTCTCAAATCGGGTCATTTTATTAACCCAGGTTAATCAGAGAAAAATTGAGAGTATGATCATTGGGCATGATAAGCTTAAAAGACATAACGTAACCAAAATTTTCTTTTCATTGAAATAAATCATAATTATTTTCTTAGTAGCATAGGAAAAGAAGAGCTGCACTAGTACTAGATGCCACACCACTGCTAAAAGATATCACAACAGTTCAAGTCCTATTTGCCTTCATTGTCATCTTGCTTTGATTAATTTTCTCTCTCCTCTTCACCTACTGTTCTTATCACAGGTAGATTAGGTAAAGAAAGGAAAGTGAAAGACCTGGGGAAGGGGAAGGAGGGACAAAAAGAAGAAACAAAATTTAAATATCTGCAATCAATAGGAGTTACCTACATTGCTATATCTTGCACATTAGTCATCACTACTTGTGTACTAAATGTTCAAAACTGGTTTGTTGCAGCTTTTTCAATGCCAAAGTTCCATAAGATTTTATCACAAGAATCCATAAAAAATACAATTTTTTGAATTTTTCATTTCAATTCTTCCTTAATTTTAGTTTCATTCTATGCACATATTGGTTTAGGAAGGTGCATTTACTAGTCCATGAGGATGACTTTATTGCTTTTCTGTGTTTTAATTTATTGAGAAGGAAAAAAGTAAGAAAGCAAATAATTATGGGACAATTTAATGTGAAGACCTATTAATTGCTTTTTTGATTTCTCCTATCTAGATTTATGATTCTTAGGTTAGGAACATGATGCTTGTCTAGGTTGAGCATGATACTGGAACTTTTTATAAGAATATAATTTATTAGTTGAAGTATCTCAATTTCTAATTTATCCTTTGTATGTAGATGAACCTTCACATCGTAGTTGGATGTATAATATGACGCCTCCTAAACGTGTGTGTGGGTTGAGGGAGGAAATAAAGAAGGGGTTGCGGGTTTTATTTCTAAGGCAATGACACTTGATGATTTTCTTACAGAAGGGACAATTAGGCACCCTTGTGAGAAATGCGAGTGCGCTATATTATTGGGACCAGGATATTGAATTTCATCCTCTTAAAAATAGATTTATGAAAAATTATTATGTGTGGACAGTTCATGGAGAGACTAACACTGGTGGTGGTGATTATGGTTTTCAGAATCCGTTTGGTAATGAGGGTCGTCCCATAGCGGAGAATAATGTTGAAAATTGTCGATATATAGCGAGATGGTTAGGAATGCTTTTGGGATGCGCTCAGGGACTCAAAGTGAACTAAATGATGAGATTAAACACTTTTATAAACAATTAAATGAAGGTAGTCATCCACTGTATGAAGGGTCAATGCATTCTAAGCTATTTGTTGCAGTTAGATTACTAAGTATCAAATGTTCTATTTCTCAAGTGGGCATGGATTCAATTATTGGGCTTATGAATGAACGTAATACAAATAAATTTGACTTGCTCAAAGATCACTACACAGCAAAGAAGTTGGTTTTCAAGTTAGGTCTCTTATCAGAGAAGATTGATTGTTGCGAGAAAGGTTGCATGTTATTCTATAAGGATGATGGTACATTAGAATATTACAAATTTTGTAACCAGCCTCGTTATAAAAAAGTCACAAATGCTAAAGGGAAGAAGGTTCCAATAAAATGGATGCATTACTTATTCCTTATACCACAGTTAACGAGGTTGTATGCATCAATTAGCTCTGCCCCTCATATAACAAGGTACCATGAACATTAAAGACCACATGGTGTTCTATGTCATCCATCAGATTGAGAAGCATGAAAGTATTTTGATAGGGTGTTTCCAGACTTTTCTAGGGAACTAAGAAACATTAGGTTGGGATTATCAGCTGATGGATTCACTCCATTTGGTGTTTCTACTACACCATATTCATGTTGGCTGGTGTTTGTTACACCTTATAATCTCCTGCCAGAGTTGTGTATGACAAGCCCGTATTTGTTTCTAACTTGCATTATTTTAGGTCGTCGCAATCCTAAAAGTTTGATTGATATATATATGCAACCACTGATTGATGAGTTGAACATATTATGGAGTGAAGGTGTAGAAACATATGATGTATCAACCAAACAAAACTTTAGATTGTGTGCTGCTTTGATGCGGACTATAAATGATTTTCTTACTTATGGAATATTGTCCGGGTGGTTGACTGTGGGCAAGTTAGCTTGCCCGTGTTGTATGAATTACACAAAAATATTCACTTTGAAACATGGAGGTAAGAGCTTGTGGTTTGACTGTCACCGTTGATATTTGCCAATGCAACATAAGTTTAGAAGAAATAATAGTGCATTTATGAAAAACTAAACTGATTTTGAAGAGCCACCACCAATCTTGTCACAATAAGAAATTTGGTCAAGGGTCAGAAATTTGCCTAAGGTGATAGAGTCTCCACCGTCTAGGATACCTAGTTATGGTGTTACACATAATTGAACAAAACAAAGCATATTCTGGGAATTATGTTATTGGAAGCATAATCTTTTGCTGCATAATCTGGATGTAATGCAGACTGAGAAAAACTTTTTTGACAATTTGTTTAATACTTTGATGGATATTACTAACAAGACAAAGGATAATTTGAAGTCCAGGATGTACTTAAAGGAGTATTGCAGATGGAGTGAATTATACCTGACACATTTTAATGACAAGATTCAAAAGCCCAAAGCCAGTTATACATTCACTTTGGATGAAAGAGAGATTTGTGATTAGGTTAAGAATTTAAGGATTCCAGATGGTTATGCGCCAAATTTATCAAGGCGTGTTGATATGAACGAAGGAAAGTTGATATCTATAAAGAGTCACGATTGTCACATTTTCATGGAATCTTTTTTGCTTATTGCATTTTATGCATTGCCCAATAGAATATGAAAACCCATAACAGAGATAAACATGTTTTTTAAAGATTTGTTTTCTAACACATTGAGGGAAGAGAACCTAGCTTTAGTGGATAACAATATTCGATTAACCTTAAACAAGCTGGCAATTCCTCCTGAATTTTTTGATGTTATAGAGCATCTTCCAGTTCACTTTGTGCGAGAGGCGTAACTTGGAGGGCCTGTTTAGTGTAGATGGATGAATCTCTACGAGAGGTCATGTGGGCTCCTCCATGGGGTTTCACATTATTCAACCTAGTAGCTCTTTATCTGTGCCTGCTGCTGCATCTCCCGCATCATCTCCATCTTCATATAATCCTAGCATATCTGGTTTGAGAACTGGAGTTCCTAGAACACCAATATCAACATCCATGATAGTGATACAACACCTATTTCACTAAATCAGAATGTTGAAGAGATATTAGAGTTTGACCGAAATGGGAGGCTGATTATCACCCCCTGATCATATTGAAGGGTATGGTGAATGGTAGGTAATCCTTATGTTTTTCGCTAATTTGTGAAAAGTACAAAAATAAAGATGATTTGATTTTAATACAGGTTCATTCCCTTAAAGGTCGTTGGAAAGAATATTATAGCATCAATTAAACCATTTTACCGTGCTGTTTGGAGTACATGGAGGGGAATTCTATATGATATCAGGGACTTAATCTGGGCTTAGCTTCAGGTACAATTAGAATTTATCTTTATATTATTTTTGTAATACCCAATTTTCATTTGATGATATTAATTGTATTGCAGACAAAATATTCATGGAGCCTTGTCATGAAAATGAAATAAATACTCTTTTGAGAAGAAAACAACTAAGCGGATTACAAAACACTTGTTTGAGGCTCGAAACAAAAGAAAGAAGCCTGGATGGATGTCGAATGTAGTGTGGAGTAATTTTTTGGTCATATGGGAAGGTCTAGAATACAAGAAAAACAGTGAACGAGCAAAGGCATCCCGAGCCTCTAAAAAGGGTGTCTCGTTGCACACAGGAGGTTCCATGAGTTTCGCCACCCACCAACAAATACTGGTAACTTCTTCTTTCTTTTTACATTGATCGTTTTTATGTTTTCATTTATGACAAGTGATATCCCAACTCCTTATATGTGTGACTAGAAAATCCTATTTGGCGAATCTAGTTTATTCACCAGACGAGTAAATCATACATTAGTTCCCTAAAGTTTAACCACTCAGATAAGCTACAGTACTGTATAAGTAACTTAAGCGGGTTCACTAGACTTGTCAAAAGAAAATGTGAAAGATCAATCCCCTTTTCCTTTAAATGGTCATCTTATCACTTCCTTTTGGACATGCTTTCGAAAGATTGAACTCCTTAAGTATATAATAAGAGAAGAAAACCAAATCTAGGAACGAACCTTCCCGTGTGAAGGAAATGAGTTATCTATCGGATATCGAGGGTGCTCAAAAGTTAAACAAAGTGCTCAAAAGTTAAACAAACTAGACTCTGCACTACCACAATATCAATTTACTAAGTACCAAAGTGGTGACATACAACAATCATAGAAACTTCATAAGCAGATGCCAATTTGACTCTTCGTGGACAAAGAAAGATGGTAAAGTAAGCGACTTTTTGCTATACAGTTCTCCTCCGAATATCACTTCCATTCAACTTATTGTATTTCACTTTATTTTTATTTTATTTTATTTTTGGCTGGGATATCGATGGTATTTGGGCTAGTTTGGATACATTTTAAATTTAATCCACCGTGCATGCAATACCGTACAGGTTGTTACTTGGGGTCTTGGGCTCTAGGTGACAAAAAAGTTTTAAAATGAAGTGTGGGTGACACAAATCTTAATAATTGAGTGGAAGTGACAATTACTTTATTAAGGATTAAGAAAGTAATAAAAGTTTTAAAATGAAGTGTGGGTGACACAAATCTTAATAATTGAGTGGAAGTGACAATTACTTTATTAAGGATTAAGAAAGTAATAAAAGTTTGAAAATAACCCACAAGTTTTTTAATTTACACTTTGATCCAATGTAAAACATAATATAACTAAAAATGGAGGGAAAAAAGGCACGTTTCTCTCTCTTCTCATTTATTGGAGTTTTCTCTCTCTTCGTGATTTTTGTTGTTGTTTTATTCATCATCTTCTTCTTCATTATCATCATCTTGTTCTTCATTATCATCTCTTCTTGTTTATCATCATCATCTTCTTGTTGTTGAACATTGTTGTTACCGCTACTATTGCTACTTGATCAATTTTTTTTAGGTCAAATTTTATTCGTATATCACTTGGAAATTACTTATAGGTGATTTTAGTAAGTAAAATTATAATTTTTAGTTGAATTTCTCATCTGGGTGTATCTGCTACTGCTGTTTTTTCAACAGTAGATAAAATATGTAACGTGAATCCAACAGATGAGTAATCTATTGCACAAATGAGTAACCTGTTGCAACATATTGACTAACCTGTTGCAACATATTGACTAATCTGTTGCAGTACATTGACTAATCTGTTGCAACATATGAGTAATCTGTTGCAACATATATGACTAATCTGTTGCAACAGATTACTCATCTGTTGGATTTGTATTATAGTGTTGTAACATGAATCCAACATATGGGTCATCTGTTGAAACAGATTAGCCATATGTTGCAACAGATTACTCACTTGTTGCAATAAATGACTCATATATTGGATTCATGTTGTAGGTTCTATCCATTGTAGCAGTAGCAAATATACCAAATAAAAAATTCAACAAAAATCATAATTATACTTACAAAATCACCTATGAAGTAATGTCCAAGTGATATACGAACAAAATTTGACCTAATTTTTTTTTTAAATTTCAACAAGGGCACAACGAATAAGTGAAACACATAAAAAATTTCACGAAACAGGTAAAGAAGACAAAAATAGTGTATCATACATCAAATGCAAAAGGATCGAGGGGACAAATGTTTGAGTTCTCCTAAAAATATTTAAGTTTCCTAGTATTTTAATTGCTTTCTAATGGATAACCCATCTATTATAATAGATTTTCTATCTGTTTGATAATTTCCAACAGATGAATCATCTGTTGCAACATATCAGTCATCTGTTGATTCAAATTAAGCAATTATTAGTAATAACTAAATTGATTTAGCTAAAATTAAAAATAAGTCTTTAAGACAATGGGACAAACATTTGAGTTCTCCTAAAAATGTTTGAGTTCCCGAGTATTTTAATTATTTTCCAACAGATCACCTATTGGTTGCAACAAGTTAGTCATCTGTTGCAATAAATGCTTATAACAGGTTAGTCATTTGTTGATTCAAATTAAGCAATTATTAATAATAATTAAATTGATTTAACTAAAATTGAAGACTAGACCTTAGACAAGGGGGAAAGCATTTGAGTTCTCCTAAAAAATATTTGAGCTTTAGTATTTTAAATTGCTTTTCAACACATATTTTGTCTATTTAGTAATTTCCAACAGATGAGTCATATGTTGCAATAACTTAGTCATCTGTTGCAACAGATGTCTATATCTATTTGATAATTTTCAATAGATGAATTAGTTGTTGCAACAAGTGAGTCATTTGTTACAACAGATGTCTATATCTGTTTGGTCATTTTCAACAGATGTTTTTATTTGTTTGGTCATTTCCAACAGATTACTCATCTGTTGTAATATTTTAGTCATCTATTGATTCACATTAAGTCATTATTAGTAATAACTAAATTAATTACTAAAATAAAATATGAATTAATAAGTTCAATTATAGTTTCAATTAATCTCATGATAATTACACGATCAACTAAGTATGTTCGTCCTGAGTAGAGTGATCAATTGACCAATTTTATTTGAAATGATTCAAACTAAGTCATCATTAGAAATAACTATATTGATTTAACTAAAACTAAAGATGAATTAGTAAGTTCAATTACGATTTCAATTAATTTCATAGTAATTACATGATTAATTAGGTGTTTCGTACTGAGTAGAATGATTAATTGACAAAATTTATGTGAAATAATTTAAATTAAACCATTATTAGAAATAACTACATTGATTTAACTAAAATTAAAGATGAATTAGTAAGTTCAATTACGATTTCAATTAATCTCAATAATTAAATGATCAATTAAGTGTTTCATCCTTAGTAGAATAATTAATTGACCAATTTTATTTTAAATGATTCAAATTAAGCCATTATTAGTAATAACTATGTTGATTTAACTGAAATTAAACATGAATTAATGAGTTCACTTACAATTTCAATTAATCTCATCGTAATTACATGATTAAGTAAGTGTATTCGTCCCGAGTAGAGTGATCAATCGACCAATTTTATTTGAAATAATTCAAATTAAGATATTATTAGTAATAACTAAATTAATTTAACTAAAATTAAAGATAAACTTACAATTTCAATTAATCTCATAGTAATTAAATTATCAACTAAGTGTATTCGTCATGATTAGAGTGATCAATTGATCAATTTTATTTGAAATGAATCAAATTAAGCCATTATTCGTAATAACTAAATTGATAAAACTAAAATTAAAGATGAATTGATAAGTTCACTTACAATTTCAATTAATCTCATAGTAATTACATGATCAACTATGTGTATTCGTCTCGAGGAGAGTGATCAATCGACCAATTTTATTTCAAATGATTCAAATTAAGTCATTATTAGTAATAAATAAATTAATTTTGATTAAATTAAAGATGAATTGATAAGTCCACTTACAATTTCAATTAATGTATTCGTCCTTAATAGAATGACCAGTTGATAAATTTTATTTAAAATGATTCAAATTAAGCAATTAGTAGTAACAACTAAATTGATTTAACCAAAATTAAAGACAAGACCTTAGACAAGGGGACAAACATTTGAGTTCTCTTAAAAACATCTGAGCTTTACTATTTTAAATTATTTTCCAACATATATCCTATATGTTTGATAATTTTCAACAGATGAGTCATCTGTTGCAACAACTTAGTCATCTATTGAAACAGATGTCTATATTTGTTTGACAATTTTCAATAGATGAGTCATTTATTGCAACAAGTTAGTCATCTGTTGCAACATATGTCTATATTTGTTTGGTCATTTCCAACAAATGTCTTTATCTGTTTGGTCATTTCCAACAGATGTCTTTAGCTGTTTAGTCATTTTCAGTCATCTGTTGCAACATATGTCTATATTTGTTTGGTCATTTCCAACAAATGTCTTTATCTGTTTGGTCATTTCCAACAGATGTCTTTATCTGTTTAGTCATTTTCAACAGATTACTCATCTTTTGCAACATGTTAGTCATCTATTGATTCATATTAAACTATTATATTAGTAATAACTAAATTTATTTAACTAGAATTAAACATGAATTAATAAGTTCAATTAGAGTTTCAATTAATCTCATGGTAATTACACTATCAACTAAGTGTGTTCGTCCTGAGTAGAGTGATCAATTGACCAATTTTATTTGAAATGATTAAAACCAAACAATAATTAGAAATAACTATATTGATTTAACTAAAATTAAAGATGAATTAGTAAATTGACTTACAATTTCAATTAATTTAATAGTAATTACATGATCAACTAAGTGTTTCGTCTTAAGTAGAATGATCAATTGACCAATTTTATTTGAAATAATTAAAATCAAGCAAGTATTAGTAATAATTAAATTGATTTAACTAAAATTAAAGATGAATTGATAATTTTAATTACTATTTCAATTAATTTCATAGTTAGTAATTACATGATCATCTAAGTGTTCGTCTTGAGTAAAGTGTTAATTGACCAATTTTATTTGAAATGATTCAAATTAAGATATTATTAGTAATAACTACATTGATAGAACTAAAATTAAAGATGAATTGATAAGTTCAATTACGATTTTAATTATTCTCATATTAATTACATGATCATCTTAGTGTGTTCGTTCTGAGTAGCACTCAATTGACTAATTTTATTTGAAACGATTCAAATTAAGTCATTATTAGTAATAGCCAAATTGATTTAATAATTACAATTTTAATTAATCTCATCGTAATTACATGATCATTTAAGTGTATACCCTATTGCAACAGATTAAATCTGTTGCAACAGATGAGTCATTTGTTGAAAATTATCAAACAAATATATATATATATATGTTGCAATAGATTAGTCATCTGTTGTAACAAATGTCTTTATCTGTTGGTCATTTACAATAGATGACCAATATGTTGCAACATATGACTTTATCTGTTTGTTATTTCCAACAGATTACTAATCTGTTGTAATAGGTGACTAATCTGTTGCACCAGATGTCTTTATCTGTTTGGTCATTTTCAACAGATTACTTATCTTTTGCAACATCTTAGTCATCTATTGATTCATATTAAGCCATTATATTAGTAATAACTAAATTGATTTAACTAGTATTAATAAGTTCAATTACTGTTTCAATTAATCTCATGGTAATTACACGATCAACTAAGTGTGTTCGTCCTGAGTAGAGTGATCAATTGACCAATTTTATTTGAAATGATTCAAACCAAGCCATAATTAGAAATAACTATATTGATTTAACTAAAATTAAAGATGAATTAGTAAGTTCACTTACAATTTTAATTAATTTAATAGTAATTACATGATCAACTAAGTGTTTCGCCTTAAGTAGAATGATCAATTGACCAATTTGATTTGAAATAATTAATATTAAGTAATTATTAGTAATAACTAAATTGATTTAACTAAAATTAAAGATGAATTGATAATTTAATTACGATTTCAATTAATCTCATAGTAATTACATGATCATCTAAGTGTATTCGTCTTGAGTAAAGTGTTAATTGACCAGTTTTATTTGAAATGATTCAAATTAAGACATTATTAGTAATAACAACATTGATTTAACTAAAATTAAAGATGAATTGATAAGTTCAATTATGATTTCAATTAACATGTTGCAATAGATGAGTAATCTGTTGCAAAAGACCAAACAGTTAAAGACATTTGTTGAAAATGACCAAACATATATAGACATCCGTTGCAACAGATGACTAACCTGTTGCAATAACTAACCCATCTATTGAAAATTATCCAACAAATATAGACATCTATTGCAACAGATGACTAAATTGTTGCACCATATGACTCATCTATTGGAAATTATTAAATAGAATAGATATATGTGAACTCAGAACCAAAATGAGCCACAGAATTTAAAAAGTGACCAAAATAGATCACCTATTTAAAAAGTTACCAAAATAGGCTAAACGTAAAAATTTATTACGTTTTCTATTTTTTTCTTAACGATCAATTAACGGAGTTGACTTTTACAATTTCTTACGTTTTACATTTTTTTGTAAAACGTAAAAATTTCTTACGTTTTATAAAAAAATATAAAACGTAAGAATTTCTTACATTTTACACGATGTTCGAGGAAAAAAATGAAGTGAATTATCAAATCAATTAAAAAGATACTAAAAAATGAGTTGTTCAACATAACAAAAAGTTACGTTCTTAATTTTTTTATAGCAGTGGTCCCCCATCCACAATTTTTTTTTTCACAAATGTCTCATCACTTCTACTTTTTTCACTTTTTACATATAATAATTATGAATTTTTTGATTAGTTAAATTTATTTATATTTTACATGTAGTTCAAATAATTTTTTTGAAATGATAAAGCACGCCATAATTTCTTCTGATGTCGCTCAAATTTGCCTACAGATGGTATTTTCTGTACTTGCTTAAAACATATAAAGAGAAACTAGCGGTTGGGCGGAAGAATGCAATAATTAATCCTATCCCATAGAACTTAACTGGTTGTACGAAAACAGAATAAATGTGACTATGCCTGGAATACATACGGCTTACGCCTAGCCTTAACCTTAAGACAAAAAACACCAACATTATAGATACAAAATACACCTAGCCTTAAGGTTATTTTTCACACCACATCTGTATAATGAAAATGTAGTTTCATATGTCACACCACATCTATCTAATAGGTCTCTAGTGGACAATCTTCCATGAGCAACTTACTACAATACAAAGATCCGTCAAATTAGTCTAAAGTCTCTATTATATATTAATTGAACCTTTGAGCACTTTAATTGGTTGAGCACTGCGACATATTCTTTACCACTATCATCAAATAATTATAAACTGCATAGCCAAAATACTTCTTGACTTGTAGGATCTTTTAGAATTATATCTAGGAAGCTTGTTTAATTGGGGACATGCATTATCTTTATAAGTATAGCTTAATTACGATGAATATATGTAAAGATCCTATCGTTTTTCTTTGGCCTTTTTCGTTTTATGCGTCATGCATGCCTTGCTAATTTATGATATATATTAGCTTATGATAAGTCCAGATCTTTCTTTTTTCAAAAAAAGAAGTTGAAAAACTCAAAGAGGAGGAGAAAAACATATGAATTTGCTTATTCTTTTTTTCCTTCCTTTTCTCTTTGGGAGCTTGTTAAAAATATTGTTCAAGTATTCTAGTACCAAACCTTTTTATGTTTAACAAGTTTTTAAAAATAACATTGTTAACTTTGGGATGACTTGGAGTTGTTAAAAAGCAGCAACTAATAGATGATTGTTGGACTCAATGTTCGGAAGGCACATGTAATATCTATTGGCAATAATAGACTACATATATAATTATTAAATACATCTGGGTTATTCTGTAATTAGTTATTCTTCAGTTCTCTATATATACAGCTGTAACCCCTTCAATATTAAATGAGATCAATTATTATTAAATCTGTATCATGGTATCAAAGCTAGGGTTTCTTCTTCCGCCCAAACCCTAATCTCTCCTCTTTTCCGACGTGTGTGCGCCGCCGCCACCGTCTACACCACGCCGCACGGCCTCCCTCCTCCGCCGTAGGTCGGCGCCATGGACAAGGTTATTGATCCTCTGTCAAAATTACCGTCTGGAGTAAAATTACTGCTCAGGAATCTCCACAATCTCATCCCCGAAAAATTATCTGACAACAACTACCCGGCCTGGGCACTTAACGTCCGCACCGCCCTCGCAGCCAACTTGCTGCTCGGATGGATTGACGGTGCGGAGAAGCCGCAGCCCGAGACAGCCGAGAAGGACGGCGTCAAGCTCCCAAATCCCGACTACCTTCCGTGGATGATCGTAGACACTCAGATCCGAGCCTGTCTTCTCGCAGTTATTAGCCCCTCTGTGCACAAACACGCCCGGGGTTTTCTCACATCGGCTTCACTTTGGGACGCACTAGCCACAAGGTACAACTCTGTGTCCACGGCTCATATTTTTCAGTTGCGTGACAAATTGCATACTCTTCGGAAGGGAACGAAGACGATGACTCAATACCTTGATGATGTGGCCTCTATTCTGTCTGACCTAGATGCTGTGAACGAGATTATTCCTGAACGAGACGTGGTGAATGCCGTGATACGTGGTCTTCCGGCTGGCTATTCCTCTCTCAAACAACATATTCGCCTCTCGCCTGTCGAAATCACTCTGAATCAACTGTCTGGATGGCTTAATGCAGAAGAATTGAATCTAGACATGGAACACAAATTACTGCTCGGAGAAGCCAGTTCCACCCCTGGCGTCACGGCTCTTTACTCGGCTGGCAGCGGAGGCTCGGCCAGGGGTCGCGGTGACGATCGCCGTAACCAAGGGCGAGGCAGCGGCGGCGGTGACCGTCGAAACACCGGGCAGCAAGGCAGAGGCGGGCCTCCACCGAGGGACGGCTTCCAGTCAGGCCGCGGACAGGGACGAGGAAACCAGCGGATGCCCACACGAGATCTTCCGACGTGCCAAATTTGTGCTAAACGGGGCCATTCTGCGGCTAATTGCTGGTATCGTTATGATGACTCGCAGAATGTAAATAGCCAGTCCGGAGGATCAAGGGCGATGCATGCGTCCACAAACGCTCAATCTGGCGATTGGTATCTAGACACAGGTGCTAACACCCATGTGACGTCGGATTATTCACAACTTCAAGCTCCTCATCCGTATCATGGCTCAGTAACTATTACAGTAGGCAATGGTCAATCCCTTCCCATCACAAACACCGGCTCTGGGTATGTCTATACCCCAAATGGTAAATTTCATCTCTCAACCCTTCACCACGTCCCTTCCCTCACATCCAATCTTTTATCTGTTTATCGCTTTACTAAAGAAAATAACTGCACCCTCATTTTTAATGACACCAATTTCCAGATAGTGGACAATACCACGAACCGGGTGCGGTACACGGGCCGCTGTGAGCATGGGCTATACACTCTTCCATCCAGGTCTCCGTCTGTTGTGAGTCAAGCCATTCTCTCGTCAACCTGGCATCGCCGGCTTGGGCACCCATCATCCGCCATCACCAAATCCATTTTATCTTCCTTAGGTTTTAATTTTTCAGAAAAATTACATTGCGAGTCCTGTTCAGTGTCTAAATCTTGTCGTTTACCTTTTTCACTGTCTGAACACAAGGCCAGTGCGCCATTTCAATTAATTCATTCTGATGTTTGGGGTCCAACCTCAGTTCCTTCTGTTCAAGGTTTTCGTTATTATATCTGTTTTGTTGATGATTACAGTAAATTCACTTGGCTTTATCCTCTGAAATTTAAATCCGAAGCTTATACTATTTTTGTAAACTTTGACCGAATGGTTCAAAATCAATTTAATGCCAAAATCAAAATTTTTCGAAGTGACAATGGCAAAGAATTTGTCAACAATGCATTTGGTGTTTTTCTTCAAAATCTAGGGGCTCTTCATCACACTTCATGTCCATATACCCCTGAACAAAATGGCGTTGCTGAGCGCAAACACCGTCACCTAATAGAAACAGTTGTTGCGCTCCTCCATGATTCCACCTTACCTGTTTCCTTTTGGGTTGATGCCCTTGCTACTGCCAACTACCTCATAAATCGCATGCCCACTCACACTCTCTCCAACTCCACTCCATATGCCCGTCTCTACAATCATCCACCCGACTATATCCATCTCCGCCCGTTTGGGTGTCTAGTTTATCCCTGGTTGCGTCCGCACACTCAACATAAACTTCAACCTCGGTCCACCCCTTGTGTCTTTCTAGGCTATCATCCCACTATCAAAGGTTACAAATGTTTCGATCCTGTATCTCAGAAAACATATGTTTCCCGTCATGTTCGTTTTGTGGAGGAACAATTTCCTTACACAAGTCTTTCCTCTACTCCATACTCCCCCAATCCACTTGGCGTTGTGCCATTATTTCCGTCCTTTTCTCACGCTCATGCACCGGCTCACTCGGCACCTAAACCGGTACCCCACTACACCACTACCCACCCGAAACCCCAAACCTCCCACCCGAACACCCAGCCGACTGCCACACAACCCACCACTTCCCTACATCATACTCCTAACACACATACAGCCACCCCATCCACCGCTGCACATCCCAGCTCCCACGGCAGCCCCACCCAACCCCCGCCCACACATCATACAACTCCACCACCCCTTCCTAATCACCCTCCACTCAACACTCATCCTATGACAACCCGAGCCAAGGCCGGTACCTTCAAACCCAAAGCCTACCACACTCAAATACCCTTTGATGCACATCCCACAACTGAGCCTACTACCTACAACCAAGCCTCCAAAAATAGTTTCTGGTGCCAAGCTATGGATGAGGAATTTCAGGCTCTGAATGAACAACGTACATGGGATTTGGTACCTCTGCCTAGTAACCGAAAGTCTATTGGGTGCAAATGGGTGTTTCGCATCAAACGAAATTCAGATGGATCTCTTTCTCGCTATAAAGCACGTCTGGTTGCAAAAGGGTATCATCAGGAGTATGGTGTGGATTATAAGGAGACCTTCAGCCCTGTTGTTAAGCAACAGACTATTCGTCTGGTCTTGTCTCTTGCTCTTCACTATGATTGGCCGCTTCATCAGCTAGACGTCAGCAATGCCTTTCTTCATGGTCATCTTGAGGAAGAAATCTATATGGTTCAGCCACCGGGATATGTTAATCCCAACCGTCCTCACTATGTTTGCAAGCTTCGCAAATCACTGTATGGCCTGAAACAGGCCCCTCGTGCCTGGTACACACGTCTCTCTACTTTTCTGCAGGGTCTTGGTTTTCGCACCTACCATCATGACAACAGCCTCTTCACCCTTCACTGTTCTCGAGGGACAGTCATCATTCTTATCTATGTGGATGATATTGTTATTACAGGCAGCTCGTCGTCACTCATCACTGAAATTACTGAAGCTATGCATCGTGACTTCAAACTTAAGGACCTCGGTCCTCTGGAGTTCTTTCTTGGCCTCGAACTCATCCGCAAATCGGGAACCATATTGATGCATCAGACAAAATATACCCTTGAACTTCTAAATCGGGCTGGAATGACAGACTGCAAACCCGCGGTCACTCCCATGGCAGTCCGCCAATCCCCAGGGCCGAATACTCCCTTTGCCGATCCTACACTATATCGGAGCCTCGTCGGTGGACTTCATTATCTTGCTGTTACTCGTCCGGACATCCAATATGCAGTCAATCGAGTCTCCCAATCAATGCATGCTCCCACAGAACAACACTTTCAGGCCTTGAAACGCATTCTGCGCTATCTTCAAGGTACTCTTCACTGTGGAATTTTATTTCAAAAGGGCTCGTTTGATATATCTGTTTTTTCTGATTCGGATTGGGCTAACGACAAAGATGATCGAAAGTCCACTACTGGATATATTGTTATGATGGGACCGAATCTGATTTCCTGGTGCACCAAGAAGCAAACGCGAGTGTCCCGTTCCTCCACAGAAGCAGAATATCGTGCCATGGCTGCGGGTGTTGCTGAAGCCATGTGGTTACGATACCTTACGGATGCACTTGGCATTCCCCCCACGAAACCACAGATTTATTGTGACAATCAGTCCACTATTTGTGTTACCAAAAATCCAGTCCTTCATGATCGTATGAAGCATGTTGGGTCTGACTGTCACTTTGTTCGCGATGAGGTACTTGCAGGAGCGATGGCCACGCACTATGTCCCATCTACTGACCAGCTTGCTGATATTCTCACCAAGCCTCTTCCGTTACAGCCTTTTCAGTCTCTCTGCTCCAAGCTGCCCCTCGTTACCGCTGATCAGCTTGCGGGGGGATAATAGACTACATATATAATTATTAAATACATCTGGGTTATTCTGTAATTAGTTATTCTTCAGTTCTCTATATATACAGCTGTAACCCCTTCAATATTAAATGAGATCAATTAATTATTAAATCTGTATCAATCTATAATTTTATTTTCTTAAGGTTATCTTGAGTGAGACAAGCTTCAAGAAGAGCTGTCCAACTGAAGCATATGATCTTTATTGGGAGCTTTGTCTTTCATATCAACTTTCATGGCCAGTTATCAGGCACTCCATATGAGCAAATGAATTTACATAGCTTGCTTTTACCAAGTATTTACCATCCTTGTCACTATCCCACCCTAACTTGTCTTCTTTCTGGACATGAATTGGGAGCTTTTGAAAAAAACTACTTAACATGAAAACTGTAGCTCGTGACTACTTAACAAGAAAACTATAACAAAAGTTTAAGAAACAACAGTAGAGCAAGATGTCCTCCATGAGCTAACTATCTTATTTTTTTTAATTGTATAACAAAAATTAAAAGGGGAGCAGATGTCACTCCTGCTGAAGTCTTCGCGGAGACGGATAAAAAGAAGAAGAAGGATGGTACAAGAGAAGGTTGAGTCGAGACGCGTGCCAAGGACACATATGTAAGATCACAACTTCAACACTATTGTATTGTTTTCTTCGTTTTTGATTTGTCTATATAATGATTATTATTTTTATTTCAGGAAGGATTTCAAAAAAGTTTGGAAGATTGGTGTCGTATCTAACTAGCTTCAGAGGATGGTACCCCAGTCCAACCATCACTCACACAGATGAATTCAATATGGATAGAGGTGGTGGATGGTCCTAACAAAGGTAGAGTCTATGGACTTGGAGTTATTCGTTCTTTGTGTGGTCCTTCACCATTATTGTCCAGTGCTTCTACTTCACAAAATACGGGAGAAATTGAAGAGATGCGAAAGAAAATTGCAGAGCTAAAGATAAGGTATAAAACTTCTGATGATAGGATCGCTAAATTTGAGAAGCTTATATTGAAGTACATGCCTCAAGCATGGGATGATTAAGAAGACAGTGAATCTGATGAGGACTAGATTGCAATTGTTAATTGTGAAATTTAGACTTGAAGTTTATCTTGGTTATTAGTTTGGGATGTTTAAGCTATTTCTTAATGAAATTTGTCTAGGATGCTTTAAATACTTGAATGTTTTGACTATTTCTTTTGTGTTTGTCTAGAATGCTTTAAGTTATCTGGATGATTTAAGTTGTTTTGACTATTTATGTTTTATAGTCATTTGAAAAATTTAATCCAAATTTAGCTGTTTGGTTCTAATTAGTATTTATTATTTGATAGCAGGTGAAACTAATTAAAATAGTTGTATGCGATCAGTTTTTTTAGATAATTCCTACAACTGCAATCATAAAATGAAACAAAAATAATTGTCAATTTAAAAATATTTCGACTACTGTAGTCGGAGTAATAATAAATAAATAATATTAATTATTTACATATTCCGACTGCAGTAGTTGAAAAATAAATAAATAAAATTAATTATTAAATATGCCGACAAAAGTAGTCGGAATGTTTAAATTTATTAAATAATTTTTTATTAGTTTTTCGACAAAAGTTGTCGAAATATTACTTTTTCTGTGATAGAATATAATTTTCAGTTTTCGACTACAGTAGTCAGAAATCTTTTTTCGACCAGTCTCTTGTCGACTTCCTGAATTTGGTCGGAATGGTGTCAGAAATCTTTATTTGCTGACTACATTCCAACTACAATAGTTGTCGAAAAATGATGATTTTCTACTAGTGTCTTCCAATTCCTACGTAGACTTTTCTACCTTTTAATTCTTTCAAAGAACCTTCACCGAGGCTATTTCTTTAGTCCTCAATTTCCGAACTTTCCTATCCAAGATCTCAATTGGGACTTCCTCGTAGGATAACGAATTCTTAATTCCAATATCTTTAATGGGCACCACTAAGGAAGGATCACCCACACACTTTTCAAGCATAGACACATGAAATACGAGATGAACCAAAGCCAAACTGGTTGGTAATTCCAATTCATAAGCAACATTCTCAGTCCTTCTTAAAATCTGATATGGAACAATGTAACGAGGACTAAGCTTCTCCTTTTTCCTAAATCTCATCACTCTCATAGGAGAAACATTCAAGACCACCCAATCATCACTTCAAATTCCAACTCCCCCGCCTCACGTCCACATAAGACTTTTGGAGACTTTGCATAGTCATAAGTCTTTCTCGAATTACCTTCACCTTCTCCATCATTTGCTGAACCAATTTGGGCTCAGACAATCTAGTCTCACCCACCTTGAACCATTCAATTGGAGACCTACACCTTCTACTATAACGGGCTTCCAAAAGAGCCATTTGTATGCTAGAATGACGACTATTATTATAAGCAAATCCAGTAAGAGGCAAATGATCAACCCAACTTCCTTTAAAGTCAATTACACAGGGCCTTAGCATATCCTCCAGAGTCTGAATAGTGCGCTCCACTTGCCCACCCATTTGAAGGTGGAAAGCAGTACTTAGGTTTACTTGTGTACCCAACCCTTTTTGAAAGTAACACCAAAAGTAGGAGGAGAACTGCGTACCTCAATCATAAATAATAGTCACCGGGGTCCATGTTACTTAACTATCTCCTGAATGAACAACCTGGCATAATCCTCTCCTGAATAGTTGGTTTTCACAGGCAAAAAGTGAGCAGACTTGGTTATTCTGTCCACAATGACCCAAATAGAATCATACTGATTTCAATAACGTAAAAGACCCATGACGAAATCCATATTAATCATCTTCCACTTCCACATGGGCAATTCTATCTCTTGAAATGTGCCACCCGACCTCAAATGCTTAACCTTGACTTGCTAACAGACCATACACTTGGCAACAAAATTTGCCACACCCTTTTCATATTATTCTACCAAGAAATTTCCTTCAAGTCATAATACATCTTTGTCAAACCTGGATGAATTGTATATCTAGACTCATGAGCTTCAGTCAAGATCCTTTCCTGTAACTCATCTACATCAAGAACACACAACCTCCCTTGATATCTCAAGATACCATCTCCTCTAATCTCAAAAGCCATAATCTTTTACTGACCCACATCATCCTTGATTTTCATAAGGATGGAATCCAAAACTTGCTTCTCTTTGACCTCATCCCCAAGAGATGATTTAACTATTTCTTGAACGATCACCCCTCTATCCTCGAAGTCCAGAAGTCGAACCCTTAAGTTAGCCAGCCGGTGATCACCAATCCGCTTTTCTCCTTCTCAACATGGGACAGACTCCCCATAGAATAACCTGCTAAGAGCATCATAAAAAATATTAGCTTTACCTAGATGGTAGTGAAGACTTATGTCGTAATCCTTAAGTAATTCGAGCCATCGCCTCTGCCGAAGATTCAACTATTTGTGTGTGAACACATACTGCTAGCTCTTATGATTTGAATAAATATCCACATACACCCCATACAAATAATGACGCCAAATTTTTAAAGCAAAAACTACAACCACCAACTCTAAATCGTGAGTCGGGTAATTTCTCTCGTGAACCTTAAGCTGCCTGGAAGCATAAGCTACAACCTTAACATGCTGCATCAAGACACAACCCAGACACACATAGGAATCATCATAATACACAAAAAATCCTCAGTACCTTCGGGTATGGTTAAATAGTAGAAGAAGTCAACTTATCCTTTAACTTCTCAAAATTTCCCTCACAAGCATCGGACCATAAAAACTTTACCTTTTTCTATGTCAACCTCGTTAGTGGAGCAACAATAGATGAGAAACTCTCCACAAACCTCCTATAGTACCCCGACCAAGACCAAAAATCTCCTAATGCTAGTTGGATTCATGGGTCTAGACCACGTCTTAATCGATTCAATCTTTTGCGGATCCACCTTGATCCCTTCAATGGATACAATATGCCCAAGAAAAGTCACATCAGTTAGATAGAATTCACACTTGGAAAATTTTGCATACAATTCCTGGTCCTTAAGAGTCTACAACACAATTTAGAGGTGGTTTCCATGATTCTCCTCACTTTTAGAGTACACCAAGATGCCATCAATGATGACTATAGCAAAAAAATCCAAAAACTATCTGAATACCCAATTTATAAGGTCCATGAAGGCAGCCAGAGCATCAATCAATCTAAACGACATAACCAAGAACTCATAGTGACCATACCGGGTTTGAAAGGAAGTCTTGAGAATATCAACCTCCCTAATTTTCAACTGATGATAACCCGAATGAAGATCTATCATAGAAAAATACTTAGTACCCTAAAGCTGATCAAAGAGATCGTCAATCGTAGGAAGAGAATACTTATTTTTCATGGTAACCTTATTCAACTGACGATAGTCTATACACATCCGAAAAGACCTATTTTTCTTTTACACGAAAAGCACAGGAGCACCCCAAGTAGAAACACTAGGATGGATGAAACCCTTATCAAGAAAATCCTTTAATTCCCCCTTTAGTTCTTTTAGTTTTGCTGGAGCTATCCTATAAGGAGGAATAAAAATGGGGCAAGTATCCGATAGGAGATCAATTCCAAAATCTATTTTCCTATCGAGAGGAATTCAAGAAAGATCATCCGAAAAAACTTTAAGAAATTCATTAACCACAAGGACAGACTGCAATGAGGGACTTTCAGAGTTAGATTCCTTGACCCAAACTAGATAATACAAACACCCATTGGATATCAATTTTTGAGCCCTAAGATAAGAAATAAACTCCCCTTTTGGTATGAGGAAACTCCCCTAACATTCAATTATGGGTTTATTAGGAAAATGGGAAGTGACCTTTCGGGTTCTATAGTCTAGAGAAGCATAGCACGAATGAAGCCAATTTATCCTTAAGATTACATCAAAATCCACCATATCAAGATCTATTAGGTCTACCAACATCTCCCTATGAAAGATAGATACCACACAACCCCGATAGACTTTTTAGCCACACTAGACTCATCCACAAGGGTAGCAATAGAAAGAGTGTCGGAAATATTTTTAGGACCAAAGCCAAAGTGTAAAACCACATAAGGAGTCACATAAGATAGGGTAAAACCCGAATCAAGCAGACAAGGAATATCACGGGAGAAAAATTGTAACATACCAGTGATGACATCTGGGAATGCCTCAGATTCCCGGCGAGTGAAAAGAGCATAAAGGCGATTCCCACCAGTTCTTGTACTTGAAGAAGCACTCTTAGCTGCAGGAGCTGATGAAGTGGCAACCAAGACCTTATTAGCTCCTGTGGCGACCCTAGCTGAAGGGCAATTTTGCTGCGGACGGCCAGGCTAACCATAATTAAAGTACAAATTCATCCCCTCCTCACAATCACCTTAATATAGCTACCCACAAAAATGATAAGGAGGGTAAGATAGGGCCAACTGAGCTCTACTGACCTGATATTGAGCACCCTGTGACCTAGGACTATTGCTAGACTAAAAACGCCACTCACCTAATTGCTTAGGATAAGGAGCGCTAGCAGACGAATAAGAATTTCCCTAATTCTTCTTGTTGGGCCATTACCTACCATCTTTTCGACTGTTATGTTGATTTGCATACTTAAACTTTTTATTGTGCCTTTCTCTCATCTCTACCTTCTTCCTTTTCTTATTCTCAACCTGTTGTATATAAACCACCAATCTTGATATGTCCATGTCATTATTAAGAATAATCGCCTTACACTTTAACTCCAAGTCATAAGATAGACCCAAGGCAAACTTTCTCATTCGGAAACTCATACTAGACATAAGCTCAGGAGCATAACGGGACAATTGGGTGAACTTTCGTGCATATTCCTTAACACTCATCTTACCGTGTTTTAGACTCACTAACTATTCAGTTTTGGCTTTCCTCAACTCTTGAGGAAATAAATGATGAAGAAAATCTCCAGAGAACTCATCCCACATAGCCGGCTCAACATCTTCACCTCTCAACTCTTTCCACTCCCCATACCACTGATAAGCCACTTCCTTTAATTGAAAGGCTACAAATTCAACCCTTTCTAAATCACTAACATGCATTACCCTGAAGATATTCTCCATATCATAAATAAACCCATGAGGATCCTACTTAACCTTAGATACTGTAAAGGTTGGGGGATTCAGCCTCATAAATTGGCCAGCCCGAGTAAATTCAGATGAACTAGGGGCAGGACCAACATGATCTAAATGACAAGACTGTGATGCCACAAGCTGAGTAAGCAGATGGATGGATTGTCAGAACTCTATATTCGAGACATCTCCTTGCAAGGGCATAGTAGCTCTATCCCGAGGAGGACTGGTAGGGACCGATGGAATCATGAAACAGTGCAGTCAGGAGTATAGTCCCTTTATCGAGTCTGCATCCCATGAGTAGGGCGAACTTCCTACACACTAGCCCTAGTTGGGGTGGATGTTCCATCTGAATTTCTACAACCAACAGATCTTCGTGGAGGCATGATATGAAATGTAGGTAAACCAGGAGTTACCGAAGACACAAAACAACTAGACCCTCTAGCATAAAATCAAACACAAAGAAGAAAAATATTCCTAAATGCCTTGTAGCCCCCCTCCCTATAAGTATATCTCTCTACACACCCATAAAATTAATTCTTCTCCACATGACTTTATGGAAACCTAGCAACCCTGGATCGTGCTCTGATACCAGGCTTGTCACGACACGAACCAGGGTCTGGCCGTGATGGGCATCCCAAGCCAACCGAGGCTGGAGATAAACCCCTTAGACTTACCTCAAAAGAACAAAATAATATTAACAATAATAAATAATGAAATCTAACCAATATAATACGAGATATAGAAAATCAAAAGAGTAAGTTTGAGAGTTAAGTCCCAAATCCATAATAATATCCCAACACTATCCACAAAAGCCTCTAATCCAAGAAATACTAACCAAGGAGGTACATGCACATGTCTATACAAAAGAAATCCAAAAGTACTAGAATAATTAATGAAAACTAAGAGAGAGTCCAGGCCTTCCAAAGGATGGAGGGCTCACCACTTCAAGTGCTGACCAATATGAGTACCAAATCACCTAAGGCTAAACACGATTGCAAAAAAGCCCTCGGAACCTACATTATGAAATGATGTAGCATTCGAGGATGGTCAGTATGACGAGTACTGACATACAACACACAGGCTATATGGATCCGGATCCTTCTACCGGAAGATCCCCAGTCCAATGTTAGCCGTATATATTAGATAATTGGCTAAAGACATCGAGGTGATAACCATCCAAAAATACTATATAAATCAGACATAATGGTCATATAGACCCCCGACACCGGCAAACGTGGTTTTTAGTGTTGGTCCCCTTGGGACTACACTTTCTCGGTGAACTACATAATTTTTTTTAAGCCCAATTAAAATATTTTGCACAAACATCAACCATGAAGTCTTTTATTAAGGCATTTCTGAAGTTGATATCGTCATATCAATAGACTAGTAAGTTATTCCAATTATGCTAAACCATGACCATTCAACCAATGAGACTCCAAGTGTAACGCCCTGAGAGTTCACCCTAGGCATCACACGGTGCTTACAGTCCCGAAGGACCACATGCTAACCCATGCTGGTACCCGCTGTGAGTATTGAATAACATTACAAAGAAAATATGTGCAGAATTTAATTAAAACGCCATAAGGTTTTTAAAAAAACTGTAATCAATAATGAAACATAATGTTAACGTCTGAAAACATACTGAAAACTGGCTAACTATCTGTAATAGTCTGAAAGCCTCTAACTGAATAACTGAGGAGTTGATGGGACAAGCCCCCAACTAACTCCGATTGTTTGCTAAAAGTGAGAAACTGAAATAAACATAATTGGTCCTCGAAACATGAGGACTCACCATTGCTGCTACTACTGGTGCACTGAGATAACTAGGTACGATCGGAAATCTGAGTGTACGAACCTATGATATGAAACATCATAGAGCAAGAAAAGAGTATGTGATCAGTACTTTAAATGTACTGGTCTGCTAAATGAGGTAAGGCTGAAATGCATGGGTTTATGTGCATAAATGATAACCAACTGAATGAATAACATGGGATAACTGAACATGAAGTAATAGCTAGCTGAATGATATGAAGTAACTTAGTAAGCATGCATAGAGAAGATACTGTCTGGTTAGTATGAGAATACTGAATATAGATGTGTAAAAGTTTTAAAATCTGAGAATGCATGACCAAGCATATAATATATTTCTTATACAGTCTGTAACTGAAATACTGAAGTATGATAACTGAATAACTTATAACTATATGCTATGGTCAAGCAAAACTGAACTGAGTTCTGAACTGAACACTGAAACTAAAACTGTGGGAGGTATCATCTAACCGACATGCCCCAGTCTGAGCTGATCGGGGTCCAACCTGTGACCCTAGTTGGAAGGGTGCTAATACCATGCCATGGGTACTAAAAATGGCTGTGGAGTCAGTCCTAACTAATGAGTGACCCCTGAGATCAGTCCTAACTAGCGGGTGTTCCCTGAGAGTTTTAGTCCTAACTAACGGGTGACATCTCATAATCTACGCTGGCTACGTAGTTCTGAAACTTAGGGATTGCTTCTAAGGACCCAGTCCTAACTAATGGGTGAGCCCTCATCCCTAGTCTTTCTCGGTACTGAATCCTACTCCCAACTGAACTGACCCTATTTACGGGACTGAGCTAAGATTAATTGGACAAGTAACTGATCATGATGGCTAACTAGCTGAATATGCTCATACGCATCTAAAACTATTCTGAAACTACCAAGACTAAGTAAACAACTAAATTTTGGGTATTCATTATCCCAGGACTCGATAACAATAACAACAGGGTCACATGAAAGTTTTGAAACCATGGAAGGAAATTATCGTTCACAATTATTCACTTAAGCATTTCATCAAATACATGGGGACGAAGACTTTAACATGAGGATACCTCTAGACATGATGAGATAGCACGATCACATGACAAAATCATAAACTGAGGATTTATTTCGAATTCTCATGAACATGATATGGAAATCACAATATTTAAAACATACTATAATTCATTCCACTTGAAAACAAATTCCAAAATCTTAACTTGTAAACATGTAATAGGTAGTCATTGTTCAAAACTCAATCATTTAGGCATTTCATCAAATACTTGTAATTCATGATTTAAACGAGGCATGGAAATAGTTTTAAAACTTGTAGTAATAGCATGATTTCATTTCTAAGATCACCAATTAGGATTTAAATTCAACAAACAACACCATTCAACCATGTAAGGTTTAATAGAACCAACAATTTCATGGAAACATGATAAAAATTTGAAATTAATGTAAGTTCATGGACATAATTCATAAAATATGTAATAAGGGCTACTTCCAATGAAAATAGATTGTAAACATCATGTATAATCAAGATTCATAAAAGCTTCCTGGAGATAAATCATTATAAATATGTAATTTCATAATTTAAAACATAAAGGATGGATTCTTCGGCTCCATGGGTGAAAAAGGCCCATGGATGAACATCTAACATACCTTAGAGCTTGAATCTTGAAAGAGAATTGACTTTTCTTGAATTGAGAATTATAATTTCTTGATTGTATTGGAGAAAATTTGATGAATTTCTTGGTGTTATTGAGGGGCTAGGGTTTTCTTGGAGAGAAAATGATGAAATATCATGTAAACAATGCTTTTGGGGGCTGAAATCCCTTGTTTAGGACATTTTTGGGTGAGGGAAAGGACTGAAATACCCCTAGAAAAACATGACTAAAAGCTGGAAACCTCAGGGGTGAAATGGAGCGTGCGTCGCACGCTCTAGAGCACCAAAATGGAGCGTGCGTCGCATGCTAATCGTGCACAGATACTGCCTCTCTCACGAAAATGGCTATAACTTTTATCGGATTAAGGCGAAATTCGTATCGTTAAAAAGCTAATTCAATTATCTATAATTTGGTGAGTCTTGAGCTGCAAAATTCTACGTATATAAAAAGTTATACACGTTCAAAGTAGACCCTTGTAGAATCAAATACCAAAGTTTGAACGAATCAAAGAATCTTAGCTCAACTTGGCTCTAAATAATTTCTATGAGTATTTTTAACATCATGAGCATTTCACACACTAGTATAAATATCATGAAATTTATATTCACATGAGAATCACTTGGATTATAAATTATACACGTAGGAACAACGGTTCATAGACTAGCCCAAAAATACGGGGTGTTACACCAAGTTTTATTTAAATTCCAAAATCATAGACACCAAGGGCGTTCCAAAACCTTTTCATCCATTTATCCTTAAATGCAATGCAATATCTCTAAATATTAGTTAAAATTATATCAAATCCTTATTTAAAGCCAAAGTTTATAATGTGGATTAAGGTTCATATCATTGCCATAGAAAAATTTATCAATATTGTGAAGTTCAATTTATCAAATTTCACCATTATGATAATACACAAATTCAGTTCACAATTCATCATTTAAAACATGAATAAATGATTAAAACAAGGGAAAAACCATGTGAGAGTATCATAATCCAAAAACCCTTAACCCTAGTTAAAAATCAACATTGAAGAACACTTAAATAACAATTAAATTGTGCAATAATATGATATTTAAATTAAGGAGTATCCAACATGCCTGAATAATGGAAGAATTTGGAGAGAAATTGGAGTTTAGAGCCCGGGGAATTGAATTCTTGAGAAAGTCCTTGTGTTTCTTAACTTGGGAGTTGGAGAGGAGAAGAGTAATATTAATGATTGGTAACTAATGGCTAATTGGGTTTAAAAGACATTTTATGTCGTTTAATAAGGAGAAGGACTAAAAAGCCCCTTGTCCCAATTAAAAAAATGAAGCTGGGCAATTTTTACCCAGTGGCGTGGCACACCGCTATCACAGTTCCTAGCCAGTATGTCACGCTCTTATCGCAGATCCTTACTAGTTCGAGGTCCCGGATTGACCCCGAACTCTTTCATAAATTTCAAAACTTCCCCAAACCATTCCGTTAACATCACTTAACATGATTCAAGTCAAAATTATTTTTAAACATGAGGGTGGGTCCAAAATAAATTAGTCAAAATTTATGGGGTCCTACACTTAAGAGGAAAACCATTTGTAGTGTACAACATAAATAATAACAAAGTTTATTCCTGCATATAACTGAACATAAGAGTGTGTAAACTTGTGTTTGGTAGGAAGTAATTTACTTTTTATATGAAATATTTAGAATGCAAATTCAGATTAATCCAGGCCTAAAAGGAATACAAGAGGGAGGACTTGCAATTTCAGAACTTAAAAAGGAGGCCCACACTAAACCACAAATTATAGTACCAACGAGGGAATCTTCCTTAAAAAGATTTTTCCCTTGCCTACTAAAAAAAATTATATAGTTATAACACCTCACATTTTTAGACTAAAATTTGAATCGCCCTTTCTACGTGTATAGACCCAAACCCAATGATTTCTATTTAGATAAAAAAATAAAGATTAATTCTTTAGTGTGGGAATATCTTTAGAGATGAATTGAGGTCATTGACATCTCCTATCTCAAAGGTGAGTTCAGAACTTTCCTACGATTGAGTTTTAGTAGACGTTCTTACTTGGGTCAACTTCCAATGACCATTATTCCTAGAGTATAACAACTTTGGTGTCCTATTACCTATCAAATTAAAGGTATTCAAGTCTTCTTTCCGACACAGACAACCTGTCAATTCAAGTTTAGAGTAAAACATTATGGTTATTTTAGTGAGACATTGTCCAAGGTGCGCAATGGCCATGCGAGACACAACTGGTGCCGCGCGTTAGCCTTGCGGCGCATAGTTGGTTCCGCGTGATAAGTCATGCAACCAATCCCTTCCCAGACGTAAAAATTCTATTAATTTTTTATTAAATCAAGGGTAAACTGGTCCGTTCACTTAAATAACTCCCACGACTTCTTTTAAATACCCAAAGTCATCCTAATCTAGCAGATTCATTCCCAAATCCCTAATCCCTTTTTTGTCTCAAATCTCATGAAATCAAGAAGGGATTTTCAAGATCTAAAGCTCCCAAGTTCAAGGTGGTTCTCCAAAAATTCTTTCTAATTGAAGTTTTCCCTGAATCAAATTAAAAACTCCCCTCTTATCCTCTTTAAGTCCAAGAACTCTCAAAGCTTCAAAAAGCAAGGACTAAGGTTAATTCTCACAATTTTCTTCCTATTTATTCATTCAAAAGGCATGTTGGACAATTCCTACTCCCATTATTATCATAAAGTACATATTTTAACTATTCTTGTGTATGTTTTATTGAAAATTTGAAACTAGGGTGGAGAATGTTTTACATGAAAGCTTGCTTTGATTTTTCTCTATTTATAATCTGATTTTCTATGACTATTTGAGGATTTTGAGGCTTGAACATACTATTTGAAAAAAGGTGGATTTCATTATATAGATTCAAAATGTCAAATGTATGAATGATTGAAATAATGGTTTTCAAAGTTTTTTGAAAAAACTTTTGAATCACAACGTTGAACAAAAATGACACCCCATCCTTTTGAATATAACAAATGCATTGAATTTTATGATTTTTTTGAGATTATCATGTAAATTAAACGATGATTATGGTTATGATTTTGAATGAAGGGGTTAATGAGTTCATAATATTTTATGATAATCATTTCTTTGGCATGATATGAATGACTTGCAAGTCTTGGTATAACGGTACCAAATGTGAATGCCTTATTGAAAGATTCCATGAATAAAAAAAAGGAAAAATATTTTAATTGGTCTCATAAGAGGACTGTGTAGTGGTATCGATAAGGTGTAGTCCTTGTGACTAACACTTGAAACCGTGTTTGCTGACTTGAAAGGTCTTGTGCTGAATGAAAGATGACCACTATATGCTTGCTTCGCGCAGTTGTGTGCAGTTATGTTTATGATATGATGGACAAAATATGACTACCTCGGTCCATGTGACTAACATGGATTGGAACCCTACCGGTTGGAGAGTATCAGACCCATATAGCCCGTGGTTACTTAATGTCAATGTAGACTACATAGTCAGAAGTTAAGGTTTTCAAATGATTATGTTTCTTTTACATTTTTTGACACTTATTACTTATTATCTTTATTTTGAGCTTATGATATGAACTATATAAACTATGTTAAACTACTTTGGGTTCTATTTCCCTGAGTTGCATGCCAGTACTCATCGTACTGATCGTCCTCAGACACTATATCATTTCATGATATAGGTTTAGAGGCATCTTCCCGTAATTTTGTGCAATATTAGGACCTTCACACTCTCTCTTTGGACAACTGGTGACAAGTGGTGAGCCCTCCATCCTTTAGAACGCGTTTGGTCATTTCACTCAAGTTTTGGTCTTTCTTTTGTTTTATGGAATAGTCGGGGCCTTGTCCCAACCTAGAAATTCTATTCTTAAAGTTAAAGGCTTCTTAGACTGAGTCAAATAAATGTTTTCATGTCATATTTCAGGACTTGAGATTTGATTGTTGATTTCTTTGAACTTCATAACTTATGGTCCTATTTTTCGCACTTTAATTATAACTATGCTTATGAAGTAATGCTAAGGGATCATCTCGAACCTTTATTATCTTAGAATGCCTGTCATGAACCAGGGTCTTGGATCGGGTGGTGAAAAATTATAAATAAATACTTGTCAATCATCTGCAACTTGTCATTAACCACAATAATTCAAACCACGGGCAATATAACAAAGCTTAAAGTGGATGAACTTGTTAAAGAGCTTTCAACTCACTGTCTTGACACTATTGGAACCAAAATCATTTTGGTTAGCACCTAATAATCTCATTTTTCTTTTTGTACTACCTAGTGTTATTTCGGATTCAAAATTTCTATTTCTTCTTATATTAATGTATTTCTTTATTTTCTTTTATTGAGTATACATATCAGGAATATCTCAGTAGTTCAGTTGGTTAGCTAGCTGAACTTTCTTACTTGTTGGTAACAATTCAATTCCCCACCTTGTAGTCCTCTCGCCTTTTTTCCATCCTCTACCCCATTTTAAAAAAGGCATAGTACATATATAAACACACCCTTTAACTTGGTGCTAACTTGCATCTATGACCTCCAACCTCTTTTAACCCCTCCCTAGGAGTTTCCACCCCATTTTTCTTATTTGGTGACTCAAACTCATAACCTTCGGGTTGCCCTCCAACTTTGAATGTACACCTTTAACTCGTGTAAAGTTGAACAAGTACACACTCTTGTCCTACATGACATAATACACGTAATAAGTGATATTGCCATATAGGACACACATGTCTATTTGTTCAACTTTACTCAAGTTTAAATGCTTACTTGTGCACATTCAAAGTTGAAGGGCATGGATGCAAGTTGGTGTCAAGTTAAAAAGGACATGTTTATGTATTATGCCTTTAAAATAAAAGAAAAAATTAGTATACATAATGGGGAAATTTTACGTAAGGAGATTGGAGGAGGCTATTAAGAAAAATAAAAGCAACAATTGAATGGTGATGGGAAAAGATTTAGGGTTTATGATTCTAACTCAATTGGGTCAGGGAAAATAAATGTCGTGTAGTAGTATAAGAAAATGAGTGTTAAGGAGTTAAGGGAGGTAGCTACCTTTTGTGGGATTTCCATTACTGGGTCGAAGAAAAAACTTGTTGGAAGGCTTTGTGTTGTTATTGATTCATAGAATAATGAATCAAAAGATGATCTTGGAGGTACTATAGTAGTGTTGTTGCTGTGGACAAATCTTTTGTACTACTTTATACTCCCCATGTTTCAATTAGTCTGTTTAATTTGAATTGATATAGAGTTTAAGAAATTAAAGAAACTATTGAATCTTGTGGTTTAAAACTAATGATATGTAGAATATATCGAACAACAACAACATACCCAGTATATTCTCACATAGTGGGGTCTGGGGAGTATAAAATGTACGCAGTCCTTACCACTACTTCCGACGAGATAGAGAGGCTGTTTTGATAGACCCCTGACTCAGGACAAAAAGACAGTAAACAAAGGTGTAATAAAACATGAAACAAGATAAAATAATAGAAAAACACCCACGAGATAGCACACAGCTAACCCAAACCCTCCTAGCTAGAAACTCCAACCTATGGACAAATCCCTATGACTACTAGCAAGGATACACCCACACGCACTATCCCTATAACCTAATTTGCATCATCCATACCTTCCTATTTAGGGTCATGTCCTCAGTAAGCTGTAACTACACCACGTCACGTCTAATCACCTCCCTTCAATATTTTTGGCCTACCTCTACCCTACCTGAAACCATCCAAAGCCAATCTCTCACACCTATAAATTAGGGCATCCGTGCCCCTCCTCATAACATGACCAAACCATCTCAACATCACTTCCCACATCTTTTCCTCCATTGAAGCCACACCCACCTTTTCCTGAATAGGCTCATTCCTAATCCTATCTCCCCTATTAAGTCTATGCATCAAATGCAACATCCTTATCTCCTCCACCTTCAACTTTTGGATGTGTGAGTTCTTGACTAACCATCAGTCTGCTCCATATAACATGGACGAATGGACTGCTACTCTATAGAATTTGCCTTTGAGGGGAACCTTCTTATCATACAAAACTTCCCAGGTGAGCCTCTATTTTATCCACCCTGCCCCAATACGGTGAGTGACATCCTCGTCAATTTCTCTATTCCCTTGAATCATTGAACCAAGATACTTAAAACTATCCCTCTTATAAATAACCTGGGAATCCAACTTCAGTACCACCTCATCCTCATGCTTTACGTCATTGAACTTGCATTCTAAGTACTCCGTCTTGGTCTTACTCAACCCGAACCCTTTAAACTTCAAGGTTTGTCTCCAAACCTCCAATTTATCATTAACACCCCCCGAGTCTCATTGATAAAAACTAAATCATCCACAATAGCATACACCAAGGCACCTCTCCATGAATACGCCAAGTTAACAAATACATTACCAAGGAAAATAAAAATACGTTAAGAGTTGATCCCTAGTGTAACCCCGTCAAGATAGGGAAATGCTATGATTCTCCTCCCATCATCCTTATCCGAGTCTTTGCTCCATCATATATGTCTTTAATTGATCTGATGTATGCCACAAGGACCCCTCTAACCTCCAAGCATCTCCAAAGAACCTTCCTAGGGACTTTGTCGTACGCCTTCTCCGGGTAGAATATATCGAAATATTCTTTAATTATGGTCTTAAGCATGCCATGTGAAGAGACATTCTTTTTGAAACAGAATAAAAGGTAAAGTAAGACAAACTAAAACTAGTTTTGTTTTACAATTTAATTCGGACTTTCACATTTTACTTCTACTTCATCGCATAAATATTTGTTTTTTCTTTTCCAAAGAAAGTGGCTATTATCAATAACTTTCAACTATAGCAGCCAGGAAAGCTCCAAAGATTTCATGGGAAATTAGAAGTTGTGGCTTATAAATAGAAAGATGCGGAGATATGGGGTAAAGGGTATTCATGATATTTGGAAAGATTTATGCGACTACCTCACTCACCACCATGAACAAGACCTATCCGGATTAGTTGGTTTTGAATTATTAATAAAAAAGATGGTAAATCCTATCATTGTATTTTCTTTTTTCATTTGGATCTTATCAACTTAGAGAGTGTCTATATTAAGAAACTTCTCGTATTTGGACTATCAAGATCGACTACTAGAAGTGATTCTACTTCAAAGTTGTCTGAGCTATAGCTAAACCTACCCTTTGTACAAAAATGTGGTGCCACGAGATATTCGATTTGAGTGTACCTTCTCATTGGGGCATGTCTTCCATTATTAGAAATCTTGGGTTAGGGGGACGAGACTAGTTCATTGACCCAGACCATGGCCCGAGACCATTGGGAGGGGGCTTGGCACACTGGGAAGGATCTTCTTGAAAAACATACTATGGCTTAGCAAGTTAGGAGTGGAGGCCGAATCATTTTCTAAAGATTGGAGGGAATAATGATTTTCACTATTCGCCAAAATTAGTGTTTTACTAACTTGTCAATCTGAGATGACAACAACAACACCTAGTGTGATCCCAAAAGTATGGTCTGTGGAGTGTGGGGTGTACGCGGACCTTACCACTGAGATGACATGATTGCAAACTATTACACTTTTCATATATTTTTTTTAAATAAAAATAAAATCCTCATAAGCTAAATTTTAAAAGCGCAACCAAGGGGGGCTAAAACTTACCTTACCAATCCTAATGAGGTGATGAACCTCAACTAATTAACAAACATGAAGAAAATAAGAGCTAGAGAGAACTAGTATTCTATGATCATCACATAGTCTGTTATACACTTTATGATGAAATTAAAAATGAGAATGCTTAAATAATGTAAAAATATAAAAGCCACGAAGAAAGTTGAGTTATCAACCTCAAATTTCCTTGTAACTAAAACAAGCTAATTCCAACTCTTTAATAATTTGAATGTTAAAATAAAACAACCAAACTAATCGCAACTCTTATATATTTTGAATGTTAAAATAAAACAACCTACATAGAATCCTTACTTAAAATAAATAAACTATAAATCAACTAAAATTTAAAAACAAGAAAAAAAACTAAAGCAAAAATAAAATGATCTTCTAGTTGATCTTCATTACTCAAAGTCCTGCAAAACTAATCCTCTCCTCTACATAGACACTGGAAGATTATACCGAGGACAAGTCTGATAGTGAGTACAACTCCAGTGACTTTGACGAATATATCTAGCATTTGTGGTAAACAGGGTTGTGGTTTGAAGAATCCAACGTACCACATAAAACTAATGACACAGAATTCCATCGCAGCATAGAGTATGATGCAAAGACAGTCCTTGCCATGTTTATTTTACTATATTGTTAGATTATGAGGGATATTTATAGTGGGGGATGTTGTATATTTTTTCCTTAAGGGTATGTATTAAGCACATAAATAAGAAGGAAAATATGAATAAGGTAATAATTGGACAACATATAAGGAAATTAGTGTAAATTTTTATTAGTGTAAACAAGGAAATAATTGCACAACATACGTAAGGAAAGGAAATCAATGTGAATTACTTTTAGTGTAAATAGGAAATATATATTACGAATTTCTTTTCTCTCAAACGAGGTCTTTGCTGAGGAAATGGAAAAAAATACACAGAGAATTAAAAGTATTGAAGGGTATAGGGAGAGTACAGCTATCATGCTTTACTACACTAACCAAGACGTAAGCGAAGGGTAAATGATTAATAAATGAGAGGAAAAAAAAAAGAGAATTACTCACCAAGACTATTCAACTAAAACTGTCTCTGTTTAGGGCTACGATGTCTTGAAAATGATTTCTGATGTAATTGGACAGTCCAACAGAACACTGCTTGAAAATTTCAGCAGGTAAGCTTGTCTGGTTATGGTCAATGATCAATGCGTATCTGCTTAGCCCTAAACACATCGACTGTTTCTGTAATTTTAGAAGCTTCTGGAGCTGCTTGTAACGTAACCATGAATATATGGTTGCTGATATTTTCATCATTTTTATATTGCAGTCCAGTCATTCCTCATGATCACACGTGGTCGCTTTTCTAAGAATTTCCAGATTACCGACCACAAGTGATCGTTTTTTCTGGCAAATTTTTTTAAAAAGCAACCACTTTTGATCGATTTTTCTGGTTATTATTCCTAAGACCGACCACAAGTAGTCGGTTTTTCTAGTAATTTTATAAATTTTTTTACAGAACATATATATATATATATATATATATATATATATATATATATATATATATATGCTACATTCCATCAAACCTGCTGTACAATAAAGTCCACCAATCAAATTTAATATGTAATCAACCATCATAAGAATACAAACATTAAAAATCAAACTATTAACACAAAATTTATCAATGTTCCAAAAATAAACTACAAAACATACAAAAGACTATGAAACTACAACTCGTCATCCTCATTCCCATCCTCAGTCATAGAATCTGAATCCTCTGTGGTGTAATAATCATCAGTGAGCTTAGGCCTTTCGCAGCCCGAGGTGCATCATCAGAACAAGGAGGAAGAATCTGTGCAGATTGAAGAAAACAATTGATGTGCTCCTGCATCATTCTCATTTGTGATGTTGTTTCCTCCTCTTTCTTCTCCGCCCTCTCAGTCTCTGCAGCAAGCTCTTTAGTGAGTTAAGAAACCGTATTTTGTAGCAAATCATCTGTTTCTCTATCAACTGATGAGGTAAAGGATGCTTCACCAGACGAAAACCTAATATTCTCCGTGAAGCATTTTCTGTGGTAGCCGTAGTATGTGCCTCTAACTGGAAAACTCACAGTTTGTTTTAAGTACTCCTCCTCTACATCTTTTGGTATTGTTTCACCCTGACTTTTAGAAGGCTGAGTACTACGATACTCATTAATCAACTGTATATATTTATCCTATATTCAAAGTAAAGTTAAAATTAATAATAAAAAAATATTAAACTATTCATACTTAAATAATATCAACTATGAGAAAATTTTTTTCATAAATACAAATATGATTCTTACATGGGTAGCTTTTGCACGAGTCTCAACCCTGACATCTTCATCTGTTAATTTTTTTTTCTTTACGTGGGTCTTCTCGAATAGCTCATGTAAAGCTACCTTCCTACCCAATATTTTTTTGCTGCATATGATAAAATTATTAATCTTCAAGATAAAAAAATAATTAAAATAGAAATAAACAATTAAATTCCTAAAAGTTACATACCATTTTTTGCTCCATAGCAATCCGTCTAACAGCTCCCGCAATATGTAGAGAGTCATCCTTGACTTATGCCCTGCCTTTCTTTCCTTTTTCTCTTAACTTTTGAAATTCTTCGCTATTCCAATAACAAAGAAAATCTTCCCATATTCCGCGTTCTATAAATCTTGGTTATTTCATATTTTTTCTTGCATAACCAACAGGCCTTTTATTCTAACAACGATGACAATCAAACCATGATTTTTTCTGCCATGTTTCAATGTGAAAGATTTTATATTTTCCATGCAGTATGGACAAGCTAACTTTCCAACTGTCATCCACCCAGACAACATTTCATAAGCAGAAAAATCATTAATAGTCCATATTAGATAGACACGCTGCTTGAAATTCTGTTTAAGTGAAATATTCCAAGTTTCAACCCCCTCATGCCATAAAATTTATAGCTCATCAATCAAAGATTGCAAGTAAACATCTATACCATTTTTTAGATTACGTGAGCCAGGAACAACAAAATTCAGAAATATATATGGACTAGCCATCAATATTTCAGGAGGAAGATTATACGGGGTGATAAATACAGGCCAACATGAATATGGTGCAGCACCAACAAAAAAAGGTAAGAAACCATCCGCACATAATCCCAATCGAATATTTTGTGGCTCAGCTACCAAATTTGGATAAGTTACATCAAAATGCTTTCAAGCCTCTCCATCAGATGGATGGCACATAACACCAAGGGCCTTCTATTTTCACTGTGCCATCTCATATGAGGAGCTGAGTTGTTTGATGCATACAACCTCTTCATCCTTGGTATAAGAGGTAAATAATGCATCGCCTTAATAACATTTTTATTTCCATGACAATCACTCTTATAGCGAGGGTGTTGACAAAACTTACAAGACTCTAGTTTAGCATCTTCCTTAAAATATAACATGCAACCATTTTCACAACAATCAATTCTAATCGAGGAGAGACCTAACTTTGACACCATTCTTTTTGCCTTATAGAAAGAATCAGGAACCTCTAAAGCGGGGTCAACTAACTCTTTAATAAGGTCTATCATAGAATCCATTCCTCTTTCAGTAATATTCCAAGAAGATTTAATACTTAATAATCTAACAACAACAGACAATTGAGAGTGCGAACACCCATCAAACAAAGGATGACTAGCAACATGCAATTCTTCATAAAAATGGTGTGCTTCTCTATTGAGAACATCTTCGACATTTCCCTAAATTCGACCCCTTGTTGCATCCCTAAAGCATCATGCACCATTTCTGTCATCCTAGTATCTTGATAGTTATTATGTCCTATAGACCTACTACTTTCAGCAACACCAAAGTTATTTTTCCCAATATCACAATGACTAGTATGTAATCTTAAAAAGTCCTCATGAAACCCCTTTTCTATAAAGATGATCCTTCACAACTTCTTCTTTTAGAATGCTTGTACCATTACATTTTACACAAGGACAACGAATCACCCGAAAAAGTGACCAATCATCAAGTGTCTTGGCATGTTCTATAAATCGATTGACACCTTCAACAAATTCCACCCTAATTAAGTTCTATCTACACAATCAATCACATTCAAGTAATTAGTTCAGGTCACAATTTCATATTTCAAGTGACTACATTTAACCATTTTCAAGTATCTAACCCACATTTCAAGTGACTACACTTAACCATTTTCAATTCATGAATTCACATTTTAAGTGACTACACTTAATCATTTTGAAGTCACTAATTCACTTCTCAAGTCACCACACTTTACTAAATTCGAAACACAAATTCACCTTTCAAGTAACTAAATTCAAAACGCAAGTCACTAATTCATAATTCGAGTCCATAGACTTAAACATTTTTAAGTCACTAATTCACTTCTCAAGTGACTAAACCATTTTCAAGTCACGAATTCAAAATACAATTTCATCTTTCAAGTAACTACACCAAACCATTTTCAAGTTACTAATTCACTTCTCAAGTGACTACACTTTATCATTTTGAAGTCACTAATTCACTTCTCAAGTGACCACACTTAACTAAATTCAAAACACAAGTTCACCTTTCAAGTAACTACACTTAAACATTTTCACGTCACTAATTCACTTCTCACGTGACTACACTTAACTAAATTCAAAACACAAGTTCACCTTTCAAGTAAATAAATCCATTTTCAAGTAACTAATTCATGATTCAAGTCAATAAACTTAAACATTTTGAAGTCACTAATTCACTTCTCAAGTGACTACACTTAACTAAATTCAAAACACAAGTTCACCTTTCAAGTAACTAAATCCATTTTCAAGTAACTAATTCATAATTCAAGTCAATACACTTAAACATTTTCAAGTCACTAATTAACTTCTCAAGTCACAACACTTAACTAAATTCAAAACACAAGTTCACCTTTCAAGTAACTAAATCCATTTTCAAGTAACTAATTCATAATTCAAGTCAATACACTTAAACATTTTCAATTCACTAATTCACTTCTCAAGTGACTACATTTAACTAATTTTCAAGTGACTACACTTAACCATTTTCAACTCTCTAATTCACATTTAAAGTTACAACACCTAACCATTTTTAAGTCATGAATTCACATTTCAAGTGACAACACTAAACCAATTTCAAGACATGAATTCACATTTTCAAGTGACAACACTTAACTAATTCCAAAACACAAGTTCACCTTTCAAGTAACAATACTAAACCATTTTCAAGTCACTTAATTCACTTCTCAAGTGACTACACTTGATCATTTTGAAGTTACTAATTAACATTTCAAAACACCACACTTAACCATTTTGAAGTAACTAATTCACATTTCAAAACATTATTCTTAATCATTTTCAAGTAACTAGTTTACATTTAAAGTGCCTAGACTTAACTAAATTCAAAACACAAGTTCACATTCTCAAATAACTACACATAATCATTTTCAAAACATAAGTTCATATTTTAAAGTAAATTATTCCTTAGATACTTAATCACTTTCAAGTAACTAATTCATTTATAGTATAAGTCAAGCAATTCAACAAGTTTAATAAGCAAATAAGTAGAGGCATCACATGTCCCTCTCATACCATATAATCATCACAAAACTTATGGATTTCAAAGCCTTCTACAATAAACAATCTCACCTTAACACTACATTTAAAGACTTTATTATAAAAAAATAGAGTGAAATCAACTTACCTTTGCTTGGCCTAAGTTGAAGAGAAAGAGACAAGCGGTCACTGAAAAATAGCAAAGTAATCCTTTTCTCATATTTGAGTCCGGTTAAAACATCTGCAACATTGACAATATCTAATTAGTTATTTAAATTTTGAAATTGGACAACTTACTAGTAAACTATTTTATCCTTAAAACATGATCTGCTAACAGTCAAGTAATTTTTACTGTATTGAAAAGAAATCCCAATGATTTTTACAGCATTGAAATCCCATATAACTAATTTTAACTAATTTTTAGTTCAAAAATCAAGATACCGATTAAAGAAATCCCATATAACAAATCAAGAAATCCAAAAAATGACTAAAAATATTGTAAAATTCTACCTTAATACATCAAGATACTGGTGAGACACACGAGCTGTGAGAGGTCGCCGGTGACTGAGCTGTGAAACGTTTTGGGTTCTTGCGATATGTGAGCTGTGAGAGGTCAGGTCGCTGAGATGAGGTCGTCGGTGACTGAGTTGCTGAGTCAGTCACTGAGTAGATGAGTTGTTGTCGTCGCTGAGTTGTTGTCATCATCGGTGAGTTGCTGTCGGAGAGGTCGGGTCGGTGAACTGAGGTGAGGTCATAGTTGTGATGTTGGGTAATACAAATTGATTGTGATGATTTGAGTATAGGGTGATTACAAAGTAAAAAAGGGTATTTTGATGGGTTGGATCGGGTTAATGATCGGGTATTACAAAATTATTGACAAAACCAATTATAAGTGCTCGATTTTTTTTTTAAAATACTATCGAAAAACGATCATTTGTGGTTATTTTTTTTAAAAAAAATTAAAATTTTAATAAATTAGATAATATTTATAATAACATCCAAATAATTTAATGCAATGTATATATAAATCAGATAATTAGTTATTTTATAATCACATTAACATGAGTAATATATTTCCTCAATCATATAATAATATCAATGCATTTCATAAATTAGAATGAATTTTTGATTAATTAGATTTTAAATATGATATTATATGTATACCTCGTAATACAATGTTTTAATCAAATAAATTATCAGTTAATTAGCTTACGTTATTACAACTTCAACAATATACCATTGTCTACATTGACACAAGTAATATATATATTTTCTCAATAGTATGATATCAACAAATTATTCAAAATATTATAATTAATAGATTCAGTTATCTAGCTTTTGATTATTGCATACGTCACTATACGAGATATACAGATATATACATATATTCTATTGTCTATCAGCTTCCAAATATGTACTATATACATCACATACACGATTTTGTTACCCCATAATAATACAATTCACATATTCTCAGATGAATTATCGATTAGCTTATCTTATGTTATTATACCCTCAATAGTATACTATTAACTTGTGTAGACACGTAACTTTACCTTTCCCAAAATCAATTTTTACCTATTCACGTACCTCACCCCCACTAGCTGACAGTCAGGGGTCGGTTGGTATAAGTATAAGTTATTTTATCCCATGTTTGGTTGGTGGAATAACTAATCTTGGAATAATTCATCTTGAGATTAATTGTCCCGAGATAATTTGTTCCAAACCAAATGACCCTTGACAGTATACAGTGCATGCGACAAAATTCAAAGGGGAGGTTTATATATATATATATATTTACTCTTATCATATACCTACTCTTCCCTAAAAATAAGGGGAGACACACGTGTACCACCCACTCTCTGTACACACCTAACACTCACCACAAGCATACACCCATACTCACATCTTTCACTGGTCAACAACTTACACACACTACACTACCATCTTTTTCTTTCACTCATACAACAATAATATATACACACCCACATCTCTCAACTCTCATACACATACAATGACAACACACATCAATACACACACATAGCCATTGGAAATGCGCACACACACAATTCATCGGAGACACACAACACTACACATACATAGAGAGGAGAGCGATGGAGATAGGAGAGATCAAGAGAGAAAAAAATCTAGAGGGAGCAATATTGAGTGAGAAGCGGAAGAATTTGATGGTTATCGACGAGTTTCTCTCCGAAAATATGTCAAATTTTCCACCGATAAACACTGTCGTCGTCGTCCATCGCCGTTCTCACAAGACCCGCCGACAGATGGCTCACCAGTCTTGTTTCCTTCCTAAAAATTATCTGGATTCGGATATTGAGTTGTTTTTATTCGTTGTTCAAGGTTTTCCGTTCGAGGATTTCGAGTTCGGACTTTATTATCGCACTATTATCAACAAAAAATTCATTTTTGTGAGGTAAAATTCTTAACTCTACTCGTTTTTATTATCTCAACGTGGTTGATGATGTGATTAGTGGTGTGTTTTGAAGTGTATTTGAGTTTTTATAATTATCATGGCTTGATTGATTGATTTTATATCGAAATTATTTAATCATTGATTAAGGACAGAATCGGGGAGGGATGAATCTTGAAAACGTGAATATGGATTAATTTGATTTATTGTTGGTGGTTTGATTTGGAATGAGTGTTGATGTTTGTCAAACCCAATAGTATCATGTTTTAGGCCGAAATAAATAGGCAAATCTTAGGTTGGGTAGGCAAATTGTAGGAATCAATATTGTTGGGTAATTAGCTGTTTATTGAATGAGTTTGTTGCACATAGTTGAATTGTATTCATTTTTGCCAGGAAATGCCCCGAGGAAATTATATTTATTCATCGGAGAATTCCCCGAAGTATCATTTATGCGAAGGATGTTCGTGATCAAGACCCAAAACACCGGGTGGATCTTAGTCTAGGATTAGCTTAGAAAAGAATTTACATTTTTTGCATTTTTTGCATTTTTCTATTTTTGGACTGTATAATTCGGAATGTACATTATTTTATTTTGAATTTTTGTTTGGTTTGTTTGTTTTATTGGTTTATATATTTCATAGTGTCGTACTATCCTATATATACTTCACGAAGCGACCGTAGTCGTACCACAGGACTGAGGGGTGACTAACACCTTCCCCTCGGTCAAAAGAATTCCTTAACCAGAATCTCTGTTTGCGAATTAGTTTGTAGCGTCAAACCATTTTGAAAAAGGATTTTCAAAGGTGACTTGGCACACCCAATTAATGTCAAGTGGCGACTCTGAATTTAATTGTAAAAATCTTTTTTGGAAACAAAATTTTCATCTTTTTACCCTTAATAATTAAACCCTTTCAAACTTAAAATTCAGTCTTTTTGGTAATAAAGGGGTGTGACATCTCTGGCGACTCTGCTGGGGAGCTTTCAAAATTCAAGCTTATTTTTGACTTGTATCGTCTTAGTTTGACACTATAGGTGTATAGATACCTTATCGTTTATGTTATCATTTTTGTCATTATTTTATCATTATTGAGTGCCTACGTGCTACGTGTTTACTGTTTTTCTCTTATGCGTTACCGCTTTATATCTGTCATCATTTGTATAACCCGAGTCATTTTTTTCGCAACAAGTCCCGTAGTACACGTTGTGTACACGACCTCTAGTTGAGTCACCCTTATTTTAGGAGGGGGAACCGTCGATTGGTATGGAGTGGGTGAAAAGCTATCGCAGCCACTATCGACCATATGCTCCCCTGAACTACCTTCTTAGTGAACCCCAACACAGGTCCGCCTTTAGGTCATGCTTATCTGCATCATATTGAGACCTAGCAGGATTCACTTGGTCCTTTGTAGGAGACTCATCCTAAAGCATACCTACATGCTAATTATTGAATCTTTGAGGGAAATTGGTCATTTGACGAACTGATTTGGGGAAAAGCATGTGCTAGAATTAAAGAAAAGTGTGTAGGCAAGGAAAAATTGAAAAAAGAAAAGAAAAAGAGATTCATAGTTTTTAGAATTCCTTATGGATTTTGTTTTTTCACAATCCAAAAATTCAAAAAAGTCTTTTACCTTTTGCTCATTTCTCATAACCAAAAACATCAAAAAGTTTTTTCTTTTTAATCCTTTAGTAAGCATTCATAATTCAAAAATTTTAAAAAAAATAAAAATTCAATAGCAGCTTTTTATAAAAGAAAAATTCAAAAAGATAGAAGTTTTGTACAATGAAAATACCAAAAAAATTTTCCTTTCATAGTTGTTGGTGTCATTTTTGTGTGAAGTGTCAAATTGAAAACTCAAAAAAAGTTTTTTATTGACGTTTTCTTAATTTTATTTTTATCATCTGTTTGTGGTCGTGTCTCTCAAGTTCAGGTTCAGTCGGTTATTTAATCCTTAATTGTTCAATCTGGATGAACTACGCATACCTGATTATTATTCATCGGGGAGGGATATGCAGGCAACCCTCGGTGGGTCCGGTAATATTTTATTTTGGTCACTGTCTTAGTCCTGACATAGTGTCTTTCTCCTTTTAGTCTAGTGTCGTTGGTTAATCTTGGCCAAGTAGGCTGATTGCACTTAGTGGTACCATTTGTTTTAATTTGAGTTATAAATTTGTTTGTCCCTTCGTTTCCATGACACCTGTCCGCATCAAAATCCCAAGGGTCGGGAATTTTTACCTTCTTATCTAATGTTAAATCGTAAGTGTTGTGTGTTCTTACATGATGGATCCGTCTCCGAGGTCTAGACTCCTGATGGTTTCTAAAGTTCCCAAAAAGTTAATTAAGTGGTGGGACATGTTCAACTACTCTAAAAAGCACGAGTTAACAAATAAGTTAGGCATTCTCACTTCTCTCCTATCTATCACGCCCCGTCCAGACTTGATTGAGGCCATATTGACTTTTTGGGATCCAACTTGTTTGGTGTTTAGGTTCGGGAGTTGTGAAATGATACCCTGGCAGAAATATCTGGTTTATTTAAATTGTCTTACATTAAAAAGCTGATGATTCGAGCACGGGTCATTCTCCCATAAGGTTTCTCTACGATTATGGATTGAAGGTTAATAACCATCTGGGATGCCTTAACCAATCTTGGGTCTCCTTCGATTGCTTGTATGCTCAGTTTCTCCCCCTAGACGGTTTCAATTATTTTTGGGATGAATTTTACACAACTAAAAAGAATTGAGAGAAATGTCGTCTTGAGGTCTTCACCCTTTCTTTGTTAGGCACTTTAGTATTCCCCCTGAAAGAAAGGCATATTAATACTCATTTTCAATCTATAGTGAATGCCTTATTTCACAAGGATAAGAGAGACAAGGTCACTATCATACCTATGATCTTAGAGGGGATATATAAAGCTTTGATCGAGGTAAAAGAAGGTATGGGATTTTTTTAGAGAAGCAACCTAGTATTGCAACTATGGATGATGTAGAATTTGCAAGTTCCTTCTTTGATTGAACCAGAAGTGGTTGACCGTTGTTTGCCCAGTCGAGTGGAAACCATGGAACATAGAATGCGCTTTGTTAAATTCTCATTATCTGTGGGAGTCGACGCTTGGGTTGAATTCCTCGAATCAAGAACAGATGACAATATACTGTGGACCTATCTATGGCTCCACCCAAAAATAATCTTGGTTGGATGTAGTATGCAACTTCTTCTTATTTTAATTGGGCTCAATTGTAATCCCCTTAGGGTAATATGCCAGTTGGTTAGATTGCAAGATGTTTCACCGATAATGGACCTCCAATAAGATGTTGAGTTCTTTAGAGATCAAGCTGGGGGTGAGATTAAATATGAGCAGTTCTGGTATAACACAATATGGCAGGGCGTGTATACTCTCATGGCAGGTTCAGATAATCCAGGATACACTCAAAGGTATGGAATCTGGGTACGATCTGTGCCTCGGGGTGTCATTAGGCCATTACCAGCATAACTTAGAGGGAGAATGTAGGAAACATGCATAGTTAATAAAAATAAGGGTGAAGATATGGGGGCCAAAGTGGAATCGTTGAGGGTTCAGTTTCAGGTTTGCTCACAACTGTGGAAGGGCATCAGAAAAATCTTTTCAGGTGTACTCCCCAAGAAGCAAGAATACGTGCCAGAAGCTTTCTCCCAAATATTAAAGTGTCATTGCACGATATATTACAAAGTTTGAGTGGGAGAGTGAGAACTTCATAGACAAGTCCATCTCAGCCAAGGTCATCACGCAGCGCAACAGTTTGAAGGGGAACTTCCTATCTTTTATTTAGTTTAAGTCCTTTATTTTTCTGTCTTTGTATCATTGTGTCTTTGTTAGGTCGGTGTCAAGTTTGTTTCAACATTGGAGTCTTCATTATGAGTGTTACACATGTTGTCTGTTGGTCTAGAGTGTTGTTCAGTCTTTGTGTATTAGTATTAAGGTTGTCTTAAATTCAAAATCTGTATTAGTTGTTTCTTTTATGAAAATATAGTGATGTTGCGTTGTTCTTTCTTTTCATTTGTTTTTTGTCATTAAAATAAATCAAAAATAAAAAAATCATCAAACTTTGTGATTACATCCCGAACTACACAAAATCTGATTCATGTGCAATATGATGCATAGACAACCTACTTTTAGGTTCGATCTAATCATTTTGTTTCTTTGTTTCCCTTTTCCCTTTTTGAAGAAAGCAAAACCCATAAAGAATGATAAAAAGAAAGAATAGTGAGAGAAGAAAAGATAAAGAGAGGAGACTGATACAAAGAAAGGAAAAGCGAGGGCGAACAAACGAGAAAAGCAAAATGCAAGTAGGTGTAAGAAGAAGCAAGTGTAAAAAAAAAATTAGGATGATGTTAAAATAACCTCATTACCCTCGAAGACATGTAGAAATATGAATGAATCTAGGATAACATACAATGTGATTACTATGTTTGTTGTGTGACCTAATCCTAACGAGTTTTGTATTAGATGAGGATGTTCTTTCAGATAGAAGGTGGTTGGTTTGTAGCACTTTGGCAGATCATCCTTATTTCACAAGGTCGAAAGCAAAGCTTGCCATGGCTGATAGGGAAATTGAAAACTCGCTCATTGACCCAGATCAGGTTCCTAGAGAAAGAGGTTCAGAACATAATAATGAGATATTGAAACTCAGACAACAACTGAAAGATCTGCATCGAGCATGGGATAGTGGTATGCCTCCTACTCTATTCCCTGATGATCTTGGGAACATTTCCAATTGCCCGCCTCTCTCCTAGGTGTAATTTTCTACTCCTACAGATACACCTCAGCATGCACCAGGTTTCACTCTACGTCAGTACTATCCTGGCACTTCTAGTGTTCCCTAGGTAGTTCCCCAACCAAGGTCTACTACTCAGCCAGCACCACCCGTGGCACCTGTGTTTATGGATCCACCACCACCTAAATCTCCTACTTATGCTGCACGTCCAATAATCACGCTCTCTCAGTCTTCTAGTGAGCCAGTGTTTAGAATGGCAGAGGATCATCATCATACTCCGGATCCTACCTTGAATATGAATGATCCATATTATTACAATCAGTCTCCTGTATTTCTATTTGATACAGAGAAGCCTGTTGCGATCGAAGAATAGAAAGGCATAACACAGAAATGGAAGAGTTTGGAACAAACCTTGAGAAACCTACAGGGACTCGAGGGTTATAACAGTGTTTCCTATAAAGATCTATGCATGTTTACAGGCGTTAACCTTCCTCTTGGCTTTAAGACGCTGAAGTTTGAGAAGTATGATGAACATTGCAATCCCGTGGAACATTTGAGATGTTATTATAACCAACTAAGAGGTGCAGGAGGAAAAGAAGAGTTACTCATGGCTTACTTTGATGAAAGTCTTTCCGGTCTGGCTTCAGAATGGTTTGTTAATTAGGACATCAACAAGTGGAATAGCTAGGATGACCTGGCTAATGAATTTTTACAATAATTCCAATATAATGTGGAGTTGATTCCTGACAAGAAATCCCTCACTAATATGAAGAAGAAGATTACTGAGAGCTTCAGGGAGTATGTTATAAGATGGTGTAAATAGGCCGCTAGGGAAAACCCCCCGATGAAAGAGAGTAAATTAGTAGAAGTCTTCATTCAGGCACATGATGAAACCTATTATCAACACTTTCTTCCAGCAATGGGTAAATCGTTTATTGAAGCCATCAAAATGGGAGAAATGATAGAAGATATTGTCAAAACCGAATGAATTGTAAGCTTTGCTGCATTGAAAGCTACTACCCAAGCTATTCAGGGTGGTTTAGGAACTTTTAGAGGAACAAAGAGAAAAGAAGATGTAGCAGCTGTTGTAGCCGGACCACATACATACCCGAAAATATCACCTCGTCATTACCCTCAATCTTAAGCCCCAGTCTATACCCAAGCTTCATATATTCCCCCCAATATTATTGCCCTCGATAAAACCTATTGTACTCTGTTCCACCACCTCCATGCCCAATATATAGCGCACAACCATATGTTTAACCCCTTCTTACCCATAATGGCATGCACCAGCTCCTCAAAATCATCCCCAGCTCTATAAAACTACCAAAGACCTGCCAAATCCATTTTTCAACCTAGGCCAGAGTATAAGAAAGAAAGGGCGGTTAAGAATTATTTCACACCTATTGGAGATCCATACACTAGTTTATTTCAGAGGCTGAGAGACTTAAAGATGTTGAGCCTGATTGAAGGAAAGCTTCCAAATTCACCTCTAAGGAATTTTGACTATCCTCTGATATACAGGGGCATGATACGAAAAAATGTTGGTATCTGAAGAAAGCAATTCAGGATCTGATCGACATGAATCAAATTTTGGCACAAGATCCAGAGGTTCCAAACATTCATCAAAATCCATTGTCGGTACATGCTGAAATGAATATGTTGGAGTTGATATACAAAGGTAAAGAGTTCATGGTGTCTCACAAAAAAAATGTTAGGATCCCAATGATGATAGGCGTAATTACACGCCTAAAGTACTATAATTTACCCATATTTTAGCTAAGTTTTGAGGACAAAATATATAATTCATGCACTTTTAGTCCTTTTTCCTGTAAGTGAGCTAACAAACGTGATTAGCAAGTTTTCAGGTATAAATGATGAAGATTTCAGTATTTTATGGATAACTTGACGCCCAAGGAAGATTCACGAAAGAAGGAAAGGAGAGCTTGGACGCCTAGGGACTAAAAGTGACGCATGGAAAACCTGTCCCGGGCAAAAACAGCATTTCCCAAAAACTTTGGGGATCAGCAGTAACTTAGTAGGATTAGGATAATGATGCAGTAACCTAGTAGGACTAGGATAAGTAATGCAGTAGCTTAGTAGGAATAGGATATGGGTGTTATAAATACCCTATGTTGCTGAAGTTTTTATTATCATCTCTCTCCTTTCATACAATCAATTGTACTTCTAGTTCCGAATCATTCTAATTCTTCCATCAATTCGAATTCTCATACTTTTACATTTTATTCAATTAATTCTTATTACTTTCTCTTCATCTATTCTATCTTAAGTTACACAACAAGAGAAACGCTATTCTCAAAGGACTTCACGCCACAAGACACATACTACACGTGAGATCCTATTTTGATATAATGATAATGTCTATTGTGATTTCCATGCACTCATGAATAGTTAAAATTCTCTGTTGGGGTTATGGAAGCCTTATGAGATACTATCTATTGCTATGAGTTTGTGAATTCGTGACACATATGCTGCTTATATCATTATTCTCTTCATCTTAATGCAAATTCTTGTGGTTGCAAACGCATAGAATACGCCAGTATAGCATTAACTTGTTCGAAAGAAAAGTTATATGTCTGGAAAAGAGATAATGTCAAGGTAATAGGGCACCAACCCCTATTAAAAAGTTAGTGCCGTAACTGGATTAACCTCTTGGAGAGTTTGTACCGTTAGACACGCTTTAATCTCGAAAGAGTTAAAGTGAAATAATCCTTGATGGTCGAAAGACGCCTGGATTTACCATAGAATACAATTCTCTATAAGCACATGCATGTCTGAATTCCGCATAACTCATAGCCAATGGAGACGTATAACTCATAAGGTGGACATAACCCCAATTCTCAATTCTCATTGGTTAAACATCTTACTAAACATTCTTTCCTTTTTACTTTGCTATTTTCCGTTTTTACTCTACTATTTTGTTACATTATTGCACGCTACAAAATCCCCCCTTTTACGAGACTTGCACCAAAAGTCTAATAATCTTTGCTTACTTAGTGACCGGCTATTCTCTGTGGGATCGATACCCAACCCAGTTGGGTTATATATTTGACAACGATCGCTTACACTCTTACGAGAGCTGTAGTTTGAGCGTTATCAAAAATTGGCGCTGTTGCCGGGGAATACGGTTGTCAACTAAGTTTGTGATAGTTACTAGACCCTTTGGTCAAAGATTCTCGTACTTTACTTTTAGTTGTTGTTTTTGTTTTCTGCAGGTTTTGTTCAGTGCATGCCAAATACTCGAAGTTCTGGTCAACCATTATTACCCATAAACCCTGAACCGCAACTTATTGGCAGAATGGATGCACAATGTGACATTGACAGAAGGGCGGCTCAACAGGAGCAGGCTAGACTAGCTGCACTGGCAGCTGCTTAAGTGCATCAACCGAATATTGATAACCCAGGTCGTGCAGTAAATCCTGATGATGAGGACCTGGGTGATGAGGAGCTACTGAATCCTAGGCGTACTGATGAGGTGGCGGAACCTATGCATAGGAGAGATCGTCAAGCTAGAATGAGACCTGACCGCCGAGCTTTGCAGGCTCCTTTTGATGATGATGATGACGAGCTGGATGGAGCTGGTGCTGCAGGAGCTATTATTCCTCCGCCCTTGGCATCTGGAGCAAAGTTCAATATCACCAGCACTATGATTCAACTATTGCAGCTCAAGGGATTATTTGGTGGACTTGCCGGCGATGATACGAATATGCATCTGATCAATTTCATCACAACATGCAAGTCATTCGACAATCCAGGCGTTGGACAGAATGCAATTCGGCTGCGCTTATTTCCATTGTCTCTATCTGGGGAGGAAACTCTATGGTTGAATGGGCTGACTCCTGATTCTATTACTAATTGGAGGCAACTGAAAGACGCTTTCCTAGAAAGATTCTTTCCGCCATCCAAGAGAGCACAGTTGAGAGATGAGATCAGTAATTTTCGACAGCTTCCAACTGAAGCTCTCCACGAAACATGGGAGAGGTTAAAGAAGAAGCTTATGCGGTGCCCAAATCATCAGATGACCAACATCCACTTGATGGAGATATTATACAGGGCTTTGAACTCAGTGACTAAGCCAGTGGTTGATAATGCTGCAGGTGGGTCATTCATGGACCTTACTTTTCTCGAGGCAAGTGATATGATAGATCGTATGACAAAGCAGAGTAGAGCTTGGCATACCAGGGATTCTGAGCTAGCAAGCTCTACCGTATCTGTTGGCATGACTGCAGACCAGAGACGTAGACAAGAGGAACGTGACCAAGATATGGCTCACATGAAAACACAGATGGATCTTCTTACCAAGCACTTATTATCAGGGAAGACCAAAAAGGTTAAGGCCTTTGTATCACAGGGAAGAGATGAATCCGACTATGAAGAAGAATCGAACTACTTGAATAATCAGGGGGGTTTCCGAGGCAATGCCCAAGGAAACCAGGGTCGGAACTATTATGATAAAACTGGATACAAGGACCGCGACCAAGGTAGTTGGAAGAACAAGAATGACAATAGTGGTTTATATGTTCCCCCAGGAAGACATGACACCACTGCATCTGGGTCGGGAAATATGGAAGAGATAATGACTAAACTGTTGAAAGGAGTGGAAGCAACCAGCGCGGGAGTAACGGAGGTAATAAATGATTTGTCCTCAATGAAGCAATTGGTTGACTCACATTCCACTTCAATAAAACAAATAGAGCAGCAATTGAGCCAACTTTCAGCAGCACTCAATCAAAGAAAGGCAGGCACTCTACCTAGTGACACTGTGCAAAATCTAAGGAACGAAGGATCATGCATGGCTATTACTACCAGGAGTGGTAAGGTGCTAGAAAATTCATCCCAAAGTAAGCAAGTGGCCGAAAATAAGGAAGATGATGACGCCATAGAAACTGACCAAGACGTTCATGACGTCACTCCTCAACATCCACAGTCTGAAAATATCACTGAACCAAAACAAGATAAAAAGAAAGTGGTGGAGAAAACTATTCCCCTTCCACCACCATCATTTCCTCAAAGATTAAAGAACAAGGCGGATGATACAAGGTTCAGCAAATTCATGACTATGTTAAAACAGCTGACCATTAATATGCCGTTGGTGGAAGCACTTGAACAAATGCCTGGGTATGCGAAATTCATGAAGGATCTTTTGACAAAGAAGCGGGCAGCAAGCTTTGAGTTGACAGATACTGTTCATCATTGCAGCGCAATTGCCACCCGATCACTAGTTCAGAAGAAGGCTGACCCCGGTGCTTTCACTATTCCTTGCACCGTTGGATCTTTGAATTTTGCCAAGGCATTATGTGATTTAGGAGCCAACATCAATTTGATGCCATTATCTATTTACAAAAAGTTGGGGTTAGGTGATCCTACTCCAACCAACATGAGGCTCGTAATGGCGGATAGGTCGGTAAAATGACCTGTTGGTATTCTATGTGATGTATTGGTGAAGGTTTCTTCATTCATCTTTCCAGCGGACTTCATTATTTTGGATTGTGAGGCAGAATCAGAAGTTCCCATAATCTTGGGGCACCCTTTCCTTGCAACAGGAAGTGTGCTTATTGATTTAAGAGCCAATGAGCTTTTATTCAGAATAAATAACGAAGTAGTTCGCTTTGATGTGTGCAAATCAATGAAGCACCCCAAAGAGATGAACGTATTCTCGGTAGCTGATGTTTATGTCGATGATGAAAAAGAATTATCTGAAGAGGAGCAGAGTATTGACGACCCATTGGCGGTTGCGCTCATGAATTTTGAACACAAGGATGCTGAAAACTATGAAGAAACTATTGGTGCTCTAATAGGATTTGGGTCATATCCTCATGCTCCCAAGAAGCTGGACCTTGATCTCAAAAATCGACCCACACCACCAGCTAAACCATCTATTGAAGAGCCACCCACGTTAGAGTTGAAGGAGTTGTCTAGTCATTTAAAGTATGCATTCTTAGGAAGCGGTAGCACACTCCCAGTCATTGTGGCAGCAGATTTGGGTGAGCAGCAAGTTGCAGCTCTCATTGCTATTTTACGAAAGTATATAAGAGCCATTGGTTGGACCATCGCTGACATCATTGGTATTCCACCTGGGATTTGTACACACAAGATTCAACTTGAAGAAAATTGCACACCCACCATTGAGCATCAAAGGCATCTCAATCCACCTATGCAAGAAGTGGTGAAGAAAGAAATTATTAAGTGGTTAGATGCAGGGGTTGTGTATCCAATATCTGATAGTACATGGGTGAGCCCGGTACAATGTGTTCCCAAGAAATGAGGCATGACGGTAGTTGCGAATGAAAAGAATGAGCTTATTCCACTCAGACCTATTACAGGATGGAGAGTATGAATGGACTACCGAAAGCTAAATTCATGGACGCTTAAGGACCACTTCCCAATGCCATTCATGGACTAAATGCTCGATCGATTAGCGGGAAAAGGATGGTTCTGTTTCTTAGATGGTTATTCCGGCTATAATCATATTTGTATTTCCCCCGAAGACCAAGAGAAGACAACGTTCACATGCCTATATGGTACGTTTGCCTTCAAACGCATGCCATTCGGGCTATGTAACGCACCAGCCACTTTTCAGCATTGTATGATGTCCATTTTTTCTGATATGGTTGAAGACACCTTGGAGGTGTTCATGGATGATTTTTCAGTTGTGGGTGAGTCGTTTGAATCATGCTTGGCAAACCTAAGTATGGTGTTACAAAGATGTGTTGAATTCAACCTAGTGCTGAACTGGGAGAAGTGCCACTTTATGGTTAAAGAAGGTATTGTTCTTGGGAATAAAATCTCCGAAAAAGGAATTGAGGTTGATCGAGCTAAAATTGAAGTTATCGAGAAGCTACCACCCCCAATTTCAGTAAAGGGAGTTCGTAGTTTCCTCGGTCACGCAGGTTTCTATCGGCGGTTTATCAAAGACTTCTCCAAAATTGCTAGTCCATTATGCAAACTTTTGGAGAAAGATGCAAGGTTTGACTTCAATGAAGACTGTTTGAGGGCATTCGAATGCCTCAAAGGGAAGCTAATTAAAGCTCCTATCATTGTAGCACCACATTGGTCTCTAACGTTTGAAGTCATGTGTGATGCTAGCGGGGTAGCTTTGGGTGCTGTACTTGGCCAGAGAAGGGAAAAGTTATTCAACTTAATCTACTACACAAGCCAGGTCCTGAACAAAGCTCAGAAGAACTACACTGTCACAGAACAAGAGTTTCTAGCGGTTGTGTATGCTTTTGAAAAGTTCCGTGCTTATTTGTTGGGAGCCAAAGTGGTAGTTCATACTGATCATACAGATCTGAGATATCTAATGACAAAGAAGGATGCGAAACTAAGGCTAATTCGATGGGTATTGTTGCTGCAAGAATTTGATTTCGAGGTAAAAGATAGAAGAGGTTGCGAGAACCAAGTGGCTGATCATCTATCTAGACTCGAGAACGAGCATATAGCGCAGCCTGATCTTGAGATTGATGACGCATTCCCTGACAAAGAGATCTTAACCACAATAATGGAAGAGTTACCATGGTATGCAGACTTTGCGAACTTTGTGGTAAGTAATGTGATGCCTGCAAATCTATCTTTCCATCAAAAGAGGAAGTTCATGCATGATGTAAAACACTACTTTTGGGATGATACATATTTGTTTCGACGATGCGCGGATGGTGTTATCAGGCGATGCATATCCCATGTAGAGGTGCCGAATATATTGGAGGCATGTCACACTTCCCAAGTTGGGGGACATCACACAGGTAATCGGACAGCAAGGAAGGTATTGCAAAGTGGATACTATTGGCCTTTGATATTTAGAGATGCCTACGAATTTGTGAGATGATGTGACCAATGTCAGAGACAAGGCGCAATTTCAAAACACCATGAGATGCCCATGACGAAAATGCTTGAAGTTGAGCTATTTGATGTATGGGGTATTGATTTCATGGGCCCATTCGTAAATTTGTTTGGAATGAAATACATCCTAGTCGCTGTAGATTATGTTTCAAAATGGATCGAAGCAGTAGCATTGGCCGACAATGAAGGAAAGCGTGTTGTAGCATTCTTGAAGAGAAATATCTTCTCTCACTTTGGAGTACCACGTACTATCATAAGCGATGGAGGATCTCACTTTTGCAACAAGCTGTTCAAATCCGTATTGGCCAAATATGGTGTCAAGTAACATAAGGTAGCCACACCTTATCACCCACAAACTAGTGGACAGGTAGAGGTTTCCAATCGAGAGATCAAGAAAATCCTTGCTAAGACTGTAAATGCTAATAGGAAGGATTGGTCTCGGAAGCTGGACGATGCACTATGGGCTTATAGGACTGCATTCAAAATGCCAATTGGCATGTCCCCGTACCAACTAGTTTATGGGAAGGCTTGTCACTTTCCCATTGAGCTCGAGCATAAAGCATTGTGGGCGTTAAAGCAACTTAATTTGAATTGGGATGATGCCATGAATCTGAGATTGGAGCAGCTGAATGAGATGGATGAATTTCGTCTACATGCATACGAAAGAGCAGACCTCTACAAGGTACGAATGAAAAAGTATCATGATCAGCGGATTGTTCAACAAAACTTTCAAAAGGATGATATGGTACTTATTTTCAATTCCAGACTGAAGCTATTCCTAGGTAAGTTAAAGTCCAAATGGTCTGGTCCGTACAAAGTTACCCAAGTCTACTCGTCTGGAGTAGTTGAGCTAGAAGACGATAATGGTGTTGTATTTAAGGTGAATGGCCAACGAGTAAAACCATATATCGATCCTCTTGACTCGATAAACTATATGGCCACCATCTACCTCGATGAAGTCTAAGTACTCGAGGTAACTATGTCGTGCCGCGACAATAAATCAAGCGCTAGATGGGAGGCAACCCATCGTTTTTCATTCTTTCTTTCGTTCTACTAAGTGTTTGTTTTCGTTAAATAAAAATTCAAAAAGAAGAGTCGTTCCACGACTAAAACTAAGGCGCTTGATGGGAGGCAACCCATCGTTCTAATCGTTTTTGTTGCTTTTGAGTAAGTGTAGGTGCAAGAGGTGTAAAGAAGGAGATTAAGTTCAACTCTTAATTTGGAAGAATTGCATGTTCAAGGTGGTAAGTTAGGACTGAAGAAGCAAAAGGCTATGGGTTGGGCATTGCCTATGAAAATATAGGCAAAGAACAAGGCAAGGCCTATGTAAATCTAGGCCACGAACAAGGCAAGGCCTATACTATGGCCTAAGTTCTCAGAATCTAGTGTGCCATAGCATAGGCGCCGCCCATGCCTGAGTATGCCATAGCATAGGCGCCGCCTATGCAAAAGCATTTTGTCTCTGAATCTCATGTGCCATGGCATAGGCGCCGCCTATGCTCAACAATGCTTTGCAAAAGGCGCCGCCTATGCCAAGCATAGGCAAAGCAAAAGGCGCCGCCTATGGTCACTTTTGGTCTCCAAATCCGATTTTAAATGGGTCAAAACCCGACCCAAGCTTTCCCTATAAATAAGAAACTTAGTCTTAGACCAAAAATACATTGCAAACCTAAGAAAAGCGCCGCCTACCTCTCCAAATTCTCTCAAAAATTTTCCTTTTGCTCTTTTACTTCACAAGAACATCTTCCAAAGGCATCAACCAAGTAAGTACTTCTTTGTTCTTCTTTTATATTCCGTAAGTACTACAATACTACGCCTACAATAAATTGTTAGATCTTGAAGTAGTATTGGTGATTTGAATATGGTTGAATTGTTGTGATACTACTAAGTGAGTGAAAGAATACGTAAGGATGATGTTAACTTGTTTCCAACTTGTCTTTGATTTTCATACACTGTCATACTTTTGCAGAATTGACATGGGCACGAAAATTTCATAATCTTGTAAATAGAAAGCTTACATGTTGGAATGACTTGTTCATCGAGATGAGAATCATGGTTAAACTACCAACTTGTGAGGTTGTGATTATTTCTAGATGTTATAACTTGATTCAATCTCTACATAGTAGTCTTGATCAAAAAATTTATCAACCATGAAAGTATTGCCAAGATTTTTTGGAAGTATGACTGCACTGATTATATTGTTGGAATATAGTGCCTAAAACGTATATCGATGAAGTCTGAGTAATCGACATCGTTGATACACAATAAAGAGAAGAAATATGTTCACATGGAGTTGATACACAAGGTGAGCCTAGCAAAGAAAGAACCTCGCATGTTGGCTAAAATAATGGCGTTGCATCTTGATTTCATCTTTCGAGATATGGGAGAGTGCAATCTCGATTTTACACGAGAATTCTATGCCAACTGGTCACCAAAAACTACAGGGAGTGAAGTTAAGATTCGGGGCCAAGTTCTGCAACTAAATGATGAGTTCTTCAACTCCTTTCTAGGCTTGCCATCTGTTAATCCTGCACCATTCAAGGAGCTTTATCGCAGACCTCCATACAGGGCAATCAGACACACACTATGCGGAACAAGATCAATGGCACGGTGGAGTCGTCACAAGGATACCGGTCGGCACAATACCTTCCCGTATGCCTCCTTGAATAGAGAAGCTAGGATATGGCTGCAAATAGTCAACTCTTGCCTCATTCCAGGGACACAGTACACAAATATAACACGAGATAGAGTGTGCTTGGTGTACGCATTGATGACGAATGTCCCTATCAACATTGGGGCAATTATTCGATCTACAATGCAGAAAGCTAGGCTACACAAGAGGTCCCACTTCAGCTTTGGCAACCTGTTGAATGCAATATTGAGGAAGGAAGACATCGAAGAGGAATCGGCTGATCATAAGCTTCCACACAACCCAAAGAAGGTTGACCTCACAAAGGTTAAAAATGCTGAAACCATGCATGGCGTTAACCTAACCACTTCAGAAAGACATGCTCGCGACGAAAGCTTCTCCCGCCATTTATATGGCATGATGAAGTTTACCATGATAAGCGGGGGTCGTGTTCCAACTTCTGCAGAGCTCCAACAGTTGGATTATGACTACTCAATGAATGAGCATGCGAGGTCGATGTGTGGAGTAGGTGTATATTTTGAGGAACCTCTTGATGACGACATGCCAACCGATGATGATCGACGAATGCCAGACTCCGAAGTGGAAGAGAACTCTGATGACGACGACTCTGATGACGATTCCGATGCAGGGGGTATGACCCCAGACATAGAGGATGAGTCCGACTAATCAGGTTCTTCTTATTTATTTTTCACTGAGGGCAGTGTGTCCCGTCTAAGTGTGGGGTGCTGGTATTTGCATGCTATACTTCTTTATCTTCATTTGCATTTATTTATGTTATTTATGTTTGGTTGTTTGATTTAGTTAGTAGTCGTAGATTTTTTTATTTTGATGCATGAAATTGTTCTGATAGGCGGCATGGTGTTATGACAAGAGTTTGTGCTAGAATCATTACTATTGAGACACTTAGACTCTAAGTGTGACTCACTGTGTGATAATTGTGTGGTTTAATTCATTCATCTGTTGGGTCAAGAGTCTATACTGCTCCCAATAAAGTTAACCATGTGCCTTGTGTGTGTGTAAAGAGAAATAAAGAGTGCAAGTTTAGGAGATGATTTAGGCATTTCTTTGGCAACCTGTATTTGTTTACCTTCCTTTTACCTACCCATGGACATTATCTTAGTTAACCCCATTTGATCCTTTAGCCATTTTCTTTGACAGCCTCATATGTAAGCCGAATTCATTTTTTTTCAAGACCATAATTTGATCCAAATTCTTAAGTGCTTTAAATTGTGAAGTCATGTTACAAAATAAGAGGAAATTGGGTGAGAGTGATGCATTAAAGTGAATTGGTACTTGAATTTGTTATGAAAAAAAAGAGTGGCTATCATAGAGGTGTGTTATAAAAAAAAGAGAAAAGAAAAGAAAAAGAAATAGAAAAACAAAAAGATAAATTGTGTTTATGATTAAATAAAAAGATAGTTATGCTTGAATGACAAAATAGGTGAAAAGGGGTGATAGATGAAAGAAAGGTAGCAGGGTTGATTAAAAGAGAGTGTTAATGGCATAATGTGATGTATTAAAGCGCTTAGGAACATAGTCACTATTTCTGGCCAAAATAGTCCTACCCGTCCCTTAGCCTACATTACAACCTGTAAAAGACCTATTTGATCCTAAGCTTAACATTCTGATATTAGTAGAGCATTACACTAAGGGCAAGCCTATGGTCATCAGTTAAAACATACGAATTCTTTGTGAGAGTGAGAGCAAGGATAATCTTATACCCATGTTCTAAAAAATGCAATATTTGAGAGTGATTATGGGTAATATGTTATGTGAGACACACATGGTTGATGAGTTTTGGGTAGTCTTGTATGATTCTTTGTGGCTTAACTTGTGGATACGAATTAACCATCATCACGAGTCTATATTAGAGGTTGAATTGTTTCTAGAAGTGATTACAAAACTACTCTTTGTTTATAATTATCGTGCCTGTCTTGATGAAAATTTTGTGTTGTTACTGTGAAACCCAAAGTAGATGTTTAGATGGACATGATATTTTGTTCGAGGAAGAACAAAGCTTTAAGTGTGGGGTGTTGATGATAGGCGTATTTACACGCCTAAAGTACTATAATTTACCCATATTTTAGCTAAGTTTTGAGGACAAAATATATAATTCATGCACTTTTAGTCCTTTTTCCTGTAAGTGAGCTAACAAACGTGATTAGCAAGTTTTCAGGTATAAATGATGAAGATTTCAGCATTTTATGGATAACTTGACGCCCAAGAAAGCTTCACAAAAGAAGGAAAGGAGAGCTTGGACGCCTAGGGACTAAAAGTGACGCATGGAAAACCTGTCCCGGGCAAAAACAACATTTCTAAAGACTTTGGGGATCAGCAGTAACTTAGTAGGATTAGGATAATGATGCAGTAACCTATTAGGACTAGGATAAGTAATGCAGTAGCTTAGTAGGAATAGGATATGGGTGTTATAAATACCCTATGTTGCTGAAGGTTTTATTATCATCTCTCTCCTTTCATACAATCAATTCTACTTCTAGTTCCGAATTATTCTAATTCTTCCATCAATTCGAATTCTCATACTTTTACGTTTTATTCAATTAATTCTTATTACTTTCTTTTCATCTATTCGATCTTAAGTTACACAACAAGAGAAACGCTATTCTCAAAGGACTTCACGCCACAAGACACATACTACACGTGAGATCCTATTTTGATATAATGATAATGTCTATTGTGATTTCCATCGCACTCATGAATAGCTAAACTTATCTGTTGGGGTTATGAAAGCCTTATGAGATACTATCTATTGCTATGAGTTTGTGAATTCGTGACACGTATGCTGCTTATATCATTATTCTCTTCATCTTAATGCAAATTCTTGTGGTTGCAAACGCATAGAATACGCCAGTATAGCATTAACTTGTTCGAAAGAAAAGTTATATGTCTAAAAAAGAGATAATATCAAGGTAATAGGGCACCAACCCCTGTTAAAAGTTAGTGTCGTAACTGGATTAACCTCTTGGAGAGTTTGTACCGTTAGACACGCTTTAATCTCGAAAGAGTTAAAGTGAAATAATCCTTGATGGTCAAAAGACGCCTGGATTTACCATAGAATACAATTCTCTATAAGCACATGCATGTCTGAATTCCGCATAACTCATAGCCAATGGAGACGTATAACTCATAAGGTGGACATAACCCCAACTCTCAATTCTCATTGGTTAAACATCTTACTAAACATTCTTTCCTTTTTACTTTGCTATTTTCCGTTTTTACTCTACTATTTTGTTACATTATTGCACGCTACAAAATCCCCCCTTTTACGAGACTTGCACCAAAAGTCTAATAATCTTTGCTTACTTAGTGACCGGCTATTTTCTGTGGGATCGATACCCAACCCAGTTGGGTTATATATTTGAAAACGATCGCTTACACTCTTACGAGAGCTGTAGTTTGAGCGTTATCACCCAACTAACGAGGAGAAATCGGTGAATGTTGTGGATTCAATAAAAGCAATGTCTTTGATCCCAAAGGAGACAGTAGAAGAGGAAATTCAAGGAAACAAGAAGAAACTAGTGCTAACTATTAAAGGAGTGGGGGAAACTATTGGTCCGAGTTAGGGTAAGCCACAATTAATGGTATTAAGATCCCCAAGCAAGCCTATTTTAACTTTGAAAGGGGTACTTGCGGCACCTATTATCATAAATCCAGTAACACAACTCCCGTTGAGCGACACCAAAAAAGTCCCTTGGAATTATAAGCAGACTGTAATGACTTATCAAGGGAAGGAAATTGTGGATGAGGTGAATGAAATAGAGGGTTTGACTCGTTCAGAAAGGTGTTTTGTTCTAGAAGGCTTAAGGAAGTCTAAACCAGTGGTAATTGGCTAGTCGGCTCTTAAAAAACTCATTACCGAGAAAGAACCCGAAGAGTTTTTAAAAAAGATAAAAGTTCTTGAATCTCAATCATGGATCAATTGAGGAATACTCCAACTCAAATCTCCCTTAGTTCTTTGATGTTACATTCTGATGAACGTCGCAGTGCTATGCTAAAGGTGTTGAATGAAACTTATGTCTCTAGAGAAATTACGATGAATCAGCTGGAGAAAATTCTCTGAAAAATCTTTGAGGTAAACAGGATTAGCTTTTCTAATGAAGAATTGCCTATGGAAGGTATGGGGTATAATCGGGGCCTTTACATTACTATGAAGTGTGAATACTTCTATGTCACTCGTGTCATGATTAATGGAGGGTCTGGTGTAAATATTTGTCCTCTATTTACTTTGCAAAAGTTGAATATCAGTACCGAGAGGATTCGACCCAACAATGTATGTGTCAGAGCTTTTGATGGAGTGAAAAAAGATTCCATTGGTGAATAAGAGATAATGTTGACTATAGGGCCTATCAAATTTTCCATAGAGTTTTAAGTGTTGAATATTGACGCCTCTTACAATTTATTGTTGGGAAGACCATGGGTTCATAAGGCTAGGGCCGTCGAATCTACGTTGAACCAGATGATCAAGTTTGAACATGACAAGTAGGAGGTGATCATTCATGATGACGAGGATTTATCCATCTACAAAGACTCGCCCATGCCTTTTGTCAAAGCAAATAATGCAGAGGCGACATTAGTTTATCAATCTTTTTATACAGTATTCGTGGATCATATTTGTGAAGGACATGTTATACCAGGGACACAATTATCTCCTGCTTCTATCATGATGGTTAATGAGATGTTGAAATACGGCTTTGAGCCAGTAAAGGGTTTAGGAGTATCTTTGCTTGGTATAGATCTTCCAATATGTCCAAGTAACAACTTTAGTAGTTTTGGTTTAGGGTTCAAACCTATAGTTGAAGATTGGAAAAAGGCCAAGAAGCTAAAAAAGGAAAAATGGTCACTCCCCCGCCCAATGCCACTACTCAGTGAGTCATTTGTCAAAAGCAGTGTTATCAAGCCCATACAGGAGGTAGAAGTTGAGTTAGTTGATGATTTCCAGAACCTGTTTATTAAAGCTGATATGGTTGAAGTGGGAAGAGGTACCAATAAGGCAGATGTGCAGTTTATAGGTCCTGATGTCCAGCTCAACAATTGGGAAATCACTCTTTTCCCCATCAGAAGGGAGTTTTGATAGCTTGTTTTGTTTTTCTTTCTGTTATCCGAGTTATTTTAGGGTTGTAATTCAGGATCTATCTTATTTATACTTTTTTTTTGTCGATGATGTCTAAACCCTCCTATCTTTCCTTGTAATAAAATGCAATGTCCTTTTTGTTTTGTCTCTAATATATTTCATTTGCCCTTTCTTTATACTGTTCTCTTTATGCTGATTCAAGTGATATGAAATGCATGTGGAATTTTTAGCCTGGTCGTAAAATCCAATCTAATCAATATATAATGAAGCAGGAGTTAGAATATGATGAAGAAGAGGCATTGGAAGAAAAAAGCATAGAGTTACAATAGTTTGAAGCCAAATTGAATCCTAATTTGAATGAAACTGAGTCAATTAATCTTGGAGATCAGGAAGATGTTAGGGAAACTAAAATAAGTGTACATGCTTTGCCACAATTAAAAGAAGGGATGATCCAATAATTGATTATAAAGAAGTCTTTGTGTGGTCTTATGCTGATATGCCAGGTTTAAGCACCGAGTTAGTGGTCCACAAGTTGCCGACTGACCCTGTGATCCCCCCTGTCAAACAAAAGTTGAGAAAATTTAGAATCAAATTAAGTATGAAAATTAAAGAGGAAATCATGAAATAGATCGAAACCAAGGTCATTCGAGTTGCTCGTTATCCTAATTAGTTGTCCAATGTTGTTCCTGTCCCAGAGAAAGACTACAAGGTTTGAGTGTGTGTCGATTATCGTGATTTGAAAAGAGGAAAGCCCGAAAGATGACTTGTCACTGCCCAACATTCATATTTTATTGGATAAATGTGCTAAACATGAGGTTGCTTCTTTTGTGGATTGTTATGGGTACCACCAAATAGTTATGGATGTTGATGACATGAAAAAGACATATTTTATCACACCTTGGGGAACTTATTGTTATTAAGTGATGTCATTTGGTCTGAAGAATGCTGGATCAACATACATGAGGGCAATAACCACTATGTTTCATGATATGATCCATAGGGAAATTGAAGTCTATATAGATGATGTGATCATCAAGTCCAAAAATCAAGTTGATCATGTTAAAGATCTAAGGAAGTTCTTTGAGAGGCTTTGTAGGTATAATCTCAAACTCAATTCGGCAAAATATGTATTTGGAGTTCCATTTGGGAAGTTGTTGGGGTTCATGGCCAGTCGTCGAGGTATTGAATTGGATCTTTCAAAGATCAAGGCTATTCAGGATTTGTCGTCACCTAAGAATAGAACAAAGGTGATGAGTTTTCTTGGTAGGCTAAACTATATCAATAGATTCATTGCTCAACTCACCACCACTTGTGAGCCTATTTTCAAGTTGCTGAAAAAGAGTGCCGCTATTGAATAAACTAAAAAATGTCAGGAGGCGTTCTACAAAATTAAGAGATATATGTTGAATCTGCCTGTGTTGGTACCACTAAGCCTGGTAGGCCTTTGATTTTGTACTTATCAGTTATGGATAACTCCTTTGGTTGTGTGTTGGATCAACATGATGTCACGGGGAAAAAAGAGCAAGCCATCTATTATCTTAGCAAGAAGTTCACGATGTATGAATCTAAGTATACTCTTCTTGAAAGAACGTGTTGTGCCGTAACTTGGGTAGCACAAAATTTGAAGCATTATCTTTCATCCTACACTATTTACCTCATCTCCCGCATGGATCCTTTGAAGTATATCTTTCAAAAGCCTATGCCAATAGTTTGACTTGCAAAATGGAAAATATTTCTTACTGAGTTTGAAATTGTATAGTGACTCAAACCACCATAAAAGCTCAAGCGTTGGAAGATTATCTTGTTGAGAATCCTATTGATGAAGAATATGAGCCATTGAAGACATATTTTCCTGATGAAGAAGTGTTGTGTATTGATGAAGTCACTATAGATGCTGATCCAGATTGGAAGTTGTTCTTTGATGGATCCGTGAACATGAAAGGAGTCAAAATAGGTGTAGTTCTTATCTCTGAATTGGGGCAACATTTTTCGGTAACTGCACAACTTCAATTTTATTGTACCAACAATATGGCGGAATATGAAGCTTGCATTATGGGGCTAAGGCTAGCTATTGACATGGGAGTTCAGGAATTATTAGTGTTGGGGGACTCAAATTTTCTTGTCCATCAGATTCATGGCGATTGGGAGGCACGGGATATTAAGCTCATACCGTATCTACAATGCTTGCAAGATCTATGTCAACGATTCGTGTCAGTAAAGTTTAGACATATTCCTAGAATTTGCAATGAGATGCTGATGCGTTAGCCACTTTATCTTAGATGCTCCAACATCCTAACAAGGTTTACATCGATCCAGTGCATATACAAAGTCATGATCCACATACTTATTGTAATACGATTGAAGAAGAGCTTGACGGCGAGCCTTGGTTCTTTGATATCAAGCGATACATTCAGTAGAGAGAATATCCAACACATGCCATCAGTGATCAAAAGAAGACTATTTGGCATTTTGCCAATGGTTTTTTCTTAAAGTGTGGGAATCTTGTACAAGAAAACCCCTGATTTAGGACTTTTGAGGCGTGTAGATGCGAAAGAAGCTTCGGCAATTATGGGTGAAATATATTCCGGAGTATGTGGGCCGCATATGTGGGCCGCATATGAATGGTTATGTCTTGTCAAAGAAGATACTTCGAGCAGGTTATTTTTGGCTTACTATGGAGAGGGATTCTATTTATTTTGTTCGAAAATTCCATCAATGTCAGGTACACGGTGATCTAATACATTCTCCTCCTACTGAGTTACATGCAATGTCTGCTCTATGTCCTTTTGTAGCTTGAGGGATGGACGTGATTGAACCGATTGAACCAAAAGCATCAAACGAACATTGGTTTATTTTTGTAGCCATTGATTACTTTACAAAGTTGGTAGAAGCAACAACTTTCAAGTCAGTAACAAAGAAGGCGGTGGTAGATTTTGTTCATACTAACATCATTTGTAGATTTGGCATTCCAAAGGTGATCATTACGGATAATATTGCCAACCTCAATAGCCATCTGATGCAATAGGTGTTTCAACAGTTTAAGATTGGACATTGAAATTCCACTCCATATCGTCCAAAGGCAAATGGCGTCGTTGAAGCTGCCAACAAGAATATCAAAAAGATCCTGTGAAAAATGGTACAATGGTCTAGAAAATGGCATGAGAAGTTGCCTTTTGCATTGCTAGGATATCGTACTTGTAATACCCCGATTCGCTGAACCGGAATGCTACACGGTGCTCATGACCTCGAAGGACCACAAGCTAACCCATGACTGATATTTGTACCTGTAACTACATAATATTCATATAAAATGTGGAAACATGAACAAAGAGGGCATAAGGTTCAATCTTGAATAATAAGATATCTGAAATAAGGTGGTATCACAGTACCAAAACAAAACTGAAAATACTAAAGTCTAAATCTGAAAAACTCTATAATCGTCTAAAAGCCTCTAAACTGTCTGAATAAGGAGTTGAAGGAACATGTCTCCAACTAACTCCCTAAACTGAGAATAAACTGAAATACTGGAATAATAAATGTAACGATCACGTCCTTGAAAAATAAGGACTCACTGCTTACTGAACTGCTACTGCTGATCTGGAATTTGCACCTAAGAACCTATGGTGTAACATAAAAAGAAAGCACCATAGCGCGAATGTGTCAGTACAACTAAAGTACCGAGTATACATGGGGGTAGGCTGAATGCATGGGGTTTATATGCATGAACATTCTGACTAATATAAATGTGAGAATACATACATACATACATACATACGTAACTGCTACAGAACTCGTGGAGATACTGACTACTTGAGTTTGAACTCTGACAACGTGAGTTTCATGATACTGAGATACTGGATGACTGATGACATGGATGACTGTATCTAACAGTCCTAATTCTGAGGAAAACTATCTGAGTACCAAACTGTAGCTGAACATCTAAGTCCGAGATCAGTCCTAGATGACGAGTGATCTCTGAAACTGATAATGAGAATGCTCGACTGAATCTGAGATTGATATCAAGCCTGTCTGTTGGGTGACCTCTAGATATAATAATAAGCATCTAAATATGGGACCAAGCCTATCTGACGGGATGGTCCAGGAATCATTGGAACTATCTGAGTTCCTTACTGAGATTGATGACTGTATCTGACAACCCTGATTTCTGATTTCTACTCTGAAGAATGATACTAAAACTGAAACTGTACTATGACTGTGGGAGGTAGTAACCTAACCGATATGCCCCACTACTGTACTAGTGGGGTCCAATCTTTGCCCTGATTGGAAGGGTGTCAATACCATGCCACGGGTAGAGACCTCTGCTATGGTCAAGCCTCTCTAACGGGTGACCCTGAACAGGAAATCAAGCCTAAGGCAATATAATAATCAAGTTTAGCCTTAATCTAATGGGTGAATCCTGTCCTGCGCTGGCTACGCAGTTCTGGAGTACAGGGATTGCTGCTAACGGCTCTGCCTTTATAACGGGAAAACCGCCATCCCTGCACTCACTAGGTGCTAGTCCCTACTCCCAACTGAAAGACACTGAACAAATTAACTGTGCTGAATTTACTAACTGAACTGAACTGATTCTAAGTTTACTGAGTTCCTTGGACTGATGGAACACTACTAACATCTGATATCTAGCTAAGTCATGAGATTGCCGATCTTACTGAGTACTGAGTTTTCATAAGATTTCTGAGTCTTTCCTGAGTCACATGACTAACTGCCATCTATGGAACATAGCTTGACCGAGGATGTCTTGAAACATGACACTATCTCTAAGCACACAACTATAGTTTTCGGGTACAAGTACCCCCAGGACTCGATGGAAGGAAACTGACACACATGACTGACTTGATCACAAGATTTGAGTCCACAATTCACAATATCATAAGCAAAGATTTCATAATAAGAATGATTCTCAACAAACTATCACATGATCGGGAATGCACACAATATCTATATACTTGCATGGCTTCAATAACATGGTCATTCTATATCACAACAATATCATGAGCATCTCATACAACTTCTTCAATTCAAGACAATAGCATGGGGATCACGTTGAACATAAACTTAGAACATGGAATAGTCACTTAGGACTTATTATGTCATAAAAGCATGATTTTTATCCCCTTAGGCATTTTCACAAACACCTTACATGCACATCTTAGGCATAGGTGGATTCATCAAGATTTCAAACATTCAACCACCAATTTCACATGTTTATACTTTAAATACCACTATATCCTCACATAGAACATACAAAGACCCCATATTAGGCATCATCAAACTCCAACCACATGAACATCAACCACCAACAACATAAACATCATAATACATAATTTAGAAGATGGTTCTTGAGCTTCATGGACGAAAGGAGTCTATGAATCAACTCACGCATACCTTAAAAGGAAGATTCAAGATGATTGGTGGAGGAATTTCCTTGAAATTGGATCTTCAAGCTTAGTTATGCAACCCTAGTTGTTTTTCTCTTTTAGTGCTCTTGGATGATGAGCTTTGAGGTGATAATAGGGTTGTAATATGTTTAGAAGCTATATATTTCGTAGGGTTAAGTTTAGGGACGTGTAAGTAGTGTTAAAAGACTTAATTATACTTAAATTAACTCAAAACGGAGTGTTTTTGGCACCTGGAACTGACTTAGGCGGCACCCAAGTGATTGCCTAAGCTAGGTTGGGCGGCGCCTAACCAATCGCCTATGCTTACTGTCTCTCACAAAAATGGGCATAACTTTTCGCTCGGGTATTGGATTAAGGCAAAATTGGTATCGTTGGAAAGCTAATTCGATTCCCTACAATTTGGTAGGTCTAAATCAGCCAAAATACCACATTAACATTGAGTTATACTCATTCAAAGATGACCCTTGCAAAATTGAACACTAAAAATTAATGGATTCAAAAACTCTTAGCTTGTATTACCTTAAGTGACTCATATGAACATGCTTAATGCATCATAAGCTATCCTATCACTAGGATATTCATTGTAAGTCATGTACGCAAGTATGAATCACAGGATAGGAGATTTCATTTGTAGGAAAACTTATTCACTTCCTAGCTTAGAAACATGCGGGGTATTACAGTACTATTGTTCGTACTTCAACAGGGGCAACTCTATGTTTGTTAGTGTACAGGACGAAAGCAGTCATACCTACTGAAGTGGAAATTCCATCACTTCGAGTCATTATGAAAGCAGAGATTGATGATGATTAGTGGGTTTAAACCCAATTAGAGCAGTTGAGCTTGATTGATGAAAAAGATTTACATCAGTGTGTCATGGCCAATTGTATTAAAAGAGAATGGCCCGAATAGGAAGGTGAGTCCCAAGCATTTTGAAGTCGGGCAATTGGTACTGAAGCGCATACTCCCTCATCAGATTAAAGCTGAAGGCAAGTTTTCTCCAAATTGGCAAGGATCCTTCATCGTGAAAAAAGTGTTACCCAGTGGAGCTTTATACATGACAGATGTAGAAGGCAAAGTGGCTGAAATGGATATCAATGCCAATGCAGTTAAAATATATTATGTATGATCTTTATCCTCAATTATTTCTATTGCATGTTTAGTACTGGCATTTTTAAGGTTGATATGATGAAGGCATTTTATTTTGATATCCCAATATTGTGTCATCCTTTGCTTACCCTTTTGAGCTTTGGTCATTATTTTATTTCATATTCCTCTTTTGGAATAAAAAACAGAGTCAAAAAAGATAAGAGTGTCAAGAAAAGAAGAATCAAAAGATGTAAATAATAAAGAAAAAAGACAAACGAGAAGAAAGAAGAAAAAGAAAGCAAAGGAAGAAAGAAAAAATAAAGGAAAAAAGAGAGAAAAAATAAACTCAAAACAAAGAACAAGTTGCCTGAACTACGTTTGACCAAATTCTTCTCTCTCGGGAGTAAGACACGTAGGCAGACCTGTTTTGGGTTTGGTCCAACCAACTAAACAATTTAGAATTGCCCAGTCAGAAGAAACTGGGGTATAAGTTAATCTTCATTGTTTGAGTCGATTCCAAAAGTTGTAAGTCCCACCCTACTTCAGATGTCGTTTGAGCCTCAGGCCATTCTTTCTTTATGACCCTATCCAAAAGCCAAGTTGTAACCAAAGAAAGACTTTCAGATCAATCTTCAATTATGTTAAGGATGAACATGCGATGGATATATGACAATGGTTTTGACACTATATTTTTTGCATCATCATGGAGAAATACGAGAAATGAAAATGAGAGAGTCTTATTGGTGAAAACCCTCACGGGCATCGCAAGGTGAGGGTAAGGTTAGAGAAATAAAATTGAGAGAGTCTTATTGGTGAAAACCCTCACGGGTATTGTAAGATGATGGTAAGTTGAGAGAAATAAAAAATAAGAGAGTCTTATTGGTGAAAACCCTCACGGGCACCGTAAGGCGATGGTGAGTTTGAGAGAAATAAAAAAGAGGGAGGCTTATTGGCGAAAATCCTTCAAGGTGCTACTAGTCGAATGAGGTATATGAGTTTTGTAGGTTTGAAGAAGCAACTCAGTTTCAGGGGAATTAACCCAATAACAAATGGTAAAGTTTGGGTGGGAAGATCAGGCAGTTTAATAAAAAAATACATGTCATAATCATTGGAGTTGGCTGCAGTATTCAAATAAGTTTTCTTTTTCCATTTTTGAAAAAGGGACATTGTATTTTTCTTTCTTTTAAACATTTATATATTTTGTCTTTTATGTTATTTATCCAAATTAGAAAATCACCATCATGTCTTTACATTTTGAGTCAAGTTTATATCAAAACAAGTGAGAAAGGATTTTAAAACTTGCTACCAGTCTCCTCAATTACATAAAATAAAGCCAGGACCAGCACATGAAAGAAACATGGTCATAAGTCGAAACAAAACAAAGGAAGTTTATCAACCTACAAGTTGCTGAATTTATGGAAATGACGGACACAAAAGGTGTATGTCGGAGACATGGTAAAATAAAATTCAATGCTTGAATTAAAGCCACCTCCCTTAATCTGTGTTTGGGTCAATGGCACAATAAAGCAGGGACCAGTTCCAGCAATCTAAAACAAAATGAAGGGAATGAACACTGGAGAAGGTGCTTGGAAATCCAAGTGCTTCAATCCACCACTAAGTTTTTATCTGACAAATTTTCTTTGTTGAAACAGAGGAAAAATTCGCTTTACTTAATTCAGCTACCTTTGGAAAAACATATCTGTGAGTTGTTACTTTCTATGCAGGACCCTCCTAGAAAATGGGACATTACTTTCTTTGCAGGACCCTCCTAGAAAATAGACTTTACTTTCTGTTCAGGACCTTCCTGAAAAATGGGACTTTACTTTCTGTTCAGGACCCTCCTGGAAAATGGAACTTTATTTTCTGTTCAGGATCTTCCTGAAAGATAGGACTTTACTTTCTGTTCAGGACCCTTCTGAAAAATTGGACTTTATTTTCAAAAAATGGAATCTTTCTTTATCATAATCTTTTTTGGGATAATTTTCGTTCTAGTTTTGATTTTGATTTCAGGAGGTCGCTTGGAGAATAGTGTAATGCCCCGCACTTTCCTAAGCTAGAAAGCAAACCGTTGTTCGTACATGTGAAACCCCCTAATTCTGTAAGACATATTTGGGAACATGAATTACCAAGAGTACCCTAGTTATAAGAGAGCTTATGATGTGTTAAGTGTGGTTATATGAGTCACTTAAGGTAGTACGAGCTAAGAGTTTCGAAATCCATCAAGTTTTAGTGTTTGAATTTGCTAGGGTCATATTTGAATGAGAATAACTTGATAAATATGTGGTATTTATGCATATTTATACCCACCAACTTATAGAGAATCTAATTAGCTTTCCAACGATATCAATTTCATCAAAATCCGACACCCGAGCAAGGAGTTATGGCTTTGCGAAGTAGAATGTGTCGCCTAACCAATTGCACATGGCTACTGGAATAGGTGTGTGATAAGCAATGCGGCACATATGTAAATGTATGCGATAGGCAATGCGGAGCATATGTAAATGTATGCGATAAAAAATGCGGCACATATGTAAATGTATGCGATAGGAAATGTGACGCATATGTAAATGTATGCGATAGGCAATGCGGTGCATATGTAAAAGTATGTGATAAGCAATGCGGCGCACACTTGGTATTTTAGGTAGTAAAAACACTCCTTTTTGAGTTATTTTGAGGGCAATTAAGTCTTTTGGCACTCCTTACACAACCCTAAATTTAACCTTACGAATTTAATAGAATCTAAACATATCATAACCCTATTATCAATCTAAGTTCATCATCCAAGAGCACTGAAGGAGAAAAAAGACTAGGGTTGCACAATCAACATTGAGGGTCCAATCTTTCAATGAATATGTTACCATAAAGGTATGTGGGGTTTTCAACAAGAACATCCTTTCATTCTTGTGCCCAAAAGTTTGTATTATTTTACGAAGATACATGATTTTACTTGTTTAATTATGAATTTGAGATGGAAACTATTATCCTATATTCTTGTTTAAGAAACTATGATATTTTTGTGATATCTTAAAGATAAATTCCTTGAGTTTTGATGTTAATATCATGTTTCAAGTTGAATTTCTAGATTTTCATATGAGCTATACTTGTTTGCTATACAAGGTATGAATCTTGAAATGTTTTGCTCAAGTGTTGATATATGGGATTTAAACCCTCTTTGAGATTATGATCTTGGGTGAGGTAATGTGTTATACACACCTTGATATTTGAATGATTTGACCTTTTGGTCTTGAAAGAGTTATTTTTGAACTCGAATGAGAAAAGAAATTCACATGTTGATTTATTATGAAAAAAGGGTAGCATGATGGCTCCCGATATGAATTGTTGAATTGTGTAGTTGTGGATTTTCTTTTGAAATGATCTGAGCTAAGTCCAGGAGTAGTCTTTATCATCGAGTGGGAGTTATAGCTGTGATTGGTACTTTCCTAGAACTACGTACCCCCGTAGGATGTGAGCCTAAGGTTGTTTGATATAGTGATCACTAGTGAACAAAAGATTAAGGTCCTACTCCGATGGCAAGGATAGGATAGCTCTCCCCAACGTGGGTTGTACGTTGGACCCCATGTAGCTCACATGATTTATGTCAGTTGTAAGAGACTCCTAGTGTGTGTGTGTATTCTTCCGATTGAGAAAGTTATCGTTTCTAAAGAATTTGATGGATATTTCTATATCTTAAAGAGAATTGTTATGAAAGTTACTCGTTTTGATGACTTGAAAATGATCATGAAAGTTATTGGGATTTTCTATGATGACTCACATGTTTTCACCCGATGTGTTTTACTCTATGGTGATTATGATGATTTTATTTCGAGCTATGTGAGTCTCTTATTACAGCATGCAGATTTTCCTATGAATATTTGTGATATAGGACTTTTATGAAAATTTGCATACACCCTCATATACTCGGTCCATATTCCATGGTACTGACCTATGTATTCGTACGTGGGATACATTTTCCCTATAATGTAGGTCCAGGTGCTCATTCCCAGGCTTGACGTGATTCTTCAAGCACATTGGTCTACATTTTCTACAGTGGTGAGTCCTCATGGTTCAAGGACTGGTTATTTCAGATTTCACTCTTTTATTTTGAGTTATCATTTTATTCCCTGATGTTAGGATTAGTTGGTGTCTGTCCCAATGGATCAGTGTTATACAGTTTAGTAGAGGCTTGTCAGACTAGATGGTTAGATTGATCAATCTTGTGGAGAGGTCGTATTTTGTTACTTTCCGCATCTCTTTCGTCTTGAATTATGATATTATGGAGAATATCTTGATATTTGATTATAGTAATCCTGTCGATGAGTGTTGAATGGTATGAAAACGGCTCAAAGGGTTAGCTTGGGGCTACTTGTAGCCTTAAGCACCGTGTGACACTTCGGGACCTATTTTTGGGGCGTTACAAATAAGGTGATGAAATTGAAAGTCAGGAGCTCACCTGGGGAATAAGGTGAAGAAATTAAAAGTCAAGAGCCCTCCTAGAGAATAGGGTGATGAAATTGAAAGTCAGGAGCCCGCCTGAAGAATAGGGTGAAGAAATTGAAAGTCAGGAGCCCGCTTGGAGAATAGAGTGATGAAATTAGAAGTTAGAAGTCCGCCTGAAGAATAGGGTAATGAAATTGAAAGTCAAGAGCCCTTCTAAAGAATAAGGTGAAGAAATTAAAAGTCAGGAGCCCGTCTGGAGAACAGGGTAAAGAAATTGAAAGTCAGGAGCCCGCCTGGAGAATAGGGAGATAAAATTGAAAGTCAGGAGCTCGCTTGGAGAATAGGGTGATGAAATTGGAAGTCAGGAGACCGCCTGAAGAATAGGATGATGAAATTGGAAGTCAACAAATTAAAGAAATAACAACTCAGGAGCCCGCATGGAGAACAGAGTGAAGAAATTGAAAGTCAAGCAACAAGGTGAAGTAATTGAAAGCCAAGCAACAAAGTGAAAAATTGTAAGCTAGGATCCCGCCTGGAGAATAGAGTGAAGATCATTTATCACTTTTAAAAGCATTGAAGACTCAAGTCAAGAGTCAAGAGAAGCTTCATAGATAGGATATTTGTAATTTCAGTTATTTTTCTAACTTGTAATTTTCATTTTTAATGTAATGACAGAGCCGCGGATCGAAACCTCAACAGAACCTCACTCGACTCTCCAACTCGGTAAAGTCCCTCATTTTTCAACCCTTTGAACCACATGCGACCTGATCCCACATAATCTGGGATAGGTATGATGGCCAAAACCAAGACTCAGTTGTACTCCTTTCTTTTCTTTATTTCTTTTGAATAATGGTCGGGTCAAAATTCTGTCCGATTGTCTACTTCTTTTTCTGAAAACACTTTGTGTTTATATCTAAAGAGGGGAATAATGTAGACACATAATTTTTACCCTTCCCAAAATCAATTTTTACCTATTCACGCACCTCACCCCACTAGTTGATAGTGAGGGGTCGTTTGGTGTACGGTATAAGTTATAATAGTTCCGGATAAATTGTGGGATTATTGTATCCCATGTTTGGTTGATGGGATAACTAATCTAGGGATAATTAATCTCGAGATTAATTATCCCGAGATAATTTATTCCAAACCAAACGACCCCTGACAGTATACAGTGCATGAGACAAAATTCAAAGTGGAGGTTATATATATATATATATATATATTCTTCTCATATACCTACTCTCTCCTAAAAATAAGGGGAGACACACGTGCAGCACCCACTTTCTGTACACACTAACCACAGACATACACCCATACCTACATCTTTCACTGGTCAACAACTTACACACACTACACTGCCATCTTTATCTTTCACTCACACAACAATAAAATACACACACCCATATCTCTCAACTCTCATACACACACAACGACGACACACATCAATACACACACATAGCCATTGGAAACGTGCATACACATAATTCGCTGAAGACACACAACACTACACACACTGAGAGAAGAGAGTGATGGAGAGAGGAGAGATCGAAAGAGGAAAAAATTGAGAGAGAGAGTAATATTTTGAGAGAAGCGGATGGATTTGAGGGTTATCGGTGAGTTTCTCACTGGAAATATATCGGATTTGCCACTGGTAAACACTATTGTCGTTGTCCATCACCGCTCCGGCAAGACCCACCGGCAGACATCTCACCAGTACGGGTTCCTTCCCAAAATTTATCTGGATTTGGATATCGAGTTTGTTTTATTCGTTGTTCGAGATTCTCTATTCGAGGATTTCGAGTTCGGGCTTTATTATGCACTATTATCAATGAAAACTTTGTTCTTGTGAGGTCCAATTCTTAACTCTACTCATTTTTATTATCTCAATGTGGTTGATGATGCGATTAGTGGTGTGTTTTAAAGTGTATTTGAGCTTTTATAATTATCATGGCTTGATTGATTGATTTTATATCGAAATTAGTCAATCATTGATTAAGGACGGGATTCGGGGAGGGATAGATCTTGAAAACGTGAATATGGATTAATTTGATTTATTATTGGTGGTTTGATTCGGAACGAGTGTTGATGTTTGTCACACCCAATAGTATCATGTTTTAGGCCAAAATAAATTGGCAAATCTTAGGTTGGGTAGGCAAATTGTAGGAATCAATATTGTTGGGTGACTGAATATTTGTTGAATGATTTTGTTGCACAGAATTGAGTTGTATTCATTTTTGTCGGGGAATGCCCCGAGGAAATTATATTTATTCACCGAAAATGCCCCGAAGTATCATGTATGCGAAGGATGTTTGTGATCAAGATCCGAAATACCGGATGGAACATCGGGTGGAGCTTAGTCTAGGATTAGTTTAGAATAGAATTTATATTTTTTTTATTTTTCTATTTTTGGACTATATAATTCGGACTATACATTATTTTTTTTTGAATTTTTTTTTAGTTTGTTTGTTTGTTTTGTTGATTTATACATTTCATAGTGTCGTACTAGCTGATATACTTCACGACGCAACCGTGGTCGTACCACGGGACTGAGGGGTGCCTAACACCTTCTCCTCGGTCAACAGAATTCCTTAACCAGAATCTCTATTTGCGGATCAGTTTATAGAGTCAACCCGTTTTGAAAAAGGATTTCCAAAGGTGACTTGGCACACCCGATTTATGTCAAGTGTTGACTCTGAATTTAATTGTAAAATTTTTTTTGAAACAAAATTTTTAATTTTTGTCACTTAATAATAAAACATTTTCAAACTTAAAATCCTATCTTTTTGGTAAAAAAGGGGGTGTGACATCTTGATCGATCGATCGCATGATATCAACATATTTAATATATAACTGGATACATTTAGTTAGCTTTAATTTTGACTACGTATTACGTACATCACTACCCAAGAGATATACATACATATATATCAATGTAAGCTTCAAACTACGTACTACGTACATCACTACATAATATATACTATATATACCTATGCATACACACACACACTCTATCGACTATCAGGTTCTAAATGTGTACTATATACATCACATACATGAGTATATTACCATGTAATATAATGCGACGTATTTCATAATATACTTTGATGAGTTATCGATTAATTTGATTAGCTTACATTAATATAACTTCAACGTACAGTATATTATTACTTCGATCATTTCAAATCAAGTTATTCAATATGTTTGGATAGATTCTGCTAGTTTTTTACTACATCATTCATCGATCACTACATGATATATATATATATCAACTCTTGAATACGTACTATATACAACACATCCACAAGTATATTACCTCATAATACAACACATTCATTATATTCCGATGAATTATCGATTATATATGTACGTTACATTATTATAGCTCCAATATCATAGTATTATTACCTCAACTGTATGATATAGACATATTCATTATACAAAGATTATGTTTAACGTAATTTAACGTATATACAACGGAAAATATATTTATTTTATATATTGAAACATAAGTAAAAGATAAAGGTTATGTTTAACGTAATTTATTTATTTTATTTAATATATTTCTTCATTTATTTTTTAGTATAATTTTTTACAAATTTTAAGTTTAATTGATTTTATTATTATTATTATATAGGTTATGGCCTACGTATGGTCCGTGTAATTAAAAAGAATAATATATATTAAAAATATATTTGATTTTACATATAATAATTAAAATATATTTTTTTATCAAAAAAAGACCACTTTTATATAAATATTTTAGTTCAATTTTTAAAGAAAAGAGACCACAAGTCGTCTCATTTTAAAAAAAAAATTATTCATAAAGCAACCACGAGTGGTCTATTTTTTAAATAATTTTCTTTATTAATTTTTTTTAAATCCAAAAGAGACCACAAAAATTATTTTTAATTTGATATTTTTAAATAAAAGCAACCATAAGTGGTCACTTTTTAAATATTATTTTAGTTTAATTTTTTAAATAAAAGCGACCACAAGTGGCCAGTTAATTTTCTTTATCAAATTTTTAAATCAAAAAGCGACCACAGTGGTCGCTTTTTCAAAAAAAAAATTAATTTATTTTTTTAAAGAAAAGTGACTCCAAGTGATTGTTTTTTTTTAAATTATTTTTAATTTAATTTTTTTAAATAAAAGCGACCACAAGTGGTTGATTTTTGTGAATAATTTTCTTTTTCAATTTTTTAAATCAAAAAACGACCACAAGTAGTCACTTTTGCAAAAATATTTTTAATTTATTTTGTAAAGATTGCCAAAATATTTTTATTTTTATTTTTTTAATCCAAAACCGACCATTTGTGGTCATTTTTTTTTTTTTTAATAAAAAACAAACCAAAGGTGGTCGGTTTTTGTATAATATTTTAAATTTATTTTTTAATTAAAAGTGACCACTTGTGGTTGATTTTAACTTTCAAAAAAACATAATAATTAATATAAAAAATTTTGAAATGATTATTTTATAATTTTAAAATATTAAAATTGAATTTTATTATATTTTAAAATATAAAAATTTTAAAATATGAAAAATTGTAATATAATTTTATTATATTTGTTTTAGAATTTTTTTTGAAAAAACGACCAAGTGTGGTCACTTTTATTGCGACCACAAGCTGTGGTTGCTTTTTTGTGGTAGCTTGTGGTTGCTTTTTTGTGGTATATGGTGACTTATTTTCTAACTTGACTCCTTTTGTCTTTCTTCCTGATCATTATTTTCTGTGTATTATACTGTCATAGATGTGCATTTAGTGCATTTGACAGTTAATTGGGCTGACTGATCATTTGATGTTTCACCGTTAACTGTTATGTCCATCTAGAATTTCTTATTCACAGTTCGTTGGTGTTCCTTAACAAATGAGTTGGTTCTAAGTTGTCCTTTCGTATGCATGAGCTAACAAAGTATATGTTAGAAAGTTGAAATTAGCTTGTGTCAGTCAAAAATTATCTTTACAACAAAAATTTAGTCCAATGTTTTTTTTTAACGTTTATTTTCGTGCTTCTTCTTTTACTTATTTCTACCTGATCTTTTTTCTGTGGTGAAACTCTTGGAAACAAAAAGGTCGAAGCTCTTGCTGAAATTGAAGTAGCAACTAAGTTAATGGAGGATAACACAAACATACAGGTTGAAAGGTGAACCCCGAAGACTCATAAAATTCCTTACAACAGCTTTTTCTATTTGATTAACATACAACTACTACTACCCAAGACTAATGTTAACTCTATGAACTCTCTGGAAGTAGTTCTCTGATACAAACAATAGGATGCTTCTATGGCATGGTTCTCGGCTCACAAACTGGGCTGGCATTCTTTCACAGGGTTTTTTGCTTATTCTGTTGATTAAATTTCTTCAAGCTTGTTTTTAAGTCATTTTGAAATTCTTAATGATTTATTCCTGCGTGGTACACCAGGTTTACGAATTGCTCTTCCAGAAGCACCTTCAACAGGGTACATGTTCGGGAAAGGTGTTTATTTTGCTGATATGTGTCACGACCCGACCCGAGGCGAGGCCCTGGCCGCGACGAGCATTCCGAACCATAAAGACCCGGGCGCCCATCTCTATCTGGCAATCATGCACACCATTCATATATTATAAAGAAATGCGGAAAATATAATAAGACGAAAACATGGTCAATCTCTTAATTCAGCGGAATAATACGAAATTAGGTTCATAACATTCAAAATACATGACACCGGTCTGCGAAATCTCTAATGATATGAAAATCAACATCTGTCTATAAACTGGGACAAGGCCCCCAATCGGACCATAAACCATAGTGAAATAACAGTCTCATAAACCAGGCCTTCTGGAATAGAGAAGGCTCACCAACTGCAAGTCTCAAATATCAAATCTACTGCTTAGCGGGACCCCGGGATTATGCCTCAGATCCTGAAATATAGGGGGTCAATACAATTGTACTGGTATGAGAAACAATCCAAAAATAACATCTTTTTATTACACAATATAGATGAGAGCATTTCGTAAAACATTACTTATAAGATAAGTACAACACATGGGCATAATTTAGAATTTTCGAATGCTTTCTTGAAATCAAGACTCACACTTTATCTTACTCCTGAGATAGATGGTATACCCTACATTTCTACAATCCCACGGGCTATATGGAATCCTCTCTTGATTCGGCGGCAAGCCCCCAATCCAAGTATGCCGCAAGGATTGGAGTTCTAATTACTATTCTAGTATACCAGTGTCTCAAGGACAAGTATAAATTGGCATTAGCCAAATCATATCACCCGAATCGGCAAACTCAGTTTCCAGCGATGAGCCTTTACACTCAAACGGTTTCTTTAGGTAACCATCTACCTCTCTTTAGGCCCAATTTTAGTTCTTTAAACAACATGTTTCATATACAAGGCATGTCATCACCGGGTATCGTCATACCTAGACTTGCAAGTCATTCATATCGTACCAATCTTACAGCCCATCTCATTTGAATCATGTACTTGACCACCAAAGAATAATAATATCACAAGAGAGTCATCATTTGGAAATCTCAAGAAAACTTATGCAAATAACCTCTTTTGCAAGACTTAAAACATGCGGTGGTCATATAAATTTACTCAATCACATGCAATTCTTCTTTTTAATGCAAGAGTATAGTTATAGCAAGGAACTCCCTCTCATCATATCATAAACCATGTCAAACACCATGGTGTTGAGAAACTTAATTTAAAATCTTAATTCATGCTTTCAAAAATCACTCACAATGCAAATATACACTTTATTTTGCAACAAACGAGGAAAATTTATTGTTCATGCTCTCAATTAAACATTCCAAACTATATATGTATATACATAAAGGGTCAAGATTTGATTACCACAAAAAAGGTTCAACACAATAAATATATTTTCATCAAAACAATTTAATAACATGCTTTTCGAAACAATATTCAAAACCCCTTAGTTTGCAACATGATTATAAATCATTACATTTGATAAAAACAATAAAATCCATGCCCATGGAGTTTGAGGATAGTCTCACATACCTTAGGTTCTTTAGTTCAAAGAATGGAACCCTAGCCTTGACTTTTTTTCTTGATAATCTTGACTTAGAAGATGAATCCGTGATCTTTGGGAGGGAAGTTAGAGTTTAGTTTTGAGGAAATTTGAGTGGTTTTTGGTATAATATGCCCTAATAACGACTAAATTTCATATTATGGCTGAGATAAGATAAAGAAAAAGGACTAAATTACCCTCCTAGACCCAAAAATTATTAATACGAGCTGGGCACCCGACGCACTACACGACGCGCCACGTCGGTCCCCCTGACGCAATAGACGACGCATCGCATCGACCCCCACCAACGCGATTCCTGGCGTGATGCGATGATATCGCATTGAGATATTGCTTTGACCATTCAAAAACTCCTTAAACGTCGCCCAAAAAATCCAAAATGCCCCCCAGAAAACTCCTTTACACTCCTGAATATGAATCAACTTAAAAATCCACGTTTCGAGGTTGGAAAAATGGATTTTGAAATAATTGAAGTTTATGAACTTAAAATATGACTAAGTCCTTTTAACACTTAGAAAAATTTCAGGTTGTTAGCTCCTTAAGCTTGCTACTAAGTGTGGTATCAAGTTGAGAATACTACGGGGTGTTACATTATCCCCCCTTGGGATCATTCGTCCCCGAATGACGGCTTGAAACACAGGCAAGCATGATTTCAAGCACATTAAGGAAAAGATAAGGAGATTAATAAATTATTTATACCTTTTATGTTGTCATCCACTATTTCAAAGAGGTTTGGGTATCTAGCACGCATGTCATCTTCCGATTCCCAAGTAGTTTCCTCAACTTTTTGATTCCTCCACAACACCTTAACCGAAGCTATCTCCTTATTTCTCAGCTTCTGAACTTGGCGATCCAAAATGGTGATAGGTTCTTCTTCGTATGACAAGGAGTCTCTCACATTGATTTCCTCTACAGGCAACACAATAGAGTGGTCTCTAATACACTTTTTTAGAATTGACACATGGAATACTAGATGAATAGAAGCCAAACTCGCGAGCAAATCTAACTCATAAGCAACCCCACTAATTCTTCTCACAATCTGATATGGTCCTATATAATGACGGCTAAGCTTCCCTTTCTTCCTAAATCGCATGACTCCCTTCATAGGGGAGACTTTTAAAAATACCCAATCATCCACCTCAAATTCTAAATCTCTTTTTTCTAACATCGGCATAAGATTTATGGTGACTCTGAGCAGTCTTAAGTCACTCCCTAATGATTTTTACTTTCTCCATTTCCTAATGTATAAGGTCCGGCCCAAACAACTGGGTTTCACCCACTTCATACCACCCTATTGGTGACCTACATCTCCTCCCATAAAGTGCTTCAAAGGGAGCCATTTGAATGCTGAAATGGTAGCTATTGTTGTAGGCGAATTCTATCAATGGAAAATGATCCACCCAACTACTTTTGAAGTCAATTACACAGGCCCTCAACATATCCTCAAAGGTCAGAATGGTGCGTTTAGCTTACCCATCAAGGTGAAGGCAGTACTCAAGTTCACTTGGGTGCCAAAACCCCTCTGAAAAGATCGCCAAAACTGTGAAGAAAATTGCATACCTTGATCATATATAATAGATATAGGAGCATCATACAATAGGACTATCTCCCGAATGTATAGCTTAGCATAGTCATCCCGAGAATAGTTTGTCCACACCAAAAGAAAATGAGCGGACTTGGTCATCCGATCTACAATCACACAAATAGAATCATATTGGTTCTGGGACTTCGAAAGTCCCGTAATGAAATCCATGTTGATCATATCCCACTTCCACATAGGCAAAGCTACCTCTTGGGAAGTTCCATCTGGTCTCAAATGCTCTACCTTGACTTGTTGACAATTCATACACTTCGAAACAAAATTAGCAACATATCTTTTCATATTATTCCACCAATAAATAGCCTTAAGGTCATGATACATTTTTGTAGAGCCTGGGTGAATAACATACCTCAAAGTGTGAGCCTTATCAAGAATTCTCTCTCATAAACTATCAACGTTCGGCACGTATAGCCTACCTTGATACCTCAAAATCCCATCACCTCCAATTTCAAATGCCATTACTTTCTGTTGACCAACATCTTTCTTAATCTACATTTAGATAGGGTCTTCATCCTGTTTTTCCTTAACTTCAGCACATAGAGAGGATTTTTCTATCTCATGAACAATTACTCCTCCATCTTCAAAATCCAGAAGTTGAACTCCCAAATTTGTAAGCCAGTGAATATCTCTTACTATCTCTCTCTTTCCTTTATCAACATGAGAAAAACTACCCATTGACAATTTACTAAGGGCGTCGATCACCATGTTCGCGTTGCCTGGGTGATAATGGAGGCTCATGTCATAATCCTTCAATAGTTCCAACCAACGCCTTTGGTTGAGATTCAATTCTTTCTGTGTGAAAACATACTGCAAACTTTTGTGATAAGTGAATATATCTACTTACACCCCATAAAGATAATGCCTCCAGATTTTAAGTGCGAACACCACAGACGCTAACTCTAAGTCATGCGTGGGATAGTTCCATTCATGCACCTTCAACTGCCTAGATGCATAAGCCACCACCTTACCATATTTCATAAGCACACACCCAAGTCCCACCCGGGATGCATCATAGTACACAAAAAAACCTTCTGTACATCAGGAAGAGTGAAAAATGGCGCGGTAGTCAACTTATCTTTCAATTTCTCGAAACTACTTTCACAAGAGTCAGACCACAAGAATTTTACCTTTTTTTGAATCAATTTGGTAAGTGGAGCAGCTATGGAGGAAAAACTCTCTACAAACCTTCTGCAATACCCTGCCAAACCCAAGAAGCTCCGGATATTGGTTGGAGTCGTGGGTTTGGGCCATTTTCTCACTGCCTCAATCTTTTGGAGATCAACCTTAATTTCCTCACTCGACACAATATGCCCCAAGAAAGCAATAATATTAAGCCAGTCACATTTGGAAAATTTAGCATACAATTCATGATCCTTGAGGGTCATGATCTTCCCCATTCTTAGAGTAAACTAAGATGTCGTCAATGAAAACTATGATGAACAGGTCCTGAAACTGATGGAACACCCTATTCATTAGGTCCATGAAAGCAGCAAGGGCATTAGTCAATTCAAAGGACACAACTAAGAATTCATAATGACCGTATCAGGTTTGGAAAGCTATTTTAGGAATATCAACCTCTCTAACCTTCAACTGATGATACCCCGAACGGAGGTCTATCTTATAGAAACACTTGGCACCTTGGAGTTGATAAAATAAATCATCAATTCTGGAAAGAGGGTACTTATTCTTGACAGTGACCTTATTAAGTTGACGGTAATCTATACACATACAGAGGGAATCGTCTTTCTTACGTACGAAGAGAACTGGAGCACCCCAGGGAGAAACACTTGGACGAATAAAGACTTTATCAAGGAGGTCTTTTAACTATTCTTTCAACTCTTTCAATTCTACAGGATCCATTCTGTATGGCAGGATATAGATAGGACGAGTGTCCAGCAATAAGTCAATGCCAAAGTCTACCTCTCTATCAGGTGGTATCCCTGGGAGATCATCAAGAAAGACTTTCAGGAATTCATTAGCTACAGGGATAGACTGAAGAGAAGGACTTTTAGTACTAGAATCTTTGACTCGAATAAGGTGATACAAACAGCCCTTAGATATAAGTTTGCGGGCTCAGAGATAAGATATGAACTTCCCCCAAGGTGCTAAAGCATACCCCTCCCACTCTAACAATGGTTCATTCGGAAAAGAGAAAGTGACTTTCCAGGTTCTACAGTCTAGTGTGACATAACACAAATGGAGCCAATCCATTCCCAAGATATCATCAAAGTCAATTATATCAAGCTCTACAAGGTCTGCCACAGTATCACAATTACAAATGGACACAACACAATTTTGATACACCTTTCTAGCCATAATAGAGTCACCAACAGGGGTGGAAATAGAGAAAGGTTTCAAAATAATTTCAGGCTCAAACCTAAAACTGACTGCCATTTATGGGGTCACATAAGACAAGTAGACCCTAGGTCAAGCAACACATACACATTACGGGAAAAGATTTTCAACATACCTATAACAACATCTGGTGAAGCCTCTACATCTTGGTGGTTAGACAGAGCATATAACCAGTTACGACCACTCCCGATAGCTGAAGTAGTACCCTTGAGTGGTGGTGGGGTTGTGGAGTTAACTTGGGACCTAGTGCCCCCAATATTTCCTCTAACAGTGGGGTAGTCCTTCTTGAAATGACCTGACTGACCATAAGTATAACACATGCGCTCACCATAGATGCACCTTCCCGGATGGTTCCTCCCGTAATTTCTGCAATGAGGATATGGCCTAAATGGTTGGGCCACACTCCCCTGGGACTGAGTAACCTGCACTCCGACTCTACTATTGGACTGAAAACTCTGAAACCGCCGATCAGCTAGAGGTAGGGGTGCTGGCTGAAGACTGAGCATTACTTCAAATCTTTTTCTTCGATCACTTGTTACCCCAATTATTACCTCCTTGGTGCTAACTGTCATTCTGGTCTGTAGATCTGGCCCTCTTGGCCTGCCTGTCTCTCTCCCTTGCCTCTACTAACCTTTTCTTCTGCTATTCAACTTACGGTCTATGAACGGACAACCTACAGGAATCCATATCTCTATTCAGCATTGCTCCCTTATATTTCAACACCAGATCATCTAAGAGACCGGATGCAAACTTCCTCATGCGAGCTCTCATGTTACCCGCCAATTTTGAATCATAACGGGATAACTGATTGAACTTCAGTGTGTAATCTTTGACACTTATTTTCCCTTGCTTTAAATTCATAAATTCTTTAGCCTTTGACTCTCTCAATTCCTGGGGAAAGAAACGATCTAGGAAAGCTGCCACAAACACACCCCACACATAAGGTTCAGTATCACTATCCTTTGAATCTTCTCATTCATTATACCACTGATTGACCACATCCTTCAACTGATAGGCTGCTAACTCAACCTCTTCAACCTTATTCACATACATAACTTTGAAAATTTTCTCAAGTTCATCAAGGAACCCTTGGGGTCCTCCTCAACCTTCGTACCAGTAACATAGGTGGTTTAAGTATCATGAATTGACCAACCCGTGTAACCTCAGATGAACCAGACACACAACCTACATCTTCAGACCGACGGGTCTGAGAAACCACTAGCTGAGCAATCATATAAATGGACTGCCGAAACTCAGCATTCGAATCTTCCCTCTGAGGTGGATGAGGACAGTTAACACCTGTTCGGGGATCCCGAGGTGGAATATTAGGAACTGGAGAAACTCTCAGAGAAGCCATAAACATTGGGGTACAAGTTCTATTACGGGTCTGCATCCCATGAGTAGAACGGACATCCTCAGCTTGGGTGTTTTGATCATTGGTTCTATGAGGAGGCATGATCACTTTCTGAAATATAGGGAATCATAGGTTAGAGGACATTCAGACTCTATAGCACGGGCTAAGTCATGAAAGAAAAAGAGACATTCCTAAATGCCTAGTAGCTCCCTCCTTATAAGTGTGGCGTACTGCAAACCCATAGAAAGGACTATATCCGACGCAATTTCGCAGACACCCTGGGACTATGAACCATACTCTGATACCAAGTTTGTCATGGCCCGAGCCGAGGTCCTGGCCGAGACGAGTATCACGAACCATAAAGGCCCGGGCGCCCATCTCTATCTGGCAATCATGCACACCATTCATATATTATAAAAAACGTGAAAAATATAATAAGACGAAAACATGGTCAATCTCTTAATTCAGCAAAATAATACGAAATTAGGTTCATAACATTCAAAACACATGACACCAGTCTGCGAAATCTCTAACGATATGAAAATCAACATCTGTCTAAAAACTGGGACAAGGCCCCCAATCTGACCACAAATCATAGTGAAATAACAGTCTCATAAACCAGGCTTTCTGAAATAGAGAAGGCTCACCAACTGCAAGTATCAGATACCAAATCTACTGCTTAGAAGGACCTCGGGATTATGCCTCAAATCCTAAAATATAGAGGGTCAATACAATTGTACTGGTATGGGAAACAATCCAAAAATAACATTTTTTTATTACACAATATAGATGAAAGCATTTCATAAAACATTACATATAAGATAAGTAAAACACATGGGCATAATTTAGAATTTTTGAATGCTTTCTTGAAATCAAGACTCACACTTTATCTTACTCCTAAGATAGATGGTACACCCTATATTTCTACAATCCCACGAGCTATATGGAATCCTTTCTTGACTCGGCGGCAAGCCTTCAATCCAAGTATGCTGCAAGAATTAGAGTCCTAATTACTATTCTATTATACCAGTGTCTCAAGGATAAGTATACATTGGCATTAGCCAAATCATATCATCCGAATCGGCAAACTCGGTTTCCAGCGATGAGCCCTTACACTCAAACGCTTTCTTCGAGTAACCCTTTACCTCTCGTTAGGCCTAATTATAATTCTTTAAACAACATGCTTCATGTACAAAATCATTCAATGCTTAAAATCTCATGGGCATGTCATCATTGGGTAACGTCATACCCCAGGCTTGCAAGTCGTTCATATCGTACCAATGTTACAGCCCATCTCATTCAAATCATACACTTGACCACCAAAGAATCATAATATCATAAGAGAGTCATCATTTTGAAATCTCAAGAAAACTTGTCCAAATAACCTCTTTTGCAAGACTTAAAATATGTGGTGGTCATGTCAATTTACTCAATCACATGCAATTCTTCTTTTTAATGCAAGAGTATAGTTATAGCAAGGAACTCCCTCTCATCATATCATAAACCATGTCAAACACCATGATGTTGAGAAGGTTACTTTAAAATCTTAATTCATGCTTTCAAAAATACATCACAATGCAAATATACACTTTATTTCACAACAAGAGAGGGAAATTCATTGTTCATTCTCTCAATTAAACATTCCAAACTATATATGTATAGACTTAACGGGTCAAGATTTGATTAGCACAAAAAAAGTTCAACACAATACATAGATTTTCATCAAAAAGATTTAATAACATGCTTTTTGAAACAATATCCAAAACCCCTTAGTTTGCAACATGATTATAAATCATTACATTTGATAAAAACAATAAAATCCATGCCCATGGAGTTTGAGAATAGTCCTACATACCTTAGGTTCTTTAGTTCAAAGAATGGAACCCTAGCCTTGACTCTTTTCTTGATAATCTTGACTTAGAAGATGAATCCCTGATCTTTGAGAGGGAAGTCAGGGTTTAGTTTTGAGGGAATTTGAGTGGTTTTTGGTATAATATGCCCTAATAACGATTAAATTTCATGTTATGGCTGAGATAAAACGAAGGAAAAAGACTGAATTACCCTCTTGGACCTAAAAATTATTAATCCAAACTGGGCACCCGACATGCTACACGATGCACCGTGTCGGTCCCCCGACGCTATAGACAACGCGTTGTGTCGATCCCCACCGATGCGATTCCTGGCGCGACACAATGATATCGCATTGAGCTACAATTTTGACCATCGAAACATGCCTCAAACGTTGTTCGAAAAATCCAAAACTCACCCCAGAAAACTCCTTTTCACTCCTAAATATGAATCAACTTAAAAATCCACATCTCGAGTTCGAAAAGATCGATTTTAAAAGCATTGAAGTTTAGGAGCTTAAAATAAGACTAAGTCCTTTTAACACTTAGAAAAATTTTAGGTTGTTAGCCCCTTAAGCATGCTACTAAGTGTGGTACCAAGTCGAGAATACTACGGGGTGTTACAATATGTTCTCCAGAAGTGTAAATTATTGCTATGCATCCCTTGCTGATAGGGCTGGTGTACTTCTATTGTTTGAGGTTAGTTAGCCTTTATAATCCAGCCTAATATTTTTCTTTTCTTTTATTTCACTCTTTTAGGCAAGTCCGTTTTTGTGTTCCAAACACAACCTCTATCCAGCTTGCCGTTTCATAACTTTTCTTTTTCAAGCTTTTGATAGGAGAGGAAGACCTGCAGTCCAGAAATTAGCGACCTCTTTTTTATCTCTCTCCCTAGGAGCTACCCATCTTTCTCCCTATGTGACTCAAACTGGCAACGTCAAGGTTGGGGGTGGAGGGTTTTTACCATTTGAAGCAACTTTCTCTTATCAATTAATGACCTTTTTACTTCCTTTACAGGTTGCTCTTGGTTACATGAATGAGTTGCTGTCATCTGGCTACAATGCTGATAAATTGCCTCCAGCAAAGCTAAGGTTTCATTCTTCTCATATTGTTATTGTTCATGTAAGTAATTCATAGAAAAAATGATATGGATAGTGTACCTTGAAAAAAAATGTAGCGGAAATCGTTAAATTTGCTACTGAAAAATATTTGCCCCTAGTCTACTTCGTCTCTCTTAAAAAAGAAGAGTTCTTCACCACAAACTAGATGTCTTTTATTTTTGGTGTTTTTGTTAATGTAACTCATAGATTGTCTTTTTGGCTTTTGTTTCTGACATGATTCTTCTTATATCCTTCTTGTCAGAAGAGTGAAAGAACATATAGGGAATTTAGGGCAATAACAGTAGTTATTATGTAACCGTTCCGCCATTTTTTGAAATGAGATTATCCATTAATCTCATTTTTTTTTACTAAAAAATGTGTTGGGTCGGGTCGGTACACATGATCAACTCATGCAAAAAATCAAACATCTCCCACTTCGCATATGGTGGATAAGACCCGAGCCAATACGACATCAACAAGACACCAATTCATACGACAAATAGTTCGTGCGACCTATTAGCATCATGAGCTTTACCTATAAGGTTCTACAAGCTACATATAGGAATCCAATCATATGTAGAAAGAATTCTCTACTAATATGAGGATACTTATACTCACAATACCCCAGACATCACTCACTACTTCAATAGTTACTTATCTGATCCATCATCCTCTTAAAGAGGTGAACTCGAATTCATGATTAACTTTATATACACAATTACACTCGACACCTTCATGGTTAGTGTAATAGTTGGCTTGTGTAGATGAGTTAAATTATTTATTTTAATCGTTTTTACTTTATACTCGAATCTATTTGTTCCAAATCAACTGCTTTATTAGACATGCACTGCATTGACGAATTACTCATAGCTATTAGTAACATGCTAAAGTAGTAACACTGATAGAAACTTCAAGAAATAGTCAAAGGTCCAAGGGTATTTAAATTAAAAGTTAAAATAACTTTGAGGGTCTCACACAATGAAGAAGTAGGTATTTATTCTCTCATTAAAACATTGGTCGCTAAGCATACGTGGTGTGAAACACGTGCCATGATGTTCTCACCATATATTGGTGTGTGTTTCTCAATCTTTTTAATCATTCAACATCGTACAGATCTTGATCTAGACATCTCTAAATGCCTAACCTGAGTTTCTTTCTTTAATAATCCCCAAATACATATTCTTAGAGAAACTCATATCTGGCTTTACAAAATAAGTCACAATCTATAGTGGAACTTATCTCTTCATATTCCTCGACACAAGAGGTAATTGCTTGTGTCATAGAGACAATATCGCGACTTGTTTGACACACTATATTAACAAAACACATTTTCACATACATATGAGATTGAACATAAATTCAAGACTCTTATATTAATAATAATTACTATCAAGTCATCTTACAATACAGAAACATAATCATATCCTACATAATACTAGAGTCATAACATGTTTTTCAAACAAGTCTCTAGATATCACCTTTGTAAAGGGATCAACTATTATTTCTCATGTAGGAATGTATTATAAATTAATTTCTTCACTTTCTACTATGTCTCTTACAAAGTTATACTAAATGTCAATGTGCTTGGTCTTGTTGTGATATTTAGCATCCTTCGTATATGCCAATAGCTGCTTGACTATCACAATATAAAATCATGGAACCCTTAGAATTCTTTACGATGTTTAAATGCTCAAAGAATCTCTTCAACCAAACAGTTTCTTGTACTGCATAAGCACAAGCCACAAATTTGAATTCCATAGTTGACAGGGTTGTGCAAGTTTGTTTCTTACTTTTCATGAAATTGCACCACCATTTGGTAAGAAGGTATAATCGGAGGTTGATTTTTTATCATACCGATCACCAGCCCAATCAACATCTATATAGCTTCTTATGGATAAATCGGATCCACTATAGCATAGTGAATAATCAACAGTTCTCTTTAGGTATCAAAAAATTCTCTTTACTGCTTTCTAATGATCTCTTCCAAGATTGGATTGATACCTGCTAACCAGACCTACGACATAACAAATGTCTGGGCGAGTACACATTATAACATACATCAAACTCCCAACTGCACTAGAATATGGTACTCGAGACATGTCTTCTTTTTCTTTTTCAGTCTTCGAACATATTTCAAGGCTTAAAGTTTCACCTCTTGCTATAAGAGTATCCATGGATTTGCAACTATTCATTCAAAAACGTTTCAGAATTTTCATTATGTATGTTTCTTGAGATAGACTCAAAATTTTCTTGAAATGATCTCTTTGAATTTTAACACCCAATATATAGTCTGCTTCACCCATATCTTTCATGTCAAATGACTTTGAAAGCCAAGACTTAACAGTTTTCACACACTTCAAATTATTTTCAACTAATAAAATATCATCCATGTAAAGTGAAAGAATCACAAATATTTCATTAGACTTTTTCACATAGATGCAATGATCTTCATCAACATGGTGAAATCACTTCCTTATAAAATCTCAGGTACCACTACCTTGAAGACTGCTTTAGGCCATATATTGATCTGTTTAATTTACAAACCTTTTTTTCTTGGCCTTTAACAACAAAACTTACAGGTTGTTCTATGTACATTTTCCCATTTAGTTTTCCATTGAGAAAAGCGATCTTCACGTCTATTTGGTGTAATTCTAAATCTAAACGTGCAACTGTAGCCAAAAGTAAGCGACTTGAGGTAAATTTCACAACTGGTGAAATTTTTTTCTCATAATCTGATGTAACACGAGTTACAAGATATAGAGATTCAAGAGATAATCAAGAAATTAAGAAGAGATAAGTAAGAAAAAAATAATAATCCCGCAATTGAAGTAAACAAGAGATGAACAAATGTTGATTTGTGACTCTAATTTGAACAAATAATTACATGCTTAATTCAAGGGAGAAGAGAATTGAACTCATACATGAATAATCTTACCAAAAGATATTCAAGAGAAATCCAATGTAGACAAAAAGGGGTAAACCCACAAACTCATCAAAGAGTGTTCAATCTAAAAAATATTGTCTAACCTAAAATATGCTCATCATATTCTATTTATACTTCTAGGGTAAGCTAATTTATGAAAAGACATAAATTCCCTTGATTAAATGTGCATCATATTATGACTAAAAAGGACTCTAAATATCATGTTAATCTTCTATTGTGTTGATTCTTGGTTTTCCATACTCTCTTGAAATACTCCATGTTTTTTATATTAAGTTGAAATCCATCTATGAAATTAACACTTTCTGAACTTGCATCATTCTCCCCTTGTTGAAAAGAATTTGACCTCAAATTCAAACCTTGCAAATCATAGAGGGGATTTAGTACTCAAGCCAAAAAAATAATCTTTCAAGTAAGTTACATACCACTCCCAAAAATACACACTTTTGTGATAGAGCCAAGAATCATGAAATTCCCTAAAAATCAACTTTTCAAACATAACATCAAGAACTTTACTCAAAAACACATCAAAATCATAAAAAGGGTTAAAGAAACTAATAATTTTACACATTAGAACTTTCAAGTTAAAACTAGTTTCTTCAACAACTTGAACCAAATAGTTCCTTAATTCACAATTTAATTGAACTCTTCTAACCACGTGATTAAGAGAACTAACAATATCATTCACAAACTTTAAATAAAAGTATGCATTTTCGGAATCAAGCACAAACATCAATCTCAAAACTTTCTTGTATTTCTCACTTAGTAACTCACAACATGAATCAAATAGCAACATTAAAGAATTCTCACTAATTACAATAAAGTTGCTACTAAAAGGTCAAAGGCATAGAAATTTACCTTCATGGCTTTAGAAAATCTAAAAATAAGCACTAGCCATTCCAACAAATCATTCTTGGATTTAGAAGATAAAGATACCTCAAATCTTTTTGTAGCCCAAGAAGATGCTCCAAATAATCTTACCTCATTGTAGATCCTCTCTTGATGGTATTTCACAAATAGATCAACAAGGTTAGCAAACTCATCAAAAGAAGAATTGACACATTTATGCCCATAAATATTTGGCAATGCTTCAAATAGATCATATTTACCTTTTCTTGTAGAAGAATTTAAAAATTCATCCCAAATTATATCCGCAAAGGCAAGATTAGACTAAGTAAATAAATTGATCCAAAAGCTAGCATCTATCAATTTACTATTCAAATCACTTGTGCCTCTCCCATTCTTTAAAAGATTTTCTTCAATTTTGGAGAACTTTTCAACACAAGAAGTACTTTCAACAAACAATTTGGGAGTTATCTTGATAACATCCAAACAATTAACATCCTCAGACAAGTCACAAGAATTATCTTCACAAATTATGTATTCCTTAAGTTTTGGATTATCACTCCCATCCAGTGCATATGAGTCAACAAGAAATGAATCATTCAATTGAAAATCACCAAAAAGAGGATTGTCAAAATTTTTAAAATTTTGACATTCTTTAAGCTCAAAAATACTATGATCACACTTCTCATGCTCCATTTCAAGAGTACTACCACCAAGAACATTCATGTCCTGACAAGATAAAGAATTGTTACAATAAAATTCACTTGCAAAGAGACAATCATCATCAATCACATTTTTAGTGTTCCGAATAGCTAAAGAAGAAGTATATTCATCTTCATCACAAGAATTCAAGAAAACACTATGTGTTTTTATATTTGACATAACACTAGCTTGAAATATTTTAAGCTCTCAATCAATAACAATTTAGATCCACAATCATATTCAACTAGTGTATTGTTATCATTCATTTGTCTATTGACACAAAGTAAAGAATCATCAACCTCGCCAAAAGATAGTCTAACATTCACACTCAAGTCACTATCAAGTTCATTTGACGTAACTAAAGAGTTAGGATTAGTCTTTTTACCTTGATGAACACTTAACGAATCTTCTTTACCTTGATTTTCTAAAATTAAGTTCACTTGCTTACTTGAAGTAGTTCCAACTTGACTTGCTTCTTTCAATTCTTGAATTTCTTTCCATGTTGAGTAGTTCTCTTTGTGCTCTTCATCAAGAATACCTATAAAAGAAGTGGAAATACTAGAAGAACAAGAATTCAAAGGGTTTGAATTAGAATAAGAAAATCTCTCACTTATATTCTCTTATTTTTCTATTATCTCGTCTTCTTTTCTCTCACTTGCTTCACTCTTCTTCTTTTTTTCTTGTAACAATTCATTGTCATTTTTCAACTCTCTTTTCTTTTGTGCTTGTAGCCACTCACTCACTTCATTCTAAATCTCTTTTCTTTTTTTTCTCTTTCAAATTGTCACTATTCACTCCCTCACTTCTCTTTTTCTTTTCTCGCTCACTCATTTCATTAGGAGTGCAATAGGCTCCAAGGATCCCTTTTGAGTCATTGGGGTGACTCTGTACATCAATTTTCAACTTAGCATCACTAGAAGCTCCAAAGACTCTACTTGAATTATTGGAATGATTTTTTACATCAAATTTCAAGTTAGTAGTCTTCACTTTCACTTTTTTGACTTCCTCATTTGTTATTGAAGATTCCTTAATGGCCTTAGGAGTTAAGACATGCTTTCGTTCCATCGAATATACAACAACAAATTTTTCCAACTCTCTATCAAACCAAAATTTATTATGATTGAACCAAGGAGCTCCTAAACATACCAAACAAGTAGACAAAGGATAGACATCACACCAAATACCCCCTTGATAGCTTCCATGGTAAACAATGATCTTCACCTCTTTGTCAACCAAACTTCCAACAAATTTATATAGTGAGCTTTTCGTATGATAAGGTATATCCAATCACTCAACCAAAGAAGGATTAATGAAGTTGGTATAACATAATTTGTTTACACCTAAGGTGCAATCAAATGTACAACCACTCTCATACCCCTCCACAACGACTTCAAATTTAGTCAAACCTTCATTAAGCTCATGCTCTTTTTTTCTTCTAGAAGCACCACTACAATCATGAAAAACTTCACAACAACTCTTACTAGAAGTAGAATTATAAGATGAAGTTTTTCTTTCTCCATTGACATCCAAACCTCCATTGTAAATTCTTGAACCTATATAAGACATAATTAGGACAATCAAAGTGGTTAGTAAATAATGGACCTCACAAGTCACTCCCTTACGTGTATAACTCAAGTGATGGCACTCAATTTTTTTCCTCTCGTGTATACACTCAAAGGTCGTAGGCTTTTATGACCACACTCAAATGATCTCACCACTCAAGCCTTTTACCACTCAAGGATATTCCTTAGTCTCTTCACGGTTCTACAATCTCAAATAATCTCAAATTAAGCTTTCAAGTATCGGTTCGGAGTAGAAATTATGTCAATAATAAAGAATGACAAAACACACTAACGGACAAGGAATGAATTAAACACACAATGAAACTAAAAAGAGAAAAGCACAAAAGAAATTGACACGAAATGAAATATGAACACAAAAATAACTAGATAACACGAGTAGAACTAATACTCAACATAATCTAGCTAAAGAAATTGACATACAATTGATTTGTTCATAAATCAAACAACTCAAATTTAGAGTTTGGAAAAAAAAAGATCACTCAAGACACCACATTAATCAACTCTATCAAGACTCAACTTGAATCAAGTTTAACCAATAAATATGGAACACTTTTAAGCATCACCCAATAGTTTTTGAAGTAAGGAATCAACTCAAACTTTAAAATTTCACTAAAATTAGTACAAGTAAAAACATCAAATTTTTAAACTAAAAATTAGCCCTAAATTCGTCCTTAGATCCCAAAATTGAAACCTAATATAGTTTATCCATGATCAAAATAACTTAGATCCACAAGATGGGGATAAAATTTGCACAAGAGAGCTCCAACACTCAAATTTTCGCACTTTAGAAAGTGCTGAAATTTCAGCTGCGAAAATAAAAAAAATGAGACAAAATCAACTTCAACTGCTCCCAAATTTGATATTCAATCACTTTGAACTATTTCGAACAAAATCCAACAACATCCACTTGAAAATTTCTCCAATTTTCGGATCTGATTTTTTTTTTTTTTAGATTTTCAAAAGATGCAAGCCAAGGATTAAGAATTTTAGGAATAATTCTTTAGCCTTGGTCTGATACCAATTGATGTAAAATGAGTTACAAGATATAGAGATTCAAGATATAATCAAGAAATTAAGAAGAGATAAGTAAGAAAGAAAGAATAATTCCACAATTGAAGTAAACTAGAGATGAACAAATGTTGATTTGTGACTCTAATTTGAACAAATAATTACATGATTAATTCAAGGGAGAAGAGAATTGAACTCATACATGAATAATCTTATCAAAAGATATTCAAGAGAGATCCAATGTAGAGACAAAGGGATAAACCCACAAACTCATCAAAGAGTGTTCAATCTAAAAAATGTTGTCTAACCTAAAATATGTTCATCATATTCTATTTATACTTCTAGGGTAAGCTAATATATGAAAATACATAAATGTCATTGATTAAATATGCATCATATTATGACTAAAAAGGACCCTAAATATCATGTTAATCTTCTATTGTGTTGATTCTTGGCTTTCCATACTCTCTTAAAATACTCCACGTTTTTTATGTCAAGTTGAAAGCCATTTATACAATTAGCACTTTCTGAACTTGCATCATAATCTATTCCAGCTTCTTGGGTAAAATCTTTTGCCACTTTGAGAATCCATTTATTCCCAATAGCTCTACGCCTAGAATGAAGGTCAACTAGATCCCAGACTTTATTGTTTTTTATGAACTCTAATTCTTCTTTCAACGCTTTTATCCATTCATCTTTTTCAGGGCTCGACAAAGCTTCAGTCAAAGAATTAGGTTCATCCAATTCTGTGGGAGATACTAAAAAAAACATAATCCTCAGTCTCATAAGATCGTTTAGGTGCACCTTTTCTAGTACTCTTATGTAATTGAAGTTAATATTCCTCGATAGGATTTTGGAATTCACAACTCCCACTTGGACCAAGAATCATTTCTTGATCTATTGAATTATCAAGCATGTCCGGCGACATTATTTGATCATCTGAATTCAACATTTTGTAAAGAGGCTCAATTTTATTTATTTCACCCCTTTTGGAAAAAACAATTTTTCAAGAATGTGGCAGCTCATGATTCAATCTCAGTAGTATTTCTATCTTTCAATTCACCAATGAACATATACCCTTTGAAGCATTCTGAGTATCTTATAAAGATACATTTATTTTTTTTAGACTTAGTTTTTCAAACTTACCAAAATGATCTTTAATATATGCAGCACAACCCCAAAGTCATAGATCGTTAAAGTTTGGTTTATGACCAGTCCATAGTTCATAAGGAGTAGAAGATACTAATTTAGAAGGCACTTTATTCAATATGTAGACCGCAGTTATAAAGCATCTCCCCAGAAAGAGATTGGTAAATTTGTCCACGCCATCATATACCTCGTCATATCCAATAATATTTTATTCCTTCTTTCAGCTACATCATTTTGTTGAGGTGTATAAGGAGTAGTTAATTGTCAGGTAGTGCCTTTTTCAATAAATATTTCTTCAAACTGTTTTGACAAATATTCACGACCTCTATCGGTTCTTAATGCCTTTATATTTTTTTCTAATTGGTTCTCAACTTCATTCATATATCTTTTGAAGCATTCAAGTACTTCAAATTTATGAGATATCAAATAGAAATAACCAAAGCACGTGAAATTAACAATAAATATAATAAAATATAAAGCACCAGACCTTGCCCTCATATTTATTGAACCATAGATATCAAAATGAATTAATTGCAATGGGAATTCAGCTCTTTTGGCCTTCCCAAATGGTTTACGTGTAATCTTTCTGAAAAGATAATTTTCATAAATTGGTATTTTAATTTTGGAGAAAGAACCTAGATGTCCTTCCTTTGCCAATCTAGTCATTCGATATTGCCCTATGTGACCTAATCTAGCATGCCATGTAAGTATATCAACATCATTATTACTAGAATAACATGACATTACACAACGGTCAACATAATAGTTATAAGTTGAAGGATTACAATAAAAAATAATAAAGCGATCATAACGATGTCCAAAATCATAAAAAAATATTATCTAGGATTAGTCTTACACTATTTCGACTAAAAATAAATGAAAATCAACATCTAAACGAACAGACACAGACACTAAATTTCGTTGAATCTCTGGAGCATATAGGTCGTTATGCAACATCAAAAACCGGCTTCCACACAAGTCTACTTTGCAAGTGTCAATCCCTTTAACTTGAAGTCTTGCATTATTTCCTACATAAATCCACCTTGATCCAAGTGAAATTGACGAAACTCCACAAACTCTTCTCGATCCTGACTTACATGATCGGTGTCTCCTGAGTCTACAATTCACATAGGATAAGATTCAATTAATAAAACAAGGCTAGAAATATATGTAGCACTAAGAGATGCATTTAGAAATGATACCTTTTTTTGCTTAGGACATTTATGAGCAAAAATCCCCAGAACTTGGAAATTGTAGCACTTCATCTTGCTCTTGAATTTTTTTTTTTTCTTCTTGGAATTTGGCTTGTTGTTTTTCTTGGAAGGTCCTTCGTCGTTCTTTTTATCCTTTTCGTTCTTTTTTCAATTTTTCTTGTACTTGAAGCCTGAAGACTTCTTACAACTTGATTCTGTCATAAAGGTATTAGAAGCAGCTTTAGCAGCACCAAGCCGCTCATCTTCAAGTTCAACATGACGAGCAACAATAGAAAAAGTTTTGATGTTATCATTGTGGGTTAAGTTAACCTTAAAGTGTTCCCAATTATTGGAAAGAGATCGAATCACTGCCTGAACTTGTTGCTCATCCGAAAGAACATGACCAACACTTTTGAGTTGAGCTATCATATTGGACATCACCTAAGGTGTTATTTGATATTTTGATCATGACGCTTCTGGTAAGTGTCAAACTTGATAGTCAGTTATCTGAGACGGGTAACAGAAGTATCCCCATATGTTCCTCGCATGTGTGTCCAGATAGCATTAGCAGTAGAAAATTCCTCACACTCATGAATGAGTTCATCAACTAATTATCCTTTGCTCTTCCGATACATACCATATTTACGACTCCAAATGTCGTAATTGTCACCATTTAGTTTTTCTCATTTGTTCAAGTCAGCAATTATGCTTTTTAATGTCATGTATGTTATTAAGAGACAATCATGCAAGTAATTTTATCAATTATGCATGCAAATTACACATTTAAGCAAATCATTTCACATAAAGATTTCATGTTTAATGTAAAATCGAGAGGACACTTAAGAATCCAATCATCATCTACGAACTAGACACTTGATCAAAATTAAAAATTTAATTTCTTAATGTGTATTAGAATGATAACTTTCAATTAAGTCTTTGTAAACTCAAATAAATGAATGAAATTCGTATAGAAGGAGAAAAAAAGCTTAATATATTTATAATGTCAAGTTATAAAGAACTTCAAGTTACAAGTCAATTTAAAGATAAAAGTCATCCCACAAATATTCGAGACGACTTATATACACCCCAAAAGGCTCGCTAGGCCAAATCTCGTGGTAAACATTAATTAATCTCTCGCCCCAAGGATCACAGAGAGAATTTGCTAAAATAGTTAATGCTTCTTAATCCTAGATATCTACATAATTTTCCAATTCTACACATTTTAATTTAAATAAATGAGTAAAATTAGCAACTGTAATACTAAAGGACATTTTAAAAGACTTGAACTCTATTAGTTTCTTCTCTTTTTCCCTTCGTATAGCCCTATCATTTCGTAACAGATTGTGTCATTCTGTGGACATCATTGTGTATGATCTCACGACCTCGAAAACATGTCCTTCGATGACGTGTTCTTTCACTTTGTCTCTTTTCTCGATATCCAGAACTCCTTCTTGGAGTGATTCGAGTTTGTCCCTGTTCAGCTATGTCTGAAATAGGAGCTAAGAAATAATAAGAATGGTTGAACCACTCAATGTGACCTTTTATGTCACAATTCATTGTAGAATGGAAAAATCCACTGAGAAAAAAAATTAGGGACTGATTAAGACAAAAATAATACCAAGTTTAATTTATACACTTATTTAATAAGTAAAATAAAGAAGCATATTTTTACGCTACACATTTTTTTCATTTATATTTAATCAAAGCAATTAAAAATAGTGACAGTACTAGTGGAAAAAGTATCACACCCTTTTAAATAAAGTGTGCAGAGCACCATATTTCTACCATTTTTTTTAATTAATTAATGAAAGAGAATAGTATTATGAACTCTTTACACTTTATATATATATTTACACACACACAAGTGCTTCCTCCAAAAAAAATCTTCTCCAAAAAAAATACTCAATCCAAGTGGAGCAACGGAGGCAAGCAGAATCTTACTCTTACTGTCTCCATTTTAATTTTTATTTTTATTTTACATAGTTCTTTTAACAGAATTTTGAAAGAGCGAGAAGAAAAAAATTAGCAGGATCCAAAGCGCAACTGTGGCGTGCTGATCGGATTCAAGTTTTCAATCTATATCTGATCAACAATTTTCTTACAGGCGAGTGATAATTCAATTTTCTATCAGGTAAGCACATACACAATATTTCAAAAGATTTTCACACTTAAACTCAAGATATTACATGCAAAATTAGGGAAATAAAACTATCTCTGATGCCATTATAAGTAATTCATAGCAAAAATGATATGGATAGTGTATCTTGAAGGGAAATGCAGTAAAAATCATTGAATTTGATACTGAAAAATATTTTCTCCGAGTCTACTTCGTCTCTCTTGAAAATGGAATGTTCTTCACCAAAAACTAGATGCCTTTTATTTTTGGTGTTTTTGTTAATGTAATTCATAGATTTTCTTTTTGGTTTTTGTTTCTGACCCGATTCTTCTCATATCCTTCTTGTCAGAAGAGTGAAAGAACATATATGGGATTTGGGGCGGTAACAGTTATTGTGTAACCGTTCTTCTTTTTTTGAAATGAGATTATTCATTAATCTCAATTTTTCTGAATAAGAAATGGGTCGGCTCGGCTCGGCTCGGCTCGATACACATGGGTAATTCATGACCCGCAAAAAATTAAATAGTTCAGATAGTAAACTCAAAAAATAACCCAAAAAAAGAAAGAATAATAGTTTGTAGATATAGAAAAACCTATTTTGAGCTGAAAAGGAATGATTCCTGGGGGAATATCATGATTCTTGATATTGCAACACGAAAGGAGTCGGTGTCATGATCCCAGATTCCAGAAAAAGCTCAAATAACTTGAAGATGTTGTCATCGTGCCTTTGGGAAAAACAAAGGACCAACGAAAACAGGTTTGCTCTATTCTTCTATGTGACATTGCTTATGCTTCACGATTCCATTTTCTTGAAACATTATATGCATATGTTTTCCGTGATTGTGAAATTATGAATGTGAAATCCTAGTTCGAGTTAAAATGAACTTCAATTTCTGCTACATAGTCCCATATATACTACACATTCGTTGTGTTGCAGGGTAGTTTGTTGTATTGATGAGTACATAGTTTACAATGTCCACACCTAAATAATTCGTCCAAGGTTTGATGGGTTTGGGAAAAAATGATTTTGTTAATAGGCTAATTTGGGCTAAATCCAAGTTAACCCATTACAAATCATTAGCCCAGATAGACCCGTGATGATGCCCAAAGTTGACCCATCAAATTGCTTAAAGCTTTTATCAAATTTTTATTTTATTAATCTACACTTAATTATGCAATAAAAATTTAAGCAAATAGAGAGGAGAATATATACTACGAACGTCTGATAATTCATTTTGAAATTTTTCAATTAAAAATAGAGTAGTAATTTTATTATAAAAGTAAAATTTCATAAGACCTAGTTATGTTAACTGAAGAACAACTATTATTTCTTCTAGCTAAAATAGCATAGACACACTATAGAAGATCTTTAAAGATATCATTATCTGTAATGTGATCCTTTATTTTGTTGGAAAGGTAAAACTATTTTAGATTAAAAAAATTTAGAAAAAAAACTATGCTTGTACTTTATAGGAAGGGAGATATATAAGTATATAATAAAATATTTTCTTCATAGAAATTTCAAATTCCTAAGATACAGAACTTATAATTTGAATTTATGCTTACTGTTGTATTTCTTTGAAAATATTTGGTTGCTAATTTTGTTAGTAGGAAAAACTACAAGAAATAGCATACTTAATACTTAAATTATGAAAAATAGCAATATTTTAATGAAATTACATTGGGTAGCAAACATAGTATTATTTTAAGTGTGGTTACCATGTATAAGGTTTCCTTTTTCATGTTACTTCTCTTCCTCTTTCCTTTAACTGATTTTTACTTTACCTTTTATGGTTTGAAATCTCTTAGATTCCTCTTTCAATATTTTTCTTTTCCCATAAATTACTTTTATTTAAATTAGTAGATTCCTTTTCCAAATCAAACTCAATTATAAAGATTATTATCTTCATGATATTCAAATTTTAAAATATCACTCTCTTATATCTCTATTTTTTTTCTTGCTAGTTTTTTTTTTTCATTTTTTTATCGTTTTATTTTTTATTTTATTTTCTTTTTCTTTTCCATTTTTTCTCTTTCCACTTTATTTTCTCTCTTCTGCTTCTCTTTTTTTTTTCTTCATTTTTCGTTTTATTTTTTATTTTATTTTCTTTTTCTTTTCCATTTTTTCTCTTTCCACTTTATTTTCTCTCTTCTGCTTCTCTTTTTTTTTTTCTTCATTTTTCGTTTTTTTCTTCTTCTTTTTTCTTTTTTCGTTTTCTTATCTTCTTCTTCTTCTTCTTCTTCTTCTTCTTCTTCTTCTTCTTCTTCTTCTTCTTCTTCTTCTTCTTCTTCTTCTTCTTCTTCTTCTTCTTCTTCTTCTTCTTCTTCTTCTTATCTTCTTCTTCTTCTTCCTCTTCTTCTTCTTCTTCCTCTTCCTCTTCCTCTTCTTCTTCCTCTTCCTCCTCCTCCTCCTCCTCCTCCTCCTCCTCCTCCTCCCTCTTCCTCTTCCTCTTCCTCTTCCTCTTCCTCTTCTTCTTCTTCTTCTTCTTCTTCTTCTTCTTCTTCTTCTTCTATTTCTTCTTCTACTTCTTCTTCTTCTATTTCTTCTTCTTCTTCTTCTTCTATTTCTTCTTCTTCTTCTACTTCTTCTTCTTCTATTTCTTCTTCTTCTATTTCTATTTCTTCTTCTTACACTTCTATTTCTAGTTTTTATTTCTCTTCCTTTCTTCTTCTTCTTCCTCTTCCTCCTCCTCCTCCTCCTCCTCCTCCTCCTCCTCCCTCTTCCTCTTCCTCTTCCTCTTCCTCTTCCTCTTCCTCTTCTTCTTCTTCTTCTTCTTCTTCTTCTTCTATTTCTTCTTCTTCTTCTTCTATTTCTTCTTCTTCTTCTGCTTCTTCTTCTTCTATTTCTTCTTCTTCTATTTCTATTTCTTCTATTTCTATTTCTTCTTCTTACACTTCTATTTCTTCTTCTTCTATTTCTTCTTCTTACACTTCTATTTCTAGTTTTTATTTCTCTTCCTTTTTTTTTTCTTTTTCACTTCATTCTTTCAGATTTTTATTTTTTGTTTTTGTCTTTTTCTTTTCTTTTTTTCATTTTCTTACTCTTCTATCTCTATCTTTTATTTTTAAATATATCACATATACATATTCAAAAAATATACAAAATAAATAGACATACAGATCTGCATATGTATTTACGGTAAAAAAAACATACATATATATCTGCATATGTATTTACAGAAATACATATCTGACTCACATGTATATATAAACATAGAAGATATGTATCATGTATTTTTTTATTACCTATATGTATATGTATATAGTGGTCCTTTTTTTTTTTAGAGATTTTGTGTCTTATATGTTTATATATACATATGAGTGAGATATGTATTTTTGTAAATACATATGTATGTTTTGTACTGTAAATACATATCCAGATCTGTATGGCTATTTATTTTGTATATTTTTTTAATACGTGTATGTGATATACATATTTGTCTTTTCAAAATAAAAGTTAGAGATAAAAGAGTAAAAAATGAAAAAAAAAATAGAAAAAGAAAAAAGAAAAAAAAGAGAAGTGAAAAAGGAAAAAAAATTGAGTTTGAACAACTTGAAAAAGTGATTTTGATCACTATATTGTTCGATCAGTTCAATTTATTGTTGCATTGCTTTTTTTTTTAAATTCGTTTACAAAATATTCAAAAATAATTTAACAAAATAAATTGTTAAATTGTACAACGTAACAGAAAATTGATTTTGATCTCTCTAACGAAAAATCGTTAATGGCTCAAAATATTCAAAAATAATTTAACGAAAAAATAATTTTGATCACTATATTTGAACGAAACATCAGTAATGGCTCAAAAAAATTGAACAAAATAACAGTAATGGTTCAAAAAATTTAAAACGAAAAAATTTTGATCGATTTCAAACAACTGATGAAATTCATATAAGAAAATAATATTATGATTAAATACCTTCAACAACAGTAATGGTTTAATTTCAATTTTCGAAGATATTGAACATAAAAAGTTTCAGTTGAATTTGATTTTGATATTTTTGGGGATGAAAACGATAATGTGAAACTGAAATTTGACTTTTGATTTCAGTTGGTAACAAATAACGAAAATCATGTTAATTAAGAGGTTTTACTGGAAAAGGAATCTCCATATTTAATTCATGGCTAATTATACCATATTTAACTCAACTGATTTGAGTTAAATATGGACAGTAAAATATGATTTGTATATGTATTTTATAGCAACAATTTGTTCAAATACAATATACAAGTTGCTAGTTTAAGTAATTATGAAAGTGTTGCTATGAATCTCATAATTATGGTTTTAAGTATGCTATTTATGAATTTTACCCTTGTTAGTATTTCTTAAGAGTAAAGAAGAAAAGGTGGGTCAAGTTGGACGGGTTGGGCTATATTGTTTAGCCCATCTTGACCCAACTCATATTAGCCCAAGTTATTTTGGGTAGAGTTGGGTAATGATCCATCTATTAATTTAACCCATTTTGATTCGTTCAAATTCCGCCCAAATAATCCATTTGTCATCTAGAATGTGGAACAAATAAGGATGCGCTATGTTATCCAGGTGGACTTCAATTATGGGAGATAATCATACTGTAAATATAATTTCATCTTTTAAGTTTCGACTATCAGGAATTTCGTATAGCCACTAATGTGTCAGTGTACATTTTGATACTTTCAAAATGGCAGCAACATACCCTTTTTTGTGATTTCTATGAGAGAATCCTATAAAATGATAAATTGCCTTATGAAATATTTTGGATCAAAAAAGTTTGATCAATTTCAAGAAATACTTGAATTTGAAACTCATTTTGATTGTTCTAATTTGATTTTTCGTAGCTCTCAGATTAAGTTTTGATATTTTTCAATCGTCTATGCACTTCTAACTAGATAGTGAGTTAATTACTTGTATGGTCATCCAAATTATGAAAATTACTTAAGCAAAGTCATTTTTGTTTCTTTTTAACTACAAAATCATTCATATTTTGTGGGATAATCATGGTAAAGTTCTTTCACTGCAGAATCTTGTGATTTGGATGTATGTTACTAGTACTACTAAAAAACTTCAAAGTCAATCGACAGATTTATTTTTTTGATAACATTGGAGTCTGGGTCAGCTGCGCGCCCTCAATTAATTTCACGGGATATGTCTCCCGCCAACAATAAATACCAGATAACTCTGTCTACCAAAACTAGAACGAATGAAAAGAAATCACCTATGTTTGTCTCAGTAGATTATTTTTCTTTGTTGTAAATTGTTAAATATTTTTTCTTCTAAATAATGATCACGTTTCCATTAAACAATTGTGATGTACTAGCATATGCCCCGATGATACCTACTCCTACACTTCCCTCTCTCTCTCTCTCTCGTGAAAAAGGATATTATTTATTTATATTAAGTAGTCAAATAAGAAGGATTATATTAGAGTTAATAATACTAAGATTTCCTAGAACAACTAGATTATTACAAACTTGAGAGGGAACTTTTTTCATAGTGCTAGGTTCCACTCTATCTATCTACATAGTTACTAACGCCCATGGTGGAGGGGTTCAAAAAGACTTATAGACTTGCATCCTTATCTCCTTGAGTGCGCCAACTTGTTTTCTTCCCTAAAAGTGTGGCGTATTAGTGGATTCTCCAACTTCTTCAACCAGTGTCGCCATTGAGTAGATAAGTTAATATACAGAGGGCAAGCATTATTAAGAATATGAATTATATTAGTTGAGTCCCTGTCAATTTTCAAAGGCATGCATTGTAGTTGGAAAGCTGGCATAAGACCTTGAAGTAAAGCCTTGAGCTCCATCTTGGTAGGATTGAGAGATTCCACTAAAGCATGAAATCCCATAATCCAATTGCTTTGGTTATCTTTGATCACTCCACCAATCCATCATGGTGTGTGGTTGGATTAAAGGCTCCATCTGTATTTAATTTGAAGTGACCAATTGTTGGATCGGAGGGAACCATTTGACAAGAATGTTTTTATGAGTGATCTTGAGAGGATTTGAGTTTATAGAGAAAATAAACTCCAGGACACAAGTATTTACTTGTTGATGGGATGTTCTATTATTTTTACTTTTGAAGATGTTGTTTCTGTTCTGTCAGATATGTCATAGGGCCAAGGGGAAGAAAGTACTCCATGAAAAAGATTATTTTGTAAATCGGGGTTAAGATTTCTAAAGGTCAGCACAGCCAGATGGGGTCAAGGTATCGAATTTGTGTGAAAAGTTGAAAGTTGTTATCAACCCAGAAATCCCTTGCAATGGGGCAAACTATGAAGAGATGATAAAGTGATTCAGTGTGACTGGGACAGTTGAAACATGTGTTTTTGTTTAAGATTCTGAGGGCATGATGACAGAAGTCCTTGGTTGGAAGTCGATTGTGTAATCATTGCTAGAGGAAGAATTTTATTTTGTTAAGGGTGTTGAGCTTCCAAATCCCTAGAAGGTCAAGTTGATTAATATTGAAGGGAAGATGAAAGAGAATTTGTCTCAATTTCAAGTGCTGCCCAAATGATAATAGCAGAGAATTTTTCCTATTTCAACGTAGGAAAGGGGGTCATGAATGAGGGATCTAAAAGTAGTGTTGTTGTTTATCCGAGACTCAAACTTTGATGTTTTTACCATCTTCAATAATCCATTTGGTGGCTTAGGAGCAATGCGTCCACCCTAATAGAATATTCTTCCAAATAAAAGAGACGGGGTGGGGGGGTGGCCTGAAGGTGAAGTCTTCTTTTTTCATGAGTTGAACCCCAAATGAAGTCTCCCTCAATTTTGTCAATAAGCTTGAGTTTTTTGGTATACCTGTCAAACGGTCTGGGCTGACCCGGCCCAGCCCGGCCCACTTACAAAAATCAGCTCAGTCTGACTCGATCCGATCAGTCCATGGGCTGTAGGGTACCGGATATCGGGCTGATTTATTTTTTTGGTTGGGCTTGGTTAATCCGGACCAATCCCGGTCAGGGTTCGTCGGTTAGCCGGCCCGATTAATTTTATTTTTTTTGAGATTGGGCCAAACTAGCCGTTGGCCCAACGGCTATATAGCCGCTTTTGGGTCCAAACGGCTAGTTTGACCTTTTTTATTTTTAAAAAAAAAATTACATTTAAAATTAATTTTTAACCCCAAAAAAACTCCTATAAATAAAATATCCTACACTTTCAAATCATTTTTCATTCTCTCAATTCTCATTCTCTCTCAAATCTCAATTCTCAAACATTTTATATATTTAATTTCCTAAAGCGCTCACTTTAATTTTTTAATTTTGCGATTACAAAATACGAGTGGAAGTTTCTAAAGTCGCAATCTTCGGATACTTCCAAAATTTGGTATTTTCGTTCCATCTCTTACGTTTAATTTTTAATTTGTATATTAATTGTTGAATATTTAATTTTATTATATTTGTGTATTTTGAATTTTTTTAGTTTAATTTATATTATGGATAAATTAAGAAATCTCGCCACCAAAGGTGTTAAAATTTTTTGTTCCGGAAGCGGTAGTGGTAGTAAAAAGCGAATTACTAGCGGTAGAGGTACTTCAAGTAGTAGATATATCTGTGTGCTTCCGACATCGCTTAGTCAACCTTTTGAGGAAGAAGTAGGTGTACCTTTAGGTGTAGGTTCCCACGATATGAATTATGTAGAAGCTCAGGAAAATTATGGTATAGAAGAAGAAAATGAAGTAGATGCGGTTAATTTAGACGAAGATGATGAAAATATTGGTGAGACACCCGCAGTAGGGAATGCTAACGTTAGATCTGAATCGGTTAATCTCCCTCCCCGTCCTCCCCGTGCACCAAGAGCTCGTAAAACAACTAGTATTGCATGATAATTTTTTGAATGTATATCAGATACTGATGTGCAATGCAATATTTGTCAACAAATAAATAAGCATAAAGGCGGAGGCAAGCAAGGGGTACGGGTACGTTAATGAGACATATAGGTGATGTTCACGAAAGAGTTAAAAATTGCACAAGGTGGTGAGGCTATTGGTGGACCCACACAAACTAGAATGGACCCAACAACTGGCCATGTAATAAAGAAGTATAATAAATTGAGGGATCGGGAAGAAATAGCTAAAATGGTAGCTGTGGTTTGTTTGCCTTTTAGTTTTCCTTCTTCTGATGTCTTTATTCATTATATTCAAGCAATTTATAATCCTATGTTTAATGGTATTCCTAGAAGTACTTGTCGGGCCGATATTTTTAGACTTCATTCACAATATTATTTTTATTTATCAATATTATTAAAAAATATTCAATGTAGAATGTCTCTAACTTCTGATCTTGGGCGTGCTGTAAATAAAAATAATTATTTAATTACTACTTGTCACTGGATAGATAGTAGTTTTGTTATGCAAAAACGTATTCTGGCTTTTTTATATGATGAAGATCGTAAACATACTGGAGATTTTATTGCTGATTCGATTTCTAAAGTTGCAGAATTTTATGGTATCGAAAAAAAATCTTATGTATTGCTTTTGATAATATTTCTAACAACAAGACTGCTATAACAAAATTAAAATCTAAGCTATCTCCGACGTTACCTGAAATTTTTCATATTAAGTGTGCATGTCATATATATAATTTAATTGTAAGAGATGGTCTTAAGTTTTTTGAGTTTTATATTGAAAAAATTTGGCTTGTCGTTGGTTTTATTCAAGGAAATAATCGTATAAGTAGAATTAGAGACTTTAAACTTAAATGTGAACAAAATGGACTTGCACCGATATTAATGACTGAAGAATGTGATACTAGATGGAATGCTACGTATGATTTTTTAAAAACTTGTTATAAATATAGAGTTTCTATTACACTATCTTTTAACCAATATTGTGATTCGTTTGCTGATTCTGCTGATTTCATGTTGCATGATTCTAATTGAGTTGTAATTAATAATCTTGTTAAGTTTTAAAAAAAAAATTATATAGCTACGGTTGAATTTTCCGGTGCTTATTATCCTGCTGTTTGTAATATTTTGGCATATATAGCCGATATTTCTGGTTTGCTCAAAGAATATAAAAATAAAGAATGTTACAAAGATGTTGTTGGTGCCATATTTGCTAAATTTAAAAGATATTTTTTCCGATTTCCCCTATTTACTTGGTTGGTGCTATGCTAAATCCTTGTATGAAATATAATACTATGTGCCACTTTAGTACTCTTATTTATTCTAATTTCGAGATAAATACTAACAATGATTCTCAACAAGTACAACCTGATTTGTGGACGGCTATGGGTGATGCGAATGAATACATAGATAAATTATATAATCACTATGCTGATTTAGTTGATTTAGACATACCTACAAATATCACTCCAACTGTCGCTCCTTATCCTCCCGAGGAGCCATCATCTTCTAAAAGGCCGGCACATAATGATTTTCCAGAACTCTTATGATTTAAATTGTTGGAACAGTGTCGAGGAGGGAGCTTACACATCAAATTATCGGGAAGAGCTTAAGTATTATCTTCGATCGCCGCTAGCGGATCGCAGACGACTGATCAACGCGTTGGATTGGTGGAGGAGTAACGAAACACAATATCCTTTGCTTTCAAGATTAGCTAGAGATATCTTGAATGTTTCAATGTCAACCATTGCATCGGAGAGCACTTTTAGTCAAGGACGACAACAACTTAGAGACAACCGACATTCATTGGGAAGGCAATGCAATGAATGTTCTCGTTTGCCTCAGAGATTGGATTAGAGCCGAACGAAGAAATCAAGGAATGGAAGCGGAGCCGAACGACGAGCAGAGACTTGAAGAAATTATGACTTCACGGGAGAACTCAGCAGAATCAAGTCCAATGCATGTTTTTTTCCCCGTTGAATTTGTAGATTTTTCATTCATGTAAATTATAAATTTTGGATCATTTTGCACTAAATAAAATTCAACATTCATTCATTCCTTAGTCCTTACTTTGTAATTTTTTCCATTTAATGATTTAAATTGAATTTCTATTTTAAATTTAAAACTTAGTTTTAATATATTATTAATTTACTATTAAGTATTATACTATTATTAATTTATTATATTAAGTAACATATGTTTTATTTAAAATAGTGTATATATGTGTATATATTTTCTAAAACAGTATATATTTAACGTATACATGTGTATATATTTTATAAATTAGTATATAACTATATATATATTGTAGTATATTTTATTTAAAGTAATACGTATATATTGAATGGTGTGTATATATGTGTATATATCTTCTATAGATGTATATATTTAATGTATACATGTGTATATGTTTTATAAATTAGTATATAACTATATATATAAATATTGTAGTGTGTATATATTGTAGTATATTTTATTTAAAGTAGTACGTATATATTGAATGATACGTATATATGTGTATATATCTTCTATAGACGTATATATTTAACGTATACATGTGTATATATTTTATAAATTAGTATATAACTATATATATATATATATATATATATATATATATATTGTAGTATGTATATATTGTAGTATATTTTATTTAAAGTAGTACATATATATTGAATGGTGCGTATATATGTGTATATATCTTCTATAGACATATATATTTAATGTATACATGTGTATATGTTTTATAAATTAGTATATAACTATATATATAAATATTGTAGTGTATATATATTGTAGCATATGTTTTATTTAAAGTAGTACAGATATTGAATGGTATATATATATGTGTATATATCTTCTATAGACGTATATATTTAACGTATACATGTGTATATGTTTTATAAATTAGTATATAACTATATATATAGTGTGTGTGTATATTGTAGTATATATATTGTAGTATATTTTATTTAAAGTAGTATGTATATATATTGAATGACACGTATATATGTGTATATATCTTCTAGAGACGTATACATGTGTATATGTTTTATAAATTAGTATATAACTATAACTATAACTATATATATATATATATATATATATATATATATATATATTATATTAAAAGTGTGAAGGTCCTTATAATTGGCGTTTGCCCTTTTTGCCCTTCATTAAAAGTCTTCACTTTAAGCAAAATCGTCTTTTCCCATTTTATGATATTAAATATTAATTTAAATGTCAAAATTCTATATTACATAGTTATTTACGTTATAAAGTCCTATTCTATTTCAGATAGGTAACTATGACGTCAAAAAATACCCTAAATTACAAAGCTTCTTACAAAGTCCTATATTAAATATTTATTTAAAATCACGTTGCAAATATATAGCAAGGAGGTGAGAACAAGATATGAAGAGTTACATGTTTTATTATTATATTTTTTATTTAATAACAAAATTAAACCAAACCAAATTATGGATAATCGAGTTTCTATTAATTTGATTTAGTATGATTTTTTTTATTTGATCTGTACAACCCTATTTAAAACAATAGGACTTGATTTATTTATTTTATAAAATTGCTTTTATGTTGATTTTTTTTTTACTTTTTTGAAAAAATCAAAGTTGGTTTGAGTTTTTTATTTTTAAATAAGTTAATATTATACATTATTTAGGTTGAGACTTTTTCGAAAAGAATACGTTGATTATACATTATTTAAATTTTTGAAATTAATGAAATGTCCTTATTTCATCTAGATAAGAAATCATAATATTTAATACTTCTAAATCAATTAAAATTAAACTTATATAAAAAGAACTTTTAAAACTCTATTTAAGTAATATTTTCAATCAAATTTTCTAAGAAACATAAACATTGACTTATTCTATTTTTAGTTTTCTTCTTTTTTATTTTTTTTTTATTTTGATTCGAGTCCTATTATTGCGTTCATAGTCATCATCCTCTTTGTCTTTCTGTATTTGATTTTCAGTTCACTTACTTCTTTCTTTTGTCTCTACTTTTGCAGGTTCCAAAATGTATGTAGGAAAAAAATAAGTTTATGTATAGAATTTTCTTATTCAATGAAATCTTGATAGTATCTATGATTAAGACGATAAATTTGTTTGTGATTTGAGGTAAGTTTTTAAAAAATTTAGTATAATTTTGAAGTTTACAATAAATAAATTGTCATCTATTCTTAATAGACAACTGTTACTTGAGAAGTAACAATAATCATGTATTCTTGATAGATAAATATAAATTTATAAATATTTAGTGATTTTTATTTTTAATGACTCATATGAAATTAATAATTCAAAATTAACTTATTTGCAATTTTAATATCCTAAAATATATAGTAAGAAAGAAAATATTATCAATAGTATTGGTAGATTTTACGTGAAAAAAGGACTCCTAATTTTTTTGTTTTTCGGACTTTATGTGTACGATGCACACGTGTGCAATTTTTTTTTTAATATTTTACACTTCACCCTAATTGTTTTATCAAATTTACTTGAAAATTACATAATGAAATGACAATAGTATATATTTTTATTTTCGGTAATTAACTTTTATGTCAAGAGAATGACAGTAGCATATAAGCTACCACCAGCTCACCATGGTTGTTTGATACGTATTCATATTTATATTTATATTTATATTCATATTCATATTCATATTCATATTCATATTCATATTCATATTCATATTCATATTCATATTCATATTCATATTTATCTATAATCTATAATCTATAATATATTAAAAGTGTGAAGGACCATAGTATATTATTTGAACGTTTTGCCATTCATTAAAAGTATCTGCTTTAGACAAATTCTAAGGATTTAACTTTAAAAATAAGGAAAGATTTTAAATATAGAAAAAAAAAATGTACTACAAATATGGTTCAAATACATGTGTCTCTCATACCCTCTAGCAGTAAGGAAAAGAGATACTGCTTGACAAACGTAAAAATGATGATCCATTAACCACTTGAAACTTCTGGTGGTGAAATGTATATGGGCTTACAATAAAATATATGGTATGTTTGCATTATTATATTAAAGTATGAAAGATCATTGAGAAGTAAAGTGCGAAGGATCTTTAAGAAGTGATTTGAGCTTTTTGCACTTCATTAAAAATCTCCGTAATAGACAAAATTATTTAATTTTAAATAATTAAAGGTTATACGTGCGAGGCACGTGCGGCAGAATCAAAGTTATATTGTTATTTTGCAAAGTCCAATATTATATTAAATATTAAACATGACAAAAACGGCAGAATCCTACGTACAAAATTATCTTTTTACTTATTTTCTTCAATTACTATATCACTATATTTATAATATTTAAAATAAAGAAGTCCTAAATCTAATAAAAGAAAACCTCAAATTGACCAAAAAAGAAAAAGAAAAATCAAATTAGGCGCGATTTTTTTTTTTTTGTATTAGGAGGACTCTCTCCTAATAAAATTAAGACGTAAAAAATTTTAAATTGAAAAAAAAAATCCTAATTAGACTAACTTTGCTTTGTATTAGGATTCTCTCCTAAATAAAACAAGATACTAATAAAAGAATTTTAGGATTTGTTCTTTTTACCAAAATTACTTCATGATATAAAAGGAAAAAAAAGATCCCTGAATTAATAGTTTTTGGGAGTTTGTATAATTCAGTGGGTATATATATAATCTACGCTACAACTTTGAGCACTAACTGCAACTATGAATTTAATAGTTCTTGCAAAGAAACTTAACAGGTTTAGTTTTATTGTTTTGATATCTCTATTATCGTATTGTTTTGTTGTAGTTTACAGGTGGTAGATGAATATAAATCGATTTTGAGTAATTTTTTGTGAAAATATTAGATTTAATTTTATTATTTTGATATCTCTATTATCTTATTATTTTATTATAGTTTACAGGTGGTAGATGCGTTCCGATCGATTTTGAGATTAGTGTCAAAGTTAGTTTTAGTTTTTTTATAACTCTATTATCGTATTGTTTTGTTGTAGTTTACAAGTGGTAGATGAATGGCGGTCGGCTTTGATTAAATTTTTATGAAAAAATTAGGTTTAATTATGTTATTTTAATATCCCTATTATCGTATTGTTTTATTGTAGTTTACAGGCGGTTGATGAATGTCAGTTGACTTTAAGGTTAGTATAAAGGTTAGGTTTAATTTTGTGATATCTCTGTTATCTTATTATTTTGTTAGTATAAAGGTTAGGTTTAATTTTTTGATACTTTTCCATGCTTTTTTACATTTTAGTTCAGATACGTTGCTCGACTTGCGCCTTTGCATGCTCGACCGCTCCCCTATCCCACTTGTGAAAATATTAGGTTTAATTGTATTATTTTGATATCTCTATTATCGTATTGTTTTATGTAGTTTACATGTGGTAGATGAATGTTGGTCGGCTTTGAGAAACTTTTTTAGGTAAAGGTTAAGTTTAATTATATTATTTTGATATCTCTATTATCGTATTATTCTATGAAAGTTTACAAGTGGTAGAAGAATGTCGTTAGGCTTTGAGGATTTTTGGGAGGCTAAAGTTAGGTTTAATTGTATTGTTTTGATATCTCTATTATCATATTATTTTGTTGTACTTTACAACTGGTAGATGAATGTTGGTAGGCTTTGACAACCTTATGGGATGAATGTTGGTAGGCTGCTACTTTTGTTTCTACAGCCTATGGGCAATTTATTCAATTCAATTCCTGTTTTACGAGAATGGTACCTTACTTATGTCCCAACATCATGGTAATTCTAATCACCATCTAAACTCTTGCTTGTGTTTGATTATTTATCAGAATTTCTTACTTTTATAAGTGGTTCTTTTGAAACATCAAGCGGTCCTTATACAAGTCTGAAGTCTATAGAATCTGTTACAAACAAGGGTTTATATGGACCATTTGCCACCACAACTCCTTCAATTGATGCCAACGACTTCAATTATAGTCTATTTGGTGATTTTAATGCTAACAACAATTTCCTTGGCATTGAGAGTACTAAGGTTTATTTGAAGACCAACACATCCTTCATCGTCAATGTGAAAGATCCTAAAGTCAAATCTGAAAAGGAAGAAAATTGATGGACTCAAAAATATACAGTAGTTCATATAAATTTACATCTATGCTTATTTGATTTTATTTTGTGTTAGATTCTGATGAAGGATTTGGTATTTGGCATGATCTCGTAAGATTTATTGTTTTGAGTTTTATTAAGAAGTATGAACTAATTATTAAAGATGGCTAAGCTTTGTTCTCTATAATCAGTCTTCATAGCTTCTATCTTGATTGTGAATTATCGTCTTAACTCATATTTTGATTAAAAAAAGTCTTATTATTAGGATCTTGTTTAACCAATCTTGCAAAGGCCAATGGTTGTTGCACAGTGGTATGGGTGAAAGCTTATATTATTTTCTAACTAAAATCTAGCTCATTGTAAGTCTTTATTCGTGAATTAAGACCTCATGAATATTATTATCTAATTAAAACATAGCTCATCTAATACCAACACCTGAAAACTTAATACTGATGAGAGTTTCATAGCTAGACAAGATTCGGATGGAGCAGGTGGGATATATAGTTAGGGACCATAGCGATCATAGGATGATGCATAGCATTTGCTTCTAAAATGGCAATGATAAAAAAATGGTTAGGAGAAAAGGTTTAGGTATAAAGAAAATATTTCAACATCCTATGCATGCATCACTAAATTGGTCAAGCATTCCTATGTCCCCCATCCCACTAGCTCTCTAAAATTAGTGGCGGATCCAAAATTTTAAGGTTGTGGGTGCTTAAATTTTTTTTAACGTAATTTGCTAACGATGGCATAATATAAATATATAACCATTTAAATGCAACATTAAAATAAAAGTACAATTAATATTACCACCGGCAAAAAATAACTTTCGAAGGAATAGTAGCATTAGAGCTTGGTTGCCCACGTTTTGATCTAATGATAAACTTATCCATCCCGATATATATAGATTTATAAAAATTCCTGCAAAACAAGATCCAATTAATACAACTTTTAAGCAAAAATCATTCATAGAGTCATATCTATAGAAGATTGGTGATTTTTTTTTTCTAAAATCCTTATTTCATTATTGTGACATTTAGGATATTGGTGAAGTAGCAAAATATTTCAAAACTAATTGCTAAATGCTAAACAAGATACATGAATTTATTTTTGGTTCGTACGTTTGCTATCTATGCTACTGTCAACTGGGTGTAAGAAGGTGTCGATTGTAATTTCCTTCTATCAGTTATCACTTGAAATTGTGAATTAAAGATTATCTTAATGATCTAATCATAAAGTGACTACGCATATATTTTGTAGTAATATTGTTTAACTTTCCTCTTAGCAAAGCAACATATTACATATATGTGTTATTCATCTTTTTGAAAGGAATAGTGGATCACCTAAAATTTCTCAAATCAAATACTCTTTATGACTTATGCTAACTCAGATATTTTCTATAGCAATAATAATGGATAAGAAATAGATACATATCATATAAAAATTCAAATCCAACATTATATTTTGAATTTTTAACTCTAACGAAAATTAAAGTACTTGCGTTTTGAGATTAGTGGATGAAGATTATAGAAATTGAAAGAATAAGAGAAGAAGATGAAATTTTGTTTTTAAATTTTGGGAAGAGAAAGCTGAAATTTTTTTGCCTTGGTGAAGATTGAAGAAGGCCAGGGTTTTGACCTTTTAAGTTTTAAGTAAATATGGAAGAATCAAGAATGATTTACTTTTGATTTAATAAATTAAGAAGTGAAAAAGAATATAAAAATAAATTAATATGTTATGGTATATGTGTACACTTTATTGTTGTAAGCAAGTAAATGTAACTATGAAGTTATAAAAAAGCTTCTAAAAACTAACCGTAGCTGGAGGAGTTTGAACACATGCAACAAGACACAGAAGTTGCACCTAAAGACACAACACCCAATCATATTTTTATTTATTGGATGCTTTTTTATATATAATTTTATTTTTGCTGTGATTCTTATATAATTATACCTAATTTATGTCGAGTTTACTGGGTGCCGGAGCACCCCAAAATTACACGTGAGTCCGCCCCTGTCTAAAATATAGTACTGAATAACTAATATAATGTATATTATTTTATTTAAGTATAATATGTATTAAGTTACAATTTTCTTTTAGTGAAGAAGTAATTTTGTGTTAACACAATATAATATCACTTATCATTTATTATTCTTTTTCTACTTTTCACTTATCAATTTATTGATTGTTCCATTTATAGTGGTACTATTTATGTTGTTAAGATGTTTAAAATTATAATTTATTTTATATTTTAAATTTAATAATTTAAAATCAACTAAAATTTTAATTATTATTAATATTTTTCTTATTTGAATTATATTGAAACTCCTACTATGTAGCATTTTGAAATCAACTAATCAAGTAAAAGATTTTCTTTCTGAATGTTGTTTAAAATTGCTAAAAAAATTTAAATAATAATTTAAAATCAACTGAAATTTTAATTATAATTAAAAAATTTCTTATTTGAATTATGTTGAAACTCCTAATATATGGAGCAATTTGAAATCAATTAATCAAGTAAAAAATTCTTTTTCTAAATGTCGTTTAAAATGATTAACGTCTTTAGTTAAAATACATGTGCAACGCACTTATACTAAACTAGTATATAACTATATATATATATATATATATATATATATATATATATTGTAGTATTTTTTATTTAAAGTAGTACATATATATTGAATAGTGCGTATATATGTGTATATATCTTCTATAGACGTATATATTTAATGTATACATGTGTATATTTTTATAAATTAGTATATAACTATATATATAAATATTGTAGTATATGTTTTATTTAAAGTAGTACATATATTGAATGGTATATATATGTGTGTATATATATTCTATAGACGTATATATTTAATGTATACATGTGTATATATTTATAAATTAGTATATAACTATATATATAAATATTGTAGTGTATATATATTGTTGTATATGTTTTATTTAAAGTAGTACATATATTGAATGGTATATATATATGTGTGTGTATATCTTCTATAGACGTATATATTTAACGTTTACATGTCACATGTGTATATGTTTTATAAATTAGTATATAACTATATATATATATATTGCAGTATATATATATAATGTAGCATATGTTTTATTTAAAGTAGTACGTATGGTCGTATATATTGAATGTTATGTATATATGTGTAATTGTGTATATGTGTATATATTTTTTAAATTCTAATGTAGTATATACTATATATATAGTGTATATATATTGTTTAACGTATTTAAAATGTATATAGGTGGGTATATATAGTGTATATTAGAAAAAAACTATTTTTTTTGTATTTTGACCGAATTTTTAATCGGGTTTGATTGGGTTTAGGTGGGTTAAATCGGGTTGGGCTAAGTGGACCGGTTCAGGGTTGTTTTTGAAAAAATTACTGTTGGACCCGAAATCAGCCCGACCCACTTAACCAGGCCCGAAATCGGCCCAGCCTACAAGCCGGTTAAAATTAACGGGTCGATTCCAGGTTGACCCAGCCCGGCCCACTTAACACCCATAATTTTTGGCCTTGCGAATGAAATATTGCACGTGATAGGTAGAGATGGCATTTAGAGTGGTTTTGCAAGGGTCAAACGGCCTACCGAATTTAGCAAATTAATCTTCTAGGTGGAGAGACGATTCCTCATTCAATCAGTTATATAATGGAAGTCAGTAGATTTTGGGTTATCGAAGAGGATAGGAAACCTAGATAGATGTCAAAGTTAGTGGAGACAATTTTGATACTTACCCACTTTCAAAACTTATTTTGAGGTTAAGACACCAATTTTTTTTTTGATTTATTTTTTGGGTTAGGGTTTAGGGTTTAGGGTATGAAAAGGACAAAAAGTGGGTCAGAGATGTGGGGTCCGGGGCTTTTTTAACATTTTTAAAACTTAGAGAAAAAATAAAACTTTTTAAAAAATACAACATGATCTCCTTTTTATATTTATTAATTTTTCATAAAATCATTTAATATTTCCAACTATATTTCTCTCTCCTCAAAATCCTACTTTTGGCGATTGTTGTTTCGATCTTTTTGAAAAAAAAAGTGCACGATTCTTGCTTCCTCAAGCAAGATTTTTCAGTTTCTCTTGGTCAGGTAAGTTTAATGTTCTTCCCCGATCATTTTAGATCCATTTTAGTAAAAAAAAATTATGACATTCTGTGTTGGGGATCTTCGATTTTTTAAGAAATTGCACTGTTCTTCGTTGAATTAGTCGAAATTTAAGTGTTTTCAATTAACATTGTCGATTCCGCATGTTTAATCGTGTTTTGCTTTGGATAATTAGTAGAAATTTTTTAAATTTTTGTACTTATATTGCGTATTGATTTTAAATTTCTTGTACTGAATTGGACTCATTTTAATGGTGTTCTTGTTGTTGTGAATTGCACTGTCAATAGATGGTGAAGTTGGAACTTGATTTGCATGTTTGAAGTGAGGCGTTTTTCCATTTTTCTTAATAGACCAGTGGTCGATAAATTGACCACTATAGATTTATTTTTGCTGCATTTTTTATTTTCATTAATAAACCAGTGGTCGATAAATCGACCACTGCAGATTCATTTTTTGTTGTAGATCATAAATGGTGAGAAGAGTTCATAGAGCAGTTAAAAGGACCGTTTCCACTGCTTCTAGCAGTAGGAAGCGAAAATCCGAAAAAGTTTTAAAAACTTCCAAGAGGAAAAGACCCATAGTTGATAAATCGGAGTCGAAAATCGAATAAAAAATCCTTGTTGATATTTTCGAATACGACGAAAGTAGTGCACATGAGAGTGACGATGTTGAGGATAGTGAAGGTAGAAGCGAGGGAGAAAGAGAAGAAGAAAGTGAAAGTGATAGCGGAGAAGGTGAGGATAGAAGAGATAGCAAAGACGGGGAGGAGGATCTCCTATCCTTGCCAATTTGTGCGAGTGATATATCCGTTGAGTCATACGGCCTAACAACCTGGATGGATGATCTAGGTTCTTTTCCTACAAAGATTTCTGTGAGAGCAAGAGTGGCGGTGTATCGAGAGTTTAGACGGATTTTTGTTGAACAAAAGTTGTATTCTGATTTTAAGAAGACATGTTTCGGACACTTGAGACATATCCCGAAACATTTTATGTTTAATGGACAGATGGTCCATTATATGTTGCTGCGACGTATAAAAAATCAGAAAAAACTGCATAAAATTTGGTTCTGTGTGAACGGTAAGCCAGCTTGTTTCGGCTTAAAGGAATTTGCTTTGATTACGGGGTTGAATTGTTCGGCATATCCTCGTGAATCGAAAATGAACAAAGTCCTCCAAAATGAAGAAAGCTTTCATTTTAAGGTGACAAAGAACAAGGGCATTACTGCTGTGAAGTTGATTAGCCTGATGAAAGGTAATAGGCTGAATAATCAACAAAAGTTGAAGTGTGTTTTGGTTTGTGGTTTGGTTTGCGCACGCGGTGCTACTGGCAAAGGACCTATCAAAGAAGGTTGATTCGGACCACATCAAGATGGCGGTTGATTTAGAATTCTTCGGCGGGTATCCATGGGGAAAAGAGTCCTTTGGGCTGACCTTGAGCTATCTGACAAAGAAGATTCATCTGACCAAGCAGAAAGAAGCTTTTGTCAAGAGGAACAATGCATCGTACGCGTTATATGGCTTTCCCTGGGCATTTCTGGTATTTATAATCTACCATCTTATTGATTTATTATAGACTCCTACATATTATGCAATAATGAATAGACACTGTAGATTATGAGTCCTTTCCTCACCTGGGAAGGTACGTCGGCAAGTCGTTGGATTCTTCTTTGTCCATTCCCCGTCTTCTTAGATGGCACACATCGAAGTGTGACAATATAATGGAAGGCGACCCGTTTAAGTACAAAGGAAACAACGCAAAGGTAAACTTATTCTTATTATGAAAGATATGATACTAATATCATTATATTAGCGAATGTCGTGTAATTTATTTTTATTTTTTATAGATTGTGCACCCGTACCTTACCCCTACTGTCCGTGATATGGAGCAGAGATACATGAAAATATTTAAGCCATACACAAACGAAGTTAAGGATGCGTCCATCGATGCGTTGAAGGCGCAACTAAAAGGCGTGACTGTCCTGACTTCATCAGCGGAGGTCGCGGACGAAGACGAAGATTTAGGTGGCTTGATAACGCTCAATCTACAGCTCTCGTAGGAGTGTAAAGCGGTCGTTAGCAAATATAGAACCCAACCTGGGTTGGGTGTCGATCCCACAGGGAATAGCTTGGCCAACAAGTAAGCAAGATTACTAAACTTTTGGTGCAAGTCTCATAAAAAGGGGGGATTGTAATGTGTCACCACAACAATTAAATAAAAGCTGAAAATAGCAAAGTAAAAGAGAAAGATTGTTACGTAAGTTGTAAACAATGAGAATTGAGGCGTTGGGGTTATGTCCACCTTCTGAGGTATACGTCTCTATTGGCTATGAGTGTGTAGAATTCTGACATGCAATTGCTTATAGAGGATAGTAGTCGATGGTAAATCCAAGCATCTCTCGACCTAAACAAGGACTATTTCACTTTAACTCTCTCGGGCTTAAAGCGTGTCTAACGGTACGAATTCTCCAAGAGGTTAGTCCAGTTACGGCACTAGCTTTTTAATAGGAAAGGGTGTCCTACTACCTTGACATTATCTCTTTTCCAGACAAATAACTTTTCTCTCGAACAAGTTAAATGTTAGACTGGCGTATTCTTGCGTTTGCAACCGCAAAGAATGTAGATTAAGATGAAGAGAATAATGATATAAGCAATATACGTGTCTCGAACTCACAAACTCACAACAATAGATAGTAACTCATTCGGCTTCCATAACCCCAACAGAGAAGTTTAGTTACCCATGAATGCGAAGGAGATCACGATTGACATTGTTGTTATACCACAAGATTGAGTAATTTCGTGTAGCTTAGGTGGTAGGCGTGAGGCGTGAATTCCTTAGCAAGGTAACGATTCTCTTGTTGCGGAAATTAAGAATAGATGAATAGAAGAAGAAAACTAGAATTAATGGAAAGATTAGAAGAGTTGTAGAATTGTTTGTAGTGTAGAATAAGAGAGGAGTAGAAGATGTGAGAAGATGTAAAAAGATGATAGAAGATGTGAGAAGATGAGAGGGATGGAAGGAAGTATTGTGTTCTCCCTCCTCGTTCTAAATCTCTAGCATGATAGGGTATTTATAATACCCATATCCTACTCCTACTAAGCTAATGAAATAAATAACCAAATCCTACTAGAATAATGAAATACATAACCTAATTGTACTAGGTTAATGTATCATTGTCAAAATCCAGCTTTGTGTCTGTAAGTCCCCAAAGTCTTCAGAATTATTGTTTTAGCCCGGGACAGATTTTCCATGCAGCAGTTTTGGTCCCCCAAAGTCTTCAGAAATGCTGTTTTAGCCCGGGACAGATTTTCCATGCAGCAGTTTTGGTCCTTAGGCGTGTAAACTCCCTTCCCTTCCTTCGTGAGCTTTCTTTAGCGTCAAGTAAGCCATAAAATGCTGAATTATGCATCATTTATACCTGAAACTTTACTAATCATGTTCGTTAGCTCATTTACAGGAAAAAGGACTAAAAGTGCATGAAATATATAATTTGTTCTCAAAACTAGGCTAAAATATGGGCAAAATATATTGATATAGGTGCGTAAATTCGCCTATCATCAACACCCCACACTTAGAGCTTTGTTCGTCCTCGAACAAACTATCATGTCCTTCTAAACGTCAACTTAGGGTTTTACAGCAACAACACAAAATATTCGTCAAGACAAGCACAACAATTATCAACAAAGAGTATCTTTTCGATTATAAGTAGAAACAATTTAACCTCAAGTATAGACTCGTGATGGTGATCAACTCGCATGCAAACGTTAAAGTGCATAGAATCATATACAACTATCCAAAACTCATCAACCATGTGTGTCTCACAATATAGTACCCATAATCACTCACAAATATAGCATATTTTTCAAACATGGGTATCAAAATGTCCTTGCTCTCACTCTCACAAAGAGTTCATATGTAGCGACTGATGACCATAGGCTTGCCCTTAATGTAATACTCTACTAAATGTTGGAATGTTAAGATTAGGATCAAGTAGGTCTTTTGAAGGTTGTAATGTAGGCTAAGGGACGGGTAGGACTATTTTGGCCAAGAATAGTGACTAGGTTCCTAAGCGCTTTAATACATCACTTTGTATCATTGACACTTTTTTCTTTCAACCTTTCTTCTTTCTTTTTTCTACCATCCTTGTTCTCCTCTTTTTTCAATTTTAAGCGCAACTCACTTTTCAGCTTTCTTTTCCTTTTTCTTTTCACAACATACCTCTTATGATAGCATTTTTTTTTTTCATAACACATTCAAGAACCATTCCAATTTATAGCATTATACTCACCCAATTTCCTTTTATGTTGTCACATGACTTTTTCACTTTAAAGCACTTAGGGATTTTGGGATCAAATTACGGTCTTGAAAGAAATGGATTAGGCTTACATACAAGGTCGTCAAAGAAATAGGCTAAAGGCTCAAAAGGGTTAACTAGGATGATGTCCATGGGTAGGTAAAACTGAAGGTAAACATGTATAGGTTGCCAAAGAAATGCCTAAATCATATCCTAAACTTACACTCCTTATTTTCACTTTGCATACATACCAGGCAAGTTCTAGCATCAGCCACATACATAGAATATACTATTATCTCACACACACAAGGCACATGGTCGACTTGATTGGGAGTAGTATAGACTCTCGACCCAACAAGTGAAGGAATTGAATCACAATATCACATAATGAGTCACAACTAGAGCCTAAACGTCTCAATAGTCACAATTGTAGCACATACTCTTGTTATAATCTCATGCTGCCTATCAAAATAATTTCATGCGAAGCTAGAGCTAGAAAAAATTTACTACTAAAAAAATGAAACAACAACAAAGCAAACAAACATAGATGCGAGTAGAGAAGTATAGCATGCAATACCACCACCCCACACTTAGTCGGGACACTGTCCTCAGTGGAGAATAAATACGAAGAACCTGGTCAGTCGGACTCGTCCTCAATGTCGGGGGTCATACCTTTTGCATCGGAATCATCATCAGAGTCGTCATTCTCAGAAGTTCCTCATAAGTATCCCACTTAATTCCAAGAGTGAGTCGAGGTATTTGCAGCGAGGAGGGTTCTCCTTGCTCTTTTCGGCCTCTTTTCTTGCCTTTTTGTGAAGTGGTCTTGCTTTGGGTGCCATTGTACCTGAGACTTAAAAAAAATGTTCATGTTAGCATCATCTCGATGGATACAATCTATAAAAAAGCAGTAGTGGCACCACCCCACACTTAGTTTGTTGGTACAGACTAGTGAAGTGAAAGTGGTCGATTACTCAGACTTCATCGACATACGTTTTAGGGGCTATATTCCAACAAGAAATTCAGATATGTAACACTTCTTGCAATCTTTGCAATACTTTCATGTTAGGTATATCAAGACTTCTTCATAGGGATTACATCATGGTATAGTTTCTATCAATAATCACAATCTCCTATGTCGGTAGGCAACTATAAGTCTTATTCCGATGAGCGAGACATCCCAACATGTAAGTATTCAAGTGGCAAGAGCATGCAATGTTCATGACTATAGCAATTCCGCAAGTAGTATAACAATGCATCAAAATCAATTTCTAGTTGGAAACAAGTTAAGAGTATCCTAACGTTCATGTTCACTCACTTGGTTTTGTATCAACAATTCAAACACATTAACATCACCAATATTTCTTCAAGATGTAGCAATTCATAATAGACATAGCAACGTAGAACTTACGAAAAATAGATGAAGAACAAGAGAGTACTTACGTGATTGAAGCCTTTGGAGATGTTCTTGTGAAGTGGGAGAGCAAAAAGAAAAGTTTTGAGATGATTTGGAGAGTATATGCGGCGCCTAGGTCAAGTTTTCAATGTGTTTGTGTTTCAAGACTAAGTCTCCTTTATATAGGAAGAGAATGGGTCGGGTTTTGACCCATTTACAATCGGTTTTGGAGACAAAAATGCTACATATGCGGCGCATAATGCTTGGCATAGTCATGGTATATGCGGCGCATTGTCTATGGCATAGTGGGACATATGCGCCGCATAGTATATGGCATTTGTAGACATATGCGCCGCATAGTCTATGGCATATGAGATACTGAGACCAAATGCCATAGCATAGGCGGCGCATAGTCAAAAGCATACCTAGGAATAGGCGGCGCATAGTGTATAGCACACTAGATTCCGAGACCTTAGGCTATAGGATAGGTTGTGCATCGTTCGTGGCCTAGTTTTACCTAGGCCTAGCCTTCCTCGATGCCTAGTTTGGCATGAGCAATGCTCAATCCATAGCCTTATGCATCACTATTCCTAACTTACCAACTTTACCATACAATGCGTCCAAATCGTCAATTGAAATCAATCTCCTCGTTGAATACCTCTTGCACCTACATTTGCTCAAAAACAATAAAAATGATTAGAACGATGGGTTGCCTCCCATCAAGCGCCTTAGTTTTGGTCGTGGCACGACTCTTATTTTTGGATTTTTATTTATCAAAAGCAAAACACATACTAGAACGAAATGAAAAATGAAAAACGATAAACGATAAATGAAAAACGATAAACGATGGGTTGCCTCCCATCTAGCGCCTTATTTATTGTCGCGGCACGACATAGTTACCTCGAGTACTCAGACTTCGTCGAGATAGATGGTGGATCATTTTTTGAATGGATTCAGACGACAATGAGGCTTACTTGTAGGAGGGGTACCAATTATATCATCAATAGTCCAACCCATAGCTCTCATGTATCTCTTCAGAGTAGAGATGAGAGTGTCTACGTGCTGTTTACTTAAATCATCCGCACTCACCGGAAGTATCTTTATACTTTCCAAGAACACATACCTTAGATAATCGGGGAGCTCTTTCGATTCTAGCATTGGTGGCTCTTCAAGGGAAGTCTTCGCTGGTGGTGTGGGTCGATTTTGGAGATCAAGGTCCAGCTTCTTGGGAGCATAGCGATATGTCCCTAATCCTGATAGAGCACCAATAGCTTCTTTGCAATTTTCAACATCCTTACTCTCTCCATCCATGAGCACAACCGCCAAAGGGTCAACAATAATTTGCTCTTCTTTAAGTAATTCTTTCGGATCATCAAAGAAAACATCAGCCACCGAAAATACACTCGGATCTTTGGGTTGCTTCATTGATTTGCAAACATCAAATCGAACCACTTCGTCATTTATTCGGAATGAAAGTTCATTAGCTCTCAAATCAATGAGCACACTTCCTGTAGCAAGGAAAGGGCGTCCCAAGATTATGGGAACCTCTGAATCTGCTTCACAATCCAAGATGACAAAGTCTGCTGGAAAGATAAATGAAGAAACCTTTACCAAGACATCGCATAGAATACCAACCGGTCGTTTTACCGACCTATCCGCCATAACAAACCTCATATTAGTTGGTGTAGGATCTCCTAACCCCAACTTCTTGTAGATCGATAATGGCATCAAGTTGATGCTAGCACCCAGATCGCACAATGCCTTAGCAAAATTCATAGATCCAACCGTGCAACGAATAGTGAAAGCACCAGGGTCTGCCTTCTTCTGTACTAAGGACCTTGTGGCAATTGCACTGCAATGATGAATATTATCTGCCGGCTCATAGCTTACTTCTCTCTTCTTTGTCAACAGGTCCTTTATGAATTTAGCGTACCCAAGCATTTTTTCTAGCGCCTCTACCAACGGAACATTAATGGTCAGCTGCTTCAACATGGTCATGAATTTGCTGAACTTTGTATCATCCGCCACCTTCTTCAATCTTTGGGGAAAAGGTGGTGGTGGGTATGGCATTGTTCTCTCCACGGCTTTCTTCTCCTCTTGCTTCCGTTTTTCAGCTTTTGAAGGCTGCACGTTTTGAGGAGTGACGTTAAGGACATTAGGATCGGCTGCTGCGGCATCTTCCCCTTTTGCCTTATCATCAATTTTCGCCTCTTCGTCAGCCACTTGCTTGCCTTTTTCTGAAGTTTCCAGCACCTTACCACTTCTGGTAGTAATGGCCATGCATGACCCATCATTCCTTGGGTTTTGCACGGTGTCGCTAGGTAAAGTGCCAGCCTTTCTTTGATTGAGTGCTGCTGAAAGTTGGCTCAATTGCTGCTCTATTTTCTTGATTGAAGTGGAATGTGAATCAACTAATTGCTTCATAGAGGACAAATCATTTATTACCTCCGTTACTCCCGCGCTATTTGCTTCCACTCCTTTCAGTAATTTAGCCATCATGTCTTCCATACATCCAGAACTAGATGTGGTGGTGTCACGTCTTCCAGGGGGAACATACACACCACTATTGTCATTCTTGTTCTTTCTCCAACTACCTTGGTCCTTGTTTCCAGAATTATCATAATAGTTCCGACCTTGGTTTCCTTGGGTATTACCACGGAAACCCCCCTGATTGTTCAAGTAGTTGGCCTCCTCTTCCGAATCAGATTCGTCTCTTCCTTTTAGCACCACATCTTTCACTTTTTCGGTCTTCCCTGATAATAAATGTTTTGTAAGAAGATCCATCTGTGTTTTCATGTGCGCCATATCTTGATCACGTTCTTCTTGTCTTCTTCTTTGGTCTGCAGTCATGCCTATAGATAAAGTGGGGCTTGCTACCTCGGAATCCCTGATATGCCAAGCTCTACTTTGTTTCGTCATGCGATCTAGCATATTGCTTGCTTGACCAAAGGTGAGGTCCATAAATGATCCTCCAGCCGCATTATCCACCACTGGTTTAGTTATTGAATTCAAGGCTCTGTATAGTATCTCCATTAGGTGAACATTAGTCATATGATGGTTTGGACACCTCGCTAGCTTTGTCTTGAACTTCTCCCATGTTTCATGAAGAGCTTCAGTTGGAAGCTGACGAAAGTTGCTGATTTCATCTCTCAATTGTGCCCTTTTGGAAGGCGGAAAGAATCTTTCTAGGAAAGCGTCTCTCAATTGCCTCCAATTTGTAATTGAATCAGGAGTCAGCCCATTCAACCATAGTGTTGCCTCCCCAGACAGAGACAATGGAAATAGACGTAATCGAATTGCATTCTGACCAACACCAGGATTGTCAAAAGACTTGCATGTAGAAATAAAGTTGATGAGATGCATATTCGGATCATCGCCTGCTAATCCACCAAACAATCCCTTGAGTTGCAATAACTGAATCATGGTGCTTGTGATGTTGAACTTGGCTCCGGGCGCTAATGGTGGAAGAATAATGGCTCCTGTGGCTCCGGCTCCATCAAGATCATCATCATCATCATCGAACGGTATCTCACGTTGTGCATCCATTGATGCACTGAACAAAAACCTGCAGTAAACAAAAACAAAAACTAAAAGTAAAAGTACGAGAGTCTTCGACCAAAGGGTCTAGTAATTATTACGAACTTAATTGACACTTGTATTCCCCGGCAGCGGCGCCAATTTTTGATAACGCTCAATCTACAGCTCTCGTAGGAGTGTAAAGCGGTCGTTAGCAAATATAGAACCCAACCTGGGTTGGGTGTCGATCTCACAGGGAATAGCTTGGCCAACAAGTAAGCAAGATTACTAAACTTTTGGTGCAAGTCTCATAAAAAGGGGGGATTGTAATGTGTCACCACAACAATTAAATAAAAGCTGAAAATAGCAAAGTAAAAGAGAAAGATTGTTACGTAAGTTGTAAACAATGAGAATTGAGGCGTTGGGGTTATGTCCACCTTCTGAGGTATACGTCTCTATTGGCTATGAGTGTGTAGAATTCTGACATGCAATTGCTTATAGAGGATTGTAGTCGATGGTAAATCCAAGCGTCTCTCGACCTAAACAAGGACTATTTCACTTTAACTCTCTCGAGCTTAAAGCGTGTCTAACGGTACGAATTCTCCAAGAGGTTAGTCCAGTTACGGCACTAGCTTTTTAATAGGAAAGGGTGTCCTACTACCTTGACATTATCTCTTTTCCAGACAAATAACTTTTCTCTCGAACAAGTTAAATGTTAGACTGGCGTATTCTTGCGTTTGCAACCGCAAAGAATGTAGATTAAGATGAAGAGAATAATGATATAAGCAATATACGTGTCTCGAACTCACAAACTCACAACAATAGATAGTAACTCATTCGGCTTCCATAACCCCAACAGAGAAGTTTAGTTACCCATGAATGTGAAGGAGATCACGATTGACATTGTTGTTATACCACAAGATTGAGTAATTTCGTGTAGCTTAGGTGGTAGGCGTGAGGCGTGAATTCCTTAGCAAGGTAACGATTCTCTTGTTGCGGAAATTAAGAATAGATGAATAGAAAAAGAAAACTAGAATTAATGGAAAGATTAGAAGAGTTGTAGAATTGTTTGTAGTGTAGAATAAGAGAGGAGTAGAAGATGTGAGAAGATGTAAAAAGATGATAGAAGATGTGAGAAGATGAGAGGGATGGAAGGAAGTATTGTGTTCTCCCTCCTCGTTCTAAATCTCTAGCATGATAGGGTATTTATAATACCCATATCCTACTCCTACTAAGCTAATGAAATAAATAACCAAATCCTACTAGAATAATGAAATACATAACCTAATTGTACTAGGTTAATGTATCATTGTCAAAATCCAGCTTTGTGTCTGTAAGTCCCCAAAGTCTTCAGAATTGTTGTTTTAGCCCGGGACAGATTTTCCATGCAGCAGTTTTGGTCCCCCAAAGTCTTCAGAAATGCTGTTTTAGCCCGGGACAGATTTTCCATGCAGCAGTTTTGGTCCTTAGGCGTGTAAACTCCCTTCCCTTCCTTCGTGAGCTTTCTTTAGCGTCAAGTAAGCCATAAAATGCTGAATTATGCATCATTTATACCTGAAACTTTACTAATCATGTTCGTTAGCTCATTTACAGGAAAAAGGACTAAAAGTGCATGAAATATATAATTTGTTCTCAAAACTAGGCTAAAATATGGGCAAAATATATTGATATAGGTGCGTAAATTCGCCTATCATCAAGTCCACCACGCGCTTGTGATCATGCTGGTTCAAGTGGACTCAAAACTTCACTGGACGCTTCTAATGATGATGACCTGCGCGAGCGCGTTGCTTTGCTCGAGAAAAGTCTACTGGATATTGCTTCTTTTGTTAGAAATGAGAGGCTGGGGAGAATCGAGAAGAATAAGAAGAATCAACAAGATGAAGGTGCATATGTTTTGTATTCCTTTCAAAATAATACAGTGCACCTCGGCATGCCCTCTTGATAACGCTCAATCTACAGCTCTCGTAGGAGTGTAAAGCGGTCGTTAGCAAATATAGAACCCAACTGGGTTGGGTATCGATCCCACAGGGAATAGCTTGGTCAACAAGTAAGTAAAGATTACTAGACTTTTAGTGCAAGTCTCGTAAAAAAGGGGGATTCTTGTCGTGCAAGTAATGTAACCAAAATAAGACAAAAAAAAACGGCAATAGCAAAGTAAAAAGAGAAAGATTGTTACGTAAGTTGTAAACAATGAGAATTGAGGCGTTGGGGATTATGTCCACCTTCTGAGGTATACGTCTCTATTGGCTATGAGTGTGTAGAATTCTGACATGCAATTGCTTATAGAGGATTGTAGTCGATGGTAAATCCAAGCGTCTCTCGACCTAAACAAGGATTATTTCACTTTAACTCTCTCGAGCTTAAAGCGTGTCTAACGGTACGAATTCTCCAAGAGGTTAGTCCAGTTACGGCACTAGCTTTTTAATAGGAAAGGGTGTCCTACTACCTTGACATTATCTCTTTTCCAGACAAATAACTTTTCTCTCGAACAAGTTAAATGTTAGACTGGCGTATTCTTGCGTTTGCAACCGCAAAGAATGTAGATTAAGATGAAGAGAATAATGATATAAGCAATATACGTGCCTCGAACTCACAAACTCACAGCAATAGATAGTAACTCATTCGGCTTCCATAACCCCAACAGAGAAGTTTAGTTACCCATGAATGCGAAGGAAACCACAATTGACATTGTTATTATACCACAATAATGATCAATTTCGTGTAGCACAAGAGTGGTAGGCGTTAGGTGTGATTTCTTGCAGAGTAACGTTTCTCTTGTTGCAGAATTTAAGAATAGAAGAATAGACGAAAATAGAATTGATGGAAAGATTAGAAGAGTTGTAGAATTGTTTGTAGTGTAGAATAATAGAGGAGTAGCCGATGAGAGGGATGGAAGGAAGTATTGTGTTCTCCCTCCTTCCTCCCTCCTTGTTCCTAAAATCTCTAGCATGATAGGGTATTTATAATACCCATATCCTACTCCTACTAGATAAATAAAATATCTAACCAAATCCTACTAGGCTAATGTAATACTTAACCCAATTGTACTAGGTTAATGTAACATTATCATAATCCAAATAAAATAATGAAATACATAACCTAATTGTACTAGGTTAATGTATCATTGTCAAAATCCAGCTTTGTGTCTGTAAGTCCCCAAAGTCTTCAGAATTGCTGTTTTAGCCCGGGACAGATTTTCCATGCAGCAGTTTTGGTCCCCCAAAGTCTTCAGAAATGCTGTTTTAGCCCGGGACAGATTTTCCATGCAGCAGTTTTGGTCCTTAGGCGTGTAAACTCCCTTCCCTTCCTTCGTGAGCTTTCTTTAGCGTCAAGTAAGCCATAAAATGCTGAATTATGCATCATTTATACCTGAAACTTTACTAATCATGTTCGTTAGCTCATTTACAGGAAAAAGGACTAAAAGTGCATGAAATATATAATTTGTTCTCAAAACTAGGCTAAAATATGGGCAAAATATATTGATATAGGTGCGTAAATTCGCCTATCATCAACACCCCACACTTAGAGCTTTGTTCGTCCTCGAACAAACTATCATGTCCTTCTAAACGTCAACTTAGGGTTTTACAGCAACAACACAAAATATTCGTCAAGACAAGCACAACAATTATCAACAAAGAGTATCTTTTCGATTATAAGTAGAAACAGTTTAACCTCTAGCATAGACTCGTGATGGTGATCAACTCGCATGCAAACGTTAAGGTACAAGGAATCATATATAACTACCCAAAACTCATCAACCATGTGTGTCTCACCATATAGTACCCATAATCACTCACAAATATAGCATATTATTCAAACATAGGTATCAAAATGTCCTTGCTCTCACTCTCACAAAGAATTCATATGTAGCAACTGATGACCATAGGCTTGCCCTTAATGTAATACTCTACTAAATGTTGGAATGTTAAGATTAGGATCAAGTAGGTCTTTTGATGGTTGTAATGTAGGCTAAGGGACGGGTAGGACTATTTTGGCCAAGAATAGTGACTAGGTTCCTAAGCGCTTTAATACATCACTTTGTATCATTGATACTTTTTTCTTTCAACCTTTCTTCTTTCTTTTTTCTACCACCCTTGTTCTCCTCTTTTTTCAATTTTAAGCACAACTCACTTTTCAGCTTTCTTTTCCTTTTTCTTTTCACAACATACCTCTTATGATAGCATTTTTTCTTTTTTTTTTATAACACATTCAAGAACCATTCCAATTTATAGCATTATACTCACCCAATTTCCTTTTATGTTGTCACATGACTTTTTCACTTTAAAGCACTTAGGGATTTTGGGATCAAATTACGGTCTTGAAAGAAATGGATTAGGCTTACATACAAGGTTGTCGAAGAAATAGGCTAAAGGCTCAAAAGGGTTAACTAGGATGATGTCCATGAGTAGGTAAAACTGAAGGTAAACATGTATAGGTTGCCAAAGAAATGCCTAAATCATATCCTAAACTGACACTCCTTATTTTCGCTTTGCATACATACCAGGCAAGTTCTAGCATCAGCCACATACATAGAATATACTATTATCTCACACACACAAGGCACATGGTCGACTTGATTGGAAGTAATATAGACTCTCGACCCAACAAGTGAAGGAATTGAATCACACAATATCACATATTGAGTCACAACTAGAGCCTAAACGTCTCAATAGTCACAATTGTAGCACATACTCTTGTTATAATCTCATGCTGCCTATCAAAATAATTTCATGCGAAGCTAAAAAAAAAATTAACTACTAAAAAAAATGAAACAAAAACAACGCAAGCAAACATAGATGCGATAGAGAAGTATAGCATACGATACCGCCACCCCACACTTAGTCGGGACACTGTCCTCAGTGGAAAATAAATACGAGGAACCTGGTTGGTCGGACTTATCCTCTATGTCTGGGGTCATACCCCTTGCATTGGAATCATCATCAGAGTCGTCATCCTCAGAAGTTCCTCATAAGTATCCCATTTAATTCCAAGCGTGAGTCGAGGTATTTGCAGCGAGGAGGGTTCTCCTTGGTCCTTGCGACTTCTCTTTTTGCCCTTTTTAGGAGGTGGTAGCCTTCTCCTTGCCTTGTCTCGCTTTAGGTGCCATTGTACCTGAGACTAGAAATAGTGTTAGTGGTAGCACAATATCAATGGATACAATCTATGCACAAGCAGTAGGGGTACCACCCCACACTTAGTTTTGTTGACACAAATCAGTGAAGTGAAAGTGGTCGATTACTCAGATTTCGTCGACATACGTTTTAGGAGTTGTATTCCGGCAAGAAAATCAGTGATGTATCACTACTTGCAGCCATTGCATTACTTTCATGTTAGATATAACAACACTACTACATAGGGGTTACCACATAATATAGTTACTTTCCACAATCACAACCTCCTATGTCGGCAGGCACTATAAGTCTTATCCCGATGAACGGGATAGCCTAACATGTAAGTATCCAAGTAGCAATTTTAAGCAATGTTCAAGACTATAGCAATTCCGCAAGTAGTATAACAATGCATCAAAATCAATTTCTAGTTGGAAACAAGTTAAGAGTATCCTAACGTTCATGTTCACTCACTTGGTTTTGTATCAACAATTCAAACACATTAACATCACCAATATTTCTTCAAGATGTAGCAATTCATAATAGACATAGCAACGTAGCACTTACGAAAAATAGATGAAGAACAAAAGAGTACTTACGTGATTGAAGCCTTTGGAGATGTTCTTGTGAAGTGGGAGAGCAAAAAGAAAAGTTTTGAGATGATTTGGAGAGTATATGCGGCACCTTTAGGTCACTTTGCAATGTGTTGTGTTATAAAACTAAGTCCCCTTTATATAGGAAGAGAATGGGTCGGGTTATGACCCATTTACAATCGGTTTTGGAGACAAAAATCCCACATATGCGGCGCATAATGCTTGGCATAGATATGACATATGCGGCGCATTGTCTATGGCATAATGGGACATATGCGCCGCATAGTCTATGGCATTTGTAGACATATGCGCCACATAGTCTATGGCATATGAGATACTGAGACCAAATGCCATAGCATAGGCGGCGCATAGTCAAAAGCATACCTAGGAATAGGCGGCGCATAGTGTATAGCACACTAGATTCCGAGACCTTAGGCTATAGGATAGGTTGTGCATCGTTCGTGGCCTAGTTTTACCAAGGCCTAGCCTTCCTCGAAGACTATTTTGGCGTGAGAAAGGCTCAATCCATAGCCTTATGCATCACCCTTCCTAACTTACCAACTTTACCATACAATGCGTCCAAATCGTCAATTGAAATCAATCTCCTCGTTGACTACTTCTTGGACATATTTTTGCTTAAAACCAAATGAAAACGATTAGTACGATGGGTTGCCTCCCACCAAGCGCCTTAGTTTTGGTCGTGGCACGACTCTTATTTTTGGATTTTCATTATCAAAAGCAAAACACATACTAGAACGAAATGAAAAATAATAAACGATAAACGATGGGTTGCCTCCCATCTAGCGCCTTATTTATTGTCGTGGCTCGACATAGTTACCTCGAGTACTCAGGCTTCGTCGAGGTAAATGGTGGATCATTTTCTGAAAGGATTTAGACGACAACGAGGCTTACCTGTGGGCATGCGATCTTTTTCGAGATGGCTCATACATTTCCCCGGAGGGTCACCAATTATATCATCAATAGTCCAACCCATATCTCTCATGTATCTCTTCAGAGCAGAGATGAGAGCCTCTACGTGCTGTTTACTTAAATCATCCGCACTCACCGGAAGTATATTTATACTTTCCAAGAACGCATACCTTAGATAATTGGGGAGCTCTTTCGATTCTAGCATTGGTGGCTCTTCAAGGGAAGTCTTTGCTGTTGGTGACGGTTGATTCTTAAGATCACGGTCCGGTTGCTGGGAATAGGACTCTATTTCTGTTAGAGAACCCATAAGTTCTTTATATTCTTTAGCATCCTCATGCTCAACATTCAGCAGCGCAGCAGACAATGGCTCAACAGTAGGCTGTTTCTCTATAGATAATGCTTTCATATCCTCATGATGAACATCAGCTACAGATAACTCATTCATATCGCTGGGCTGCTTCATGGCTTTGCATATATCAAAGCGAATCACTTCATCATTCATTCGAAATAAAAGCTCATTATTTCTCATGTCAATAAGCACACTTCCAGTTACGAGAAAGGGCCGTCCCAAGATTATGGAAACTTCCGAATCCACCTCACAATCCAGAATAACAAAGTCTGCAGGAAAGATGAATGAAGATACCTTCACCAACACATCATTCAAGATACCCACAGGTCGTTTTACTGACCTATCAGCCATCACGATCCTCATATTGGTTGGTGTTGGATCTCCTAGCCCCAACTTCTTGTAGACGGATAGTGGCATCAAATTGATGCTAGCACCCAGATCGCACAATGCCTTAGCAAAATTCATAGATCCAACCGTGCAAGGAATAGTGAAAGCACCAGGGTCTGCCTTCTTCTGTACTAAGGACCTTGTGGCAATTGCACTGCAATGATGAATATTATCTGCCGGCTCATAGCTTACTGCCCTCTTCTTTGTCAACAGGTCCTTCATGAATTTAGCGTACCCAGGAATTTTTTCTAGCGCCTCTACCAACGGAACATTAATGGTCAGTTGCTTCAACATGGTCATGAATTTGCTGAACTTTGTATCATCCGCCTCCTTCTTCAATCTTTGAGGAAAAGGTGGTGGTGGGTATGGAATTGTTCTTTCCACGGCTTTCTTCTCCTCTTTCTTCCATTTTTCAGATTTTTTAGGTTGCAAATCGTGAGGGGTGACGTTATGGACGTCAGGATCAGCTGCTGCGGCATCTTCCCCTTTCGCCTTATCATCAATTTCCGCTTCTTCGTCAACCACTTGCTTGCCTTTTCCTGAAGTTTCCAGCACCTTACCGCTTCTGGTAGTGATGGCCATGCATGACCCATCATTCCTTGGGTTTTGCACAGTATCACTAGGTAGAGTGTCAGCCTTTCTTTGATTGAGTGCTGCTGACAGTTGGCTCAATTGCTGCTCTATTTGCTTGATTGAAGTGGAATGAGAATCAACTAGTTGTTTCATGGAGGACAAATCATTAATTACCTCAGTAACTCCCGCGCTTGTTGCTTCCACTCCTTTCAATAATTTAGCCATCATGTCTTCCATACTTCCAGAATTAGATGTGGTGGTATCACGTCTACCAGGGGGAACGTACAAACCACTCTTTTAATTGTTTTTCTTCCAACTACCTTGGTCTTTGCTTCCATATTTATCATAATAGTTCCGACCTTGGTTTCCTTGGGTATTCCCACGGAAACCCCCCTGATTGTTCAAGTAGTTGGCCTCCTCTTCTGAATCAGATTCGTCTCTTCCTTTTAGCGCCACAGCTTTCACTTTTTCGGTCTTCCCTGATAATAAATGCTTTGTAAGAAGATCCATTTGTGTTTTCATGTGCGCCATATCTTGATCACGTTCTTCTTCTCTTCTCCTTTGGTCTGCAGTCATGCCAATAAATAAAGTGGGGCTTGCTACCTCAGAATCCCTGGTATGCCAAGCTCTACTTTGTTTCGTCATACGATCTAACATATTGCTTGCTTGACCAAAGGTGAGGTCCATAAAAGATCCTCCAGCTGCGTTATCCACCACTGGCTTAGTTATTGAATTCAAGGCTCTATACAATATCTCCATGAGGTGAACATTAGTCATATGATGGTTTGGACACCTCGCTAGCTTTGTCTTGAACCTCTCCCATGTTTCATGAAGAGCTTCAGTGGGAAGCTGACGAAAGTTGCTGATTTCATCTCTCAATTGTGCCCTTTTGGAAGGCGGAAAGAATCTTTCTAGGAAAGCGTCTCTCAATTGCCTCCAATTTGTAATTGAATCAGGAGTCAGCCCATTCAACCACAGTGTTGCCTCCCCAGACAGAGACAATGGAAATAGACGTAATCGAATTGCATTCTGACCAACACCAGAATTGTCAAAAGACTTACATGTAGAAATAAAGTTGATGAGATGCATATTCGGATCATCGCCTGCTAGTCCACCAAACAATCCCTTGAGTTGCAATAACTGAATCATGGTGCTTGTGATGTTGAACTTGGCTCCGGGCGCTAATGGTGGTGGAATTATAGCTCCAGTGGCTCCGGCACCATCAAGATCATCATCATCAGCATCGAACGGTATCTCACGTTGTGCATCCATTGATGCACAAAAACCTGCAGTAAACAAAAACAAAAACTAAAAGTAAAAGTACGAGAGTGTTCGACCAAAGGGTCTAGTAATTATTACGAACTTGATTGACACTTGTATTCCCCGACAACGGCGCCAATTTTTGATAACGCTCAATCTACAGCTCTCGTAGGAGTGTAAAGCGGTCGTTAGCAAATATAGAACCCAACTGGGTTGGGTATCGATCCCACAGGGAATAGCTTGGTCAACAAGTAAGTAAAGATTACTAGACTTTTAGTGCAAGTCTCGTAAAAAGGGGGGATTCTTGTCGTGCAAGTAATGTAACCAAAATAAGACAAAAAAAATGGCAATAGCAAAGTAAAAAGAGAAAGATTGTTACGTAAGTTGTAAACAATGAGAATTGAGGCGTTGGGGATTATGTCCACCTTCTGAGGTATACGTCTCTATTGGCTATGAGTGTGTAGAATTCTGACATGCAATTGCTTATAGAGGATTGTAGTCGATGGTAAATCCAAGCGTCTCTCGACCTAAACAAGGATTATTTCACTTTAACTCTCTCGAGCTTAAAGCGTGTCTAACGGTACGAATTCTCCAAGAGGTTAGTCCAGTTACGGCACTAGCTTTTTAATAGGAAAGGGTGTCCTACTACCTTGACATTATCTCTTTTCCAGACAAATAACTTTTCTCTCGAACAAGTTAAATGTTAGACTGGCGTATTCTTGCGTTTGCAACCGCAAAGAATGTAGATTAAGATGAAGAGAATAATGATATAAGCAATATACGTGCCTCGAACTCACAAACTCACAGCAATAGATAGTAACTCATTCGGCTTCCATAACCCCAACAGAGAAGTTTAGTTACCCATGAATGCGAAGGAAACCACAATTGACATTGTTATTATACCACAATAATGATCAATTTCGTGTAGCACAAGAGTGGTAGGCGTTAGGTGTGATTTCTTGCAGAGTAACGTTTCTCTTGTTGCAGAATTTAAGAATAGAAGAATAGACGAAAATAGAATTGATGGAAAGATTAGAAGAGTTGTAGAATTGTTTGTAGTGTAGAATAATAGAGGAGTAGCCGATGAGAGGGATGGAAGGAAGTATTGTGTTCTCCCTCCTTCCTCCCTCCTTGTTCCTAAAATCTCTAGCATGATAGGGTATTTATAATACCCATATCCTACTCCTACTAGATAAATAAAATATCTAACCAAATCCTACTAGGCTAATGTAATACTTAACCCAATTGTACTAGGTTAATGTAACATTATCATAATCCAAATAAAATAATGAAATACATAACCTAATTGTACTAGGTTAATGTATCATTGTCAAAATCCAGCTTTGTGTCTGTAAGTCCCCAAAGTCTTCAGAATTGCTGTTTTAGCCCGGGACAGATTTTCCATGCAGCAGTTTTGGTCCCCCAAAGTCTTCAGAAATGCTGTTTTAGCCCGGGACAGATTTTCCATGCAGCAGTTTTGGTCCTTAGGCGTGTAAACTCCCTTCCATTCCTTCGTGAGCTTTCTTTAGCGTCAAGTAAGCCATAAAATGCTGAATTATGCATCATTTATACCTGAAACTTTACTAATCATGTTCGTTAGCTCATTTACAGGAAAAAGGACTAAAAGTGCATGAAATATATAATTTGTTCTCAAAACTAGGCTAAAATATGGGCAAAATATATTGATATAGGTGCGTAAATTCGCCTATCATCACCTCTCGTAGCCGGCATCAAGTGAACCTCGAAGAACTTGCAGTCGCAGTGACGGACATTGCTGCAGTAGATGAAAAAGGTGAAGAGAAAAAAGAAGAAGAAACGGAAGAGGAGAATGCAGCAAATGAAGAAGATGCGAAAGAAGAAGAAGAAGAAGAAGAAGATGAGGAGATGACAACTGAAATAGAAGAAGAAAATGAGGAGAAAACAAAAGAAGATGGTGAAAAGAATCTAAAGAAGAAGAAGACAAAAACGAGAAGGCAGTTAAAGAAGAATTAGTGGTCGAACAAGAGGTTGAAAACACTGAAAAAGAGAAGAAATCTTCAGAAGAAAAAAAGAAGGAAAATGAGAAGAAAGAAGTTGAAGAAGGGGAGAAAAAATATGAAGAAAATGAAGTGGATGTGATGCGCATTGTTGCGGAACTCAATCAAGAAAACAAGTAGTTTTGTGGATTTGGAACAAACAATTTTCTTAATAATTTGTTTTTTTTTAGTGATTTATTCTTTATGGATAATTGAATTACATATATTTGACATTTCAATGATGGCATTTACTGATGAAATAATGTTCAGTTATTCCATTGTCTCGTTAGATTAAACAGTTTGCTGCATTGCATTATCAGTTCAGGCATTGTCCTAATTTATAGTGGTTGATTGAAAACATTGTAGAAGTTGTTCTCTATAATTTATAGACTTAACAAACTATCGATTGAGTAATTCATATATTTACTTAAAGTAACTATCATGGTTTATAGAGGTCGATGATAAAAGACATAGACATAATTCTCTATTAATTATAGATTACACCCAGGATTGATTTAAGAAACCTTAAATCTATTTATTTAGTTTCCTATATCCCTATTACACCTTTCCAGAAAGCCAGCAACAATAACAAATAATACAAAAAAAAATTTAGGCCTTTCTCTTTTTCCTCGACCAAAATCAGTCTTTTCTTTACTTGATCCCTCTCTATTTTGACTTCTTTTAGTGATCCTTTCAAGTAATCTCTTTGTTCTTCGGCTTCTTTTAGCAATTTCATGAGTAGATCTCTATTTTCTTCTGATTCCTGAAGCCTTTGGAGTATATGAAACTTGGAAGCGCCTCAAAAATTTGAAGTCGATAGGCTGCTCGTCGGTGAGTCTTCGTCAAGCCACTTAAAAAAAGAGCATCCGTCATTATCCTTTTCAACCGCACAGTTAAATTTTTTTTGACCTGGATTCCAATCAGTGTGTGACGTCCTAAAAACAGCTGGATTGTCACAATGACATATGTAGGACACTTTTGCATTTGATTTTTAGGATGCTTGAGACATTATAGTTGTTAACAAAAATTAAAGCAAAGAAAAATGAGTGTTAACACAAAAATAGCCTTCCTTTTATAGAAGAAAAAAGTGAGATATTACTGTTGGGTGTTGATTTGACGTGTACTTTATTACTGTTGTAAAAATCTGACATTTTAATTTTTTTTTACTGTTGGTCTTGTTTCATAGATCTTATTTATAATCGATGCCTTCTCAGGCTTTTGGTAGATATTCACCGTATAGATAGACAGTCTAGCATATACTAAGAGCTAATTCCTTAATAACCGCACTAAACTATGCTACATATTCACAGACCATAACTAGCACATATTTTGAGAAGGATTATTTAATCAATAAAATAATAAATAATTGAATTTTATTCAATTAAAGGAGCTTGAACAAGTCACGTGATCGTATGAGAGTCCACGCAAATTGGATAAGGTGATCAAAGATGGATGAACAACAAACATGCTTGGGGTAATGTTTATCCAAAGCACAAGTATGTTGTGGAGAATTCATTTATTCAACCACAACTCATCACCTCACATCTTTGATCGCCACTTTCTATTTATGTGGACTCTCATACGAGCACATAACTTGTTTAGGTTCATTTAATTGCATAATATCCAATTATTGATTATTTTATTAATTAATTAATCCTTCTCAAAACATGTGCTAGTTATGGTCTATGAATAAAAAACATAGTCCAGTTATTTATTTGTCGAAGTAGTTTACAGTCTATGCTAGACTATATTAGATCGAGTACAAAACTAAGCATAGTCTAGCATATATGTTGTACAACTTCAATAATAAATGTACTAGACTATGGCACATATTTTGAAAAGGATTATTTAATTAATAAAATATTAAGTAATTGAATTTTATACAATCGAATGAGCCTAAACAAGTCATGTGATCGTATGAGAGTCCACATAAATTGAAAGTGGTGATCAAAGATGTGAAGTGATGAGTTGTGGTTGAACAACCAACATCCTTAGGGCAATATTTTCCAAAGCACAAGTATGTTGTGAGGAATTCATTTGTTCATCCGCAGTCCATCCTTACACATCCTTGATCACCTTTTACAATTTACGTGGACTCTCATACGATCACATGACTTGTTCAAACTCCTTTAATTGTATAAAATCCAATTATTTATTATTTATTATTTGATTAATTAATTATCTTTTTTTTCTTCAAATATGCTACTAAGGACAATAAACCAATACGGTATATTATTGGCAAGACTTACGGTCTATGAAATACACTGGACACAATCGATGGACCTGTATTGTTGAACGCATCGAGTAAGTATATGTTCGAGCATAGATATTGAGATGAGTATATAATAAACCCCATCGACTTTGCATTTAATTTTGTATTAATCAACATAATCGCAGATAGACCAGATTCATTTTTCATTTGCGTATATGAATTAATTTGACATCTGACAACTGTCTCGTTCATCTTCTAACTTGATCTCATGCAAAAATTCTAAAAAGGAAAAAATTATAAAATTACAGTGGAGACAAATGCAGGAAACAAGAATTAATCTTCCATTATCATATATGAATTAATTTTCACATCTCAAAACCGTTTGATTCATCTTCTAACATCAGAAATTACAAAAAATTAAACTAGAACAAAATTGTAAAATTAAAATATACACAAATGTAGAAAATAAACATATTTCATTAATACTTCGTTGCAATGATGGTGTAGAACCATATTTATAGCAAAAACAACAAAAAAAAGCAAAATGAAGAAGCTTTCATCTAACATTCCCAACCATGAAAGCTTCTCCTTGCAACGGACTTAAAACAAAAAAAATTGAAATTAAAAAACTAATTTAAGGGGATGGGGGGTGATCATCTCCTCCGGCTCCATGTTGAGCCGCTCCACAATCGCCCGTAAAAAACGAGCGATCCGCCGGAGTTCGCAGTGGAGGTGCTCGCTGTCCTATCCCAGTCCATAGAATAACCGGTTGAGGTCGTTACGGAAGAGGAGAAGGTCGTAGTTACAGTGGATCCTTCTTCTGGGTCTCAAAGGAATGTCTGACATCTTGTCGATTAAATCTAATTTATGAGTAGATGAAGATGAATTTTGGGTCTAGTAGATGGGTGTTTATATAGACAAAAATAGAACCCTTTGGTCTTCCCACCCATTGGTTAGTAGACATGTGAATCGGTGAAAATCAAAGAGAGATAGCGTATACCCAATTGATGCAACGTGTGAGTGAACGTGCAGCAGCTTTTTTAATGTGTAATAAATGCTCAACTGTTCATATGTCCCTTTGAATATTTAGGATTTTTAATAGACTTTATATTGTATTGATAATAAACTATGTGTTAAATAAAGAATACAAGCAATAGACCTGACACATAATATATGCAATACCTTAAAAGGTCGATAATAGACACAAAGTGAAATCGATAAGTCTGGCATTAATCAGATCATTGAAGGGTTGTCAAAATGCATACACTGCCATGACTTAAAAAACACAAATTCATACAAGTCTAACTACGATTTGTAGTTGTTACAAGTGGTTCTCTTGTGCCCAGGTCTCTTGCACAGTGAACACTTATTCCTCCTCTTCGACTTGAAAGTCTCGCCCACGCTCTTAACACATTTTCTTTTCTTACTTCTGAGATTAGTGATCATGAGAGATGGAATAATGTTCACGTCTAGCAATTCTTGTGGCACACACCATTCGGACTCCAAAGGAACAACATTAGTTGATTCTGAATACGCAAGGAGGTACTCTTCCACTTTATACACGGGCGAAGAGTAATCATAGACTCTCAAACCATAATCTTCACCGTGCTTCAATCGCAAAGTGGACATCGCGTGATCGCATGGTATTTTGACCAGGTTAAACTTCCTATAAGAACACGACCTTTCCAGTAGGTCGACTTGGTCGTACAGCCACTACCGAACACTGTGAATTGCCTTTTATCCCCGCTTACGTTCTCCACATAAAAGGAGTCGCCCTCGCTCATATTGTCTCTTAAGATCTTTTCGGCGGTGGACACAAATTTGTTATCCTTATATTTGAGGACGTAGGCACGCCTCTCCCTGAATATTTCACCAAACCTCTCAGCAATCGAATTGAATATGGATACCACGGGGTACTCCCTTTCGGCAATCAATATAGCGTTCACTGACTCGGCAATATTTGTGGCCATGTCAAAACTGTTGCCGGGGAAATATGCCCTGCTCCACTTCTCAAAACCAAGCTCATGATCGAGGAAAAAGGCTGCCTCGGGACAATAGTTCTTGAATTCCACAAAATGGTCGTTGATGATAGGCGTATTTACACGCCTAAAGTACTATAATTTACCCATATTTTAGCTAAGTTTTGAGGACAAAATATATAATTCATGCACTTTTAGTCCTTTTTCCTGTAAGTGAGCTAACAAACGTGATTAGCAAGTTTTCAGGTATAAATGATGCAGATTTCAGCATATTATGGATAACTTGACGCCCAAGGAAGCTTCACGAAAGAAAGAAGGGAAAGCTTGGACGCCAAGGACCAAAAGTGACGCATGGAATATCTGTCCCGGGCAAAAATAGCATTTCCAAAGACTTTGGGGATCAGCAGTAACTTATTAGGATTAGGATAATGATGCATTGACCTAGTAGGATTAGGTTAAGTAATGCAGTAGCCTAGTAGGAATAGGATATGAGTGTTATAAATACCCTATTTTGCTAGAGATTTTGATTCATTCTGGAGTTCCGAAAACAATTCTCTTTCAATTAATTACTTTCTCTTCATCTATTCAATTCTTAATTTCCACAACAAGAGAACCGCTATTCTAAAAGGGAATTCACGCCTAACGCCATACCAAACCCTACTACACGTGAGATCTTTATTTTGGTATAATGATAAAGTCTATTGTGATTTCCGTTGCACTCATGAATAGCTAAACTTCTCTGTTGGGGTTATGGAAGCCTTATGAGATACTATCTATTGCTATGAGTTTGTGAGTTCGTGACTCATATGATGCTTATATCATTATTCTCTTCATCTTAATGCAAATTCTTGTGGTTGTAAACGCATAGAATACGCCAGTATAGCATTAACTTGTTCGAAAGAAAAGTTATATGTCTGGAAAAGAGATAATGTCAAGGTAATAGGGCACCAACCCCTGTTAAAAAGTTAGTGTCGTAACTGGATTAACCTCTTGGAGAGTTTGTACCGTTAGACACGCTTTAAGATCGAAAGAGTTAAAGTGAAATAATCATTGATGGTCGAAAGACGCCTGGATTTACCATATAATACAACTCTCTATAAGCACATGCATGTCTGAATTTCGCATAACTCATAGCCAATAGAGACGTATAACTCATAAGGTGGACATAACCCCAACTCCCAATTCTCATTGGTTAAACATCTTACTAAACATTCTTTCTTTTTACTTTGCTATTTTCTGTTTTTACTCTATTATTTTGTTTACATTATTGCACACTACAAAATCCCCCCTTTTACGAGACTTGCACCAAAAGTCTAATAATCTTTGCTTACTTAGTGACCAAGTATTCTCTGTGGGATCGATACCCAACCCAGTTGGGTTATATATTTGACAACGACCGCTTACACTCTTACGAGAGCTGTAGTTTGAGCGTTATCAGTCGTTAAACTCCTCGGGAGAATATGCCTTTGTCGTATTGTAGAATAGATAGAGGTGTTCTCCGCAGTGGTGATTGACCCATCGATTTTCACCTAGGTGCCTCATGCAGTACCCGTGATGAGCATGGTTATACGTCTTCGCGATGTCGTTGGCAATGCTCTTGTGCCTATCGGAGATAAAGCACAAATCTGGTCTATCGACCACAATAGACTTCAGCTTATCAAAGAAGAACGTCCAAGATGCATCGTTCTCTTAGTCAACGACGCAAAAGGCAATGGGATAAATATGGTTCTCCGTATCCTATGCAACCGCGCTTAGCAGCACAACCTCGTACTTGCCGTATAAATAAGTGTCGTCGACCGCAATAAGCTTCCTCATGTGGGAGAATCCCCTAATGCAAGGGCCCAACGATAAAAAATAGTACATAAACCTACAATCGACCTTGTTCACCATGATGGAATAGGTAGTGCCAACATTAAGAGCATCGATCATGTACGAAAAAGCGGGCACGCAGGAATACCCGTGCTCCGCTGTCCATCGAACTATTTCCTTGGCAATCACTCCCCCCAGCCAACATTTCCAATAGCTTGGTCTACTTTTCAAGTTCTTGAAAACGATCCTCCGAATTTTGCTAGTGTCTGGACCCTTTCCTTCGCAATACATGTTCACACAGAGCGACGCAATGACTTTAGACGTGATTTTCCTATGGCAGCACGTGGCGTATTTGACGTCGCAACTGTGATCGCCGGCGTATTTATAGATGACGAATCTATTCGTGCATTCATACTTCTTCGCCCACAATATTCACGCGCGGCTAGGACAAACGCATTTCACCTTAAGGAATTTTTCGTAGCTCTTCAACGTAGCATAATCAAAAGAATTTTTCATAGCTGTTACGTCCAATATCAATTTCAGCTCCTTTTTGCTGCTAAATGTTTGATTTACCTAAAAATTAGTTTCGTCGGAGAAGGTGTGGTTGGTTTGTGCTCCTAATCCGTACTTTTCTCCCGCTTCTTCAGACAAAATTGGATCTTTCATTTCTATTGAATAATCTTCTGAATCCATTGGATGAGCATCCAAACTCTCATCTTCAAATAAATCATGTTCGTCGATTGTCGGCTGTGGTGGCGGGATTGTCGGAGACCCCGGGATGACATTTATCCTCAATAATGGTCTTGAGCCATCGGCAGCGACATCCAACATGTATAATGGCACATGCCGATCATTATTTATAAACGTGGGATGTATTTTACCCCGCCCATTCATTACATAGCTAATCACAATGTTCTTTGGCTCGCAATCTAATTCTTCGCTCTCAATTACGCTTCGAACCATGTCGTCGTACGATCCATTACGACGCAGCGGGATGGCACTGTCTCCTTGCTAGATGATTTCCACTTCCAATAGTTGGGACCCTCCTCCCACGCACCCAAATAATTACCACCCACGACAATTACCTCAGCTACTGCCATAATAGACCACACAAATCGATAATAGATTAAGGTATCGGTCTATAGCTGGTCGATGACTGATCGATCACTGGTATGAAGACGCCCGTACAAAGACGCGAATCGACTGATTTTGGATATAATTGATGTCCTCCTAGCTCTGGGATGGACAAATGTATATGTAGGACTTCTAAACTACTGAAATATATCTAATGATGAGGTATTGAGCGGATTCGGAAAGCTTTTCGAGCTAGTAGAAATGGTGAAAAAAATATTTTTCCCTTTTTTTTCAAAAAGGATGGAACAACAATGGAGGCAATGATCAAGAATGGAGATTTTCAGTTGTGATGGGCAACTTTTTATCGAAAAAGTGGCCCGAAATAAAAAATTATTGGTGAAAAGGGAGCTCTTATTGGTGGCTTCTTGGACAATTTTTTAAATTAAAATAGAAAATATGAAAAAATGGTGAAAATATAAACAAAAAAAGGGTAATATTAAATATTAAATGGATGAGGTGGGGATTAAAGTGCAAAGTTTAAAACTTGTATGGTAGGTTTGTATGTAAGAAGTGATGATGTCATAATAGTGTCTAAACACCTAGTTTTTCAAGACTTGTGTCTAAATGCCAAAATAAATTTTGAAAGTGTCTAAATGTCAAACTATCCCAAGTTAGTGAACTGTTTGATGTCTAGAATGCTTCTACTAGGAGAGTAATGTTATTATTGCAGTTTTTTAAGAGGGGGAGTTTAGATTTAGTCTTGTTGATAGACTGCAAGAGAGATCACAAAAGTGAGTAACAGTGTGATGAATAGTGTGACCAGTTTTGATTTTAGCTGTGGCCATAAAAGTAAGATCATCGGCGTAGAAAAGATGTGATAAAGGAAGGCCCCTTGGTGAAAGTTTTATGTGGTTTCAAAGTCTATTATCCAGATGTTGCTGATGCAAACTGAGAAGAGTTCCATAGTGAGGATGAAAATATAGGAGGATAAAGGATCGCTTCGACGGATTCCACTTGAGGGATTAAAGAACTCTGTTTGCATTCCATTAATTAGGATTGAGACTAAGCTAGTGGTAATACAACTCATATGAGTTTGGATATTTTTGAAAGAGACTTGAAGAAAGTAAAAGCAAGATGTATGAAAGATCATTTAATTTTATCAAAAGCCTTTTCGAAATTAATTTGGATTATTAAGTTCTCCTTTTTGGCTTTGGTGTTCTTGAAGTAGGACATGATCTCTTGGATAATGATAGCATTATCGAAAGGACGTCTACCTTTCAACAAAACTAAATTAATGAGGACTAATAATTTGATTTAAGAAAAATTTAATGCGATTCACAATGATTTTGATAATGCTACAAAGACCTTTTTAAGTCTAAAAGTTTTTAAGATCACTAGCATTATTGATCTTGCGAATGAGACAAAGATAAGTTAAGTTGATAAATAGAGGAAATGGAGTGGGATTCAAAGATCCGATGGCATATTTCCCTACTTCTATTTTGTAACTCCCAATGTGGTTCTTTTCCTTCCTGGCATATTAAATAAATAAATATCCTGTGGAAAATCTAAGCCATTTGAAGTTAAATTTAACTATATTAATTTCACATTTTAAAATTAAAATTTAAATATTTAAAAATTATACAAAGATATTATAAATTATATATTTTTTCATATTGGTATATGGTGAGAAACCACCTTTCTGATCACTAAATAAATGAATATAAATAGACGCAATTATGACATCATCACGAAAAACTTAATTTTTTCGCTTAAATTACTTATTCTTTTTGCACTTATCAAGTTGTGATCTTTTATCACTATCTTCTCCAACTACCTTAATGATCGGATGAATTAATCAATCTAAAATCGATCAAAAGGAAATATATGCTAAAATATTAGACAAAATTTATGTGGTTAGACTTTTGAAAAGTGAAACATGATATGTATTTTAGTATACAGTGAGTACAATTTATTACTATGGGACATCAGGGATTTAAAATACCTCATCAGCTACCTTGCACCAATATACTTAAAAAAAACTTGTAACCCCATTACAATCAAAGAACAAGTAAAAACATCACACAGTAATTTTCAGACAACTCAAGTTTGTCAGTGACCTGTGAATTTGGTCTTCAGAAGCATTTGCCTGAGCTCAACAGCGTCAATCTGATCAGCTTGATTTTCCGGCCTGTAATAACCAGTTACGGGGTCAGGCACCCATGCTGATTTTGGAACAACAACATCATCACCTCCTTTGATCAGCTTCTTGTTCATCATCATGTTGTTCAGCCCACCTCTTCCTCTTCCTCCGCCTTTTGTCGCCACTGCATATCCCTTCCTACAATATGTACCCAAAAGAGTAAGGAAAGAAAAAAAATATATTATTATCATATTTAAGAAATAAGAAGAGACTCGTAAAGATAAGAAAGATATCTAGGTGGAGTGAGAATTTTCACTGATGAAGGTTAAAATACAAAGAATTCAACATGTATAGTAAATTATATCTTGAGGGAGTAAATTTTCGTGGATGGATTCAAAATACAAAGAGAAACATACAAAGAAGTCAATGTGACTACTTGGTGGAGTCTAATTTTCCCTAAAGAAAATCAAATTGAAGGAGTGTGCACACAAAGAAAGATAATAATACCTGAGAACTAACATATACTCTATTGTAGAGTATATACTACACAGCTCTGTCTAAATTTATGTGATATATTTTACATTTGAGATTCAAATAAGATGAGTTTGATCATGAACTTAACATGAATTTTTTATTTTTTTAGAATAAAATTTATATATATGAAAACTAGTAAAAAATATTATAAATCACAATAATTGACTATTCAAAATATTTAAAATATATATAAAAAATTATAATTAAACATAAATTTGTTTGAATCTTCAGAAGTCATATAAATTGAGATAGAAAAAGTATATAAATAAATTTATTTGACATATCTGTACAATACGATAATTTTTCAACGAAGAAATCTGAATTCTCTTCCCTCCCGGAGAGTATATGAGATAGAAAAGCATGTATAACTAGTTACCTGCGTACAAGAAGAGAGAGTCGGTTAGAAAAGAGCTTAACGTTGGAAAAAGTGCGAGCCATTAATTATCAAAATGATACTACTTATGCCAAAGAGAATCAATAGTAGACTACTGAAAAAGAGAAGAGAATATAATATGAGTGATTTGCTTTGAAGATTATATTATTGGCTTTGTTGATTTCGTGGAATTTTTGGGATGTGAAGAAGTATTAAAGAAGAGGCGGTCATATATAAGAGGGAATTTGATAAGCTTTGGGTTGTCTTCCTTGCCGACAATTCAGCTGTTTATTTGGTAACTTTATTATATTATTTTTAATTAATTATTATATTTTATTTATATATTAAAAAAATTAATAATATTTAATTAAAAAAATAAAATAGATACTTCAATCGTAATTTAATTATATTTAATTATAATATATTCGCTTCAATTATTTCAATCGTAATTTTACTATTATATTATTTTTTATTATTTATTATAAGCTATCTAAGTATTTAAAAATTAATAATATTTAATTCTAAATTAACTTGAAATCTTATATGAGGTCCAGTTATATTTTTTTTTCACAAGTTTTTTTTATAGTAATTTCGTTATATCACTTCTAATTAGTTATTGTAAGTCATTTGAGACATCTCTGTTTTGATGCTTCAATCGTGATTTTTTTACTATATCACCCTTAATTAATTATTATGGATATCTGACTATTGTGCCACTTAAATTGGAATTGAAAAAAGAGTATTATAAATCATAATAATTAAATAATTAAATTATTTAAAAAGTATAATTGACTATCAAAGATACAGAATTTTGAACAAGAAGAGTAATATATATTATTTGAAAATTACATAAAAATATTATAAATTACAATAGTTAATAATTAAAATATCTAAAAAAATTATTTTTTTATATATTTCAAAAAATACGTAAAAAAATAATATAAATCACAATAATTAAACAACTTAAAAAATTTAAAGATCAATCTGTCTGCTTTGAAGTTTGACATAACTTCATTGGTCCTTTCCCTTGCCTTCATTTTTTCATCCATTTTAATTTATTTGTCTCATTTTTTTTATTTGTTATGCTTTTCAAAAAAATTACGAAAAAATTCCCGTAAATCACAATAATTAATAACTTAAAAAATTTAGAAGGTATAAAATATTTGGCTGACTCTCAAAATTATATCAGTGTCGTTAAATTGAAGCAGAAAAAAAGTATTATAAATTGCAGTAATTAAAAACTTAAATTCTTTTTAAAATATAATTGACTATTAATGCCACAAAAGTTTGGATAAAAAGAATAACATCTATTATTTGAAAATTATAAAAAAAAAAAATTTATAAATTATAATATTTTAACAACTTAAAATATCTAAACAAAATTAATTTGTTATATATTTTTAAAAAATACATAAAAAATACTATAGATTACAATAATTAACAACTTAAAAAAATTAAAATATATAGAATATTTGATTGACTCTCGAAATTATATCAGTGTCACTTAAATTGAAATAGTTAAAAATATAATTAACTATCAATGATATAAAAATTTGGACAAAGAGCGTAACATGTATTATTTGAAATTACCTCATCCCGAGTGAGCATCTTTCGACCCAACACAGGTTTCTGGTGATGGACTTGAGTATCAAGGAGAGCAAGAAGAGAAAGGTCGGGGAGGGTCGTCCTAGAATTAAATGGGGAAGCTTGACGCCTGTTAGTGCACTAGAGATAGGGGAGAAGGTGGCGGGAATGGGGGGTGAGAGTACAGGGGAAGTGGATGTTATGTGGGATAGGACTGCCAGCTGCATCACGGAGATGGCTAGAGAAGTGTTGGGTATTTTGAGGGGTCGGGCAGGATGGCATAAGGGGGACTGATGGTGGAATTAAGAAGTTAAGAAGAAAGTGGAGAGTAAGAAGAGGGTGTATGTTAAGTTAATTGAGAGTAAGGATGAAGAGAAGAAGCAGGTGAATAGGGAGGTGTACAAAGTAGCAAGGAAGGAGGCTAAGTTAGAAGTTACGGCTGCTAAGTTAGCAGCGTTTGAGAGCCTGTATGCGGGGTTAGAGGAGAAAGGCGTGGAAAAAAGGTTGTATAGGCTGGCTAAAGCTAGGGAGCAAAAGGGTCGTGACATCGATCAGGTGAAGTGCATTAAGGGGGGATGGGAAAGTTTTGGTGGAGGATGTCCATATTAAGAAGAGATGGCAGGAGTATTTTCATGGCCTATTGAGCAAGAAGGGGGACAGAAACATTGAGCTAAGGAAGCTGGAGCACTCGAAGGAAAATTGGGATTTCGGTTACTGTAGACGTTTTAAGGTTGAGGAAGTCGGAGAGGCTATTCGTAGGATGCGGAGGGGTCGGGTGACGGGGCCTGATGAAATTCCGGTGGAATTTTGGAAGTTTACTGGCAGAGCAGGTTTGAGGTGGCTGACCGATTTGTTTAACGGCATTTTAAGACTGCGAAAATGCCTGAGTCTTGGAAATAGAGTACGATGATTCTGTTATATAAAAACAACGGTGACATTCAGAGTTGCAACAACTATAAGGGTATTAAGCTGTTGAGTCACACTATGAAGATTTGGGAGAGGGTGGTTGAGCGGAGATTGAGGAGGGTCGTGTCCATTTTGAAAAATCAGTTCGGATTTATGCTTGGTCGCTCGACGACAGAGGCAATCCACCCGGTGAGAAGATTGGTGGAGCAGTACAGGAAAAGGAGGAGGGATTTACACATGGTGTTCATTGACCTGGAGAAGGCTTATGACAAGTCCCGAGGGAGATTCTTTGAAGATCCTTGGATGTGAGAGGGTTCCCGACGGCGTACATTAGAGCTATTAAGGACATGTATGATGAAGGGAATACTCGAGTGAGGACGGCGGGAGGAGACTCAGAGCATTTTTCGGTAGAGACAGCGTTGCATTAGGGATCGACTCTCAGCCCATTTTTGTTTGTGCTTGTGATGGACGTGTTGACACGGAGTATTCAAGATGAAGTGTCGTGGTGTATGTTATTTGTAAATGATGTAGTGCTAATTGATGAGCCGCGGGGGAGTGTGAATGAAAAATTGGAGGTTTGGAGGCAAACCCTCGAGTCTAAGGGGTTCAGGTTGAGTAGGTCCAAGACGGAGTATATGAAATACAAGTTTAGTGACTTGAAGCAGAAGGACGGAGTGGTGGTGAGCTTGATAGTTTTAAGTATCTTAGGTCTATGATTTAGGGGAATGGCGAGATTGATGAGGATGTCTCTAAACGTATTGAAGCAGGTTGGATGTAGTGGAGGATCGCCTCGGGAGTGTTGTGTGATAAAAGGGTGCCCTTAAAGATTAAAGGCAAGTTCTACAGAGTGGCAGTTCGTCCGACCATGTTATATGGTGCGGAGTGTTGTCTAGTCAAGAACTCCCACATTCAAAAATTGAAGGTAGCGGAAATGAGAATGTTGCGCTAGATGTATGGACTTACTAGAGGGGATAGAGTTAGGAATGAGACTATCCGGGAGAAGGTGAAGTGGCTTCGGTGGAGGACAAGATGCGAGAAGGAAGGCTGAAATGGTTTGGGCATGTGATGAGGAGGGGCACGGATGCCCCAGTTCATAGGTGTGAGAGGTTAACTTTGGATGGTTTCAGGAGGAGTAGAGGTAGGCCGAAAAAATACTGAAGAGAAGTGATTAGGCATGACATGGGGCTACTACAGCTTACTGAGGACATGACTCTAGATAGGAAGGTGTGGAGGTCGCGGATAAGGGTAGAAGGTTAGTGCGTGTGTGGGGGAAAATGAGTAGTTAAGGAGCTCTGCTGTAGCCGGGTTAGTAATCCTAGGACTATGTTCATTGTTAGAAGCAGCTAGTGTTTGCGACTACTGGGGGTTGTCGTTTTTTATTTCTTATTTCCTATTTTTATTAGTATTGCTCTTATTTTTGTGTCTCTCTTAGCTCTATTTTTATTATTCTTTCATTTCTTATTTCGGTTATGCCACCCTTTCTGTTTCATGTAGTATTATGACCTTGTTTTACTATTCTTTACCTTGAGTCGGGGGTCTATCGGAAACAACCCCTCTACTTCTTCGGAGGTAGCGGTATGGACTGCGTATATTTTAGCTTCCCCAGACCCCACATGGTGGGAATACACTGGGTTTGTTGTTGTTGTTGTTGTTGTTGTACATAAACAAGTATTATAAATTACAACAATCAACAACTTAAAATATCTAAAACATATTAAAATTATGATTGATTATCTAAATTCTATTTGTGTCACATAAATCAAAATAAAAATTAACATATATTGAATCCGTACTGGCATGACCTTCGATATCTAGTTTTATTTATAAGAAGATAGAAACAGCACTACAAAAAAATGGGTCAAATTACGGGGGTTAATTTTATGGTTTGCGGAGGTTTTAAACCCCCGCAAAATGTAATTCCGGCGGTTCCCAAAATTTCCATAATTCGAGACATCACAAACAATTTACGATGGTTTTTTCGCGATTCCCATAATTAATTTGCGATGGTTATTTTGCGGCGGTTGACCCCCATTACTTTAAATTTAATTATTTTTATAATAAATTTTTATTTAAAAGTTGCAGGGGTTTAAAACCTCCGTAATTTAAAAAAAAAATTAGTAGGCCCATCAATTTTCAATAACTAACATTTTTTTTTTTACATAAAATAGATAAATCAGTGGTCCAAAAAGGTTTTTGAAAAGAAAGCTTAGAGAGTTCCTATAACTTTGACAGAACAATAACTTTGTTACAACCTTCTATCTCTTGATTTAACAACTAACAAACAAGCAAAACCAGATTTATCTCATGGGAGAATATAAATGAAATAGCATCAAATGCATTCAGTTACCAGTTAAATGTAAGGTTACTATCACTTATAAGATAAATAAACATACATAGTACTTCATGAGCAGTTAACCGCTCTGAGAGTCGCATGCATAACATCTTTCGGATGAGATCTTTTGCACTCTCAGATATTAAAGGCCAGGGTTCTGAGTCAAAATCAATGTGCCCTTTCAAAACTGCATCAAATATCCCCTGCTGTGTTTCTGAAGAATTTAGATGGTATGTTAACAAAGACAAATATCAGAAAACTTACAGCTATACTATATAAGATTATAAACATACCAGCCCAGAATGACGGAACACCACTTAGCAGGATATAAAGTATGACTCTTATTGTCCAAACATCTGCTTCTGGACCATAATTCTTCAAAATCACCTTTGGAGCAACATAATATGGACTCTCAACATCTGTGAAAATTTGTCCTGGAGAGGCAAGCAACAAAATTCACTTCAAGGAAATAAAAGAAACTGCTAGCATAATCAATGTTAGCAACAACTAATTATTCATCTAGAATTTCCAAAAATGATAGGTGTCCTCTTTAAATGATGCGGTCAAACAATTCATCGCCGCCACAAAGCTCCATGACAATATGAACATACAAAGGATCCTCATAAGCACCCTTGATGGAAACGATGTTCTTGTGGCCAGCCAAATGGTGCATTATCTGAATTTCCCTCCGTACATCTTCAATATCCTCTTTGGAGATGAGTTTTCTCTTGGCAATAGATTTACAGGCATAGTTGATACTGGTGGACAAATTGGTGCATAAATAAGTGGTCCCAAACTGGCCTTGTCAAAGTTTACGATCGAGAGTGTAAAGATCCTGAATGTTAGGGGTCTTATGACCCATAACGTAACACGACTGGTTAGCGCTGCTATGATGATTCATATTCTTGGTATTGCTGCTGCTATGATCTTTGATGACGAGGGTTGGGTCTGGTTGTTGTTCTTTTCCTTTATTATTCTTATTCTTATTACAATTATTACTATGTTTGGAATTGGAATTGAAAGTGGAATGGTGTTGAGGGTAGCTGGCCTAGAAAGTTTTGGCTCGGAAAGATCCACGGCATGCGTTGCCCATCAAGCAATCAAAGTCCCCAGCTCACACTCAATGTTTTCCTCATCCAATCAAACAATATCGATTCATTGATTCATTGACTGATAGATCTAACGAACTGACAAAAGGGTATCAAAGCACGTACCTAGCTCGAAGTCTACTGGAACTGATGTAGGGAGTATTTCTTAAATAAACTCTGAAAAGATTTGTTTCAGATTTGCACTCGCCATCTATAATTGGCTTCCAACAAAATCAAGTTGTTCCTTCCAACATACAATTAACGAACCAATCAAAAGAATATCAAGGAACATCAGAAGCTGACAGAAACTTAATTTTAATATTCAGAACTCCAACAAAAACTAGAGGTTCACCATTTTTACATGATACCACAATTAATAGTAGCTTTAGTCTACAATCTACCTTGTTCTGTAGGTCCATTATTACTGCAGGAACAGAAAGACTAATAGGAACATCAAAGAGGTGGTAATTTAGATAAAATTTATGCATATTTATTTTGTGCGTATATGTACACGATAGCACCAATTGCAATGTCCCACAACTTGAAACGATTTGAATATTCCAATATAATAACAAGCAAGGAAAACAAAACAAAACCAAGAAAAAGAAAAGCTAAAAGAAGTAACCAGCTATAACAGCTAAAGAAACAAAATGGCACTTGAGATATGTGGAAGGCCAGCTAATGATACCTGAGATCCAACATCAACTTCAGAACACAGACTTCCCAGCTTTTCACCAATTTTTTCGATCCAGGCTCTGCCTCTACTTGTAAAGTCCATTACGAACATATGAATCTGAATTATTAGAATGGTCAGTACACGAACACAATTCCTACTCAAAGGCAAAAGAACTGTAACCTTCAATATAAATCAACAAGTATGAACAACAGTGCTACACCAGATGAAAAATATGAAAAGTTTTTGTATAACTGAACCACATTGAGTAACAGGTTGAGCAACTCTTTGATGAATAAAATGCATATGTGCAATGGTGGACCTAGGATTTAGGGGTTGTGGGTGCTTAGGAGGTTCGAACACAGATATTGAACCTAAAGTTTTAAGATTTCGCTTGAAAATCAAAGTATTTTCACGAGGAGAATGACATACACGAGACATTTTCATTTGCACAATCTCAATCAATTAGCAAGTTGAGAATAGAAGTCAGCACGAGGAGAGAGCCTTTCAACATCTCAGAACTTGTCTGCGCATCGCCATATTACAAGATAACAATATAGTGGATTGTGCTATCTGCTCATAAATCAACTCCAGGGTGATAATAAAAGCCATCAAATAAACAATTTATTTAACTTTACCACACACTGGAACATCATTTAAAATAAACTAAAGTTCACTAGCATTTACTGTCAAGCAACATCCAAGGAAGTATAGTCAAATGCTTAGATAGTTGACTTGCTTAAGGAAACTGAAAGATACACTAAGCAGTAAACAGAGAAAAGTAGTACCCCAGCTCAAATATGTAACAAGTTCAGTCTCAATTGCTTTGTTCCAACCTAAAGTAATAACATGTACTGTAATCCTAGAATATAAAGAGAAAAATGAATACCACACAATTATGAATTAGTATTTTGTAAAGTATGAACTTTATTCAGAAACTGTGCATCTTTCTGCATTTTGAACAACATAAGTAGGCTATCATTGTCTACATTTTCATAAATATTATCTATTCCACCAGCCAGTTGATCTACATTTTCATAAGGATTGACATTTGATTAGTGTATTAAAATAAAATGGACAGTTTGGCCTTTCAATTTTGCCAAATGCAATTATCGTTATTTGGGATGAATAAAAAAATGTGTATTCCCAGTGAGACAATCAAAACTAGATTCATATAACTATCATCATAAGTACTATATCATTAGCCATTATAAAACAAATGATATCATTATCCATTATAAAACAATCTTAATTCAAAAGCTCTCACTAATCAAAGTCAAAAAGTCCTTAACCCCATTGATTATTTTTTTCTGAATACTCTCACCTACCCTTGAAATCCGCTTAAGTGAGTGCCTAGTATAGTTTATGCTTAGGGCAACCCGGTGCACTAAAATTTCCAATGTGCGTGTGACTCCGAGAAGGACCGACCACAAGTTTGTGCTAATCTAAATAAGGGGGGAAAAAGCTAAAAGGACACAGATTGTCAACCCCAACCATTGAGGCATAATTGCTTGATTGATTCTATTTTTAACTACTCAAATGGAAATACAGACGACAGAACGAAGGGAGACTCAAATTGAGAAAATATTTACCTGTTCCAGGACTATCAAAGCATTGAATTTCTCTGATAATGAGAAATGAGAGAGGGAAAGTGAGAGGAAAAATGAGAGAGGGTATAATTGGGAGCTGCCTATCGATTTGGAAAAGTGAGAAAATTATTTTGTCCAATTAAAAGAAAAGAGGAAAAATGTTACGCTGTTTTTTTCGATTATAGTGGTGGTTTAAAAACCCCGCAAATTTATATTTTTAGCGGCAGATATTTTTTGATAGATAGCGGGGGTTTAAAACCCCATAATTTATAACGGGGGTCTAAAACTCCCGCAACTTTATAAATTTTAGCGACAGATTTTTAATCTCGTATTTTATATAATTTTACGGAGGTTAAAATGACCTCCATAAATAAACCCCGCAATATTACCAGTTTTTGTAGTGCAGGCTTGTTTTATTTTCAGCTAGCGCTGTTGGGTTTGGCCAAAATTAGTAGTGTGTTGAAATGTGAGGAAAAGGTCTACTTGGTTTCGACATGTTTGATGTCACATTCACTCTTAACGCCGTTTTCTACTTTTCTGATAACACCAAATCTTGATACTCTCTAGACCCATTCGTATTTACTTATTTGTTGTTTGATTTGATATATTTCTAAAAATAATATTTATAATGATAATTTCATATATCATGATCTCTAATTGTTATAAATTAATACGTTATTTAAATATTATAAAATAAATAATATATAGGAATAATAGATAAAAAAAAAAAATTGAATGGTGAGCATTCCTCACCTTTAATCCTAAGGCTATGCATTCTAATCATTAAGGGAATAGTAAGAGCTCATAGAGAGTTAATTAAATCAAATGCTAATGGAAAAATGATTCTAAAAAAGTGCATACTTCCTCTATGCTCCTTGAAAAAAAAATTTTTAGGAAATAAATTGTAGGTTATTTTTTAATATTACTTTTTTAATTATTCTTAAATTATTTTTTTAGAAAATGTGAATTACTCAAGAACCTCATTAAATAAAAAAATAAAATTAAAAGAAATTTTTAATATGTACTGAAAAAATAAATAATTCATTTATTTTAAAAATTAAAAAATATTTCAATAACTCATCTATTTTGGACCAGAGAGAATAATAATTAAAGGCAGTAAAATAGGTATGTAATTGGTCCCCAACTTACAAATAGAATTTAATTCTCGAAGAAAATTCATTTCACAAGTGCTTCATTGCCATCTTAAATTCTTAATGATTGGTCCAACTCAAATTCCTTATTAGATTCAGAGGCGGATCTAGAATTTTAAACTTGTGAATTTTCAGTAAAATAAATTAATATGTAAAAATATAATAAAAAAGACACCTCCCACACGGATCGATCCCATGATAATGGGAACAAGCAATTCAAGAGTCCATTCCATATCATCAAGCAAAATTTCTTTTGTTTATGGGTTCTAATCTATAATATTTTATTTACTTATTCTATTTTTTAATATATTTATCGGATCTACGGTAGCGGGTGGAAGTTACTGTAGATCCGCCTCTGATTAGATTCACTATGATTTGCAAAATTAATGGAATATTACTTTGAAACGTCTACAAGTCAAAACTTAACACATCAAACTCGAAATGATATAGGAATAAGTAATTAATAATGTTTAAAAATAAATCTTGAAGCTAATTCAATGCAAAATATATTTCAAGAGCCGAGTATTAGATATATAAAGAAACTATCAATTCCTTAAGAGTCAATGTGAGTCTCTTCACAGATAGTAGTAAGAGTTTATATTTGAATTAAAACAAAAATATAACGGAGGCAGTATAAAAAGAAAAAAGAAAAAAGAATGTAACATTACATAAGAAACCAATTGAGTCTATTTTCGGCTTTGGACCTATCTTGTATCCCTTCGAAATACAGATCCACAAAACATAGATAATAAAAACAAAATTTTGACATATAGTATTGTATAGTAGATAGCCCATATATTTTTATTTTTTCGATTTAAACTTTATATGCTTCTTTAAAAATAATAATTAACATAAATATTTTACAACACAGATTTATTAATATTTTGTCTTAGATTTTTGAAAATAATTTAGATAATTAAGTAATTAATATAGAGAGTAAGACATGAATTTTATTTTTTCCTTCTTGATATGCTAACAATAACAAGTAAAAATATAAATATACTTTTAATTTACTGAACATATAAAAGAGAACGGAGGAAGTATATATTAAAAGTCATCAAATAAACTAAAAATAGAAATATCTTGCCTTGGATACGACAGTCCATTCTTTCTTCTTCTACATTTTTTCTATTCAAGAATTCAAACGAATATTAATTTTTATTACTTTCTATAATATCAAGTTTGATGTGTTGAAAAGTTGTCAACTAATTTAACTTTTTGACTTGTTGACAATTCAACCTAATACTCTATTGACTATGCAAATCTCTTGGGGAATCAGACGAATCTTATTAATTAGACGTTGAAGAATATTTTTGCATGAAATAAATTCAATCAGCAAGTTGGGAGTCAATTTGGACTAGGTCTGCGTGACTATCAAACATGTCAGGACCAAGTAGACCTTTTATCATATATCATGTACGCTCACTTCACTAATGATAATTATTTTAAAAAGACATTTTTTAAAATAAAAAAGTTACTCAATTATTATCATTATATGTATAAAGTTATTCAAACAATTCAAGTAATATTGGAGAAGGATATTGCGCTTGGCATGAATTATTTTTAAATCCATTTTTACTAATAAATTGACCCGATCCACTTATTCGTCCCGCTAAAATCAAATGGCTCAAATATAGCAATAAGATTAAGATTATATCCTTACAATATACCAAGAAAAAAAATATTTTTTCACGTCCAAAACTTTATGTTTTATTGTTTTTGTTTCATTTATTAAGAAACACTTATATTTAATTGTTAACTGGTACTTCCATCTTTAAAGTTTCCAGCAATAAGTTTTTTGTTGAGATTGTTAGCTCAGAATTTGCAGATTAGACAGAGTCAGTTAAGCTTAACTTTAGTTAAGTGGTAATTAGGTGGCAGTCTGGTAAATAATACAGATGGTTAGAATAGACATTTTCTTCCTTATTTTTTATTCAATTACTTGTGTATATATATACATTATAATACAGATGTGAAGAGACAATTTTTATTCTCTAAAAGATGTTTTCATTTTCAATGTTGCTCCCTTGGGCTGTGAGCTCTGTTGCTTTCATGTGAGCTTCTACGGAAGCTTAGGTTAATTTCTCAAATTAAAATCCTCGTCTTGACATGGTATCAGAACCATGAAGGTTCTTCATCCTCTTTCCCGCATCGATTTTATGTTACTTCTCTATTTAATTTCTCTCCAATATTCCTCAATTTTGTAAAATTACAGCTTATTATCCCCAATCAATCGAAATCCTGTTGTTTTTCCCCAATCAATCGAAGTTTTGTTGTTTATTCTTATTTCAACAATGGTGGATAACACATTGGAAGCTCTAATTCTAAATTCCCACACTTCACATGAATCTTCAAATTCGAACAATGTTTTCTACATGCATCCTTTAGAAAATACAGGTTCGGCGATTATTCCAATTCAGTTCGATGGCACGGGTTATAAGTCTTGGAAGAGAGGAGTGATTCGTGCCCTATCCGTGAAGAACAAAACTGGCTTCATTAATGGAAAGGTTCAAAAACCTAATGTTGATTCCCCTGAATTTGCACAACGGAAAAGGTGTGGTGGTATGGTAACCTCTTGGCTCTTGAATTCTCTGTCTAAGGATCTTAGTGATAGTTTACAATTCGTGAATAATGCTAAGGAGCTCTGGGATGAGTTAGAGGCTAGGTATGATCAAACTAATAGTGCTAGATTGTATCAACTTCAACAAGAAATTAATGATCTCTCTCAAGGAACCCTAGATATCAAAAAATGTTACACTAATGCTAGACGGTTGTGGGAGGAACTGAGTGCCTTGGATGTTAATACTAAGTGTACTTGTGTGTGTAACTGTGGTGGAAAGAATAAGATGCACAAGGTTGAGCAAGATAGATGTTTAACTCAGTTTCTCATGGGGAGCATATGGATGATGAATCCCTTACCTACAATGGCTCAGGCTTTTTTCATTCTCATCCAAGAGAAAAAACAAAGAGAAGTCAAGCCCACCAATAGACTTTATTTAGAATCCACTTCCTTGGTTGCTCATACACACTCAGCAGACACCTCTATATATAGAAACATAGGTGCCAACACTAGTAATGGGACTTTCAGAATCAACTATGGACCAACTAACATTACCTACAAGAATGGGGGTAAGAACTCATACAAAAATACTAGTTCCTCTGCAAATCAACTCACTAACAGAACTAGCTTGTTCTGCAACTATTGCAAGAAACCTAGTCACACTGAGGCTAAATATTACAAACTACATGAATTCCCACCAGATTTTAAGTTCACCAAGGGTAGGAATATGAATCCACCAGCAGATAATTTGATGGCAAGTATTGAAAGAAATGTTGATGGTTGTAACAAGTCCACAACTCAACATTCACACAGCTTGACCAAAGAACAGTACAATCAATTTCTGACTCTGCTGGAGAATGTCCATGTGAAGGATGATGATGCACCCATGGATCCTAGAAAATCAGTGGATGACTTCATCAGTGGTCATGGTGTTGTGAACCTTGCACATATCTTAGCTTGTCACTCTTTTATTACTGAAATTGGTGATTTGTCTTATAAATGTGACACATTGTCAGTTGACTCTTGGATTATAGACTCCGGAGCCACAAATCATATGACACATAAAAATCCTTGCTTGTTAAAAATCAGTAGCCTACCCTATCTTTTCCTAGTTACCCTTCCAAATAGTTATACGGTTAGAGTGATAAAAATTGGTGATGCGCATTTGAGACCAGCAATAACCCTACAAAAAGTGTTGTTCATTTCTAGTTTCAAGTTCAATGTAATCTCTGCTCATTGTTTGGCTTCTCACCTCAAAGGTGTTATTAGTTTTAGCAGTTCTTTATGCCTTATGTAGAGCCCTTCACTGAAGAGCCCTTCACTGAAGAACCCTTTGGAGATTCATAGAGCAAGAAGTGGTTTGTATTACCTATGTGTAAACTGTCACAATTGTTTTTCTTCTTGTTGTTCATCTTTCACTCCACAACATGGTTCATAAGTTTTAATATCATCTAATGATTCCCTTCTTCCTAGCTTAGTATCATCTAATTTTACTTGTTCATCTACATTGTCTTTGCCTACTTTGTCTACATCAAATAAGCAAGATGTTGCTGCATATTCTACTCCACTTGTAAGATTCACATCTCTCAACAATAAACATGCTTGCAAACCTAGATCTTGTCAGTTTTCAAACTCAATATTGCATTTTTATAATTCTCATGCATCACTTTAATCCCATGGAATTAGTGCAGACCATCTGTGGCACACCAGACTAGGTCACATACCCTTCAACAAAATAAAAGGAATACCCACTCTACCTGGTCCATTTTCTCCTAAACAACCTTTTACTTGTAGAATTTGTCCTATGGCCAAACATACAAGACTTCTCTTCCTACAAAAATCACACATCAAACCAAACATTTATTGACCTCCTGTATATTAACCTATGGGGGCAATGTCACACGCCAACCCCTACCAACCAGAGTTACTTCTTGACCATGGTTGATGACCTTAGCAAATCAACTTGGACACAACTCCTACACTCCAAAAGTAATGTCCTGTAAATCATTAAAGCCCTTGTATCGTTGATAGGAAATCAGTTCAACACCACAGTTAAGTCCATCAGAACTAATAATGGACTGGAATTCACAAATTGAGAAACTTTCTTTTTCTTCAAAGCAAGGGCATCAAACACCAGAAAATCTACCTTTACACACCACAACAAAATGATGTGTTAAAAAGAAAATATAAACACCTCCTTAAAACTATCAGAGCCTTACTATATCACTCTAAAATACCTTTAAAATATTAGGGGGAATGCATTCTAACAACCACTTACTTGATAAACAGGTTCCCATGTACAACACTTAAAAACAAAACCCTTTTTGAAGTTTTATATAACCAACAACCTACATATTCACACCTCAAGTCCTTTGGATGCCTTTGTTACCCTGTCACACTCAAAACTCATAGAGACAAATTTGAACCAAGAGCCACACCTCATGTGTTTGTTGAATATCCTTTCAATACTAAGGGTTACAAGGTATTAGACCTGACTACTAGAAGGTTACATATTTCCAGGGATGTGGTGTTTCATGAGCATATATTTTCTTTTGCAATGTGTTTTTCTGATAATGATTTTGCTTCTGTTTTAAGAAAACTCAGTCTTACCAATGAATTTTTTAGACATGACCTCAACACTTTTAATAATGATTATACGCTAGATGAGAATTTTGCACACGTTATCAATTCTTATCACCCATTCACTACAAATGCACCATCTGAATATGTCCCTAATACTAAAACTTCACAACTAAATAGTATCACCTTCAAATTCTCCTGATGTGTACCATGCCACCTCATCAGTACCACAAAGTACCTTACTATTCATAAGTGAAACCATCCTAACTGTTAGGAGATCCAATAGTACACACACTATACCATCTTATTTGAAAGATTACAATTACCAATTGCCTACACAACATGCTTCTCTTGCATCATTTTCCCATGACATTGAACCTTCTTCATATAAAGAGGCAAGCTTGAACCCTGCATGGCAAACAACCATGACTCTGGAGTTTGAAGTATTGTATGCAAATTACACTTGGGATTTAGTTCCCTTACCTTCAAGGAAGAAGGCAATTGGATGTAAATGGATGTATAATATTAAACATTAGGTTGATGGCTCAGTTGAAAAATATAAAGCCAGGCTTGTAGTGAAAGGTTATATACAACAGGCTGGAGTTGATTATACAAAGACCTTCTCCCCAATGGTTAAGATGACCATAATAAGGACATTGATTGCCCTAGAAGTAAAGAAAGGTTGGAATTTGTATCAACTTGATGTGAGCAATGCCTTCCTTCATGGTGATATCCATGAGGAAATACATGATCCTTCCACAAGGGTTGCTGGTCAGTGATAAAACCATAGTCTGCAAGCTCAATAAGTCCTTATATGGACTCAAGTAGGCTAACAAACAACGGTATGTGAAGTTAACTGTAGCTCTATACTCAAGAGGTTATACACATTCCACCAGTGATCATTCATCTTTTACAAAAAGAATGGAGCATGTAATGTGTTTGTTGCTGTATATGTTGATGATATAATAATGACAGGGACTGTTGTGGCAAAAAATCATTCCTTAAAGTCTTTCTTGCATGACCAATTCAAAATCAAAGATCTGGGGAGACTACACTATTTTCCGGGGTTGGAGATCCTATACAAAGAAGATGGAGTACTAATTTCACAACAGAAATTTGCCACAGACTTGATCAAGGAGTTTTGATTGCCCAATTTTCATTCTCTAAAAGATATTTTCATTTTCAATGTTGCTCCCTTGGGTTGTGAGGTCTGTTGCCTTCATGTGAGCTTCCATGGAAGCTTAGATTGATTTCTCACATTAAAATCCTAATCTTGACATTTTTAAATGTCTATTAGTTAAAGCATAATTTGCAAGCACTTGAATTCTCTTCCACCAGGATATTATAATAGATTAGAGTTTATAGTGTTAAGAGAATTATTTTACTATTAGATCACTTAAATAATAACTATAGGCGATCATCCATAAAAATTGGAATTTGTGGCCTCGAAAACAAGATCATGCACTTGCTACAAATTACAATAATTAAATTCTTATGAGTTTAATTAAATCCACATCCGATGAAACAATGTTTATAGTCGAACAGTTAATTCCTATGAGTAATTATGGCAGGTTACCATTATTTTTTCTTTTTTGTTTTCTTAAAATTATTTCCTTGATTTTTTTCTTCTTCAGGCTCTCCTTACTCAATTTATTTCCTTCCCTCTCCTCTTCATTTCAGTCCCAAGGAAATTTCTAGTGTTATTCTATAAACAAATAGGATCATACTCAACAAAAATTCATTGCTTATAAGATATATTCATCTCTAAAATTTCAAAAAGACGATAACGTATAAATAGTTCTTTCTTATCTCAATTTAATTTACGTGATATATTTCATCTTTTAAGACTTAAATTATGTATACTTTGATCAATATTTAAAATATTTTTAATCATATTAACATAAAACAAACTGGGCAGTCCGGTGCGCTAAAGCTCCCGTTATGCGCAGGGTCCAGGGAAGAGCCCCACCAAAAGGGTGTATTGTGCGCAGTCATACCTTGCATTACTGCCAAAGGCTGTTTCTAAAGTTTGAACCCGTGACCTCCTGGTCACATGACATTAACTTATTAATACTTTTCGTATAATCTAAATTTAATTTATAATATGGAGTTGATTTAATCCAATTTGACTCTAAAGAATAATTAGATCAATTCTCAAAAAGAAAAATCACATATTTGAAACAGAAAAATATCACATATGGTGATAATAATTACTTCTAAGATTGATGTTGCTAATTTGTTTGAAATAGAAAAATATCACATATTGTGATGATAATTACTTCTAAGGTTGATGTTGCTAATTTGATTCGATGAATGTTGAACAACACTAAAGTTAAAATTTACATCAACGAGAACAAGAACATCGTAGAACTGACTCTATTTTAGATAACATGCTCATAATAATAACAGAATATATATACCGCAAAATATAGAGTCCAAATTGCCTATTACGATTAATTTTTTAATTTATAATTTGAATATTAAAAAATGAAAATAATTGAAACTTTTTCTATAATAGACTTTAAAGTATCTGCTCGTATAAAAATAGCTTCTATCGACGATGAATACTAGTTAAACTCAATTCTTAGAACCTAAATATTCGTTGCCGAATTTTTTTCTCCGGAGCAGTTTTCTTTTTCCTCCCCCACCTGGCATAGCACTTCGGTTCCGATTCCTCGAAAGAATCAACTTACATCTCCCCCTTTTTTAATTGATTTAGGGAAAAAGAACCATCTACAATTTATATGTAGATGCATGCCGTAAGTTATCATCTTATCTTCATTTGATTTAAAGACCTTTACGGCTAGGAATAAGAATTTAGATAAGTCATATCTCCAACATTAAAAAGAGCATAGCTTTATTTGACAACTAGTAAATTTGGCCGCGCTTTGCATGGTATTAAAGATATAAATTAGATTCATGAAATTTTAAAGATTTTTTTCAATCTTCAAATTCAAATAAATTAGATTCTAAATTCTAATTTATTTAACACTTAATTTCGTGTTTAATAAAAGGTAATACCAAAGGAAAAAAAAATTAAAATTAGAAGTAATACAATAATTAATGTGATAACTTCATAGTCATTCTCCTGTTATAGATAAAGATTGCAGTGAATTTCTTCAAAAACTCAAATTTTCTATAAATTACTCTCGAAAAATTTAATAAAATTCACATGATGTACTGTTGGCACATCTTTATTTTGAAACTACTCCATTGAAACAAAAAAGAATAACAATATGAAGAAAAAATGATACTACTAAAAAATATATTTATGGTTATGTTCCTCGTATAAATTCATGACCTGTAGATGATTATCTTGGATTTCCCTTCCTAGTTTGCAAACCAAATGACAACATTCAATTATGTTGTTTCTGCATGCATATTTATCATATCATCAATCACAATATATTAAATGTTTGTGTAGTGTGAAAATTAAAGAATGAAATTTGTAAAAGGTAAAGTGGATTCATAAATGTTATATAAAAGAAACAAGTAATACTTCTTCAATATTTGAAAAGGCGTCTCTTGCTTTTTTATATTTTTTTAATGGTTAACCAGTGAATTCGTAAGCAGTTAGAATCGAATAACAATTAAAAAAGATAAGGTGAAAGATCAATGAAAAAATACCACTATTATAAATATAGATACATAGAAAGGAGACTCCAGAGACTTAAGTAATTATGTGTACAAACTTTAGTGTTATTTAAAAGAGAAAATGACCAAATACCCCCCCCCCCCCCAACCTTTACCCCAAATTCCAATTACACACTTATACTTTGCGGGGATCCTATAACCCCCCTGAACTATTTTAAAGTGGAATATTTACCTCCCTGAATGCTGACATGGCAAGAGAGTGGTGGATTTCACTCTCTTTAAAGAGATTGAGAACGCTGACATGGCCAAATATTTCTTTATTTTCTTTATTCATTTTTAATTATTATTTTTCTTTATTCATTTTCTATTTTTCTTCTTCTTCTTCTTCTTCTTCTTCTTCTTCTTCTTCTTCTTCTTCTCCTTCTTCTTCTCCTTCTTCTTCTCCTTCTTCTTCTCAATAATGGCATCTTCAAGAACTCAACAATGGCATCCAATCCAAAATTAATTTATCAAACTTACATACTCATTAACCGAATTACCATACAAGAATTTTTAATTCTTCTTCTTCTTTCTTCTTCTTTCTCCCCCTCCTTCTCCTCCTCCTCCTCCTCCTCCTCCTCCTCCTTCTCCTCCTTCTTCTTCTTCTTCTTCTTCTTCTTCTTCCTCCTCTTCGTCTTCGTCTTTTTCCTCCTCCTCCTCCTCTTCTTCTTCTTCTTCTTCTTCTTCTTCCTCCTCCTCTTCCTCCCCTTCCTCTTCTTCCTCCCTCTTCCTCCTCTTATTCTTCTTCTTCTTCTTCCTCTTCTTCCTCCTCTTCCTCTTCTTCCTCTTCTTCCTTTTTCTCTTCCTCTTCTTCCTCTTTCTCTTTCTCTTCCTCCTCCTCCTCTTCCTCTTCTTCCTCTTCCTCCTCCTCCTCTTCCTCTTCCTCTTCCTCTTCCTCTTCTTCTTCTTCTTCCTCTTCCTCTTCGTCTTCGTCTTCTTTCTCTTCCTCTTCCTCTTCGTCTTCTTCTTCTTCTTCTTCTTCGTCTTCTTCTTCTTCCTCTTCCTCTTATTCTTCTTCCTCCTCTTCTTCTTCTTCTTCTTCTTCCTCTTCCTCTTTTTCTTCTTCCTCCTCCTCTTCTTCTTCTTCTTCCTCTTCTTCTTCTTCTTCTTGTTCTTCTTCTTCTTCTTCTTCCTCTTCTTCTTCTTCTTCAAGAACTCAACAATGGCATCTTCAAGAACTCAACAATGGCATCCAATTCAAAATTAATTTATCAAACTTACATACTCATTAACCGTATTACCATATCAGGAATCATCGTTCTCATGAAATGAAACATAAACTTCCAACAATGCCTTGAAATTGAAATAATCAAATCAACACCATAATCAAAATCAATACCATTTTTTTTCACAATCAACACCAATGTCTCTCTTCTACAATATCTATTCTTGGATTGATAAGCATGGGCTGATAAAACTTTATTTTTCTGCTCCTCAATGAAAAATGGAGGCTTAAAGATTTTAGAAAAAAATTCCATGATCCACTATCTGTTTCTTTATGGAAGTCCAGGAAACAAAGAGAATTTGGTGGGTTTCACTCTCTTTAAATAATTAAAGAGAAGTGGGTTTCACTCTCTTTAAATAATTAAAGAGAAGTGGGTTTCACTCTCTTTAAATAATTGATTTTTAGAGTAAAAAAAAGAAAAAATGACGTGGAAAGAAAAAATGACGTGGCGATGATGTGGCAGCGAGTGCAGCTCACTGTCTGAAATAATGTCTGGGCATGAGCTTTTAGGGGGGTAAATATTCCACTTTAAAATAGTTCAGGGGGGTCATAGGACCCCCTCAAAGTATAAGTGTGTAGTTGAGATTTGGGGTAAAGGTTGGGGGGGGGGGGGGGTATTTGACCATTTTCTCTATTTAAAAACTAAAATTTATCATGGAGGATTTGTAACTGAAAGTGAATCAAGAAAGCATAGAACCTAATCACGCAAATTGAATCTCCTTGACTCGTGAACAACAACTAATTTTCTTGACGAAAGAAGTGATTAAATAATTTTGTAGAGAAATAAAGAAGAAAAAGATAAAAAAGACAAATATGAGTCACGATCATAGCCTAAGAAATGAGTTACCTCATCACTTACATGTCTCATTTTATTATATTTATAGATCGCTATAAACACTTGTCATACCATCAAATAAAATAACTCAAATTCAACTACATACCAATCAAGTGAAAGTTAATTCAAACACCATAATTATCACACAAAAAAATTCCCAAAAATTAAAATTCAAGTACTTTACTATTTCAGTTTTAAATCATTCAATTAGGAGAAGCCTTAAACGGAAATCAATAACATAACATATTCAATTAAAATTAATGGAATAAAAAATAAAGACAAAAGAAAGTAGTAATAATTAATATTTTAATTTTAAGCATTTCTAATTAAAAGAAAAAAAGCCTTAGATACATATCTAAAACACAAAGATCAATAGCATAACTTATCTAACTAAAATTAATGAAATAAAAATAAAAACAAAAAAGAACAAGAACAATTGATATAGTAAAGAAAGAATGAAAAAAGAAATTATATTGTAACAATAAAAAAGATTTGAGATACATATCTAAAACATACAATATACATAAATGAAGAAAGAAGAAAAGAAAAGAAAAACTAAAACTTGAAAGAGAACATAAGATGAATGAGTGTGGTAAGAATTGGGAATAATGGATGCTATGAGTGCAGAAGAAACACAACCAAATAGCCAGCAAGCTAACAAGCTTATTCCCCCTAAACCCCCGGATAAAATGAGCATCTGCAACAATACTAAATCCTTCAAGTCTAAGGTATTAGCTACAGAGCAAGTTACTTCCTTGCATATGGAAGAATGTTTGGCATCAGATAGCTCAAATGATACTAATTGAAGTCTTAGCTAATGGGCTAAAAATTATTTCCCTATCCAAGGAAGAAACAGACAGACTGTGCTCCCCTTGGAAACACTTATCATTAAACTTTTGGGCAAGAAAGTAACATATCAATATCTTCGGGATAAGCTCATCTCTCTCTGGCAACTGGCCGAATCTTTCCCTCTGATTGACTTGGGATTAGACTTCTATACTGTTAAACTAACACACGTTGAGAGCCTCTCCAAAATTCTTCAAAATTGGCCCTGGTTCATCAATGGTCACTATTTATCGATCAAACGTTGGGAACCAAATTTTGTTTCAGAAAAGGAAAAAGTAACTTACTCTGCGGTTTGGGTTCGACTCCCCCAGCTTCCTACGGAGTTCTATGATTCCCAATTACTTAAAAAGATCGGTAATGCCATTGGTAAATTACTAAAAATTGATGCTTTAGTAGTTTTCCCTTTAGTAGTTTTCTTCAGAATCTTGAAAAGGACCTTAGGACTGAGTTTGACAAAATCCTCAAAATTGAAAAGACTATTGGCACATGCGATCCCGTATCAATTGGCTTCAGCAGGGGGATGCTAACACTAGTTTTTTCATCTTTCCGTTCTTAATAGACGTCGCAGAAATAAAATCTCTTATTTTCAAGACGCTCAGAATAACTGGATCACTGATCCTGTCAAAATTTCCAACCATACTTTGGACTATTTTGTTAATTGTTTTACCACTAGTCACTCCACTTCCTACTGGAAACATATCATGACCTCCCCTACTAGCTGCCACCAGTTTGATCTTTCGTGTCTTAATTTCCCCCTTCAAGACGTGGAAATAACTCAGACCCTTTTCTCTTTCAAGCCTTTTAAGGCTCCGGGCCCAGACGGATTGCACCCCCACTTCTTTCAATCCCACTGGCACACCGTCGTCCCCTCCATCAAGGAACTTTGTCATCAGGTCTTCATCAACCAAAGAGTTCCTCCTTCTATTAATGAAACTCTCTTATGTCTCATTTCAAAGTTTGATAATGCTAACAAACTTCAGAATTTCCGACCAATTAGTTTATGTAATACTACCTATAAGTTGATTACAAAAATTATTGCAAATCGTATCAAACCCCACTTAGCGTATCTCATTGGCCCTCACCAAACTAGTTTCCTCAAAAGTCGTAGAGCCTGCGATAACTCTATTCTTGTCCAGGAGCTTATTACCCATCTTCGTCATACTGAGAGTATGAAAGGATGTTTTATGCTCAAACTGGATCTCGAAAAAGCGTTCGACTGTCTTGAATGGTCCTTCGTTTATCGTACGCTCCTCTACTTCAAATTTCCTCCTAAAATTACTTCCCTCATAATGAACTGTATCTCTTCTAGTAGCATAGCTGTTCTTGTCAACGGAACCCAAACGACTTACTTCTCGCCTTCCAGAGGAATCCGCCAAGGGGACCCCATGTCCCCGTATATTTTTTATCCTTTGTATGGAGATGCTTTCCACTTATATAAACCATCAAGTCGATCTCCTGTCTTGGGATCCAATTACCCTTTCTCCTACGGGCCCCTAGTTGTCACACCTTTTCTTTGCTGATGATTTGACGCTTATCTCTAAGGCTACTTTCAAGTCAGTTCACACTATTGCTAATTGTGTTAAATCTTTCTGCTCTCTTTTAGGCCAAAATATTAACGCGTCTAAATCCAAAGCCTTACTCTCTAAAAAATGCCCGACGACCGTTAAGGACCTTATTTGGAGCCTAATGCGTATTTCACCTGCGAAAAATTTTGAAAAATATTTAGGCTTCCCTATTCTTAATAACAAGCCTAAATTCAAAGACTTCCAATTTATATTAGATAATATGCACAGAAAGCTTACTCTTGGAAAACTAATTTCTTCTCTCATTCGGGACGTTTAGTACTAGCCAAATCTACTCTTAATGCGATCCCTGCTTACACCATGTAGTACTTTAAGCTCCCTAAAAATATTTGTCATTCTATCGACCAAATTCAACGGGACTTTCTGTGGGGGTCCTCCTCTGTCAAACGCAAAATTCATTATGTTGGTTAGGAACAAGTTACTAAACTAAAAGTAAACGGAGGCTTGGGGTTTTGTGACTATGAAAACAAAAACAAAGCAATTCTCACCAGTCTTTCCTGGCGTATGTTTACTCAACCTTCCTCTCTGTGGGCTCAAATGTTAGCCTCCAAATATAATAATTGGCACCAGTTCTCCACTCGTTCCTTCATCTGGAAAAATATTCTCCTTGGCGGTGTTATTTGTAATAAATCGACTGCATGGGCTCCGACTTCGGGGGCCTTCATCAACGTTTGGTCTTACCGATGGATTCCCAATGTCCCTCCTCTGCGCCAGGTACTCTCAGGCCCCCTTCACCTGAATGAAGATAAGCTTCGCTTATCCGATATATGGAACGAGCACTCCTGGGAGTGGGAGAAGATTTCTTTTGATATACCCTCAGATATTATCCATCGTGATGTTGCTATTTGTCCCTCCAACACTTTGGGTAATTAAGATAAACCTTACTGGGCCCTTAATCCTAATGGCCTCTTCTCTACCAAATCAGTCTACCTTTCTCTTATCAGCCATCACAGTAATAATTATGATTTCCATTGGATCTGGAACCTTCGCACTTTAGACAAGATAAAAATTTTCCTTTGGTTGTTCTCCTATGGCAGGCTTCCTATTTCAGCCTACCTCCACTATATAGGTGTCTCTCCTTCCCCTCTTTGCAGTGTTTGTAATTCTGCTCCAGAATCTGCTGTGCACCTTTTCTTCCACTGTTTCATAGCTAGAAAATTCTGGATTGACATAGGTATTAACAACTCTCACTTCGATTTTTCCAATTTCCATTGGCTCCAAGTGATGAAAAAATCCTATCCCTCTTTCTTCAACCATCCTTCGGAATGGCTCAACTTTTTACCTTTTGAGTTATGGAACCTTTGGCTAAACCGTAATCAGAATGTTTTTCATAAAAATGTTAACTTTCTGTCAATTGAATTGGTGCATACAAGGTTGAGGAATTTCGTTATTATTCGCGCTTACCTATCAACCTAACCAACACTATTACTGTCAATATTAAGTGGGTTCCCCCTAAGCGAGGAACTTACAAGTTGAATGTAGACGGCTCGTTCTCAAATACATCAAACTGCAGCAGCATCGGCGGAGTCATTCGCGATGCTGACGGCCAATGGATTGTTGGGTTCTCAAACAAAAGCATGGGTAATTCAGCCACGATGGTTGAGTTGGAAGCTCTTCACCAAGGCCTGTGTATGGCATCATCCTTTGCGTGCACACCTCTTGAAATAGAGTCGGACTGTACATATCTTATCCAACTTCTTCAGCACCCAATTTCTCCTTATACTAACATAGTCTCTTATTGCAGGTTAATGTTGAGGAACTTGGAGAATCTAGTGGTACGGCATAACTTTCGGCTTGCTAACACTGTTGCAGATAGCCTTGCCAAAGCAGGATCTCATCTATTACATATCCAAGCTCAACCTTTTTTGGTTTCTCCACCTCCTACTGTGAAAGCTTTGCTGCAACACGACCGAGATGGAGCTAGTACTAGTATATTAGTGTCTTGGCCTGTATGCCATCACCTAGTTTCTCTAGGAAATCAGTCTGTAATAAGTAATTCTAGCGTCAATAACTCTAAGACTTTAGCTCCTATCTCTAGCCATGTCTCTTCAGCTATTTTGTTAAGGAATGCTCCTACTATTCCTCCTACTATTACTTTCTGTAACTCTCCTAATATTTAGCACACACACACACACACACATATATATATATATATATATATATATATATTTATATATATATCTACTTTACCAAAAAAAAAAAGATGAATGAGTGTCTTCATGAAACTAAATATAAATTTATATAGGCAAAGTAATAAAATACCATAAGACATGATAAACTTACAAATTAAAGCTTGAAGGTTATGGACATGAACATAATGGGAGTTATGAATATTATTAAAGATAAAAATTAAAGGTGTGAATCATGTGTAATTACTCATTGTAAATATATTTAAATAATAAAAAATAAATACTTACAATATTAAAAGTTATTCTCATTTTGAAATTAGAAGATGGTTAAAATAAATAAATAAATAAATTTATTAAGAGTTTATATTAAAGAGATGTGAGTTATGAATAATTACTCATTTCAATTGATATGTGAAGAGTTTTTGTTGTAAATGTTCCTTCATTAATAAATATTTAATTGTAATAAATTAAGCAATTTGTTTAATTTTACAATAAAATAACTGATTTAAATAAGAAAAAAGGCCAGTAAAAGAAGGAAAAAATAATAAATTACACATACACACATATATATATTGATATATTTATAGATGATATGATATATGATAAATAGAGTAAATATAGTGACTTTTGAGTTTTCTTTAAATACATAAATATATATTTTTTTACTATATAATTAATAGATTTAAATATAGTGACTTTTGAGTTTTCTTTAAATACATAAATATTTAAAATGAGAAGAAAACTCAATTAATGTACAAAAGAGCCACAAAAAGGATAAATAGCTTTGAAAGCTTCTAAGACATGCCACATAGGATAGACTAACATTCTCCTTTATATATATATATATACGTACCCGTGTGATGCACGGATAATAAATAAAGTATTATCTTTAATCATTTTATATCGAAATGTCTTATTCGAGTATGTTGAACTATATTGGAGTATCTTTAAAAAGTTCAACTATTCATATTTCTTAATGAAATGCGAAAAAAATATTTTGCCCCTACCCCTACTCCCTCTCCACCCCCTCCACCCCCCCCTCCATTTATATATATATATATATATATATATATATATATATATATATATATATATATATATACTTTTTAACCACCACCACCCCCTCCTACCGCACCCCCCCCCCCCCACACACACACTGTGATCATCTATATAAAAAAAATTATGTTTCATATTTTTCTTTATAATATTATTCACAGTTAAATATATTAGATTGTTAATATTTTTATCGGTGTATCATTAAAATAAGATTAACATCTCTTCCACCGTCCTTATCACTATATATGCTGGGATTATTTCTACAGACAAAATAATTTTAAAATTACTAAAACAGCATAAATAAGCATAAGCAAAAGAAATTACAACCAAAAAAATATAGAATTAAATTGAATTTTCAATCTAAAGAAAATAAATAAATAAAAACAATGAACACCAAGTTAAATGGTGAAATATGCTATGCAAAAAATAAAGAGAATGAAGAAGATATTAACGGATAAGCATATTATTCTTAGAAATCCGTGGATCAACATTTCAATAAATTGATCTGCAATGTTATTCTAATAGTTATGATAATCCTATTAATATGACATTTAACTGAATTGTAGTTTGAATTCAAATTCAAAAATATTATCCCCAAATTTAAAAATATCAATTCAAAAATTGTACAATTAAAATTTAAAACTAAATTATTGTTTTTTAATCCTTTAGTTTAATAATATTATCTTTAAAATCTAAAAGAGTTTTGTATCAACAAAGTATTTTAGTTAATAGAAAATTTGAGCTCATATATCAACTCATATTTAAGAAATAACACTCTTTGATTTTGCCTCGTAATCATAGTATTCCTCGATATACATTATCTCGCTTATTTTGAATTTCTTTATGAGATTAATTTTCATTTAGTTTTTAAAAGTTATTAGATTATATTCGAATAATTTTTAAAGATTTTAAACAATAATATAACAAATTTAATTGACATTTGATTTTCTATAAAGAGTTTATCTATGTTGATATTTTAATTTAAAAAATTAATATGCCATCTAATGGATAAATAAATAAAATTACATTTATTGAATTTATAATTTACCTATATGTTTATGGTTATTCTTAAAACTTAACTTCCTATGTTATTTTTCTTTCTTATTCTTCAAATTCAAAAAACTTATAATATGAAAAAGATAACAAAAGTTAGCATTTCAAACGCTAAATGATTGATTGAAAATCTCAATAAAAAATGATTTTATTTTTCTGTTGCGTAATAAAAATGTATTTATTTTTATCGAAAATCAAACGAACAAAATCAGAATGAAGAATATTGGTTACTTGTATTCAGGTTTGGACATAGTCAAAAAGAAAATTAACATATAATACCACCATCACTCATCTGCATATAAGAATCGAAAACATTAATACGAAAATAATAAAATCATAATGAAAAATATTACTTACTTGAATTCAGGTTTGAAGTTAATACGAAAAGATATCTATTAAACGATTATCATCTTCATATAAAAATAAAATTGTTAAATCAAAAAAAGTTTCTAAAACATAAAGAACATGAAAAATTTAATAAATATATTAATTAACAAATAAAGTTAATGATCATCAGAACCAAAAAGAAGAAGAAGAAGAAGAAGAAGAGAAGTTTAAAATTATTTATTATTGTAGAAATACGTATATGAGAGCTTAAGAAGCCAGAGAAAATTGAAGGAAAGATGTCTTTTAAGTTTTGAATGAAGGATTGGTAACATTGACCAATTTAAAGGGTCAAACATAATTAAAAAATTTGATTAGGTTAATTGTGGACTTGATTAATATTTTTTAAACTTTTTAATCTTTTCAAAAATACAAATTAACCCACACCCACAAAACTTCCCTCCCTCTGCAAATCAATCTCTCTCTCTTCTCTCTTTCTCTCGATAGTTTCTCTCTCTAACTTCTCCCAATCAACAACTTTTCAAATTTCTCCCTTCAATCTTGTGCAACTTCAACCTTTGGCAACAAATAGTTTTGAGTTCTTGCCAGTTCCTTTTTGACTTTCAACCGTCAGTCGACGTGACAACATTCTCCGACGACAACAACTTCGAGTTCTTCATCATTTCTTTTCGATTTTCACAAGTAAAATATTATGGTTTTTAAGTTATGACGAAAATGAGGAACTTGATTTGTTGGTGTTTGTTATTTTTTTATTTTTTTTGTTATTTTTTTAATGTTTGTTATTTTTTAGTTGAATTTCTCATCTGGATGTATCTGCTACTGCTGTTTTTTAATAATAGATAAAACATGTAACGTGAATCCAACAGATGAGTATTTGTTGCAACATATATGACTAATCTGTTGCACAGATTAGTAATCTGTTGCAACATATATGACTAATATGTTGCGTAGATTAGTAATCTATTGCAACATATATGACTAATTTGTTGCAACATATATGACTAATCTGTTGCAACGTATATGACTAATCTGTTGCAATATATATGACTAATCTGTTGCAACATATATGACTAATTTGTTGCAACATATATGACTAATTTATTTACGAATTGGTAACTAAAATTATTTGAACTACATGTAAAATATAAATAAATTTACTAATAATTGCTTGATTTTAATTATTTCAAATAAAATTGGTCAATTGATCATTCTACTTAAGACGAAACACTTAGTTGATCATGTAATTACTATAAAATTAATTAAAATTGTAAGTCAACTTACTAATTCATCTTTAATTTTAGTTAAATCAATATAGTTATTTCTAATTATGGTTTGGTTTTAATCATTTCAACTAAAATTGGTCAATTGATCACTCTACTCAGGACGAACACACTTAGTTGATAGTGTAATTACCATGAGATTAATTGAAACTGTAATTGAACTTATTAATTCATGTTTAATTCTAGTTAAATAAATTTAGTTATTACTAATATAATGGCTTAATATGAATCAATAGATGACTAACATGTTGCAAAAGATGAGTAATCTGTTGAAAATGACTAAACAGATAAAGACATCTGTTGAAAATGACCAAACAGATAAAGACATCTGTTGGAAATAACCAAACAAATATAGACATATGTTGCAATAGATGACTAACGTGTTGCAATAAATGACTCATCTATTGAAAATTATCAAACAAATATAGACATCTGTTGCAACAGATGACTAAGTTGTTGTAACAGATGACTCATTTGTTGAAAATTATCAAACATATAGGATATATGTTGGAAAATAATTTAAAATACTAAAGCTCAGATGTTTTTAAGAGAACTCAAATGTTTGTCCCCTTGTCTAAGGTCTTGTCTTTAATTTTAGTTAAATTAATTTAGTTATTACTAATAATTGCTTAATTTGAATCATTTTAAATAAAATTTATCAATTGATCATTCTATTAAGGACGAATACATTAATTGAAATTGTAAGTGGACTTATCAATTCATCTTTAATTTAGTCAAAATCAATTTATTTATTACTAATAATGACTTAATTTGAATCATTTGAAATAAAATTGGTCGATTGATCACTCTCTTCGAGACGAATACACATAGTTGATCATGCAATTACTATGAGATTAATTGAAATTGTAAGTGAACTTATCAATTCATCTTTAATTTTAGTTATATAAATTTAGTTATTACAAATAATGACTTAATTTGATTCATTTCAAATAAATTGGTCAATTGATCACTCTAATCATGACGAATACACTTAGTTGATAATTTAATTACTATGAGATTAATTGAAATTGTAAGTTTATCTTTAATTTTAGTTAAATCAATTTAGTTATTACTAATAATATCTTAATTTGAATTATTTCAAATAAAATTGGCTGATTGATCACTCTACTCGAGACGAATACACTTAGTTAATCATGTAATTACGATGAGATTAATTGAAATTGTAAGTGAACTCATTAATTCATGTTTAATTTTAGTTAAATCAACATATTTATTACTAATAATGGATTAATTTGAATCATTTAAAATAAAATTGATCAATTAATTATTCTACTAAGGATGAAACACTTAATTGATCATTTAATTACTAAGATTAATTGAAATCGTAATTGAACTTACTAATTCATCTTTAATTTTAGTTAAATCAATGTAGTTATTTCTAATAATGGTTTAATTTGAATTATTTCACATAAAATTTGTCAATTAATCATTCTACTCAGTAAGAAAAACTTAATTGATCATGTAATTACTATGAAATTAATTGAAATCGTAATTGAACTTACTAATTCATCTTTAGTTTTAGTTAAATCAATATAGTTATTTCTAATGATGACTTAGTTTGAATCATTTCAAATAAAATTGGTCAATTGATCACTCTACTCCGGACAAACATACTTTGTTGATTGTGTAATTACCATGAGATTAATTGAAACTGTAATTGAACTTATTAATTCATATTTTATTTTAGTAATCAATTTAGTTATTACTAATAATGACTTAATGTGAATCAATAGATGACTAACATGTTACAACAGATGAGTAATCTGTTCGAAATGACCAAACAAATAAAAACATCTGTTGAAAATGACCAAATAGATATAGACATCTGTTGCAACAAATGGCTCACTTGTTGCAACAACTAATTCATCTATTGAAAATTATCAAACAGATATAGACATCTGTTGCAACAAATGACTAAGTTGTTGCAACATATGACTCATCTGTTGGAAATTACTAAATAGACAAAATATGTGTTGAAAAACAATTTAAACTACTAAAGCTCAAATATTTTTTAGAAGAACTCAAACGTTTTTTCCCTTGTCTAAGGTCTTGTCTTCAATTTTAGTTAAATCAATTTAATTATTATTAATAATTGCTTAATTTGAATCAACAAATGACTAACCTGTTATAAACATTTATTGCAACAAATGACTAACTTGTTGCAACAAATAGGTGATCTACTGGAAAATAATTAAAATACTAGGGAACTCAAACATTTTTAGGAGAACTCAAATGTTTGTCCCATTGTCTTAAAGACTTGTCTTTAATTTTAGCTAAATCAAATTTAGTTATAACTAATAATTGCTTAATTTGAATCAACAGATGACTAACATGTTGCAACAGATGATTCATCTGTTGAAAATTATCAAATAGATAGAAAATCTGTTATAATAGATGGGCTATCCATTAGAAAGAAATTAAAATACTAAGGAACTTAAATGTTTTTAGGAGAACTCAAACGTTTGTCCCCTCGATCCTTTTGCATTTGATGTATGATACACTATTTTTGTCTTCTTTACCTGTTTCATGAAATTTTTCATGTGTTTCACTTATTCGTTGTGCCCTTGTTGAAATTTTAGAATTGTTTTAGGTCAAATTTTGTTCGTATATCACATGGAAATTACTTCATAGGTGATTTTGTAAGTATAATTATGATTTTTGTTTAATTTTTTATTTGGTATATTTGCTACTGCTACAATGGATAGAACCTGTAACATGAATCCAATATATGAGTCATTTATTGCAGCAAGTGAGTAATCTGTTGCAACATATGACTAATTTATTACAATAGATGACCCATATGTTGAATTCATGTTATAACACTATAATACAAATCCAACAGATGAGTAATCTATTGCAACAGATTAGTCATATATTGTAATACTCCACATTTCAGACTAGGATAAAAATCCGTCATTCCTATGCGTAGACATTTCAAAAGCCTCGAATCCTATGTAAATTTAGTGTGTTAATCAATTATGTAGTGTGAGAATCCATTTGAGAATGAATTTAGATCATATAGGTCCCCTAACTCAAGTACAAGTTGAAAGCTTTCCTATCGTTCAAGTTTTAGTGAGCGTCAAAAACTTTGGGTCAACTTCAATCAACCATAACTCGTTGTATATGACGAACTGCGTGGTTTACTTATATAAAATGAAAGCTCTTTGAATTAGCTTTCCAACTATACTAATTTTGCCTAAATCTGATATCGTATCAAAGAGTTATTCCTATTTTACTCCAGCATGTCAGGCTGGAAATAGTGTGACAACATTCATGGTAGCTTACCACATTTGTGACGCCCTATCATGAAGGTCGTCAGCCTTAGGCAGAAACCAACTCCTAAGTGACGACATTTGTGGTAGATTACCACATTTATGATGCCCTATCACGAAGGTCGTCAGCCTTAGGCAGAAATCAGCTCCTAAGTGATGATATTCATGGTAGCTTACCACATTTGTGACGCTTTGTCAAAAATGTCGTCAGCCTTAGGCAGAATCCAGCTTCTGTGTGACGATATTTTTGATGGACTGTCACATTTTTTATGCCTTGTCACAAATGTCGTCAGACTTAGGAAGAAACCATCAATTCTAGCTCTTGTGTGACGACGTTTTTTATGGCCTGTCATATTTTTAACGCCTTGTCATAAATGTCGTCAGACTTATGCAGAAACCATCAATTCCAGCTCCTGTGTCATGACATTTTTTATGGTTCGTCACATTTGTGATACCTTGTCACAAATGTCGTCAGCTATGATTTTCAACAACTGGAAATTTATTTTAGTAAGGGTATTTTGGTCTTTTTCCTTCACTTCCCACAACTTATAACCCTCAAGGAGCGTATTATCTTCCATTCTCTTTAGTTAAACATCTCAAAAAGCTCTCTCATACACTCTCAACCACAAGATTAGGGTTTCCTCTCAAGATCAAAACTGTCAAGAACAAGCCCTAGGGTTTTCATAGAAGAGTCTATTTGAAGGAAATTTTGCCGTCAATCTTCACGAATTCTTAATCTAAGGTATGCGTGTGTTTATTCATGGACTCCTTTCATCCATGAAGTTCAAGAACCCTTTTCTAAAACTATATATTATGGTTTTTATGTTATGAATGGATTGTTGATCATGTTTATGTGTTGAATGATGCAAAGATAGAATCTTTATGTGTTATTATGAATCTGTGACATCATATGAGTTGAAAACATGTAAGTTTGATTATTTATGATGAGTAATTGTATGATTTACACCTATGCCTAAGTTGTTCATGTAAGGTATTTGATAAAATACTTAAGAGACTAGAAATCATGCATTATAGCTAAATTGTGACTAAGTGAAGGATTCATGATATGCCTCTATGATTCAATGTTATCCATGTTGATAATGTGTCTTGTGAACACTGTTGGATTACTCATGAACTAGTCTTATGGAATTATGCTATGCTTACTTGCAAAACCCACTCATGTACAAGATGTAGAATACCTATGTACTTCATGAAATTCCCCAAGTTATGATATTATGGATTGTGGTTGTAATATGTAATAAGCATGATATTGAAAGCTATGCAAGTATATACATGTTGTATGAAATTCCCTTCCATGAAATAGTTTGTTGAGAACCATGCTTAGTATGAAATTCCTTATTTATGATATTGTGGATTATGGACTCTACTCTTATGATCAAGTCAGTCATGTGTGTCAGTTTTCTTCCATCGAGTCCTGGGGGTACTTGTACCCAAAAAATATAGTTGTGTGCCATGAGCCATGTCATGTTATCACGATACTCAGTTAAGTCATGATCTATAGAATTCAGTCAGTCATGTGACTCAGGAAAACTCCGAAATCTCAGTAGTCTCAGTAGTTCAGTAATCTCAGTACTTAGTCTGTAACTTCAGTATTCATAGTCAATCTCAGTAACTTCAGTACTCTTAATTAGTCCTCAGAACTCATTATATTCCATCCTTCATCAGAATCCAGTAAACTCAGTTTTAGCTCCGCTAAATAATACCACTAGTATCAGTTCAGTTAATCAGTATCAGTTTAGCAAATCAGTTCAGTCAAGTGATTTAGTTCAGCCCAGTTATTCAGTTCAGTGTCTTTCAGATGGGAGTAGGATTCAACACCGAGCGAACCTATGGATGGGAGCTCACCTGCTAGAATAAGACTGAGATCCCTACAAGCAATCCCTAAGTTCCAAAACTACGTTGCCAGCGTAAGTACGAGATATCACCCGTTAGATAGGACTGACATACTCAGGGGTCACCCGTTAGCACATTTATATGTATAGGACTAATCTCAGGAGTCACCCTCTAGATTAGGACTGACTCTACAGTAGATGCCTTTACTGGTGGCGCGGTACTGACACCCTTCCAGTCAGGGCAGATATTGGACCCCAATCAGCTTAGTTTGGGGCATGTCGGTTAGATGAACACATCCCACAGTTTCAGTTACAGATTCAGGACTGTCAGATACAGTCAACTCAGTTTAGTAGTACAGATTCAGTACTGTTAGATACAGTCAATACTTATCATTGTAAATAGACTTCAAGATCACCCATTAGCTATGACTGATCTCATCTATGATTAATCAGTATCAGAATCATTAGATTTAAAGATCACCCGCTAGATAGGATTGATCTTAGGCTAAGTCAAATCATCCTTATTATCAGTATACTCATGATCACCCGCTAGATAAGACTGATCTCAGATTTAGTTACTCTAAGTAGAACGAAACTCAGATAGTTCCATCAGAACTTAGACTGTCAGATACAGTCGCTCAGTATCAATTACATCGGTTAGGCTGATCATCACAGTTATATTAGTCATATCAGTTATCAGAATTCATGATATCAGTATTCAGCTTCAGGACTGTCAGACATAGTCAATCAGACCAGTCAGTACACTCATGTTATCAGTATTCAGACTCAGTAGCCAGTATCTCCACGAGTTCAATTACAGTTATGTATGCATGTATGTATTCTCACGTTCATATTAGTTATTATTGTTCATGCATATAACCCTTTACATTTAGCCTACCTTACTTGTATACTAAGTACATTCAGACGTACTGACGTATTTGTGCTATGGTGTTTTCTCTTATGTTACACCATAGGTTCAGAGGCATAAGCTCCAGATCAGTAGTAGAATTTCAGTGTTCAGAGTTTGCAGTGAGTCCTTCTCATTCGAGGACAATATAATTATTGCTACATTTACTATTCAGTTGCTAGATGGAGTTAGTTGGAGACATATTCCTTCAACTCCTTATTCAGATAATTTAGAGGCTTTTAGACTACAGCATGTCAGACAGTTATTACAGTTTTGTTTTGGTATTGTTATACCTTTTTCAGACATTTTGTTATCAGACATTTATTCAGTTCGAACCTTATGGCCTTTCATGTTCATGTTTCCGTATTTTATGATATATTATGCAGTATATAGGTACAGATATCAGTCATGGGTTAGCTTGTGGTCCTTCGGGGTTATAAGCACCATGTAGCATTCTGGTTCAGAAAATTAGGGTGTTACAAACTTGGTATCAGAGTCTAAGGTTCAATAGAGTCCTAGGAAGTCTAAAAGCCGCATCTAGTAGAGTCTTGTACATACGTGTGTTGTGCACCACACTTATGTGCAGGAGGCTATAAGATGTTTTAGGAATAATTTCCCTACTTTCAGTATTCATGTCGTGCCAGTGAGCAGTCAGATTTGTATAGCTTGTTTTCTCATCCTTGCATCTATTCATGCTATCCAAAATCTCATAGAATGTAACTATTTCAAGGTAGAACCTCCTAGTAGTTGTAAGTTCATTCTATCTCATGCATTAGTTTCAGACCCCCGAAGTTTAGTTATAATATAGTTCGTAGATGCCCTGTGCATCACCCAGTATCTCCGTAAGGTAAGCGTTCTTAGAGGGACATAACGTCCCAAGAGAGAGATACCCTACTTTCTCTTAACGCTCTCATGCCTTAGATCATTCAATTTCTTCTTGCATAACGAATTCAGTCTAGAATAGAGGGTACTCATAAGTTGACCTTCAAGTTAGACCTCAGCTGTAAGTCAAGTATTCAGAGGTTCAGTTCAGTTCATGATGTTCAGTCCATATGTCACGTAGTAGAATCAGTCATGTTCTTATGTTTTAGTTCAATCTTAGGGCCTTTACCATTGCATGTTCAGTCGCATGTTCGTGAATCAATTCAGTCATGTATTCACGCATCAGATATGCGTGGTCAGCTTATCAGTACTTTCAGTCATGCATTCATGTATCATGTCAGTCATATAATCATGCATCAGATATGCATGGATTCAACTTATCAGTTAAGCATCAGATATGCATCCTCAGTTTGAGAAACTCAGTTTATCGAAATACTCAGTCCTACATTCATAAATCAGCTACCCATGCATCAGATATGCATGTACAGTATAATATGCTCAGTTTTCAGTCATGTCAGCCATGAAATCATGATCAGTCATTCATGCTATTTATTCATGTAAGTTGTCTTTTCTCTCATCTCAGCCAGTATCATTCGAGGATGAATGTTCCCAAGGGGAAGATATTGTAATACCCCACATTTTGGACTAGGATGAAAATCCATCATTCCTATGCGTAGATATTTCAAAAGCCTCGAATCCTATGTAATTTTAGTGTGTTAATCAATTATGTAGTTTGGGAATCTATTTGAGCATGAATTTAGATCATATAGGTCCCCTAACTCAAGTACAAGTTGAAAGCTTTCCTATCGTTCAAGTTTTAGTGAGCGTCAAAAACTTGAGTCAACTTCAATCAACCATAACTCGTTGTATATGACGAATTGGGTGGTTTACTATATATCAAATGAAATCTCTTTGAATTATCTTTCCAAAGATACTAATTTCGCCTAAATCCAATATCGGAGCAAAGAGTTATTCCTATTTTTCTCCAGCATGTCAGGCTGGAAACAGTGTGACGACATTCGTGGTAGCTTACCACATTTGTGATGCCCTATCACGAAGGTCGCCATCCTTAGGCAGAAACCAGATCCTAAGTGACGACATTCGTGGTAGCTTACCACATTTGTGACGCCCTATCACGAAGGTCGTCAGCTTTAGGCAGAAACCAACTCCTAAGTGACGACATTCGTGGTAGCTTACCACATTTGTGATGCCTTGTCAAAAATGTCATCAGCCTTAGGCAGAATCCAGCTTCTGGGTGACGACATTTTTGACGGACTGTAACACTTTTGACGCCTTGTCACAAATATCATCAGACTTAGGTAGAAACCATCAATTCCAGCTCCTGTGTGATGACATTTTTGACGGCCTGTCACATTTTTGATGCCTTGTGACAAATGTCGTCAGACTTAGGAAGAGACCATCAATTCCAGCTCCTATTTGACGATATTTTTGACGCCTTGTCACAAATGTCGTCAGCTATGATTTTCAGCAACTGGGAATTTATTTTAGTAAGGATATTTTGGTCTTTTTCCTTCACTTCTCACGACTTATAACCCTCAAGGAGCGTATTATCTTCCATTTTCTTTAGTTAAACATCTCAAAAATCTCTCTTATACACTCTCAACCACAAGATTAGGGTTTTCTCTCAAGATCAAAACTCTCAAGAACAAGCCCTAGGGTTTTTATAGAAGAGTCTATTTCAAGGAAATTTCGCCGTCAATCTTCACGAATTCTTAATCTAAGGTATGCGTGTGTTCATTCATGGACTCCTTTCGTTCATGAAGTTCAAGAATCCTTTTCTAAAACTATATATTATGATTTTCATGTTATGAATGGATTGTTGATCATGTTTATATGTTGAATGATGCAAAGATAGAATCTTTATGTGTTATTATGAATATATGACATCATATGAGTTGACAACATGTAAGTTTGATTATTTATGATGAGTAATTGTATGATTTACACCTATGCCTAAGTTGTGCATGTAAGGTGTTTGATAAAATACTTAAGAGACTAGAAATCATGCATTATAGCTAAATTGTGACTAAGTGAAGGATTCATGATATGCCTCTATGATTCAATGTCATCCATGTTAATAATATGTCTTGTGAACACTGTTGGATTACTCATGAACTAGTCTTATGGAATTATGCTATGCTTACTTACAAAACTCACTCATGTACAAGATGTAGAATACCCATGTACTTCATGAAATTCCCTAAGTTATGATATGATGGATTGTGGTTGTAATATGTAATGAGCATGATATTGAAAGCTATGCAAGTTTATACAAGTTGTATGAAATTCCCTTCCATGAAATAGATTGTTGAGAACCATGCTTAGTATGAAATCCCTTATTTATGATATTGTGGATTATGGACTCTACTCTTATGATCAAGTCAGTCATGTGTGTCAGTTTCCTTCCATCGAGTCCTGGGGGTACTTGTACCCGAAAAATCTAGCTGTGTGCCTAGAGCCATGTCATGTTATCACAATACTCAGTTAAGCCATGATCTATAGAATTCAGTTAGTCATGTGACTCTGGAAAATTCAGAAATCTCAGTAGTCTCAGTAGTTCAGTAATCTCAGTGATCTCAGTACTCAGTCTGTAACTTCAGTATTCATAATTAATCTCAGTAACTTCAGTACTCTTAATCAGTCCTCAGAACTCATTATATTCCATCCATCATCAGAATCTAGTAAACTCAGTTTTAGCTCCGCTCAACAATACCACTAGTATCAGTTCAGTTAATCAGTATCAGTTCAACAAATCAGTTCAGTTAAGTTATTTAGTTCAGCCCAGTTATTCAGTTCAGTGTCTTTCAGATGGGAGTAGGATTCAGCACCGAGCGAACCTAGGGATGGGGGCTCACCCGCTAGAATAGGACTGAGATCCCTAGAAGCAATCCCTAAGTTCCAGAACTACGTTGCCAGCGTAGGTACGAGATGTCACCCGTTAGATAGGACTGACATAATCAAGGGTCACCCGTTAGCATATTTATATGTATAGAACTGATCCCAAGAGTCACCCGCTAGATTAGGACTGACTCCACAGAAGATGTCTTTACTGGTGGCGCGGTACTGACACCCTTCCAGTCAGGGCAGAGATCAGACCCCAGTCAGCTTAGCTTGGGGCATGTCGGTTAGATGAACACATCCCACAATTTCAGTTACAGATTTTGGACTGTCAGATACAGTCAACTCAGTTCAGTAGTACAAATTCAATACTGTTAGATACAGTCAATACTTATCATTGTAAATAGACTTCAAGATCACCCATTAGCTAGGACTGATCTCAACTATGATTAATCAGTATCAGAATTATTAGATTTAAAGATCACCCGCTAGATAGGAATGATCTCAGACTAAGTTAAATCATCCTTATTATCAGTATACTCTGATCACCCGCTAGATAGGACTGATCTCAAATTTAGTTACTCCAAGTAGAACGAAACTCAGATAGTTTCATCAGAACTTAGACTGTAAGATACAGTCGCTCAGTATCAGTTACATCGGTTAGGCCGATCATCACAGTTATATCAGTCATATCAGTTATCAGAATTCATGATATCAGTATTCAGCTTCAGGACTGTCAGACACAGTCAACCAGACCAGTTCTTCATAATTCGAACTGTCAGAAATAGTCATTCATCTATTCAGTATCTCAGTATCAGTACACTCATGTTATCAGTATTCAAACTCAATAGTCAGTATCTCCACGAGTTCAGTTACAATTATATATGCATATATGTATTCTCACATTCATATTATTCAGTATTGTTCATGCATATAACCCTTTACATTTAGCCTACCTTACTCGTATACTCAGTACATTCAGACGTACTGACGCATTTGTGCTATGGTGCTTTCTCTTATGTTACACCATAGGTTCAGAGGCACGAGCTCCAGATCAGCAGTAGCATTTCAGTGTTCAGAGTTTGCAATGAGTCCTTCTTATTTGAGGACAATATAATTATTGCTACATTTACTATTCAGTTTCTATATGGAGTTAGTTGGAGACATGTTCCTTCAACTCCTTATTCAGATAGTTTAGAGACTTTCAGACTACAGCATGTTAGACAGTTATTACAGTTTTATTTTGGTATTGTTATACCTTTTTCAGACATTTATTCAGTTCGAACCTTATGGTTTTTTATGTTTATGTTTTCGCATTTTATGATATATTATGCAGCATACAGGTACAAATATCAGTCATGGGTTAGCTTGTGGTCCTTTGGGGTTATGAGCATCGTGTAGCATTTCGGTTCAGAAAATCGAGGTGTTACATATATGTTACAACAGATTACTCATATGTTGCAACAGATTAGTCAATATGTTGCAACAAATTAGTCAATATGTTGCAACAGATTAGTCAATATGTTGCAATAGATTACTTATCTGTGCAACAGATTACTCATCTGTTGGATTCACATTACATGTTTTATCTACTGTTGAAAAAATAGCAGTAGCAGATACACCCAGATGAGAAGTTCAACTAAAAATTATAATTTTACTTACTAAAATCACTTATATGTAATTCTCAAGTGATACACGAATAAAATTTGATCAAGTAGCAATAGTAGAGATAACAACAATGTTCAACAATAAGAAGATGTTGATGATGAACAAGAAGAGATGATAATGAAGAATAAGATGATGATAATGAAGAAGATGATGAATAAAGCAACAATAACAATGAACAACAAAAATCACGAAGAGAGAGAAAACTCCAATAAATGAGAAGAGAGAGAAACGTGTCTTTTTTCCCTCCATTTCTAGTTATATTAGGTTTTATATTGGATCAAAGTGTAAATTAAAAAACATGTGGGTTATTTTCAAACTTTTCCTTACTTTCTTAATCCTTAATAAAGTAATTGTCACCTCCACTCAATTATTAAGACTTGTGTCACCCACACTTTATTTTAAAACTCTTTTGTCACCTATAACCCAAAGCCCCAAGAAGCTATAGAACTTTGTTTCAAATCCACTTTTATTTAAATTTAAATTCAAATATCAAATTCATTTTATAGAAGAAGATGAGTTTATTATTCTTTCTTATCCCAATCTTTTCAAATGCAATGCATATTTATCTTGTAATGTATATATATTTAATCAATTTGTTACTCTTCATTATCCTTCATGAACCTTTTCTATGTTTTCTTTATTGTTATCTTATTTTCTTGCTTTTGTTTATCTAAGAAATTATTTTATTTTATAAAAGTAATAACGATTTTAAATATACATATTATTTTTAAAATGTCAAAATAATTGCAGATATGATAAATGAGGGTTTGAGAATTACAAATTATTTAAATATATAAAATAATTATAAAATATTATTATTAGTATTATTATTATTAATAATAATAATAATAATAATAATTAAAAAAAACATTACTACTCTGCTGTTACGTACTACTACTACTGTCTTATTCACCACCACCATCACCACCACCACCACAGCTTAATCTCTAATTTAATATTTAAATAAATTATATTTAGATATTATATAACATTTAAATTTTAAAGAGATAGGTTTATGAAAGAGTAGAAGTCTATCTAGAACTCTTCAACCATGATTTCTATTTTTAAGCTAATGCAAGAAAAAAAATTAATAAAGAATAATGTATTTTCAATTCTTTAATTCAAAAGTTTTATTACATTACTATTAAAAATTTTCCTAAAAACTGCCAAGTGACTTCTTAATAGATTGCTACTTGGCTAATTGTGGTGCTTCGTCCTCTGCTTTATAGTAATAAACTAGTATATGTACCCGTGGGATGCACGAATAATAAAATAATATTATTTTAATTATTTTACACTGGCATGTCTCATTCGAGCATGTTAAATCTTATTACCTTACAAAAATTTAAATATCAGACTATTTCTCAACAAATTCATAATTGAAAAAAAATCAACCCCTACCCATCTCCAAAACTCACCCCCTCTTCAATTAAAATAATAAATTATTTAATATTAAATAATTACTAATTTTGTTGTTGAATTTTTACCTTTATATTTTTAATAAATTAAACATGTAATTACCTTCCTTATCTTCATTTCATATATATATTTTTTTAATCAATCATTCAACTTCACAACTAACTACACTTTTTCATAAAGGAGTTTTTATCTTTCAATTTCATTTCAAAAACATTTAATTGTGTCAATTACAAAATCTCCAATTCCAAAAGTTAAATTTCACCATTCTCAACTCAACAAACAAAGCACATATAATTTATTTAATTTTCAAATAAATTTCAATGTTCACAATTTTTTTATTATTTGATTTTATCATTAATATTTTTAAGTATTTTATTTATATATATTATTATATCTTCTAAATAAATTAAATTAAAATCTCCGATACCACTCTCAAAATCATCCATCTCCCCCACCCCCGCTTCTTTTTTTTCTTACCCTACGCAACTCTTTACCCCCTACTCGCCCTCCCGACTCCCTCCAACAACTAAAAAATATTTTTATTTTTTGAAAAAAAGAACTTTTTTTCTTAACCCCTCCCCCCTCCCCCCCCCCCCCGAATCATTTTTCCAGTCCCCACCCCAACTAAACCTACATTCACTATCCCCTACCCACGTAGACAACCCCTTACTCTGTCCCCACCTATCCCGGTCCAATTCGATCATATTCATCACTCTGTCGCTATTCATTTTTATTGTTTAGTATTAAATATACATCTATATGCTTTTATGAAAATATCTTTTATTTGTGTTGCAGACATAAAGAGATAAGTAAGAAACAATTTATTTTCTTAAAAAATATTTTTATGATAAATTATATTTTCCCATACTGAACACGCCCATAAAATCATTGAAAACAATCACTGATAAAAGATAAGAAAGATGGTTCACAAACTGTTGAACTTTTTTTTTTAGTAAGTAGGAAATATTATATATAAATGGTAGTACTTTAGTAACAATAATATTTATCAAACTAAAAAAGAAATTAACAGAACTATTTTGTAGAACCAAAAACATGTTTATTTTGCAACTTAAAATGATCAAGATCCACGAATTTAAAATGTATAAATACGTGAAAAGTACCATATACAATTTTTATACAAAATACTATATATTTGTGATGACACCATGAACACCTACATAATTTTCAGATAGCTTAATACACAATAAAGTATGTATGCATTCATATACATTGTTCAAAAACAACAAAAGATTGACTTTTACAAATTTAAGGAAAAACAAATTGATTAAATTGGCAACCTTAAACATTAACAGAGAAAGATGAAGATGAAAATGACATATTCTTCTTGCATATAAAAGAGAAACATGTTAAATCAAAAATAATTTTAAAAAATAAAGAATTTAAAAATGCAGTAAATAAACTCATGAATAAAACTAATGGATAGGAGTATATATAACTAAAAAGTTAGAATCCCAATCCGATTCAAATTTCATTTAAATTCAAATTCAAATACTATCATATTAATTTGTTAAAAGAAGATTAGTTTATTTTTTTGGTTTCCCAAGGTATCCCCGCGGCCGGCAGCCGTGAGACTAATCCTCCGTTCCACTGTCAGCGCACTAAGCGGTAGGGAACTGGCCACAGAGTTTTCTCCATTCACCTGAGGTGGGGATCGAGCCCCCAACCTCTTGCTTAAGGGGTGAGGTGCTGAACCACCACACCAACCCTTGTGGTTGAAGATTAGTTTATTATTCTTTCTTATCCTTGCTTTTCTCAAATGTAAATACATAGTTATCTTATCTATATATTTAAATTGAGATAATATTTGAAATTAATGAGTTCATAATAAAACATTTTAAAATTATTAATATTTTATATTTAATATATAAATATATTTTATAACATTTAAAAAATATAAATTTATGTATTTACTACCCTCCGCTCATGATTTCCTAGTTTTAAACTAATAAAAATATATTTTTTCTATTCTAAAGACCTACTTAATATTTTCACATTCAAATAATTTTTTAAATTATAATAATAATAATAACAATAAAATAGTAATATTTTCACTTCAACAAATTATTATTGTTATGATTATTATTATTATTATTATTATTATTATTATTATAATAATAATAATAATAATAATAATAATAATAATAATAAAGACTACTACTATCGCAATGTTTTGCTTTTCTAAATTAAAAAAAGTACTATTACGTGTCTTCTACTATTACTACTATAATTATTATTATTTATTGCTATTACTATTGAAATTATTATCTTTTATTTAATACTTAAATATATTTTATAACATTGAGAGGGATAAGATTATGATAGTGTGTTTATTGTTCTGATTAAAAAGTAAATATTTTTGTTAAATATATCATTATAAACGTAATATTATAACTTCTATTATTATTTATTAATAGATTATTATTATTATTATTATAATTATTATTATGAAATAGTTAGAGTTTATTTAAGATTCTTCAACTATCTAGTTTTAAGCTAATAAAATCTTTTCTTTTTCTTCTAAAGCTTTGTCATGATTTCCTATTTTTAAGCTAATAAAAATATATTTTTTCTCTTCTAAAAAACTACTTAATATTTTAACATTCAAATAATTTTTTAAATAATAATAATAATAAAATAATATTTTCTCATCAATTAATATAATAATAATAATAATAATAATAATAATAATAATAATCATAAAGACTACTACTACCGCTACGTTTTTCTTTTGTACATTAAAAAAGTACTACTACGTGTCTTCTACTATTACTGGTATAATTATTATTGTTTATTGTTATTACGATTAATATTATTATCTTTTATTTAATATTTAAATATATTTTATAACATTAAGAGGGATAAGATTATTATAATGTGTTCACTGTTCTGATTAAAAAAATAAATGTTTTGTTAAATATATCATCCTAAACGTAATATTATAACTTCTACGATTATTTATTAATAGATTATTATTATAATGAAACAATTAGAGCTTATTAGGACTCTTCAATTATGGTTGCTAGTTTTAAGTTGATAAGTTTTTTTCTTTTTCTTCTAAAATGATATTATTTTTAAATTCAAATATTTAATATTCTTTAATTCAAAAATTTTACTACAACATTATTAGGCTTTGTCCTAAAATTGCCGCGTGGCTTTTTAATAGCTTGCCACTTGACTTCTTTTGGTGCATTATCCTCTGCTTTATAATATACTAGTATACATACTCGCGCGATGCACGGATAATATTCAAGTAATATTTTTGATCGTTTCTTATTGAAATGTCTCGTTCAAACTTGTTAAATTATATTAACTTAAGAAAAATTATTTATCATCTTATTTTTCAATAAAATGAGAAAATAAAATAATTTTTTTTCTACCCACCTTCCCTCATCCCTCAATCAATTTTTTTTATTTTTTTAAAATAAATATTTTTTCTACCGCTTTCTCCTCACGCCTCCACCCACACCCATTCCTTTCCCCACACCCAATTCCCCATTGATAATCAAATGTATCCGAAAAAATGATCATCTAATTGTAAACAAAAATTATGTTTCATATTTTTTTTTAATTATATTATTCACAATTTAAATATGGTGGATTGTTAATAATCTCTACCCCGCCCCAGCCCTCCACTCCTTCAAAATCAAGTATATATTAGTAAATATAATCATGTAATTATAAAAAAAAATTATGTATCATATTTTTAATTATATTTTGACAATTTAAAGATTTTAGATTGTCAAAAATAATTTGAATTTTTATTCTACTGTCCCTCCATCTCTTCTGTGCAAAACTTTATAAATAATAATATGTGTATTATGATTTCATTATATTCTCAAAATTTAAATACCCCTCCCCCCCACCCCTCCAAACCAATCCTCCATGTATATTTTTTTTATTGCAATTTCATTCCTTTACTTTTTTTTAATTTAACCTTGAATTAGTTTTCTTCTTTCTTATCTCAAAATATAAAATTAAAATAGATAAAATTTTGTTATGCACAAAGAAGAAGATTTCAAAATAATCTAGTCTGTTAGAAGTGGTTATAATTTAAAGTTTAAGTCAAACATTTTCATATCTACCAAAATATGAATATATCTCATATATTTGATTTAAAAAATATCTACTTTATTATAAATCAAATTAAAAAAAAATTATTAACATGTCCTTATAACTAAAATGAATTTAATAATGTATTTGAAATTTTTTGAATATGAATTTTAAAGTAGAAAGTAAAATCATGAATTTTATTCTAAGAAAAAGAATTTTATTATATAATCTATGTACATTATATTTAATTAAACTCTAAGTTACATCATTAAATGTATTTTTTTATATTTTAATTTGACATTCATTGATTATGACTCAGTCGCATTTACTAAAAGTTATTTCATTAGTCTTTTAAATTTTTTTGTTTTATTTTTTATACTACACATAATCAGTTAAAAAATAAATAAATAGAGATGTAGATTTTTAAGTAAAATCAAGAAAAGACTAAATCAATTGAAATATCTAAATACCTGCAAATTTTATTTTTAATCTTTCCAAAAAAAATATTTTATTTTATAGTAATAATGCTACATAAAGTTGTCTTTCTACTTTAGATTGCATTTTAAAAGTAAATGCCTAAATAACTGGTTTTATAAAATTCTACTTTAATAAAAAAAATTGTCATCAATTCAAACTAAAATTAATACAAAAATTACTTTTATTATTTCTACCATGAGTATTGTGATTTGAATTTTAATAAATCTGTCATTCTCTTGGAACAAAAAAAAATATGAAAAATAAGATAAAACATGTTATACGTGACATAAAAATAATAACATACCTAAATATTTTAAAACTGGAAGTTCAAATTATTATTTTTGATGTTCAAATTATAATAAACTAATATAGATAATACAATTTTTTTTCTCTTCTTTAATAACCAAGTTAAGAAAAAGAGAAAGAAAAGAATGAACAAAATTTGATTTTTTAAAAATAATTTATACGAATACATGTGTAAATTTAAAACATAAATTTTTTATTATTTTATATGTGTACAAATACAACGTTTCTCTTTATTATGTAAATCATAATATGTATATTTCTTCTAATATATTGACATTTTTTTTTCTTCTATTCATGCTTAGCTAGTTCTCTCCGTTTAGTTAATTTATCAAAAAATATTTAAAAATATCTATCTTCGTTTTACTTATAATTTTTTTGTCTTTTTTTTATCTTTCATTCATACTTTACTATAAAATATTTTATTTACATCTTAAAAATAAATGAGTTAAAATATTGCAAATTATAAGAAAAAAATAATTAGTTATTTTAAATTTTCTTCAACCATTTCAGAATCTGTAATCTGCTGAACTGTAAAAATTGTTCATAAGCATAAAATTTTAAATTTATGGATAATAATTTTTCATTATATTCCTCAATCGCAATTCAATCTTATATTCTAATAATCAAAGTTTACTTAAAATAACAATTACTTAGTTTAACATCATGTATTAAAAATTTTAAGGATGTATTTAATTAACTTTATAAAATCATAATAAAAAATATCACTTACTTGAATTTAGACCCGAATATAAAAAAATATTTGTTAAACATCATCATCTACATATAAAAATAAAAATGTCAAATCAACTGAAGTTTTTTTGAAAAATAAAGAGTGTAATAGGTAAATTCATAAACAAAGTTAATATATATATATATATATATATATATATATATATATATATATTGGGCAGAACAATAATCAAAGTTAATGATGAAAAGGAATAACTCAGATACAATAAGAATAACTTATCAAAACTTTAAAGTTGCTAAGCTGCTCTCAAACGCATGTAATGTTCTCTAAATGTAAAATAAAGAAGGGCAACTCAAACTCTCGTGCTATCAAAAACGAAAAACGAAAAACAAAAATAGAGCCAAACCTTTTTTTTTTTTTTTGAAAAGCCTCCTTACCATAGCACCTTTGTGGGCAACCTAGCCTCTCTGGTATCCTTACGTTTACCATATCTAGAGTGACTAACCAGTAATTAATAACAAAGAGAGAAGAAAACTTAACACTATATATCAGGATAGGAGTGAATATATATATATAAAAGAGATTAAGAAGAAGAATTCTATTCCAATCCAATTTTCATTTAAAATTCAAATATCCTTATCCTTGTATTTTTCAAATTTAACATGCTTATCTTAAATATATATATATTTGAATTAAGAGAAATATTTGAATTCGAATATCCTTATCCTTATCTTTTTCAATTTTGACATGCTTATTTTAGCTATATATTTGAATTAAGAGAAATATTTAAAATCAATGAGTTTAATTCGGATTTTTTTTATAATAAATACTAACAAAATAAAAGAAGAATAAATTTATTTCTCTTCCTTATCTTTTTAAATGTAATGTTATTATTTCTTATAATTATTATTAGTTGTTAGTTCTACGTACGACTACTACTCCACTGTTACTTCTATGTACTACTACAACTGTAATTTTTTTTAAAAAATATTTTCATTTTTTATTTTTATTTAATTATTATTTCTACCACCAATATTATTACTATTTAAGTTAATATTTTATATTTTATTTAATTAAATATATTAAACAATATTTGAAAATGATATCTCTATGAATAGTAAGAGTTCATTTAGAACTCTTCAATATTACGTTCCTAATTTCAAGCTAATAATAATCTTTAAAAAAATACTAATATTTTTAAATACAAATATCAATATCAAATCTTTTAATTCAAAATTTTTATTATAATATTATTATTCATTGTATTAAAATTGTCAAATGGCTTATTATTATTATTAGTAATGTTGCTACTACTACTATTACTATTTATTATTATTATTGTTGTTGTTATTATTATTATAATACTATATTACTACATTTAAAAAAAATTAAAAGTAGTGATACTACGTGTAGTATTGCTTTTTTTTTTTTTCTTTTTTGTGTGGTTAAACGTGTACTAATACTACTATTATCATTATATATTGTTGTTGTTGTTGTTATTATTATTATTATTATTATTATTTAGGTTAATATTTTATTTTCATTTATTATTATCATCATATATTGTTATTATTATTATTATTATTATTATTATTATTATTATTATTATTATTATTATTTAGGTTAATATTTTATTTTTATTTAATATTTAAATATCTTTTAAATTATATTTGAAAGGGATAAGCTTACGTCCCTAATTTCAAGTTAATGTTATCTACTACTACAACACAATGTCACGTACTACTACTAGTTATTTATTTATTTATTATTTATTATTATTATTATTATTATTATTTATTGGTTTTACTATTCTTATTGCTATAACTACTTATTTATTTATTATCATATTTTTATTTTTCATAATATTTAAATTAAATGAATTCAAATATATTTTAAAATAGTGAAAGGGATAAATTTATGAGTAGTAAGAGTTCATTTAGAGTTGGTATTCAATTGAAATTGTAGAAGAATTTGTAACTAAATTGTAGAAGAATCTGTAAATGACAATTCAAATTCAAAATTTAAAATTTAACACCAATTCAAATAACTAATTTTAGCTAACTTTATCCAAAAAGTAATTTTAAAAATAAACTTTATCTCTAAAATTAAATTGTATTCTCTTGTAGTTTTAATCTAGAACTATAAGAAAATATTTCAAACTAAATAATTTTTAGTGAAATGTATTTTTATCTATAAACTAATTTAAATAATTTTATATTTTTATAATTGTAATTTGTACGTAGGGATTAGCATTAGGGGTGTACATAGGTTGGGTTGGTTCGATTTTTATTAAAAAAAACAAACCAATTATGTCAGTTTGTTAAAACTATAAACCAAATCAAACCAACGTAAAATTGGTTTTTCGGTTTAGGTTTTAGTCAGTTTTTTTGGATTTTTCATCTTTTTTTTATAATCTTCAGTTTTTACAATTATATTGTGATCGAAGACTTGATTAAATATGTTTTCACTCATGTGCTAATTAAAAACCATAATTATAAAAAAATGAGGAGCGAAAAACTCTCTTGAAACTAAAAAGTGAGATGAAGAGTGAAAAGTTTAGGTTTTAAGTTTATATTGGGTTTTGGTAGGGCTGTTCAAAACTGAACTGTATCCGATAAGCCATCCGCAAAATTAACTTATTGACTTATTGGTATTAGCTTATCGGATAAATGGTTGGTGAACGGATTAAATTTTTTTAATTAACGACTTATTGGTGTGGGGGTGGATTACACAATTTTCTTATTGGATAAACCGTTAACCCTCTAAGAATTACCATATATACTTATATTTTTCACCTAGATATATAAAATATATATTATATTATAGTAAAATTTAACTAAAAATTACACAAATACACAACTTATGTTTCAACATTACAAAAAATCTCAACTCCCTAAACATATTACAAAAATCTCACATATACACAAAATGCTATGTATATGTCGGCTATGTTATGTATATTAATAGGGAGAGAGAGTAAAGTAATTAAAAAAGTAGGAGAGAGTGTAATTACTTTTAAAAGGTTGGTATTTATGTTATTTATACAAAATTTAAACTCAAACCTAATGGATCTAAATTCTAACCTAAAGCCCATCCCTAATTAACCCTAAACAGGAAAGTACTTACTAACTAGTAACTACTAAAGTTATTATTTATTCAAGTACAAAAGCTCAAAACTCATAACCAGTTCATTGCTTTGGTTTGCTTTGCCGACTCAAATTAAAAGTACTTAACAGTAGCCAAAGCTTTAAAGAGATTTAGCACTAGTATTTCTGTTGTCAGTGTCACTGTGAAAAGAAAAGAATGTTCTATTCTGTTTTGTTTTCTGGTTTTGAGACGCATTCAAGTAGGAATTGTGGATGTCCGATAAACCGTCTGATAACCGCCCGATAATTGTTTATCCGTTACCGAACCAACCGATATCTTATCAGTTGGCTAGTGGATTTGTATATTTTAAAATCGATAACCGTTAAGTCAAACCGTTAAGTGTAATTATCCATCCGATCCGTCTGATAAGCAGCCCTAGGTTTTGGATCATTTAATTAACAATTAATGGACAAATATTACAACTTAAAGGCCCAAATTTAAATATATATCTACATCTTCTTCAAATTATTGAAAATTACTAAAACTAGTTGAAAAAGTATTTAAAAAGTAGATTATAATTAATATTTTATGTATAAAAAGTTTGAATATTATAAATATATATTATGTCGGTTTGATTCGGGTTCGGTTTGACTTTTTTTGGTTAACACCAAACCAAACCAAGAATGGTCAATTTTTTTTTTCTAACGCCAAACCAATCAAACCAAATCATAAGTCGTTTTGTTTTTCTCGATTTGGTTTGGTTCGTCGGTTTGGTTTGACTTGACGGTTTGGTCTGTACACCCCTAATTACCCTCATCAATTAATTAACATAAAATAAGACTAAGATTTTCTTTTTAGTTGCTGTTATATTTAATTAACATAAAATAAGATCTAAACTAAGAAGTGAAAATTAAATTCTTCTCGCTTCTTGGAAATTTTCCTTGGGCCGATAAACGAACATACGAACTAATCGAAGGGGTTAAATATTTAATATATGTACATAAAAAAAATAGTTTTAACCATTCATATATAACATAATTTTGAACCCCCTCGGCAAAAGTTAGCTCCGCCCCTGTCCCCCCGTAACAAAAAAACATGTCTTCCTATTCCATTCTTCAATATTAAATTCACACACACACACACACACACATATATATATATATATATATATATATATATTACACACACTTTGGTATGATATTCAGTATTTCAGATAAGATAATGCAGACATAGTAAAGAGAAACATTTTGAGAAGTCGAAAGACTATTATGAAATAAAAGATTGTACCGGTTTGCAAAAAAAAAAATGATAGTCATAAAAGTTTCTGCCGTAAATCAAGTGCTACGCGAAATCTCTGAAACAAAAATTATAGGTCTTTAAAACTAACAATCAAAACAATATTAAGAAGCACCAACTTAGTCCTCAAACTCACCAGGCTTAGTCCTCAAACTCACCAGCCTCCGTAAGCTGGTTACCATCGAGCCATTGGATGGCTTGCTCAATGGCGTCCTCAATCTTCGTCTTTTCATCAGCGGACAGCTTGGACACAATCTTCTCATCCTTCACTGTGTTCCACATATTGTATGCATAGTTCTCCAAAGCATTCTTTGCTTCAACCTTCTTCTTGTGCTCCTCATCCTCAAATTTGTACTTCTCTCATTCCTGAAAATCATCTTTTCGATCTCCTCCTTTGAGAGTCTGCCCTTGTCATTTGTGATGGTAATCTTGTTCTTTTGTCTAGTGGTCTGCACAGAGACATTCAAAACATATTATCTATATATATGAAATAGTTTTTGAATTACAGTTGAGATAAAGATAAAGAGTTGGAATAACATAATTTTAAATTCAAATTAGATTATGCTAAGTACTAAGAGTTGAGATAACACTAAAACACTAAAATCATGGATCAAGTTATAATCAAATTAAATTCAAAATTAATTTGAACTTTTCAGTTTGGTTAGGATATGTTCTGTTCACCTATTAATAAGTACATATATTTGTATTTAAAAGTTTAGTTAGGACTCTTTTTTTCTCTTTTTTATTTTCAAATTCAAATTTTTAATATTCTTTAATATAAAATTTTGGGATAATACCCACAAAAATACCTGAACTTTAACCAAATTTCCAGTGGAGCATACTAAACTTTGCGGGGGTCCTATTACCCCCTAGACTTTTTTTTTGTATTTGAGTGGCATATATCGGTCAACTTTTACATGTGTGTGTAATCACCGACCTTAAGCGCGTGAGAGTGATTAAAAAAATGTTATAAACCTATTTTTTTAACGCGTAACTTTATATATTTGGGTTAGATTCATTTATTTATTTAATTTAACCAATTTAAGGAGAGGTGAATCTCCTTCTTCTACTCTACTCCCTTTTCCTCCCAATTCTTGAAGATAAAATTTTTGCATTGATTTTCTTTGTTTTCTTTGATAAATTTTTGACTATTTTCTAACTTCTTCTCACTAATTTCTAACTTCTTCTCACTATTTTCACTAATTTTTAATTTGTGATTTTTAAAATTAGGGTTAGCTATGGAAAATGTAAAATTGGATTTGAATAAGATTTGTTTAAACAAGGAAGATCCAATGTTGAATGTAGAGGTGCGATGCAATCATGGTCTATTACTCCATTTGAAGACTTCTTGGTCCGATAATAATCCGAAAAGAAGATTTTGGTCTTGCCCTTATTATGGATCAAACAAGTGTAACTTTTTTCTTTGGAGGGATGGTGTGGTTGATGAATGATCTAAGTTTATTATTCCAAAGTTGGTGAAGAAAGTGAAGGACATGAATGAAGTGTTGAAGATAGTGAAAACGAAGGAAGAATTGGTTGGTGCTTACAGTGATGGGGAAATAATGGAGATGGAAGCTGAATCTGCATTCACTTAAATAGAAGAACAATGTAGCTCATTTGTTAAGATGAAAGACGAGCTGAAAAATACACCACAGAAGACGATTGAAGTGAAGAAGATAGAGAGCTTTAGTAGTATTTTCATGGTGTGTATCTTCATAATGTGTATTTCTATATGGTTCAAAATAGCCGGTTGAAGTATTTTGTGTAGTGTTGTAATATGAATTTATCGTTGGTAGTGTTTCTTGTATGGTATGGTAGTTTGAACTTGATTCTCCTATGACAATGTTTCTTGTATGGTGGTTTGAAGTTGATTTTGTTGAATGAAAGGTCTTATTTCAAACTGATTGTTGGTTTTGAGTACTTGTTTGTTTTGATCATTTTGTTGAGCTAAATTCATTATACTTGTTTGTTTGGCTCATTTTGTTGAGCTAAATTCATTATTCCAAAATTGATAGAAAAGAAAGAATACAACCACAAAGGATAGATACAAATTTATAGATCCCAATATTCAATACATCCCAATATTCAATACAGTAGAATAAAATCAGTGCATAATGTTTGAGATGCAACTTGAACTTTCAAGTGCAACATATACTACAAAATAACTGCACAAATATCTGAGATACAACATTCAGGTGCATCATAGAACCTTCACAAAAAATGATCTTGTTAAAATAACCTACCCCAATTTACAATACATCAGTTTTAGTGTAAAAAACTATCAATATTTTAAAACTACTTTCATTGTTGTTTGGATTGTGATGAAGCCATTTTCTATCTTTTGTTCATTCTCATCTCATCTCTCATCACTTCAAGTTAATTTCCAGTCATTGCTTTTTTGCCCCTCCACCTTACTCCTATTTTTGGTTTGTAACCAAGGTCCCCAGTAATATCAGCAGATCTTATAGGATGTGCAGAACCAGTATGTAGTATCCTACTACTTGGCAACCCAGGCTGCAGACAAAGAAAGAAAGAAAATTATACACATATAAACATCTAAAGACAAATTAAATTTAAATTAAATCAATTAGCACTTACATTATATGTTGTGAAATCATTTTCAGCAATCAAAACACCCATTCCGACTGTATTTTTCCTTTTACCAATTGAAGCATGTGGATTTGGTAGAGTATGAACAGGTGAAGCATATGGATTTGGTGGAGCATAAACAGGTAAAGAAGGTGGATTTGGTGGAGCATAACTGGTTGGATTTTGAAACCACTCAAGCAAAGGTGTCTTTCTTGCCACTCTTATTTCACCAAGAGGTGTTTTTCTTGGACTTTCCCTACCTCTTGCAACTACTGCAGCTGCTGCAATATGTTCGATACCCCTTCACCTTTCTCTTGCAGTTGTTGCAGCATGTTCAACACCCCTTTTCCTTCCTTTTGCAGTTGCTGCAGTATGTTCAACACCCCTTCCCCTTCCTCTTACAACTGTTTCAGTATGTTCAACCCCCCTTCCCCTTTCTATTGAAGTTGCTGCAACATGTTCAACACCCCTTCCCCTTCCTCTTGCAGTTGCTGCTATATGTCCAACACTCCTTCCCATTCCTCTTACAGTTGCTGCAATATATTGAACACCCCTTCCTCTTCCTCTTGTAGCTGCTGCAACATGTTTAACATTTGCATCTGGTGTAGCTTGTCCAGCTGGTGCAGCAGGTGTTGTCTTTCTAGGCCTTCCCTTAGGTCTAGGAGGTGCATCGGGATTATTACTTATTTTTCTTGGGCTTCCCCTAGGTCTAGAAAGTGTATCAGTAGTAGTAGTAGTAAGAGTGTTTCTTGGCCTCCCCCTAGGTCTTAAAGTACTTGGTACATCACTTGGTCCAACATTAAGAATACTTGATCCAACAGAATCCTACAAAAATAGTTGAAGCAGTCACATATTCAAAAATAATTAAGCTACAAATAAATAATACAAGTTATTTAAAGTTACATACCTTGAAAGGACAACCTCTTTTGTTGTGATTTTGTCCATGATAGACGCTACAAGTCATGTAAACTCCTTTTCTTGACATCTTTCCACACTTTTTGGTCTTATAAAACTGTTTATTCCTTCTCTTCTTTGGACTGCCAGGCATAGAAACAACAACTGGAGGCTCCACATGAGGATTTGTTGATTCTGGACATATGTTCATGTTGGTCACTGGTTGAATGTAGTGACAGTAAGTCTTGAGATAAGTCTTCTTACTATAACAGCTATCAACAAAATCAATTGGGTCCAATTTCTTGTAGAGTGTGGCTGCAATCCCATGTGGACATGGTATTCCCTTGAGCATCCAATATTTACAGCTTCATTCTCTCAAATCCACACTATGTATATATGGTCTATCTGATATTTCAAAACCTCTCTCTCCATTGAAGTCAATATTACATGTCATTGACTTCTCAGTATTTTTTTCTAACACTCTCAAAGCCATTGGAGATATTTCAATCACCCATGTTTCTGGAAACTTTGTGAATTTACCTAGTCTAGTCATTACCTTCACCCTTATCTCTTCTAGCATAATAATAATAATTTTATGCCTTGGTCCTAAAATCCAAGCATTAAAGCTCTCAGCCATGTTATTATCTATTCTATCACACTTGATGCCGGTTCTAAAGTACATTTTACAGCAACTTTGTACCTTGTAATGAAGTAAATCTGAAACAGTATCTTCACCACCTAGCATGGACAATTGGTTCGGATTTTTCTTCATTTCAGCTTCAAAGGTGCTTTTTGCACATTTCCAGAACTGTTTCCTTCTTTGAAGACCTCTCCATTTTTTCCCTAATTGGCAAGGATGTGTCTTGCACACATCCTATGCTCCACCTCTGGTAAACGCTGCATCAATGTAGCTCTAAGACCCTGAAAATTAGATCATAACAAATTACATATTCATAACTACATATAATATTCATTACACATAACTAAATGAAGAAAAAAGTATACCTTTTGCATATCTGAAATGATTGTGTAATCTCTGCCATCTGTTAATCCCAAATCCTCTATCAACAATTTCACATACCATGACCAAGTGTTCTTATTCTCATACTATACTACAGCCTAAGCAATAGGCAACATTTGATTATTGCCATCTTTAGCCACAACAACCAACAACTGTCCTTTGGTTACTTCCTTCAGGAAACATCCATCTAAACCAATACATCTTCTACAACCAGCCAAAAAAGCTTTTTTGCATGCATCAAAACAAATGTAGAAACTTTGAAAAACAAGCTTACCATTATTATCAGAATCATCCACTTTCACAATACAAGTGAAACACGGATTGGACCTCAATATTTCATCCCTATAGTCAAATATTCTTCCAAACTCTTTCACATGATTACCCATTAAATCTTGAAGTATTTTACCTCTAACTCTCCTGGTAGTAGTCTTTCCAACATGTATACCCTATTCTTTTCTAATCAACTGCTGGAACTGAAATATTCTCATGTTTGGCTGCTCACTGATTCTATCTTTGAAATGCTTGTGCAGGAATTTTGCATTACCCATGGAATTTCTAGTGGTTTTGATACACCTATGCGTAGGATTGTAGGTTTTAATTTGAAAATCATTGGTAGACTTGTTAATACTTGCATATAACAGCCAAGGACAACCTTCCCTATATATAACCCTAACCTTTTTAGACTCATTAATATACTTCTCTAACTTAACACCTCTTTGAGGTGCATATTTTGTAACAACATCTCTAAACTCATTCACATCCTCAAAACCATGCCCAATTACCACACAACCTGTTTTGCAGAATCATCATACACTACCTTTCTACTATCTGTCCTTCCTAACCCATCTTCTAAATCAAAGTCCATACTATAGTCATCAGAACTACAATACACAGGCTTATACCCAACAACTTTACCTTTTAAACTTTTATCAGCAATTTTTGTCTCTTCAAATCCCAAATCTGGACTAACTTCACCAACAGGAACTTCTGTAGAGTCATTAGGTTTTCTTTCTCTTCTCTTTCTCCTCTAGTATTTCCTCTTTTCAGCCCTCAAGTTTATGTCCTCCTCATGCACATCACTTTCAAATTCATCATCATCTTCAACAAATAGATCTTCATGATCTGAATCTGAGCTGTTTTCAGTTGAGAGTTCAGAAGCATCACTATTTGCAGCCTCAGAAGTAGCTGCAGCTTCACCACTAGCTGCAGCCTCACCACCAGCTGCAACAACACCAACAGATGAGGCCTCACCTGGTGCAGCCTCAGCAGTAGCTGCAACTTCACCACCAGCTGCAGCCTCACCACCAGCTGTAACAACACCAACAGATGAGACCTTACTAGGTGCAGCCTCATTTTCAAGCTCAACATATGCTGCAGTAGTTGGTGCTTTATTAAAATAACCACCTTCAACCCCCTTTTTTAATAACCCTATCCCCTTCATGGACCCCCTTGTCCCCTTCTTTATTAAAGCAATAAAATATTCCTCATTGGTAGTAGTGTATTCCAGCAAACCAATGGGACCATCAACTTGATCAAGTTGATCAACCATATGACAAACGTACACCTCAACAATATCCCCATTTTAAAAGGATTGTGAAAGTTCAAAAATATCCTCATCACATTGAAAAGATAACAGAAAGTCCTTTTTAGGTGGCCTTAGATAAAATGTTCACCTTGTTGTAGCATACCCTAACTCTTTTACAAAGCCAGTTAGCTCAAAATAAGATAATTTATCCACATCCACATCCACATCAAAATATTTGTGACTTCACCATCCTCATATTCTGGTTTTTTACTTTTACTATTCAAAACACCACCATGAAAATATCTCAGGGTTATATATGTAAAATCACCCATTCCTAAAATTTAGTCACATTCACAATAAGTTATAATTAAGGAAAATTTGATTTTTCAAACATGAAGTAATTAGTCACACAGGAAGAGTCAATTTAGATTACAAAAAAGCCCAAACTTATTGATAAAAATAAGAATGATTTAGAATAGCAAAAAATTCTAAATTTGATAAAGTATGAAACTACAGACTTGTTGAATAATAACCCTGTCATAAAGTTTCAATTTTTAAGTTTAGCAAAGCTAACCTTCAAGACTTGTTCAACACCAACACTCTCACAGCTCCCGATACGAAATCACACCTCTAGGAACACCCGAACAGTTGTTAACGTTGATCTTGCAAGCAATTTTTTTTAAAAGAGTAGTCAAAGTGAGAAATGAGGATTAAGAGTGAAAGAGATGATTGAAAAGGTGAGGTGTTTGTTGAGTATAGAGAAGAGAAAAGGTCCCTTTTTGTTTATTAATTATTTAACTTTTATTACATTTGTGGATAAGTAGGAGTTAAAACAAAAATTAAATGGGATAATTATTATTTAAAGGGGTGCGTGTATCCACCGCTATTGGGTTGACTGAGTAAGTATAAAAGTTGGCCGATATATGCCATTAAAATATAAAAAAAAAGTCTACGGGGGGGGGGGGGGGGTAATAGGACCCCCGCAAAGTTCAGTATGCTCCACTGAAAATTTGGTTAAAGTTCAGGTATTTTCGTGGGTATTATCCCTAAATTTTTTATTACAACACTTAATAGTTTTGTCTTAAGAATTGCTACGCTCATTGCTCATCCTCTGCTTTATAATATATATATATATATATATATATATTTATTTATTTATTAGTTAGAAGTGGGATATGTCTATTAAGCATAAACTAGAAAAAAGTTTTATTTTTTATTGATATTTTGATTTTGACTAACATTTTCATTTGTATTCAAATTTAAAAGGGCTTATTTGTTTGCACTTAATGGAGTTCTGAATTCAAAAGATTCAGACTTTAGAACAGTAAGTGTATTTGTTTTTCATTATGATTTTGGCTCTTAATAGGTCTTAACCATTCAGATCTAAAACTAAGTCTTAATCATTAAGAGGTATTCTTGTGTCGAAAAATATCACTATCACTATATTCATAATCATCGATCACCACCACTAACTACCTCTGCCACCACCACTACCAACCACCTCCACCATTCACAATCATAATAGCTACTAACCACTATTTTCTGCCGCTACTATATCTACCACTTCTATTATTTTAATTATATTCGCCACTATCACCACCGTCAATGCCAATGCCACCACCACCACCACCACCACCACCATCATCAACCACTATCGGCCAGTCTCAACTGCTAACCAACTCATCTATTACAATTAGCGACACCGCTAACTGCCACTAACACATCATCAACATCCACACATTGTTCGGTCACCACCACCATTGTCAACGTGTCGCCATCTCTACCACCGCTTCAACCACCATCATGCTACAATATATCTCTACTAATAATCATCTCCACCATCACAGTTAACATCATCTCCAACTGCCACCAACACAGCGTCAACCATCATGCATTCATTTTTAAGTTATCACAATCAACACCTCCAAACTACTAACATCAACCAACTTCACATCACTACCACCACCACTACCAGTCTCCACCATCATAACAATCACTACAATACCAAACATCTCTATCATCAAAACTATCACCATCAACATTACTAATCACTAACATCAGTCATTACCACCATCACCGTCATTACAAATCATTTCCATTATCACTAACAAATATAAATAATTTTTTTCAATCAAATAATAATTTTATTGTATTAAATCAAATATTTTTCTAATATATAATTATTTTTTATTTGAATTATATTTTTTATTATATATGCAAATAGATAAATTTTGCATATTCAGATATTGAAAAACAGATAGTCTTAACCATTCAGATTTCAGATCCGAAAACAACATCTTAATCATTCAGATATCCATTCAGATTCAGACGTCTGACTCTTAATAAAAATAAATGCAGCCTAAGACGCTAAGTAGATTATAGATTTTGGGTATGAATTCGATTCTAATTCAGAGAATACCCATTATAGGATCTTAATTTACATAATCCGCAGTTTTAAAGGTAGTCCTGCACACACATAACTTACATTCTTATTATTGTGATAGCATGATTAAGGCAAGTGAGCCTCGCTAGCAATTTTTGTAACGTACTCATTGAAATGCAAGCCAAAGTTTAATTAACTTTGCAGTTTGCAATACACAACGAAAATCACCACACTCGGATGATTAACACCATTAATCAATCAGACCAAAAGATGTCCATGAAACCATAACGAGGGTCTTTCTTTGAAACACCCAAAGCTTTCCATACAGCTTCAGAAGCATCAACAATATTATTCTTACACCCTCTACTTGTATCACATTCGTCAACAACCATAGCTTGTGTACTCCTACCATTTTTTGCATAAATATTAATATTTTCAAAACAACGTCTCCCTTTACTATACCATCTACTGGATAAAGCCACCACAGGAATGGAGTTATCGTAATATTTGCCACTACATTCTGATGGACCGCCACCTGAACCACCTTTGTGGAAGTCGTTTAATGTTAGCTTTGCCTTCATACGGCCATTTGGTTTGTAGGTTTGAGCCTGTACCATCAATGTGTTACTACAAGCCAATAAAACAACAATCAACAAAGCAACAAAATGAACTAGGTTGAGGGTATTAGTTCCCTTGTTCATTTTTGCACTTAGTAAGTAATTGAGAATTTGATTGACTTGGTGCTTTATTTTTCCTTGTGGTGAAGAGCTGATAAATTGTGTTATTTATAGAAAGATTTGCCGGCCAACAATCCATGGAGCATAAATAGATCCAAACTATGGAACACAATGGGGGTAAGAGCACTGACAAGAAAAAGTTGCACAAGAAGAACAACAATTTTTACTAGGAAATTAAAGTTTTGGCTTTTATTAGATACACCAAATCATACACAATTTAAATATGTTGCAACTCTATTGTTTGTTAGTTAATTTGTAGACGTGACATTCTTGAAATTAGGTTTCTTCAAACATGTAGTAGTAGTTTTTTTGAAAAGATATGAATGTGATGTTGATTTATTCTATTATTAAAAGTTGGTTATATACAATGTCTTCACGAGGTTATTTTTAAATAAATACTCTCTCCCTTTCATTTTGATTGTTCACTTTTTTTTTTTCACACTCATATTAAAAAAGGTATAATAAGAAAGTTTTATTAATCCATCTATTAAGAAATTTTTTGTGACTTTAAAAATAAATGTTCATAATTTCAAAAAGAATTAATTGTAATGATAATATGAGAAAAATTTAATTAATTTTCTCTTAATTTAGTAAGATGAACAACCAATGTGAGAGTTGAAACGACTTTTTTTTTCTTTTTAAAAATAAGATGAATAATTAAAATAGGACAAAGGGTAGAAAATGTTGAAGTAACACCCCATATAATTAATTGGAAATTTCGGACGTCGACATTTAGCATTTGAGCATAAGAGCGAAAGGACCCCCACTAATCAATTCCCAAAATATGTATCATGGTTTGGTTGAAAATAAGTTATTCTGAAATAATTAATTATAGGATTAGCTATTTCGGAATCAGTTATCCCACCATATGTATGAGATAACTTATTCCATAACTAAAACATAAATGACGGGATAAATAATTAATCCTTCACTAACTAATATCTCCAACTAAGGGTGTCAAACGGGCCGGCCCGACCCGGCCCGGTAAGCCCTAGGGCTTAAGGGTTCCGGGTCTCGGGCCGGTTTTTTTGTTAAAATGGGCCCGGTTAACCCGGCCCGGACCAAGCCCGGTCCAGGCCCGCTGGTTAACCGGCCCGGCCCGGAAATTAAAAAAAAAAAAAAAATTGGATTTTGGGCCAACTAGCCGTTGGCCCAACGGCTATATAGCCGTTTGTTTGGGCCCATTTAATTTTTTTAAAAAAAAAAACTTTAAAAAATATTTTTTAATCCCCAAAAAAAATCTATAAATACCCTACAACTTCAAATCATTTTTCACACAATTTTTCACTCTCTCAAATCTCATTCTCTCTCAAATCTCAATTCTCAATTCTCTAATATTCAATATATTTAATTTCTTAAAGTGTTCACTTTAATTTTTTAATTTTCGTTTACAAAGTACGAGCGGAAGTTTCTAAAGTCGCAATCTTCGGATACTTCCAAAATTTGGTATTGTCGTTCCATCTCTTACGTTTAATTTTTATTTATTGTATTAATTGTTTAATATTTAATTTTATTATATTTGTGTATTTTGAATATTTTTAGTTTAATTTAATTTATATTATGGATAAATTAAAAAACCTCGCTGCTAAAGGTGTTAAAATTTTTGTCCCGGAAGCGGTAGTGGTAGTAAAAAACGAATTACTAGCGGTAGAGGTAGTTCAAGTAATAGATATACCCGTGTGCTTTCGCCTCCGGTACCGCTTGGTACACCTTTTGAGGAAGAAATAGGTGTAGGTGCTCACGATATGGATTATGTAGAAGCTCAGGAAAATTATGGTACAGAAGAAGAAAATGAAGTAGATGCAGTTAATTTAGACGAAGATAATGAAAATATTGCTGAAACACCCGCAGTAGGAGATGCTAACGTTAGATCTGAATCAGTTAATCTCCCTTCCCGTCCTCCCAGTGCCCCAAAACCTCGTAAAAGAACTAGTATTGCATGGCAATTTTTTGAACGTATATCAGATATTGAGGTGCAGTGCAATAGTTGTCAACAAATATATAAGCATAGAAGTGGAGACAAGCAAGGGGGTACGGGTACGTTAATGAGACATATAGATGAAGATCACAAAAGAGAGTTAAATATTGCAAAAGGTGGTGGGGATGTTGGTGGGTCAACGCAAACTAGAATGGACCCAACAACCGGTCAAGTAGCGAAAAAGTATAATAAATTGAGGGACAGGGAAGAAATAGCTAAAATGGTAGCTGTGGGTTGTTTGCCTTTTAGTTTTCCTTCTTCTGATGCTTTTATTCGTTATATACAAACAATTTATAATCCTATGTTTAATGGTATTCCTAGAACTATTTGTCGGTCTGATATTTTTAGACTCCATTCACAATATTGTTTTTATTTATCAACATTGTTAAAAAATATTCAATGTAGATTGTCCCTAACTTCTGATCTTGGTCGTGCTGTAAATAAAAATAATTATTTAATCGTTACTTGTCATTGGATGGATAGTAATTTCGTGATGCAAAAACGGATTCTTGCTTTTTTATATGATGAAGATCGTAAACATACTGGACAATTTATTGCTGATTCTATTGTTAAAATTGTCGGATACTATGGTATAGAAATTAAAATTTTATGTATTGCTTTTGATAATGCTTCTAACAACAAGACTGCTATAACAAAAATAAAATCTACGCTATCTCCGTCCTTGCCTGAAATTTTTCATATTAAGTGTGCATGTCATATATATAATTTAATTGTAAAAGATGGTCTTGAGTTTTTTGAGCTTTATATTGAAAAAATTCGTCTTGCCGTTGGTTTTATTCAAGAAAATAATCGTAGATCGAGAATTAGAGAATTTAAAGTTAAATGTCAAGAAAATGGACTTACACCGATTTTAATGCCTGAGGAAATTGATACTAGATGGAATTCTACGTATGAATTTTTAAAAACTAGTTATAAATATAGAATTCCTATTACACTAGCTTTTAACCATCATTGCGGTTCATTTGCTGATTCTGCTGATTGCATGCTACATAATTCTGATTGGGTTGTAATTAATGATCTTGTTATGTTTTTAGAAATTTTTTATGTAGCTACGGTTGAATTTTCCGGTGCTTACTATCCTACTGTTTGTAATATTTTGGCATATATAGCCGATATTTCTGGTTTGCTCCAACAATATAAAAATAAAGAAGGTTATAAAGAAGCTGTTGGCGCCATGTTTACAAAATTTAAAAAATATTTTTTCCCGATTCCCCCTATTTACTTGGTTGGTGCTATGCTAAATCCGTGCATGAAATATAATAATATGTGTCACTTTAGTACTCTTATTTATACTAACTTAGAAATAAATACTAACCATGATTCTGAACAAGTACAACCTGATTTGTGGACGGCTACAGCTGATGCAAAAGATTATATAGAAAAATTATATAATCACTATGCTGATTTATTTGATTCAGCCGTACCTACAAATATCACTCCAACTGTCGCTCCTCATCCTCCCGAGGAGCCATCATCTTCTAAAAGGCAGACACATAGTGGTTTTTCTGATTCGTTTTATGATTTAAATTGTTGGAACAGTGTTGATGAGAGAACTTACACATCAACTTATCGGGAAGAGCTGAAATATTATCTTCGGACGACACCAGAGGATCGCAGACGACGGATCAACACGCTGGATTGGTGGAGGAATAATGAATCACAATATCCTGTGCTTTCAAGATTAGCTAGAGATATCTTGAATGTTCCAATGTCAACCGTTGCATCAGAGAGCGCCTTCAGTCAGAGACGACAACAACTTGGAGACAACCGACACTCATTGGGAAGCAATGCAATGAATGTTCTAGTTTGCCTCAGAGATTGGATTAGAGCGGAAAGAAGAAACCAAGGAATGGAACCGGAGCCGAGCGACGAGCTGAAACTAGAAGAAATTATGACTTCACGGGAGAACTCAGCAGAATCAAGTCCAATGCATGGTTTTGCCCCCGTTGACTTTGATTATCCTATGCAAGTTCCCATTAATATTAACATGAATGAGTTGGAAAAAATGATGCATAATTTATAGATTTTTCATTCACGTAAATTATAAATTTTGGATCATTTTGCAATCAATAAAATTCCCCAAATTCATTCAGTCCTTAGTCGTTGTTTTTTATTTTTTTTTGAATAAATTTTGAATATTTGTGCATATATCTTCTATAGAAGTGTATATTTAACGTATACATGTGTATATGTTTTATAAATTAGTATATAAGTATATCTATACATATTGTAATGTATATATAATGTAGTATATTTTATAAGTAGTAGTATATATACATTTAATGGTGCGTATACACGTGTATATATCTTCTAAAGAAGTGTATATTTAATGTATACATGTGTATATGTTTTATAAATTAGTATATAACTATACAAATATATATTGTAATGTATATACATTATAGTATATTTCATTTAAAGTATTACATATACATAGAATAGAGTGTATATATGTGAATGGATCTTCTATAGACGTGTATATTTAACGTATACATGTGTATATATTTTATAAATTAGTATATAACTATACAAATATATATTGTAATGTATATATATTGCATATATCTCATTTAAAGTATTACATATACATAGAATAGAGTGTATATATGTGAATAGATCTTCTATAGACGTGTATATTTAACGTATACATTACTTTATGTTTTATAAATTAGTATATATATTGTAGTATATACTTTTTTTAAAGTAGTACATATATATTGAATGGTGCGTATATATGTGTATATATCTTCTATAGATGTATATCTTTAAAGTATACAAGTGTATATGTTTTATAAATTAGTATGTAACTATATATATATACATATTATTGTATATATATATATGTATATCACTATATTGTATTATATATTTTATTTAAAGTAGTACATATATATTGAATGGTGCATATATATGTGTATATATCTTCTAAAGTAGTATATATTTAACGTATACATGTGTATATGTTTTATAAATTAGTATATATATATATTGTAGTGTATATATATATATATTATACTATTATAGCAAATGTTTTATTTAAAGTAGTACGTATAGTCATATATAATTATATATTGAATGGTACGTATATATGTGTAATTGTTTATACTTTATATATTTTTTTAAAAATATATATTGTATATTGGAGTGTATATAGTGTATATTGGATTTTTTATTTATTTTTTAAACGGGTTTGACCGGTTTTTAACCGGGTTTGACCGGTTTTTAACCGGGTTTGACCGGGTCTTGGTGGGTTTGACCGGATTGGGTTTAGTGGGCCGGGTCCGGGTGGGTTTTATTTTTTTTACTGTTTGGCCCGGCCCGGCCCGGTTAACGCCAAACCCGGCCCGGAACCGGCCCGAAACCCGGGTAAAATGGGAGGGCCGGTTCCGGGTTGGCCCGGACCGGCCCGTTAGACACCCCTATCTCCAACCAAACATGGGATACAATAATCCTACATTTTATCCTGAGACTATTATAACTTATATCTCACACCAAACGATCCCTGAATGTCTTATAAAGTGAAATTGATGTACTCCTCGTCTCTTTAGTTGTCATGTTTTGTTTTTTGAGAGTCTTAACTAGTTTTTAAAGTTAAATTATATTAGATTATTTTGATATTTTAACATTAAAATTTAGATATTCAAATATTATATGAAAGTACTATAAATTAACATTTTTCTCATATCAATATAATGAAAAACTACATTAAAAATATTGGTCAAAATTAATTATATCATCTGATGTAAACGTATTTACATTTTTCTTAATTTTTTTTTTGGTCCTGAGAGTGTTGTATTTCATTTACAAAAAGAAGCAATTTATCAATACCAGAATAGAGACTATCCATCAAAAACAACTTGCGCAAGCAGAAATTTATTGTCCATGTCGAGTGCTATACAAATATATATAACTAGCTTATTAAAAAGTTGGCCTTGTAATTAACACCAAAAAGTTAGCTTTATATATATATATATATATATGTTACATTGAAGAGAGAATCAAATATCAGTCAAATCATTAGGTGTCATTTCTACTAAATTCGCCTACATGCTATCTCTTAATTCTATCGACAACATGTATTCAGAAGCACTTTCTCTGATTGGTGGGTTTGAAAAATAAATGCTCCTAAACTATATTTATAATCTATATCTATAATCTATAATCTATATTTATATCTATCCATAATCTATATATGTATATCTATTAATAATTTATATCTATATCTATAATATATATAATAATAATAATAATAATATAATTATAATAATAATATAATAATATAATAATAATAATATATTAAAAGTGTGAAGGGTCTTAAAAATGTCGTTTGACCTTTTTGCCATTCATTAAAGTTTTTGTTTTAGACAAAATCATTTTTTCATTATTTTTTCCTCATATTTAAGAGATGAAAATTAACTAAATATATTTATGGTAAAACCTTTCCTTATTATAAGTTATCAGAATTAATGACAACTAAATTAACTAAATTTAATTTTAAGAAGATTTAAAAAATCTATGAATCTACTCTACATCTACAAATTTGATTTTTGCAAAGTTGCCCAAATATTAATATAGTACGTGTTACTACTATTTGTGATGTACATTGCTTTTGCTTTGTATAGAATTAGGACTTGATTTATTTATTTTTACAATATCTCTTGTTATGTTTTTTTTTATTTTTGTACTTCATTAAAAACCTTCATAATAGATGAAATCGTCTAATTTAAAATAGTCAAAAGTTCTCGCGCGGATAAATTAGTAATACTAAATATTTCATGTCGCTTATTTCAACAAACAAACTCCCTATAGTGGAAACTCTCAAGAAAAGACAAATCATTTTGGACTCTTGTCATTGTTGTTCGAATATAATAGAAATTCACATTCATGCTCTTCTAAATTGTCCTAAAGCTATAGCAATATGGTCTCACTCCAATTTAGTCCATCAGAAGATGACTTGTTAAGAGTTCTTAAAAACTTTAGCTTATCAAACAATCCCATCAAACTAAGAGATAATATTCTTGTACCATTATCCAGTATATATCACTCCTCTTATTCTTTGGTCCATTTAGAGAAATAGGAACGACACAATCTTTAATAATGCTGCTAAACTTATCACGACCAAAATGATAGAAATTCAAGCTATCGAGTTCTATCACCCAGGGCCATCCAACTGCTCCAATCTTATTACCCATTAACACTAATGGGAACCTTCCCCTGAAGGATACTTTAAGCTAGATATTCAATAATTATGGAGGTGGAGGAGGAGGAGGAGTGATCATGAATCACGATGGATATTGAATATCCGACTTAGCTTATTTTCATGTGGCTAAATCAACCCTTCATATGGAAGCCTTAGCCCTTTTTCATGGGTTAAGACTGACTCTTGATAAGAAATTGATTTCGATTGTAGTGGAAACAGACTCACATGTATTGCTCCAAATCTTAAACTCTAATGACAAGGTTTACTCACACATAATTTCGAATTGCAGATTCCTCATTAAGGAGTTGAAGGAATCAGAGATCCACCACATTTATCGGGAGGCACACTACTAAAAAAAACTGAAAAAACGATCATAAAAAATCGACCACATATTGTGGTCGATTTTTTATTTTTTTTTAAAAAGCGATCACATGTGGTCGTTTTTATATTTTAAAAAATCAAAATAATTATTTCAATAATTTTTATATTAATTATTATTTATTTTACAAATAAAAATTTAAAAAAATAACAAAACCGACCATTAGTAGTCGATTTTTTTAAAAAATATAATTGAAAAATATTTTTAAAAACCGACCAAAATTCTTTTTAATTTATTTTTAAAAAAATAAACCACAAGTGGTCGGTTTTTATTTTTTTTTAAAAAAGAAAATACTTTTAAAAAAACCGACCACAAGTGGTCGGTTTTTTAATTAAAATAAAAAATTAATTTAAAAAAATCCGACCACGAGTGGTCGGTTTTTGAAGTAAAAAAAAAAAAAAGTAAATAATATTTTGTAAACAATAATTATATATATGTAATCAAATATATATATATATATTAGTTTCATTAAAAATAATTATATATATAAGGTAATATATAACTATAATTTTTTGAAATTACACTGATCACACGTAGTCGATAAACAGTATAATAATAATAAAAATCAATCATTCTTAAATTTTGTGAAAAAATTACACTAAAACATATATCAAATAAAATAAATAAATTACGTTAAACATAATCTTTATCTTTTACTTATGTTTCAATATATAAAATAAATATTTTCCTTCGTATATATGTTAAATGACGTTAAACATGCATAATCTTTGTATAATGAATATGTGTATATATATATATATATATATATATATATATATATATATATATATATATCACACCGTTGAGATAATGATATTATGTTACCATTTCAGTCATAATAATGTAATATATAACCGATAATTCATCAGAATATAATGAACGTGTTCTATTATAAGGTAATATACTTGTGGATGTGATATATATATACGAATTCAAAAGTTCATATATATAAATATCTTTATATATATATATATATATATATATATATCATGTAGTGATCGATTGATGAACAATGTAGTCAAAACCTAGTAGAATATAATTAAGCTAATAATTAAATATAATTAATCGATCACTCACCAGAGTATGTATATGAAACACGTCGCATTATATTATTGGATAATATACTCGTGTACGTATGTGATATATATAGTACATATTTAGAACTTGATATAGTCGATAGTGCGTATATGTGTGTGTATGTATAGGTATATATATAGTATGTACATATTAGATAGTGAAGGTCTATTAATGACATAAGATAATCTAATCGATAATTCATCTGAGTATTTGTGATATAAGTTGTATCTTATTATGGGGTAGTAAAATCGTGTATGTGATGTTTATAGTACGTATTTGAAAGTTGATAGACAATTAAATATATGTATATATACGTATATCTCGTGTAGTGACGTATGCAGTAATTGAAATTAAAGCTTGATAACTGAATCTATATATCAAAATATTTTGAATGATACGTTGATATATATCATACTATTGAGAAAATATATATACTATTTTGTGTCGATGTAGACACGCGTATGTTGTTGAAGTTGTAATAATGTAAGACAAGTATTACGTAGTATAATTGGGGGGGAGGGGAGGAAGGAGACCGAAAATTGAATCTTGAAACTGACATATATTTACTATTTGCTTTGAATTTTGAATTTTGAACGACCGCCAAATTTTGACGGTGAATTGGAGTATTTTTGCTTACAAGTTTTGTTTCTGAGTATTTGCATTGTGATATACGTTGTATATTATTATGGGGTAGTAAAATCGTGTATGTGATGTTTATAGTACGTATTTGAGAGCTGATATAGATAATTGAATATATGTATATATATATATCTCGTGTAGTGACGTATGCAGTAATCGAAAGTTAGATAACTGAATCTATATATCAAAATATTTTGAATGATACATTGATATCTTATTATTGAAGAAATAGATGTACTATTTTGTGTCAATGCAGATACACGTATATTGTTGAAGTTGTAATAACGTAAGACAAGTAATCGATAATTTATCTGATTAACAAGTTGTATTACGAGGTATATATATATATATATATATATATATATATATATATATAGTATAATAATTAAAAGCTAATTAACCAAAAATTTATCTTAATTTGCAAAATTAATTGATATTATTATACGATTGGGAAAATATACTAATCGTGTTAATGTGATGATAAAATAACTAATTATCTAATTTAAATATATGCGTGTTGTATTAAATTATTTGGATGTTTTTATAAATATTATAGAATTTATTAAAAAATTATTTTGTTAAAAATTAATTATAATTCATTTTAATTTATTGATTGTAGTTTGTTAAACATTAATTTAATATCAATGGAACTTAATTTTTTTAAAAAATTATTTAAAAATCGACCACATGTGGTCGGTTTTCTAGAAAATATTTTTCAGAAAAGCGACCACATGTGGTCGGTTTTCAAATAATTTTTTTTGAAAAATAAGTTCCATTAACCCGACCCGACAAAAATAATAAAACATCAAAACACACATACACCTAACCTAATTAAACCACAATCTCAGCTACACATACACAGCAACACACACACATCACAATCTACTCCGGCGACTCCCGCTCTACTCCGGCAACGACAGCTCAGGTATAAAGCTATTTTTGTGTTGCTTTTTTTGATTTTTTGAGATTCTTGAATTCCTTTTATGGTTTAGTTTGTTGTTTTAGATATGGGTTTTGCTTGATTGAAGTTATTCATGGTAGAAATCCCTTAACATCTAAATCTTTAGCTATGAAATTTTGAGGTTGTTGATTTGCTTTTATGGTAGCTTTTGATATGGGTTTTGTGGTGTTGAAGTTATTATTGGTTGGAATTCCTCAAAGTTGGAATCTCTAGTTGTGATTTGTTGAGATTCTTGATTTACTTTTATGGTTTTAGTATCTTTAGTAGATTTTAGTATCTTTAGTATCTTGAAATCCCTAATTTAGTATCTTTGAGTAAGATTTTAGATAAAGTTTACAAATTTGAGTTTGAATTACCTAAATTTTAGTTAGTTTTGACATTTACTAGCATTTGAGTTCTAATAATTTTTCTATTTGACAGATTCCGAATCCGGTCTAAAGATTGCTTTGCTATTTTTTTCGGTGATCGCTTATCGATCTCTTTCACTTTAATTTAGGTCAAGCAAAGGTAATTTGTTATCTTCTAGTTATTGTTCATATTGAAGTCTAGTGAAGCCGTGTGTGGCCTTGTTCAATTCACTAGCATTGTTGTTATCTTCTTGTTATTGTTCATATTGAAGTCTAGTGAAGCCGTGTGTGGCCTTGTTCGATTCACTAGCATTGTTGTTGACATTTTGTTGGTCTTGTTGTTGCTTGTTTGAATGCGGTTTGTTTGGTGACTTAGTTACTTGAAAATGGTTAAGTGTAGGGTCTTTATAGGGAATTTTTTATTTTGAATGTGGTTTGGTTGGTGACTTAGTCACTTGAAAATGGGTAAGTGTAGGGACTTTAAAGTGGATTTTTTTGTTTTGAATGTGGTTTGATTGGTGACTTAGTTACTTGAAAATGGTTAAGTATTGGGACTTTAAAGGGAATTTTTTATTTTGAATGTGGTTTGGTTGTTGACTTAGTCACTTAAAAATGGTTAAGTGTAGGGACTTTAAAGGGGATTTTTGTTTGAATGTGGTTTTGTTTTGATATTTAGTCACTTGAAAATGGTTAAGTGTAGGGACTTTAAAGGGATTTTTTTTTGTTTTGAATATGGTTTGGTTGGTGACTTAGTTACTTGAAAATGGTTAAGTGTAGGGACTGTAAAGGAGAGTTTTTGTTTTGAATGCGGTTTGTTTGGTGACTTAGTTACTTGAAAATGGTTAAGTGTAGGGTCTTTAAAGGGAATTTTTTATTTTGAATGTGGTTTGGTTAGTGACTTAGTCACTTGAAAATGGGTAAGTGTAGGGGCTTTAAAGGAGATTTTTTTGTTTTGAATGTGGTTTGGTTGTTGACTTAGTCACTTGAAAATGATTAAGTGTAGGGACTTTAAAGGACATTTTTTTGTTTTGAATGTGGTTTGGTTGGTGACTTAGTTACTTGAAAATGATTAAGTGTAGTGACTTTAAAGGGGATTTTTTGTTTTGAATGTGGTTTGGTTGTTGACTTAGTCATTTGAAAATGGTTAAGTGTAGGGACTTTAAAGGGAATTTTTTATTTTGAATGCGGTTTGTTTGGTGACTTAGTTACTTGAAAATGGTTAAGTGTAGGGTCTTTAAAGGGAATTTTTTGTTTTAAATGTGGTTTGGTTGGTGACTTAGTCACTTGAAAATGGGTAAGTATAGGGACTTTAAAGGGGATTTTTTGGTTTTGAATGTGGTTTGGTTGGTGACTTAGTTACTTGAAAATGGTTAAGTGTAGGGACTTTAAAGAGGATTTTTTGTTTTGAATGTTGTTTTGTTTTGATACTTAGTTACTTGAAAATGATTAAGTGTAGTGACTTTAAAGGTGACTTGGTAGGTTGAAAATGATTAAGTGTGGGGACTTTAAAGGTGACTTGGTAGGTTGAATGTGGTTATGTTTGGTGACCTAATAGGTTGAAAATAATTAAGTTGGGGGACATTAAAGATGTTTTTTTAATGTGGTTATATTTGGTGATAATTGAATTTTTGTGACTTGATCTAATTAGTTGAATCTGATTGATTGCGTAGATGAAACTTGATTATAGCTGGATATATCAACGGAACAATGATAATAGAATCGGTATTAGGGAGAAATTTTTTGAAGGTGTCAAAAGATTTGTTGAACATGCTAAGACACTTGTTGTTTGGACACATTTTCGGGCTATTCATTGTCCCTGTGTTAGTTGTGATGGTATAAATCTTGTAAATGAAGAAGATGTAAAGGAACATCTATATAGAAGGAGGTTTCACGAGGACTTTTTAAGATTGTGTGGTATTCATGGTGATGTTGCTTAACATAACTGTGTTGTTGGAGAAAGTAGTAGGTCTGCAGGGCATAATGAATATCAATATACTAGGATGACAGAAATGGTGCACGATGCTTTTGAGATGCAACACGGGGGCGACTTTATAGAAAATGTCGAAGATGTTCCTAATAGCGAAGCGAGCAAATTCTATGAACAATTGCATGTTGCTAGTCATCCTTTGTTTGACGGGTGTTCGCACTCTCATTTGTCTAGGGCTGTTAGATTGTTAAGTATTAAATTTGACTGGAATATTGCTGAAGGAGGAATGGACTCAATGATAGATCTTATTAAAGAGTTAGTTGACCCCGGCTTGGAGGTTCCTGATTCTTTCTATAAGAAAAAAAGATTGGTGTCAAAGTTAGGTCTCTCCTCGGTTAGAATTGATTGTTGTGAAAATGGCTGCATGTTATACTTTAAGGAAGATGCTAACCTAGAGTCCTCTAAGTTTTGTCAGCACCCTCGATATAAACATAGTTCTGGTGGAAATCAAATTTCTATTAAGGCGATGCATTATTTACCTCTAATACCAAGGTTGAAGAGGTTGTATGCTTCAAACAGCTCAGCTCCTTATATGAGATGGCACAGTGAAAATAGAAGACCCACTGGTGTTATGTGTCATCTATCTGATGGAGAGGCTTGGAAGCATTTTGATGCAACTTATCCAAATTTTGCAACTGAGCCATGAAATATTCATTTGGGATTACGTGCGGATGACTTCTCTCCTTTTTTCAGATGGTGCTGATCCATATTCATGTTGGCCTGTATTTATCACCCCTTTAATCTTTCTTCAGCAATGTTGATGACTAGTCCCTATATATTTTTGAATTGTGTTGTTCCTAGCCCGCGTAATTGATAACGCTCAATCTACAGCTCTCGTAGGAGTGTAAATCGGTCGTTAGCAAATATAGAACCCAACCTGGGTTGGGTATCGATCCCACAGGGAATAGCTTGGTCAACAAGTAAGCAACGATTACTAGACTTTTAGTGCAAGTCTCGTAAGAAGGGGGGATTCTTGTTGTGCAAGTAATGTAACCAAATAGTAGCTAAAAACGGCAATAGCAAAGTAAAAAGAGAAAGAATGTTTAGTAGGTTGTGAAACAATGAGAATTGAGGAGTTGGGGTTATGTCCACCTTCTGAGTTATACGTCTCTATTGACTACGAGTGTGTTGAATTCAGACATGCATGTGCTTATAGAGAATTGTATTGGATGGTAAATCCAGGCGTCTTTCGACCTATTCGAGGATTATTTCACTTTAACTCTTTCGAGCTTAAAGCGTGTCTAACGGTACGAATTCTCCAAGAGATTAATCCAGTTACGACACTAACTTTTTAATAGGGGATGGGACCCTACTACCTTGACATTATCTCTTTTCCAGACAGATAACCTTTCTTTCGAACAAGTTAAATGTTATACTGGCGTATTCTTGCGTTTGCAACCACAAAGAATTTAGATTAAGATGAAGAGAATAATGATATAAGCAATATACGTGTCACGAATTCACAAACTCATAGCAATAGATAGTATCTCATATGGCTTCCATAACCCCAACAGAGAAGTTTAGTTACCCATGAGTGCGAAGGAAATCACAATAGACATTGTTATTATACCACAATAAATATTTCGTGTAGCAAAGTGTGGTAGGCGTTAGGCGTGAATTTCTTACAAAGTAACGTTTCTCTTGTTGCGGAAATTAAGAATTGATTAGATGAATAGAAGAAGAATAAAAAGTAGAATTAATTGTATGAATGGAGAATGTAAGAGTGTGTTTGTGGAATGGTGAATGTATCAAAATCTCTAGTAGAATAGGGTATTTATAACACCCATATCCTATTCCTACTAAGCTAATGAAATGCTTAACCAAATCCTACTAAGCTAATGAAATACTTAACCCAATTGTACTAGGTTAATGTATCATTATCCTAATCCTAATAAGCTAATGAAATACTTAACCCAATTGTACTAGGTTAATGTATCATTATCCTAATCCTAATAAATTACTGCTAGTCCCCAAAGTCTTCAGAAATGTTGTTTTAGCCCGGGACAGAATTTTCATGCGCCATCTTTAGTCCTTGGCGTCCAAGATTGGCTTTTATCCTTTCGTGAAGCTTTCTTTGGCGTCAAGTTATCCATGAAATGCTGAATTCTGCATCATTTATATCTGAAACTTTGCTAATCATGTTCGTTAGCTCACTTACAGGAAAAAGGACTAAAAGTGCATGAAATATATAATTTGTTCTCAAAACTAGGCTAAAATATGGGCAAAATATAGTGCTATAGGCGTGTAAATTTGCCTATCATCAACACCCCACACTTGAAGCTTTGTTCGTCCTCGAACAAAATATCATGTCCCTCTAAACATCAACTTAGGGTTTCACAGCGACAACACAAAGTATTTGTCAAGACAAGCACAACAATTATCAACAAAGAGTAGTTTTTCGATCATTAGTAGAAACAGTTTAACCTCTAGCATAGACTCGTGATGGTGGTCAACTCATATTCAAAGGTTAAGGCACAAAGAATCATACGCGACTACCCAAAACTCATCAACCATGTGTGTCTCACAATATATTACCCATAATCACTCACAAGTATAGCATATTTTTCAAACATGGGTATCAAAATATCCTTGCTCTCACTCTCACAAAGAATTCATATGCAGCAACTGATGACCATAGGCTTGCCCTTAGTGTAATGCTCCACTAAATGTCAGAATGCTAAGCTTAGAATCAAATAGGTCTTTTGATGGTTGTAATGTAGGCTAAGGGACGGGTAGGACTATTTTGGCCAGAAATAGTGACTATGTTCCTAAGCGCTTTAATACATCACATTGTATCATTAACACTTTTCTTTCAAACAACCTTTCTACTTTCTTTTATTCTACCACTCTTTTTCTCCTCTTTTGTTTTTCAATTTTAAACATAACTAACTTTTCAGTTTTCCTTTCCTTTTTCTTTTGATAACATACCTCTTATGATAGCACTTTCTTTTTCATAACTCATTCAAGCACCAATGCATTCTAAAGCATCATACTCACCCAATTTCCTCTTATTTTGTCACATGACTTTTTCACTTTAAAGCACTTAGGAATTTGGATCAAATTATGGTCTTGAAAAAAATGGATTAGGCTTACATACGAGGTTTGTCAAAGAAAATAGGCTAAAGGCTCAAAAGGGTTTAACTAGGATGATGTCCATGGGTAGGTAAAAAGAAGGTAACTAATCATAGGTTGCCAAAGAAATGCCTAAATTATCTCCTAGACTTGCACTCTTTATTTTCGCTTTACATACATACCAGGCAAGTTCTAGCATCAGCCACAAGCACAAAATATACTATTATCTCACACACACAAGGCACATGGTCGACTTTATTGGGAGTAGTATAGACTCTTGAACCAACAGATGAAGGAATTAAATCAAACAATATCACATAGTGAGTCACAATTAGAGCCTAAATGTCTCAATAGTCATGATTTTAGCACAAACTCTTGTCATAATCTCATGCTGCCTATTAGAATAATTTCATGCGAAGTTAAAAAATTTTTACTACTAAAAATGAAAAAAAAAACGAAACAAAAACAAAGCAAACAAGCATAGATGCGAGTAGAGAAGTATAGTATGCAATACCACCACCCCACACTTATTCGGGACACTGTCCTCATTGGAAAATAAATACGAAGAACCTGGTCAGTCGGACTCTTCCTCAATGTCGGGGGTCATACCCCCTTCATCGGAGTCGTCGTCATTAGAATTCTCCTCCATGTCAGAGTCTGACATTCGTCGATCATCATCGGTCGGCACGTCGTCACCGAGAGGTTCCTCAAAGTATGTACCTACTCCACACATCTCCCATGCATGAATATTCATTGGATAGTCATGGTCCAGCTGTTGGAGCTCTGCAGCAGTGGGAACACGACCTCCAATCATCATTGTAAACCTCATCATGCCGTACATATGGCGGGAGAAACTCTCATCCCGAGCATGTCTCTCTGCCGTAGTAAGGTTGGTGCCATGTGTTGATTCAGCATCTTTGACCTTTGTGAGGTCAACCTTCTTCGGATTTTGTGGGAGTTTATGGTCAGCTGGTTCCTCTTCGATGTCTTCCTTTCTCAAGATTGCATTCAATAGATTGCCGAAGCTGAAATGGGACCGCTTGTGTAGCCTAGCCTTTCGCATTGTGGATCGAATGATTGTCCCAATGTTGATAGGGACATTCGTCATCAATGCGTATACCAAACACACTCTATCTCTTGTTATTTTTGTGTATTGCATCCCTGGAATGAGGCAACATTTGACCATACGCAACCATACCCTTGCTTCCCTATTCAAAGAAGCATATGGGAAAGTGTTGTGTCGACCAGTGTCCTTGTGTCTACTCCAGCGTGCCATGGATCTTGTTCCACAGAGTGTGTGTCGAATTTCTCTATAAGGAGGTCTGCTGTACAGCTCTTTGAATGGTGTTGGATCGACTGAAGTCAAGCCAAGAAAGGAGTTGAAGAAATCCGCATTGAGTTGTAACACTTGGCCCCGAATCTTGACTTCGCTGCCTGTGGTTTTCGGCGACCAGTTGGCATAAAATTCTCTTGTCAAATCAAGATTACATTCTCCCATGTCGCGGAAGATGAAATCCAGATTTAATGCCATGATCTTCGCCAACATGCGCGACTCCTTCTTCGCTAGGCTTTCCTTGTTTATCAAGTCGACATGGACATATTTTCTTTCCTTGTTGTTCCTATACCATTCTTTGGCTTCCTCCTCAAGAACCCATTTTATTCCAAACATTCGGCGTGGTAATTGCATTGAGGATGATTCTCCTTGCTCCTTGCGGCCTCTTTTCTTGCCCTTTTGGGAAGTGGTAGCCTTCTTCTTGCCTTGTATCGCTTTGGGTGCCATTGTACCTGAGACTTGAAATAGAGTTCACGTTAGCACAATCTCAATGGATACAATCTATACATAAGCAGTAGGGGTACCACCCCACACTTAGTTTGTTGATACGAATTAGTGAAGTGAAAGTGGTCGATTACTTAGACTTCATCGACATACGTTGTAGGAGCTATATTCCAACAAGAAAAATAGAGATGTATCACTTCTTGCAACCTTTGCAATACTTTCATGTTAGGTATATCAAGACTTCTACATAGGGATTACATCATGGTATAGTTTCTATCAATAATCACAATCGCCTATGTCGGTGGGCAACTATAAGTCTTATTCCGATGAACGGGACATTCTAACATGTAAGTATTCAAGTGACAAGAGTATGCAATGTTCATGACTGTAGCAATTCCGCAAGTAGCATAACAATGCATCAAAATGAAATTCAAGTCGGAAACAAGTTAAGAGTATCCTAACGTTCATGTTCACTCACTTGGTTTTGTATCAACAATTCAAACACATTAACATCACCAATATTTCTTCAAGATGTAGAAATTCATAATAGACATAGCAACGTACCACTTACGAAAAATAGATGAAGAACAAAAGAGTACTTACGTGATTGAAGCCTTTGGAGATGTTCTTGTGAAGTGGGAGAGCAAAAAGAAAAGTTTTGAGATGATTTGGAGAGTATGTGCGGCGCCTAGGTCAAGTTTTCAATGTGTTTATGTTTCAAGACTAAGTCTCCTTTATATAGGAAAAGAATGGGTCGGGTTTTGACCCATTTAAAATCGGTTTTGGAGACAAAAAGTGACCATAGGCGGCGCCTTTAGCTTTGCCTATGGTGACCATAGGCGGCGCCTAATGCAAAGCCTATGGTGAGCATAGGCGGCGCCTAGTGCAATGCCTTTAGTGACCATAGGCGGCGCCTTTAGCATGGCATATGAGATTCAGAGACCAAATGCTATAGCATAGGCGGCGCCTATGCTATGGCATACTTGAGCATGGGCGGCGCCTATGCTATAGCACACTAGATTCCGAGATCTTATGCTATAGTATAGGCCATGCCTTGTTCGTGGCCTAGTTTTACCTAGGCCTAGCCTTGCTCGATGCCTATTTTGTCATGAGCAATTCTCAATCCATAGCCTTATGCATCTTAATTCCTAACTTACCACCTTTACCATGCAATACGTCCAAATCGAGATTTGAAACCAATCTCCTCATTTTACACCTCTTGCACCTACATTTGCTCAAAAACAATAAAAACGATTAGAACGATGGGTTGCCTCCCATCAAGCGCCTTAGTTTTGGTCGTGGCACGACTCTTATTTTTGGATTTTTATTTATCAAAAGCAAAACACATACTAAAACGAAATGAACAATGAAAAAAATGATAAACGATAAACGATGGGTTGCCTCCCATCTAGCGCTTGATTTATTGTCGCAGCACGACATAGTTACCTCGAGTACTTAGACTTCATCGAGATAAGTGATGGCCATGAAGTTTATTGAATCAAGAGGACCGATATACGGTTTCACACGTTGGCCATTCACTTTGAAGATAACACCATTATTATCTTCCAATTCAACTACTCCAGACGAGTAGACTTGTATAACTTTGTATGGACCAGACCACTTGGACTTTAACTTACCTGGGAAGAGTTTCAATCTGGAGTTGAAGAGAAGTACCATGTCATCCTTTTGAAAGTTTCGACGAACAATCCGCTGATCATGATACTTTTTCATCCGCTCCTTGTATAGGTATGATCTTTCATAAGCATGGAGACAGAATTCATCCATCTCGTTCAGTTGCTCCATCCTCAGCTTCATTGCATCATCCCAATTCAAATTCAATCGCTTCAGCGCCCACAATGCCTTGTGCTCGAGCTCAATGGGTAAGTGACAAGCCTTCCCATAAACTAGTTGATAAGGGGACATGCCAATTGGTGTTTTGAATGCAGTACAGTACGCCCATAGTGCATCGTCCAGCTTCCGAGACCAATCCTTCCTATTAGCATTTACCGTCTTCGCAAGGATTTGCTTGATCTCTCGATTGGAAACCTCTACCTGTCCACTAGTTTGTGGGTGATAAGGCGTGGCTACCTTGTGTTGCTTGACCCCATATTTTGCCAACACGGACTTGAATAGCTTGTTGCAAAAGTGAGATCCTCCATCGCTTATGATAGTACGTGGTACTCCAAAGCGAGAGAAGATATTCCTCTTCAAGAACGCTACAACACGCTTTCCCTCATTGTCGGCCAACGCTACAGCTTCAACCCATTTTGAGACATAATCCACAGCAACTAAGATGAACTTCATTCCAAATGAATTTACGAATGGACCCATGAAATCAATACCCCATACGTCAAAGAGCTCTACTTCAAGGATTTTCGACATGGGCATCTCATGGTGTTTTGAAATAGCACCTTGTCGCTGACATTGGTCGCATCTTCTAACAAAGTCGTAGGCATCTCTAAATATCGAAGGCCAATAGTATCCGCTTTGCAATACCTTTCTTGCTGTCCGATTACCTGCGTGATGTCCCCCCACTTGGGAAGTGTGGCATGCTTCCAATATATTTGGCACCTCTTCATGGGATATACATCGTCGGATAACACCATCCGCGCATCATCGAAACAAATATGGCTCATCCCAAAAGTAGTGTTGTACATCATGCATAAACTTCCTCTTTTGATGGTAAGATAAATTTGCAGGTATCATATTACTCACCACAAAGTTTGCAAAGTCGGCATACCATGGTAACTCTTCTATTATCGTGGATAAGATCTCCTCATCAGGGAATGCATCATCAATCTCGATTTCAGGTTGCGCCACATGCTCGTTCTCGAGTCTAGAGAGATGGTCGGCCACTTGGTTCTCGCAACCTCTTCTATCTTTAACTTCGAAATCAAACTCTTGCAGCAGCAATACCCATCGAATTAGTCTTGGTTTTGCATCCTTCTTTGTCATTAGATACCTAAGAGCTGCATGGTCTGTATGAACGATCACCTTAGTACCCAATAGGTAGGCACAAAACTTCTCAAACGCATACACAACCGCAAGGAGCTCTTGTTCAGTAATAGTGTAGTTCCTTTGGGCTTCATTTAGGACCATACTCGCATAGTAGATAGGATGAAATAACTTCTCCTTTCTCTGACCAAGTATAGCACCAACGGCTACACCACTAGCGTCACACATGACCTCAAACGGGAGAGACCAATCTGGTGCTACCATGATAGGGGCTTTAATGAGTTTTCCTTTGAGGCATTCGAATGCCTTCAAGAAATTGTCATTGAAGTCAAACTTTGCATCTTTCTCCAAGAGTTTGCACAATGGACTAGCAATTTTGGAGAAGTCTTTGATGAACCGACGATAGAAACCTGCATGGCCGAGAAAACTACGAACACCCTTCGCCAAAATTAGAGGCGGTAGCTTCTCAATGACTTCAATTGTCGCTCGATCAACCTCGATTCCTCTTTCGGAGATTTTGTGCCCAAGAACAATACCTTCTTTTACCATGAAGTGGCACTTTTCCCAATTCAGCACTAGGTTGAATTCTACACATCTTTGCAACGCCATACTTAGGTTTGTCAAGCACGCTTCAAAAGTCTCACCAACAACTGAAAAATCATCCATGAATACCTCCAAAGTGTCTTCAACCATATCAGAAAAAATGGACATCATACAGCGTTGAAAGGTGGCTGGTGCGTTACATAGCCCGAATGGCATACGCTTGAAGGCAAACGTACCATATGGGCATGTAAACGTTGTCTTCTCTTGGTCTTCGGAAGCAATACAAATCTGATTATAGCCTGAATAACCGTCTAAGAAACAAAACCATCCTTTCCCTGCTAATCGATCTAGCATTTGGTCCATAAATGGCATTGGAAAGTGATCTTTGAGCGTCCAAGAATTCAGCTTCCGGTAGTCCATGCATACTCTCCATCCAGTGACGGGTCTGAGTGGAATAAGTTCATTTTTCTCATTTGCGACCACCGTCATGCCCCCTTTCTTGGGAACACATTGTACCGGGCTTACCCATGTACTATCAGAGATTGGATACACAACCCCTGTGTCTAACCACTTGATAATTTCTTTCTTCACCACTTCTTGCATAGGTGGGTTTAGACGTCTTTGATGCTCAATGGTTGGTTTGTAATTTTCTTCAAGCTGAATCTTGTGAGTACAAATCCCAGGTGGAATACCAATAATATCCGCAATGGTCCATCCAATGGCTCTAATATACTTCCGTAGAATAGTAATAAGAGCTGCAACTTGTTGCTCACCCAAATCTGCTGCCACAATGACTGGAAGTGTGCTTCCGCTTCCTAAGAATGCATACTTTAAATGACTTGGCAGCTCCTTCAATTCTAACGTGGGTGGCTCATCAATAGATGGCTTAGCTGGTGGGGTGGGTCGATTTTTGAGATCAAGGTCCAGCTTCTTGGGAGCATAGCGATATGTCCCTAATCCTGATAGAGCACAAATAGCTTCTTTGCAATTTTCAGCATCCTTACTCTCTCCATTCATGAGCACAACCGCCAAAGGGTCAACAATGATTTGCTCTTCTTTAAGTAATTCTTTCGGATCATCAAAGAAAACATCAGCCACCGAGAATACACTCGGATCTTTGGGTTGCTTCACTGATTTGCAAACATCAAAGCGAACCACTTCGTCATTTATTCGGAATGAAAGCTCATTAGCTCTCAAATCAATGAGCACACTTCCTGTAGCAAGGAAAGGGCGTCCCAAGATTATGGGAACCTCTGAGTCTGCTTCACAATCCAAAATAACAAAGTCTGCTGGAAAGATGAATGAAGAAACCTTTACCAAGACATCACATAGGATACCAACAGGTCGTTTTACCGACCTATCCGCCATGACGAGCCTCATATTGGTTGGAGTAGGATCACCCAACCCCAACTTTTTATAGATAGATAATGGCATCAAATTGATGCTGGCTCCTAAATCACATAATGCTTTGGCAAAATTCAAAGATCCAACGGTGCAAGGAATAGTGAAAGCTCCGGGGTCAACCTTCTTCTGAGCTATTGATCGGGTAGAGATTGCGCTGCAGTGATGGACATCATCTTTCAACTCATAACTTGCTGCCCGCTTCTTTGTTAAAAGATCCTTCATAAATTTCGCATACCCAGGCATTTGTTCAAGTGCTTCCACCAATGGAACATTAATGGTCAGCTGCTTTAACATAGTCATAAATTTGCTGAACTTCGTATCATCCGCCACCTTCTTCAATCTTTGGGGAAAAGGTGGTGGTGGGTATGGAATTTTTCTCTCCACGGCTTTCTTCTCCTCTTGCTTCCGTTTTTCAGTTTTTTCAGGCTGCATGTCGTGAGGAGTGACGTTAAGGACGGTAGGATTAGCTGCTGCGACATCTTCCCCTTTCGCCTTATCATCAATTTCCGCTTCTTCGTCAACCACTTGCTTGCCTTTTTATGAAGTTTCCAGCACCTTACCACTTCAGGTAGTGATGGCCATGCATGGCCCATCTTTCCTTGGGTTTTGCACAGTATCGCTAGGTAAAGTGCCAGCCTTTCTTTGATTGAGTGCTGCTGAAAGTTGGCTCAATTGCTGCTCTATTTTCTTGATTGAAGTGGAATGAGAATCAACTAATTGCTTCATAGAGGACAAATCATTTATTACCTCTGTTACTCCTGCGCTCGTTTCTTCCACTCCTTTCAGTAATTTAGCCATCATGTCTTCCATACTTCCAGAACTAGATGTGGTGGTGTCACGTCTTCCAGGGGGAACATACACACCACTATTGTCATTCTTGTTCTTCCAACTACTTTGGTCCTTGTTTCCAAATTTCTCATAGTAGTTCCGACCTTGGTTTCCTTGGGCATTGCCTCGGAAACCCCCCTGATTGTTTAAGTAGTTGGATTCCTCTTCCGAATCAAATTCGTCTCTTCCTTTTGACGCAACATCTTTCACGTTTTTGGTCTTCCCTGATAATAAATGCTTTGTAAGAAGATCCACTTGTGTTTTCATGTGCGCCATATCTTGATCACATTCTTCTTCTCTTCTCCTTTGGTCTGCAGTCATGCCTATAGATAAAGTGGGGCTTGCTACCTTAGAATCCCTGGTATGCCAAGCTTTACTTTGCTTCGTCATACGATCTAGCATATTGCTTGCTTGACCAAAGGTGAGATCCATAAAAGATCCTCCGACCGCATTATCCACCACTGGTTTAGTTATTGAATTCAAGGCTCTATATAGTATCTCCATTAGGTGAATATTAGTCATGTGATGGTTTGGGCACCTCATTAGCTTCGTCTTGAACCTCTCCCATGTTTCATGAAGGGCTTCAGTTGGAAGCTGACGAAAGTTGCTGATTTCATCTCTCAATTGTGCTCTTTTGGATGGCGGAAAGAATCTTTCGAGGAAAGCGTCTCTCAATTGCCTCCAATTTGTAATAGAATCAGGAGTCAGCCCATTCAACCATAGAGTTGCCTCCCCAGATAGAGACAATGGAAATAAGCGTAATCGAATTGCATTCTGACCAACTCCAGGATTGTCAAACGACTTGCATGTAGAAATAAAGTTGATGAGATGCATATTCGGATCATCGCCTGCTAGTTCACCAAATAATCCCTTGAGTTGCAATAACTGAATCATGGTGCTTGTGATGTTGAACTTGGCTCCTGTGGCTCCGGCTCCATCAAGATCATCATCATCATCGTCAAAAGCTGGTTGCATAGCTTGGCGTTCAGGCCTAAACCTAGCTTGATGATCTCTTCTGTTGGCAGGTGTTGCGATCTCAGCGGAATGCCTAGGGTTTAGTAGCTCGTCATCACCTAGATCTTCATCGTCAGGATTTGTTGCTCGCCCAGGGTTATCAATATTCTGTTGATGCACTTGAGCGGCGGCTAGTGCAGCTAGTCTCGCCTGTTCCTGTTGAGCAGCCATCCTTTCAATTGCGTGTTGTGCCTCCATTCTGCCAATACGTTGTGGTTCAGGATTGATAGGTAATAACGGTTGACCAGAACTTCGGGTATGGGGCATGCACTGAATAAAAACCTGCAGTAAACAAAAACAAAAACTAAAAGTAAAAGTACGAGAATCTTTGACCAAAGGGTCTAGTAGTTATTACGAACTTAATTGACACTTGTATTCCCCGACAACGGCGCCAATTTTTGATAACGCTCAATCTACAGCTCTCGTAGGAGTGTAAAGCGGCCGTTAGCAAATATAGAACCCAACCTGGGTTGGGTATCGATCCCACAGGGAATAGCTTGGTCAACAAGTAAGCAACGATTACTAGACTTTTAGTGCAAGTCTCGTAAGAAGGGAGGATTCTTGTTGTGCAAGTAATGTAACCAAATAGTAGCTAAAAATGGCAATAGCAAAGTAAAAAGAGAAAGAATGTTTAGTAGGTTGTGAAACAATGAGAATTGAGGAGTTGGGGTTATGTCCACCTTCTGAGTTATACGTCTCTATTGACTATGAGTGTGTTGAATTCAGACATGCATATGCTTATAGAGAATTGTATTCGATGGTAAATCCAGGCGTCATTCGACCTATTCGAGGATTATTTCACTTTAACTCTTTCGAGCTTAAAGCGTGTCTAACGGTACGAATTCTCCAAGAGGTTAATCCAGTTACGGCACTAACTTTTTAATAGGGGATGGGACCCTACTACCTTGACATTATCTCTTTTCCAGACAGATAACCTTTTTTTCGAACAAGTTAAATGTTATACTGGCGTATTCTTGCGTTTGCAACCACAAAGAATTTAGATTAAGATGAAGAGAATAATGATATAAGCAATATACGTGTCACGAATTCACAAACTCATAGCAATAGATAGTATCTCATATGGCTTCCATAACCCCAACAGAGAAGTTTAGTTACCCATGAGTGCGAAGGAAATCACAATAGACATTGTTATTATACCACAATAAATATTTCGTGTAGCAAAGTGTGGTAGGCGTTAGGCGTGAATTTCTTGCAAAGTAACGTTTCTCTTGTTGCGGAAATTAAGAATTGATTAGATGAATAGAAGAAGAATAAAAAGTAGAATTAATTGTATGAATGGAGAATGTAAGAGTGTGTTTGTGGAATGGTGAATGTATCAAAATCTCTAGTAGAATAGGGTATTTATAACACCCATATCCTATTCCTACTAAGCTAATGAAATGCTTAACCAAATCCTACTAAGCTAATGAAATACTTAACCCAATTGTACTAGGTTAATGTATCATTATCCTAATCCTAATAAGCTAATGAAATACTTAACTCAATTGTACTAGGTTAATGTATCATTATCCTAATCCTAATAAATTACTGCTAGTCCCCAAAGTCTTCAAAAATGTTGTTTTAGCCCGACCTATCAGCCATCACGAGCCTCATATTGGTTGGTGTCGGATCACCTAACCCCAACTTCTTGTAGACGGATAGTGGCATCAAATTGATTCTAGCACCCAGATCGCACAATGCCTTTGCAAAATTCATAGATCCAACCGTGCAAGGAATAGTGAAAGCACCAGGGTCTGCCTTCTTCTGTACTAAGGACCTTGTGGCAATTGCATTACAATGATGAATATTATCTGCCGGCTCATAGCTTACTGCCCGCTTCTTTGTCAATAGGTCCTTCATGAATTTAGCGTACCCAGGCATCTTTTCTAGCGCCTCTACCAACGGAACATTAATGGTCAGCTGCTTCAACATGGTCATGAATTTGCTGAACTTTGTATCATCCGCCACCTTCTTCAATCTTTGAGGAAAAGGTGGTGGTGGGTATGGAATTGTTCTCTCCATAGCTTTCTTCTCCTCTTGCTTCCGTTTTTCAGCTTTTCCAGGTTGTACGTTGTGAGGAGTGATGTTAAGGACGTTAGGATCGGCTGCTGTGGCATCTTCCCCTTTCGCCTTATCATCAATTTCCGCTTCTTCGTCAACCACTTGCTTGCCTTTTTCTGAAGTTTCCAGCACCTTACCACCTCGGGTAGTGATGGCCATGCATGACCCATCATTCCTTGGGTTTTGCACAGTATCGCTAGGTAAAGTGCCAGCCTTTCTTTGATTGAGTGCTGCTGAAAGTTGGCTCAATTGCTGCTCTATTTGCTTGATTGAAGTGGAATGAGAATCAACTAGTTGTTTCATGGAGGACAAATCATTAATTACCTCAGTAACTCCCGCGCTTGTTGCTTCCACTCCTTTCAATAATTTAGCCATCATGTCTTCCATACTTCCAGAACTAGATGTGGTGGTGTCACGTCTTCCAGGGGGAACATACACACCACTATTGTCATTCTTGTTCTTCCAACTACCTTGGTCCTTGTTTCCAAATTTCTCATAGTAGTTCCGACCTTGGTTTACTTGGGCATTGCCTCGGAAACCCCCCTGATTACTCAAGTAGTTGGCTTCTTCCTCCAAATCAGATTCGTCTCTTCTATGTGCGACAATGGCTTTAACTTTTTCGGTCTTCCCTGATAATAGATGCTTTGTGAGAAGATCCACTTGTGTTTTCATGTGCACCATATCTTGGTCGCGTTCGTCTTGTCTACGCCTCTTCTCTGTGGTCATGCCAATAGATAAAGTGGAGCTTGCTACCTCGGAATCCCTGGTATGCCAAGCTCTACTTTGTTTCGTCATGCGATCTAGCATATTGCTTGCTTGACCAAAGGTGAGGTCCATAAAAGATCCTCCAGCTGCGTTATCCACCACTGGTTTAGTTATTGAATTCAAGGCTCTGTATAGTATCTCCATTAGGTGAACATTAGTCATATGATGGTTTGGACACCTCGCTAGCTTTGTCTTGAACCTCTCCCATGTTTCATGAAGAGCTTCAGTGGGAAGCTGACGAAAGTTGCTGATTTCATCTCTCAATTGTGCTCTTTTGGATGGCGGAAAGAATCTTTCTAGGAAAGCGTCTCTCAATTGCCTCCAATTTGTAATAGAATCAGGAGTCAGCCCATTCAACCATAGTGTTGCCTCCCCAGACAGAGACAATGAAAATAGACGTAATCGAATTGCATTCTGACCAACACCAGGATTGTCAAAAGACTTGCATGTAGAAATAAAGTTGATGAGATGCATATTCGGATCATCGCCTGCTAGTCCACCAAATAATCCCTTGAGTTGCAATAACTGAATCATGGTGCTTGTGATGTTGAACTTGGCTCCGGGCGCTAATGGTGGTGGAATTATAGCTCCAGTGGCTCCGGCTCCATCAAGATCATCATCATCATCATCGAATGGTATTTCACGTTGTACATCCATTGATGCACTGAACAAAAACCTGCAGTAAACAAAAACGAAAACTAAAAGTAAAAGTACGAGAGTCTTTGACCAAAGGGTCTAGTAATTATTACGAACTTAATTGACACTTGTATTCCCCGGCAACGGCGCCAATTTTTGATAACGCTCAATCTACAACTCTCGTTTGAGTGTAAAACGGTCGTTAGCAAATATAGAACCCAACTTGGGTTGGGTGTCGATCCCACAGGGAATAGCTTGGCCAACAAGTAAGTAAAATTACTAAAATTTTGGTGCAAGTCTCGTAAGAAGGGGGGATTCTTGTTTTGCAAGTAATGTAAACAAAAGCTGAAAATAATAAAGTAAAAAAAGAGAGATTGTTACGTTGGTTGTAAACAATGAGAATTGAAGCGTTGGGGTTATGTCCACCTTCTGAGGTATACGTCTCTATTGGCTATGAGTGTGTAGAATTCTGTCATGCAATTGCTTATAGAGAATTGTAGTCGATGGTAAATCCAAGCGTCTCTCGACCTAAACAAGGACTATTTCACTTTAACTCTCTCGAGCTTAAAGCGTATCTAACGGTACGAATTCTCCAAGAGGTTAGTCCAGTTACGGCACTAGCTTTTTAATAGGAAAGGGTGTCCTACTACCTTGACATTATCTCTTTTCCAGACAAATAACTTTTCTCTCGAACAAGTTAAATGTTAGACTGGCGTATTCTTGCGTTTGCAACCGCAAAGAATGTAGATTAAGATGAAGAGAATAATGATATAAGCAATATACGTGCCTCGAACTCACAAACTCACAGCAATAGATAGTATCTCATACGGCTTCCATAACCCCAACAGAGAAGTTTAGTTACCCATGAATGCGAAGGAAATCACGATTGACATTGTTATTATATCACGATATTGAGTAATGGCGTGTAGATCAAGTGATAGGCGTGAGGCGTGATTCCTTAGCAAGTAACGATTCTCTTGTTGTGGAATTTAAGAATAGAAGAGTAGAAGAAGAAAAATATAATTAATGAAAAGATTAGAAGAGTTGTAGAGTAATAGAATTGAATTGTAAGATGAGAAGTTAAGAAGATGTTAGAAGATGTAAAAAGATGATAGAAGATGTAAGAAGGTGTTCTAAAATCTCTAGCATGATAGGGTATTTATAATACCCATATCCTACTCCTACTAAGCTAATGAAATAAATAACCAAATCCTACTAGACTAATGAAATCCTTAACCCAAATGTACTAGGTTAAGGTAACATTATCATAATCCTCATAAAATAATGAAATACATAACCTAATTGCACTAGGTTAATGTATCATTGTCAAAATCCAGCTTTGTGTCTGTAAGTCCCCAAAGTCTTCAGAATTGCTGTTTTAGCCCGGGATAGATTTTCCATGCAGCAGTTTTGGTCCTTTAGGCGTCCCACTTCCTTCTCCTTCGTTCGTGAGCTTTCTTTTGCGTCAAGTTAGCCATAAAATGCTGTATTTTGCATCATTTATACCTGAAACTTTCCTAGTCATGTTCGTTAGCTCATTTACGGGAAAAAGGACTAAAAGTGCATGAAATATATAATTTGTTCTCAAAACTAGGCTAAAATATGGGCAAAATATATTGATATAAGCGTGTAAATCCGCCTATCATCACTAAGCTAATGAAATACTTAACCCAATTGTACTAGGTTAATGTATCATTATCCTAATCCTAATAAGCTAATGAAATACTTAACCCAATTGTACTAGGTTAATGTATCATTATCCTAATCCTAATAAATTACTGCTAGTCCCCAAAGTCTTCAGAAATGTTGTTTTAGCCCGGGATAGAATTTTCATGCGCCATCTTTAGTCCTTGGCGTCCAAGATTGGCTTTTCTCCTTTCGTGAAGCTTTCTTTGGCGTCAAGTTATCCATGAAATGCTGAATTCTGCATCATTTATACCTGAAACTTTGCTAATCATGTTCGTTAGCTCACTTACAGGAAAAAGGACTAAAAGTGCATGAAATATATAATTTGTTCTCAAAACTAGGCTAAAATATGGGCAGAATATAGTGCTATAGGCGTGTAAATTCGCCTATCATCAGTAATCCAAAAAGCAGAATAGATGTCTACTTGCAATCTTTGATCGGTGAACTTCAAATTTTATGGTATGAGGGGATTGAAACTTGGGACATCTCACTTAAACAGAATTTCAATCTGCGTGCATATCTAATGTGGATTGTTAATGATTTTCCTGTTTATGGAATGTTGTCTGGGTGGATGACAGCTGAAAAACTGGCTTGTCCATACTGCATAGAAAAAATAAAATCTTTCACATTGAGACATGGCCGAAAAACATGGTTTGATTGTCATCACTGTTTCTTGCCACCTGATCATGAATTTAGGAGACTCAAGAATGCATTCAAAAGGAATAGAAGGGAATACGATGGTTCACCTCCAAGGCTGTCTGGTCATGACATATAGGAGATAGTTCAGGATTTGCCTAAAGCCAGCGAATAACCATTATACAGGCTTGATGGATATGACGTTTTGCATAACTTGACTAAGTAGAGTATATTTTGGCAGTTAGACTATTGGCCAGATAATTTACTTAGAAATAATGTTGATGTCATGCATAGGTGGATGCATTCATTCGAACGGTACCAATTGCAACATATTTAAATTCATACATATTTTTTTTAAATATAGTAAACATCTAATCTTAAGATTGTGCAGGGCAATTGGAAAATTGAAAAGGGGTCCCAAAAACAAACATAGGGTGGAAGGCTCTATAGTTAAGGCATATCTTGCAAGAGAAACATCTCAATTTTGTTTATTCTACTTTCGTGATGAAGTTTCTTGTTCAAGAAACTGACCGAATCGTCATCAGGACGATGTGAATGAGCCTCATTAACAACCGATTTCAATTTTCAACCAATCTGGTTGTAAGGCTAAAAAGACCATACGTCGCCGGCTCACTCCCACGGAGCCCAAATCAGCAACTTTGTATGTCTTGCTAAATTTTCCGAAAGTTGAGCCCTTTCTGAAGTAAGGAGATTAACATATCTTATTTGTTTACTCATCCCCTTAAAGAAACTAATTGTGTTTCGCATGTTGGATCTTCAGTTCATTTAAGACTCAATTCCACGAAAATCAAATGTATTCATCCTTTGCAACATGGTTTACATATGAGGTTCATAAGTGTATTAATATTTCTACAAATTTTAAATATTTACACATTCCTCAACTAACATATATATAATATATATGTATAATATTTTTAGGTACACCAGTCACCAAATGCAGCCGCATACAATCGAATCTTGAGAGATATTTTTTTGGGTCCAGTTGAAGCTGAAGCTCATGCAATGTCTCATTACATTTTAAATTGGTTTAAATTTTCTACCGAACAACACTCCAGAACAAGGAAAACAAACAATAGTGGTGTTTGGGTTAAGGGTGATGATGATGTTGATTACTTTGGCATTATACACGAGATCTTAGAACTGGAGTATGCTGGTTTTCCAATAAAAAAAATTATCCTCTTTTGATGTAAGTGGTTTGATCCAAGCACAAGAGGCACAAGAGTACATAAGGAGCATAACATCATTGAAGTGAAGCACAATAGGTCGTATCCTGTTTATGATCCATTTGTTCTAGCGCAAAATGCTAAACAAGTGTATTATGATCCTTATCCGTTGCGCAGTGATAAGTCTGATTGGTGGGCTGTAATCAAAACAAAACCTCTAGGATGGGTGGAAGTTGAGAATGTGCTGGAGACTGCATATCAAAATGAAATGCAGATTGATCACCAGCTAGTGGACGTTGACTTAGTGGACAGTTTGAATCACCCGGAAAGTATATTTGAAGAAGTTAATATTGCGGAAGAAGAGGCTGAGTGGGTAGGAGATGAGGAAACTTCTGAAGAAGGTGAAAGGTTTAGTGGAGAGTCTTCAGAAGAGGAGGATTAGTTGTGTAGGTTGTATTTATTATGTATTGATGTCTTTATGCTTTGTACTATATATTTACCTTTATGTTTCTTGTTTAATATTGATATGTAATATACTGTTTAAGATTGTTGTTTTCACTTTTTCATAATTTATATAGCAATAAAAATATTCTTGTCTATCTCGTGTTGTTGGAGCGATTTGAAATGTGAATTAGTAACTTGAAATTAGTTACTAGGAATGTTTTCTTATATATTTATTTTGTAGGAACTAACTACTTGTTAACTTTACATAATTTAGATGTCAGGTAGAGATGACAAAGGTAAGAGAAAAGTTGATCTTACGAAACCAAAAAAATATAAGACAACTTTCGCCTTATAGACGACCGACAGGTATTCATATTTCTGAAGGTTGATTTGCTGACGCGACAGCACGACCCTCATATTCTAGGTCGTCTTAGCATTCGGTTCCTACTCCTACACATGTGGGGACACTTCATGGATCTACACTGGCCCAATCTGCTCTTATCATCGTGCCATGCCATCACAGTACTATCAGATGGCCGCTGGCACATCCAGACATCTACCATCATCGATACCCTACTGTAGCAGTCACGCAGCTTTGAACAGTGATTCTGCTGGATCTATTGGGTTATCAGATCTTCAGCATGGAGGCACTCCATCGGGTGCTTCAGATCCACCCACACCAGTGCATCCACCATCACTTGATTCGCAACCAGGAGATAGAGATGATTCTGGGAGGCGTTATCTTGTTTCATATGCGAGAGGGTAAGATTTCTAAATATAATAACATTATTCATTTTTTCATTACTATATTATTATGCTCTATGAAATTACTATTTGATCTTATGTTGTAGGTTTAGGCCGGATGCTGAAATTGGAAAAGTTGCAAGAAAATACATTTGTCAGAACTTTAACGGCTACTGAACCAGTTGGCAAAAGGTTCCAGAAATTGACAGGGAAAGAATGTTTCAAGAATTTAATGTAAGGATTTAACTTATCGACTACTTAAAACTTTGTTAGAATAAAAGATTGAATATTATATTTTTGTTTTTGTTGTAGAAATTTTACAGGTGGGATGATGTGAATGCATATCTTATAAAGAGGAACTTTTTCAGAAGATGTAGATCCAGATTAACGATCTGTTGAATTATGCCCGAACCAACTTGGTACGACCTGACTGGATTAGTGAAACCTTATGACAACAGTATATTCGCCATTGGAATAGCGAAGAATACCAATTACTAAGGAAAACGGAAAGAAAGCCCGAGCATCATCCAAGGGTGGCTTCCTACATACTGCGGATGCCAAAAGTGTAATTGCTGTGGAGGAAAAAATGGTATGTAACTTTTACAGATTTAATTATTTTTTTCTATTTAAATTTTTTATTATTTAAACATTGATAATTTTTTCATATGCAGGAAAAAAAAAGGGTAGGAGCATACCATACGATGAGCTATTCGAGGAGACTCATCTGAAAAAAAAAAAGAGCCTGACTGATGAAGATGTCTGGGTTGAACCTCGTGCAAAAGATGCCCATGTAAGAAATAAATGTTGAATTTATGAATCTTTTTCTCAAAGTTGATATTATTCAATTATAAGTAATTTAATACTTTTTGACTTTTAGTTTTAACTTTACTTTGAATATAAGACAAATACACGCAGCTCGTTAGTGAGTATCGTAGTACTCAACCTCATAAAAGTCAGGGTGACCCACTACCCCAACATGTAGAAGAAGAGTTATGGGAAAAAGTTGTGGGTCCTGCAGTTAGAGGCCATTGCTACGGATATCACAGAAAATCTTTTAGCGAGAATATTAGGTGTTCGTCCGGCCCTGCATACTCTAGCTCTTCAGTTGATAGAGAAACCATTGAAAGACTAGAAAATACGATTTCTAAACTCACTGAAGAGCTTGCTGAACACAGAGAGAGGGCGTAGAAGAAGGAGGAGGAAACATCATCACAAATTAGGATGCTGCAGGAGCAGTTTAGCTCTTTCATTCAGACTGCAGGGATTATTCCTCCGTGTCCTGGTGATGCAGTTTGGGCTGCAAAAGGTCTACGCCCCCTGAATTATATCAGCACAAATGAGGATATGGAAGACGAGGACGAATTCGATGAAAATGACTTTTAGTTTTTTGACTTTTGTATGTGTTCTACTTTGAATTTAGATATTTTGTTGTAGTTTGTACACTTTTGAAACTATTGTTGTAGTTTTTACACTTTTACTTTTGTTAGACATTTTGTATGTGTTGTACACTTTTGAAAGTATTTACATTTGGTTTGTTGTTGCATTGCATGTTGGACCATTTTTTGATTTTTATTTTTTTTAAAAAATACCCAGAAAAACCGACCACAAGTGATCGATTTTTCAATTTTTTTTTTTGCAGAAAACTGATCATTTTTCTAATTAATTAATTAATTAATTAATTTTAAAAAAACCGACAACTTGTGGGCGTTTTTTTTTTAAATATAATCATTTTGGTCAATTTTAATAAAATAATAATGAATTTTAAAATTATATATATATCTTTAAAAAAATTGACCACATGTGGTCGGTTTTTAAAAAACTATCACTACTTTACCGATCACACACTTTGATCGATTTTGTGGTCGATTTTCCCCTTTTGTTTAGTAATGGCAAATGTTGTGGCGGAGAATCTTGCATCTTTTGAAAAGCGCCAACTCAATGGAATAGTGAATACCTCTATGTTTTTTTATTCTTCCCCACTCTTTATTTTGCAAGAACTTCAGGAAAACTTTCATAAATTATGAATTATTCTAATAGTTCCTTGCCTGTAATAAATTACATGTTGTTTCTAATAATCATCCGTTTCTAAGCAAAAAAAAGAAGGCCTGCCTAACAAAATGATAATGAATCATCAAGACTTGAATTGACGAGTAAATTAAACTTACCTCTTGTCAAGGTAAGAGTAAAAGATTTTGGTCAAATGCTGATGAACAATAGAATTTTAGCCACAAATTTCGGTGGTAAATTGTATACATATATAAAATTCGAGCATCCATGACAAAAGTTTTAGCTTCGTGAATATCTCGACAATCATATATAAGGAATTAAGGTACAAATGTAACTTCCATATGGTTTTACCACCCTTCACGACTCCATGAAAAGTAGAACATGTTAGGATTTTTGCCCTGATTTTCTTACTAAAATTAAGTTTTACTTTTTCTCACCCTTCACGACTCCATGAAAAGTAGAACATGTTACGATTTTTACCCTGATTTTCTTACCAAAATTAAGTTTTACTTTTTCTTGGAAAGAAAATAAAAGTAACCATAATTACTTTTACTTTTCTTGAAAGAAAAATATAAATTTTTTTCATATTTGTCAAACCTCTTTCTTGGAGGAAAGATTTTGAAACTCTATAAATAGAAGACTCCCTTCTTATACAATAACACAATAAAATCCACAATGTAGTCCTTAAAGGAGTCTGGTTTAGGGAGAGATTTCTCCCATAGGTTTATATTTTTTTTTAAATATTATTTTTAATATGTAGGTCGTTTGACCAAAATATATTAATAATATGTTTTTAGTATTTGTTTTTCGTTGTCATCTGATTAATCGTCTATATTATTTTCAAACTAAAAGCTTCCGCATGACGCCCTCTCGATTTCGAACCCAAAAAGTGATATCAGAGCTTACGGTTCAAAGGTCCAAAAGTTTGGTGAAACGAGATTAAATAGGTTCAAAGCGGTTTCAAATCAAGATGCAACCAGTTTGGCGATAATGACGATTTTGTGTAACTACATGTGGAGAAAATTGTAAATCATATTTCAATAATCCCGCTGTCACATATTTGAAAATAAAACTCACTTACCCTCCAAAAGGGCTCCAATATTTTTAACCCGAAAAGGGATGATATATTTTAACTCAAAGAGGCTCAATTTTTAAAACATGTCAAACAACAGTGATATATGAAAAATATGTGAAGAACAAAGATTATGCACAAGAAGAAGGAGGATCAAGAATATTTTGCAGAAAATCAAGCCAAAAAGGGAAGATTTATTAGGATTTTCCCCCTGATTTTCTTACTAAAATTAAGTTTTACTTTTTGTTGGAAAGAAAATAAAAGTAACCATAATTACTTTTACTTTTCTTGAAAGGAAAATAATTTTTTTTTCCATATTTGGGAAACCTCTTTCTTGGAGTAAAGGTTTTGGAACTCTCTAAAGAGAAGACCCCTTCTCATACAATAACACAATAAAATCCACAATGTAGTCCTTAAAAGAGTCTGATTTAGGGGGAGATTTATCCTATAGGAGTATGTTTTTTTTAAATATTATTTTTAATATGTAGGTCGCTTGACCAAATTATATTAATAATATGTTTTTAGTATTTGTTTTTCGTTGTCATCTGATTAATCATCTATATGATTTGCAAACTGCTTCCGCATGATGCCCTCTCAATTTCGAACCCAACAGCACAAACAATTCTCCATCTATTGCATGCCATTCAAATCTCCTTCTACCACTTTACTCTCAAATGCTTCAACTAAAATAATAACAACAATGATGATGAACAAAATAAAGAAACTTTGGTGTTTGGACATTTTGTCTTAAACAATTTTTCTCTAAACACACTAAAAATAAGTAATACTCTAATACATAAGAGCAAAAAAGGAAATTCTAAATTGTTAGTATTACTAGTGAACAGATAAGCGCTTCACACGATAATAGCTAAGCCATTATATTTAAAGAATGACCTAATAACAAATTTTTATTAGGTTGATATATTTTTATGTTAGATTGTCAGATGTCATATATTATTTTTTTAATTATTGATACTTCAAGGAAAAGAAAAACTAAATTGAGACACTTAAGTATGAAAATCGAGTGATATAACATCCGAATTAGAGAGCATCGAACAAAAAAAAGATTAGAAAAGTAAGAAAAAGAACCAAAAATGATGAATCATTGGCCAAAATACTATAAGCCAATATGTTCTATTATCAACAAAGTAATAAGTTGAAGATATTTTTCGTTACCCATGACATAGTACATTTCTTGCATTTAACGAAATAGTTAATTTAAAATACTAAAATAAGCAATATATATATATATATATATATCATTCAAACTTCTGTACTTTGCCAAACTAATTAATTTGATAATCTCTCTTGATGGATCTTTCAAGCCCATTAAACTCCCTTCTTTATCTTGATAAACTTGTATCAAATTTAATTAGTTCTCTCTTTGATGAATTTTACACCACCATCAAACTTTCTTCTTCATCTTATGAACTTGTGTTTGACTATTATTACACAAGAAGAAATTCTTAAGAATATTTCTGTGATCATCAAAATGATGATTACCATATTGTCACATGAAAAAGATGTAAAAGAAAAAAAGAATTCGAAAAATACTATTAAAGAGAAGAGGAGAAAATGCAAATGAATATCCAACAACTTTATAGATGATTGGTATTTATAAATGGATTAATATATAAGAATTAAGTAGAATGAAGTTGAGAAGACATGACATTTAAATGGAGAATGCAAATAGATGAAAGTTTTTTTTTATAACTCATGAGATATTATTAGATATAATAACTATGATAGAGTATTTTTTAATTAATATACAAATTGATTAGTGAAAGAATAAATAAAAAAAAGGAGAAAAGAGATAATTAGAAATGGAGGCCATAGAGAGGTGCCACATCACCTCCGCTATGACCTTCTCTTTATATTATATATAGATTTTTTGGGAAAAAGACATGGATTGACCCTTTTCAAAATAATTGACCCATGTTTGGGTCATTGGACATTCATGGCCAGTCGGCCCAAATAAATTTCATGTTATGATAATTTTATAATTGGATAATTTTGCCTCAGGTAGTTCAGTTACAGTTCATATACGATATTGATACAATCCATATACCATGCTGATACAGTTCGTAAAAAAAATAGAGCAACAAATTTATGGGTAAAAATTGCATCATAATTATATGAAATATGCATGTTATATATATGTGTGTGTGTGTAAGATGCATATAGAAATTGTATTTTTATTGTATAGAATGTATCTGTATAAGATTTGTATCAAATTTGTATCCGTACTTTATAAAGTTGCCAACAAATGACTAGAAAATGGAATAAAAATTCAATGGTCATTTTTGTATCAATAGTTTTATCCGAAGTGCAATTTATGTCCTTTTCCCGTATCTTTACGTGTAATATGTACATATTTAAAATATCTTATTAAAATTTAATTTTTGGCCACTTATTTTATTGAAATATCCTCGATTTCAATTGTGTGGTTCACTTGATTGATTTGCCTTATATGATAGATGGCCAAAGCACTTCATTTGTCTTATGGTTTAGTGAGGAAAGTAGAATGAATACTATATGAAGGAAGAAAATGTTTTTTCTTTCTATAATCATTTGAGATTGGTCTTCATTTTACGTCTTTCCAAGTTAGTGCATGCGTTATGACAAAACTAATTTCTTTGTTAGTTGAGGCCTTTGTTTCTTTGGGAGTAGGACGTATTGTAATTGTCCTTCTCTTTTTGTTTATTGAGTGATATGGTTAAGCAGCCAAGAGTTGTCCTTTTATGTAACTTTTTGCTGAAATATAAGGTATCATCAGGTAGTTTAACCCCCCCCCCCCCAAAAAAAAAAAAAAAAAACGATTCACTAATGTAATTAATTGTAAATTAATCTTATCAAATCATTTACAAAGTTGTTTACAACTAAGTAAATAAAAAAAAAAGACAGTATCAACCAAAGCATTAGAAGGTATAACTGAATAAGATTGTGAATTTAAGTGAACTAATAGATTAACAAGCATATTAACTTGAAATTTTCACTTTCAAATAGATAGAATTTTTCAGGTGGATGAATGTTATGAGTTCATGTTATTGAACGACCAAGGTCGTATGAAGATCCATGGGCAATATTAGACTGGAAACGGTAGAGTAGTTCTCCTATTTCTTGTGATAAGAATGTGAATTTTTATTTGGAATATGTGTTCCTAGTTACTACTTTCTTTGTTCCAAAAATAATGACGTATGTTCTTTTTAAGAATAATCTATTTTACTTTTTAGTCTATTTCAAAAATAATGATTCTTTTTTTGGTAATATTTTAATTTCAACTTTCCACGTGACATATTTAAGATCACAAGATTAAATGACATTTTAGTACATTTGAAATAACTTTAATTCAAGATCACAAATTACAAAACTCTTCTTTATTTTATTAAATTCCATGCAAATTCAATAGAGATCACTCTTTTTGAAATAGAGGGAGTATTTGTTATGAGCAAGCTTTTTAGTTCCTTCCTTTTATAAGTGACTTGTTGTCTACTTTGCTTAGTGTTCGAGCTTTCCCTGAAATTTTAACATTATACCTCATAGTTCTATCCCTAGACTACATCTTTTGGCTTATTTTTTTTTGTATAAATAATACAAATATCAACTCTTTTATAACTAATTACATCCTATCTCACTTTTCTTAACTTTTTTACTCTCTCTCCCTTTTTAATATACATAAGTTACGATTAATATACATATAATCCTATGTATATCTGATAATGTTTCTGGCGTAGAAAAAAAAATAACGAATTCCTTCCTTTAAGCACGCTTTTAAGTCAACAAATTAATTTAGTGGATTAATGCCTTCCATAAATTATGTAACAACTTCTGATTTTGAAATTTTGAATTAGTCAAATACATTAAAAAAAAGCTCATACGGAATTCACACACAGAGAAAAAAAATCACTGATTTGTTGATCCTGTTGAAGATTTTTTTTTTCTTCGGTTTTAAGAATACAAATAATACGAAATTCACACACACAAAAAAAATCCAGTCACTATTTATGTTGATAGTTTTGAAGAAAAAAAATGGAAGTCGACTTCAAGAAGATGAATATTGCTATCCTTTTGATGTACGCTGGTCCATGGAGAACAGAAACGGAATATGTAAATTATAAAAGCGAAGCTGTTGCGGAATCAATAAGTTACTTGAAGTTGATTTCGTCAATCGCTATCGAATTAAACATTGATGAAGTGCGAAAAAATATTGATGTACGTTATGTAGTCGACAACAATACTTCATCTTTTCATATCCATAATGACAATGGAGTACTGTTGTATGTCGAGTTGAAGAAAGCGCAACCAACATTTGTGATGTATCCGTTGTGCATATCAACAATTGATAAGTCTTTCGATGAGATACAGTTTGATAGAGATACAAGAGATGTTGTTTGCTTGGAGGGTGTTGAATTAGACACTAAGGCTCTCGCAGTTGCAGAGACGCACAATCAATAGACGTTGTATGTTTCGGAATTCGAGGTTGATAATCTTATTTGTGATAGCAAGAGTATTGATATGAAGGTGAAACAGATGTATAAGGATAAAAAGACGCTCATTTCGGTGATGTCAAAGTATGTTGTGACACATGGATTCAATTCCAGAGCTAAACGTTCCGATACAAAAAGGTAATACATTTATTTGGTTGTGTTAGAAATATTTTTTGGTAAACTGTATAGATTATGTTATGTTAGTTATGTTGTATTTTTTTATGGTTTGAAATTGTTATGAACTGAATTGAAAAATTAATTGCAATTTTTTGTCACAAGAAGTGATTGATTGTAAGTTTACGTAAATATTTTATATTATTTATTTATGTTAATGTGGTGTTGTAGTAGCAGAACAATCGAAAAAAGAACGTGCAGAAGCTAATGTAATGTTTAAGGTGTAACATATACATAATATTTCGTATGTATATGTTTTTTTCGTATAAACATTTTAAACATATGAGAGAGTTCATATGCATAATCATTTTTTTTAATTTTAACTGATAACATATAAAAAATGTATTTTTTGTAATTGTGGAATAAAATCAATGTTATTCTATCCTGTGATATATAAAAGTGTTTTACATCCATAAAAAGTTAGGTGTGTTGTATATCTTTTTTTTCTGGTTTTGTTAAAGTATCTCTGATTAGTAACATTGAAATGTTATGAACATACACAAAAACTTATTATAGTATATGTTAATGCATATTGCAGCTATTTCCTCCGATGTCATAATGAGGATTGTGAATGAATGTTGAAAGCATCTAGCTCTAGAAAAATAGATGTTTTTATCATCAGGAGATTTAATCCAGAACATTCATGTCGTTTGAGTGATAGGGTTCTGAAGAATATTATGGCGACTAGTGCTTTTGTGTGTGAATTCGCGGCTCCTAAATTAGTTAACCGTAAAAGAAAGTACACACCGGGAGACATCATGAAAGAAATAAAAATTGTATATGGTGTTGATATAAACTATATGAAGGCATGACGTGTAAAGGAGCGCACCACAACGATGCTTAGGGGTAGTCCGACTGGTGGGTATAGACAGATGCCGAGATACACATATATGTTGAATAATGTCTATCCAAATTCACACATTGCAATGCATAAGTCTTGGGATAATTGATTTATGTATCTTTTTATAGCGTTGCATCCAATGATAAGGGGTTTTGAGTTTTGTAGACCTGTTATAGTTGTTGATGGTGTACATTTAAGTGGACCATATCAAGGGACTTTCCTGTCAGTAAGTACACTCGACGGTGCAGGTATGGTATTTCCCATTTATATTTGTTTAGACTTTGTATTTCATTGTAAATTATATGTTGTTGTATAACAAATTAGTTTTGACAACTTATCAATATTAATATAGTTTATACGTAAATTAGGATGCATTTTACTGCTTGCATACGGAGTTGTGGATACGAAAAATGACAGCTCATGGTCATGGTTTTTCAACCAATTCAAAGTTGCTTTTGGAGAATGGGACAACAAGTGTGTTTTCTCTGATCGTAATAAAAGTATCATCAAAGCAATTAGTGTTGTATATCCAAATGTCCCATACCTTGCATGCATTTGGCATCTCTGAAAAAATATTTGTAGTTACTTTCGGAAAAGCAAAGAAAGTATTATTGATTTGTATTAGTCAATGTCCAAGACTTATCGAAAAGAGGATTTTGACTACCTAATGAAAAAGATTGAAAAGGCTGATCCGAGAGTGAAAAAATATCTACAAGAAAGTGAATATGAAAAGTGGAGTAAGTGTCATTCATCGGTAAATAGAGGTCGGATGATGACTTCGAATATTGCTGAGTGTATTAATGGGTGTTTGGTGGAGGCCAGAGAATTGCCAATATATGAATTCTTAGAAGAGGTGCGAATGTTATTTGGATCTTGAAACTATAAAAATAGTGAGATAGCTTCATATACAAGTACTACTTTGGATCGTAGATTTGATGAAATCTTAACTCTCAATGGTCTGAAAGCGTTGAGGATGATGGTATGTATCAATTTTTGTGAGTTTTTACGATGCAGTTATATGTATTGTTATATTTACAGTAAACATTATTTTTTCCAAAAAGAAATAAAAATTACAGATAAAGTTCAATGTATGTATTTTTTATTCCCTTCAGGTTAAGACGTCCTCACCATATATATATTCAGTTTATAAATCTGGATGAATATACATTGTCGACCTTGAAAGTGAGTGTGGGAGGTTTCAAATAGATCAAATACTTTGTGCTCACGCTAGTGTCGTATTGAAGTCTAAACATGTAAAGGAATTTGGTCCATATTATTCTGAATACTACTAACCAGCTACTTTGGTGAAGACTTATGAAGTTTCAATCATTCCGATGCCAGATAGGACAGACTGGAATGTTCCTAATAGTGTAGATGAGGAAGAAGTATTTCCCCCCATATTCAAAAGACTTCTAGGAAGACTAAAGAAAGGGCAGAAGAAAAAATCTAGCAAAACACTTTCATCAAGCACAAATCATTGCGGACGTTGCGGACATGAAGGGCATAATAGGTGTTCCTGCAATTTCTTCCCAAAAGAGAATTAAGTTTTAGTTTCTGTTGACTCTTGAAGATTAATCACTCCATTATCATTTTCTGTTTTTTAGAAATGACTTCAGTAAACCGTTTTTGTTTACTAATTTAACATTGAAATAATTAAGAGTTTTGTTCAGTTTATGCTTGATTTTGATGAATTTTTCGCTCAAAATTTTTTGTGTATTTGTTTACTAGTATAAATTGTTTTTATTTTATTGTAAGTATTTGTTTGATGAGTTAATCGCATCAATTATCAGATTTAGTTTGATATTTTAACATTCAAAATAGCAAAAAGTAAGTTAAGTATTTATTTGCTGAGTTAAAGACATCAAGGATCAGATTTAGTTTTCCAATTTTTGCTTATATTTTTTTATGTATATGTTTTTGTTTGTTGATAAATATGTCTTATTAATGACAAACAAATCATATCTAAATGTATGTAGCTTATAAGACGGTATATATGTTAAAAGTTATCAGATGCATATGTAAATTTTGAGTTTATAGTGATTATATAGATTTTTACTAGAGGTGACAAAATATTGTATGTATATGAGTAGATATACATGGAATCATTTTTTGTGTGTGTAAAATGATTAACTCAAAAAAGTATGAACACAAAAAGATCTTTATATACATGTTATATATGAATGATTCGAGGTATAAAATTATAATGAGTGGTGTTGAATAAAATACTATGAATATTTTGATATTTATAAGATTATTAAGACTAAATACAGTGTAGTTGACATGTAAATGCATTTTAAAAATTATATTTAGGCATAAAAATTAAGGTATAAACAATATGTATATGTTGACATATACACACATTCAAGAAGAAAAAAGAAAATATGCTAAGTTGTTATGTATTGAAATGAAGAAATATGTTTTGTAGAATAGAGTGTTGTGTATATTACTACATATACACTCACTCAAGAAGTTAATTTGATTTAGTCTTTATAAACATAAGTTAACAATTATATACACAATAAATAATACAATAGTTTAATAATGCAATAAGCCTATAATAGACATATGACATAATTGGTATACAATTTGTATATGTATACGTAGACATACATATTTAAAAGAATAAAAACATAAACATAAATGCTATGTTATTTGTATAAAAGAAATGTGTTTTGTAAGCATTTGATTATCAATATCATTTAGTATACATATGTATATGTAGATTAGTTCACGAATAAATATAGAACGACAAATCATGTACACAAAATAATAATAAGCAAAGAAATTTTTATCATTAATCCATAAGCATTGCTTAAAAAACTGTTAAAATAAATTTGTAATAAGAAAACATCTAAAGTAGTTGAAAATGCAACATTCCTGACAAAATCCGTATTAGTAAATATTCTGTGAACCATAATATACTGTCCTCAAGTTCAATTCTAACTATGGTCATTTCATCAGTAATTGAGTGTTTTGTTGGCCTTGGTCTTGGAGGGTCTTTATTCTCACTGACATAATTTTTTTTTGCTTTTCGAAGATCATAATTTTGAAGGAGAGATGCGTATCGCATACGATGGTGTGCCGCTTTAAAATCAACTGATGGGACTAACATTCCTTCGCTTATGTATTCTGCATATCCAACAACAAAAACTCCGCAGTCTCTGTCACAAAAAAAATAAACACGTCATATAACTATAACACATTGTAAATAAGATTTAAGAAAACATTAAATACAGATTACTTACAGGCTATCACAATCTTGTTGAGTAATGTTTTGCACATATTAAACCTTAAATTGATTGGTATTCAGTAACTGTGTTGTATCACTCAATTTATCCCTGTATGCATCAAGGTTTGATCAATCTGTATGGGATGTTTGTTCAAAAAATTCACTATCAGACAAGAAGGTTGGGAGCATCACCGCCAACTTGTGAATCTCGAAAGATGAGTCCATATTCCTTAGGTTGAACAATGAATCATAGACGCGTATACATCTATCCTTTAGAGCTATAACAATTAACATCCAGTAAAATTTTTGATTGTAGTTGATTGGAACATACACCTCATCAACAAGGTGCCATGGCAATCCAGCTGGGATGGAAAATCCCTTGATTATGTTATTTACTGCATTTTCTTTATCGACCACAACTACAGACTCAACATAATTCTGTTGAGTAGAAAGTACCGTATCTGAATTATTAGGATAATATCTATGGTACGTCTTCTCAACATAGTTCATGAAAAAGCAGTTTGTTGTGGTAAATCGATATTCTTGATCAGTCCATAATTTTAATTTCTTGCGCAAGCGATAAAATATCACATCAATATGCTACAAATTAAAATACAAAGAAGAGGCATTATGTTGATGTACATTGTGAACATATTTATATGTATACAGATAGTAATAATAGTTAAAAAAAGTAAACATAGTTGTGGAGTTAATATATATAACTTGCAGGCAGTTACGATAAAATATTTCAATCTGCACATACATATAATGAATCCTACATATACAAAGAATGCGAAGGAATATTTTTTATCCGATATTTCATACCCCATTGAAAATGAAGAACACATAATATGTGAGCCTATATGGTTAAAACATATTATGTACATTACAACTAGTAATTGCATTACACATCTAACAACATCTAATACATAGACGAATATATGGACAATACATAAAAATGATGAATATAAATAAGGCATTTCATTACACATTTAACAATATATATGAGTCATGTATTTGTTAGAAATATACATAGGTATTGTTCATAACTTAACCAGATGGTAACATATGTATATATATTTAATATACAAATGTTATATATATATGTACATAACAATACACAACATAACAAACAAATATAAGTTTTATGTATATGTTCTTCACATACATATGTAACATTCCTTACCTGAAAAACACTATACAAAATAAAAAACAACTCATATATATATGATTTATATATACATATGTAAATATTCAATGCATCAAAACATAGTACTCAAAACACACATAATAGAATTTATTTATATGTTCAACAACATTAAAAGAACAATGTATGTGTAGAACATATACATACTTACTAATACATACAAACATTAACCACATATGTATATGAACTACAAATATCAATGTTTTCAAACTGTAACACATTTTTTATACTTGTAATATGTATATGTATGTATATATGAAATTTTTTAAAAGGTAATATTCAAATTAAAAATACCTCATCGTTCCAGCATGAATTTTTCTGCAATATTAAGTAAAATTAATTTTTAGAACAAGCATGAGCAACAACAAAATCATATTGCTGAACTCCAAGAGAAGATGATTTTGCTTTGTAGTGGTCATCATTCATTTTCCTATAAAATATTGAATAACTTTATTATGAAAAATGTGTAAATTGTACATGCATATTCATGAAAAAAAATAATATTTGTATTGTTAGAACTCACTTTTTGGAATAAAACTTCAACAGACCCTCAAGAACTCATTTCTTGTACTCTCCAATGACAAAACTTGGCATATCGTCAGATATTTTATAATCTTTAAATGTAAATTTCTGTTTGAAATCTGTGCTTTCATCCTCTAGCGCCTTTGAATCAGATGCAAAATCTGTCGTGTATGGTGACTTAAAAATTCTGGACCTAGTCCTAGTTTGTTTAGCAGGGGTTTTTGCAGCTAGATGAGCCCAACAACTGAATCAAGATAATGTGATAGAATCTGGCTACCAGATAGGGAATACAAGTTAATTGTTTCATCCATCAGTTTAACAACTTCAAACGGAATATCATCTACCAGTGCTGTCAAACCTTGCATTATAGCATCTATCTTTAATTGAGCAGATTATGAAATGGTACTTAAGTATTCATCCTATATAGGTAAATTAAATGTATATAATGTAAGTTTTGTTTAAACATGTTAGTAAAAAAAAATTTTGACTATAAAATTTGACACTAAAATTATGAAAAAAATCACTTTATGTATTTTCGAATGATCTTTATGGATATTTTCAGACATATGTGTTTCTACTTTAGAGTAATTTGAATTCTGATTTACAACTGCATCGACAAGAGCATTCAATGTGGCAGTTCCAATATGCTTCGGTTCCTGATTCACCATTTTTTCGACAAAAGCATTTAATGTGGAAGTTCCCACATCCGCACTAAATTCTTCAAAATCCTGTTATATATTAAAAAATATATACAAAATTAAACAAGTGTATTTTTACAAAATAATAACTTTTATACTATGAGATATATCCAACCTCAAAAGATTTTTGTACATTGTTGTGAATTTCTTCAATAATAGCATCATTTGTTATATCATCGATAATTCTGTGTGTAATAATTTATTACTGTTGTCGAAAATAAAAAATATTTAAAATGTGTATCGAATATTTATGATGATGTTTTCTTTTTTGATGCATTAACTATGCATATTATAAACATATACGTATGACAGATGACATATACAAACTAATAACATATAACTATCCAGAACATCAGTCATCATACACAAGAAACTAATCTAACATTTTATTTTAATTTTATTTTTAATACAAAATATGAAACTAACTATGTGAAACTGCCTTTTTATAAAAAATACCTTTTTTCCTTTTTGTTCCTCTGTTGGAAAGAATTCTATATCAACCTGCTCTTTTCATGGAACATGTTCCTGTTGTAAACATTCCACATCATGATCTTGTTGATGCTGTAGATGTTGTTTGAAAAAATACAATAAATAATTCATTATTGTTAAATAAGTTATAAATATGTACTACACAGTATTGTATGTTGTGAACTATACACAAAATATTTATGTTATTTATAAAATATTAACTACATAGTTATGTATGGAAAATTAATATACATAACACAGTTATGTATATTAAAAAATATATATAACTTTGTTATTTAAATTATTTAATGTACAAAACATAGATGAAATATATTTGAATATATACATGACTGTGTGTGTATAGATTTTGTAATATCAATATCTCACTTGGAGATATGTCATTTTGTAAAAAATACCTTTTTTTCTTTATCTTTCGAACTAGTGATGATATCCCTCTCTTCAAAATTGTCTAGTGATGGTACACCCCCAGTTGTAAACCCTCCAAGTTCATCATCCTTATGACAGTAGGATTACATATGTGTAAGAACAACATTAACATAGGAAAACAAAAAAATGCATAGTTATAAAACATATCATTTTTGCATTGTCTGCATTTGTTGAAAAAAAATTCGTATGAACAACCTGCTCTTTTGATGGAACATCTTTCTTTTGTAAACATTCCACATCTTGATCTTGTTGATCCTGTTGCTGTTTTATGAAAAAAATATCAAAAAAAACTTGCAATGAATAATGTCTTTTATGCCCAAATTTTTTATTAAGATATAATATGTAGAGTAATAAATATAATATTGGATTCATCCAACATAGATAATTGATTATATTTGAATGAGTTAGAAATGTTGATAAGATGGTCTTGTATGATGGTACTATAGACCACATACTTATATATATATATTATAAAATATACATTACATATTTATGTATATAAACTAAATAGACATAACAAAGTTATGTATATTGAACAATATACATAACTTAGATGTACAAAACAAAGATGAAATATATTTGGATATATAAATGACTGTGTGTGTGTATATTATGTATATTTAGATATATACATAACTGAGTGTGTGTATTTTGTAACATTCATAACCGTATCGTATTAACATTTGAAGTTTGATTAATCAACAACCTGTTTATGTACAATTAAGTATTCTATCTAAGTGTATATCAGTATTATAGAAAATTGTGATGTATATCAAAAATGATAATGGCACGAATATAATTCAATAGTTAAATACAAAAATCATTAATTGTGAAAAGTAAAATCAATTAAATTTATCTTTTCATGGGTGTGTTTGATGTGTTTCAGCATGCTCATTAGTTCAGCGTGTTGTTTATTTCTTTTGTCATTTGATTCTTCATGTTGTTTAACCATTACTTTGTGAAGGAAGGTAAATTTTTGGTCAACCTGCAAATAAAAAGACAATAAATTTGGTAATGTTTCTATAATTTAATTGTACATAGTGTTTACTATATGCAGAAACTTACATAATACTTTAAGAAGAACTTCAACTCATTCCACTTTTGGTCAGAACTGTCCTGATGACCTAATTTGCCGGATGATGATGAAGTTAGCGTTGGTGCATCAACACACTCTGAATCAGAAGTCCGTAATGGATCTATTGGCATATTTTTTCCTGAAACAGACAGATGGAGTTTTCTCGCTATCTTGCATAGGAACAGTTGTAGTAGCAAATCGGACTTTCCTCCTCTTCTTCGTAGGTTGCGATGCTGATGCATCAGTACTCAGACCTTCCTTTCTTAGGATTTCAGGTGATGGGACAGTACTGAAATCCTCAAAACCTTGATGCTCCATATTCGATTGAGTATGTATGTCAACAACGTGTCTTTTACCACAACGATCTGGATAAGTATCATGTGAGAAGGCAGATTCATCATCATTTAATTCAACACCGTCGATCGTTGGCAAATCAAGCCTTTGTACTTCTTCATGAGTTGGCCATAAATTAGTGTACACAAACTGTTAAGCATAAAAAATGGCTACATTAAGATTCACTGAAAAGTCAGCAGAGTGAAATAAAATTTTTAACTCAAAATGTAGTACTAAATGTTTACCTTACTGAACATACAAGCCATGAACTTCTCATACTTGACCTTAATCCCAACTACCTTCTAGTTAAAATTTTTTGAAATTACATTACCGACACGCTCAGCTATAGTACTGTCTACCTCAGAACAACATTCATACATCCAAACATTCAACACATGAGGCATTCCCCCAATAGAGTATAGCTGTTTTTCAACAAAAAAAATTTGTCTCCATGTTGCAATCAGCTTTTGAAAAGAAACCTTTTCCCATGGAAATTGTTCATACCTGTCATCCCCCACCATCACAAAGTCCGATCTGCTAATAGTAGCATCACGTATTTGTGAAAATAAAAAGGTATGAATAAAGTATAGGATGGACATGTTCAAAGCATCTGTGTTGTTGTCGAAATTTTTCACCTTGAATCACTGTACAAAAATACACTTTTTGACAGTATTTTTTTAATTTGGGAAATACTTCTCCATTAATACGGACTTAGATGAATGAGTATACAGGTGTTCCTCAATGTTCCTAGTATATTTAAGTCATGATATTAAAGCAAACTCAAAAATAGTAAACTTCAGAATGATTTCCTGCACGTAAACGTGAATTTCATCCGGATTTTCTTGCTCTAACTCAAGCATAAGTATACATTTGAAAATCTGATCCTGGAAATTACACTGAGGCAAGTCTAGAAAGGACCCAAAAATTATTTGACGAAAAAGATTGTAAGCTTCTTCACCAGTACAATTCTCTATATCTGAACCAAATACACAGTTGCAACAACTATCGAAATGCAAAGAATGTGCAGGAATATTTTTTATCCGATATTTCATACCCTATTGAAAATGAAGAACACATAATATGTGCGCCTATATGGTTAAAACATATACTGTACATATCAACTAGTCATTTCATTACACATATAACACATGAACGAATATATGGACAATACATAAAAAATGATGAATATAAACAAGACATTTAATTATGCATATAACAATATATACATGACATGTATGTGTTAGAAATATACATAGGTACTATTCATAACCTTAAACACATGGTAACACATGTATATCTACTAAATATACATATGTTAGATAAACAAGACATTTAATTATACATATAACAACATATACATGACATGTATGTGTTAGAAATATACATAGGTACTATTCATAACCTTAAACACATGGTAACACATGTATATCTACTAAATATACATATGTTAGATGTATATGTACATAACAATACACAAGAAAATGAAAAAATACAACTCTTTTGTAAATGTTTTACACATACAGATGTAATATTTCTTACCTCAAAAACAGTATATACAACAAGAAACAACTCATATATAAATATGATTTACATAAACAAATGTACATATTTAATGCATCAAAACACAATACACAAAACACACATAATAGAATTTATTTATATGTTCAACAACATAAAAAGAATAATTTATGTGTATAACACATACATACTTACTAATAGATACAAGCAGTAACCACATATGTATATGAACTACAAATATCAAGGTATTCAAACCAATAACATCAACAAAAATGTATATGCAAAATATATACACAAAAAAGTTTTGTATTTGCACATTCAATTTTCACACTTAACTTCATAACCTCAATAAACAATCACAACAGTTAAATACCATTTTCAAAAAATACAATATACCAATAACAAAAAATATTATAAAAGATGAAATACCTTTGGTAAACGAGGCCGACCATTGTCTTTTTTTAAATTTTTTTTGATGATTCTTCAATTTATTTTTTCGACGTTGAAGTTGATGCTTTAATAATCTTTTTTATCCTGATGGGGTCGTTAAGATTTTTTAATCTGTTTTCATCAAAGTTAGGTTCCTCATTATCAAATACTACGGAAAAGAAATCAACTAGCGAATTTGTTGTCTCGTTATTATCTAACTGAGTTAATCCTAAACTAAACGAAGGAGAATCCTCCATTAACTAAGTACTAAGTTGCTACTTTATTACTTCAAATAAAAAAAATTTATTTTAAAAAAGAAGGAAAATGCAGATAATTAAACTATAATTTGATAAAGTAGAAACCCATAAAATTAGTTAATCAAAATATGTAGCAAAATCTTGTTTGAAAATTCTCAAAAATTTCAACTATGTAATAATTTTTTTTCTAAAAATACTCAAAAATTAAACATTTATAATGTTAAAAGAAGATTCAGTTGAAATTGAAGAAGATTAAGTTGAAATTTAATACCCTAGACTAGGAGTTGGACAGATACACGATTGATTTCAAACTTGGAAACTGTCGCTTGATTGTAGCCGTACTTTTGGGAGAGAAATAGTGAACATAAAAAGGAGGTTTAGTCATACTTTGAGGGAAGATTTGGTGAAAGTAAAAAAGGGTTTGTATGTATATGTAATTTATGAGAGAGAAATAAAAAAAGTGGTATAAATGTAATATATTTGGGGATATGGAATATTTTGTAATAAATGAAACATAACATGTGGGTTTATGTAATTTTTAGTTATTGTTTTGTTCCTTCCATTCTCATTCCTTGCTCAGTGACCACTCTAAGGGTTTGTTTGGCTATCTGACATGAAATAATGATTTGAAATTATAAGATAAAATTATGAGATGAAGTTGAAGTTTTGTTTGGATATGTAATTTGAATTTTTTGTGTTGTATATTTTTTCAAAAATATAAAAATCTTTTAAGTTGTGAAAACTATCAAAATTGCCCCAATCTTTGTACAACTTACCAAATAGATAAAAGTTTATAACAAAAGTATAATACACTATCAAAAAGCTATTCTAAAAAAATACCACATTTATTGATCAAATTTTAGTTAATAAAAAAGTAAAATTGAACATGAGTGAGTTATAGTGTACTACGTTTTAATTAGTGTTTGGTCACATTCTTTTAAAATATTTGTAAGTGTATTTTTTTCAATAGTGCTTTTTGAAAAGGCATATTTAAAAAAAATAAAAATTTAGCTTCTGAAAATAAAACAACTTCTTCTGCTTGCCATGAATTATGTGGCGCTCTTCTTCGACTCTCTAGAAACACTTATTTTTCCTCAAAAATTTGGATCACTTTCTAAAAATAAACACTTTTGGCCTCCCTAAAGCTTGGCCTAATATGTTATTAATCGCTGAGTCTACTTGGTACCCAGAGACTCCTATCCTAAATTCTCCTCTGATTGTTGTATTTGAAAAATCTCTAATCATGATATGAAATTTCAATTTTTTTTTTTTTGAAGAATTTGGGATTTCATCTCATGATATGAAATCATGAGTAAAATCAGTGTTAAATCGCATATCCCAACGCTGATTTCATCTCATGATTTCAAAATATGAGATAAAATTGCATGTCCAAATGACTAATACTAAGTCTGTGATATAAAATCATGAGATCAAATCAACATTTGGTCATGTGATTTCATTTTATGATACCATATCATGACATGAAATTCCAAATTCTCCAAAAAACATGATTTGAGAATTTCAAATCATGATTTGAGATTTTTCAAATTCAAAAATTAACCCAAAAGTATTTATATTTACAAATCATTTATTTCATATGTAAATAAAATTTATAGGCTTGTTTGGTCATGAGAAATATTTTTTTTTTTCATTTTTTTTTAAATGATGTTCGGCCATAAAAACTCCAAATACAACTTGATGTTCTATTTGAAAAAGTGAAAACAATTCTCAATTTGTTTTCAGTTTTTTCTAATTTCAACTTCATGTTTATATTTAAAAAAATCTCTTCAAAAAGATATTATCAAACACAACTTTGACTCCAACTCTAATTTTAGTTTTAGTTTTCATGGTCAAATGCCTACAAAATTTAATATTACTTCAAATTAACTCATACTTTATCATTTATGATCCACCAAATTTATCATTTGATCAACGCATATTGTATTTTCTTAAAATAGTTTTGTGATAGTGTATTATACTATTGTTATGAACTTAAGTTTGCTTATTTAGTAAAATTGTATAAACAATTGCGTCAATTTTGATAGTTTTCACAACTTATGGAGTTTTCTTATTTATAAAAAAACACAACTTAAAATTCCCAATTGCATGTCCAAACAAAACTTCAACTTTATTTCATATGATTTCATATCATGACTTCATCTCACATGGCCAAACGGGCCCTAAGTATTGAAAATGTAATGACCTGATTTATAAAATTTTAATTCTTAGGTTGACCATTTTCTCTTTTCCATAGTTGCAACATATTGATTTTGTGGTATGGGGATGGTTGTCATGGTTTTCGATGCGATCGGAGATGATTTGAGTGAGTTTGTGATTTTTAGAGGCTTTAAAAGTCATATTATTAACTTTGATCTATATTTGTTGTTCTGAGTATCGGATGACAATTTGGATAGTTCATAAGATCCAAAATATTGCATTTGAGTTAGTCAAGGGGTTGGTTTGAATTTGAAACCTTTATTTTGCATTTCGGTCCTTCTTTTGCAAAATATGAAATAGGAGTCCTGAGAGTTATATTTATAGAAAAAAATCTTTTTTCGTAAATTCAACGTCTTCATTAAGTCTGAAACATCAATAGCCTAGTAGCATATATAGTTTGTTTCTATCGTATCCCAAATAAATTTCGAGGATCTGATTGAAAACTTAGCAAATTCCAAGTTTGTTGGTGCAAGACATCAATTGGTGCAACCGCTTAAGCGGTTAATTGGTCACTAAAGCAGAAGACGCTTAAGCGCCAATGAGTCGCTTTAGAGGTGACCGCTTAAGCGGTGCCTTGCCGCTTTAGTGCTGATCTCTTTAGCGGTCATTTAGCCGCTAACGCATCAACTACCGTATACAAATCCTATTTCACAATTTTTCACCATTTTTAAACTTTGAGCTTTGGATTTGGGTGATTTTTAGGGGTTTATTCACCATTTAAGCTTGGGTATGCTCCAAAACCTTAATATCTTTACTTTTCATTGATTTATATCATCTAAACATAGTTAATATTGATTTTAACATGGAATTTTAAAGATTTTTTGGTATAACTTAAAATATTTTTTTATTTGAACCTCATTTTAAACTCAATTTCAAACGGGTTTTCAAGTGTAGATTCCTTTAATCTTAAAAAATATACTTCTAAAACAAAATTATAGTTTTAATTTCTTTCATTTTCGAACTCGTTTTGGACCCAAATCAAATATAAAAAATATAGGTATCATTAGCTTTTCTTAACGTGTAGATACTATATTTGAATGTCGTAGTTGATTTCGAAGTCGTTCGTAAAGGAAAAGCTCCGTGCTGAATCACTTTAGGCTTGGAGTTCGTCGCTTAGAGGTAGGTTATTGCTTAAATTATGTTAAATTGAGTTGGATAGTTAATAAATAGGTAAAGCATGATATGGATTGGGAAAAATAATTATGGGGTTTATATTTTGAGACTATTATTATTGTTGTATACCCGTATGTGGGCTTATATTTTGTTGTTGTTGACTTGTGATACTTGATATTGTGTGTTGCCCGTGTGAGGGTGCTATTTGACATCATTGATCTTATTTGTGCATTAAATGTCTTTATTCTAAATATAATGTATGTACGGGGGATTGAATTGTCATTATAGGGCTTATTGAGCATAAATTGCCTTTATCAAGAATAGAAATGCCTGAGTTAGGGGTTGATATGATAATTATGGTGTCTTACATGCATATTTATTTTGATGGTGCCTAATTAAAGTTGATAATCATGAGTTGAGGCCATATTGATTTGATTTCTAGGCTCACATAGATATATGCGTGTTGAACGGATTGTATATCTTTGTACTGAGTTGATTGTGACCGTTACATCCTCATTCCATACATATGCATTCATGAGTTACTGGTACTATTGAAGAATACTATTTTTGAAAGAAAATGAGATATTTTTATAAAAACTCTCTCTATGAACATGAGCCAGAGTTATGGATTGAGATTTGAGATATGAAATATAACATATGGATTGAGAACCCTATAGGTCTTACCTGAGAGCAACAAACTCGGTTGATGTATACCAAAAGTCATGCGATGACTTTTACCATTCATCCTATACTCATTGCATTGCATTGCTTGCATACGTATCTTTCATGGTTTTCTTAGTTTTCTTGACTTGTGTTTAGTTCTGTGTAATTTTTCATACAAGCTCTATAGATGCATATGGAAAGTCACGCCATGAATTTGACCATTCATCCCATCCTCATTGCATTGCATTGCTTGCATACGTATCTTTCATGATTTCTTTAGTTTTCTTGACTTGTGTTTAGTTTTGTGTACTTTGTTGTGTGTTTTTGTACTTTTTTTAGTATTTATATTTAACACTATCAGTATAGATGCTGTGAGCTACTATTTTAGACTTTCTATTTGCAGGTGATGTGCTCATAATTTTCTTTATTTATATTATTTTCTATTTTGCTCAGTTGGCCTATGATACCTACTAAATACAAGTGGACCGTACCCATTCCTATTGTGCTCTTTTGATATAGATCCCAGTTCGAGCACCACACATGGCGGTTGATTTATATGGAGGTTTAGATTTCGAGATACTGATTCGCTACAGGGTTTGGAGCTGATTCAGGCCACATCTATCCTTACTTGTCTTTATTTTTTAATTCAGAAATAGATATGTATTTTTAGTTCTCAGATATTATACTAAATACTCTTCATTGTGTAAACAGGCTTTTGGATGTATGAAATTTCTTTAATACTTTAGCTATTATTATACTTGTATTGATCTGACTTCATTCTAAAAGTCTCATCTTGGTTTATGTTATTGTTGATTTCAGTTTTTCCTTAATCAGTTTGGGTGATTGACTTACTTATCAACGTTGGACCACGATAAGTGCTATCATGACCCATTTTTGGATTGTGAAAAATTGGTATCATAGTAGACAAATTCACTGATCTCATAAGTATAATAACAGGATGTCTACTAGAGTCTTGCAGATCAGTATGTAGATGTCGGTATCTATCTTCGAGAGGCTATAAGACATCTTTTGAAAAAATATCTCTAATTTGATTCCTTGTCGTGTATATTGTTCATACCCAATGTTCTAAACTTTTATTCTATTTTTTCTACGTAGTTGGTAAGGACTAGGTTCATAGAGACTTGAGATATCGAGCTGAAACCTGACATAGGAGCCCCAGTTTGAGGACGAAACAAGAGTCATGGTTGACCTAGAGGTAGAGGATGGGCATAAGAAGCTGCCCCAGCTAGAGGACGTGTTAGAGAGGCCTCTCCCAAGCCTGAGGTTATATACTCCATGGATGATTATCAGACAGTGAATGTGGGGCCAACTTAGGTTCCACAAAGTTTAGTCAATATCCCAGTACTTCAGGGTCCTTTAGTTTATCTCTGAGTCATTTGAAGGGCGTTCTCTTGAGTGTATCTGGTATTTCTCAGACTTAGAGTGATGTTCCACCATCAGTATCGATATCTGCTTATGCTATTCCTACATATAGGGTACAACCATCATCAATAGTATCCCCACATGTGGATGCTTTTCCTATAAGGCTTACTATTCCTCGGTTGCTTCAAGTATATCTATGTCTTTTGATGATCAAAAGAGATTGAGAGGTTTATTCTGGGTTTATTCTAGTTTAGTGGAGTTATTAGCGAGGATGCATGTGAGCTTTTAATTGATTTCCATGAGAAGTCGCATAATCTTGGATTCCTTGAGTCTCTTGGAGTAGCTAATACTACCTATCAGTTGACAGATGTATTCTGAGATTGGTGGAGATCACTTGCAAGTTGTAGGCCTTTGGGTTTTCCTACTATGACTTGAACTCAATTTTTTGAGGGCTTCTTGGAGAGGTTTATAACTTATATCTAGGATTGAGAGACCAGATGAGGGACGAGTTTGATCATTTAGAGTAGGGCTCTATGTTTATTACTAAGTATGAAGGGAGCTTTTACACCTTTTCCAGATATTCAACCACTAGCATCTCTATCAATTTTGAGAGGATTCAAAAGTTTATGAAGGGGTTAGATGGTGCATATATGTATGCTACAACTCAGACGGTAGTTTTAGAGGCTGCTTTCCAGAGTATTATAGAGCATACAAAGATGACCAAGTCTATTATTTAGGCTACTTAAGGAGACACCAAGAAGGTACATCGTTTGAGTGGGTTTAGTGGACACAACTCCCAAAATAGATATTAATCTAGTAGAGATTCCCGTGGTTACCATGCTAGGCCAATTTAGTTTGAGTTGCAAGGATCAACTAATAGACCTTTAAGTTCTACGTCTTCAAATAGTCAAGTATCAAGTCATGTGGGTGGAGGCTCCAAGGTTGGTTCTTCAAGCCAGGTAGGTCATTCTAGTTCATCCATACCCCCTCAGATTGTATCAGGCCACAAGGGATATTTTATATGTGAGCATTTGTCCATGTAGCCAAGAATTTCCCTCAAACATATGTATGGACCCATTTAGTAGGATTCTCATCTTTAGCTTTGCCCAACTCTGAGCAAAAGGTAGTTCAAAGAGTGGTAAGTGTGGTGTTAATAGTGATAGAGATAGAGGTAGGGGTTCTCGTATGGTTTCTTAGTCCGAGAGTGAACATTATCATTGTTATGCTATACCTAGGAGACTCGAGATAAACACTTTTGATGTAGTTATTAAAGGTACCGTCCCAGTTTACTACAAATGAACTTTCGTATTAGTTGACCCTGGGTCTATATTCTCCTATGTGTCCATATATTTTGCTTTTGGTTTTGATATTGTATATGAGCCTCTTGTTATTCCTTTTCATGTTTCTACCTCATAGAAGATTTTTTAGTGGTGGATCGGGTGTATCGATCTTTTATGGTTACCTTTGCGGGCCGTAAAACTTGGGTAAACTTGATTATCCTAGATATGCTTGATTTTGATGTTATTTTGGGTATGAATTGGTTAGCTTATTATCATGCAAATTTGAATTGTTATCCAAAATCATGACTTTAGCTACATCGGGTGTGTCGAATTAGCTTATAAGAGTATGGTTAATTCGGATTTGGAGGGTGTTATATCTTTTCTATGTGCTTGTCACATGACAAAGAGAGGGTGTTTGTCTTATTTGACTCATGTCCTATGGATTCTATTTAGGTTGTACACGAGTTCATGGATGTATTTCCTACAGATTTGCCTTGTATGCCTCAAAATTGTGATATTGATTTTGCTATTGATGTGAAGCTGGGCACCAAGCCTATTTCATTCCTCCATATAGGATGGCCCTAACTAAGTTTAAGGATTTGAAAGAGCAGTTACAAGATTTATTGGTAAGGGATTCATTAGAACTAGTGTATCTTCTTGGGATGCTTCAGTCTTGTTCGTGAAGAAAAAATAGCTCTATGCATATCTGTATTGATTATAGACAATTAAATAAAGTGACGGTTAATAACAAGTATCCTCTTCCTCGTATTAATGATCCATTTGACCAACTTCAGAGTGCTTCAGCATTTTCCAAGATTGATTTGAGATCCAGGTATCATCAGTTGAGGATTATATCTTTGGATGTTCCAAAGATGGCTTTTCAGATTCAATACAATCATTGTAAGTTTTTTGTCATGTCTTTTGGTTTAACCAATGCCACTACAATGTTTATGGAGTTGATGAACTGGGTATTTCAATCGTATCTTGACTTTTTTGTAATTGTATTTATAGATGACATCTTAATTTATTCCAAGATGAGGCCGATCATGTGAAGCATTTGAGGATTATACTTTTTAGGTTGAGTGATGAGAAATAGTATGCCAAGTTTTTCAAGTGTAATTTTTAGATAGATTCTATATCTTTCTTGGTTCTTGTAATGACCAAGGATAGTATTATGATTGAAACGACCAAGATAACAATAATTCGTGATGGGGTTTGAGTTACTTCTCCTTCTAAAATTCAGAGTTCCATTGGTTTGACAGGTTATTATCGATGTTTTGCATAGGGTTTCTCATCTATTGCGGTTCTTTTAACCAAGATGGCTCAGAAAAAACTAGTATTTCAATGGTTGAATGCATGCGAAAAGAGCTTGCAAAAACTCAAGGATTTGTTGAATTCTACTCCTATTTTGACTTTTCCCAAGGAGGGTGTGGGTTTCACCATGTTTTGTGATAATTATGGTGTTGGTTTGAGTGTTATGTTGATGTAGAAGGGTAAGGTGATTGCTCATGTCTCTTTTCATTTGAAGCCTCGTGAAAGAAATTTCCCTACCCATGATTTGAAGTTGACAACCATAGTGTTTGTGTTGAACTTGTGGTGTCATTACTTGTATGGAGTTCCTTGTGAGATTTTCTCAGACCACCGTATCCTTCAGTATTTCTTCAGTCAACAAGATCTTAATATGAGGCAGCGGTTGCAGATACCTTGGGATGGAAGTAGACTAGTATGAGGAGTTTAGCTCATCTTGACCCAAGAGTGACCTTTAGCCTTAGAGGTTCAGTCTTGAGATAACCAAATAATTTGGCTTGATATTTCGGTATCCGAATGTATTTTAGCCTTTGTTGATGCTAGATCTTCCTTAATAGAGCATATTCAAGCTCACCATTTGATGATGATTGTTTGGGGGTGATTTGAGATAAAGTGTTGAGTGATGGGGCTTTGGAAACATCTCGTTATTTTTATGGTGTTTTGAGGACTGAAGGCTGAGTTTTTATGCTAAGAGTTGGTGGATGGGTGAGATTGATTTTGAAGGAGGCGCGTTGTTTTAAACATTCTATCCCTCCAGGGGTAACCAAGATGTATTATGATTTTAAGCAGCTTTACTAGTGGGGTGGTATGTAGAAGGATGTGGAAGACTTTGTAGCTCGTTGCTTGTGTTGTCAGCAGGTGAAGGTTGAGCATCAGAGACTAAGTGGTTTGCTTCAAAGTTTATCCATTCCTGAGTGGAAGTGGGAGCGGATAACTATGGACTTTGTGAGTGGGTTGTCTCGTACCTCTCGTGGTTTTGTCAACATTTAGGTCATTGTGGATAGATTGACCAAATTATCCCATTTCATACCTATTCATATTTCCTTCAGTACCTAGAGGTTGGCCCATATCTATATTTGTTAGACAGTTCATCTTCTTGGGTACCCATGTCTATTATTTCAGGTAGAGGCTCAGTGTCCACTACTAGTTTTTGGCTGACTTTTCTGGAGGATTTTTGTACTCAAGTTGACCTTAGTATAACTTTCCACCTGCAGAATGATGGTCAATCGGAACGGACTATTCAGGTTTTGGAGGATATGCTCTGAGCATGTATTATTAACTTCGGAGGTCACTGTGAACTACATCTGGCCTTAGAGTCATTTGCTTCTAGTAATAACCACCATTTGGTATTGAGATAGCACCTTTCAAGGCATTGTATGGTAGGCGTTGTTAATCTCTTATTGGTTGACTTGAGACTTCAGAGGCTAGACCCCGTAGTACTGACTCACTTTGTGAGTCTTTGGATAGGATTTGGATGATTCAAGATAGGCTTCGGGCAGCCTAAATGATACGACCCAAACCAGGGCCTAGTCGTGTCGGACTCTTCAGGTCCGATCAAGACCAGAGACCACCCCCAAAACCCAACCTTAACCGCCCTGCACTCTATGTCAGATGAATTCTGAACATATAACAGGATAGTACAATCATAAATAAATACATAAACTAAAATCTATGAACCTATCCAACTGGTGTCCGCCCAATACCAATGCCAAGGCTGACACCAATACCGACACCGCCCATGCCCAAAGTAGTCACACAAAGCCATATATATTTATATATATATATATATATATTCTTATTGGGTTATCGGTTTACCCAATAAGAAAACAGCGAACCGAACCAATAACCCAATAATTTTTCTTTTATAAACCATTAAAAAATCGTTAACCCAATAACAATATACCAATAACATTTTTATTGGTTCGGTTTATCGGTCGGTTCAATTTTTGCACACCACTATTCGGACCTCATCTAACCTTACTTGTCTTTATTTTTGATTTAGAGACAGATTTGTATTTTCAGCTTTCAGATATTGTACTAGATGCTCTTGCACTATGTCACTAGGTTTTGGGATATATGATATTTCTTTCAGACTTCCGTTATTATTGTACTTGTATTGATTTGGACTTCGTTCTAGAAGTCTTGCCTTGTTTTACATTATTATTAATTTTTATGTTTCCTTTATCAGTTTGGGTGATTGACTTAGGATGGACCGCAGTAAGCGTCATCATGACCTGTTTTTGGATCATGACAGAAAATTAATTCGGAAAGAAAAAAATATCTTTAGAGAAAATATTACGAACTATATTGATTTAAAACTAGTCAATTTCCTCAATACATTATTAGTTAAAAATTATTCTTAGCTTCAAATGTCTGACCAAATTGCCAGTTAGCAGGAACAACATTATTGGATTGAACCCATCGGCCATCGCTAGTTTGTACTTGGAAAGACAAGGTTTGTCTAGCCAACTGCATAGAAGTCTGCCAATTTTGTCCCCAATTTCGCCCCATCTGTAACCATCCAGTCTTAGATCCTTCGATTTTAACGTTGACAACATCTCCAACACCTCCCACATTGAAAACAAGAACAAGAATCCAATAAGGATTCCCTTTGATTTCGAACTTGAGTCCTCCTTTTTTGTGACAATTGACTCTTTTGTAAACAACAGGGACAACTCCGGCTTTGTACTTGGCAATCTTTAAAAACATAGGCATCGACAGATCAAAGTGTCGTTGTGGAGGATTACACCAAATGTCTACAGTTTTTGAGTAATCGGGAGGGCAGAAATTGGTGGCAGTTATAGTTATGACTTGGCCTGGATTGCACCATTTAGGTGCATTGACACACATTAATTGAAAGCAAGCTCCACACGTTGAACCTTTGTTAAAGAGTGCTGTGCTTAGTGCTGCTGTTTCCAGGCCATAACCTTGCTGGAATAAATTTCCATAACCACAAGCTCCCTCTGCAATGCAATAGTATCCGAATTAATGAATTGTTACAAAATGTTACTAATAATAATATAAGTTATGAACAGAAACCTAAAACTTAATGTGCCAAATATTATTTATGCACAGGTGAAATGTTACTATAAAACCAAGTTTCTTTCCATCTTAATTCGACCATTTATTCAAGTAGCTTTTTCTTGAGCAAATTGGCCGCGATCTATGCCTTTTTAAATCCAATTGTAGGTATTATGCCACTAAACGTATTCTCCCTCGATACATCTATTTAATTTAATTCAGAATTTATATTAATAATGGTGAAGATTTTCAATCTATTTTCACTGATAATGTTCGCCACTGATTGATAAAGTCCGTTACTTGCGAGATAAAAGACATTTGACGTATTGAGCAAGTCTGACACGTGTTCCTCTTTCTTTCTTCCTTTCTTTTCTTTTTGGGGAAAAGAAAAATTGGAGGTGGGCGAAGGAAATTATAAGATTGGGAGTCGAACCTTCACCAATAAAATTGAATGTGGGGAAGGGAATTACTGGGAGTCAAATTTTCACCAATAAAATGAAAGTTCATATAGCCAAACAATTGACTTACTAAAATTCCCTTGACTAGTGATCCTCATTTCCTTAGATTAAATTTCTTCCAACAACAAAATGCTACCAAATAAATCAGTCAGTCATATGAATTTTAATAGTTTTATTCCCATTTCAATCCATCAAAAAGTCAATATAATACTGTAAAAATAAAATAAATAAAAGTTAAGACTCCATCGGCATGAGATTTGCTTACCTCATCTGTTCGAGACCCACCCAAATAAAGGAGGGGGCTTAAGACATAGGCCAAACGTGGTGATAATTTTTTTGGTCTATATATTGTAACATATCTCAACACCAAGACAGCCATATATATAATGAAGAGTGATCAACTGAACAACATGGCCCTGAAAAAGTTATTATCATGTTTGGCCGATAAAGGAGGGGGCTTAAGACATAGGCCAAACGTGGTGATAATTTTTTTGGTCTATATATTGTAACATATCTCAACACCAAGACAGCCATATATATAATGAAGAGTGATCAACTGAACAACATGGCCCTGAAAAAGTTATTATCATGTTTGGCCGATATATATATATATATATATATATATATATATATATATATATATATATATATATATTACTCTCTAATAAGAGGGAGTGAGGCAGAGATGCAGGCAGGTCTTCGTCGATATACCTGCTTCTCCTGTTTATTTTCTCCGTAATTTTATTATGTGATCTCTAATTAATTATTATAAATTATTTATGTATTATAAAATTAGTAATATTTCCTTCGTGATTTTATTATGTGATCTTTAATTAATTTTTATAAATTATTTATGTATTAGAAAATTAGTAATAATTAATAAAAAAAGTAAAATTGATATTTATGATAAGGTGCTTCTTCCGTGATATTATTATATCATCTCTAATTAATTATTATAAGTTATTTATGTATTAGAAAAATTAATAATATTTAATAAAAATATAAAATAGATATTTATGACATGTTTGTTTTAGCTGCTACACAAAGTATTTTTGTATAGTAATTTTGTTATATGACTTCTAATTAGACATGCCTGCTTCGTTGTTTCAATCGTGATTTTACTATGTCACTCCTAATTAATTATTATGACCATTTAAAAAATTTCACAAGTATTTTTTATAGTAATTTTGCTATATCACTTCAAATTAGTTGTTGTGAGTCATTAAGACATGTCTGTTTCGTTGCTTCAATCGTAACTTTACTATAACACTCATAATTAATTATTATGATCATCTAAGCATTTGAAAATTACATAAAAAACATTATAAATTACAATAGTTACCAACTTAAAATATCTAAAAAAAATAATCTGTTATATATTTTTAAAAAAATATGTAAAAAATACTATAAATCACAATAATTAAAACAATTTTTTAAAAAATATTTGTTGGGCCTGTGTCTTGCACGGGCTATTAGTAACTAGTATATATATATATATATATATATATATATATGTTATGTTACACACACACATTAAATTCCGAACATCTTAGACAAAAGTTTAATTAGCTTAAGCAAATGTCTCGACAACATATATGTAAGGAACTAAGATACAAGTATAACTTACGCATGGTTTCGCCACCCTTCATGTCTCCATAAAATGTAGCGCGGGCATTTCTCCATCCATTGCCATTCAAACCTCCTTCTACCTCTTTACTCTCAAATGCTAAAAATAAAAAAATAACAACAATGGTGATGAATAAAATGAAGAAACTTTGGCGTTTGGCCATTTTGGCTTAAATAATTTTTCTCTAAACTAGTTTCAACTCTGTGGTTGATTTGCTTTGTACAATAGACCTCTTTGGCGTACAATTTATAGCCACAATTCTCTTAAGAGAAAAATAAAATTAAGTCGATGTAAAAAAGGGAGACGTTAATGTAATTAATTATAAATTATCAATATAATCAGATCATTTATAGAGATGTTTAATATTCATTAAATAAAACAAGAAAGAGAAAGACGAAGCCAACTAAAGCATCAGAAGGTATAATTGTATAAGATTGTGAATATCAGTGAAAAAAGAAATTAACCGAAAATTTATTTCACTTTAATATAATTAAAAGGAAAAAAAAAACACTTGGCTTGTCTTAATATCTTTTTTAAATGAATGATTGAATAAGAAAAAAAATGATACATATATAATAGTGGGTATTTGTAAAATATCAAAGAATTAGCATTTGGAGTCCTAATTTCAATGTAAAAAGTCTCAAGTACTTCAATTCAAATAAGAGAGCCAAATTGTAAGACCCTAAAAATTTTGAGGATTTTATTTTGGATCCTTCCTCGTGTTTAATGGTAATTTTTTACTTGAATCATGTTGAGGGATATTAAAGGGGTGGTTGGAAAGAGTTTCAGAATTTTCGAAAAGCGTTAGGGGTCATTTTGAGACTCCAAACCAGCGAGGGTCCGCAATAAGGACGTGACACGCCAGGTGACTTTCATGATAGCGGCTGCCACGTCGCCTATGCTCTGCGATAAGAGTGAGGTACGCCCTTGGGCCTCCGCGATAGCGGTGTGCCACACCCTTAGGCAAAAATCATTCAGTTTCATTTTTTTTCAATTGAGGCAAGGGTATTTTGGTCCTTTGTCGTAGTAAATGCTTTTAAACACTCCCTAACTCCTATTAACTTATTAGTTATCAACTTTTATCATTGTTCTTTCCCTTTTCAACTTTCAAGAGAGGATTCTATGGGTTTTATAAGGGATTCAACTTTTTCGGGCTCTCAACTCAAATTTCTCTCGAATTCATCTGTTATTAAGGCATGTTGGACACTCCCTAGTTTACTTACTATATTATTGCATCAAATTTACATGTTTTTTGTTTTCTTAATTCAAACTAGGATTGAAAAATTTTGGTAGTTTTATACTTGCATTGAATTTCTCATGTTTTAATGCATGGTTCTTTCATGGTTTAAATGGTGTTTTGTCAATTGAATTTGGGTCTCATAGTAATCGTGGAAATTTGTCAATATGGTTTCACAATATTTATGTATTTTGGCATGATTAAAATAACATGAACCTCAACCCTCATCATAACTTAATTTTTTACACAAGGATTTCATAGTGTCTAAATTGTCCTTTGAAAAATTTGCATAACTTTAAACAGGTAAAAAGTTAATAAGGTTTTGAAAACGCCCTTGGGGGCTTTGGTTATGGATTTTAAATGAAACATTGGAGTTTAAATGATTAAATGGATTATGGATATGATATGACATAATTAAAATAGCTTGCAAGTCTATTGGTATGGCATATCAAGTTGGAAATGCCTTAATAAATGACTCCATGATTAATTGTATGTGAAACACTATTTTAATTGGGCTTAAAAGGAATTGTGCAGCTCACCGACAATGTGTAGTCCTAAAGGGACCAACACTAAAAATCATATGTATCGACTTTGGGGGTCTATGACTACTGTGTTAGCTTTACACGGTATATTTTTGGGAGGCTAATTGACTATTGATGGCTTTAGCCTATTTTCTCCAGTTCATGTGGCTAACATTAACTGGAGCCCTTCCGGTGGGGGGAGCTAGACCCATATAGCCCTCGTTACCTTTAGGTCGGCATGAGCTACATAATTCACGATTAACATTTTAAATAATCATGTTTCATGTTCCTTGTCCCCTATTCCAGCATCTTGTTATCTTGATGGTTGATGAGCATATGCTTTTATGACTGATTTTTTTATAATTATATATTTTATTCATATGTTATATTACTAGTTTGGTACTTGTATATTTTATTCATTTCATTGGGTTGCATGCCAGTACATACAGTACTAATCGTCCCTGAATGCTACATCATTTCATGATGTAGGTTTGAATAGCTTTTCTTGTGACCCTGTGCAGCGTTAGGTGGTTGGATATTCATCCTGGATAGTTGTTGAATTGGTTAGCCCTCTATTATTTTGAAGGCAGTTTTTTTTTAATCTTTTATGATTTCAGTACTTTCTTTTGGTTTTCTTCTGTCCTGGCTGAGGAAAAGTCCCAACTTGATTGATATTCTTTATTTAGAGGCTTTGTGGACAATATAGGGGTTATTTATTTGTGAATTTGGTTTTGAATCACAAACTTACTTGTTTCTCTTATTTTTTTAGTTAGCTTACGCATTTTATTATTATTATTGTGCTCTTAAGGTAAGGCTAAGGGGTCATCTCCGGCCTTGGTTGGCTTGGGATGCCCGCCATGACCAGGACCTAGTTTGGATCGTGAAAATCTTGGTATTATATCACGGTTTAGAGTCACTGGGTGTCTACAAATTCATGTTTAGTAGAGTCCCTTTTATGGGTGTGTAGTGTGCCACACTTACAAGGGAGAGGCTATAAGACATTTAGGAACGTTTCCTTTTTTGTGATCTATTTTGGGCTAGAGAGTCTAGTTACTTTGAGGCTTCTCTAACTCCTGGCTTACTCATGTTTCAAATCATACCTCTATAAAGATCTGACGGTCATAGAAACTCAGTGGGAACCTCCATCCTAACAGGGAAAATGTAGAGGAAGTTCGCCCTACTCATGGTATGCAGATCGGTATAGGGCTCATACTTCTAACTTCACTACGCCACCTAGGGTTCCACTAGTCCCTACTAGTCCTCCCCGGGCTTCTTAGGTTGGTGTTACTGTCTCCTCAGAGAGATGTATCGAATGCTGAGTTTCGTCATTACATCCACATGTTTGCTCAGATTGTGGCTTCGCGGTCTCATCAATTTGATCATGTTGGTCCTGCCCCTAGTTCGTCTGACGTCACTCGGGTTGGCCAGTTTATAAGGCTAAATCCCCCAACCTTTACAGGATCTAAGGTTAAGAAGGATGCTCAAGGATTTATTGATGAGATAGATAAGATTTTTAGGGCGATGCATGCTAGTAATTCAGAGGGGGTTGAGTTTGCGGCTTACCAGTTGAAAGAAGTGGCTTATTAGTGGTGTGAGAAGTGGGAAGAATTGAGAGGTGAAGATGCTGAGCCAACTATGTGGGAAGAGTTCTTGGGTTCTTTCGTCGATCACTTCTTTCCTATGGAGTTGAGAAAAGTAAAAAATAGAGAGTTTGTGAATCTGAAGTAGGGTAAGATGAGTGTTAAGGAGTATGCATTGAAGCTCACCTAACTGTCCCGTTATGCTTTTGAGCTTGTGTCCAATATGAGGTCTAGGATGAGGAAGTTTGCTTCGGGTCTGCCTCGTGACTTGGTTTTATAGTGTAAGACTGTTACACTAAACAATGACATGGATAGATTAGGGTTGGTGGTTTATATGTATCAGGTAAAAAATGAGAAGAAGAAGCAAGTAGAAATGGGGGAAAAGTCACAATAATAAATTTAAATTTACAGAGTACGGTGTAAGCTAGCAAAATAGTGAAAAAGAGGGTAGGCGATGACCTAAGAAGAAGAATTGAGGAAATTCTTATTCGTCAGCTAGTGCTCCTTTTCCTAAGCCTTTAGGCAATCAATGGTCCTAGGGTAGAGGGTGCTCAATCTCAAGTTAGTAGAGCCCAGTAAGCCCTACCTTATTCATCTTATCATTGTTGCGAGATGCTTTACCGTGGTTATTATGAGAAGGAGAGGAATTGATGCTTTAATTATGGTCATCTTAGTCATATGCAACGAGATTATCCTTCAGCTAGGGGTGCATCTGGGGATGGGAAGGCTCAGGATGCTACTTCTTTGGCTCCTGCAGCTAAGGGCACTACTTCAGGGATGGGAATTGGTCAAAATCGCATGTATGCTCTCTCTACTCTTCAGGAATTCGAGGCATCCTCAAATGTTGTCACTGGTATGTTACAACTTTTCTCCTATTATTTTTATTGTTTGCTTGATCCTGATTCTACCCTATCTTACGTAACTTCTATGTGTCTGTACACTCTGGTTTTGGTCCTAAAAGTATTTTTGACCCCTTTTTAGTTTCTACCCAGATGAGTGAGTTTATTGTTGCTAGAAAGGTCTATAGGGGTTTTGTGGTGTCCATCTATAATAGGGAGACATTGGTAGACCTAATAGAGCTAGATATGAGGCATTTTGATTTAATCTTGATGATGGATTATCTCCATTCGGTGTTATGCTTCTCTGGATTGTAGGACCCTAAAGGTCACTTTTCATTTTCCTAATGAACCCATAATTGAATGGAAGGGGAATTCCCTAGTACCAAAGGGGAAGTTTATCTCTTACCTTAGAGTCCAAAAGCTAATATCCAAGGGGTGTCTGTATCATCTAGTTTGGGTCAAGCATTCTAACTTTGAAAGTCCCTCCATATCCGTTTTTGTAGTAAATTAATTTCCTAAAGTTTTTCCTGATGATCCTTCTAGGATTCCTCCCGTTACGAAAATAAACTTTGGGATTGATCTCCTGCCAGATACTCATCCTATTTTCGTTCCTCCTTATTGGATGCTCCAGCAGAGCTAAAGAAACTAAGGAATCAATTAAAAGATCTCCTTGATAAGGGTTTCATATGTCCTAGTGTCTCTCCCTAGGGTGCTCCTATCTTTTCATGTGAAAGAAGAATGGGTCTCTTTGGATGTGTATAGACTATCGTTAGTTGAATAAGGTTGTCATAAAAATAAGTTACCTCTTCTTGGAATTGATGACCTCTTTGATCAGCTTCTGAGTGCCAAGTGTTTCTTTAAATAGATCTTTGTTTGGGCTATCACCAATTGAAGATTAGGGAGGTTGATATTCCGAGACTGTTTTCCAAGCCCGTTATGCCCACTATGAGTTCTTGGTTATGTCATTTGGGTTAACTAATGCTCTGACTGCTTTCATGTACCTTATGAATCATGTGTTCTAACAGTTTTTGGATTTATTCATTATAGTCTTCATTGATGACATCTTGGTGTACTCCAAAAGTAAAGAGGAACATGTAAATCACCTCCGAATTATATTGCAGACCTTAAAGGATTAGAAGTTGTATGCAAAATTTTTTAAGTGTGAATTTTGGTCAAGTGTTGTGACTTTTCTTGGACACATCGTATCTAGTGAAGGGATCAAGGTGGATCTAAAGATTAAGGTGGTTAAAAAGTGACCTAGACCCACGACTCCAATTGATATTAGGAAATTCTTAGGCTAAGCAGGATATTATAGGAGATTTGTGGAGATTTTCTCATTTATTGTTGCTCCGCTTACCAGGTTGACTCAGAAAAAAAAGCAAAGTTTCTATGGTGTAATGCTTATGAGGGTAGCTTTGAGAAGTTGAAGTATAAGTTGACTTTCGCTTCAGTTTTGACCCTACCTGAGGGTACTGAAAGGTTTGTGATGTATTGTGAGGCATCTCGTGTAGGAATGGGTTATGTCTTGATGCAGTATGGTAGGGTGGTGTCTTACTCTTCCTGGCAACATAAGATCCATAAAAGAAATTACTTGACTCACAATCTAGAGTTGGCGGATGTGTTTTTTTCTTTAAAAATTTGGTGTCACTATTTGTACGGGGTGCACGTGGATATTTATTTAGATCATAAAAGTTTGTAGTATGTGTTTACGCAGAAAGAATTAAATCTCAGGCAGAAGTGGTGGCTCAAATTACTTAAGAATTGCGACATGAGTTTTCTCTACCACTCAGGTAAAGCTAATGTTGTTGCTGATGCTCTTAACATGTTGTCCATGGGGAGCTTTTCTCACGTTGAGATGGAGAAAAAGGGATTGTTGAAGGATATTCACTGAATGGATAATTTAAGAGTTTGCCTTTTATACTTTGAGGATGGAGGGGTAATCGTTCAAGAAGTGGTTAAATCTCTTTTGGACTCTAAGGACAGAGGGTTAATTGCTCAAGAAGAGGTTAAATCATCTCTTGAGGCTGAGGAAAATGAGAAAAAAAGTTGTGATCCTGTACTTATGCAAATGAAGGATGATGCGGGTCAGCATAAGGTTATGGTTTTTGAAGTTGGAGGAGATGGCATCTTTAGGTATAAAGAAAGGTTGTGTATTCCTAACGTAGATGGGTTGCGAGAAAGGATCTTGACCGAAGCTCATATGCCCAGATGTACGATTCATCTGAGTTCGACAAAGATCTATTATGACTTGAAAGAAATTTATTGGAAAAATAATATGAAAAGAGATGTGGCAAATTTTGTTGCCAAGTGTATGGTTTGTCAACAAGTTAGGGTTTAGCATTTGAGCTCAGGTGGCACATCTTAATAGATAGAATTGCCTATGTAGAAGTGGGAGATGATTAATATGAATTTTGTCACGAGTCTTTTGTGGTCTCAAAATCAGTATGATTTTATTTAGGTCATTATGGACAGAATGACCAAGTTTGCTCATTTCTTTCCTGTGAGAACCAACTACTCAGGAGAGAATTATGTCAAGTTATTCATTCAAAAATAGTCAAGTTGCATGAGGCTCTGGTGTCTATTATTTCTGATCTTGATACACAATTTTTCTCTTATTTTGGCATTTGTTTTAGAATGGGTCAGGTATTCGGGTAGACCATAATACTCTTTCCACCCTCAGACAGATGGACAAGCGGAGCATAATATTCAAACTTTGAAGGATATGCTAAGGGCCTGTGTGATTGACTTCAAAGGTAGTTGAGTGGATCATTTTCCTCTTATTGAATTCACTTACTATCATTCTATCATCCAAATGATCCCATTTGAAGCCCTTTTATGGTAGAAGGTGTAGGTCTCTAATTGGATGGTTTGGGGTGGGTGAAACTAGGCCGTTTGGGCTTGACTTGGTTCACCAAGCATGGAAAAGGTGAAGGTAATTGAGAAAGGCTTAAGACTGCTCAAAGTCACCAAAAGTCTTATGTGAATATGAGGCGAAGGGAGTTGGAGATTGAAGTCAATGATTGGGTGTTCTTGAAGGTTTCTCCTATGAAAAGAGTTATGAGATTTGTGAAAAAAAGGAAACTCAGTTCTCGTTACATTGGTCTATACAAAATTATAAGAAAATTGAGAATGTTTCTTATGAATCGAAGTTACTGACAAGTTTGGCTTTGGTTCATCCCATTTTTCATGTGTCCATGCTAAAAAAGTGTGGGTTTGATCCTTTCTTAGTGGTACCAGTTGAGGATATCAACGTTAAGGATTCGTTGTTCTACGAGGAAGTCCTAGATGAAATTTTGGAAAGGCAAGTTAGGAAATTGAGAATTAAGAAAATAGCTTTGGTGAAGTTTCTTTTGAGGAATCAAAAGATAGAAGAGGCTACAAGAGAATCGAAAGAGGATATGAAAGCTAAATACCCGTTCTTGTTTTCGATGTAGGACGAAGTGCTTGAGGTACGACTTTTACTTCCTTTCTTGATACATTCAAATTTTGTTCTTGAATCCCTCTATATTCTTCGTATTATCATGCTAAAGGTGTCCTAATCTCTTATTCGGGGACGAATAATCCTAAAGGGGATAATGTAAGACCTCAAAAATTTCGAGAATTTTATTTTGGACCCTCCCTCATGTTTAATGGTAATTTTTTACTTGAATCATGATAAGAGATGTTACAAGGATGGTTAGGAAGAGTTTCAAAATTTTTGAAAGGTGTTTGAGGTCATTTTGGGATCCGAAACCAGTGAGGGTCTGCGATAAGGCCGTGGCATGCCAGGTATTTTCTACGATAGCGGCGTGCCACATCGCCTACGCTCCACAATAAGAATATGGCTTGTCCTTGGGCCTTCGCGATAGCGGCGTGCCACGCCCTTAGGCAAAAATGCCCAGTTTTAATTTTTTCAATTAGGGCAAGGGTTTTTTGGTGTTTTGACCTATTAAACGACTTTAAACACTCCCAAACTACTGTTAACTTATCAGTTATCAACTTTTATTAGTGTTCTTCCCCTTTCAACTTTTAAGAGAAGAAATAAAGGGTTTTCTAGCTCTCAGCTCAAATTTCTGTTATTAAGGCATGTTGGACACTCACTATTTTTCTTACTATATTATTACATCCAATTTACTTGATGTTACATGTTTCTTGGTTGTTTAATTCAAACTAGGGTTGAGGGTTTTTGGTTGTTTTAAACTTGCATTGGATTTTTCATGTTTTATTGGTTCCTTATTGGTTTAAATAGTGGTTTGTGAACCGAATTTGGGTCTCATGGCAATATGCCTTCACAAAGTTTATGGATTTTTGCATGATTATAATGACATGAACCTCAACCCTTATCATAATTTGATTTCTTACACAAGTATTTCATAGTATCTAAACTGTCCTTTCAAAAATTTGCATAACTTTAAACAGGTAAAAAGGTAATAAGGTTTTGAAAACGCCCTTGGGCCATTGGTTATGAATTTTTAAATGAAAAATTGGAGTCTAAATTGTTAAACGGATTATGGATATGATATGAAATAATTGGAATGGCTTGCAAATCTATTGGTATGACGATACCAAGTTGGGAATGCCTTAATAAATGACTTAATGGTTAATGGTATGTGAAAAACTATTTTAGTTGGGCTTAAAAAAATTATATATCTCACCAAGAAGGTGTAATCCCCCGGGGGGAGGGGCAACACTAAAAATCACGTTTGCCGACGTTGAGAGTCTATGACCACTGTGTCAGCTTTACACAGTATATTTTTGTGAGGCTAACTGACTATTGGTGGTTTTAACCTAATTTCTCCAGCTCATGCGGCTAACATGGACTGGAGCCCTTCCGACATGGGGAGTCGGATTTATATAACTCGTGGGTGCCTTTAGGTCGGCCTGAACTCCGTAGTTCAGGATTAAATTTTTAAACAGTCATGTCTCATGTTTCTTGTTCCCTATCCTAGCATCCTATTATCTTGATGGTTGATGAGCATATGTTTTGTGACTGATTTTCGATAATTATATATTTTATTGATGTGTTTTATTACTGATTGGGTACTTGTATATTTTATCCTTTTTCTTGGGTTGCATGCCAGCTCTCGCCAACTGACTGTCCCCAGACGCTACATCTTTTCATGATGCAGGTTTGGAGGGATTTTCTTGTGACCTTGTGCTACGTTAAGTGGTTCGATATTCATTTTGGATAGCTGTTGAAGTGGTGAGCTCTTCATTATTCGGAAGGTCGAGTTTCTTTTAGTCTTTTATGATTTCAATATTTTCTTTTGATTTTCTTCTGTTCTAGTCGGGGGCATGTCCCGACTTGATTGATCTTCTTTGTTTAGAGGCGTTGTGGACAGTATTGGGTGTATTTCTTTCTGAATTTGGTTTTGACTCATAGACTTGCTCGTTTTGATTGTTATATCTCTCTTATTCTTCTGGTTAGCTTCCTCATTTTATTATTATTATTATTATTATTATTGTTGTTGTTGTTGTTGTTGTTGTTGTGCTCTTGAGGCAAGCCTCAAGGGATTATTATTATTGTGCTTTTGAGGTAAGCCTCAAGGGGTCATCTCCAATCTTGATTTGTTTGGATGCCCGTCACGACTAGACCCTAGTTCGGGTCGTGACACAAATCATGCCCTTTTTTTTTGTAAATGTTTCTCTTCTATTTTATAATAAGTGATGCTTTTAATTTGAATCTATATATATATAAAGCAAAACTAAAACAAGACAAGATGTCAAGTGACAACATATTAAAATAGGCATGTGGCAGTTTTTAGGACAATACTTAATAGTGTTGTAATAAAAAATTTGAATTAAAAAATATTAAATATTTGAATCAAAAGATTAGAAATATTTAAATTGAAAGTACTAGGCTTTTTAAAAAAAAAGAATTTTCATTAGCTTAAAACTAGGAATCTTAAATTATCTTAGTATTGATAAAATTATCCTTTTAAATGTCATAAATATATTTAAATATTCAATAAAAGATACTACTACTACTAATAATAATAATATCTTTTTATAAAAAATATAGTAGCAACACTTCCAATTTTTTTGAAAAACGTAATAGTAGTTGTAATAATGGTAATTGTAGAGGTGGGAATAATAATAATAATAATTTATCTATATATATTATAAATTAATTTTAATATTTAATAAATGATGATAATAATAATAATAATAATAATAATAATAATAATCTATCTATCTCTATATAAATTATTATCAAAATTAAAAGCATCACAAAGCCAAGTGGCAAGCTACTGAGAGGCCACGTGACAATTTTTAGGACAAAATTTAATGGTATTATAATAAAATTAGTATATGTACCCACGCGATGCATGGATAATATTAAAGCATTATTTTTAATTGTTTCATATTAAAATATATCGTTTGAACATGTTAAATCATATTATCATATGAAAAAACTACAACTATCATACTATTTCTCAATACAATGCGAAATAAAATAATTATTTTTCTCCCCCTTCCCTCAACCTACCTAGCTCTGCCTCTACCGCCACCTCCTTCTTCACCGCCACCCCTACCCCCTTCAAATTGTTTTCTAAAAAGAAAATATATACCCCTTCCCTCGTCCCCTCTCGTGTTATATAATTCTGATATTATTTATTATCATTTATATTTACATAAATATATGCTGCTTAACTTGCTTTGAACCAAATAATTAGACAAAAAAGTCATAAACCCAATAAGCATATTCATCAGGTAAAGAAATTATCATGAACTTTAATAAAATGAAAGTAATAGAAAAGGATGATATTGAAGAGGTGTTAAATTACTATAATTATACTACTATTACTATTACTACTACTACTACTATTATTATTATTATTATCACCTTAGTATTGCTATTACTACACACTTTTTTTGGTTAGCACTTTTATTACGTACTACTATTTATTATTATTATTATTATTATTATTATTATTATTAAATTAAATGTATACAAATATATTTTATAGTATATAAAAGAAATAAATTTTTGAAATGGTAAGAGTTTATTTAGGAACTGATTTTACTAATCAATTTATTATCAAAAACAATAAGATGAAACAATTGAATGTATACAAATATATCCTATCATGCCTAGGAACTGATTTTACTAAACTATACTTATCCAGTTCTTGTATGCTCTACTTACGGGCATTTGTTTGTTTATTCCCATTTGTTCTTCAATCATGTTACCATTGGCAGAGGTGAGGTAGTACGCGAACCAAATTGCTCAATTTCATCTTGAGAAGATTGGTCGTCATATGTCCTGATCTGCTCTTCAGCTTGAATTAACTGCATCAGATAAAGTATACATTCACTGTATAAAGAACTTCTAGCATGGACTTATGCTATTAGTATATAGAAGCTAAACTCTAAGCGAATTACTTTATCTATGTCATATTCCGGGACAAAAATGCCCAAGTAATAGATCAAATTTCAGATTTGTAAACTTGTAAATACTCTAACCTCTTTTCGCCAATTAGCTTTCCACATTTTGAAGTCAAAACTATTATTTGAAGCAAGGTACCCACAGAGCATTCCAGTCCAAATTCCCTTAACACCAATATTGGCAATGTAACCAAGGCAGGCACCCAATGGAAGGCCAACTATATAGTAGCAAACGATGTTTATAATCGCAACTGAATATTGCCATCCAGCTCCAACTGCTACCCCTGCACTTGCACAAGAAACACTCAAATATTGGTTTAAATAACTTAGCACTAAGACAAAGACAACTTTTCGGAAGACTTTGATTACCATGAAGTATCGGTTGGATTCTCATTAGGAAGATGGTAGTAGCCAAGAAGTACTCCAACTTGGATATCTCATGTATGGCTTCTGGTTTACCAGAAAACAATCATGGGTAATGGTTCTTGGTAGAAATTACAGTAACTGCAAATACAACTCCAATTAGAGTTGATGTAATTACAGCAACTACTACTGAGAATTTTGCAGCTTTTGAACGACCAGCTCCCCATTGGATACGCGAACACTACAGCATGACAAGAAATTCGAAGTGTTAAAGAGGAATACTTGAAGTAAAATAGATGGCACAGAACTGGAATTTTCGTAAACCTGGTTACAACATTTAATCCTAGAGTGATCATCAGTACCCAAAGTTGCAACGCCAAGCTGTGATGGAAATAAGAAAAGAGTAAGAATAACAAAAAGGCGATCCTAGTAAAAACTAATCAAATTCTATTAAAATTCAAATGTTTACTACCTGGTTGATATAGCATCTACTGCACATTCAGGATTCTTTAACCAGCCAACCATAAGGATCACCACAATAAAATACCAAAGCTCCAGGTTGTCAATAGTTCACAAGTCAAATATATCATTGAATCATCATCATAACAATGATATAAAGAATAAAAAGTACTTGTATCGCGAGAAATCAATAGTATTGAATAGTATTTTGTTTTCCCTGATGATGATATTGAAATACATCATATATATTTATAGTATTACTGTAGTTTTAGAATTACATAGATAATGATAAAAGAGTTGAGATAACATTATTCAAAATTCAAATTAATTAATGATAAACACTAAGAATTTAGATAAAATTAAAACTCTAAAGTTATAGAGTTAGTTATAGTCAGTAAAATTCAAAATTGTTATCTAGTTAAAATATTTTCAAATTCAAATTTAAGAAAAAAGTTTTTTATAACTTCAGAAAGTTGCTCACGCCTCTTTTTATGTATGGGTTCAAAAAAATCATCAATCAATTTTTTATGTTTAATTAGGACTCTTTTTTTCTCCTTTATTTTTAAATTTAATTTTTAATATTTTTTAATACATTTTTAAAAGTTTTTTATAACTTCCTGAAAGTTACTCAAGCCTCTTTTTATGTCTATCTTTTGGGTTGAAAAGATTCATCAATTAATTTTTAGAGCTTAGTTAGGACTCTTTTTTTCCCTCTTTTATGTTCAAATTCATATTTTTAATATTATTATTATATTTTTAAATTTTATTTAATATTTACATAAATTATATTTAGATAGTTTTATAATATTTATTTAAATTTTTAAAGAGATAAACATGAAAGGGTAAAAGTTTATTCAAAAACTCTTTAACCATGAATTTCTATTTTTAAGCTAATGAAATATTTTTTTCAAATAAAGAATAATATATTTTCAAATTCAAATATTTTAAATTTTTTAATAGATTATTATTACAACATTATTAAGTTATGTCTTAAAAATTGCCACGTGGCTTTTTAATAACTTGCCATGTGGCTTCTTGTCTTGCTTTTAGTTTTGCTTTTATATATATATATATATATATAGATTTTTGAGTTAACATATTAGAAAAATTTGAATTTGAAAATACATTATACTTTTAAAAAGAAAAAACTCATTAGCTTAAAAATAGAAATCTGCTGCATAGAGTTCTAAAGAACTTTTATTGTTTCATAAATTTATCTCTTTAAAATGTTATAAATTATATTTAAATAGTAATAATAGTAATAATTATAAATTTTAACAAAAAAAAAGAAAAAAAACATGCACATATTAAACGAACTCTACGATGTATAAGTAAATTAAATTTTGAAATATTGATCAATTTGATTTTGAATTTATTCAGCTAACTAACTTTTTAAAGAATACAATAAAACTTATAATGAATGAAGCATTTAATTAGATGTGGTAACTAGGGAGAGATAACAATCAATTCATAGTCCAAGGCAACTAGGAATTTTTTTTGGGGAGTTATCACACAATTAAAAAAATAAATAAATTGAATTAGTTAAGTATTCTAGCCACAATTCAAGCAGATGTTTGAATTTGAAATTAAAAAAATTTTGAATTGAAAAATAAACTTACATTATCTCTTAATTTTTGAAAAATAATTTTATATTGAAACCTATATTATTATTTTTATTAATCTATGTCTATATCCTAATCAAGTGATGCTTTTTAGTTTGAAAATAATTATAATTTCTCACTGCAATTTTGATAAATTATCAGCATAACAAATAAAATGATTTTGAAATTTGAATTGATCTTATCTACTTAACCAATTGAAAGAGAAAGTCATTGAGAGGATAGTAACTTTGTATTTGACCAGATGAGTCAAAGCTAAACTGGCTATCCTTCATCACCTAACACTTCATGTTTACATAAAATTTATCAATGTTTATTTGTATTGTATATAGTTTTTAAATGTGTATTATCTTTTGCTTTCTCTATTAAGAATGAAAGCATCTGAAGTGAATTAATTCTATTCTTCTTTTGCTGATTCTTTATTAAAATTTTGAAAGATTTAGTTGTAGGAATTATATAAAATAATGTAAAGAAAATAAAAAAGTACTACAGTAAGTACTCACAATTTTTTTTTTGTCTTTGATTTCTTTCTATAATAAATTGTTAAATTCTGCATAATCTATATTTTGCTATATGAACATTGTGATTATGATGACTACTTTACAAATAGGTTCTAACATTCAAAAGCTTGATGAGTTATTAGTTATCATCTTTATTTTCACGTTTACATAAAAGTTTCTTTGTATCTGTTTATATCGCAATCTTATAAAATTTTGAAATTCTTAATTTTTTTATTTTTCTATTGAAATTTAGAAGAACTGCAAGGACTTTTATTGAATTTAAATGTGTAAATATCATTTGTGCAGGAACCGAAGAAGACAGGGTATTGAAGTTATCCGTCACATAGATAAAAATTTAAAGAGATGAAGAACAAGCAAGAAATAAATCAAGTACAATTAAAAAGTTAATAACATGATAAAGTTTAAGTGATTAAAAAAAAGTCAGTTTTAAGTTAAAAGATACTTATAACTTTAGATTTAAATTGAAATATAGTATAACATATAATTCAAATTTAAAAATACAATCATGATCTCTCTCTTTTCATTTTCATATTTAAATGAAGTCACTCAAACTCATCATAAAACGATGTAAACTCTAAAATTAATTTGTCTAGATGCAATAATTAATTTGGTGTGTTTTTAATTTGATTTTGAATTCAAATTAGCATTCTAGCCATTTGATGATTTTTGAATTTTTATTTGATCACAACTTCCTTCATGATTTTAGAATGTTAGTGTTACTCTACCACTTAGTACTTATCATTACTTAATTCAAATTTGATTCAAGATAGTAATGATATATTGCATAAATATTTTTATTTTCTTTCCCAATATTACTCCTTCGTAAATTATCTTGAAGTTTCAAATAAATAATCGTAAGCTATTTTGAGAGATATGTGATTTGATGTGTCTTGATCTTCTTTTGTAAATAGTGTCGAAGTTAAACATGAACTTCTAGAAGAAATATGATAGGTTAATGAATAATAGATTTGTCATTAAGTAGACAAGATATGTTGGTCTTAAAATTCTCTACTCCAACAACTGTGTTTCAACAGCTAGATTTGAACTCCTAAATTTGTATTAGTTGATAACTTATTAAGTTAATGTGATTGAAAAAATATTTTCAAATTTAAGTAATTAAAGTATAATAGAAAAATATGCATCGATGATTGGAGGTGAGATTTGAATTAATTTTGAGAATATCATGAAGTAATATAATACATACATTATTATTTATAAATTTTAAACGAAAGAGCTTGGGGTGGGGGGGGGGGGGAGCGGATGGGGATATAAATAATCTAATATCTTTAAATTGTAAGTAATATATATAAAGATATATGTGATTATTCTTTTCACAATATATTTAGTTAGAAGTGGGGGATATTTTTTTTTTTGCATGGGGGATATTAATAATCTAATATCTTTAAATAGTGAATAATACATAGAAATATATATGATTGGTTTTATTTTTATGTATATTTAGTTACAGGTGTGGGAGGAGATAGATTTTTGTAAAAATTACATATATAACGACATGTTTACTATTAATTACTAAAAATCACAACTTTTTTCAAAATCTCATAAAATCCCAACATTTGACCTCTGATGATACATGTTAATAACATTAGATACATACTACGGATACAAGTCTTAATTAACTAAATCAGCACGTTTTAAAGGATGTAACAGATAACTTTGCATTAAAACAACATTTAAGCTAACTAATTAAGGTAAAAAATAAAATGAAATCCTACAATTTATGGTAATGAGTTTATTATTCCTTCACGTTAACCCATAAACGTTTTCATAATATTTTTTAAAATTAAAAAATCTTCATTCTTCTTGTTCAGAGAAAGCATACGAATATTTTTTCTTTGATTTGTTAATTTCGTTTGTTTGATATGAATATTTCGGTGTTGTTACGTCATTTTGGTGTTTGAGTTAATGAAATTGAGTATGTTGGTTATAAGAGTGATGGAATCGTGATCAGTGAAATGTTACTTACGAAAATTGATTTCGACAATTGCGGGAGAACAGAAAATCGACGAAACAAGAAAAAAATTGAAGCTCGTTACATTATTGAAGGAAATGCTTGTCCGTTGTTGATTCGTAACGAAATGAGTGTGGAGTTGTATGTCAAAATTAAAAAACTGAGTATGGATTTGGGACGCATCCTCTTATCATCACTACATTAGATAAGTCTGCTAGTGAAATATTTTTGATGGGAAAGTTGGTGATGTAATGTGTTTGGAAAGTCCAGCAGAAAAAGTTGCATAAATAATTACTTATAAATCTAATTCTTCTTCTCCTATGCCTTTGATGGATAGGAAGGGGAACAAAATCATTACTGATTGCAAACATAGTAATGTTAAGGTTGGGCAAATCTACAAGGATAAGTGTACTCTCATTTCGGTTATGACACGGTTTGAAATTGAAAAATTCCTTCAATTACTATACCAAAAGATCGAACAAGAAAAGGTATGTTATGTTTTTATGTAGCAGGTGTTGTTAATTATGTGTACGTTAATTTAATTTTGTATTAAACGTTTGGTTGATGATTATTTTAAAGAAATTTTGTCTTTAAGTTATTAAGGCCGAGATACATTTTGTTATGATAATGATACATTTTGCCCATCTTGTGTCACGACCCAAATGGCCATGCGTGGCACCCACACTAACCTTCCTGTGGGAGAACCATCTAAATCAAACCATTATCCAATCACTTAGTCATTATTAAAAGGATACTTTCATAAAACCATCTTAACAATAATAATCTGGGATTAATCATCAGTAGCGCGAAAATCAAATAATCTACTAACTGAAATTCCCAAGACCCGAAAGTCATCATACAAGAACTACTAACAAAGATCATGTCTAAAGAGATATCCCAAAATAAAATAAATAAAGAATGTTTCATTGCCCGAAAGATGGACAAGATCAAATAAGATAACCCATGAAAGCCTGGAGACGGAGTGCTCACCCTTGGATCAAGATCTGCTATCAAACTCTAGAGGTGAGATCATGTATGAGACTCTAGAACAATTTTTGCACTCAACCAAAAGAAGAGTACTGGGTAGTATCAGTACAAACCACTATGTACTGGTAGGTATCATAGGCCAACTCAACTTAATAACATGTACACAACATAAATAAAATAACAAGTAGACAGGCATCATCACATAAAAAAATTCTCAATAAATCAACAATACAACAAATCAACAATAACAGGTCAAACAGTGCTCACAGACAAGCCACATAACCATCAAGAGTATCAACCATACTGTAAACATCCACAAAATAAACACAAATATGTACACACATGTTATGGGACTTATTTTTGCCCCAATAGTCATGACCTGCAGGAAACAATCTATGTTCATGTACCGTACCGGCGTATTACCCGATTCAACATAAATATAAAAATACCGACGTGGTACCCGATCCAACATAAATATAAACGTACCGGCGTGGTACCCGATCCAACATAAATATAAACGTACCGGCGTGGTACCCGATCCAACATAAATATAAACGTACCGGCGTGGTACCCGATCCAACATAAATATAAACGTACCGGCGTGGTACCCGATCCAACATAAATATAAACGTACCGGCGTGGTAGCCGATCCAACATAAATATAAACGCACCGGCGTGGTAGCCGATCCAACATAAATATAAACGTAGCGGCGTGGTACCCAATCCAACATAAATATAAACAAGTATTATAAATATCAATTTACACAACCTCACAACATACAACATAATGTACAAAGTTTACAAGGTTACTTAAAGTCATAAGTCAATTCCATCAAGTCAATTTTCAATAAACATTTATACACAAATCAATAATCCAAACATCAACAATTTCAAGCATGTCTGAATACCAATCCACAAGTATCCAATTTAGGAGCATACACACAATTAAGTTAAGTCTAAACTCCAATTAAACCGTAACCTACCTCAACCAAAGAACCTGAATGCAAGATACTTTGCAAGGGTCTTTCCCTTCCGTAAAGCTTTCGAGTGTTTCAAATCTGTTCAAATATATAATTCTCATAAGAGTACGAATTTAATGATACCTGTTTATAAATTCTTACTCTAAAAATCTTAGCCCTAAACCTCAATTTCTTTAATCCCGAATTAAGGAGCAAATTACCAAAAATGAACAATTATATATAATAAATTGTAATCCAGTGGTCTATAATAACATAACATTTACTATCTTTTCCGTAGACTGCCAATGATTGGCCCTTTCATGATTTTTGCCAACTTTCGCACACGTGCACTACCACATATTCCAACTATCATCACCCATCTTTGTTTTTACCTTAATTTGCACGAAACTCATAAAACTCTTTAGTGGAACCTAAGATTTCATCCCATTATAAACATGCTATTGTATTTAAATTAAACACCAGCAGGCTACTATTTATATAAATTTAACTAATCGTACCTGAAGCTATACTGCACATCCGTTTTCAAAATGCAATGGTGAAACCAATTTCATGCCCCTCTCTTCCTCTCTTTCTGATTGTATTATTAGTGTAAATGGTAAATCCTACCCACTTAAAATTTATCTTTATATTGACCTCATAAGTTAGCAAAATTATGAGTTTTGACCCATTAAATTAATAAGTACACTAATTATCTAAATATATGTCAAACTCTTAATAAATTCTCGTAATTTATTCAAAACCTCATAGAAATAAATTAAATATGCAAATTAACTAAAAAGTATATTTTGGACCTATTGAAAACATTATGACACTAATCTGAGGTCGTCTTGATCAAACTTGATCATTATCAAGCTTAAATTTATTAAAACTCAATAATCCAACCAATGACTTAAATTACTTCCGAACACCCCAATAATTGATACTACTCATTTCGTGAATCCTAACTCACGCACACCAACTACGGGGAGAGATAAAATAGAAAAGATGAGAAAATTTCACAAAACGACCGGGAGGGTCGTTACATCTTGTAACTCAATTTATGAAGTTCTGTTTAATTATGTTTCTTGTTGTGTTTTAGTTTTATCTATATAATATAAATGTCTTAGATACATGTTGTACAAGTTTGTGCAGTTAATGTATCTAGAAATCTGTTTTTTTTTTACTGCGCGAAGAAAAATAATTTTAACTTTTGTTTTCATTGATTCTGCTATGTCCTACGATGTCATTCAGAGGATTGTGTTTGGATCCTTAAAGCATCATGTCGGCGGGGGTCTGAGCTATTTAAAGATAGATTTTTTCAAGATCTGCACACATACCCGTTAAAAGATCGAGTTTTTACTCAACTTTAAACTACAATTGGGTTTGTTAGTGGTTTTGCTGTTTGCTGCACCAAAACTTGTCAATTATAAGAGAATACACACCCCGAATGATATAATCGAAGATATTAAGAATATTTTCGGTGTAGATATTAACTATTAGAAGGCTTGGAGGGCTAAAGTACGTGCGATTGAGATGTTAAGGGGGAAACCTACGGATGGTTATCAAGAAATGGCTAGATATATATACATATTAAATTCCGTATATCCATGTTCACATATTAGAATGCATAAATTAGATGATAGTAAATTTATGTATTTGTTCGTTGCATTGCAACCTTTGAAGAGTGGATTCGAGTATTGCAGGCCTGTAGTTGTGGTTGATGCTGTGCATTTCAGTGGACCATATAAAGGTACATTTGTTTTCATAAGCACTCTTGATGGAGCAGGTAATTTATATTTATTTGTATGTATAGTTATTTTGTGATGTAATTCAGATCATAATTTGTGTTAATTGTTTTTTTTGTTTGAGAAATAGTGTACTTGTATCTGCTTAATTAATTTTTTTAATATCAAAATTGTAGGACGTATTCTGCCGATTGCATATGGTGTTGTTGACAGTGAAAATGATAATTCGTGGACTTGATTTTTCGAGAATTTCATAATTGCTTTTGGAGAGCGCGATAGTATGTGTGTTGTTTCCGACCGTCATGAAAGCATTATAAAGGTTGTCGGTGTTGTAAATCTGAATGTGCCTCATCTCGCATGCATTTGGCACTTGTGAAAGAATGTTTGCACAAACTTCAAGAAGAGTAAAGAAAGACTTAGCGATATTTACTATGCTATGACCAAGGCTTACCGTAAAGATGAGTTTGATTTTTTTTTGGAATCAAGTTGGGAAGATTTATCAGAGGGTAAAGTCTTATCTTGAGGATGCTGAATTTAAAAAGTGGGCACGCGTGTATGCACCTATTAACCGTGGTAGAATGATGACTTCAAGTATAGTGGAGTGCATAAATGGTAAGTTGAAGCTAGCACGTGAGTTGCCAATAATAAATTTTTTAGAATAGGCTAGAAAATTGTTTGGAAAGTGGAATTGCAAGAATAGAGAAAGAGCATCTTATGCAAACACGTCACTAGATAGTAGATTTGAAGGAATTCTTCAGCTAAATACTTCAAAATCCTCAAGGCTTAAGGTTAGTTTAGATGTTTTGTTTTGTTTTACATATTATATAATGTTTGATTCATATTACAGGATACTATTTGTTTTAAAAATTTATTTTGAAAAATATTACAGTAATTTAATCAATTTTTTTGTTGAGGTTATACAAAATATTCTAAAAAGGATCAATATGTATCTATGTGTTAACATATATGATTAATCTTGTAGGTTAGTGCGTCATCAACATATGTATATTTTGTTTACGATGATGGCAGGAAGTACATAGTATGTCTTGATAAGAGGACTTGCACTTGTGGTAGATTCCAATTGGATGAGATAACATGTGAACACACGATTGCAGTACTAATAAACAGGCATGTAGTTGATATGAAGCCTTATTGCTTAGAGGTTTATTATCCTGAAACATTAAGAAAGACGTATGAAGAATCTATGTTTCCAATGCCCGATAAGAAGGACTAGATTGTGCCACAAGAAGTTATGGACGAAGTTGTGTTACCACCAAAATACAAACGTTCACCCGGAAGGACAAATAAAAATAGGCACAAGAAATCTAGTGAAACAATGACATCGAGCAGTAATTATTGCGGGAGATGTGGTTATGCAGGTCACAACAGGCGTACTTGTAACTTCTTTTCAAAGGAGGAGTGACACTGTAGTTGACTGATTAATAATGTGAAATAATTTGTTAGCTTGTAGTTGGATTTTTTTCCTTTTTTATGCGACGTTTTAAATGGTGACATTGTTGTTTTTTAAAAATTAAAGAAAAACAGTTTCCGAAATAAATAGTTTTTTTTGCTCCTTTGTTAATTATTTATATATGTTTTGAAGATTTAAATTGTCGTGACACATCATATAGAAAGTAAGATATATTGAACTGATAATGTTATTTTACTTTATTTTAATGGTTATGTTGTAGTAAATGATTGAAAAGAGTTGCATTTTTATATGAGATATCTTTCATAAATTTATAGATACAAGTTTACACAATTTGTATCAATTGTAAAATATAATTGTATCATGTAGGACTATAAGTTTTGCTATAATGTGTTATGCAGGTTATAGGAAAACCTGTATTCTGAGTAAATAAAAATGGTTATAGATACATAATAATGCAATGTTTTGTTATTTACAATTATTATATAGTAAAATATGTTTCCTTGTACTAGATACATATAGTTTAATAAGATGTTTCTCAGATAATTTGGTAGATACAAGTTTAAATAATTACTTCTAGAGTCTAATATGTCAATAGTTTTAAGATATAGTATTATTAAGTTGTGCTATAATTTGTTATGCATTTTAGAGACAACAGGTGTTAGTAGGAACAAAAAACTGTTATAGTCGTTGTGAAGGTTACTACCATTATATTGTAAGGTATATTTCATTATTTTAGATACATATGTTTGTAAAATATTATAAAATATGTATCTAATACAATGTCTTTACAAAGTGTAAGAAAAACATATTTCGAAACATAAATATATCTTAAATGCTTGAACAATGCATTATAATGGGTAAAAAAATAAAATTATTTAATCATTAAAGAAACATAATGTATGATTATCTAAACGTTACTAACATGATCAAAACATCATTAAAGTTTCTAACAACTTCCTCGTTTTGTAATAGCCAACTAGCAAACAAATAAACAACTACTTAATATGCAAAACACGGTCTGTTTCTTTTGGTACGAACTTGCTCCTTGGCATTGGTGGATCGTCATTCTCACTAAAGTAGCCATTCTCTTCTTTTTCAGATCCATACGTGCACAAAGGAGTAACATATCTCTGACGATGGTATTGAGCATCAATATTCGAATATGGAATGCCTAATCCCTCACTCAGATACTCGGTATAGACAACTACAAATACACCACAATCCCTGCATTGCAATGAATAATTTAATTAAAAACATCAATATACATGAGTACGATAATGAAAACAACCAAATACAAGCTTCCACTATCTTGTTGTGCTATCTCAGATACATATTCCACTTGGAATGGATCCCGTTCGGTCTTTTCCTTGTATGATTTCAGTGCAGCCTAGTCAGTGGATACCTTGTGCTAAAAAAAGTCACTATACTGAAGGTAAGTCAAAATTATTGCAGCCAATTTTTCAGTCTCACTTGCTTGTATTCTTTTTCGTGAAAAGGCCATTGAATCATACACACGAATGCATCGATCCTTTAAATTAATGACTGTCAATACCCAGTGAAAGGCACCATCATAGTTAATTGGGACAAAGACCTTATTAACCAGATGACAAGGTTGACCTGGGCGCGTACTCTATCCCTTGATGGTGTTAATCAATGACATCTCTATATCAACAACCTCATCAGTCCTGGAAGATGCATCTTGAGTTGTAAGATCCTTAGCAACGTCAGCATTATAGTAATTCACATATGCCTTATCGATGTACACTTTGAAAAAATAATCTGTGGTAGTGTATCTGGTGATTGAAAAATTCTTGTTCTTGTACTTCTTCCTCAAGTAGTACATAATGAGATCTAGATGCTGTTCAAATTGTAATAAATTGGAATATATGTTATAGCAATCAACTGTAATAATTAGAAATGAGATACAAATTATTATTTATGTATCTAATGTTATAAAATGTAAAATTCTGATAAATGTAAGGGAAACAAATGAACAACATATATATTCATATAAAATGATACATTTTTTGTTATTATGTATCAAATACAAATTACATTCGGCTAAAACATTCCAAATATCTTTACTAACAGTAAATCAACAAATATGACAGAAACAAGTTTCTTTTGCATGATGTTTAACTTAAACAATTCTTATAACTTGTGCAGTCAATGTAACTCATTTAATAGACTTTAATACTTCATCATAGATATCACACAATCCGAAATGTATTTACTAATGAAAATCTACTTAAATAAAGTTTGAAGAAAAAATAAAGGTAATTGAAAAACAAATATTTCAATAAGAAACATATTAATATATGATGTTACATCTTTTGTTATCATGTATCTAATAAAACATAAGAACATAATAAAAAAATCAACATCTATAATGCATCAAATAATAAAAATTGACTGAAACAAGTTTCTTAGTATGAATTTTTAATTAAAGAATTCATCTAATTTATGCAGTCTATCTAAAAACCTTATGTTAAAGACTTTAATACACCATATATATCATACAATATGGAATGCATATACTAATGAAATGTACTTTCACAATGTCACAATTTTAGATTTTTGATATCCATTATGAAAATACCTCATCATTTCAGCACTTGTTTCGTTGATGCATTAAGTAAAACCAGTTCTTAAATTTTGAAAAAGCAACTACGAAATCTAGTTGACGAAACTCAAGTGTTGAATAATTAATCTTGTAGTGATCGTCCTTATCTTTCCTGTAACATAAAAGAAAGTTGATTTAAAAAAAATAGTAAGTTGTATATTACTTTTGAATTTAGAATAAGACATGTGTTGTTTACTTTTTCATGTGTTGCTTGTAAAGGACATCATTAACCCATTCTTCAAATATTTTCATCTCTACATTTAGTGAATCCCCAGTAATGTCATAACATTCGAATGAATATTTTATTCGCTCTTTAGAAGCCAACTTTTCCTTTCCTTTAGAACTTGATCCAAAATTGGTCAAAAAAGGAGAACAATAAATCTTTGATGGATTTCTTGAGCGTGGTGCAGGTGTATTTTTATCATCTGACACATCCTTTTTTGTCATAGGAAAAGCTAACAAAATTATGGTGTCACTAATCATATACTTGGCTGGAGTTGTTAGTAGAGGCTTGTAAATTGTCAATGTCATCTCATGTTCTCGACCTGGAATAATACTATCAAGAGGTTGCATTTCTTCAACAACAATGTCACTCTGTTTCTCAATTTCATCATCCTGAAAATGATTTGAGACATTAACAAATATTTTACCAAAAAAGTTCAGTTATTTTAAAACCAAAATAGTAACAACAATGTCCATTTATGTATCTCAACTTTATCAATAAGTAGTAACTTGTATCTCAACTTTATTTGAACTTGTATCTCTACTATATTTTAAAATAGAGTGCATTCTATTAAAGTGGTAATAACTGGTACCTGTTGTTTCTTTGTTGTATATCAAGTAACAATAGTGTAGGAATTGAGTCATTTGCCAAATTGCAAACAAAGCTAACACAATACTTGGCATTTGATGATTATCTCTTAAGCATTAAATTTTGTCTAATGTGCAGAACCATGCTAGCCCCAATTAAGGATGGATCATTTTCTGTCTTACTATTCTTGGTGGCATAAAAATAAAAAGAGCCAAGATTTGTGTATTCTTTTCTTAAATAAGTGCAGGTGTTGTTCTTAAGTTAAGGTTTTCCCAGTTATCACACACAAATGTCTGACCTTTTGCATTAGGGCATTAACTTGTGTGTAATATCTGTTCACTTATAATGACATACTTTCTAGGCTGGCCATTATGGCTTCGGAAAGATTGCTCATTCTGCAGCCTCACAATTGGGTTATGAGGAGAGACCATGGAATGATGTTGTACTATAGTAGGTATGTCTATCTGAAATTTCCTTTTCTTTCTCTTATTTTTTACATGCTTCACAAAACAGATGTTTTGACATTATAAACATGCACCAGGGAATATGAAAAGGCAATTCAGGAGCTTAGCATTTTCATGGCCTTTTCCCCAAAAGAAGAGGCAGAAGTGTTGGAACCATTTGTTGAGAAGTTACAATGGTTGCGGGTCGAATCGTCTTAGAAGTCTCTGGGAAATAAAGGCCATTTAACAATTTCTTGAATTGTTTCTAAGATAGCTGCTTCTGGTTTGTAGAGCCATTGAGTTTGTATTATGAGCAAAACCAGTAGAACTTTAGCTGTAATAGTACCTTTTTTGGCTTCTGTAAATATTTTCCTTGCACCAGGCTGAGTTTGTTCATCCTTTCTATAACGAGACGACTAATATAATTAGACCAGCTTCATCCAAGGATGATACCTCACACCCATGTTAGTTTTGTTATTTTCAACAAATATATGAAGAGGCAGCCCAATGCATGAAAACTTTTGTTATGCTCGATGTTTGAGAAAAGGTTCTAACAAAAACATCATGGACTTATTTTTCAGAATTATATAAGAAAATTTTAAAGACTTTAGACTGTCATAAGTGATGGTATAACATGGATAAGAAAAAAGGAGTCCGTGCACTACATGCATTTCTGCAAGAGGCTGATTTCACAACTTGAACTTGTACCTAAATTTTATTTTAACTTGTATCTGAACTTTATTTTAACTTTTGTCTCAGCTATATTTTAACTTGTATCTCAAATTTATTTTAACTTGTACCTAAATTTATTTTAACTTATATCTGAACTTTATTTTAACTTGTATCTCAACTTTACTTAAAACTTTATTTTAACTTATATCTAAACTTATTTTAACTTGTACCTAAACTTTATTTTAACTTGTACCTAAACTTTATTTTAACTTGTGTCTCAACTTTATTTTAACTTTAATCTAAACTTTATTTTAACTTGTATCTCAACTTTACTTTAAACTTTATTTTAACTTGTGTCTAAACTTATTTTAACTTGTATATAAACTTTATTTTAGCTTGTATCTCAGCTTTATTTTAACTTATATCTCAACTTTATTTTAACTTGTATCTAAACATTATTTTAAATCTGAAATATTAATAACATAACTCTCTGTTCAAATTTTTTTTCAGTGAATTAGATTCTTACTACTAAATTAATTAAATTGTACAAGATACCTAAATGTTAATTACATATAAGTCTTAGTTTACATTTATCATTTCAAGCATGCCAAAATAGTCATGTTAATTACAAAACACATAGTGAATATTAATTACCTTTTCATGTTTTTCACCATTCTTGAAATGTGATGGTGCTTGGTTGGCTTTATCCTCCTCCATTTCAACTGGTTTGTCAGTTTTTTTCACTAGATTGTCAGTACTAGTAGGTCCTGCAACATCAACAACATCATCTGAAGGATCAGATCACCTTCTTACCGGCTCTGTTTTAGAATATTTTCCTGCAGATTTTTTATCAGAGAATAAAAATATTCAATACAATATAATTAGTTAATTAGTACTTATGAAAAGTAAGTAAACATTGAGATATATAAACATTATAAGATAATTAAAATAGTAAATATGTATCCATGACTACCTCCATTTCCTCTATTTTTTTTGAGACAAAATGTGGATTGATGGGATTACTATGGCCTTCAAAATTAGCAACATCATCTGAATGTTGACCCTCTTTAGGGCTTTGTTTTGTAACTTTTTCCTAAAACGAAAGGATGAGCAACAAGAATAAAGTCAATATAGTCGTTAATAAATATGTGTAGTTTTAAAGCATGTTACCTTCTCCACGGTCTCATTTTTCTGCTGCAATGACTTCAAAACTTCAGAGAATCTGTCATTCATCACACACTCCAAATCTGTGAATTTTTGGTCAATCTAATAAATATGCATAGTTTTTTTTTGGTCTCTCAAGGTATCCCCCAGCCCGACAGGCCAAGGACTAATCCTCCGCGGATCTGAGCTCTATTTAAGGGTTTGCCGCTGGCCAATTGGTTGTTGTATGCACAAGGCAGAAATTGAACCCCCGACACTTGCTTAAGCGACCTAGTGAGCTAACCACTAGGCCAACCAAGATTGGTTAATAAATATGCATAGTTGATTAGTTAAAATGCATACAAATCATAAATTTATACAACAATAAATTATAGATCCTTACGTATGTCTTCACATATGTCTTTATTTCGGACTCTAACGAATCTAGGTCCGCTTTAACCAAAAGCTCTTTCCTGTTTATGCATGTTGAATCAACATCCACTTTACTCTTTTCTTTTATATCTGTTGGATTCGCCAGTATTTGTTAAGCATGAAAAACAACACGATATAGAAATGTTTTCATTATGAGAAAAATATAACGTATGTTGATTTGGAAAATACCCGTTGTCTGTTTTTCTTTTGCGTTTCAAATCTGCCTTTGTTCTTTACTATCTGATCTTCTTCCTATAGGAACATCTTTTCCACTCTTTGATAGAGGTGCAGATACTGTATGAGATACATGTATCGACTCACTCATAAAAAATTATGGAGGGGTCGTACTGAAGTCATCAAAACTATCATGATCTTTGGTAACTTGGGGTAAATTCACTCTGTAACTCCTCTGATCTGGATTTTAAGTTGATGATGGCATCGAAGATGTACCATGGTGATTAGATGCAAAACTAGTTCGCGGCAAATCAAGTTTTTCAAACTCGTCCGCACTAGGAACAATGTTGGTATGTGAACACTATGTACAAAAAATTTATCTATTAAATATTATTACGATTAAAATTAAAAATACTATAATGCAATGTATGAAAAAAATTCAATCAGTATCGTACCTTGATAAACATTCCGGTCATATACTGATTAAACTGAGGTCGGACTGCAACAACCCTCCAATTCAATATACGAGGTATGTTATTACCCTTCTTCACAGCAACTTTGGTATCAACATTTGAACAGAGTTCAAACATCCACACATTAAGAACCTGAGGGATATCTCCCAACCTATAAAGTCGTTTCTCCATTAAAAATTCTTGCCTAAGTGAGGCCATCAACCTGGATAAAGACATTTTACCCCAAGAAAAGAATTCATATTTTCTATCTTCAACCATTTTGAAATCAAAAAATAGAACGGGAGAAGCATTCAGATGTGAGTAGATGAATGTGTGGATGAAGTATAGGATTACCATATGGAGGGATCCTCTTTGTTTTTCAAAATTCTCCTTCAAAAAACGTTCCACCAATGCCTCTTTATCTACCCCATTCGTTGATTGCGGAAAATACCTTTTCACAAGCCGACTCAAAGAAGAATCTTCATATTTGAAATCATCAACATTGCCAAAACAGTTTAAGCCAGTTATCAAAGCAAATTTATAAATGGAAAATCTAAGAATCTGGCCTTAGACAAATACATGTATCTCTTCTTGATTTGGTTGCTCGATATCGAGCATAAGAAGACATTTTATTATTTGTCCAATATAATTGAAAAGATGTATGTTGAGATAACATCCAAAAATAATCTTCTCAAATAAGTGTAAAACTTCTTGGCCGACAACTTTTTAAATTTCATCCTTAAATCTTAAATTGCATGAACTTACAAATCTAAGAGGATGAGTTGGAATTTCCATTATAACATAAATCAATTCCTAAAAATAAAAAGAAACAATAATGATAAAATTAGTCGAGATGCAACAACTCTACATTAAGACAGTAAAATAAAAATAACAACTCTAAAAACATCATACTTTAGATACAAGTTAATACAACATGTATGTATGTAGGTATAAACTTGTATCTTTTGTAATACGACTTTCAATAACAACTAACAACACTAGATACATTTCAAGGCATTAACAGTTAGTCCCAGATACAAGTTAACACAACATGTATCTATGAAGTCATAACTTGTATCTCTTACAGTAAGACTTTCAGTAAAATTTAAACACCAATAGATACATATCAAAGCATTAACAACAACTCACAGATACAAGTCAACATAATATGTATCTATTATAAACTTGTATCTTTTGTAATACGACTTTCAATAACAACTAAATAACACTAGATACATTTCAAGGCATTAACAGTTAGTCACAGATACAAGTTAACACAATATGTATCTATGAAGTCGTAACTTGTATCTCTTACAATAAAATTTTCAGTAAAATTTAAACACCAATAGATACATATCAACGCATTAACAATAACTCACAGATACAAGTCAACATAACATGTATCTATGTACTTAAAAACTTGTTTCTTTTGTTATATTAATTTCAATATAAAAAAAAGCACAAGATACATATAAAATTAGCAACAAAGAACCAGATAAACAATGAATTTCTACAAATTTCTTCGATAATTTTTCTTCTCTTGGCGGGAGCTTTACTTGCAGGACTGTTGGATCCTCTTTTCTTAGAATTACTTTCTTTTTTCTTGTCCTTCTTAGCATGTTTTTGCCGTAATTTCTTCATAGTTTGGGGATCGTTTCTATGTTTTGATCTATTTTCATCAAAACCATCAAATTCATAGTCAAAATCTCCCGAAATGAAGTTTACAACTTCTTGAGATTCTTTGATACTTTCTAATTGAGAAAACCCAAGACTAAAAGAAGGTCCAGAATCTCTATTCATAATGATAATTCAAACAATGAAGCATAAAAAAAGTAAAATCAAAGAAATTGCTCAACCAAAACACTCAAATTTCACATAGCTTTACTTGCGCCAATTTTTTTTTTTGAAAAAAAATAAAACGTAAAAAAGGAATAGAATAAATTGAAGTTGATTTTATGGGATGAAATTGCCTTAATTGAAAGTTTTGAATTAGATGGAGAAGAGGGATAGAAACCACACCAGATTTTGCGGCGTCCAAAGAGGAGATGTGGATTATTTTTGGTAAAGAGCCGGCTTGTTAGTTGCAGGTTTAACCTGTATCTCAAATTTATCAAAAAATATAAAATGTTGAGATTTAAGTATTTTTTTAGAAGTGGGGGGATTTTTAGAAGTTTAAAACCTTATGTTGTTTATTTAGGTAATTTTTTCTAGATTTTTTTATTGTTTTAAAATATATAACTTGAGGAGGTGGGGAGATGAGGTGGGTGGGAACTAGATTTTTTGTTTTTTTTTTGCATTATATTGAGAAATAATGTGATAGTTGTGTAGACACGTGATTTTGACCCTCCCCGAGTTTAATCTATATATTTTTCGGTATTAAATATTTATATTTGGTCTGATATTATTTTAACTCTTATTTTTTTTAGTTAAAAATAAATAACTAAATAAATTTAATTTTGAAATATTTTATTTTATTTTTATTTCAAAAATAATACAAAAATTAAAAATATTTTTCTTTTATAAATTTTAATAAATAAATTAGTAGTTTAATATTATTTTTAAATTTTTATTATGTTTTGCTAAATATAAAAATTAGTTAATTATTATTATATTTATATTTATTATTATTAGTATTAGTATTTTATTTATTATTATTATTACCTTATATTAAAAAAAATATTAAACATTAATTAATTTAAATTTTAAGTCTTTCCTTCCCTTATCTGTCAATTAACTGTTTCCCTAAAAAAAAAACTATTCCCCCAAGAGTTCTGTACTTAAAGAACTCTTTCACCATCAGAAGAAAAGAGGAGAGAACGTATATTATTCTATCAGACACTGAGAAAAGAAAAAACAGTCAGAGTAAAAAAAAAGGGAGAGTGATTGAAACATTTGAAATCATCAGAAGAAAAACATCAGGCAAAGAGAGGCAAAGAGAGAAAAAAAGAACAAAAGTTGAAGTTGAAATTCTGGTCAAAGTTTCCGATTACAGGCAACGTTCGAATTGTTTTAATACATCAACAGGTTCTCGTTTCTTATTTAATTATATAACATTTTTTATGGATGCTCTTGTAAAAAACTTGAATGAAAAATGCTTAAGTGATTTCGTTGCCTTATTTAGCATGTGAAATTATCAATTACGTAAAATTTTGTTGTACTTGATATGCCATTAAACTACTATGTATTTGTATATTTGTGTTTTTGATACCAAATACTGCACACACCACTCACAGATATAGCAATTCACGCGCATGAAAATAAACTACATGCATATAAACAATGGATTTGGAATAAAAATCAACAAAGACAAAATAGTTAGGAATAGAGAAAAAATCAGTGAAAACAGAAACGAGAGGGAGATGAAAAATTAAATTTGAAGGATAAAAAGAAAATCATCAATCTTTCTTTGAATTTTTTGGTGAATTTGCTCGCCGTAAATCCATCGAAAAATTTACCATTGCTCGAATCCATTCTACTTTTGTCAAAATCCAACCCTTATGGTCAGTTTCGGCGAACCAACTCGCCGAAAAAACTTTGCGGGCCCCACGCCGTCATGTCCCTCCCCAGATTTGCTGTCGCTGGTCGCCGGCGAGACATAAAAATTATTGCCACTACATGTAAAGTGAAGTGGCTTGAAATAAAAAATTATTATCGTGTTCATTTCTGTCTTTGTACATATTCTTCTTTATACACGGGCTCCAACCATTTAGTTGGTACCCTATAAGCCCAGACCTCTTGCATCTTTCCCACAACGGCATCGCACATACCAGTCATTTCTGTGCCGGTTAGCAAACACTCAATGGATACAAGCGAGTACGGCCCGCACACTACACCGATTTTATATTTTTAGAGCCGGATGTTATTATTTCGATATTCAAAATCCCATGATTTCTTCCTCAAGACTTCCGCTGGAAAATGATCCATCAGCTTACTCTACGTCAACAACTTGGGGAACAACTTCAAGAGTGGATTCACGTGGGTTAAAAATGTGTCCTCGTTGAAGACAGGTAAGTTGTAGTCATAAACCTTAATCTTTCCCTCGTCGAGTAGTATCTCAATAGCGAGAAAATATTTGACTTCCACGTTCATGACTGCAAGGATTCTCTTTGCCTTGGTCCAGCTCCTTTCGTGTGGATATGGCCTCTTCCCTCTAACATATTTAATCATGTCTTCATCCCATTCGAACGTAGAAAATAACTTATCAAATCTTCGGCCACTGGGACCATCTCGCCTACGTAGATCATCGTACCTATCCTTGAAATTGTTGTAGAAACTGAGGTCCATTATCCTATCGGAAGCATCATAAGCATCCAGGTACGCGAATTGACTGCCCCTCATGAGGCAGATAATTTCATCAACATACTGTGGTATAAGAAGATAATTTTTAAATAGATTAGTAATTGTAAAGAAGAAAAACACAATGGAAAGATTATGTTGAAGAGGTTTCTCTGAATCAGTTCACAGATTACCCAGCTAACGGAACTTATGCAAGAGATGTGTATTATGTTGCAACAAAATACCTAGATATTGCAACAGATTACACATTTGTTCCTAGATTCTTCTTCATAGAGTAGATAGGAAGGCTAGGTTAGCAAAAGTAAACTTACATTGTCCACATACCACTCATGCATATTTGTCATATTCGTGAAGTCTTTGGCGGCAAATGAATGCATGGTGTATTCTTCTGGAACATTCATCTTGTCATTCATAATTTCTTGTAGTTTCTTCTTATTTTCATAGCCAAGTGCCGCGTATACGTCCACCTTCTTCAGCGGCCCCTATACTTCAACAACTTTTAGAGCGTGAGGAGTTGCATTTTTTTTTGTTTTCACAATGAAGAGTATTTGTCTAATATTTTTTCTCTTCCTCCTAACCGCCACTATAGGAGTGTATGACTCCCTCCCCTTCTTGGATGGTATGACACCCCTCTTGGATTTCAAATCCTCGGCAACTTCAGCAATAGTATCTTGTAAAAATAGTAAATAGGAAGCAAGCAAAAAAAAGTCATAATAACTATATTCAATATAAATTAATGGATGAGTAAAAATATTAATTAATTTTACCATGAAATCCCAAGGAAAGCCGTATAATGTGATCGTCCTTGTGGATAACTTTGTCGGTAAATATTGGACAGTCAAGTAGTAGCTGTCATATCCCAAGGGATAATCGTTGAATTTCTCAAAATCATCAGCAAGCACCAACAAATCATCTTTTATGACTTTCTTGACGTCTCTTGCCAATAAAACAGAATGGACAAACCAAACTAAGCACAATTTCTACCTATAGTGCTTTGGTATGTTTTTATCCTTGAGATCTGCCAACACATCCTCCGCTTTGTAGCTACGTCCAACAATGCCCAACAACCCATATTTTTTTCCCTTGCGTTTGTTGGACCATTTGTGGGTTATTTCCTTGATGAGAGGTTCTTCTGGATGATGGCATTTTAAGTCTGTCACTATGACAAACTCTTTCAATCCAAAATAAATCGGCATGCCATAGTAGTTGATCCAAATTTCATCCATCTTTTTTTCGTCCTCCTTCGAATCTTTATCATCCCCCACATACTTGATCTTGCGCTTGAGAAGATCATATACTATGCTCATTGGAAAACAGAGAGTGCGGTTCCTGAGCAGCTCAACAAAGTATGCAAAACAGCTCTTCTTAAAAATTTCATCTATGTTTTCATTCTTCATAATACTCCTAAGTTCATCAAAACATTTCCCCAACTAACATTTAAGTATAAGATCACCAGTTACTTCTTTAGGGCTATCCATCGGCACCACAACTCAAAACCTATCGATACTAATGGTTTTGACAGAATCATGCTGGGATTTCGATATTAATTCATGCCCCATTGGTGAGAAGGAGTTATCACTTTCCTCAGCTTCATTTTGCCCTGACTGAGATTGTTTAGGAAGTTCCTCCGAATCTATCTGTACTCTAGCCTTTTTTGTTGGGTGGTCAGAAGTTGATCCACTTTCAGTTTCTTTTCTTTTGGAAGACATCTTTTAACTACAAACAATAGAAAAATAAAAAATACATTACATTTAATGTCTGCATAATTTTTTAAAAGAAGGTAAGACAAATTTCAATTAATTATTCTATGCCACATTACAAAAAAATACTCCAACGGATAACCAATCAGTTGGAACAAATGGGGAATCTATTTGAAAACCTATTTAATATCTCCCAATAGATCTTCCACCTGTTGCAACAGATGGACCACCAAGACCACCACCAACACCACAACCAATGCCACCAGTAATGCCACTAATACCAACACCAAGACTACTGACACCACCACCAAAACCATAAATACTGACACCACCAATAACAACCACCAACACCACCACAAACACCATCCAATAATACCACAATAGTCAACAAAACACTGAGACAAAAACTAGGGTTTTCTCGGACGCTTTCTACTTTTTAGCATCAAAACTCAAAATTAAAAATTGTTAACCCATTCTCGAAGATAATACAACTAAAAGTCTTCTTTTTCATCATTAATTAAAAATCTCTAATTTTTAGAATAAAGAACAAATGTAGATCTCTTCTCAAACTCTGTTACCTGTGAAGATAGAGAAGATGACAGATACAAGCTAGAATAAAGTCGAAAATAACAACTATGTGGTCAATGGGAAGAAAATCGATCTGTTTTGAAGGGTTGAGCAATATGTTGAGTAGTTGTTGTCTGTATTGTTGAGAGAGAGAGAGAGAGAGAGAGAGAGAGAGAAACGAGAGATAACTTTAGATTTGAAATGAGAAAAAGTTTTTTCACGCAAATGGATAATTTGTACGGGTTGATTTGTAATTTTGGAAAAGAATGACAAGTTTTGAAATTATTAATTTGGTCCGAATTTATCTTAATTAATTTTTAAAAATTTAAAAGTTATAGTTTTTAAAATGTTAAGTTAATGAGAATTTTTTCAACTCAGAGTAATCGATTGATGACTCGAATAGGGATGAACGCAATACCAACACCATGCAATTGTAAAGACTCAATTAAAGTTGTTGTTGACCCTACGAACTCATTCATCCCTAGTTTCACCTAAATAAAATAAGGTACTAGCTTTCTTAACATTAAGTTAATGAGAATCTTTTCAAATCAGAGTGATCGATCGACGACTCGGGTCGGGATGAACGCAATTCCAATACCATGCAATTGCAAAGACTCAATTGAAGCTGTAGTTGACCCTACGAACTTATTCATCCCTAGTTCCACCTAAATCAATTAAGGTACTAGATTAGCATTAAGTTAATGAGAATCATTTCAACTCAGAGTGATCAATCGACGACTCGAGTCGGGATGAATGCAATACCATCACCATGCAATTGCAAAAACTCAATTGAAGTTGTAGTTGACCCTATGAACTCATTCATTCCAAGTTCCACCTAAATCAATTAAGGTACTAGCTTAACATTAAGTTAATGAAAATCTTTTCAACTTAGAGTGATCGATCGATGACTTGGGTCGGCATGAACCCAATACCAACACCATGCAATTGCAAAGACTTAATTGAAGTTGTAGTTGACCCTACAAACTCATTCATCCCTAGTTCCACCTAAATCAATTAAGGTACTAGCTTAACATTAAGTTAATAAGAATCTTTTCAACTCAGAGTGATCGATCAATGACTCAAGTTGGGATGAACGTAATACCAACACCATGCAATTGGAAGGACTCAATTGAAGTTGTAGTTGACCCTACGAACTCATTCATCCCTAGTTCTACCTAAATCAATTAAGGTACTAGCTTAACATTAAGTTAAGGAGAATCTTTTCAACTCAGAGTAATCGGTCGATGACTCGAGTTGGGATGTATGCAATACCAACACCATGCAATTGCAAAGACTAAATTGAAGTTATAGTTGACCCTATGAACTCATTCATCCCTATTTCCACCCAAATTAATTAAGGTACTAGCTTAACATTAAGTTAATGAAAATTCATTCATCCCTAGTTTCACGTAAATCAATTTAGGTATTAGCTTAACATTAAGTTAATGAGAATCTTTTCAACTCCGAATGATCGATCGATGACTCAGGTTGGGATGAACGCAATACTAACACCATGCAATTGCAAATACTCAATTGAAGTTTTAGTTGACCCTATGAACTCATTCATTCATCCGTAGTTCCACCTAAATCAATTGCAATGAAATCTGTTGCAACAAATGGCTGGGCTGTTGGAAATTTTCAAACAGATATTCATATTTGTTGCAACAGATGACATATATAATTTAATTATCAAATAGACATTTACATCTGTTGTGAAAGATGACTGAGCTGTTGGAAATTTTCAAATAGATATTGGTATCTGTTATAACATATGACATATCTGATTTAATTATCAAATGAACATTTGCATCTGTTGTTACAGATGACTGACATGTTTGGATTTTTCAAACAGATATTGATATTTGTTTCAACAGAAGACATATCTGTTTGAAAATTTTTTTCCTTTTAATTTAAATGCAAGCTTCTGTCCGAGTAGATAAAGTAGTACTACTAAAGGCAGTAAAAAATATTTCTTAGATAACTCAAAAATCTCATTGAGTAGTCTTATCTTATCTTTTCAATGTCACCCGTCTTCTTCCTCGTGCCCCTCAAATTATTAATGAGTAGAGTATTAATTAATGAATATTGAAACCCCTAATACATCTAGAATTATCTCATCTATCCTTCAGTCCTAAATTTATTTTATTCATCTCTCATCTTTTTCTTTCTCTCTTCTTTAGGATTATTACAGCCTTTTTTCTCTCTTTATTCTTCTCTTTCTCATAAAGATCCTTTTGAATCTAAACCGATCTATAACTTAGATTCCTCGACTAAAGTTATTGTTTTGATCCCCTTTTGACATTAAGGTATGGTTCACTATTGCTCTTTCATTCTCGTCTTCTTCTTTGCAAGTTATTTACATCTGATTTTTTTATTTAATTACCATTTACCCATATCATATTTATTTAAAAAATTTGAAGGAACTTTTATATGTTGAATAAACGAACCGAGGATTTTTATTACAATATGTAAAAAAAATCATCTGTTGGACAAAGTTTAAAAGCCTGGTTGGTAGTATCATTTTTTGTATGTATTTTATTTGTTTCTTTGTTGTTGATGTTGTTATTAATGTTTTTGGTGGGGTTGACGTTGTTGGAAAAAAGAATGTTGCTTCTTTGTTGTTGATGATGTTGTTGATGGTGTTGGAACAAATGATGTTGTTACTTTGTTGTTGATGTTTTTTATTTGTTGTTTCTTCATAGTTTATGTTGTTGTTAATGTTGTAACAGATGAAGCAATTGTTGGAACAAATCAAACCTCCAGCAAGGCTGGTTTGATGTATTCCAATAGACTCTACATCTATTGCAACAGGCTCCACATCTGTTACAACAGGCTCCACATCTAATGCAACAGGCTCCACATCTAATGTAACAGGCTCTACATCTGTTGCAACAGACTCCATATCTATTGCAACAAATGGATAATGTTCTTTCTATTTTTCTCTTGTTTGACATTAATTTTTTTCCTCTTTTTTGTAGATATAAAGAAGAAAAAGTTGATAAACTTTTGCCCGACCAACACGAGGCTACAGTAAAGATGGGTTTGGAGGAGTAAGCTGCTTGCAGATGGAAATACTTCATATGTTAGAGGTATGTATTACTGATAATGTTATCATGAAAACACACATAGAGTACACTGATTTTGTGAATGTTGTTTTTACCAATTAGTCATTGATCATTCAAATAAGATATCTGCAATTTTACAGTTAAGTTTGGTAGGTCCGAACTGATAAGGCTGAGGGACCATGAATATGGTTCTAATACCCTATTAACATCTAATGTCAGTTATTGCTCATTTTTATGTGTCAAGCATTATGAAAGGATCTAGTTTTGGTGTCATTGTAAAGAGATTCAATAGCGATTGGACTAACTTTTAGGGTGCATTGGACTCTGAAAAGGTATTCGAAGCCTAGAACTATATCTAACAAGAATGGTAAACATTGCCCTGGCCCAAATTTATATAGTTGGGTTGCTCGGGGTGATGATTGTACGCCAGAAGGTGCGGTAGGAGAATGCCTTCAAGGGAAAATGGGTGGTTGATGAAAGACTATATCATTTGAGAGCTAATTGAAGAGAATACATAGGGTAGTAAGTAACTTCTAGCGAATCTGACCGATGAAACTATCTTAAAACATGAGAAATTTGTATCAAGTGTAAATCTAAAATTGTATCCGGTAATGAAAAATCCGTCTGTTGTTTCTCTAAAAGAAAAATAGTGCAGATGGTCTCTTTGCTAGGGAGCTGCGTCTAGGTATCATGGTCAGGATTATCACCTAGATTCTAGATAATAGTAGAAGACCAAGAAAGAAACTTTACGGGCATTGAGGGTTGAAATAATGTACAGTAAGTCTAGAAAACTTGTGCCAACAGTAACTGCAGTTAAAATAAGGAATCTAAGAAAATGTGACAGTTTCCGAATTTTAAATTGCATCCCATGCCTTCTTGTTTGTGGTTCCGATTATGTCCATTGTTTTTTACCTGATCGAAACCACAAAATAGATTGAAAGATAGTTTGAGCATCATTACTTCCTTAGCAATATGGTTATAATTGAATGTGTTTTCTAGCCTTAGCATGCTTTTAACATTTCTTGGAGAAGATCAGAGGCTTGCTGTAGTATGTTAATTTTGATAATTTTCAAGCTTACCTCCAGCTTGCTGATTTGGTATTCAAGCTTGTCATTTCCATCTTTGAAGTTGGTATAGATTTTCTAATCTTTTATGAGCTCAATCAGGAACACTATCTTAGAAGTTATGGCATTCTAGAATGCCTTCAAGACACTTTCTTCAGAAGCCTTAAAGGAAACATGTAGGGTCGTTGTGTATGTTTTTAGGTCAAAATGTGTTGATGCACAGTCAAGATGTGGTCCCAACAGTTGAATAGCTCACTTTTATTGAGCGTTGATCAATGCATCTTGCTCAACCAACCTTCAACGAATTTGATAACTTAATAAGCAAAGAGTTACGTAACATTTGATCTAAACTGACTGTACCAATCCTATTAAACTTTATGTAACTTCAGGCTCATTACTCCATAAAAAAACTTTGCCCGAGTTAGTGCACAAATCAAACGAGCTTAATCTCTCAACCTTTCTGCTGACCGTTCTTCTCTCATCTAAAGGACAAGATATTCGCCATGCAAAGTCTACACCGTCGCCAAAAATTCTTTCCAAGGCGCAAGTCTTCAGAAGGCATCAATAGTAATCTTTCAATAGCAAGTAATATTGAGAGATTCCTAGTCATGTCGTCCCAAGATTTTCGCTACGGTAAGAATTTTTACTGACGGTGTAGACTTTTGCATAGCGGATATCTTGTCATCAGCAGAAATTCTTGCCATAGCGAAAGTCTTGGGAATGCATGACTAGGAATCTCTCAATATCACTTGATATTGAGATATTACTGTTGATGCCTTCTGAAGACTTTTGCTCTGGCAAGAATTTTTGCTGGCAGTGTAGACTTCTTCATGGCGTATATCTTGTCATCTATATTAGAGAAGAGCGATCAGCAGAAAGGCTGAGAGATTAAACTCGTTTGATTTGTCCACTAACTCGGGCAAAGTTTTTTTATAGGGTAATGAGCCTAGAGTTACGTAAAGTTTGATAGTCTTGGTAGAGTCAGTTTAGATCAAATGTTACGTAACTCCTTTCTTATTAATTTATCAAATACCTTGAAGGTCGGTTAGGAAGCTGCATCGAGCAAAACTCGATAAAAGTGAGCTATTCAACTTTTGGGACCACATCTTGATTGTGCATCAACACATTTTGACCTAAAACAAACACAGTGACCCTCCATGTATCCTTTAAGGCTTCTGAAGAAAGTGCTCTGAAGGCCTTCTACAATGCCACAACTTCAAAGGAGAAAGTGTTCCTGATCGATCTCACAAGAGATCAGGAACTCTTTACCAACTTCAAAGATGACAACGAAAAACTTGGAAACCAATTTGGCAAGTTGGAGGCAAGCTTGAAAATTATCGGGATTCACATACTACAACAAGCCTCTGATCTTTTCCAAGGAATGTTGAAAGCATGCTAAGCCAAAAAAAATACAATCAATTAATCCATATTGCTAAGGAAGTAATGACGCTCTATCTGTCTTTCAATCTCGTATGTGGTTCCGATCAGGTCAATAATAGTGGACCTAATCGCAACCACAAACAAGAATGCATGGGATGCATTTAAAATTTAGAAATTGCCGCCTTCTCTTAGATTCCTTATTTTAACCTTAGTTGTTGTAGGCTCAAGTTTTCTAGACTTACACATCATTTCAACCCTCGATGCCCGTAAAACTGCTTTCTTGGTCTTCTGCTATTTTTTATCTAGGTGATAATCCCGACCACGCTACCTAATTGTAGCTCCCTAGAAAAGTGTCCATCTGCATTATTTTTCTTTCAGAGAGACAACAGACGAATTTACATTACCGGATACACTTTTATATTTGCCCTTGATTCAGATTTCTCATATTTTAAGATAATTTCATCGGTCAGATTCTCTAGAAGTTCCTTGCTACCCTATGTATCCTCTTTAATTACATCTCAGATGATATAGTCTTTCATCAACTCCCCTTTCCCTTCCAGGCATTCTCCTTCGGCTTCTTATGGCATATAATCATCTTCTCGAACAACCCTTTCATATAAATTTAGGCCAGGGAATTTCTATTGGTTTTCCGTTCTTGTTTGATGTAGTGCGAGGCTTTGACAGTCTTCTCAGATTCCAATGCACACTTAAAGTTAAGTCCAATCGCTATTGGATCTCTGCAATGACATCAAATATTGATCCCTTCTCAAAACTTGACATGCATAAACACGAGCAACAACCGTAAGTAATTCGTAACATGGTATGTGCACTATATTCATAGGGCCCTCAGCCTTATCAATTCAAACCCATCAAACTTAACTGTACAATGCAGGATCTTGTTTGAATGATCAGTGCCTAATCGGTTAAAAACTGCATTTACAAAAATATTATACTTTGTGTGTGTTGTCCCGATGACCTTATCAGTAATACTTAAATCCCACACATGACAGTGAATCCATCCATCTGCACGCACCTTATTCTTTTTATCCCATCTATGGCTTAAATTGAATAAACAGATGACTAACAAGTTGCAACAGATGCCACATCTGTTTAAATTATGAAATAATTGCGGATATCTATTACGAAAGATGATCAATCTATTGCAACATATGACATATCTGTTGGAAAAATCAAAATGATATATCCATCTGTCGTAACAGATTGCCAATATGTTGTAAGTTATCTAACAGATGAAATATATTTTGCAGCAGATTACCCATCTATTAGATTTATTTTAAAGCAATTTTCTTTTCTTTCCGAAATACAATAAAAGATAAAATGTTGTATTTAGATCCATTTTTTTAATTTACAAATTTGAAATGTCACCAGTTTTATTTAATTAAGGGATATGAATAGTCGTGGCTTTTTTACTAACCCCTTCCAATTCAATTATTTATAAATAGGTCCCTCCTTACTCGTTCATTCTACTACACTTACAAATATGGTTGATCCATATTCATACAAGAAGATTCATATCGAGTCCTTGCGGGAACTTCAAAGGCAGTTTGATGAACTCCAGAGGGATTTGGCCGACATTGGAGCAAGGCTGAGGAGGACCCTGCTGCTGTCGGATGAAAATTGTCCGGTTGACAATAATAATAGTAGTAATAATAATAGTAGTAATGATGATAATAATAGTATTAATAATAATTAGGTTATGTTTTTTCTTTTAGCGTATTTTATTTTCCTCTTTTTATATATCGGATCTACCCAAGGGATTCAAAAATCTATATTTGGTGGTCGACTTTGAATTTTTAATTCTTATTTAGTATTTAATTACCATTCTATTTATTCCTTATTCTCAACATGTCGACGGTTGGTGGTAGGGATTGAGCATTTATGGCAACAGAGGTTAATCTGATGCGACAGATCGATCATGTGTTACAATAGACGGTTATTAATAAAAAGAGGTTATTGTTGTTATTGAGAGGGTGAAATGACATGACTTTTCGATTATTTAATATGAAAAATGGTTCATAAATAAATAATAAGAATATAAATGATAAACACAATTTATAATCGTAAAAGAACGTTTATTTAATTTTAATAACTGATCGTGACTTTTCACCATTTTTGTTTTTAAATTTATTTTTTAAAATTATTTATTTATTATATAATAAAAAAAAGTCACAATATTGGATTAATTAACTTATATGATGATTGTCAAGAAAAAGATGAACAATCATGACTTTTTGTCTAAAACACATTCAACAATGTTGCTGATGCATCAAATTTTCCATCTGTTGCGACTGATGTATCAGCTGTTAGAAGAAAACAAAAAAGCTATTAAAATAGATCTTCCATTTGTTGCAACAAATGGTATATTTTTTGCAACTGATGGTTTATCTGATGCAACAGATATACAATCTGTTGCCAGAACCCAATAAAAATGGCTATTATTTTATTAAAGAAACGGTTATTAAAAAGGTATTTTTTTAATTTATATAATAAAAAAGTCAGCAAATTTGGATTAATGATATGATGATAATTTTTTTAAAAAAAAGATAGATTATATGTTGCAATAGATAGATTATCTGATGCAACAGGTTCTCTATTGTTGCAACAGATGATATATTTGTTGTCACAGATGAGTTATCTGATACAACAGATATAAAATTTGTTGTCACAACTCAATAAAAATGGTTTTTGAAAAGAACTAATTAATCATATCAATCTGAAAAGTCATAACTTATCATAATATTTCTTAATTTAATTAAGTCATAACTTTTCATAGTAATAAAAAATATAATTAATAAATGGGGGTGAATAGTTAGATTATATATTTCAACAGATAGATTATCTAATGCAACAGGTTTTCTATTTGTTGCAATAGATGATATATCTGTTGCCATAGATGAGTTATCTGATGCAACAGATATAGAATCTGTTGTCACAACTCAATAAAAAATATTTCTTAATTTAATTAAGTCATAACTTTGCATAATAATCAAAGATGTAATTAATAAATAGAGGTGAACAGTCGTGCCTTTTTGCCACTCGTTTAAATTCAATCCTCTATAAATAGGTCCCTCCTTACTCAATCGTTCCTTCAACTACACTTTATTTATCTATTGCATCTTGTCTTTCATATTACACCTTTCACCACTTTCTCTTCCCCGACTCAGGTAACTTTTTTTCTTGCCAATTTGTAGTATATGTTGTATTACATTCGGATATTCTTTTCTTTACTTTTTTTTTACGTTTTTTGTCAATTCATATGGGTTCTAGATATGGATGATCCAGTGTGGGACGTTGCTTTTCTACAAGACGCCATGAATGAACTTCGGATGCAGGTTCATGACCTACAATGGGAACTGGGTGCAGTTAGAGCAAGGATGCTCCGTGAGATTCGACGGCTGAGGAGGGCCTTGCTGCTACCTGTGGAAGATTGACCGACTGGCAATAATAATAATAATAATAATAATAATAATAATTAGATTTTTTTTTATTTTATTCTCGTCTATGTATATGTATTTTTATTTGTTTTTGTTTAATAAAATAATTATGTTTGATCAACTTTGACAATTTAATTCATATTTAATTTTCATTCTGTCTATTATCTTCTTAATAAACATGTCGACGATTCGAAATAAGGGATAATTTAGAATCCAGTAGCAATAGCAAGAGTTGAAATAGATTGGTTATCTGTTGGGTTTGTGGCAGGGGCTGATTTGTGTTGTTCCAAATAGATTACTCATATATTGCAACAGATAATCAGTTTGATGCAACAGATAACTAGTCTGTTTCAACAGATAACTAGTCTGTTGCACGCTTTGACGTCTTAATTCATACTCCCCCGTCTCAAATTACCCGTCTCAAATTGAGATGACACATTGATTAAGAAAAATAGTTAATAACATACCTAGTTTACCATAATACCCCTATTATATGATGTTTACATTTTAATTTGAATAGAAAGTAATTAATGCAAAGAGTAAAACATGAAATTTTTTTTGTCTTTTCTTGATTTATGAAAAAAGACAAGTAAAATGAGAAATCAAATTAGAAAATTTGGGACGGGTAATTTGAGACGGAGCGAGTGTTTAATTTTCATTTTGTCTATTATTTTCTCAACAAACATGTCAACGATTGGACGTAAGAAATAATTTTGAATCCAGTAGCAATAGCAAGAGTTGAAACGTATTGGTTATCTGTTGGGTTTGTGGAAGGGGTTGATTTGTGTTGTTCCAAATAGGTTAATCATTTGTTGCAACAAATTACTCATATATTGCAACAGATAATCAGTCTGATGCAATAAATAACCAGTCTGATGCAACAGATAATAAGTCTGATGCAACAAATAACTAGTTTATTGCAACAGATAACTATTTTAATGCAGTAGATAAATCTTCTATTGTAACAAATTACCCATCTGTTCGATTCATGTTAAGGGCACTATAGAAGCATAAACATGAATCTAATATATGAGTATTCCGTTGCAACAGATTACTCATCTGATGCACCAGATGAGTGATCTGTTTAAATTGTGGGCACTTATGTTGGATTCATAATCGGGTTCTATCCATTGTTGGAAAAAATAGCAGTAACTGTGTACCCAGATGATAAATTCGAATAAAAATTAAAATTTTACTTACCAAAGTCACCTATGAAGCAATGCCAAAGTGAAAGTAATGTACGAAACAAAATTTGACCTAACAACAATAGTAGCGGTAACAACAACAACAACAACATTGGTCGATAAGAAGAAGATGAAGCTGATAATGAAGTAGAAGATGATGATAATGAAGAAGATGATGAATAAAGCAGCAGCAACAATGAACAACAATAATCGTGAAGAGAGAGTAAACAATAACGAATGAGAAGAGAGAGAAACATGCCTTTATTCCCCCGTTTCCTGCTATATTAACTAACATTTGAATCAAAGTATAAATTTAAAAACTTTTGGGCTATTCTCAAACTTCCCCAACTTTCTTAATTCATAATAAAGTAATTGTCACCTCCACTCAATTATTAAGACTTGTGTCGCCTACACCTCATTTTAAAACTCTTTTGTCACCTACAGCCCAAAGTCCCAAGAAAGTCGTGTATTAATATTGTAGTGTTGCACCCTTATGTTGTGTTGGTTTGAAAATTTGTGAATCATTACTTATATTTGAGCATATTTTATTGTTAAATTTTAAATCTAAAATTTTTCATATTTGAACGATATTTTAAATATAATTTTAAAATATTGTAATAACGACAGTCAAGACTTAAACACTTTAGATGTGGTGGATATTGACAAGTTATAAAAGTTAAAGTATTCATTATCGTTGACTCTAGTTAACAACAACCCAAGAGAGTCACACGTTAATATTGTAGTCTTGCGCCCATATTACATTGATTTGATAATTTGAGAATCATTACTTATATTTGTTATTATTGTAACTTCTAATTAAATAATTTTACAAATTATTATGTTTAAATAAATTTAAAACACATATTTAAATAAATATTTAAACATAATTTGAAAATAATACAATAACGACGGTACTACAAATTAAACTAAAACCATTAGACATGGTAGAAATCGTCACTCTATATAAATCATAAAAATCATTGATCCATAAGTGTCAATCCTATTTTATAACAACTCAAGAGAGTCACGTATTAATGTTGAAGTTTTATAGCTTCCTGGTGTTGTAAACGCTCACTTGGTTAAATAAAATTGTTTATTTACCAAAAAAAAGCGTTGACATTTTACATATTTATTAGTTATCATCTTTTAAAAAGTACAATAAAAATTCAAATAATTAATGATGGCCTTGGTTAACATCGACCTAAGAGAATACTCACGCACTAATGTTGTATTCTTGCTCCTCTAAATTAAGCCGATTTGATAACTTGTGAATCATTAGTTAATTTTATAATTAATGAAACCTCTAATTAAGTAATTCTATTATTTCTTATATTTAAATAAATTTAGAAACTACATATTTAAATATATAGATTTAAAATATATCAATAAAGATATTCAAAACTCAAAACACTTTGTAATTATCGAAACTAATTAATTACACTAAACACTTACATCTTCTATGTTATGAAAATATTACAGTTACATCTCCAAAAACGTTAATCCTATTTTTGCTAAAAACATTTAAACCTTGCATAGAATGAAGATCGAATGTAAATGAAACTTTATTTAACTAGTTATATATAAAGATTTTTCAAGGGAAAAATAAATAAAAACTACAATAAAAAAAGAGATTATATATAATAAAATATTATAGTTAATAAAATTATAAAAAATTTATGCACTTAAAATCATAGGAAGTTATAATTTATAGTGTGTATATCTTTTAAATAAGTTGTATCATATCCTATTTTCAAAATATTTATTTATTTTTTAACCAAATGTATGAATAATATTTTATACCCTTGTTTTAAATATTCGTTAGAATAACTTTGCAAAAATATTTTATATATATATTTACGGTTATAATTTATCATTTAAATATTATATTATATATTTAATTATAGAGACACTTCATAGGAGGTGTAAGTGTAAAATTATCAAAGTACATGTGTAAGCATTTCATTTTAAAATTTAGAAAGTATATTCATATTATAAAGTGTTCAATACTAATCATTTATATATTAAAAATTAGAAATTAAATATCATGAATTATATATATATATATATATGGAATTGCATCTTTTAATGTTTCAAATTTCAATTGTCCTAATCGACCTAACTACGTGCATTATACCCCCCCCCCCCCCGATATATTAAAATAAGTTGTAATCTCCTATTAAGTTGTATCAAATTCTATTAAAATACAAATTGTTTAAAATAAATAAATACATTCTATTATTTTAATAAATGGTAATTTATTTATTATCATTTTCCAATGTGGGAAGTGACTTTTAAGTTTAGGGAATAACAAAGACTTTAATTTTCTTTAATAAAAAAAAAAGAATTAGTTTATTTTGAAAGAGAAAGGTCATTGCAGTCTTTTTACAATTATGGCCAAATTTTTATGGCCACTTAGCACTACTTAAATTTAATGTAGCTCTTTAAGATTGAAGGAATATCATTAATGTGTTTTGGATTAATTATGTTAAACATCACTGACTTTAAAACATGATTAAAAGCACAACTTATTTTAAAGCAGAGGAGTAAGTATTAAGTAGGGAAAAAGGTCAAAAATACCCCTCTACTTTACAAAATTGGCCAAATTTACCCTCAGTCATCATTTCAGGTCATATATACCCCTACTGTTATAAAAGTTTGTATATATACCCTTCAAACTAACGGAATGACCCAAATCCTCCTAAATGACCCGTTTTAAAGAAAAAAACCCAAACCCGACCCGACCGATCAGAAGAGACCTAACCAAATACACACAATAAGCGTTTTCTCACATTAGCCGACTTCAAAATTAGGGCTTTTCTCCCTCACTTCTGTGCGTTGAATTTCCCAACAATCCTAAGATACCTCCAGGTTAAGTCTTGAGAATCATTTTACTGATTTCCTTTCTTGAGAATCATTTACTGTATTCATTTCATATATTTATGTAATAACCTTCAAACCATTATTTTTCTGACATTAAAGTAGCTTGTTGTGTAGTTTTAACTTTACCTAGCCCAATATGAAATATGAAGCAGTTGAGGCATGTCCGTTTTATGCATAGTATTTATTTAACCAATCCTCAAAGTACTTCAGGCATGACATAGTAGAAAATAATTGTGAATTGGGTTTGCAACATCTACAGGAACTTTCCTTTCTATGTTTTGCTAGTTGTACAAAGGAGGTACCATCTTGCCTTACTAATCTAAAGAAGCTGAAGATTGGTAATATTGATCAGAAGAGACATCGAAGATCTTGAGGGAACATCTGAGAGCCAACTAAATCTTGAATTAACATCTGGAAGCCAACTAAATCTTGCCTTAACAAAGGTCTCGACAAAGAGATACTAACGTTGAGTTAATGCACTGTTTTGACTAGCCTGTGGAGTTGTCAAGGGAAAGTCCTAAACAAGGAAAACTATATTTATCCATCAATCTGAACAGGTGCGCTTGCAAACTATTTAGTCCAATTTTGCTCTGTCTGAAGCTTGTCCATTCTTTCGAAGATCCCATGGCCTCAAAGCGTTATCTCAGAAAATATCGGAAAAACCTTCTTCGAGGATTAAATGGAGTATTCAAAATGAGAATTTTGACTATTAATTCACCAAATCAGAACGACCACACAACTGACACTTCCTTGGGAAAGAGTAACAATTTCGTGACAGTATTTATTTCTAAGGAGATTAGTACAAAATAACAATTGACCATAACTACATTTCATTGGGGATGATTAGTGAAAGAGGAGGAATTTTTCTGGGAAAATTCAACGCACAGAAGTAAGGGAGAAAGGCCCTCATTTTGAAGTCGGCTTATGTGAGAAAACGTGTATTGTGTGTATTTGGTTGGATCTCTTTTGACGGGTCGGGTCAGGTCGGGTTTGGGGCTTTTTCTTAAAAACGGATCATTTAGGAGGATTTGGGTCATTCCGTTAGTTGAAGGGTATATATACACACTTTTATAACGGCGGGGGTATATATGACACGAAAGTATAACTGAGGGTAAACTTGACCAATTTTTCAAAGTAGAGGGGTATTTTTGACCATTTTTCCTATTAAGTATTAAGGGTAAGATACACGAAAATGATTAATTTTGTCTTGAATTTTTTACTTTTTTTTTATATATATCTATATCTATATCTATATCTATCTATCTATCTATCTATATATATATATATATATATATATATATATTATTTTTCAAAATAAATATTTGATTGTAAAATTTTAAATCTAACTTGGAGTTGAATTTTAAATTTTTAAAAAGTGCTCTATAAACTTATTTTGAACTCCATTTTCCTAAACTTCAAATGAAGTATATTTTTCTTTTTGCTTTTTTCTCAAAAAGTATAATTAGCTCATCCTTAATGTCAACCATATAAATACTTTCTACCAAAAAAATAACCATATAAATACTTTTCTAATGTCAACTATATAAATTTCAAAAGAGTGAAAAATATCTTAAATTTATGACCAAACGCCTACAAAAATAATTATATTTAATTAAATGAAAAAATGCTTTGTATTCACCTTGAACTATACATGAAATTGCTGAGACACATCCGAACTTTAGGAGTGTCCTATTAATCCTGAATTAATTAAAATCGTATTTTTGGCAACCTTAGTGCCTATGTGGCACATTAGTGAATCAACACTCTGAAGGTCCACGTATGTGCCACGTAGGCACTAAGGTTGCCAAACATACGATTTTAGTTAGTCCGGGGTAATAGGACCTCCTAAAATTTAAGTGTGTCTCAGCAAGTTCGTGTATGGTTAAGGGTGAAAATAGTGCATATTCTCTAATTAAATTAAGTGGAAAAGAAATAGTTTTTGCAAATGCAAAGCGGTAAAAAATGCACCAATTTGAAAATTTGAACGGATCATCATGTCTGACTAAGTGTAACACCCCGCCAAATCTTCCATGCATTAGTCTCATTTATTTTGAATTCCTAAGTGAGTAAATTTTAAACCATGTAGAATTTCCTTAATTTTGACTCTCTAACAAGTGAAAAATTGAATGAGCTTTTCGTCGATATAAGATTTTCCCAAATCCGATACCCGGGCAAGAAGTTATCGCTAAATTTAAGTCCTAGTCGTAAAACACCGTCATTTTGGTGTTTGGCGCGTTGCGGAAGGGGTCTATTTAACAATGGTCAAATTTCAGTAGCCTAGTGCGATTTTGGCGTGTCGCACTGAAGTTCCAGGTCCCAACCAGTGGGACAACGTGATGGCTCCGCGCCGCGATAACCCTAAGAATCCCATTCGTCAAATTCCAGTGAGCCACCGCGATTGTGGCGCATCACGGTGGCCTATAAAATTGGACTTCCAGTTATATTTTATTCCGTCTTATTAAGGATATATTAGATATTTTCCACCCCCCTTATCAGCTTAAACACGGGATTATACTCCCAAGTGACCACATTATTCATACTTTCTTTAAAAATTCACAAGAACACTCTCTAGGGTTTAAAACTAAAAACCCAATTAATTCAAGATTTAACCGTGGGTTTTCAAATCTAAGTGAAGATTTAGAATCCCCAAATCGTAGGCTTCAAGAATCATCCATTAAATTTCTAATTGAGGTACGTGGGGTTTATCCTAAAACTACATGGGCTTGTTGAAAACACCCAATTATGATTTTAAAAATCATCAAGCAGGAATTTGTTAAAGGGGTTTTGAGATCCATAATTTTACTATGCTTTATACATGTTTAATGATATTTTTGTTTTGGCCTTTAGTCCTTATCCCCTTAAATTGATTTACACATATAAGTATATGGATGAAACTTGAGATTGAAGATTTGTTTGAGAGCATAAATAATGAAAATCCCTCTCTTGTGATAACCTTATGTTTATGATCTTATGGTGAATGATTGAAATGCATGATTCACGGCTCGAAAATAGTTTACTCAAATACCATAGTATCTTGAGTATGATTTAGAGATTTATGAAAGGGAGTTTCTTGATGTAAATATATTTTATTAAAAGAGAAAGATTTGCATGAGATCAAGATCTTTGACATGGCCACCTTGCATCATTGAAAGTTTGACAAAAAGAGTTGCATATATGTGTTTACATGAGTTTTAAAGAAAGAGTTCTTTGAAATGATTTATTGATATGGTGGTCTCGAATTTATGTTTTGGAAACAGAGAGTGTAATATGCCAATAATGGCTCAGAGATATGACTTGCAAGTTAATGGTATGACGATACCATAAGTATGTATGCCATAACAGAGTATGTTTTTTTTAGAGAATACATGTTTTAAAGAGTTAAAACTGGGCTTAAAGAGGGTTAGGTGGTTACCCAGAGAAGGTTTGAGTTCAAGTAACTCTTAACCTAAAACCGTGATTTGCCGATCCGGGTATATTATTTTATGCTGGCGACGACCATGTAGCGTAGCAGAGTCAGAGACTCTAACCCTTGCGGCACACTTGAGTTGGGGGCTTCCCCACCGAGTCAATGGCACATTTCATATAGCCCGTGGAATTTTAGAGTTGTAGGGTATACCACTTAGCGCAGAAGTAAAACAAAGAGTGTCACAGAGTTCAGATGATTTTACAGAGTCTTTCAGAAATGCCCATGAGATTTCTTACTATATGATATGTTTAAGAAATATTTTAAATTGCTCTCATATATGTTGAATATAAATTATTATTTTGGATTTGCTTTGCGTACCAGTACAATTGTATTGACCCCCTACCTTCCAGGTTCAGAAGCTCAATCTAGGGGTCCGGCTAATCAGTAGAGTATCCAGGGAGAAGTGATCCGTGCAGTGGTGAGCCTTCTTTATTCCAGAAGACCTGTGATTTCAGATTATGTTATTCCCTTATTTTGGTGTACTGATAATACGAAAATAATCATGGATATGGACTTAGGATAGTGCATGTTGGATCCGAGCCTTGGCACGTGCAATTGAAGTGTAAAAGAGGCCCAAAATGCACCCAAATCAGCCCATAAATTACACTAGATGGGTGCCCACTCTTTGAAGGGCCTTTTGGTCATTTTAACTTATATTTTGTTATAGCTATACAAGGAACATTGTAGGGTTTTTAGTTTAGTTTTTGGATGATATTTGGGAGTCTTGTAAGACTTGTAACAAGCTCTCTCTCTAGTGAGAAGAGTGAACACCGAAACTAGGATACAACAATAGGGTGGATTCTCTTTTGTTGTTGCTTGCTTGGAAACATTGATGCTAGAGAGGTGGAATCCGATCTTATGTCACGTAAGAGATAGGTTTATTGTTGTGTGTAGTGTTAAGGGTCCAAGAGTGTCCATTCTCGGGTTCTTAAGATTATACCTTTATGTGGTCTATCTATCTAGCATTTTACCTTCTTGTAATCTTGTTTAGTGTTTGTGTTGTAATCTTGTGTTCTTTTTGTTATTGTTAAATCCGAATATTGCGTCTTCTTGTTCATCATCTTATGTTGTGTTAACTTAGTTTGTTGTTGGCTGCAAAAGGTGTCAAACACCTAGTTATATTGTCCTTCTTGTATTTCATTCTTGAATCCGAGAGTGGTCTTTAAAATTGTCCTCGATTCTTTGAATTAGTGGACTATTTTTGGAGTGTGTTTGGACTGTTTTGAGCCAATTCCATGTGTTCCTTGGTTTTCTTGTATCAACTGGAGGCCTCATCCCAGCTTTTCAGACAATTATCTTTAGATCATGTAGTAGAGATTTCGCAGACTGTTTCAGAAGTTGTTTAGTTGATTTCGGATTTCATTCCGTATAGTTAAACTGAATCCAGAGTATGACCATGTTTCCGTATTAGATTATAATTCTGAATTTTCTTTTATTATATGAATATTGTGCATGATTACCAAATCAGATAGAGTAGGACGTCCGGGCCTTCATGGTTCAGGATGTCCGTCACGGCCAGGCCCTAGTTCGGGTCGTGACACTAAGGCCCTATTTGTTTGCACTTAATGGAGGTCTGGATCTGAATGGTTTAGACTTCTGCCCATTAAGTGCATTTTTTTTAAGAGCCTCTTAATGTATCTGAAAACATCTGAATGGATCAGATATGAAAAGAAGTCTGAATAGCTTTCAGACTCTTTTTAAAACATAATCCCTAACTCTCTCACTTCATTATTTCTCTGTTTTCACGTTATCTCTCTCCCTCTCTTTTCACGTTATCTCTCCCTCTCTTCAAGTTTCTCTCTCTCTCTTCCTCTTCACTTGCTTTCCTTCTCTTTTAGGTATGATTCACCAAAAAATTTTATAAATATTTTAGTTATCAATTTGTGTATTCATTATTTGCTAAACTCTAAATTTCTGCTTGCAATTTTTTGTTTTGATTATAAAATTTGTAGTTCTTAAGATAATAGAATCTTATGTGTGCCTGTTCATAACGTAACATTGAACTTACTAATGATATTTTCACTCAGATTTCATGGTTAACAAATAAACATGTGTCCGTTCTTGTATTAATTACTTATTCAAATACTTTAATATTTATGCATCTAAGTCAAAATTATATCTGATTAATTATTTTAGTTTGTTGGAATCGTTTAATTGACAGATTACTTTATGTTGAATTTAATTTTTTATAATTACATCATATCGCAATAATTTTTAATCAATATATCTTTTTTTAATAATTTAAATAATTCAATAATTATATTTAACTTAATATATTTATTTTTAAATATTTTAATTATCACTCAAATAATAATTTTGTTGTTTAAGTTAATACTTTATGTAATATTTTTTTCATATTATATAATATTTTATTAGTTTTTAAATTTGAAATGCATATTTATTACAAATAAATAAATTACGTCATTCAAATGTTAAAAAACAAACAGTCTTAATCATTCAGTATTCAGATCGAGATGCAACATCTTAATCATTCAAATATCCATTCAGATTCAGACGTCTTAATCTTAAAAAAAAAAAAATGCACCCTAAGACGGTAGCACGTTCGAGTCATCAAGAGAGAAAAAACAGAGTAAAATCTTTTAAGGGGTAAGAAGTTGAACGGACCATCACTGGCCTATCAACAAGTTTCATATGTCCATCACTGGCCTATCAACAAGCTTCATATGTAATTTCAGCAGATTCAATAGTGACAAATTCACCCCCAATTTTGGGGACTAGAGTCACCACAAGATTATATTCATCTTCTAGGCCAATTTCTTCAAGCAACTCGTTAATGGCAAGCTGAAATTTTTTAATAGTGGTGATATGTGGTTCACTTTGATTTCTCTGTATATGGGGCAAGTTAGTATAACTTCCTGAAAACTCTGCCCGATTTAGCTCATTCCAATTCGAGTTTTCTTCTGCATTTATGAACACATCGAGCCTCATTTGCTTTCGCACATCGTACCTCAGATTCTTGAAAGTTAACATCTCCTCTTTTGCGTCTTTCTCTTGTTGAGTCCTGCCTGTTAAGAGAAAGTAATATAATTGAAAATATGCTCTCTTTTAACACGTTAAGCTTTTATTAGATGGTATTTTCATAATGTAGGTCGAATGTTCTAATCTCACCACCACCCGTATATATACATGATTAATCTTTGTGATTTTTTTTTTAACAATTTAAGCTTTTAATTGAAACGAGTTTTAAGGTATATATTCTTTGTTAATGAATATATAAGTTTTTAAAAATATATATACTATATAAATATTAGGAGTTAGTAACTGAAATGATCACATACCTATGAACTTTTATTCTAGAAATTCACTCAATTTGGTGTTACCTCAAAAGTCACTCAACTATGAATTTTATCTCAGAAAGTCACTCAACTATCACATTTTTACTCAGAAAGTCACTCAACTTATTTAATTATTTTTTAAAAATAGAATTTGAGTATGCGAAATTTCTATTTAAGAATAAACTTTAGAAAAATAAGAAATATTCATTTAATGACCGTTTTATCCTTATTTCCCCAAAGTAATATCTCTCCCTTCTCTTTATCATTTTTCTTCTTCTTTTCACTTTCCTTCCATAATTTTTCAATAAATTACACATTATAATCTAGGAATTGACAATTAAAATCATTCAAAATAGAATTAATATCATATTTTATATTTACATTTTATTTTGATTTTGCCTTTAAAAAAGGAAAAAAATAATAAAATTAAAGGGCAAAGAAGAGAAATAAAATAAACTTATAAAGTACAAATTTTATTTTATTTTATTTTATTTTATTTTCTCTTTTTCTATTCCTCTTTAATTTATTGTTTATCCTTTTATTATTCAAAGATAAAATGAAAATAAAATCTAAGATAAAATATGATAGTGATTCCATTTTGTACAATTATAACTATTAAATTCCTAGATTATACAGTAAATGTTCGAGTTATGGGAAAATTTATGGGAAGAAAGTCAGAAGGAAAAGAAAAATGAGAAAGAGGAGGGAGAAATATTAATTTAGGGGAATAAAGGTAAAACGGTCATTAAAGAGGATACCTTTTATTTTTCAGAATTTTATTTTTAAATAGAAGTTTCAAATAAGAAAATTCTATTTTAAAAAAATAATTCAATAAGTTGAGTGACTTTCTGAGTAAAAATGTGATAGTTGAGTGACTTTTGAAGTAAAAATGAAAGTTGAACGACTTTCTAGATAAAATCCATAGTTAGTTGACTTTTAAGGTAAATACCAAAGTTAAGTGACTTTCTGGGATAAAAATTCATAGTTGAGTGAACATTTGGGATCCGATTTCCCTTCTCTCCAATTTTTCCAAGTTCTTGCTTGGATTGAAGACATATGTCATAGTTTAAAATTAATGGTTGAGATTTAATTAGTTAATCAAAGTTTTAACCATATTTATCTACTTTTATATATTTACTTATATTTGTTCCTTAAATATCCATTATATCTTTTACTCAACATTTTAATGAAAAAATCTTTACTGCCACAAAATATATATTAATTATTTTTTTAAAATATATATTTTTTAAATTCATAATATAGTTAAAAATTTTATTTTTCTATATTTTAATAAAATTAGAAAAACTTCAAGCCACAATCTTTTTTTTTATTATTTGAAAAACATTACTTAAGAAAAATGAAAAATATTAGCCAAAAACAAAAAAGTAAAAGCCTAGCAGAAAATTATTCATGGATAAAAAGAAAATAATTTAATATATATAAGAAAAATATAATTGATTGTTAAAAATATTTATGGAACAAATATATGGAAGTAGTTAATTATGATTTGAACTTTGATTTAACTAATTAAATCTCAATCATTAATTTTAAACTATGACATATGTCTTCCGTCCAAACAAGAACTTGGGAAAATTGGAGAGAAGGGAAATGGAGAGGAGCCGGAACCAAACATTTGAGTTATTAGCTCATAATCCTATTAAACAATGTGTTTGCCTTGTAGAATAAAGCTATTAAGAAGTGTAAATTTGTTGTGCATTTTGGATGTATTATTACAAGTCAACTTAGCTAATAATGATTCAACATATTTTATAAAATATCAAAAATTCTACTAACAAAACTACGTATTTGATTTCCCAAACAGAAACACCTTCAATAAATTAAAATACAACGGAGGCAAGTATTGGGAAGAACCTGAAGTTAGCCTTTGGATGGAAAAAGAGATGGCTTTGTCCAACTTTGCAATAGGAAATATTTTGGTAGTTGGTGGAAGTAGACGTGCATTGAGTTTGGTCTTGCTCTTCTTGACTAGTTTATAATTTCGCCATGGAGTTGGCATGTGTTGGTAATCGAATCCCATCTTTTTATGGTCCAGAGTGTCACGGACTTTGACGCGGTACGGCTTCTTATTTTCATCATAGAAGAACAACTCTGCATTCAAAAAATCTGGATCATCAATGTCCTTGCGTTTTCCTCCTAATGTTTTCCATATTGTCCACATGCGATCAACGTTCGCATGGTGACAATAGAAAGCAGGATCTAAACCTGATGTATAGAAATTCCCCATATCCTCACCATCTGATTTCTTATTACCCAAATCTGAACCCGCCACTGTACCAACCCAAATGTGGACCGGGGTATGAGGGATGTTTTCAACGACTCCCTGCCCCGGTTTGGGTCCGGTTTCCACAGTATAAGGCTTACCATAAAATAGTTGTGAGCATGGTGAATTTGTTACCATTTGACGATACAATAGAACCATGTTATTGCACATCCTTTGTAAGTCAGTTGCTTTCACATCATCACCAAAATGAACAAGGTCCAAGATTGCTTGACCCCTATGGTCTTTGTTACGTCGCGGATTGTAAAGGTCAGGGTACACATTTGGCTGATCGAACATAGGAGGAAAACGCATGCCCTTTGGATGGTCCCAATTCCAATATGGCAATGCAAAACTTGTATCATTGATCAAACTGCCCAAGATTCTCTCGTAAAAATACAAGTACCACCGATGGTAGGGGAAAAAAAGCCACGAGTGGTGCACTTGTAGCTCTTTGTCACCAACTTTGTAGGCACCGTTGCAATAAGCACAATGGATATTGGCTTGTTGCAAAAACCCGCGTGGATCACTCGGGTCTTTAACGTCGAGCTCCTTCATTCTTTTGATGGCTAAGTTGAACTTAACCATGTACTCTTCGTCCACCGCATGAGCGGCTGGACGAATACGAAGCTTGGACACGGGAGGTAACTTGTAATAAGGAATATCCTTAGGATCAATATCTAGCTTAGGGGGGCAACAAGAATAAGGTACATTTAAACCGGGTTTAATTTCGGCGGTGCCACAAAAATTAATCGGGGCTGGAATGGGAGTTGTTAAATTAATAGAACCACCACATAGACATAACCCTACCAAACCAATAAGTATTTCTGCTAAAAGGAGAATTTGTTTCAACATTTTGGTTTTGACGTTTTCTGAAACCTCGTTTCAGGCTATAAAGCAACAACTATGTGGGAGATGAAGGTCAATAAGTGGGAAATCTTTTTATAGTATATCATTGAGTTTTAGTTTTAGAAGAATCTATACTCCATTCGTCATCCATCATCTATTTTTTCTAAAAAATATATATATATATATTAAAAATATCTTAGTCAGCAGGTACCCCCTCTTTAGAAATGGAGTGGCAAAGTTGTATAATTCATTAATCTTCACTCAGCTATCTAAAACTATTCAGTAAACTCATGTTTCTTTTTGTTTGTAACAAAAAAGTCACTTAACGATGATATCACTTAGAAGGTCACTATCTTTGCCAATTACCTATTTTCATCCCAACACAACCCACATTAGTAGATATTATTACTATTTTTATCAAATTTAATGATACGAACAAATTATTCTAATTATGTTATTGTTATCGTGCACAATTATTTTGTTATTGCATTTATATGTTAAAAAAATACTTTTCAATTAGTTATTTTATAACTAAGATCCAGTTTGTTCTATTTGTTTAAGTCAATCTCAAAGACAACAAGGAGAAGATATAAGCATAATTGATGTTTATGTTACAAATAAAAGAAACATAAATATGACTTTACTCTTGATGATTTTTAAATAGTTGAGTGACTTTGTGAGTAATTGATTCTTCTTGTACAGGTCAAATAAGACATGTTCATCGATCCTTGAATAGAAATAAAATTGATGTTTTTAAAAAAACAAGTAAACTTTAGGGTTTATTATAAAATTACTCAAAAGATGATCAAGCTTCTAGTCTAGTTGCATGAAACTCATCAAACTATTATTTTTAACAAACAAAATTATATTATTTCTTAAAAAAGAAAAAATACACATAAAATGATATGTCAACATAAAATATTTATTTGACTATCGAAATTATATTAGTGCCACAGAAATTATGATGAAACAGAGGAAGCCATAAAGTAACATATATTACTTAAAAATGAGAAAATACGTAAACTGGGACTGAGAGAGTATTAATATTTTATTGAAAAATTATGCTAAAAGCATTATAAATCACATATTTAACAACTTAAAAATATAAAAGATATAAATATTCAATTGACATGCTCGAACTTATATTAGTGTCATTTAAATTGAAATAGAAGAAAAAGTATTATAAATTACAATAAATAAAAATTTAAATTATTTTAATGATTGATTATCTAAATTATATTTGTGTCACCTAAATTAAGATAAAAAATAATATATATTGGGTTCGTGCTGAGCACGGACCTTTAATGCCAAGTGTATATATATATATATATATATATATATATTCTGGAAAGATATGGTTGGAAAAATGAAAGGATTTGGCAGAGAGGACAGGAATAAATTAAAGAAAATCGTTTGCTAAGTTAAATTATTTTACTTAACTAATCTAACCCTGCACTTCAGGAGAGCCGATTACTACATTATTAAATGCCATCATGTATTCCACGATATAAAGAGCGAGTGTGTATATATTGAAGAATCTAATTAAATACATAATTTGTAGAATTATTGAATTTGTTTCACTAGTTTAATAGTTAATCACATGTATAAAATACAAACAACGCTGAAAGTTTACAATCTATGAATCATACCTTGTTATATATTTTTTCCAACACTTTTTGGACAAAAAATCTTCAAAGAATATTCCACAGAAACTTGAGAGAGAAGAAGGAGAGAGTTTTCTTTCCATTTTTATTTTTCTATAAAGGGAAGAAAAGTGGCATTTATCTTCAAAAGAAATTCTTTTATAAATTCAACAGGATACAACTTTTCAAATAACTGTCTCTTCTTTTTTTCTTATTAATAATTAATTTAAATATATATAGTACATAATTATATATATAATTTTCTAGACATGTATCTGAGTTGATCCACACGAATGACCCGATCCAATTTTCTTTATCTCCTACTCACACATAGTGGGTCAATTCTCATTCCTATTCTGTGACCATTTGACCAGTGCCTATTTCGAGAGCTTCGTTGCTATACATCTGTTAGGAATATACAATATCTCGATCAATGAAACTTAGAGTAAATTATGATATGCAGTACCTTAGATTATATATCACATTCATATTTTTCATCATTTTTTTTCTTAATTTTGAGGTCATTATTATGTTGTTGTCTCACAGACAAATATAAAGGGCGTCAATGAACACAATATCAATATTTTGAAGATTCACCATTCATAACAATAGTTTGAGAGAGGAGAGAGGAGAAATTGAGAGAGAAGGAGGAGAGAGGTGAGCAAGATTTGGGGGAAAGAGGAAAATTAATGTTCCAATATCCAATGATCATTCTCATCTCAAGAATCTCTTAATCTCAATGTGATATGCTTTTCTAAAAATGTCCCACCAAATCGAATCAATCATGATCTCTTGGCAGCATAATAAGACAGCACACACCAAATTGAATCTTAAAAAACTGATTAAAGTCATGAGGGTACAATGTGAAAAATGACTTATAATTTTTAGGGCTTCACACGATAGCAAGTAGAGACTACACTTGTATCGCCCTTATGGTTCACTTTATGCATATGTGGTATGAAACATGTGTTACAGTATTGACTCCTTTTCCATAGAGAGCATGTCTTTTATAAAGTAAATATTGTGCAGATGATACTATAGAAAACTAATGTCTAATTTTAAGTTTACAAATCTACTCAATCATTTTATTCTTCAGACTCACATCTGGCATTAGAAACAACCTAAATCATTTTAAATTACACAGGAAAAAGGGTCAAATATACTCCTCTTACTTTGATTATTTATTTAACTTTGTCCTTCGTTATACTATGAGGCTAAATATGCTCCTACCGTTAGCAAACTTCACAAATATGCCCCCTAATTTAACAGATTTTTTCATATAGACTGAATTTTCTCAATTCATATAAAATTCTCTAATTTTCTATTTAATTCGCCCTTGACCCGTTAAATTAATTTAATCCACATCCACTAAACCTCCCAAACTCATCTTCTTCAACTTCCAGAAGTTAAGACAATGGACACATGAATCTTGGAATGATTGAGACAATCAAAGTTGGAACTTGGAACCATGTAGATTTACATCTTTAAAACATTTACATACACACTGATCCATCTATCAAAATTGCACCATTAATGGGTGTTTTAAGAGATTGATTTATTATGATGAAGAGAACTCAACATTAGTCGCCGACGCTTATCCCCATTTCTCGCCGATCACTTGCTCATGCTTTACATGATGACCATCAAATTTTGCTCTTATATATCTCGCATTATTGTTTATATTTTTTTAATCATTCGTATATTTTTTTTACAGAATATTGATTTAGAAATTATCGAGAAAATAAGTATTTTAGTATCTTCAAGATTCTTGATGACTGTTACTCATTATTGGATACATATAATGTTAGACAAGAAAACTTGATGGAACATGAGGTGAGATTTGAGAAATTTAAAGTTGGATCAAAATTTTATGTTTTTACAAGAAAACATTCTTTAAAGGTGATTACAGATAGAAAGTTATGAAAAAAACTTGTGATTGTTGTTGATGGAAAAAATACGTTTACAAATTACAAGAAAATTTTCATCAGATTGCTTGAACCCTTTGATGAAAATGATAGATTTCATTAGAGTAAATGAGATGAGAAAATTAGTTTTGAATTTAATTGGTAGTGGGTTAAGGTTAATTTTAAAGAGAAAACAGATAATTTAAAGTTAATGGAGGAAAATTCAGTCAATTTGGAAAGTTTTGTTAAAATAGAGGGCATGCTTGTGAAGTTTGCTAGCACCAGGGGTATATTTGACCCCATAGTATTACGGCAGAGACAAATTTAGCTTGATAGTATAACGAAGGGCAAAGTTAACCAATTAATCAAAGTAGAGGGTTATATTTGACTCTTTTTCCAATTACATATGATTAAACACAATTGTACAAATGATATTCTAATTATAAACTTTCAGCTCTCTTTTAGCATCACTTCTGACAATAATAAGTTTATAGCTGTCTCATCTTTACTACGTGTCACTTGACATTAAAGACGATTGCCTGTGTGAATAAGATAATTTTTTTGTTTGTTTGACATATTTTTTATCATAAAAAAATTATTTACACCACATAAAAATAATGTGTATATGAATTAACAAGATGAAAAATTAGGCATTAATCAATATTAATCTCAATAATGTGAATTTACATGAATATGATTTGATAAAATAAAAATAAATACATCAACATCTACATAAATTCAATGACTTTACATGTATTTCATAAACATCACATGCTATGAATTTTGTTAAGAAGTCTGCTATCATTTGATGCGTAAAAATGTATTTCATGTTCACCTTCTTTTGTACAATCATGTCTCTTACAAAATGATACTTTATATCAATATGTTTCATTTTTGCAAGGTATTTTGGATCCTTTGTGTAGGCTATAGCAACCTGAGTATCCCAATTGATTGTGATAGGTTCAACAATATTGTTATACACACCCAAATGGATCAAGAAATGTTTAAGCCAAACAACTTCTTACACAATAGATGAAAGTGCTATAATTCAGCTTTCATCGTAAATAAGATTATACATGACTGCTTTTTGCTACTCCATGATATGACGTCATTATTAAGCCATAATACATATTCAGAGGTGGACTTTATCTCATTTAAATATCCTCCCATCAGTATCCGTGTAGCCTTTATGTTGCTGATTATTTTCTTAATAGCATAAGGAATAGTCGATTGTGCCTTTGAGATACCTTCATATTCTTTTAACTTCTTTTCAATGTTGCGGTCTTGGATAAAAATGATATCTACTAACTCAACAACATAACATATATCAAGTCTAATACACATTATAACATGCATTAGACTTTCAATTGCGTTGACATAAGAAACTTTCTTATTTATTTCTTATCTTATGGAGTTTGAGGGAACATCCTTTGATTTAAAGCTTCACTTTTAGAAACTAGAGTGTCTATGGGTTTGCAATCTTGCATATTAAAGCGTTCAAGAACTTTCTAAATGTAAAATTCTTGTAAAAAAGACAACAATCTTTTTGAATGATCTTTTAAAATCTTAACTCCTAGAATGTATGATGATTCAGCCATATTTTTCATCTCAAAATTAGATGATAACCATTTTTTATTTCTTTTACATACTCAATGTCACTTGCAACTATAAGTACATCGTCTACATACAATGATAAGATCACAAATTTATCTTTGAATCTTTTAATGTATACACAATGATCTTCATGAATCATAATAAAATCATATGATATCATCCCATTATGAAAACGTAAGTACCATTGTTTAGAAGATTTTTTAAGGCCATAAATCTACCTTTGAACTCGACATACTTTATTTTCTTTACCTTTTTTCATGAAATCTACATATTGTTTCATATAGATTTCTTCCTCTAGTTCTCTATTGAGAAATATAGTTTTCACATCCATTTGAAGCAATTCAAGATTCAACATAGACACTATAGACATAATTAATCTTATTGAAGTAAAGCGTACAACAGGTGAAAATATTTCTTCATAATCAATTCAATCCTGTTGTGTGTACCTCTTAGCTACTAGGAGAGCTTTAAGTCTTTTGATACTACCATCTTTCTTAGACTTAATTTTGAGAATTCACTTATTTTCAATAACTTTCGATCTATAGGTAGATCAATCAATTTCCAAACTTGGTTAAATTTCATTGGCTCTATCTCCTCCTGCATTGCTTTTAATAATTTTTTTGACGGGGCATATAAGAGTCTCATATATATTTCTTGGCTCTTAATCACTCGGAGTAACTATAAATTCTTTTTCTTCAATCTCAAATTGATGATGAAGAATTTATGGACAACTTATTCACCGTGATTGAGATTGATAAATTGATTTATCAATTAATAAGTTACTCTCACTCGAACCGATAATATCACTAGGACTTGTGAAAACAAAAATCGATCCATTATCATCAACCTGACTCTCACTCAAATCCATTGAAATGTCAATAGAGAAAATGATTTGGTTCGTAGTTTCATAAAGAGATAAGTCTTGACCTATCTCCTGCTTAGGAAAATCATTCTCTATGAATGTACCATCACATAACTCAATTTTAGTTATAGTGCCACTATCTTGTTTACCTATGAACACATAACCCTTAGACTATTCAGAGTATCTTATAAAGATATACTTTTTTTTCCTTGAACCTAATTTTTCATATTGAAAAAAAGGGTTATGACTAAAAGCAACACCACCCTAATGCTTTAAAATACTCAAGTCGGGCTTTCGTTTAGTCTGTAACTTATATGGTGTAGTTGTAACTGATTTAAAAAGGATACGATTAAGTACAAATGCAATAGCGAGCAATGCATCACCTCGATAGGTGATTTACAATTTTTCTTGTGCCATCACCGACCTAACCACTTTTAATAAGGTTCTATTTCATCGTTTCACAACACCATTTTACTGTGGAGTGTAAGGAGTAGCTAGTTGTCTTTGAATTTTCTTTTCATCAAACAATCGTATGAACTCATCAGACAAATACTCTTTTCTTCGATCGATTCTTCGAGCTTTAATTTTACTATGCAGTTGATTCTCAACTAAGTTCAAAAACTTAATGAAGCAATTCAAAACTTTAGATTTGTGAGAAATCAAATATACATAACTGAATCGATAAAATCATCAATAAAAGTGATGAAGTAAATAACCCCATGTCTTGCTCTTATATTCATTGGACCACAAATGTTAGAATGAATTCATCGCAATAGAGTATCAGCTCTCGTGCCTTTCCCAAATGGTTTTACTTGCAGTTTTTCTGGCTAGGCAAGATTCACAAGTAGACAATTCTACTTTATTTATTGTGCCAAACAAACCTTCTTTATCTAAGTGATTCATTCTTTATTGACCGATATGGCAAGCGTAGCATGCTATAAATTTACATCATTCTCACAATTAGAAGTTGACATAAATAAATATAAATTTTTTTTATTGAAACTTTGAATAACATCTAAGACAAAAAATCGATCATAAGAATAACCAATGTCATATTTTATCTTGGACAAATACAAATTCATACCATGTTCATGAAAAAAAAAATTCTAACTTAATCAACACTCTGACAGAGAAAATTTTTTGACGTATTGTTGGGATAAATAGTACATCATGTAGGCATAAAGTTTGAGCACCATGCATTTCCAGTTTGTAGGTACCAATACCTTTGACCTCCTAGTTAGAGTTATTTTCTACGTACACCCATTTGGATCCTTGTGAGATTTATCAAAAGTCTATAAAAGCATCTCTATTTGTCGTTGTGTGCTCGATGGATGCTGGGTCTATAATCTATACAGAAAGTGATTCAGTTTAAAAAGAAGAACAAGAAACATTTACATCACTATGAAAATTATTAATAAGGTTATGTGCCATTTTAAGCTTAGGACAATCACGAGTAAAGTGTCCCTTATTCTCACAATTGTAGAGCTTGAGCTTAGCCATGTTTACCTTTTCATTTTTTTTTCTTTGAAGCAAAAATATTTTCCTCTCCTTCCTAATTATTCTTAGGCTTCTTTAAGACATTTTATTTCCCCTTCTTTTGAGAAAATTCACCACGCTTGCGTCTGTTACCATGTCCATATTTTGAATCTGAACTAGTCGCGGACATTGTCTACTCCAAGGTTCTCTTCCTCGAGTTCTAAATGATGCTTAATATCTTTCATAGTTTTGATGCTAATATTGTGGGTTAAGTGTATTTTCATATTTTTTTGCTTTGGGATAAAGATAGAATCACAACTTGGAATTATTGCTCTTTAGTCAACACATGACTGACATCTTTCAGTTCATTTACATATTTGACATATGGCGCAGATGCTTACATATAGTATGATCAAGACGTTTCTTATAATTATCAAACTTAATAGTATGATTCCTTAACTTAGCAACTGATGTATGACCAAATTTTCTTTAAATGCAGACCACATATTCTTAACATTATTATACTTTTGAAATTCTCTTATGATATCATTATCCATGCTGCTCAGCAACGTTATGTGAGCAAGAAAATTCTTCCTTTTTCAAGCTTGATATGCCTCAAGATCTTTCACATGTTGAAGGGTATCACCATTTTTAAGAAGTGTCATTGACACGTTAAGAGCTTCAAGAGCTTCTTGCTCTTCCAGGACATATTGAATTTTCATGCTTCATATTTCATAGTTATCACCGTTAAGCTTATCACATTTATTTATTTTGAAGATAATATTTTTTGCAGTAGTTGACATAATAATTTAAATAATTATGAAGTATAGCGAGAAAACTACGTACATTATTTTAGCCTAAACTCATATACATAATAATTCTTAAAATAATCAACTATGTTAATATTTATTTCACATCAGGTTCAGATTCAAAAGTTCACTAAGTTTTTAATCAACATCCGAACTCTAATATATCATAAATCTAATACAATCAATCATCTAAGAATCATTTATCTTAAATCACATAAATTCAAGATTAAACAATAATAAATTCTATAACATAAAAACAATCAACCAAGTATATAATAAATAATAAATTTAAATTCATACAAGTCATGTCACATATAAATAATTATTTTATAAAATAAATGCACATTATCATGTCAATATTTTAATGTGAATAGAAAAAGAAAGAATAAGATCTATTCTTAAGTCCCAAGACAAGTAATTTCATTTAGGCAACCAGTGGGAATGACACATCATCTTGTAGAGCTTCAAGTCAATGATTTTTTTTTAAAAATCTTGTATTAACGACTCGTAAGATCTCAAAATATTGAGACCTAATTTATACTAAGATTTATCGAGTAGTTTTTTTTTTAAATTATTAGGCAATGTAGACCATAAAGCCATATATTTCTTCTTTGCACTTAATAGATCCCCGACTCACACAACTTCTTGAATTAACTTGTTAATTCTCGTTATGTGTTTCACAAAGATTGTAAAATCATCATCTTGAATATTGATTTCTGACGAGAGAGTAACCAAATTGTCAATTAAAGTTTTCACCCTAGCCTTCTGTTGCTTTGTGAAAACTCATTTGGGCGTCCTTATCATCACCATAATTTTTTGTTACACATACAAAAAATAATTAGGACTAATCTATATACACATTGCCACTTGTTCCCAAATACCATAAGTAATTTTAAAATAAGTATATAAAACACATCTTAATAATAGTTATATAAAATAAAAATGACAATAGAAAAACTTGTCACAACTTTTTTTAATAAAATAAAACTAGCCATTTGTGAAAACAAATCATTATTTTCATGTCTCGGTATCGTTGAGTTTGCTTTGTTCTTAAATTCAAACCACTTGTTGCAGAAGTCAATGATTAATGCACTAAATTAATCAAGTGTCAGTGAAAAACTTTTTCTTTATAACAACACTAGTAATTATTTCATTAGCAGACAAAAAAATACACTTTATCCTTTGTTTGAATGTAACAAGAATACAAAGTGTTTATCCTTTGTTTGAATGTAACAAGAATACAAACATTCAAAGAGTAAACCTTTAGGCTATTACATGTAGATGAAAAAATATCAACTATTAAGATTTTCAATAACGAGAAGACAGAAGATGATGACTACTAGCATAGTGTTTCCAACAATGAAACATATAATCACGAAATAAGTAAAACCCTAGGCTCTAATGTCAGTGAAGAATCAAATCAAAATAATAATTTGCAGGATCATTGAATTTGTTTACTAATCTAATAGTGTAATCACATGCACAAAATATGAGAAGAAATCTTCTAAGAATCTTCTACAGGAACCCGAGAGAGAAGAAGGAGAAAGTTTTCTTTCCGTTCTTATTTTTCTAGAAAGAGAAGAAAAGTGTCGTTTCTCTTCAGAAGAAACTCTTTTATAAATTGAAAAGGACACAACTTTTTAAATAGTAGTGTTTTTTTTCTCTTATTAATAATCAATTTAAATATATATAGTACTTAATTATATATATAATTCTCTAAATATGAATCCGGATTGACCCACATGGTGGCCCAATCTAATTTTCTTTATATATATATAACCTGTATGTTATGATCTTGTAAACACAAAGGCAGAACTAAAGGAGTGAAGTGTAAAAGAATGAAGTTTAACTTATATACGGTTAAGTTTGTTGCTTAGCTGAAAAAATAAGTTGTCACCGGCCAACTGTCTAGTTAGTTAGGATGATAAGTGGAGGTTAGTAGTAGATGTCTATAAATAGTGTAACTTGAATGTATTGTAGAAATGAACTGAAGATATTTTTCATTTTAAGTTGTAGTTGTGATTAGTGCAATACTTCTTCTTTTTCATAGTTTTCATATATCTTCTTTTTCAATTGTGTGATCATCAACGGAGATTACTTAAATTTAACATGGTATCAGATCTTGGGCTATCAAGTTGAGACATTAAGCTCAGTCTTTGATTGTTGTTCAATTAAAAAAAAATCTTTCTATTTGAAGAGTTAGAGTTTAATGTGTTTGATTTATTTCTGTGTGGGAATGGCCGCTGATGATATCAGAGATACTGGAGCTACTACTGAAGTACTGGTGTTGATGAAATCATTATAGGCGTCAATTGTCCATTGTACTTGCGATTCTTTAGATTCACTAGGTGAACATTTGATTGAATTCAAGCTAACTGGAACAAAAAACTATAATTTATGGTCTCGATCGGTTAGAATCGCATTATTCGCGAAGAATAAAATTGGTTTTTTGATGGAAAATGTAGGAGAAATACTTTGATGCTTCTCTACATGATTTGTGGGAGGGATTGTTGCAATGCTTGTGTGCTCTCATGAATAATGAATAGTGTTGCGAAAGATCCGTATAGTAGTTGGTTTATGGATCAAATACGGCGAGTGTGTAGGGTAAACTCAAGGAATGATTTGAAAAGAGGAATATCTCGAGAAATTATAAATTACATTAGAAAATTATAGATCTCACATAAGGATTAGGCTATGTCTCCATTTATTACTCCTGACTTCATGATCTATGGGATGAGTAGGATGCTATAGTTCCTACTCCATATTGTGATTGTCCTTAATCGAAGGTGTTTACAGACTACGTTCAACAACATTGCTTGGTGTAGTTTTTAAGTTGCCTTAATGATTCATTTGCACAAGCTAAAATTCATATCATACTATTGGTCCCAACACTTACTATTAGCGAGGCCTATGGATAATAATCCAAAAAGAGACTCATCATGGTAGAGTGGTTGTCTCATAGCCTCTGGAGATAGGAGCTCCTGCAATGGCTTATAAGGAAAATCATAGCGGTGGAACTAGTTCTTCACAAGGCCAATGATCTATTGTGGAACTAGTTCTTCACAAGGCCAATGATCTATTTACTTACAAGAATTTTGTTATTCCCAGGCATTAGGAGGAAACTACAGAGTACAATCCTCTACAAACATCATGTGTGATTTTTGTATTAAAAAAGGCCATACTAAGGACTCATGCTGGAAGTTAGTAGGCTATCCTAATAATAGGAAGTCATTTGGGGCCCCTGCAATTGTTTCTAACAGTGTAAACTTAGATATTTTAAGGCAACCACCAATAGTTGATTATGAGTCAAAAACTGTACCTATGTAGGGAAATTACTTCACTAATGAACAATATCTACAACTATTGCAACTGTTGTCCAAGCCCTCCACATCACATGAAGTTGCTGCACATATCAAAGTCATAGGCATACATATTTCACTCTTAAGTCACATTGACAAAACTAAATAGCTAGTCGATTCAGGAGATACTAATCACATGGTCTCAAGTTTATACATGTTAACTAATTTTGGGCAACTAGCTGGAGATGATACAAGGAGAGTACATTTACCAATAGAAGAGACAAGTAGTATTACTCATGTAGGATCGTCATAAGTTTGGGGAGATTTATCAAGGATTTTTTGTATGTCCCTAAGTTTTAATAAAATCTGTTGTCACTATCTAAACTCATCAAGGAGATTGGTTGCTTTGTTTCCTTCTTTTCCGATTGTTGTATCTTCCAGGACATCTTGATTGGCAAGGTGAAGGGGATTGATAGAGTGGAGTATGGTCTTTATGTGCTCAAATTGGATTAACTTACCTCCAATGGACTGTGAGGACAAAGGTTGTTAGCTAATACTGCTACTTTTTCTTTAGATCAGAATACTAGTACTATTGTATCTACTTTAGCTTCAATTATTATGGATACCAGTTATGGCATAAATGACTACGGCATGATCCCATAGACACATTGAAACATATTTTTTTTTTACTAATAAAAAGGTTGTAGACATGTTTGAACACTTTACTGCTGGTCTTATGGCAAAACAGACTAGATAATCATTTCCTATTAGCGTGAATAAAAGTGTTCAATTTGCAGAACATATCCATTGTGATTTTTTGGTCCCTTTTAAGGTGCCTACACATAACAACAAGAAATATTTTCTTACATTGGTTGATGATTATAATAGATCCACTTTGGCATGTTTGTTGAATTTAAAATATAAGTCTATTTTTGTGCTAAGGTACTTCAATTCTATGCTTAAAAGCAAATATTTGTTGCTCTATTAAGACTTTTAGACTAATAATGGTGGTGAATTTATGAATTATTCCATGCATGAGATTTTAAGATTAGTTGGGATAGCACATCAATCTTCTTATCCTTACACTCCACAACAGAATGGGTTGGTGGAGAGAATACATAGATAGATACATCTTGGATACTGCTAGGCCTATCAGATTCCAAGGAGGATTGCCATTGAAGTTTTGGGATGAATGCATCTAGGGGGTAGTTTTCACGGCCTGAGTCAAGGCCTTAGCCGTGACGGGCTTCCCAGACCATCGAAGGCCTGAGAAGACGCCTTTACATCATAAACATAGTCATAATTAAAGTGTAGAAATATACCTATGTAAAAGAAATTCAACTTAATGAAGTAAGACTTAAAACAATCTTTGCAAATGTAATATCTGTCTACAATAGTCTACGAAACCTTTAACAAGTCAAAGAAAAGGTTCTGAACATGGCCCTGAAATTACCATAAAGCAACATCTAAATACTAATGAAAAAACATAAGCCTTCCAGATGATGGAGGGCTCACCACTTGCTATGCTTTGACTGGAGAAAATCTATTGTTGTAAGGTACCACTGAAATGTGTCTCTGAACCTACATTATGAAATGATGCAGCTGTCCGAAGACGGTCAATTTGTGGAATGTGTCGGCATATAGAACAAAAAAATATAGAAAGTAAAGATTTAAAGAAATGTATACAATAGTATAAGTAAAATCTAAAGCATTATGTAAAATCCTCAATTTTTGACTCCAATTGAAAGAAACTCACACTTCTATTTGTTAGTTCTGAACAAGATGGTATCACCGTCTTTCGTTAAACACCACAGACTATTTGGGTTCGATTAACGCTCGACCAGCTAAGCCCCAATCCATGTTTTCCGTATGAATCAAGATTAAAATATTTCTGCTATAACAAAGCTATAAAGAAAGTATACAATGATTATTCATATTTCAGGACATAATCAACCCTGTATCGACAAAACACGGATTTGGGAAATGAGCCGTTTGAACCCATGCCTTCTAGATTAACCATCTAATTCTCTTTAACCCCAGCTTTTAGCAGTTTTATATCATCAAACATCATTCAAATAGTTTTATTTCCATTAAGTACAAAGATGAATGTTGGTATTATCATACCACGCCTTGTAAACCATTAATTGCATTAACCATTCTACCACCACGTCATTGTCATAAACATGTAAAGGTCCTTCTTCTAGTTGTTTGAAAACATGTATGAAATCATTATTGAGTTTTTCATTACAACTTCAAAACAATGTTGAAATATAATACATTCAATGATACAAGAGTCAAGAAATAATGTTATTTCTTGTTAAATTCAAGCTCCCAAGAGATTCCATATCCATAACTTAAAAAAGTTGTACTTTTGACATTCACTTTCAAAATCATAAAGAGGTCACTATTTTCAAATTGTCAGTTTAGTTTTTAAATCCATAAACATGTGTTTAAACATTCACCCCTTAAGTAAAGAGAGGAAATTACACGAACTTACATAAAAGGAATTTGTAACCCCAATTTCAAATCACCAATGCAATAATACATAAACAATAGTTTAAATTCATAATTTACAAAATGATAGAAATAACAAGTGTTCGACATGCCTTTTGATGGAGAAAAATTGAGAAAAACTTGAACTTAGTGCTCTCCTATAGAATTAACTTCTTGACGTTGAGACGAAAAAAGTGAGTTCTGATGTTATTACAGGTGAATGAACTTAGAAAAAATGTAGTAAAATATTAGGGGAAGGTTTTTAGTGCATAAGTCCCAAAATACCCTTAGAAATAGTATTAAAATATGAAATCCTGCTAGGTAAATAGACGGGGTGTAGCACACACCCCACCGCATTACCCCTCTCTGTGTGGTATGACCCCATCGCGTGCCAATCTTCATGGGCACGAGGCCACTATGGAGTCGAGCAAATAGCCCCTCGCAGTGGCTTGTGTGATGCGAGGCCAATGCATGGTTGTTCTCGTGCAATGCACAACCCATTTTTCTTACCCTAAACTCTTCTAAACACTACCCAACTCATTCCCAATCGATTTCTACTCGCTAGAAGGGTTATAAGGTTTGTTTTAGCTCTATAAGGGCATTTTAACATGCGTGTCATTACATTGTCCCTCATTGGGATTATTCATCCTCAAATGATGATATAGGACTCATTTTGAATGCTTTCAAATAAACACATTAAACATTAAGGGTAATGTCACGACCTGAGGCTACCCCTTAGTTGCGACAACGGTGCTTTCGGTCATAAGTGATCATAAGCTAACCCATGTGTTGGTACCTCCTAAGAGCACTGAATAAAATAATAATAATGGACATGTATGGAAAATAACTAATAAAGCCATAAAGTCTGAATACAAAAAATCCAAATGAATCACATGTCTGAAACATCAGATAAGACTGATAAAAAACTGACTAACTATCTAATTGACTATTTGAAAAGCCTCTAACTGACTGAGGAGTTGATGGGACAAGCCCCCAACTAACTCTGAATGACAAAAAATATAGAACTATTAAAATAACTGAAATAATTAATTCTGCCCTCGATGGATGAGGACTCACCACTACTACTGCTGGGTACGCTAAATTGTCTAAGCGCGATCAGGAAACTAAGCATCCGAATCTATGATATAAGACATCATAGCGCAAAGAAGAGTATGTGGTTAGTACTTTGAATGTATTGGTATATAAGATGAGGTCTGGCTAAAATACATGGGGTACTATGCACATGAGATAAGGACTAATTGAACAACATGAAATAACTGAGCATGAATACATGAAAATGGTATATCTAAGAATGCAAGACCTAGCATATACATATTTCTGAAATAATCTAAAATCTGAAAGATTGAAATCTGCATAATAAATAATTATAAATCTGTATACTATGGTCAAGCAAACCTGAACTAAATATACACTGAGTACTGTAGTGAGACTGTGGGAGGTCTCATATAACTGACATGCCCCAATTTGAGCTAATCGGGGTCCAACCTGTAACCCCAGTTGGAAGGGTGTCAGTACTGTACCACGGGTACTAACACTGGCTATGTGGATCTACTAAACAGGTGTCCCGAAGGACTAATGAGTTACCCTCAACTGGCAGGTGTTGTAATAAGATATGTGTTACCCTCAACTGGTAGGTAAACATTTTTTCAACCCTCAACTAGTAGGTAAACATCTCTAACCTATGCTGGCTACGTAGTTCTGGAACTTGGGGATTGCTACTAAGGGTCACACCCTCTACTAGCAGGTGAGCTCTCATCCTTGGGTTCACTCAGTGCTAAATCCTACTTCTAACTGAACTGACACTGGAACTGAAACTGAACATTATTTCATGACCGATAGTGCTCATTATGATCATAATAACTGAATAAATAAGAATAATCATGGTTTAACTGAATTATACTGGAAAATCTTAAAATCATGTAAGATACGTAGGTATCGGGTATTCATAACCCACTAGTACTGAATAATCATTGAATGTAATAACAAGATTAAAATTGTAGTAAAGGATCATGGTACAAAACCCATAAGTATAGAAATTTCATCAAATATGTGGGGATCATGAATTTAACATTGGAATGCTTGCTAAGAATCATAAATTTAAGATTCATCATAAAATTCACTTGAATAAAGTATGGGAAACTCAAATTCATAGCATGGGGAATTCAAAATCTTGCATGGGGATCATACATGGACTGAATTGCATTTAAATTTTCATGGAAATATTAATTAAACCCATCTTAAGCAATACAAAATACAATAATGATAGAAAAAATCAATCTTTAATCAAAAAGAGGGTTTTTGGGCTCCATGGGCGAAAAAAACTCGTGAATAAATATCCCACATACCTTAAACCTTTAACTTGAAAGAGAAACACCTATCTTGATGCTTTCTTGAAGGTTCTTGAACTTGGGGAACTTGAATTCTTGATTTCTTGGGGAGAAAGGAATTGAATTTGTGTTCTTGGGAAAAGGAAATGGATTTATTGGGAGAAAAATTGGAGAAGGGAGAATTTATGCCCTAACTAATTCCCAAATCGTGTTATGAAAGATTGGATTAAGGGGGAAAATACCCAATTGCCCCTCAGAGATTTAAATTCAAAACTGGACGCGACAGGCTTATCTCGACGCGGTCTAATCGCGGTCGGTCATTTTCCTCACCGCGATGTGGTGAACATGAGAACGGGAATAGGGCCGTGATGCGGGCTTATCGTGGTTACTCTCTAGTTTCGTGATCCAAACATGCCCCAAACCTTATCTGAAAAATCTGAAACTTCTTCGAGACACACTTCTTATATCTCTGAACATGAATCAACTCAAAAACCAATGTCTCGATGTCGAGATGACCAAATTAAAAATCCTCAAGGTTTAAAGGCCTTAAAAATGACTAAGTCCCCAACACTTCATGAATTTTTCAGGACTTAAGCCCCTTATGCATGTAACTGAAAGCTGAACAGATCTAAGATTAGTATGGGGTATTATAATATCTCCCCCTTGGGAATATTTGTCCTCGAATGAGACTGGCTAGACTGAGAGTACTGAACTAAGAGAATTGAGATCACATACTAAACATGCATGACTAGGGACATGAATACATAACTGAGTCTGAAATAACTGAACTGATGTCGTGAATACATAAAATAACATGGGAATAGTTATATAGCTGGAATCTGAGAATGAAAATGAGTCCATCTAAGAAAAACTGTTACCTCACGTTGAGTCTAATTTTACGGAGAAAAGATGAGGATTCTTGGTATGCATATCTGATTCTGCTTCCTAAGTAGCTCTCTTAATGGACTGATTCCACCACAAAGCATTAACTAAGGGAACTTCCTTGTTCCTTATCCTACGAATCGTACAATCAAGGATCTTAACTAGGAACTCTTTGAAAGAAAAACTATCCTGAACACCTGTACTTTCTAAAGGAATAACAACAGCTGAATTGCCAATACATATCTTGAGCAAAAAACATGAAATACCAGATGGATTGATCCTAAATATGCAGGAAACTCTAGCTCATAGGCTACCTTCCCAAAACAGTTCAAGATTCTATAAGGACCAACATATTGAGGGTTGAGTTTTCCTTTCTTGCCAAATCCCTTCACTCCCTTCATGGGTGAGATTTTCAAATAGACTAAATCACCTATCTCAAACTTAATATCTCTTCTCCTCATATCTGCATAGAATTTTTGACTGTTTTGGGCTGTCTTCAGCCTCTCCCTAATAAATTAAACTTTCTTCATTGCATCAAACACTAAATCTGGCCCTATCAAAGCAGCCTCACCTGCTTCAAACCAACCAATAGGAGACCTACATCCCCTTCTATAGAGATCCCCAACTGGAGCCATCTGAATACTGGAGTGATAGCTGTTATTATAGGTACACTCAATCAAGGGTAAGTGGTCATCCCAACTGCCCTTAAATCAATAACACAAGATCGCAACATATCCTCTAAGGAATGAATAGTCCTCTTTTCCTGACCATCTTTTGTGGATAAAAAGCCGTACTAAGATGAACTTGGGTACCAAGACCCTTCTGAAAAGCCTTCCAAAAGTGAGAGGTAAACTGAGTACCTCTATCTAAAATGATAGACAATGAAATCTTGTGTAACCTAACCAACTCCCTAATATAAAGTCTGGCATAATCCTCAGCTGAGTAGGAAGTATGAACTAGTAAAAAATAAGCTGATTTGGTCATTTTATCTACAATAACACAAATCAAATCATACTGACGACGCGTACGAGGCAAACCCATCACAAAATCCCTGTTCGCCACTTCCCACTTCCAAGTGGGGATACTGAACTCCTGCAATGTATCACTAGGACTCTAGTGCTCAACTTTAACTTGCTGACAGTTTGAACAATTAGCCACAAACTCTGCAATATCCTTCTTCATACTATTTCACCAATACATTTCCTGCAAGTCGTGGTACATCTTTGTGGCTCCTGGATGAATGGTATATCGCGCACCAAGTGCTTCTGCCAAAATTTGCTGCCTCAAATCATCAACACATGGAACACATAAACTACCCTGACAATGAATCACACCATCTCCCCCTTCGGAGAAAACCTCTACTTTCTGATCTTTGACCGACTCCTTCAATCTAACCAAACTGGGATCCCTATCTTGCTTTTCTTTTACTTCAGCAACCAACGAGAATTCTGAACTATTCTAAACCCATATACTACCCTCAGCTGAATCAATCAACCGAATTCCTAATCTAGCAAGCTAATGAACCTCCCTTACTAACTTTATTTTATCATTCTCAACATGAGCAACACTACCCATAGAAAATCTACTAAGGGCATCTGCCACTATGTTGGCCTTGCCCGAATGATACAAAACACTCATATCATAATATTTTAACAACTCTAGCCACCTTCTCTATCGAAGATTAAAATCTTTCCTTGAGAACATACACTGCTAACTTTTGTGATCCATGAACACATCAACATGAACCCCATAAAGATAGTTCCTCTAAATTTTTAAGGCAAAAACAACAACTTCCAACTCAAGACATGGGTAGGATAATTCTTTTGATGGGGTTTAAACTTTTTAGAGGCATAGGCTATGACCTTACCTCTCTAAATCAATACACAACAAACACTAACTCTGAAAGCATCACAATAAACTACAAACCCATCTGAACCAACTGGCAAAGTCAATACTGGGGCTGAAGTGAGTCGAGTCTTCAACTATTAAAAATTCTTCTCACATGAATCTGAACACTAAAATTTGACTTTCTTCTGACTCAATTGAGACATGGGGGATGCAATAGAAAAAAACCCTTCAACAAACCGTCTATTATAGCCATCCAAACCCAAGAAACTCCTGACATTTGACAGAGAGATGGGTCTAGGCTAGTTTCTCACTACTTCGATCTTTTGAGGGTCAACTCGAATGCCATCACCAAAGATAATATGTCCAAGGAAAGCTACTGATCTTAGCCAAAACTCGTACTTACTGAACTTTCCAAACAACTGAAGAGCTCTAAGGTTCTGCAATACAATTCTTAGATGGTCTGCATGATCATTTTCACTACGGAAATAGACAAGAATATCATCAATGAAGACTATAAAGAACATGTACAAGTACTACTTGAACACTTTATTCATCAAGTACATAAAAGTTGTAGGGGCATTCGTTAGTCCAAAAGACATAACTAGGAATTCGAAGTGACTATATCGAGTTCTGAAAGCTATCTTCAGAATGTCACTTTCTCTAACTTTGAGCTGATGATAGCCAGATTTGAAGTCTATCTTAGAGAAGTATCTGGCACCCTGAAGTTGGTCGAACAAGTCATCAATACTAGGGAGTGGATACTTATTCTTGATTGTGAATTTGTTCAACTGATGATAATCGATGCACATTTTGAGAGAATCGTCTTTCTTATACATAAAAAGGACCGGAGCGCCCCATGGGGAAACACTGTTCCTGATGAATCCTTTGTCTAAGAGATCTTTCAACTGTTCTTTCAATTCCCTAAACTCCGGTGGATCTATTCTGTAGGGAGGAATAGAGATAGGCTAGGTATCTGGAAGGAGATCTATTCTGAAATCAATTACCCTTTCGGGAGAAACTTTAAGAAGATCTTTAGGGAACATATCTAGAAATTCCCTTACTACAAAAATGGACTCGAGACTTTGAGTCTCAAAACTAGAGTCTTTGACTCAGATTAGATGGTAAACTCACCCCTTAGGTATCATTTTTCTTGCCTTAAAATAAGAAACAATATGACCCCTAAGAACAAAGATACTACCCCCCATTCAATAACTATTCATTGGGAAACTAAAATTAAATGACTCTATCTCTGTAATTAACTGAGGCATAACATGAGTGGAGCCAATCCATGTTGAGAATGACATCAAAATCAGTCATCTCTAGCTCTACAAGATCAACTGAGGTAATTTTTTGAGATACTATGACCGAGCACTTTCTGTATACCCGTCTGGCTATAATAGATTTACCCATTGAGGTAGACACTGAGAAAGGTCTTGCTAAAGATTCAGGACTGAAACCTAAATTGGCTGCTATATAGGGGGTTACAAAGGAGAGTGAAGCTCTAGGGTCTAATAAAGCATAAATGTGAAGATGAAAGGCCTGTAACATATCTGTAACTACATCAGGAGTGCTTTCCTGATCATGTCGGGTATGGAGAGCATAAAACTTGTTCTGACGCTGCCCACGGGCTATGTTGGAAGCGACACCCTACTGAGTTAGACTACCGACTGGAATTGGAGGATGGTTAGACTGACCCTGATGACCAACTTTTGGGCAATCTCTGACTCTGTGGCCTGTCTTGCCACATCCAAAACATACACCACTACCAGCTCTACACACACCATGATGATACATGCCACATTTCTCGTAGAGCAAATTAGTATGACCACTATTTAGACTACCCTGGGACTTAGAGCTTGGCTCTCTATCCCGACTATCTTTCCTGAACTTAGGCACTGGTGTAATAGATGAAGATGGAGTTGGGGCTGAGAATTTCTAATGGAACTAAGAACGGTTACCACCTTTCGAACTTGGTTAAGAAAAGTTAAAACTACCCGTTCTGGACCTCTTATTCTCTCTCTCTTTCTCCTTAAGCCTCTCTTTCTCAATCTGCTGAGCATGAACCATAAGTCTAGATAAGTCCATCTTGTTAATCACCATTGCAATCCTACACTACTTAACGATTCTATCATCTACACCAGGTATGAACTTGCTCATTCTAGAACTATTATCTGCAACCATATTAAGAGCATACCTCGCCAACTGAGTAAACTTAAGCGAGTACTCCTTCACACTCATGTTGCCCTGCTTTAAATTGATGAACTCCTAAATCTTAGCCTCCCTCAGCTCTAATGGGAAGAACCTGTCTTGAAAAGTTGTGGCAAACTCCTCCCACTCAACAGGCCCTGCATCAACACCACGGTCCTTCTTCCACTACTTAAACCAGGTATGAGCTATATATTGCAATTAATATGTAGCCAACTCTGCACACTCACTTGAAGTGATACCCATGATATCTTTCACTTTCTGAACCATATCAAGAAATTCCTACGGATCCTCTTCAGACTTGGATCCTGAAAATGAAGGGGGATTCATTTGGGTAAAATCCCAAATCCTAGTGCAGCTATATTTGCCACAGGTTGGCTAGGGAAACAACTCGCTGGTTGTTCTTAGCCGCTACTGAATGAGATAAAGTAGTTAAAGCATCTCTGAACTCGGCATAAGAGATATGCTCATTCAGGGGATCTTCCTAAACAGGCGGAGGTGCGGCCTAGTCCCCATCACTTCTTCCGTTCTTTCCTTAGGAAGGTATAGTCTGTAAATGGAAATGAGGGATAAGTTAGAAAGAGAGATTAAATAGAGATCATGCTCATTTTCATGACATGAATACTGAAAGAAGGGAAACTTTTCCTAAAACATTTTGTAGCCTCTTGTCCATAAATGTAGAACGCTTCACACCCATTCATAAGACTCTACGAAATGCGGCTTTCAAACACCCTAGGATACTGTTAAACCTTAGGCTCTAATACCAAGTTTTTTCACGACCCAAGGCTACCCCTTAGTCACAACAATGGTGCTTACGGTCACAAGTGACCACAAGCTAATCCATGAGATGGTACCTTCTGAGAGTACTGAATAAAATAATAATAATGGACATGTGCGAAAAATAACTGATAAAGCCATAAAGTTTGAATATTGAAAATACAAATGAATCACAAGTATGAAACATCTGATAAGACTGATAAAAATGACTAACTGTCTAAAATATCAGAAAAGCCTCTAACTGACTGAGGAATTGATAGTACAATCCCCCAACTAACTCCAACTGACTGAAAATATGAAACTACTGAAATAACTGAAATAATCAATCTTTCCCTCGATGGATGAGGACTCACCACTACTGCTACTGGGTATTCTGAACTGTCTAAGCGCGGTCAGGAAACTGAGCATCCAAACCTATGATATAAAATATCATAGCGTAAAAAAGAGTATGCAGTTAGTACTTTGAATAAACTGGTATATGAGATGAGGTCTGGCTGAAATGCATAGGGTACTGTACACATGAGATAAGGACTAACTGAACAACATGAAATACTGAGCAAGAATGCATGAAAACTGTGATATCTAAAAAATGCAAGACCAAGCATATACATATTTCTAAAATAATCTGAAATCTAAAAGACTGAAATCTGTATCATGAATAACTATAAATTTGTATGCTTTGGTCAAGCAAACTTGAACTGAAAATACACTGAATACTATACTGAGACTGTGAGAGGTATCATTTAACCGATATGCCCCAATATGAGCTAATCAGAGTCCAACCTGTAACCCCAATTGGAAGGGTGTTAGTACTGCACCACGGGTACTAACAATGGCTGTATGGATCCACTAAACCAATGTCCCAAAGAACTAATGAGTCACCCTCAACTAGAAGGTGCTCTAATGAGATAGGTGTCACCCTCAACTGGTAGGTAAACACTTTGTCAACCCTCAACTGGCAGGTAGACATCTCTAACCTACGTTGGCTATATATTTATGGAACTCAGGGATTGCTACTAATGGTCACACCCTCTACTGGCAGGTGAGCCCCCATCCCTAGGTTCGCTCGATGCTAAATCCTACTCCCAACTGAACTGACACTGGAACTGAAACTGGAATGAGTTTAACTAAACATTATTTCATAACTGATAGTGCTCATTATGATCATATTAACTGAATAAATAAGAATAATCATGGTTTAACTGAATTATACTTGCAAATCTAAAAATTATGTAAAACATGTAGGTATCGAGTATTCATAACCCACCGACGCTGAATAATCACTGAATGTAATAACAAGCTTAAAACTATAGTAAAGGATCATGGTTCAAAATCCATAAGCATAAATATTTCATCAAATATGTGGGGATAATGAATTTAACATGGAAATGCTTGCTAAGAATCATAAATTTAGGATTCATCATAAAATTCACTTGAATAAAGCATGGGAAACTCAAATTCATAGCATGAGGAATTCAAAATATTGCATGAGATCATACATGAACTGAATTGCATTTAAATTTCCATGGAAACATGAATTAAACCCATCTTAAGCAATACAAAATACAATAATGATAGAAAAAATTAATCTTTAATCGAAAAGAGGGTTTTTGGGCTCTATGGGTGAAATAAACCCATGAATGAACATCCCACATACCTTAAACCTTTAACTTGAAAGAGAAACACCAATCTTGATGCTTTCTTGAAGGTTCTTGAACTTGGGGAACTTGAATTCTTGATTTCTTGGGAAGAAAGGAATTGAATTTGTGTTCTTGGGGAAAGAGAATGGATTTCTTGGGAGAAAAATTGGAGAAGAAGGGAAAAATTATGCCTTAATTGATGCCCAAATCATGTTATGAACGATTGGGTTGAGGGGGAAAAGACCCAATTTCCTCTCAGGCATTTAAATTTGAAACTGGATGCGATAGGCTTATCACGATGCGGTCTAATCGTAGTCAGTCATTTCACTCATCGCGACGCGGTGAATATGGGAACATGAATAGGGTCGTGATGTGGGCTTATCGTGGTAACCGTTTGGTTCTGTGATCCAAACATGCCGAAAACCTTGTCCAAAAAATCCAAACTTCTTTGAGACACATTTCTTACATCCCTAAACTGGAATCAACTCAAAAACTAATATCTTGTGGACGGGAAGACCAAATTAAAAATTCTCAAAGTTTAGAGGCATTAAAAATGACTAAGTTCGCAACACTTAGTGAAATTTTCAGGCCTTAAGCCTCTTATGCGTGCAAATGAAAGCTGAACAGAGCTAAGATTAGTACGGTGTATTACAGGTAAGCTTTGGATTAATACCTTGCATGAATTCATCCAACGATTTGAATAACGAGGGATACCTTGACCATATATCGTCATCTTATTCCTACTTAGCTTCCCCGACCTTTTGATTCCTCCACAATACCTTCACCAAAGCTATTTCCTTAGTTCTTAACTTCTAAACTTTCCTATCAAAAATTTCAACAAGAACTTCCTCATAAGATAGAGAATCTTTTACACTAATATCCTCTACAGGAACTACAAGGGAATGGTCACCTACACATTTTTTATGCTTATATATTGAATTCCCAAACCTCTTAACTCCTTTCATAGGAAAGACTTTTAAGAACACTCAATCGTCCACCTCAAACTCTATTTCTCTCCATCTCACATTAGCATATGACTTTTGGAGACTTTGAGTGGTCTTAAGACTTTCTTTAATAATCTTTACTTTCTCTATTTACTGTGCACAAGATCAGGCCTAAATGATCTAGTTTCACCAACCTCCTACTATCCGACCTACATCTCCCACCATAAAGAGCCTCAAATGAAGTCACCTGGATACTGGAGTGATAACTATTAATATATGAGACCTATATAAGAGACAAATGGTCTACCCAAATATCCTTAAAGTCAATAACGCAATCCCTTAGCATATCTTCTAAAGTCTGAATAGCGTGCTCTGCTTGGACATTCATCTAAGGATGGAAAGTAGTGTTAAGATTCACCTATGTACCTAAACCTTTCTGGAAAGATTGCGAAAACTGAGAAGAAAATTGCATATCACAGTTGGATATAATGGAAATAGGAGCCTTATGCAACCGAACAATCTTTTTAATATATAACTTCACATAATCCTCTCCCAAATAATTTGTTTTTACTGACAAAAAATGGGCAGACTTCGTCATTCTTTCAATAATGACCCAAATGGAATCATGCTGATTTTAGAAATGCAGAAGATCGTTAATGAAATCCATGTTAATCATCTCCCATTTCCACATAGGAATAGCTATATCTTGGGAAGTCCACTAGGTCTTAAATTCTTACCTTAACTTGTTGACAATTTAAACACTTAGCAACAAAATCTACCACATCCATTTTCATGTTATTCCACCAATACACCTCATTTAAGTCATGATATATTTTAGTAGAATCAGGATGAACAACATACCTGGAGACATAAGCCTCAATCAAGATCCTTTATCGTAGTCCATCAACATCAGGAACACTTCTCCCTTGATACCGTAATATTCCATCTCCCCAATTTCAAATGCCAAAACCTTTTGCTAGCCGACATCTTTCTTGATTCACATTAATATGGGGTCACTAGCCTATTTCTCCTTAACTTCAACACACAAGAATGACTTATCCACTTTATGAACGATCACTCCTCTATCCTCAATGTCTAAAAGTCAGACTCCCAAATTAGCAAGCCGGTGGATGTGCTTCACCAACTCTTTATTTTCCTCAACCACATGAGAAAGGCTACTCATGGACAACCTACTAAGAGCATCAACAACAACATAAGCCTTACTTTTGTGGTAGTGCAAGCTTATGTCATAATCCTTCAATAGCTCAAGCCAATTCCTTTGCCTGAGATTTAGTTCTTTCTACATAAACACATATTGTAGACTTTGTGGTCTGTGAAAACATCTACATGTACCCCATATATATAGTGAAGCAAAATCTTAAGTGCAAATACCATGACCGCCAATTCAAGATCATGGGTGGGATAATTCTTCTCATGAACCTTAAGTTGTCTGGATGCATAAGCTACTACCTTACCATGCTGCATAAGTACACAATTAAGTCCCACCCAGGATGCATCATAATAAACCATGAATCCCTCAATACCCTCAGAAAGCATCAAAATAGGAGGCATAGTCAACCGGTCTTTCAACCTCTCAAAACTACTCTCACAAGCATTAGACCACAAGAACTTCACCTTTCTCTGAGTTAGATTAGTTAGTGGAGAAGCTATAGATGAAATACTTTCCACAAATCTCCTATAGTGACCTTCCAGACCCAAGAAACTCTGAATGTCAATTGAAGTCATTGGTTTAGATTATTTCTTTACCGCCTTAATTTTTTGTGGATCAACCTTAATCCCTTTGCTAGAAATAATATGCCTAAGAAAAGTCACAGCACTAAGACAGAACTCATAATTGGAAAATTTGGCATACAACTCCTGGTCCTTAAGGGTTTGAAATATAATACGGAGGTTATTGATATGTTCCTCCTCACTTTTAGAGTACACCAAAATATCATCAATGAAGACTATAACGGACAAATCTAAAAACTGTCTAAATACTTTGTTAATAAAATCCATAGAAGTCACAGGTGCATTAGTCAAGCCAAAGGATATAACCAGAAATTTATAATGACCATATCGAGTTCGAAATGCGGTATTAGGAATGTCAACTTCCCGAACCTTCAACTGATGATAACCCGAATAGAGGTCTATTTTGGAGAAATACCTAGCACCCTGAAGCTGGTCAAGGAGATCATCAATTCTAGGAAGAGGGTACTTATTCTTCACTATAACCTTACTCAATTAACGGTAATCTATGCAATACAAAGGGAAACATTTTTCTTTCAAAAGAAAAAAATGGGAGCATCCTAAGGAGAGACACTAAGATATATGAAACCCTTACCAAATAGGTCTTTCAATTGATTTTTCAATTCTTTTAGATCTATAGGAGTCATTCTATACGATGAAATAAAAATGGGCTGAGTATTGGTAAAATATCACTCCCAAAGTCTATTTCTCTATCAAGAGGAATTAAGGAAGATAATCAAAGAAAACTTTGGAAAACTCATTAACTACAGGAGAAGACTGGAACAATGGACCTTCAAAGTTAGAATCTTTCACTTAGACTAGATGATACAAACATCCTTCAAATATCAACTTCTGGGATCTAAGATAAGAAATAAATTTTCCTTTGGTGTCAAAGAATGACCCTTACATTCTAAGACTTACTCATTTGGAATATAAAAAGTAACTTTTCTGGTTGTACAATCTGAGGTGGCATAACAACAGTGAAGCCAATCTATTCATAGGATTTTATCAAAATCTACCATATCATGGTCTACCAGATCCACTATAATATCCCAATGAATAATAGATAGCGCACAATTTTTATAAACCCTCTTAGCAATAATGAAATCACCAACATGAGTAGAAACTGAGAATGGTTAAAAAATATTTTCGAGATCAAAATAAAAATTTGTAACCACATAAGGGGTCTCATAAGGTAGAGAGCTCTGGGGTCAAGTTGTACATAAACATCATAAGAGAAAACCTGTAACATACCTGTGACACCATCTGGTGACGCACCTGAATCCTAGTGAGTAGAAAAGACATATAGATGGTTGTGACTCCCACCTATACTAGAAGTAGATCCATTCATATCTGGGGTATTTTTGCCCTCAAAAGTCCCTTTACATTTAGACATTCCCTATGAAAGTGGCCAGGCTGTCCTCAACTATAATACACACCTTTACCCAAAAGACATCTGCCATGGTGAGCTTTTCCACAGATGGGGCAAGGAGCATGAGATGGTGTTGATTGAATCATATTGGTCTGAAATTGAGTTCCCTGTGTCTTGGGGATATTGTTAGGTTAAAATTGTTGGTCACCCATTGGCTTTGAAGAAGATGTACTAACTGACGACTGAGCATTACCCTAAGATTTCTTCTTGAACCATTTCTTGTCCCACTCACCACTATGTTGCTGACTAATATCATAGTCCACTGGCCTATCCCTCTTGGTATGTTTCTCCTCAGTTTCTACTTGTTTCTTCTTCTAATCCTCTACTTGTTGCATATACACTACCAACCAGGATATGTCCATGTTGCTGTTCAACATCACCCCCTTACATTTGAACACCAAATCATTAGAAAGACCAGATGCAAACTTTTTTATACAAGATCTTATATTAGACACTAACTTTAGAGCATAATGAGACAACTAAATAAACTTTAGAGAATATTCGTTAACACTCAACTTACTCTATTTCAGATTCACAAACTCCTTAGCCTTAGTTTCCGTCATGACCCAAACTAGGGCCTGGCCGTGATGGGTATTCAAGTTCATCGAGGACCAGAGACCACCCCTATAACCTATTCCAACATAACCAATATATATATATATATATGTGTGTGACAAGATAGGCAAGATAAACCCAAAAGTCTATATGAGATCAATATCCAAAAACCATCCACAATAACAAAACTAATACCGAATATCAATCATAATGCCCATATCCATAGTAGTTCAATAAAACCTTTAACAAATCGAATACCAGTAAAATGTTAGGACATGCGCCCGACCATAGCCAAAACAAGTCTAAGATAAAGCCTAAGACAAGGGAAATCAAAACATGAAATGAATTCTTTCGAAGGATAGAAGACATCCATTTCAAGTCAACTCTCGATCTAACGACGAACACCTAATCACTATGCAGAAATGGTAGACTTCCCTTTAGATCCTGCATCACATGGGGATACAACGTCTAGTTAGTGCTTGGAGCGCTATCATGTAACTCAAGGATAAAGTAGTAAAGTAATTCCATAAGCCTAAATATTAATACCAGTAAAATCCAATGCACAACATCATATGCAATACGTACATATATATGTATATCATATGCCGGGGAAAAGGAGCAAGGTTTAGCATGTATTTTTAAATCATTGACTTGGATTTTGTAGCTCTACCATCCTAAAGGAACCCAGGGCTATATGGGTTCAGCTCCTTGCTGAAAGGGCCCCATTGCATGTTAGCTGCATGTATTGAAGAAAACCCGAGAAGGATAATGCCATCCCAAAGTATAAAGTGTGTCTCATGCACATGGTTACCATGTCCAAACCTTACGTCGGCAAATATGAAATTCCAGTATCGGTCCCCCTGGGACCTCCACCTTCCACGGATTTGCTAGACAACCCCCTTTAAGCCCATATTAAAACCATTTACATATTCCCAATTATTTAACAAAGAGTCTTTTAATTAGGCATTTCCCGTTGGTACCATCATACCAAAATTAGAGCTTTCAAGTTTATTCCGTTTTTTCCATACAAACCCATTAAACTAGGTTGACTCCATAGTTTCCAATTTAAAAACAAAAGCCATAACCACCAAGGCCTTTCCAAAACCATTTGAAAACCAAACCAATTACATTCATGTTCCAATTACCATTTACGCAATGCAAAGTTCCAAAAAAGAATAGCCAAACCAAGTGATGAATCATATTCCAAAACCAATTATGAAAGTGGGTCAAGGTCATTATCAATTTCCATACCAAAAACTATTTATAAAATCCATTGTACCCCTAAATTCATTCACCATTCCCATGCACCCAAAGAGTTCATAAATAATCAATTCAATGCATAACAATTCAATAATAATCATGGGAAAACATTTAAACAAAATACAGTCAAAACCCTCGACCCATAGTTCTAAACCCAACATTAAAAACAAGCATAATAATAACTAATTCATGCTATAAAGGAAAGATAAGTATAAGGAAAGAGGTACATGCCTTAATTGCCAAGAAATTCAAGCAAAACCACACCCTTAGGACCCCAAATGATCACCTCCTTGAACCCTAGACTTGAGTTAAACAAGGGAATTTAAGAGAGGATGGTTGAGAGTAATGAGAATGACCTTCGTATATTGAAAACTTATAGAAATAGGTCCTAATAGTGATTAAAAATCTTTTGTAGGTGAAAGGACCCCTTTAACCCTCATCCCATTTTAAGAGAACACGACAACTCAAAATTACTATAGGTCCATGGTACGGACCATATTTAGGTGATTATCTTTCATATCACGGAGGTTATCGTAGAGACTAACCTTTGTGGAATGCTAATATCATGGAGGCTTACTACCTTCGTGACCCAAAACCACCTCGAACCTCATCCAAAAATTGCAAAACTCTTCTGGGTTACCCTTTTAATATCTTCGAGCATAATTTGAGTCAAAAATTGATAGTTCAAACATGGAATGACCAAAAATAAATTACCCAAAATTTTGAGGGTGTTACATTACCCCCTATAGGATCATTCATCCTCAAATGATGATATAAGACACGTTTTGCACAAGAATGATATCAACACACCGAAATCAAAAGATAAACTCGAATAACAACAAATAAGAACCAAAGTCATACCTCAATCTTCTTCATCTATCACATGGAATAGAAATGGATACTTAGCCTTCATACCCTCTTTCACCTTCCAAGTGGTTTATTCCACTCTATGGTTCCTTTAAAGGACCTTTACCAATGATACATCTTTAGTTCGCAACCTATGAACTTGTCTATCTAAGATTTCTATCGGAACCTCTTCGTAAGATAGGGAATCCGAGACACCAACATTATCAATAGGCACCACCAAGAAAGGATCACCCACAATTTCCTCAACATAGACACATCAAATACAGGGTGAATAGAAACCAAACTGACAGACAATTCTAACTTATAAGCAACACTTCCCACTCTCTTCAAAATCAAATAATAACCAACATAATAGGGAACGAACTTCCCCTTCTTTCCAAAATGCATCATTCCTTTCATGGGAGACACTTTCAAGAACACCCAATCATCCACATCAAACTTTAACTCTCTTTATCTCATGTCTGCATAGGACTTTTGGCGACTTTAGGATGTCTTAAGCCTATCCCGGATCACCTTTACTTTCTCCATAACTTGATGAACTAAATCAGGATCGAGCTACCTTGCCTCACAAACTTCGAACCACCCAATGGGAGATCTTTACCTTATACCATACAATACCTCAAACGAAGCCATACCAATGCTAGAGTGATAGCTATTGTTGTACGTAAATTCCACAAGAGGTAAGTGGTCGACCCAATTACCACCATGATCAATTACGCAAGTTTGAAGCATATCTTCAATGTCTAAATGGTCCTTTTTGCTTGTCTATCCATCTGCGGGTGAAAAACGGTACTAAAGGACACTTTAGTCCCTAAACCTCGCTAAAATAACTGCAAAAAATGAATGAGAACTGAGTACCATGATAAGAAATAATGGAAATTGGAGCACCATGCAACTTCACGATCTCCTGAATAAACATGCTTACATAGTCCTCAACAGAATAATTAGTCCTCACTGGAAAGAAGTGAGCAAACTTAGTCATTCTATCCATGATGACCCAAATAGAATTAATATGGTTTCGAGATCATAGAACGCCGGTAACAAATCCATATTTATGACTTCCCATTTCCATACAGGCAACTCTATTTCTTGAGACAACCCACAAGGCCTCAAGTGTTCCATTTTGACTTACTAACACACCATGCACTTAGCTATAAAATTAGCCACATCCCTCTTCATGTTATTCCACCAATAGATCTCCTTAAGGTCGTGATACATCTTCATCGAACCACGATGACTTCGGAAAAAATTCTACCTCGCAGCCCATCCACATCAGGAACACACAACCTTCCTTGGTACCTCAAGATTCAATCACCACCAATCTCAAAAGTCATCACCCACTGCCTACCCACACATTCTTGATTTGCATCAAGATAGGGTCCAACACCTATTTCTCCTTCACTTCAGTGCCAAGAGATGACTTCGCCACTTCCTGCACAAATACACAACCATAGTGAATATCCTTTACCAAGTCCCGCTTCTCTTCCTTCACCTGCAAGTTCTTTATAGATAACCTACTAAGAGTATTAGTAACCACGTTAGCCTTACCTGGATGATAGAGGAGACTCAAGTCATAGTCCTTGAGAAACTCAAGCCACCTCTTTTGCTAGAGAATTAACTCCTTCTAGGTAAATACATATTGCAGGCTCTTATGATCTAAAAAGATGTCAACATGGACCTCATATAGATAATGCCACCAAATATTCAATGTGAACACCACAACCAATAACTCCAAATCATGAGTTGGAGAATTCCTCTTATGAACTTTTAACTGCCTAGAAACATATGCTACTATCTTGCCATGTTACATCAATACAGAACTAAGTCCCACATGGGATGTATCATAATAAACTATGAAGCCATCACTACCCTCGAGCAAAGTCAAAACTGGACCATAAGTAAATTTATCTTTTAACTTCTCAAATCTTCCTTCACAAGCATTGGACCATAGAAACTTAACCTTGTTTTGAGTCATCCTAGTCAAAGATATAACAATCGATGAAAAGCTCTCCACAAACCTCTTATAATAACCCGCTAAACCCTAGAAGCTCTGAGTATCAGTTGGAGTCGTAGGTCTAGGCTACTTCTTAACCACCACAACCTTATGTGGATCCACCATGATCCCTTCACTAGAAACAAAATGACCCAAAAAAGTAATAATATTTAACCAAAACACACAATTCAAAAACTTAGCATATAATTATTGATCTTTCTAGGGTCTGCAACACAACACAGAGGTGATTGACATGATTTATCTCACTTTTCAAATAGACCAGAATATCATCTATAAATACAATCATGAATAAGTCCAAAAACTGATGGAATACCCAATTCATGAGATCAATAAATGCCGCCGGGCATTGGTCAACCCCCAAAAGACATGACAAAGAACTCATAATGACCATACCGATTACGAAAAACAGTCTTAGGGATGTCCTTTTCCCTAATATTAAGCTGATGATAACCCAGTCGGAGGTCAATCTTAGAGAGATACTTAGCACCCTGAAGTTGGTCAAATAGATCATAAATCCTAGGAAGAGGGTACTTATTCTTCATAGTTACCTTGTTCAACTAACGATAATCAATACTAATTCGAAGAGAACCATCCTTCTTACATACGAAAAGAACAGGAGCACCCCACGGAGACACACTAGGGCAGATAAAATCCCTGTCAAGAAGATCCTTTAACTTCTCCTTAAGTTCCTTCAACTCGGTTGAAGCCATCCTATATGAAGGGATAAAGATAGGAATAGTGTTCGAAAGAAGATCAATAAAAAAATTAATTTCCCTATCGGGAGGGACACCCGAAAGATTATTAGGGAAGACCTTAGGAAATTCACTAACCACGGAAATGGATCATAAAGAAGTACCCTCCGAGTTAGAATCCTTAACCCAGACCAAATGATAAAGACACCCCTTGGAAATTAATTTTTGGGCTCTAAGATATGATATGAACCTTTCTTTAGGTACTAAGGAACTCCCTCTCCATTCAATAATCGGCTCATTAGGGATTTCAAAAATGACCTTATGGGTCCAACAGTCTAAAGAGGCATAGCACAAATCCAACCAATCCATTCCCAAGATGACATCAAAATATAATATGTCTAATTCAAAAAAAATCCACCAAAGTTTCCCTACCACTAACAGATACCACACAACTCATATAGACACTTCTAGTAACCATAGAGTCACCCATCGGGGTAGAAATAAAAAAGTGGTCCAAAAAAATCTCGGGACCAAAACCAAAATGCACAGCCATAAATGGGGTCACATAAGAAATATTATATCCTAGGCCAAGAAAATAGTAAATATCATGAGAGAATAGATTTAACATACCAGTGACGATATCAGGTGATTCCTTAGACTCCTGGGGAGTAGTAAGAGAATACAAACAATTTTGGCCTGTGTCGGTATTATATGTGGCACCCCTTGGTGCAGGAGCTAACGATGTGGCAACTAGAACCTTACTAGCCCCCGAAGCACCTTGCCCCCAGGGCAATCCCTCAGTATATGTCCCAGCTGGCCATAATTGAAACACCAATTCTTTCTCTCATCACAGAAACCGTGTTAAAATTGACCACATATTTTACAAGGAGGATATGATGGAGCTGACTAGGCTCTACTAGCCTGAGATTGGACACCTTGTGACCTAGAACCATCACCACGCTGAAAATAACGATCTCCGAATGACTTCTGATAAGAAGTACTAGCCGTCAACTATGAACTCGAGTCGCCCCACCTCTTCTTAGACTATTTACCACCATCTCTACCACTCTGTTGTTGACCTCCACCCTGATTGGGATACCAAAATTTCTTACCCTGTCTCTCCCTCATATCCACTTACTTTTTTTTCCTCTTCAACCTGTTGTATATAAATCATAAGTCTAGAGATGTCCATATCCTTGTTCAACTAGACAGCTTTGCTCTCTAAAATCAACTCATGAGACAAACCAAAAGTAAATTTCCTCATTTTAGGCCTTATGGTAGACTCTATCTCAGAAGCATATCGAGACAACTAGTGGAATTTCAAGGCAAACTTCTTCACTGACATCCTGTCTTGCTTCAAATTCACAAACTCTTCCACTTTTGCGTCCCTCAACTCCTGACGAAAGAAGCGGTCAAGAAAGGCACTAGAGAAATATTCCCATATAGAAGATTCAACATCATCACCCCTAATATGCTCCTACTCCTTGTACCATTGGTACGCCATTCCTTCAACTAATAAGCAGTGGATTCCACACCCTTTACCTCAGTAGTATACATAAACTGAAAGATCTTATCCATCTTATCTATAAAACTTTAAGGATCCTCCTCAACCTTAGTACCAGTAAAAGTTGGAGGGTTTAACCTTATAAACTGGCCAACTCTAGTGGCCTCAGATGAACTCCCAACAATACCAACAGAACCCATCTGACGTGACTGAGATGTCACCAACTGAGTTAACAGATGAATGGATTGGCAAAACTCATCATTAGTGGTATCTCCCTAAGGTAACTGAAAACGAGTGGCACCTTCTGGAGAAGGATTAGTGAAGACAGGTGGGACTCCACGAGGATAATCAGAAACAGCGACCCTAGATCGGGTTTGTACCCTATAAGTTGGATGAGATCCGCCAATATTATCCTCAGGCAAGATAGATGAGTTTACATGAGCTTCAGATCATTTGGGATTCATGATCTGAAAGGAGAATAAATAGATGTTAGAGAAATCCAAGACCTTAGACTCTATAGCCAAAAAATAAGACAATCATGAAAGAAAAATATTCCTAAGTTCCTCGTAGCCTCTCTCTTATAAGTGTGGCACACTACACCCGTAAAAGAGACTCTACTTGATACGACTTTATGGATATTAATGAGTGGTGAATTTATCGCTCATTTGTACATAATATCCATGCACACTACTATGATTTGCATGTATAAATGATACAACATTGTGATTAAATGCAGTAATTTCCACATGTTGCAGGAATACAGGTGATGAGATAAAAAGATGTGGAATTGAGATGAAAAGGAACAAAAAGGAGAAGAAAAGTGCACAGTTGAAGGACCATGTACAGAACGAGGATCAATTACCGCGATCGCGGTCTGAGGGCCACGATCGCGGCTAGTCAAGATGGTCAGCCACCACAATCACATGGATCTACTCGCGGTCGGGGCAACGCGGGATTAGGCCTAGGGGAAGTTTTATAATTTTTAGCAGTCGACCCCAAATCCCTTAAAAGCCTAAAACCCTTTCCCATTTTGGGCATTCTAGAATCTTGCCATAATTTATATTTGAAGAAACCCTAAGTTGGGAAAGAATTATATTTTTATTTAGATACTTTGAATTTAGTATTTTTGAAGAATGGATGATTTGATCAACCCTTATGGTATATGTCTTCTTCCTTTCTTCATGAGTAACTAAACTTTCATTGTCTTGGGATTATGTTGAACTAATGTACAATTAGTTATGGATTGTGATGTATTTGTGTATATGCTAGTTAGTTGATGAGGATTTCTACTATTGCTTGATTAAATTGGTCGGAATTTGTGGGTGAAAGCCCTAAATACCCAAATGGGTTTGTGGGTGAAAATCCCAAACTCTTGAAATCTCAAACCATCCTTGAAAGAGGGGTTTGGGTAAACTTTTGGAACCCACACCATTCTTGAAAGAGGGATGTAGGAACCAAGGTAATAGTAGACCATTAATGGGTGTAGTTTGCTAATTTTCACTATCTTAGACATAAGGGTGATTATGAGGTTGACTATACCTTGGGTATCATCCTAGAAATAAGGATACCCAATTAAGGTAATAGGTGAATATAATTAATACACTTGTTAGGTATCTGGAAGGTTCAATACATGAAATTCGTGAGGCTTTGTTGACAAATTAACCTCGGGGAATTTAGACCTAGCCTACCATATTATTAAAAACTAGAATGTACACAAAATCTTTATATGCCCATGCATAATTTGCCCTTAGGTAGACATAATCCCAAGATACTCTCCATATAAAAGTTAAGTTAAAATTTTTGTGTAGTTTGTGGAATTGAGTTGCTATTGACGAACACTCTCCTAAAACCAAAAATCCCCATTTTAAATCATGTTTTTTACTTTATTTACACTTCTGGAATTTTCTTAGTAAGTGTTAAGGCCCATAAGACTAGAATTCTAATTTCACTCCTTGTGGATTCGACCTCAACTAAAGTTGAGATATTGACAACGATCATCCTCTACTAAGTTGCATGGTATAGATGAGAATTATCAGACACCCAATTGACCATGAACCCAGGCTTTGATACCAACTTTGTCATAACCCGAACCAGGGCCTAGCCGTGACAGGTATCTCAAGTCCATCGAGGATCAGACACCACCCCCTTAACCTATTCCAACATAACCAATATATATATATATAGGACAAGATAGGAAAATAAACCCAAAAGTTTATATGAGATCAATATCTAAAAACCATCCTTACTACCAAAACTAATACCGAACATCAACCATAATGCCCATATCCACAGTTGTCCAACAAAGACTCTAACAAACCAAATACCAGTAAAATATCAAGACATGCGGGGACCATAGCCAAAATAAATCTAAGATAAATCCTAAGACAAAGGAAATCAAAATATGAAATAGAGTCTTTCGAAGTATGGAAGCCCAACACTTTAAGTCAACTCTCGATCTAACCACGAACACCTAATCACTGTGCAGGAAAGGTAGACTTGACTTCATATCCTGCATTGCTTGGGGTTACAACTTCTGAAGACGGTTATCGATTGGAGTGCTAGTATGTAACTCAGGGATAAAGTAGTAAAGTAATGGCATAATCCATAATATGAATACCAGTAAAATCCAATGTACAACATCATATGTAATACGTACATATGTATGTACATCGTATGCCGGGGAAAAAGAACAAGATTTAGCATGCATTTTTAAATCATTAACCTGGACTGTGTAGCTTTGCCATTCTAAAGGTACCCACGGGCTATATGGGTTCAACTCCCACTGATGAAAGGGCCCCACTGTGTGTTAGCTGCACGTACCAGAGAAAACCCGAGAAGGTTAATGCCATTCCCAAAATATAAAGTGTGTCTTATGCACACGATCACCATTACCAAGCCTCACGTCGGCAAACATGAATTTCCAGTATCGGTCCCCCTGGGACCTCCACCTTCCAAGGTTTTGCTACACAACCCCCTTTAAGACTATATTAAAATTATTTACACATTCCCAAATATTTACCAAGGAGTCTTGTAATTAGGCATTTTCATTTGTATCGTCATACCAAAATTAGAGCTTGGAAGTCTATTTCGTTTTTTCCATACAAAACCACTAAACCAAGTTGACTCCACAGTTTCCAATTTAAAAATTAGGAGGACTTAATTAAAATTAGGTTCTCTAGAACAAACTAGAACATGAAGAAAAGAGAAACATTCTTAGATGTCTTGCAGCCTCCCCTTCATAAGTGTGGAGCGCTGCACAGTCATAAAGTGACACTCTAGGACCTTGAACCATGCTCTAATCCTAGTTTAGCCCGACCTCAGATGAGGACCTAACTGTGACGGGCTTACCAGACCATCAAAGGCCCAAGAAGATCCTTTAGTGTTACATCATAAGCATAGTAATAATTAAAGTACAAATATAGATCCATATAAAAGAAATTCAACTTAATGAAATAAGACTTAAACAATCTTTGCAAATGTAATATCTGTATAAAATAGTCTACAAAGCCTTTAATAAGTCAAAGAAAAGGTTCTAAGATAGAAAATAGCCCTAGAAATACCATAAAAAAACATCAAAATACCAATGAAAAAATACATTGGCCTTTAGGATGATGGAGGGATCACCACTTTCTATGCTCTGACTAGGGAAAATCTACTGTTGTGAAGTAACACGAAAATATATCTCTGAACCTATATCATGAAATGATACATCCGCCCAAAGATGGTCAATACGTGGAATGTTCGTCATATAGAACATAAAAATATAGCAAGTAAATTTTAAAAGGAATGTATACAATAGTATGAGTAAAAGCCAAAGAATTATATAAAATCGTCAATTTTTTACTCCAATCAAAAGAAACTAACACTTCTGTGCGTTAGTTTTAAACTAAATGATATCTCGAGTTTCTATTAAACACCATGGGCTATGTGGGTCTGATCAACACTTGACCAACTAAGCCCCAATTCATGTTTTCCACATGTATCTAGATTAAAACATTTTTTGTATACCAAATATATAAAGCAAGTATACAATGATTAGTTGTATTTCATGACATAATCAACCCTGCATTGGTAAAATATGATTTCGGGAAAAGAGCCTTTCAAACCCATGTCTTCTCAGTTAACCATCTAATTCTCTTTAAGCCCAGATTTTAGCATCTTTGTATCATCAAACATCTCAAACAATTCTTTTCATTAACATGTAATACCCCAACCCTGAAAAGCTTCTGTGCATCATATGACTCATCCCTTAAGTCGTATACACATACGAGTCATACCCAAGACAATGTATGATGGTGACTTTCTATTTAAGGTATGGATTAAGCCCGTGGAGTCATAATATGATCATATGATTCATACATGGCAAGTCATAACCAAGTCAGTGTGAGGTGAGATGAGTTCTGTCCAGGTTACGAGTAGTGGCTACAAGTCATACTAACTTGTTAAGAGTCGTAAGATATGACTCTTATCCTGATCAGTGAGGTATCCAAGAATCAAGCCTCATGTTTTGGTAGTTTAAAAGTGACTTATACCTATATTAAGACCCAAAATAGATCCTAAATTATAGACAAGTCAAAACAACCCTTCGCGATTAAATTCTTGGGATATATATAACTATAGTCATCTTTAAATGAGATTAACTTTTTATATGAAGAATTTATGAGATAACAACCCACTGATATATAGATAATTGAATTAGTTTTTCAACGATACCAATTTTTCCTTAATCTGATATAGGAGTGAAAAGTTATGGCAAAATTACTAAAGCACTGTCAAAGTTGTCAGTGGGTATGACTCACTGATACAAGACGTAAGCAAACCATACGAGTCGTTAGGAGGAGTCGTACCCACAATAGTAGGGGTCAAAATTTTGGTTCCTGGTGATCACTCAAGATATGACCCATACCTAGAGCATACAAGTCGTACCCAAACTTGTTAGGACGACTTCCAAATGATTTCTAGATGGTTCCTAAGGGTTTTTTTTGGTCTTTTCTCCTCTTTAAACTCCCAACCCACGACTTTAAAACATAAAAAGGAATTATTTTCCTAACTTTTTCAATTAATTAACAACATATTCTCTCCTCCCATCTTCAAGAACATCAAGATTAAGGTTCCTCACCTAAACTTCATCCTTTAAGGCCCAAGATTCAAATTTAAGAATATCAAGAACATCAAGATTAGGGTTCCTCACTCAAAAATCATCCTTCAAGTCCCAAGATTTAAATCCAAGAATATCAAGAACATTAGGGTTCCTCACCCAAAATTCATCTTTCAATTCCCAAGATTCAAACTTTCTTCACAAGTCAAGAAACTTCAGGTATGTGGGGTATTCTCAATCGGTCCCTTTCACCCATTGAGTCCAAAAACTCTATATTAATTTAAAAGTATGAATCTTATCCTATTTTATGAAATCATCCATGACTCTTATGAATTTAATCCATGAACTTCTTATTAAATCAAATTCAAGTCATGTTAATGTGTGTTTCCATGCCATTTAAGTAACTTCATGTTTGAATTATAATTTCCCTCATTTAGTTCCTTTGATTTCATGATGAGTCATCAACTTATGGATTAAACCATGTAAATATGTTGTACTCCCATATTTAATACATTTCCCTTGTTCAAATTTATGTATTTCAACGGTTATTGGAATTACTATCTTTTAAGTCTTTGAATTATGATCCTTATCATTGTTAAAATATTATCATCAAATTTTGTAATCATTCAGTGCTGGCGGGTTATGAACACCCGATACCTATGTGTTTACTATGTTTTCGGCCTCCCAAGTAATAAGCCAGTAACTCATGATTTTATAGTTATACTCAGTTTGTTATGACCATGATGAACACTATCTGGTTACATGTTTATAATTACTTCAGAATCTGTATGCACTATTATTTTCAAAATACCATGATCTGAGCTTATCAATTATCAGTGTATGCACCAGTTAGTACTTTAGTATCTTTCAATTGGGAGTAGGATTTAGCATCGAGTGTGAAATATGGGTTCAGTGAATCCTACTTTCCCAGAAACTACGTGTCACCCTAGGTTTAGGGGCCTCGCCAGAGAGTGTTTCCCTTTGCCCAATATGGGCTCAGTTTAGTGATCACTCTAGTTTAGGTTCTACTCTAATGGAAAGGATAGAAAAACCCTCCTCAACTTGGTTCAGACGTTGGACTCCATGATAGCTCACATGTTTTATGTTGGTTACATGGTAGCTCCCATAGTTTTAGTCAATATTCAGTTTATCTCAGTTCAGGTTTGCTTGACCAAGTAATCAGATTTCAGTAATTATTCAGTCAGTTTTATAGATTATTCATGTTATTCAGATCATGTCAGTACGTGCTATACTTGGTCTTGCATTCTCCATTTTACATGTTCATGTTTCCATGGTCAGTATCCATACATGATCCTTAGTTTAGTTTTACAGTTTGTTCAGGTCTACATGAGACTTACATACAATGTTCATGTTTTTACCACTTCTCTGCTTTAGTTCTACTTATTCTACAAAAGTAAAGATTTTATGAAACTAAGTGTAGTGATTCACCAGTTTATTAGAATATGTTTGTAGTCACATTTTAAGACACTTCAGCTTTCAGTTGATTTTAGTCTCTTGGTGAGTCTACTTGGACTTAGCATGCATGTCTTAAGATTATGTATCTATTCAGTTTTACTTATTGCATTCACCCCCCCACTCACTCTGTACATTCTAGAAGTACTGACCACATATACGTTTGTGTAGCTACATTGTTTCATAATGTAGGTTATAGGAATAGTCCACACACCAAGGTCAGACAATTCTCAGCTTTCAACCAATAGGTGATGAGTTCTCCTATTTCGAGAACTCCAGTCAGTTGTAGTTCATGTACTTTTTGATTATTCATATGTATTGATTTGTGGTAGTTGGAGGCATGTACCAGCTATATATAGTCAGTATAGTAGAGGCTTCATAGATGGTCAGTCAGAGTTATTCATGTAATTCAAGTTTGTTTCTTCAGTTTTATCATGTTGTAAACTTTATCAGTATTACATTTATTCAGACTTTCTCATGATCATGTTTTCGCTCAGTAAATTTAGTTTTTGTACAAGTTAAATCAGTTGCTCAAGCAGTATGCCAGTTCATGGGTTAGCTTGGGATCACTTGTGGTTCTAAGCACCGTATTACGTCTAGGGGTAGCCTCGGGTCTTGACATAATGGAAAAAACCAATGTTGGTATCGTGCGATGGGGTGTGTGTCGCACCCCCTATTACCTAGCAGAATTTCATATTTTTAAGTTATTTCTAAGAGTATTTTGACCCTTATGAACTGAAAATGGTCTCCTAATATTCTATTAAGTTTTTACTAAGTCCATTAACCCTAAAACAACATCAAAACTCTCTTCTTTTCCTCCCCAAGTCAAGAAGTAAGTTAATTTTATAGCAGAACCTTACAGTCAAGCTATGCTCAATTTTTCTCCATCAAAAGGCATGTCAAACACTCATTATTTTCATTACTGTATAAATTATGAATTTAAACTATTTTATATGTATTATTGCATGGGTGGTTTGAAATTAGGGTTACGAATTTCTTTTATGTAAGTTCATGTAGTTTCTTCTCTTTACTTAAGTGGTGAATGTTTAAACACATGTTTACGGATTTGAAAATAGTGACCACTTTATGTTTTGGAAAATGAATGATGAAAGTATAACTCTTTTAAGCTATGGATATGGAATCTCTTGGGAGCTTGAAATTAATAAGAAATAACATTATTTTCTGTCTCTTGTATCATTGAATGTATTATATCTAAAAATTGTTTTGAAGCTGCAATGACAAACTCAATAATGATTTCATACATGTTTTCAAATTACGGGACAAAGGACTTTTATCATTCTATGAAAATTGACCTTATGGTTGAATGGTTAATAGAATAGATGGCTTGCAAGTCATAGTATGATGAACCCCTTCCTGTGTGGTGTGGCCCATCATGTGCCGAGCCTCGTGTGGTGCGAGGCCACCACAGGGTCGAGGCAGTATTCCCCCTGCCCACCACAGTGGCTTGTGCAATGCAGGGCCAACGCGTAGTTGTCCCTGTATGACGCAGTCCCACTTTTCCCACGCTAGACACTTCTAAACACTACCTAACTCATTCCCAATTAATTACCACTTGCTAGAAAGTCATAAACATTTGTTTTAAGCTCAATAAATGCTTTCAAATATGCGGGGCGTTATAATAGTCTACTTGATCAACATGATCAACAGGCTTTCTTAAAAAACTTTGAGTGGTAAATGTCTTTTTCAGATGGTTTATCATACAACACCATCACTTGATCATATTAAAGTGATAGGATACTTGTGTTATGATGCTAACTTGAAGAAGAAATACAAACTCTCATCTAGGACAATCCTTGTTGTTCTCTTAGGTTACTTCTTACTTTAGAAAGGATACAAGCTAAATGACCTTGCTAATAATTGTTGTTTTTTTAGTAGGGATGTTCTCTTTAAAGAGGATATCTTTCCTTTCCTGGACAAAATCTTTTCTCAGCCTAGTCTTTCTACCACTCATGATATCTTCAGTCGTGTTGATGTAGAATATGAGGATGTTTTGATTTTTCCTTTTATTTCTTTAGTGGATGATGGTTCATTTCTAGTAGTCTTGCACCTTCACCTTTTTCTCCCGGGGGAAGATATTGCTCCAGTAATGCAGGATTCACCACTAGTAGTACCTAGTTCCCCACTACTTCAAATTCTTATGGTAGTTACCAATAAATCTAGCAAGATTATCAGAGCACCTTCTTGGTTGAATGATTATATGGTTAAGCAACCTTCAGCTTCATCTTGACTATATCCCATTTCACACTTAGTATGCTACCAGCCTTTAAAGCCTACTTATAGATCATGCCTTTCAATTCACTCAGCTGAGTTGGGACCTCAGTCCTACAATGAGGTTTCTAAAAATCCTAAATAGATCAAGGCAATTTAGGAAGATATACTAGATTCGGAGAAAAATAATACTTAGAGTTTAGTTCTGTTTCCACCTGATAAGCTCCCTATTTGTTGTAAATGGGTGTTCAAAATCAAATATCAAACTACTGGAGAGTTTCAAAGATATAAAATTAGGTTGGTTGCTAAGGGATACACAAAAAAGGAGGCTATGGATTACGTTGATACTTTTTTACCTGTTTCCACTATCAGATCTATTATTGCAGTAGTTATCTCTCATGATTGGCACCTCTTTCATATATATGTGCACAATACTTTCTTACAAGGAGATCTTGTTGGTGAGATATACATGACTATACCTCATAGTTTCTCTCATGAGCCTGCAAGGTAGGGGAGATGCTAGCATGTAGGCTTCATATGTCCTTATATGGACTGAAACAAACATCGAGATAATGAAACCTCAAGCTTACTCAAACACTTCAGCAACTAGGCTTTACACAAAGTCACTATGATTACTCACTTTTTAGGAAAAAGAAAGGTGATAAACTAATTTCGGTACTCATATATGTGGATGATCTATTGATGATAGGGAATGACATTGATCTCATTGTCAAAACTAAATTTGATTTTGCTGACTTGTTTCGAAACAAAAAACCATGGAGAATTAAAGTTTTTTATTAACATTGAGTTTACTAGATCATAGAAGGACATATACATGAATCAGAGAAAGTATACTTTGGAGTTAATTGCGAGCTTGGGTTAGATGGTTCCAGACCTTCTACTGCTCCATTGGAGACAAATAAAAAATTGACATCTACTCAGTTTGGAAAAGTCATTGGAAAAAGAAATGCAACTTTGGTAAATCCTTAGGTATATTAGAGGTTGATAGAAATACTCTTATATCTGATCATGACTGGGCCAGATATCTTATTTGCAGTATAGAATCTTAGTCAATATATGCATTACCTAAAATAATCTTGTTAGAAGAAAGAGAAGAAAGTCCCACATTGGTGGTTAATGAGATGGGTGATCTCCTTATAAGGCTTGGGCAATCCTCCTTGTCATGAGCTAGCTTTTGGGGTGTGAGTTAGTCCCAAGACCAATTTTAACATGGTATTAGAGCAAGGCCCATTCTCACCCAATGTTGGGCCTCCGGATTGAGATTCGGGAGAGATTTTCCACGCCCAGTTAAGGTCTGGGCGTGAGGGGGGATGTTAGAAGAAAGAGAAGAAAGTCCTACATTGGTGGTTAATGAGATGGGTGGTCTCCTTATAAGGCTTGAGCAATTCTCCTCCTCATGAGCTAGCTTTTGGGGTGTGAGTTAGGTCCAAGATCAATTTTAACATGGTATCAGAGCCAGACTCATCTCACCCAATGTTGGGCCTCCAGATTGAGATTCGGGAGAAATTTTCCATGCCCAGTTAAGGTCTGAGCGTGAGGGAGGATGTTAGAAGAAAGAGAAGAAAGTCCCATATTGGTGGTTGGTTAATGAGATGGGTGGTCTCCTTATAAGGCTTGGACAATCCTCCTCCTTATGAGCTAGCTTTTGGGGTGTGAGTTAGGCCCAAGACCAATTTTAACAAATCTTATCTGGATGCTGCCATGAAGGTGGTGATACGCATCATAGCAACATCAGGACAAGGTGTACTGATGCCATCTGCTAGACAAGCAAAGCCCGTGGCTTATTGTGATGCAGATTGGGGTGCCAGCTTGTAGACAAGGAGGTTAGTAATAAGATATTTAGTTTTCTTTGATGATTCCTTAATATCATGAAAGTCAAAAAAGCAGCAGACAGTTGCAAAAAGCTCAGTAGAAGCTGAATTTAGTAGCATGGCTTCCAGAACAACAGTGATAGTAAGGCTTTAGGAGTTATTCAAAGAGCTTGGTGTTGAATTGTAAGAATCTGTGCAGATGATGCGTGATAGTAAGGCTGCTATTCAAATAGGGATGGAATATTAGGGATGGAAGTATTCAAACAACACATGTGAACACTAATGATCAACTAGCAAATATTAAACAAAAGGATTAAGCAAGACTCAACATCATCACTTGTTATCCAAGCTTAATGTGAAGAATATCTTTTTCCCCAATAGATTGGGGGAGTATTGAACTTGTATATCAGGATCATGGTTAACACAAATGCATAATTAAGCGATTGAAGTTCAAAAGAAGGAAGTTTAACTTATAAACGGTTAAGTTTGTTGCTTAGCTGAAAAAACTAGCTGCCACTGGCCAACTGTCAAGTTAGTTAGGATGATTAGTGGAGGTTAATTAGTAGATGTCTATAAGTAGTGTAGCTTAAATGTATTGTAGAAGCAAAGTGAAGATATTTTTCATTTTCAGTTGTAGTTGTGATTAGTGCAGTACTTCTTCTTCTTCTTAATAGTTTTCATATATCTTCTCCTTTGATTGTGCGATCATCAATGGAGATTACTTGAATTTAACTATATTTACTACTATATATAAGAGAGGATACCAATTTTTGGTAGTCCTCATGAGGTTATTGTAGTAATTTAATTAATTTCTTAATCCTATAATATTGTGACATTTGGTTGATATAGATGAAGTTACTTTGGCTTTTTTCTTGCTATATGGACCTTTGCACTTGGTGCATGTGTCATAATATGAGAAATTAAGTTTTTTTTCTTGTAGTATCAATTGTTTAATTTTATTTTATTTTAAATGGGAGTAGGGCCAGAAAAATTAGAGAGATGATTACACAATGAAAAATCAAATATTTGCCAATAAAGTAAAGTTCAGATAGTCAATATATTGAACTATTCGAATTACTATATTGTTTAACTTATCGATAAATTATTTTTAGAATCTTTCATTATAATATTTTATTTCTCATACTTATATATTATTTAATCAAGTCAAATACAAAATATAAACGCCAAATATTCTATAATTAATTTTATTTATTAAATTACTTGTACTTCATGCTTTATGAAGTACAAGACCAAAAATCTTTAATCTTTTCCTTTGCTACTCACAACACCAAAAAGCTTTAATTTGACTATATTATTTATTTAATTTTATAAATAAAAATAGCCTTAATAAAATTAATATTTTATATGAGTTTTTATTTAAAGTAGCTTGAGAAAAAAAAATATTTTGACCATAGAGAACTTTCTTTTGTTGCATGAATAATTCATCACTTTTTCTCTTCTTTCTTAGTATTTATATTTAATAATTTATTTTTCATAATAAAGAGTTTTGTACAAATGCCGTGGGAATGAAGAAGAGAAAAAAATGAGGGATTAAAATTAGTTATTATATGAAGTTATATTTTACGAATCGAGTATGATTTTAATGTATTTCTTAATTATTATTTATGAATTGAATAAAAAAATTTGTGAACAATTTTATCCATTGCTTTTGAAAATATCAAATATACTTCATATACAAAAAAATAAAATTATTGATAAAGTTAAATTAAGGCAATGATATGAATTAAGATCAAATTATTTTTAAAATCTCTTTTTTGATCAATTGAGAATCAATATTTTTAAGCATGAGAGAGTCAATTGATTATCGATGTTCATTTTTGTGAGTCTAATTTTTTTCTTAATTTAGTATAAAATTACACTTAAAGCACCACATTTAACTAGCATAAATTCTTGTCATGTGAAATTATAAATAAAATTATGCATTTTCCACCACACATAAGAAGACTTGAAGAAAATAATCGATCTACTTGATAACTTTCGTCTTCATTTTCCTGCTTGCAAAAGTGAACTTGAATTGAATTGAGAAATTAGAAAAGAAATTAATTATATATTCATAAATTAATTTACCAATATTTTCCAATTTCATGATCTTTGCCAGTTATAATTATTTTATATATTTTAAATCATGTTATTCATAAAATATCAAATTATTTGAATCCGGATTTAGTCTGTGTCAGAGTGAGTGCTTCCTTTATCATTACTTTTCAAAAGAAAGAAAAACAGTTGAAGCACGCGTCAGGAAAAGAGAAATAATAATGCATGTGACGATGGGGCCCAATGTGTACCCGACCTGCATTATTAAAGAATCTTATCCTTACCTGTCGGCCATATTGTCAAGGCCATATATATATATATATATATATTTAAATGAGAAAATGAAAAAACTGAAGTAGAAGAAAAATAATGTTCTAGAGATAATCAATTCAATACTTTCTTAAGTAGACGCAACTGAAGTGTTAGTTGATCTTAGAGATATAAACAATATTAGTGCTTTCATAAAAATGTTGCCTTATTCTTTTGCTTCACGTTAGATGTTTGATGTTTGCTTGGGATTAAGTACACTTGTATTTGTGTCAAAATAGTAATTAAACTATAAATTTTTCTCTAACTATTACGAAAAGATCGTGCTTTAACTAGCATACAATCACGCACGTAAACAAATAGAGAAGAAAAATTGAAAGTACATTGAAGATTTGAAGACTTGTAAAATTGAATTTCTTTTCTAATTTAATTTTTTGAAATTAGGAAAAAAAAAACTATTATAATTTTGTTAGCTTTGGATCTCATTCTTTTTCAATATCTACTAATAAACCTAAAGGCTAACTGGGTCTTTTTTTTATTCTCAAATTTATGTCCACTTTATTTTATTTGCATGTCTTGCATATTAATATTAGGAGGAATCAAGTTAGTTTTCATAAAAGTAATGCTAACATATACGATGAAAACACAAACATGTGTTTGTCTGTGCGTGTGTTTACATATCAAAAATAATTTTGTTTTCAAAACTCAAACGATACGATACTTTAAAAATAATGTTAATTAGAAAATATTACTTAAATATATATTGACATATACAAAAGTTAAATTTTATTTTCAAATGCTAAATATTACAACAATTTAACATAATATTATCAAATATTACTCAAACATACCGCCCCCCCCCCCCCGCCTCCCCGGGCCCCCACACACATATATATCACAAAAGAAATTTATTCGTATGTCTTGTATAGCATATTTGTATATTTTTTTTATATCTGTTAAAAATGTCTATAAAGAAACGTAAACTACATCTGAATTTTCTATATCACAATGTTACTTTGTTGGGGCCAGTATGATCATCTTGAACATTTTCTAAGTAGAATTACTGCACCCTTAAATGTGAAGGAGTTGCAGAATATTGGGCTTCCTGAGTTTTATCTTTGTGGGTCATCATGATTTATTGTTCATCCGTGAAGAAGGAATTACGAAGGTAGTTTGTAGAAAACGTTATGATGGCAGTGGTTGTTTGATGTGGAGGGGAATACGATATATTATATAGTAAAAAAAGGAATCCAAGCCCTCTTCAGTGTCAAAAATGTTCTGGCAAATTTCTTCGTAGTTTTTGAAATTTCCAGGTGGTCAGTAGAGCGACGAAAGGGAAGAACAAAAGACTAAAAAAGACGATACAAAATTATAAAGATATTGTAAAATTTTAAAAAACAAATTCTTACTTTTCACGTTCTCCCTTTGTCAGTTGGCATTTTAGTTTTTAAGGGTGCATTAGTTCTGCTTAAAATGATATAAATACCAACCGATATATACATAACATAGACGATATATACATAGCATTCTGTGTATATGTTGAGATTTTTGTAATATGTTTAGGGAGTAGAGATTTTTTATAATATTGAAAACATAAGTTGTGTATTTGTGTAATTTTTAGTAAAAAATATTCATTGGGTATTGAATCCGTGAAGTAAAAATGTATTAAAGCAAATTTGAATATAGTTTCAATGTGTTTTTATGCATTTGCTTATATCTTATTTGTATAATTATAATCTTGTTTGAAAATTGAATCTTTAGATGAATTTTCTTAAAATGGTGGTGCGATTATTCTTCTGCATTTTGTGTCCTTCGAAGAAAAAAGTACGTACAAAGTTGTAAGTATCAATTGTTAGCGTTTCGTTTCTCAAAAGAATCAAAAGAGCAAGAGGATATAAATCCACGAACTCCAAATAAAATTTAGCAAGTCCAAAGTTCAAATATATATAAGAGATAAGACCATAAGAGATAAAATGAACTGTGAAAGAGAAGTTTATGAAGATTAAATTCTAGTTTGTAACTATTGTCTTTTAGGTATTAGTAATTCAACAATTTGATGTTAACTAATAACACAATTTGATGATTAGAACAAATAGTAGAAACTAATTAGAAGATGACAGCGACATGCAAATTGTAAAAAAAAAAAATACAAACAGTACATGTAAGATAGTGTAGGGTTGGGTGGGTTTCTCCTCGACTCAGGGAACTGTTCTCAGAATCACACACGCAACAAGAACTAAGAGATGAATAAAATAGAAAGTGCATGATCTAGTATCTACCGTGAGCACTGAATAAAGTAATAATAAAACATCATATGCAGAAACTAAACTGCTGATAAATTCTGTCAAGATGTAATACTGAAATAATACCCAACATGTCTGAACTGCTGATAAAAACTGAAAACAAGTCTGACTATCTGAAAGCCTCTAAAACATGAGGTGTTGATGGGACAAACCCTCAACTAATTCCGACTGATTGAAATAAAGGAAGTACAAAAAATAACTACAACTAACTTGTCGTTGATGGATGGGGAGTCACCACAACTACTACTGAGTGGATTTGAACTAACTAAGGGCGATCAAGGAACTGAGTGTCTGAACCTATGTTATAAGACAACATAACGCAAAAGAGAGTATGCGATCAGTACTTTGAATGTACTGGTACGTGAGATAAGGACTAACTGAAGTACATATAAATACTAAAAGTATGACATGTAAAATGAATGCAAGACCAAACAAAGCATGCACTGAAGTAATCTGTAAAACTGAATGACTATAGAGATGGTAAACTGAACACTTGGTCATGCAAACCTGAACTGATATAATTTGAATACTAAATTGAAATTGTGAGAGCTATCATTTAACCGATATGCCCCAATCTGAGCTGATCGGGGTCCAACCTATAATCCCAATTGGAAGGGTGTCAATACCTTACTACGAATACTAACACTGGTTGTGTGGATCCACTAAACTGGTGTTCCATAGGACTAGGGTGTCAGTCCTCTACTGACGGGTGACCCCTAAGAGAGTGTCAGTCCTCTACTGGCGGGTGACATCTCATAACCTATGCTGGTTGTATAGTTCTAAAACTTAGGGACTTCTATTAAAGGTCTCAGTCCTCTACTGGCGGGTGAGCCTTCATCCCTAGGTTCGGTCGGTGCTAAATCCTACTCCCATCTGAACTAACAACGGTACTGATTAAAATAAACAGGACTCACAACTGATAATTGCTCAACATGAATATGATAATCTGAATATGATGATAAAATCATGATCTGATTGACTTGTTGCTTGAAAATGGAAACATCCATAAATATATAGGTATTGGGTATTCATAACCCACCAACACTGAATAATATATTATATTAAATATAATAACATCATCACAATATTGTAAGGAAATTCATGATTCGTAGATCTAAAATATAGTACATTTTACTAAACTAATGAAATCCATGATAATGAGTATGAGAAGATGTTAAACTTATGAGGACAACATGCTCACATGGTTTAATTCATAAATTGATAATTAACATGGTGTTAGCTGAACATGATATAGGTGACTGAGATTATAAAGTATGTAAGAACATAATTCACAAGAGGAAAACACATTGTCATGGTTTGTATTCAAAACTATTAAGAGAAAGTTGAGTTAATTCATACTTGATATTGAAATTTCATAAAGAGAGGGAAAAGGGTTTATGCTTGAAAAATAAGGAATTTTTGGGACTTAATGAGTGGAAGGAACCCATTGATGAATATCCCACATACCTGAGTTTGCTTGAATTCTTGAAGTAAACTTGGAATTGAGACCTTGAATGGGTGAATTCATGGAAGAAACTTTTTATTTTGATGTTCTTGAGAATGAGAGAGATTGAATGTCGTTAACTAATGATGAATGGGGCAAATAAGGCTCCTCTTGGGTCTTAAGTCGTGGATTGAGTATTTAGGGAAAGAAAAAAGAACAAAATGTCCCTTACCCCTTAGTGAAGGCTGCATAATTTAACACTGCAGCATGGCACAATGACTATCGCAGAGGCTATCCTCTGTGACACACTGCGTATTGCGGAGACTAACCTCTGAGACATGCTGAAATCGCGGAGGCTTACTGCCTCTGTGGTCCAAAATCACTCCGAACCTCTTTCGAAAATTTTGAAACTCCCCCAGATGATTATTTTAATATTTCTAAACATATTTCAACTCATAAATCAACGTTTTGAACTCGGGAAAGCTGAAAATAAAATGTTTGAAATCTTGGAGGTGTTAAAATGAACATGTCACTTGTACTTAGTGTGAAATAATTGCTTTGGTACCTTTAAACATGCGATGAATAGTTAGAAGCTTGTCTACGATCTTATAGGGTATTAAGATATCTCCCCCTTAGAATCATTCGTCCCCGAATAAAACTGTTTGAGTTGAGATACTAGGAAGATTGAGATCATGCACTGAATACATATGAGATGAATCATGATTGACTAACTGAATCTAAAACATGACGCATGGACTGAACTGAATTTATGAATGCATGCTATGACATGAGGATGGTTGGATAGCTGAAATAGAAAATGAGAGAATCAATTTTAAAGACAACCATTACCTCAAGATGAATCTAAATTCATAGAGAAAAGATGGGATACTTGGCTTGAATATCGAATTCTGTTTCCCAAGTAGCTCCCTCAATGAGCTGATTCCTTCATAAAACCTTTACCAAGGTCAACCTTCTTATTCTCAACCTAAGAATATGACGATCAAGGATTTGAACTAGGAATTCTTCATAGGAAAGCCTATCTTTCATGCCCACACCCTCTAAAGAAATGAAAAAAGATGGGTCACCAATGGATATCTTTAGCAAAGAGACATGAAACACCGGACGCACCGATGTCAATTCTGCAGGCAACTCTAACTTATAAGCTATCTTTCTAAAACGGCTCAAAATTCTATATGGGCCAACATAGCTGGACTGAGCTTCCCTTTCTTACCAAACCTATTCACCCCTTTCATGAGTGAAATTTTCAAATATACTAAGTCACCAATATCAAATTCAAGATCTTTTCTCCTTACATCAGCATAGGATTTCTGTTGGCTCTGGGTTATTTTCAGCCTTTCTCGAATCAACTAAACTTTCTCCATCGCCTCATACACCGAATATGGAGCATCCCCACCTAATTAAAACCAACCAATAGGAGATCTACACCTTCTTCTGTATACAGCCTCAAACAAAGCCATCTGAATATTGAAGTGATAGTTGTTATTATTGGCAAACTCAATTAAAGGTAAGTAGTCATCCCAACTATCCTTTAAGTCAATAACACAAGCCCTCAATAGTTCTCTAACGTCTGAATAGTCCGCTCTTCCTAACCATCTATCTAAGGATGAAAAGCTGTACTGAGATGGACTTGGGTACCAAGACCTTTCTGAAAAGCCTTCTAGAAGTGAGAGGTAAATTGGGTACCTCTATCTGAAATAATGGTCAATGAAACCCCATGCAACTTTTCAATTCCCTGAGATAGAGTCTAGCATAATCCTCAGCTGAATAAGAAGTATGAACTGGCAAGAAATAGGCTGACTTGGTCATTCTATCTAAAATAACCAAAATCGAATCATGCTGACGACGCGTGTGAGGTAGCCCTGTAACAAAATCCATGTTTACCACCTCCTACTTCCAAGTGGGGATACTGAACTCCTAAAGTGTACCATTAGGACTTTGGTGCTCGACCTTAACCTGCTGACAATTCAAACACTTAGCCATGAATTCCACAATATCTCTCTTCATACCATTCCACCAATAGACTTTTCGCAAATCATGGTACATCTTAGTGGATCCTCAGTGAATAGAATATCATGTACCATATGCCTCGGCTAATATTCTCTGCCCTAAATCTTCCACACTCGGAACATATAACCTACCCTGACAACAAAGCACATAATCTCCCCCTTAGGAGAAAACCTCAACTTTTGGATCTTGAACTGACTCTTTCAACTTAACTAGTATAAGATCTCTGTCCTGTTTTTCTTTCATTTCGTCCACCAACAATGATTCTAAACCATTTTGAACCCATATACTACCTTCGGCTGAATCAACTAACCAAACACCTAATCTAGCAAGTTGATGAACCTCATTGACTAACTTCTTCTTATCATCCCTAACATGCGTAACACTTCCCATAGACAATCTAGTGAGGGCATCGACCACTACATTGGCCTTACCCAGGTGATACAACACACTCATATCATAGTCTTTCAATAATTCTAGCCATTTTATCTAAAGAAGATTTAGAACCTTCTGAGTGAACACATGCAGTAAGCTCTTATGATTCGTAAACACATCAATATGAATCCCATAAATATAATGCCTTCAAATCTTTAAGGCAAAGACAATTGCTTCCAACTCAAGATCATGAGTCGGGTAATTATTTTAATGGGATTTGAGCTGCCTAGAGGCATTGTCTATGACCTTACCTCACTGCATTAACACACAATCAAGACCAACTCTAGAAGTATTACAATAAACTACAAACCCATCTGAACCCTCTGGTAGTGTCAATACTGGAGCAAAAGTGAGTCAAGTCTTCAACTCCTAAAAGCTCTTCTCACAGAAATTTGACCACTGAAATTTGAATTTTTTTGGGTTAGTCGAGATATGGGGAAAGAAATATAAGAAAATTCTTTAATAAACCGGTTGTAGTAACTATATAAGCCCAAGAAACTCCTGATATCTAATGGAAAGATAGGCCTAGGCCAATTTCTCACTGCTTTGATCTTTTGTGGATCAACTCGAATGCCATCACCGAAAATGATGTGGCCAAGAAAAGCTATTGATCTCAACCATTATTCGCACTTGATGAACTTAGCGAATAACTAGTGATCTTTAAGAGTCTGCAATACAATCCTCAAATGGTCTGTATGATCACCTTCACTATGAGAATATACGATGATATCATCTATGAATACAATGATGAACATGTCTAGGTATTTCTTGAACACCCTGTTCATCAAGTCCATAAAAGCTGCAAGAGCATTCATTAGTCCAAAAGACATAACTAGAAATTCGAAGTGACCATACCGAGTTCTGAAGGTTGTCTTCAGGATGTCACATTCTCTATCTCTAAGATAATAATAGCTGAATCTGAGATCTATCATAGAGAAATAGCTTGCACCCTGAAGTTGGTCGAACAAGTCTTCAATTTTGGGGAGAGAATACTTATTCTTGATTGTGACTTTGTTCAATTGACGGTAGTAGATGCACATTCGGAGGGAACCATCTTTCTTGTGCACAAAAAGAACTGGAGCACCCCACGGAGAAACACTAAGCCTAATAAAACCCTTATCTAAGAGGTCTTTCAACTGTTACTTTAATTCCTTAAGCTCAGCTGGATCCATTCTATAAGGTGGAATTGAGCTAGGTTGGGTATCTGGGAAGAGATCTATTCTGAAGTTAATTTTTCTCTCGGCAAAAACTCCAGGAAGATCTTCAGGGAACACTTTTGGAAACTCATTCACTACTAGAACTGACTCAATACTTGGATTTTCAGAATTTGAGTCCTTGACTTGGATGAGATGCTAAATACATCCCTTGGATATCATATTTCTTACCTTAAGATAGGACACCTATAGGCACTGAAGTACTACCCCTCCATTCAATAATAGGATCATGAGGAAATTAGAACTGGACTATTCTATTTCTACTGTCAATTGAGGCATAGCACGAGAAGAACCAATCGATACCGAGAATGATATCAAAATCAGTTATCTCTAACTCTACAAGGTCAACTGAAGTAACTTTCTGAGACACTGTGACCGGGCAATTTCTATATACTCTTCTGGCTATAATAGAACCACCCACTGGGGTAGATATTGAGAAGGGCTCTGCTAATATATTGATATTGACACTGAAGTCTATGGCTATATAAGGAGTCAAAAAAAGAAAGTGAAGCTCCAGGGTCTAACAATCATAAACGTGAGGTGGAATACTTGTAACGTACTCGTAACCACGTTAGGTAACTTTCCTGATCCTGCCGAGTCTGGAGAGCATAAAGTTGATTATGACGTTTCCTACTGGTGGCACTGGAGGTGGCGCCCTACTGAGTCGGGCGACCTGCTGGAGCTGATAAAAGATTAGACTGACCTTATTGACAAAAATCATTTCACTTCTAGGCAACTACTGGGCAATCCCTGATCCTATGGCTTGGCTTGTCACATCCAAAACACGTATCACTACCTACTCTGCACTCTCCCTGATGGTTCTTACCACATCTCCTGCAAAGTGGATTGGTGCAACCACTATTCACGCTACCCTAGGACTTAGAGACTGGTGATTTATCCTGATATTCTTATCTAAAATTAGGCACTGGTGCACTGGATGAAGATGGGGCTAGAGCAAAAACATTCTGGAAGAACTGAGAAAGATTCCCACCATCAGACCTTTGCTATAAGAAGTTGAAGCTATTGGTTCTGGCCCACTTATTCTTCCTTTTCTTCTCTTTAAGTTTCTACTACTCAATTTGTTGACCATGAACCATCAACTTAAAAAGGTCTATATCCTTAATCAACATAGTTTTTCTACACTCTTTGACTACACCATCTTACACACCAGACATAAATTTACTCATTCTGACCTTAGAATCAGCCACCATAGTTAGAGCATACCTCGCCAACTGGGTAAACTTGAGTGAGTACTCTTTCACACTCATGTTATCCTACTTTAGATTTATAAACTCCGGCACCTTGTCCTTCCTCAACTCGATTGGGAAGAATCTATCTAAGAACGTCATAACAAACTCATCCCACTCTATAGGCCCTGCCTCAACACCTCTATCTTCCTTCCACTACTTGAACCAAGTATGAGCCACTCCTTGTAATTGTAAGCAGCTAAGTCAACACTCTCACTAGCAGCAACACCCATGATATCTATCACTTTCTATACACCAACCAGACATTCTTGACAATTCTTTTCAGACTTGAATTTAAAAAAATAATAGAGGATTTATTAAAGTGAAGTCTTGGTCCTAGATACTACCGTGCTCAGTATTGGATTGGCTGGGGCAACAACTTACTAGTTATTCTGAATAGCCATAGTCTGGGCCAAAACGGTTAAAGTGGTCCTAAATTAGGCATGGGAAACATGTCCGTTCAGAGGGTCTTCTTAGGTGGTGGTGCAGGCTGATCCCTGTTCCTTTTTCTATTATTTCTTTAGGGAGGCATTCTCTATAAATGGATAAAGGGCGGGTTAGAAAAGTCAATTCAATAGAGTTCACGTTCTTTTGCATGACATGAATACTAAAAGAGGGGAAACTTTCATAAAACGTCTCATAGCCTCTTTCCCATAGGCATGGCGCACTTCACACCCATGCACAAGACATTACCCAACATGACTTTCAGACACCCTAGAACACTTTACAACCTTAGTCTTTGATACTAACTTTATCACGACTCGAGACTACCCCCTAGTCATAACATGGAGCTTAAGTCACCCTAAGCTAACCCATGACCTAGTATTTGCTGCAAGAACTGAATAAAGTAATAATAAAACATCATATGCAGAAGCTAAACTGATGATAAATTTTGTCAAGATGTAATACTAAAATAATACCCAACATATTGAACTGTTGATAAAAACTGAAAACAAGTCTGACTATCTGAAAGCCTTTAAAATATGTGGAGTTGATGGGACAAACCCCCAACTAACTCCCACCGACTGAAATAAAGGAAGTGCTAAAAATAAGTACAACTAAGTTGTCCTCTATGGACGAGGACTCACCACAACTACTGCTGAGTGGAACTGAACTAACAAAGGGAGATTGGGGAACTGAGCATCCGAACCTATGTAATAAGACAACATAGCACAAAAGAAAGTATGTGATCAGTACTTTAATGTACTGGTTCGTGATATAAGGACTAACTGAAGTACATATAGATATTGAGCAAGAATTCATGAACATGTAAAGCGAATGCACGACCAAGTAAAGCATGTACTAAAATAATCTATAAAACCGAATGACTGCAGAGCTAGTAAACTGAGCACTTGGTCATGCAAACCTGAACTAATATAATGTGAAACTGAATTGAAATTGTGGGAGCTATTATCTAACCGATATTCCCTAATCTGAGATGATCAGGGTCCAACCTATAACCCCAGTTGGAAGGGTGTCAATACATTGCCACGAGTACTAACACTGATTATATGGATCCACTAAACTGGTGTCCCGAAGGACTAGGGTGTCAGTTATCTACTGTTGGGTCACCCTTAAGAGAGTGTCAATCCTCTACTGGCGAGTGACATCTCATAACCTACGGTAGCTACATAGTTCTGGAACTCAGGGACTTCTACAAAAGGTCTCAGTCCTCTACTGGCGGGTAAGTCTTCATCCTTAAGTTTACTTGATGCTAAATCATACTCTCAATAAACTAATACTGGTACTGATTAAAGTTAACATGACTCATAACTGATAATTGCTCAACATGAATAGGATAATCTGAAAATGATGATAAAATCATGATCTGACTGACTTGTTGATTGAAAATAAAAATATATATAAACATATAGGTATCGGGTATTCATAACCCACCAACACTGAATAATATATTAAATAAAATAACATCATCACAATATTTTAAGAAAATTTATGATTCATAGACCAAAAACATAGTACATTTCACTAAACTGATGAAATCCATGATTATGAGTATGGAAAGATGTTAAACTTATGAGGAAAACATGCTCACATGGTTTAATTCATAAATTCATAATTAGCATGGTGTCAACTAAGGCTATCCTCTGTGACACGCTGAAATCGCAGAGGCTTACTGCCTCTGTGTTTCAAAATCACTCGAACCTCTTTCAAAAATTTCAAAACTCTCCCGGATGACCGTTTTAACATTCCTAATATATTTCAACTCATAAATCAACGTTTCGAACTTGGAAAGGCCAAAAATAAAATATTCAAAATCGTGAGGTGTTAAAAAGGTCATGTCACTTATACTTAGTGTGAAATAATTTCTTTGAGACCCTTAAATATGCGATAAATAGCTGAAAGCTTGTCTAGGATCTTGCAGGGTATTACAGTCATATGCCAAAATAGTAGCAAATATTTCATTACCGACTGATGAATTGCATGTTTTTTCCAAAAAAATCAAAAACCACCAAAACTTACTTCTTCAAACTTAGTTGTCTTGAGCTAGATAATATTATTCAAAATTTACAACACTTTTTCTCAAATTTGAAAAAAAAATTACTTTTTCAAAATCAGTTAGCTGATGTTAGATAAAAATTGCTCAAAACTTGCAACAAATTTTAATAAAGAAGTACCGAGGTTTGAGTTGGAGGATGATTATTGCCATTGATGACCTGCATGTTGGAACATCACAAAACTATGAGTTTAACTAAATAGTAACTGACAACAACTATTCGTTGAAAAAATTTACCAACACATAGAAAATCGGTAAGAAGCCAAGGAAAAGGACATGACAAAGACATAAAAATTTATACTGAAAATGAATAAAAGATAGAGGAAGAAAAATTAATGTTGAAGATTAAGGAATTACTTGAGAATTGGATGTTAGAAGAAAGAAGAAAAATCTGAGGTCAAATCCTTTGTATGGAGAAAAAAAGCGATTGAAGGTGATAATATGTGTTTTGTTCCTCTTAAGGCACATTGATACATAATTACTTTACACATAAGTATAATGCTGAAATACAGCTAAACAACTATGAAAAGACACAAATACCCTCAACTCTAAATTTATAGACATGAAGCACACATGTTGAAATTAAGACTCTTCTAATATATATATATATATATGTATATATATATGTATATATATATATATATATAACAAGTGTAATAGGAATAAAAACATAAATAGCCAGGTTCATTACTTAGTTTATCATATTTACGCAACAATTCTTCTAGCCATATAAATAAGAAATGGAAAGAATAAAAAATTCCTAAGATTGTAGCCTATAAGGATCATTATCTCCAAGAAAATATAACTCCTAAAATTTCTCACGCACTTGTTTTTTATTCATTATCTCCAGTATATTTATTTTCCACATTGAAAAATGACTAAATATACTATCACATTTCAAAAGAAATTCTATAAAATTTATGTGTATAATCTATATCTATATCTATAATATATTAAAAGTGTGAAGGTCTTTAGAAAAGTGAATTGAACTTTTTGCCCTTCATTAAAACAATCCTCTTTAAACAAAACCGTCTTTTACCCTTTTCCCTACAATTAAATTCTACAAAATAATATAATAAAATTTTCCTTTACCCAAATTTTTCCTTACCCGTATTTTCCATATAATAAAATTTTCCTTTACCCATTTTTTTTTTACCAAATTTATCTTTTCTCCCTTATATTTCCCTTCACCCATTTATGTTTTTTTTAATCCTATTTGATTCCTACTTGGTTTCTTTCAACCACGCTTTTACTGTCCTTCTATATAAACGCTTGAGCTTTTTTTCATTGTTCATTGTTGTCCTTTTATATAAATGCTTGAGCTTTTTTTCATTGTTTATTGTTGTCCTTATATATAAACGCTTGAACTTTTTTTCATTGTTCATTGTTATAAACAGATGCGATCTTTCATTGTTTTCCGTCTCAGCACAGTTTCAACAATTTCAGATTTTTGGTCGTTATATCATCTCTCCCTTTTTACATTGTTAATTTAAACACAATATTACTTGTTATGCCAACTTAAATTGCTAAGATTAATTTAGCTTAATGTATCATGTTAGTTCACTATATTTTATTTTCTACTGCTGGAGTACTGCTGGAGATCATCAAAGTAATTGGGGAAGGTTTTGCGAGTACAACCGGGGTCCTTAATTGTGACTGGAACATCTGCACAAGCAGCAAGAGAGAAAGCCATGGCTATTCTGTGATCATCAAATGTATCAATCTCTGTTACGTGTAACTTTTCTGGTGGGGTGATTATGCAGTAGTCTGACCCTTCTACAACTGTTGCCCCCAACTGAAATTACATCTAGAAATGTCAAGAGTGAGAAAAACAAAATAATTGATGCAATGAAATATCGATAATTTACACTAGCACTTCCTTATATAATGTTGGAACTCTTCATTTGCTTTCAAACGCACCCAAATACATAGCACATGGATTTGGTTACTTTGTATGGAGCGTTCTCCTCAGACACCATAAACTACCTAGGGAAACCTCTTTGCACATTTTAATCAGGTTAACAAAATTTTAACCCATTATGCAGGGAAATGTTCTTATATTGAAGAATAGTCTCCCAGGACCCAATCAAATAAGAATTATATCTTGATCAAAACAAAGTGCTTCAATAAGATTTGAATTCCCAGGAAACAAGGCTAGCTATACCGTCTCTTAAGGTAGTAGGACAATCAGCAAAAAGTGCAACTACAGCAAGAGTCATGGCAACATCTGGCATTTTATTCATGTTCACGTCAATGGCACACAAATGTTTCATTCCAGAAGAGTTCCTTGGAGGTCCTTTAACCGTGACGCTATTCTCTGTCCATGTAACTTCTGCCCCTATCTTCTCGAGGACCTCAGTGAACTTAATATCCCCCTTCACAAACGGAACATAAAGATCCAAAGTAGGGCCCTTGTTAGAAAATTACCTTATGCGGTTATAAGACTAAGATGTAGACCACACATTGCACTCTTATTTTTTAGTACTTGAAGATTAATCTTGTGAATAGAAGAAAAATAGGAAGTATTATGGTGCTGTCACAAATTCTTGTGTAGAATGTGATTGCCTCCAAAGTTTTAATGTGCAACTTTTTTCTCAATTCATGGAGAGTTATCAGTAAAGAACCAAACCAAATGGATAAAACAATACACACAAGCTAAGATCGTCTCCTATGTAGCTGTTCCTTTGCTCCTTATCTTTGAGCCTCCTTATCTAAGCAATGCTTCAATTTTAGGAAAATTGGACAACAATCAACTACCTACTAACCTTCTACCCTAATCCATGATCTCCATATCTTTCTATCTAGGGTGAATTGATCAGCATAACATTTTTTTATCAACGATACTTGGAAGCAGGAGTTGCAGAATCAAAGTTGAACGAGCAATAAGGAAGTAACAATAATCAGTTATAGTAATACAACACAGAAATTTATTACACCAAAGACGAGATAGAATTAGAGCGAAATATACGAAGTGAAGCACGCTGCTTCTACTAAAAAAGAGTATCTGTTATAGAGTAACACACTTGAGATGCTACTAAAAAAAGGTCCTATTTGAGGAATAAATCTTATACAACTCTTTCATAACTAATTATGTTCTTAAAAACTTAGAATAAGCCATAAGATCTCCTGTATGAAGGTGTTAGCATTTGTAAAAGAGGATAAAGACAAGACAAACCAACACAAGGGGAAAAAATTTCTACAGGGGTTAAGTACTGATTAATTGAGGCGGGGAGGGGCCTCTTCCCAGAGTTCTCCTATGATTTCTATGTGTGTTGAAACTGCATTCGTCACTCTTTAATGACGTAGTATGAATAACTTCATAAAACCTTTATTGGACAGCCCTATTAATCACAAATAGATGAGACAGAATCATCTTGCCTTGTTCTTTGCTCCAGTTCCCATAGGGCCGCCTCTCCAATAATCATGTTGAATGCTCCAGGGTAACATATTAGTTGAGCATCTCATTTCATATTTAGAATCTTTTTGTAGACATCATGGTGCAATTAAGAAGAAAATATAGTCCAACAAGATTACTAACTACTTAAACATGTGAACCATCATACCTCTGGCACTATACAACATTGCCAGTTCAGAAAATCTTATATCATGACAAATTCCTATTCCGATGCGTCCAAAATCTGCAAATTGACATTCTTAGTTATAAGATTTGTAAAAGTAAAGTTTCAAGTAGGAAACCTGGCAGGGCAATTAAAGAAAGAACCATAAGTGTGATCAGAAACTACTAGCTACATAAGTTAAGCTGAAAAACTTGAGATTTAAATCAGAATTGAGAAGGTTAGAGACATGTATGAATGTGCCAGATGCAGGGTAAACAGTTGCACATTCTCTGCTAATATTTTGGGATGACTGATGCAGATAATGTCAATATATTTGACATGCCTGATGGACATTTACTCTCACTTCAGCTCTTATGAGCCTCTTCTTTAATCTTCTGCTAAAGATAAGAAATGAGAATGAGAATGAGAAGAAAGTTATCAAACTTGTCTAAAACAAACATAATCAAGTACAAGCTAATTCAATTTGTAGATTAGAAGCCCAACAACTCATTCATCCTAGATGCATTAGGTATTGTTGAATTATCTTCAGTTCTCACATGAAGATCAAGCTGACACACGGGTATGTGTTCGCGTATTTTTTTATCAACACATTTCTTGGTAAAATAAAAGTGTTCACATAAAAAACTTTCAAAGTATTGAACAAAAAACTAACACAAAACATGGATCTAGAAACTGATAACTGATATGTCGCGAAGAACTTTTAGTTCATTAAATATAGTCCCAAGTCCCAAACATCACCTTCTTCTACCAAGTTTATGAATATTAAAAATCCTACATATTAAAGATGAAATTCAGAATTATACTCGCGTTTACAAGGCATATGGCAAGAAGTAAAGAATGATTCTCTACGAACATCATCCAATCTTTTATACACAATAAACTTTTGGGTGCACCAAAACTTAAAAAAGACTATTCCTCATATGTACAAAATTATTTCTAGACCCCCTCAAAAGCTCTCTTATTTCTTTTTTTCCAAAAGACTCACAGGTTGGGTTTAGAATCATACTAAAACACTTCTCTAGATATCTTCTTCCCCAACAAAATATCATATTTGTGTCATGAAAAAAGTATCATTACATAGAAAGACTCTAATTCTACTATTACCAAACCATGAAATACCGTATATGCCTTGGTCACCACTCTGCTTTGTTTTAGTTATAATTTAAGATTAGAAATAATATCCAGCATTAGTCAACTAGTAAAACAAGAAGAAAAATAGTTCATTGATCTTTACAGTCTACACCTGATTCAACCCTTTATTGATAAGGTAGAAATATGTGAAAATGGGTTGAAGAGCAATGTTTCATTTTCAAAATCACGAAAGATACAAAATTGGTATAGTTTTATAGAAAAATCAAATAGAAAAATCAATGAGAATGAAATCATCAACCAAGGTAATGAAATACAAGGCACCAAAATGAATCAGCTGCGATGGAAATTAAAGTCAGCTCTCTTTTCCATCACCATAAAAATACCACTAGATCGAGCACCAATGAACCAATTTGAATCGTTCATATCACAATAGCAGTAGTGTAATATTTCAAAGAAAATAAATAGACGTCATTCAAAGTGATATAGACACAATATCCCCTCTCTGTAAAATAAGCAAACAAAATGCAGGATTCTATGTCCTAAAGTACATTATAAGAAAACAAGATATAAAAAGGGTACAAATATTTCAAAGAAAATAAATAGACGGCCACGTTCACATTCCTAGAATATACATAATAAATTAAGACGTAAGTACCAAATAAATTAAAGAAATATAACATCTGTTGGTTTATAGGAGCACCACCATAGGCAACAACCACCTTGATGCCAGTTTGATATGAAAATTTTGTTGCCTCCTCATGAACCTGCAAATCACGACATAACCCTCAACACTTCAGATAAAACATATTTTCTGAAGCAAACCATTTATCAATGTACAAAGAACAAATTTTTTTGTACATATTTTCTTCTCTTATTAGTCTATATATAGACACATCTCACAACTTTTACTATACTCCAAAAAGTAAAGGACACAACCAGTTAAAGAAATAAAGGAGGGGAATTGAATCTCAATTCATGGTTCTTATCCAATAAATACACATTCTCCGTTCTTCATAGGAAAAAAAATTCTCACGTTCCCTCCGATAAACACACAATTGAGACATTCAGGGGTTATTTGGTGCAATTTTGAATCTCAGCTGATATGCAAAAATCAAGACAATCAAAATTGATAAGATTAAGCATACCTGACATGTATTATATGTAAATATCAAGCAAATCATACCTGAAATAGAAAATTAAAGCAAAATGAGTTTTAAAAAATTAAATCTTCAAACATGCAAAACAAAAGGAGTAACAAAAAATTAAAATTTCAAACATATAAAGCAAAAGTGGTTTTCAGAAAATCAAAACATAGAAAATATAAACCAAAAAGGATTTAAAAAAATCAACTCTTCAAACGTCTTAAAACATGAAAAACGAAGGAAAAGGGGAAAGAAGAGCAAATTACAGGTGAAACTTGATGATCATCTCCCAGGGACGTTTCTTCTTGGTCCTCCAAATACCCATCTTCACCTCTCCATCACCGAGGGTTCATCTTCCAAATAGAAAGAAAATATTTGCAGAATGAGAAAGTGAAGAAAACAAGCTTCTGGAGTTTAGACTTCACTTTCCTAATTCATTTATTCCTTTCTTTTTTAATTATTGACCTTTTCTTGGTTTGGGCTTTTTTTTCTTTTGGTGAAACGGGTTTGGACATTACTTTATCATTTTATTCTTAAACATGCATGTTTATATATAATTTTAAATTATGGTGTAAAATTATAGTAAATTTTACTCACTATTTACCAATTTATATAAAGTATTTTAAATGTATATAAAATTTTAAAATTAATTATTATAATTTATGTTATAAAATAAATTATATTTTTCTGTTATTTAAATCATCTCATTATAATTATATTTTACATAAAGTACAAATATATAGAATCGTAAGAATAAAAATAATCCATCATAAAAACAACGTTATTTTAGAAGTAGGAAATAAGTAAGTATAATGACTAAATTCCTCTTTAATCAACTGCACTTTATAAAAGTGATTCAAAGTTTTTGTCCTTTGTTAAAATTCTTTTCAGTAGACAAAATCATCTTTTTATTGTTTAAATTCTTTATATTTAAAATTTTAAAATTAACTACATTTTTTATTATTAAGTCTTTCCAAGTGATTCAAAGTTTTTGCCCTTCATTAAAATTCTTTTCAGTAGACAAAATTATTTTTTTACTATTTAAATTCTTTATATTTAAAATATTAAAATCAACTACATTTTTTATTATTAAGTTTTTCCTTACTTGACTATAGCACAGATCCTAAAATTTAGAGTTTTAAAATTAATTAAAAAATTATCTCACAATTTCTTTATTTCAATTTGAAAATCGATTTTATTCCCCCTAAATGTATTTTGCCTCTTAGATGGTATTTTGTCATGCTTCTTAATAGAAAGTACTTAAAGAACTAAAGGGTATAAAATGGTAAGAATTCTCATTGATTTTCTTTTAACTGAAGAGTTTTACATATGTATTAAATTTGATTTATCTCTATTTTAGATAAATTGATGCATAGAAAAAATAAAAGGCATGTTAGGCGATTTGTTGAGTTTACATAGATGATTGGATTTTTGATAATTCTTGTTATGTTACGCGATTTATTAATTGAATTTACGTTTAATGTGTTCATAAAAACAGTATAAGAAATTACCTTTTTGTAGCGGTTTAAAGATAACACACGCACAACTAATATATTTTATATATAGGTTTATTCTTAAAAAAATATTTGATACACGTGCAACACACATACACTATTCTAGTAAATGTATAAATTAGCGTATGATCAGTAACTGACTGAGTGATATAAAGTAACTGAATGAGAGTGCATGGAGAACTAAAACTGTTGCAAACACTGGGCAAGCATTACTGTGCATGTAAACATGTATATATATATATATATATCATATATCTGAAATTATACAGAAACTGAATACTAAATTTTTATGGATGAGTAACTGATAACTAATAGCCATGGTAATGTAGAACTGACTGAGTTCTTTACTGAATACTGAGACTGAAACTATAACTATGGGAGTGTTCATCTAACCGACATACCTTGGTGTAAACTGATTTGGGATACAACTCGTGACCCCAGTTGGAAGGGTGTTAGAACCTTGCCACGGGATACTAACAATGTCATGTCAATCCTAATCTGGTACGAAGACTCATAAAATGTCTATATGATTGTGTCAACCCTAGTCTGACAGGAGGATGACTTACCCTACACTTGCTACGTAGTTCTGTAAATCAGGAATTGCTACTAAGGGTCAAACCATAGGCTGACAAGAGTGCCCCCATCCCTGGGTTCTCTCAGTGCTGAATCCTACTCCCAACTGAAATGATACTAGAACTGATAATTACTAGACTGGCTTGACTACGTCACGCTGATCATGAAGACTGAATGAATACTACTTTCTTAACCTTACTGTGACTATTTTGTAACTATTGTAATCTAAGTAAACAACTAGATTTTGGGTAATAAATACCCCCAGGACTGGATAACATCAATAATAAAGAACAACATAATTTTGAAAGCATAACAATAGCCAATTGTTCACAATCCATTCACTAAGACATGTTGTCAAACACTTGGAAGCCATGAACTTGTATATGAATGAGAACACATGCTAACATCTCATGATTTCACTATTCAATTCACATAGACATTCTATCAAACACTTGGGGAGAATAATTAATACACATGATAATAAACAACACATAAGCATCATGACTACAACTTAAACATGCAATTTTAAGGGTTTTGACTTGAGAATTACACAAATCAACATGCATGCTATCTTATGTTCATGAAACTTATACTTAAATCTTGAATTGAAACCCATAAAATAACACAAACATGAATACAATCTAATTTGAGCAAGTAAATCATGAATTACATAACTTATAGTTTTAAAAAGAGGTTCTTAAACTTCAAGGGTGGAAGGAAACCTAAGGATGAACACCTAACATACCTGAGAGATGAATTCTTAAAGTTTCTTGGTGATTTCCTTGAGGGTTGATCTTGAATTTGGATGCTAGGGTTTTCTATTTGAGAGAGAATGCTCTTGATTTGGGAGAAATTGAGTGAATAGTAACTTAATCAGCTTTTTGGGAGGAGGGGGTGGGGTTAATTCACGTGTTTGGATAGATTAAATTCATGTAAAATGACCAAACTATACCTAAAAGAATTTAAAATTTTTGTGACTGGAATTCCGATTTTGGCCACCACCGCGACGCGGTGCCATCGCGGTGAGCCACTGGAATTTGTCTGCTAGTGCATTCCACGGGAAAGTGCGAAAATACACTTTGGCGTGATGCGGTGGAATCATGGTGCCTCAATGGAAATTAACAACTGTGTAAATGCCCATTGGCATGACACGGTCTTATCGCGTTAGACTACTGAAAACTGGACAATTACAAATTGACCCTTCACCGCGATGCGGTGCTTCTGGTGTTAAGCTACTGCTTACACTAATTGTGCCATAACTTCTCACCCGGATATCGAATCTAGGAACATTGGTATCATTAGAAAGCTAATTCAATTTTCCACAACTTGGTGGGTCTTGGTCTGGAAAATTTTGAGTAGGGCAAAAGATATGCTTGTTTTAATTTAGCTAAAGTAACATTCTTATCAAATTTCAATCGGTAAGGATTATTTCAATTCATTTAATAGCTCGGAGTTATTTGAGTCCTTAATATACCTCAAACTAACTCATAAAACTATCAATGAGCTATAAGGTACTACGCATGAACTTGAATATGGCGCTAACATGGGTTTGAATTTTTTTTGGGTATTACAATATCTCCCCCTTGAGAACATTCATCCTCGAATGAGACTGATTATGCTACTGATGAACTGAGTTTACACACTGAAAATGCACAACTGAAGCATGATTACATGACTGGACTGATTCATGAATACATGATTGTTATGAGTATAATATGCAATTGGGACTAAGCATGAAAAGAGAAAATCTAAGAAGATTGTTACCTTAAGTTGAGTTTGAGTTTGCAGAAAAGAGATGAGGGTACTTGGTACACATATATGCTTCTTCTTCCCAAGTGGATCCCTCAACAGAATGATTCCACCAAAGAACTTTGATTAGGGGAACTTCTTTGTTCCTTAGTCTGCGAATCTGGCGATCGAGGATTTGGAATGGGACCTCTTCGAAAGAGAAATCATTCTAAATATCCACACTCTCTAAGGGGACTTCAATTGCTTGGTAACCAATGCACCTCTTTAGCAAGGAGACGTGGAATACTGGGTGTACTGAAGCTAAGTCTGTAGGCAGCTCAAGCTCGTAAGCTACCTTTTCGAAACGACTCAAAATCCTGAAAGGGCCAACATACCGAGGACTAAGCTTCCCCTTCTTACCAAACCTCTTTACTCCCTTCATGGAAGAGATATTTTGATACACGAAATCTCTAATCTCAAACTCAAGATCTTTCCTTATCACATCTTCATACGATTTCTATCGGCTCTGGGATACCTTAAGCCTCTCTCTGATCAACTGCACTTTCTCTAAAGCATCAAGTACCAAGTTAGGCTCTACTACCGCGGCCTCACCTACTTTAAACTAACCAATCGGAGATCTACATCTCCTTTCATACAGAGCCTCAAATGAAGTTATGTGAATATTGGAATGATAGTTTTTATTATACGTGAACTCAATCAAAGGAAATTGGTAATCCCAACTGCCCTTAAAGTCAACTACACTCGCTCTCAACATATCCTCAAGGGTCTGAAAGGTCCTCTCTTCTTGACCATCTGTCTGAAGGTGGGTGGAAGGCTTTACTGAGATGAACTTAGGTGCCAAGACCCTTCTTAAAAGCTTTCCAAAAATGAGAGGTAAACTGAGTACCTCTATCTGACATGATAGATAGCGAAATACCATGCAACCTAACCAACTCTCTGAGATATAGCTTGGCATAGTCCTCAGCAGAATAAAAAGTATGAACTGGTAAGAAATAAGTTGGTTTGGTCATCTTGTCTACAATGACCCAAATTGAATCATGCTATCGATGAGTATGAGGCAAACCTGTCATGAAATCCATGTTCACTTCCTCCCACTTCCAAGTGGGAATACGGAAATTCTGCATAGACCCACTAGGCTTCTGATGCTCAATCTTAACCTACTGACAAATGGAGCATTTAGCTACAAACTCTATGATATCCCTCTTCGTCCCACTCTACCAATAGATTTCTAATAGATCGTGGTACATATTAGTGGCCCCTGGATGAATAGAGTAATGCCTACCATGCGTTTCTGCAAGAATTCTCTATCTCAAATCATCAACACATGACACATACAATCTACCCTGGAAACACAACACACTAGAGGTTTTCTCCCAAAGGGGAGATGGTGTGTTGTGTTTCCAGGGTAGATTGTATGTGTCATATGTTGATGAGTTGAGACAGAGACACATACAATCTACTTTCTGATCTCTATCCTCCTAGACTAGGATCTCTATCCTTCTTTTCTTTTACTTCAACAATCAAAGAAGATTCTAAACTATTCTGAACCTAAACATTACCCTCCATTGAGTTAACTAAATGGACACCTAACCTGGCCAACTGATGAACTTCCTGAACTAACTTATTCTTACCATTCTCAACGTAAAAAACACTACCCATAGATAATCTACTTAGGGCATCTGCCACTACATTGTATTTTCGCGGATGATACAGAACACTCATATCATAATCATTCAAAAATTCTAACCACATTCTCTAATGTAGATTCAAATCCTTCTATGAAAACACGTACTACAAGCTCTTATGATCTGTGAACACATCTACAATCACCCCATACAAATAGTGCCTCCAAATCTTTATGGCAAATACCACATCTGCCAACTCAAGATCGTGGGTAGGGTAATTCTTTCATGGGGCTTATGCTGTCTAGAGGCATAGGCCACAACCTTACCCTTCCACATCAAAACATAACCCAAACCAACTCTGGAAGTATCACAATACACAATAAACCCATCTGAACCATCCAACAATGTCAGAACTGAAGTTGCGGTGAGTCAAGTCTTCAACTTCTGAAAAAGCCTCTCACAAGAATTTGACCACTAAAACTTAACCTTCTTATGAGTCAATCTATACATGGGATATGCAATATATGAAAACCCTTCAACAAATCATCGGTAATATCTATCCAAACCCAAGAAACTCCTGATATCTGATAGAGAAATAGGTCTGGGATAGTTTCTCACTGTTTATATCTTTTGAGGATCGACTCTAATGCCATCACTTGAAATAATATGGCCAATGAAAGCTACTAATCTTAGAAAAAATTCACACTTACTGAACTTAGCAAACAACTTATGGGCTCTAAGAGTCTGCAATACTATCTTGAGGTGGTATGCATGACCGTTTATGTTACGGGAGTAGACAAAGATGTCATCAATGAAGACTATGATGAACATGTCTAAGTACTACTTGAACAGTCGGTTCATCAAGTCTATAAAGGCTGTTGGAGCATTCGTGAGACCAAAGGACATGATTAGAAACTTGAAGTGACCATACCAAGTTTTGAAAGTTGTTTTCAGAATGTTACATTCTCTGACTCTAAGCTGGTGATAACCAGATCTGAGGTCTATCTTAGAGAAATAACTGGCACCCTGAAGTTGGTCAAACAAGTCATTGATTCTGGGAAGTGGATATTTGTTCTTGACTGTGACTTTGTTCAACTGATGGTAGTCAATACACATTCTAAGAGAACCGTCTTTCTTACGCACAAATATAACTAATGCGCCCCACGGGGAAATGCTGGGCCTGCTAAATCCCTTATCTAGGGGATCTTTCAACTGTTCTTTTAAATTTTTAAGTTCAGTTGGAGCCATTCTGTATGGAGAAATAGAAATGGGATGAGTGTCAGGAAGAAGGTCTATTCTAAAGTTGATTTCCCTTTTGGGAGGAACTCTTCGAGAAACACATCTAGAAATTCATTTACGACTAGAGCTGACTCAATATTAGGAGTCTTGGAAATAGAGAGACTCCCATAAGATGATAAATACACCTCTTGGATATCATTTTTCTTGCTCTATGGTACGAAATAAATCGACCCCTAAGCATTGTAGTACTACCCCTTAATTCAATGACTGGTTTATTTGGAAACTGAAAATGAACAACTTTATTTCTACAATCAACAGAAGCATAGCATGAATGGAACCAATTTATGTCAAGAATGACATCAAAATCAGTCCTCTAACTCTAATAAGTCTACTGAAGTAACTTTCTAAGACACCATAATCGGACAGCTCCTATATACCCACTGGGCTATGATAGACTTACCCATTAGGGTAGAGACTGAGAAAGGCTCTGTTAGGATTTTGGGACTAACTCCAAAGTTGACATCTATATAAGGAGTTATAAAAGACAGAGAAACTCCAGGATCTAGCAAAGCATAAACATGTAAATGGTAAACTTGTAACATACTAGTGACCATATCAGGAGAACTTTCCTGATCCTATCGGGACTGGAGTATATAGAGCCTGTTTGGGTGTTGCCCACTGGTGGCACTGGAAGCGACACCCTGCTGACACGAGCGATCAGATTGAGCTGGGGGGCGATTATGCTGACTCTACAAACCCACCTGAGTACATTCTCCAATTTTATGACCTGGCTTACCACACCCAAAATTCACATCATTGCCAGCCTTGCAGACACCCTAATGGTTTCTACCACACTTTTGACAAAGAGCATTTGTTCGAGCACTGCTAACACTACCTTGAGATTTATGGCCTGGCGTCCTATCCTTATTACCATTTCTGAATTTGGGTACTGGAGCACTAGCTTAGGATGGAGTTAGGACTGAAGATTTTTGGAAAAACTAAGAACGGTTACCACCTTCTGATCTTAGCTGAGTGAAATTAAAGCTTCTCGTTCTATCCCTCTTTCTCTCCCTCTCTTTTTCCTTAGTCTTTTATTCCTTAATTTATTGAGCATGGACAATAAGCCTAGATATGTATATCTCCTTGATTAACATCACAGTCCTGCAGTCTTTGACCAGACTGTCAGATACCCCATACACGAACTTGCTCATCTTAGACCTCATATCTGCCACCACATGAGGAGCATACCTAGCTAACTGAATACACTTGAGGAAATACTCCCTCACGCTCATGTTGACTTCTTTCAAGTTGATAAACTCTAACACTTTGGAATCTCTCAACTCCAATGAAAAGAACCTATCTAAGAAGGTATTAGCAAACTTTTCCCACTCTATAGGCCCTGCATCTGCGCCTTTATCTACCTTCCACTACTTAAACCATATATGGGCTATATCCTACAACTGGTAGGCAGCCAACTCAGTATTCTCACTAGAAGTTACCCCCATAATATCTGTCACCTTTTACACCATGTCAAGGAATTCCTGTGGGTCTTCTTCAGACTTAGACCCTGAAAATGAAGAAGGGTTCATTCGGGTGAAGTCCTGAATCCTAGTTGTGTCAGTATCTGAGCATTCTGAGCTGCAAAAGAGTGAGATAGAGTAGTGAATATAGCTCTGAACTCTGCATGAGAAACATGCTCATTTAGGGGATCTTCTTGAATGGGCTGAGTGCTGGCTGGTTCCCAGTTTTTCTTTCGTTAGTCTTTCTGGGTGGCATATTCTGTAAATGAAAGGAAAGTTAGATTAGATAGAGTGTTTAATCTTAAGCTCATGCTCTTTTGCATGATATGAACACTAAAGAAGGGAAATTTTACTAAAACGCCTCATAGCTCCTTGTCCATAAGTGTGGCGTGCTTCACACCCATGCACAAAACTCTACTTGATGCGACTTTCAAACTTCCTAGGACACTTTTGGAACCTTAGGCTCTGATACCAAGTTTGTAATGCATCGAGACTACACCCTGGGCATCACACAGTGCTAACAATTCCGAAGAACCACAAGCTAACCCATAACTGGTACCTGCTGTGAGCACTGAATATAAAACTGGAATATATGTGTGGAAGTAACAGAAAATGCCATAAGGTTCTCAAAATACTAAAATAATAATTGAGTATAACTGATACTAACATCTAAAAACTAAATTACTGACTATGCTAGTCTAAAAGCCTCTAACTGTCTGAATGTGGAGTTGATGGGACAAGTCCCCAACTAACTCCATCTGAGTAAATACTGAATCTATTGAAATACTGAAATGATAACTCTATCCTTGAAATATGAAGACTCACCACTGAATTTGTTGTTAATATCCTGGGTTGCTAAGTATGGTCAAGAACCCGAGCATCCGCAGCTATGATATGAGACATCATAGAGAAAAAGAGAGTATGCGATCAGTACATGGACTGTACTGGTATGCTAAGTGAGGTAAGACTAATATGCATGGGCTCAAATGCATGAACAGTAACTGACTCAATAATATAAAGTAACTGAATAAGAGTACATGGAGAACTGAAACTTTTGTAAACACTGAGGAAGCATTACTGTGCATGTAAACATGTATATCTATATCGTGTATCCGATATTATACTGAAATTAAATACTAAATTCTGATGGCTGAGTAACTAATAGCCATGGTTCTGTAGAACTGATTGAGTTCTTTATTGAATACTGAGACTGAAATTGTAACTATGGGAGCGTTCATCTAGCTGATGCACCTGATGTAAATTGATTTGGGGTCCAACCTGTGACCCCAGTTGGAGGGGTGTTAATACCTTGCCATGGTGTACTAGCAATGCTGTGTCAACCTTAATCTGGTAGGAAGACTCATGAAATATATATATGATTGTGTCAACCCTAGTCTGGTAGGAGGAGGACTTACCCTACGCTGGCTACGTAGTTATGTAACTCAGGGATTGTTACTAAGGGTTAAACCCTAGGATGGCAGGAGTTCCCCCATCCCTGGGTTCTCTTAGTGCTAAATCCTACTCCCAACTGAAATGACACTGGAACTGATAATTACTGGACTGGCTTGACTGACGTTACGCTGATCGTGAAGACTGACTAAATACTATTTTCTGGACCTTACTGTGACTATTCTATAACTACTGTAATCTAAGAAAATAGCTAGATTTCGAGTATTAAATACCCCCAGAACTCGATAGCATCAATAATAAATCATAGCACAATTTTGAAAGCATAACAATAGTCAATTGTTCACAATCTACTCACTAAGACATTTTGTAAAATACTTGGAAGCCATGAACTTGTATATGAATGAGAACACATGCTAACATCTCATGATTTCACTATTCAATTCACATGGACATTCTATCAAACACTTGGGGGGCGTAATTAATACACATGATAATAAACAACACATAAGCATCATGACTACAACTTAAACATGCAATTTTAAGGGTTTTGACTTGAGAATTACACAAATCAACATGCATGCTATCTTATGTTCATGAAACTTATACTTAAATCTTGAATTGAAACCCATACAACAACACAAACATGAATAAAATCCAATTTTAGCAAGTAAATCATGAATTTCATAACTTGTAGTTTTAAAAAGGAGTTCTTGAACTTCAAGGGTGGAAGGAAACCCAAGGATGAACACCTAACATACCTGAGTGATGAATTCTTGAAGTTTCTTGGTGATTTCCTTGAGGGTTGATCTTGAATTTGGATGCTAGGGTTTTCTATTTGAGAGAGAATGCTCTTGATTTAGGAGAAATTGAGTGAATAATTACTTACTCAGCTTGGGGGGGGGGGGGGTAATTCACGTGTTTGGACTGATTAAATTCATGTAAAATGACCAAATTGTCCCTGAAAGAATTTAAAATTTTCTTGACTGGAATTCCTACTTTGGACACCACCGCGACGCAGTGCCATCACGGTGAGCCTCTGGAATTTGTTTGCTAGTGCATTCCATAGGCAAGTGCGAAAATGCACTTTGGCGCGACGCGGTGGAATCGCGGTGCCTCATTGGAAATTGAATACTGTGAAAATGCCCATTGGTTCAATGCAGTGTTATCACGATGGACTACTGGAAACTGGACAATTATGAATTGACCCTTCACCGCAATGTGGTGCTTCTGGTGTTGAGCTACTGCTTACACTAAATGTGCCATAACTTCTCACCCAGATATAGGATTTGGTAGAAATTGGTATCATTGGAAAGCTAATTCAATTTTCCACAACTTGGTGGATCTTGGGCTGGAAAATTCTGAGTAGAGCAAACGATATGCTCATTTGAAGTTTGCTAAAGCAACATTCTTATCAAAATTTCAATCGATAAGGATTATTTCGATTAGTATAATACCTTGGAGTTATTTGAGGCCTTAATATACCTCAAACTAACTCATAAAACTATCAAAGAGCTATAGGGTGCTAGGTATGAAATTGAAACATGGCTCCAACATGGGTTTGAATTTTTTCAGGTATTACAAGTTTGGATACAAAACAATTCCTGGAAGAATTTATGGTCAAAAGCACAGGGACTAAAATATCACCTTTTTTGCGAGTTTCATGTTAAAATTTATAGAGAAACACACCACAGATTCACATTAACCAAGAACACCTATATAAGTAACTGAATATGTGAGAGGAAAGGTGCGTACCTTTGTCCTCCATTGCAATATGTAATCGAAGACAAACTAGGATGACTCTTCCTCTCCTTTGCTTATGACGGTTGGCAGCTTATGGGAATACATCTTATGTTAAAGACAGTAGAGGGGACCTAGCCTTATATTTATAGGCTTAAACGACTTAACCTAGTGTACCCCCATTATAGGCTCATAGGTCTACGACAGTCCTATACTATTGTCAAACCACACCAATAACATGAAATGGATAAAGGCCCATATGGAATCCGCATGAATGCATGGCCTGTGTCTTGTCCACCAACTAATAACATCAAACCATTTTACAATAACGTAACAAAAATTTAATGTTAAGTCCACATAAAATAAATAATTATAACATTCTGCCACTTGGACAATGTTAACTTTTAAATAAAAGGTTTTGAAAAAATTATTTTTTATGAAAATAACTCTCGGGCTGAATAGACAGTGCCCATAAATATTTAGAAATGGAACGCCATATCCAATATTGTTCAGTCAAGAAAGATCATTAATGTTGAACTGGAATAGTACTTACATCAACCAATGACACAAGACTAGTCCACTCTTACAAATATTGAAGTTTTGTAGACATAAACCAAATGATGTGGTAGTGTAGCAAGAAATAGAAAACATGGACTCCAAATCGAGGCTATTTTATTGTTAGTCCTTCAAACGATTATTCATATCAATATGTACGCTTAAAATCAACATACGTACCATAGAAAAATTATCATCGCAATTTTCTGTTACACCATATGTGAGCACTAAAACAACATGTGATCCACTAGAAAATCTTGATTTTCAAGGTTTAACATGTGCAACATATTACATGATGCAACAACCAGAAAAATCCACAAGGTAGAATAATATAACATATATGTCTAAAAAAAATCCAATAAAACAACAATATGATCTTATCAATATGAGACATAGTCAACACGTAAGGCAAAAAACCTTAATATAATAAAACAATATTAAAGTGAGAATGATGAACTTACATCCAATGATCTTGAGATAAATGAAGTGATTAATATTGTTCTCCACAAATCCCATAGAAGTGATAATTTCCTCAAACTTCAAGTACCATTGTCGAGTACCTTGCTTTAAGTCATAGATAGATTTCTTCAACCTACACAAAAGATGCTCATGTATTTACCGACAAAACCTTGGAGTTGTTGCATGTAAACCTCTTCATTAAGATCACCATTAAAAAATGCCATCTTTACATCCAAATGATGTAGCTCAAGATCAAAATGGGCTACCAATGTCCTAATGATCCTAAAAGAATCCTTAGATGCAACAATCTTGTAGATATTTGGCAAAGGGTCCCATTTGTTTCCCAGTCTCAGTGTATCTACCTTAGTACGCACCCCCAAAATCTGACCTCACTATCTTAATGACCTTTTCTAGTTGTTTCTCTACTTCAATTTTAAACACTTTGAATATTTTAAGAGAATCTGATTTTTCTTTAAGAGGAAAAACATAATCATACCGAGAAAAGTCATCAATAAAGGTGATAGAATAACTTGAACCACATATTGTAGTAGAATACGGACCATTTATGTCTGTGTGAGTGATTTCTTACAAACCAGAACTACGAGTAGCATTCTTTTTTTTCTTGTTTTAGTCAACTTTTCTCTAACGCAATCAATACATGGTTGTATGTCCCCAAAATTAAGAGTAGGTAAAACATTAGACTTAACCAATCTATCAAATATATCTTTATACATATGACCTAAACGCCTAAGACACAACTGTAATACCCCGTACTTTTTCATAGCTTGAAATTTGTCCCAAGAATATTAGAAGATTTCTATTAAACATGTATCCACTTTTGTATGTGTGGAATTTTTTTAATATTTTCACTTTTATTCATGTGGGAAATTGAATTAACTTTCCAATGATACCAAATTTGTCCAAATTCGGTATCGGAGTAAAAAGTTATGGACGTTTTACTAAGAGTTATTAGAATCGCCCAGGTGTGACGGCCAGGTTGATGGACCGTCGACCTAGCAACGGACCATCGCCTTGATGTCGTAGCCAAGGAAGTGAGGAAACCTTTTGGATAAGGTGAGATGGACAGGTTAATGGTCCATCGGCCAGGCCATCTCTACTTAGGCAGTAAGCCCTTTTCTTGGTCCACGTACGATGGTCGAAACGATAGACCGTCGCCCTAGCAACGGACCATCTCCCTAGCGATGGACCATCGCACGAGCCATCACAGGTTCCGTTCAGTGATTTTAGAGCCATTTTTTAGAGTCTTTTGGTCTTTTACCACCCGTTTATATACCAAATTATACCCGACCAAACCTCAGAAATTAATTATTATTCTACAACAACAAAATTAGGGTTTTCTCTCTAACGTTAATCTCCAAGAACAAAATCTAAATCTTCTTCAAGAAATAAGAGATTCAAATTCTTCATGAAACTCAACCCAGGTATGCATAGTGTTCATTCATGGACTCCTTTCATCCATGAAGCCCAAAAATCTCTTTTCAAAGTTTAAGTTTACAGATTTTCTTTATGAATTTCATGATTGGGCTGCTCTTGTTTATGTTGATAATGAGTAATTGAATTCTATTCCATGTTGGGGGATAAATTTTATGTGGATTTGATTAGTATAGATGTAGATTCATGTAAATCTATGATTAAACCCTTGAATAATGAAATTAGAATTGAATCATGATGTTTAATTGTTGTATAATGTTGTTTACACAAACTATACCTACCATGTGTTTGATTAAATGTCTAGATGAAGAAAAATGCCTAACTAGCATGATATCATAAAATTCCCATGTATGTACAAGTTTATGCAGATCACATGTTTGATGAAATGCTTCAATAAATGTATTATGGATTATGAAGTTAGTGATGTGTTCAAGTAGGTCATGCTTTGTCAGTTTCCTTCTATCAAGTCCTGGGGGTACTTGTACCTGAAATATTAGCTGTGTGCCTAGAGCCACGTCATGTTTCCACGATTCTCTCAGTCAAGCTATGATTCTTAGACTTCAGACAGTCTTATGACTCAGGAAATCTCCATGATCTCATGAACTCAGTCAGTTATCAGATATCAGTAGTATTTCATCAGTCAACGAAAGTCAGTAATCCTGTCTATGTTCAGTTCAGTGAATCATGTTCAGTTTCTATTCAAATGAGAGTAGAAATTAGCACCGAGCAAACCTAAGGATGGGAACTCACCTGTTATATGAGGGTGTGATTCTTAGAAGAAATCCTTGCATTCCAGAACTATGTAGCCAGCATAGGTTGAGACATCATAGCCTCCTATATGAGGGTAGATGAGGTGGCTTAACCTGTTATATTAGGGTCACTCACATGTTGTCCTTACCAGTGGCACGGTATTGACACCCTTCTAATCAGGGCACAGATTGGACCCCAATCCAGCTATAATACATCATTTGAGGCATGTCAGTTAGATGACTACCTCCCACAGTCTCAGTATCGGTCTTAGTAAAAGAACTCAGATAGTTTTTCAAAATTCAGGACTGTCAGATATAGCCAACTCAGATACAGTATGGAACTCAGCTAGTTCCATCAGATTCAGGACTGTCAGATATAGTCACTCATGTTATCAGTTATCAGAATCCAGTCATTAGTCATGTTAGTCATCAGCATACTTATGTTAAGATAGAGCATCAAAATCCAAGTGGGTCCATGCAGGAGTTTAGTATTCCTACTTAAAAGTGGGAAAAAGTGAACATGGACTTCATGATGGGTTTGCCTCAAACTCGTCATCAGCATGATTCAGTCTGGGTCATTGTAGATAGAATGACCAAATCAGCCCATTTCCTTCTAGTCCATACCCCTTATTCAGCCGAGGATTATACCAAACTCTACATCAGGGAGTTGATCAGATTGCACGGTGTTCTTCTATCTATTATCTCAGACAGAGGTACCCAGTTCACCTCTCATTTCTAGAAACCATTCCAAAGGGGTCTTGGTACCCAAGTTTATCTTAGTGCAGCCTTCTATCCTCAGACAGATAGTCAAGCAGAAAGGACCATTCAGACTCTAGAAGATATGCTAAGGGTGTGTGCAATTGATTTCAAGGGTAGTTGGGATGACTACTTGCCTTTGATTGAGTTTGCATACAACAACAGTTATCATTCCAGTATTCACATGGCTCTATTCAAAGCTCTCTACAGTAGGAGATATGGATCTCCAATTGGTTGGTTTAAAGTTAGTGAGGCCTCAGTTATAGGGCTTGACTTGGTATTCGACACCTTAGAGAAAGTCCAATTGATCAGAGAAAGACTTCGGGTTATTCAGAGCTAACAGAAGTCTTATACAGATGTTCATAGAAAAGATCTCGAGTTCGAGATTGGTTACTATACATATCTAAAGATTTCTCCCATGAAGGGAGTGAAGCGGTTCGGCAAGAAGGTAAAGCTCAGTCCCCGATATGTCGGTCCCTTCAAGATTCTCAGTCGCTTTGGCAAGGTAGCATATGAGCTCGAATTTCCTTCAGATCTAGCCTCAGTTCATCCAGTCTTCCATGTTTCTTTTATCAAGAAGTACATAGGTGACCCAACAGTTTTAGTCCCTATTCAGAGCATAGATGTTCAGAATATCCTCTCTTATGAAGAGGTTCTAGTCGAAATCCTAGACTATCGGACTCGTAGACTGAGGAACAAAGAAGTCCCTCTAGTCAAAGTTCTTTGGAAAAATTAGTCCATCAAGGGATCTACTTGGAAAGAAGAAGCAGATATGAGTTCTAAGTATCCTCACCTCTTCTCCGCCAACTCAGATCAAGCTCAAGGTAATAGTTCTCCTTAAGCTTACTCATTTTCATGTTTAGTGTTCATCACCAACTTGGTATCAAGTACCATTGCATATTCATTCATGCATTTATGTATCAGTTTAGTTATATAATTATGCATCACACATGCATTCTCATTGTGATAAAACTTAGATCCTCAGAACACTCAGTCATGCATTCATGAATCAGTTACACATGCATCAGATATGCATGTTCAGTAAGTTATGTTTGATTATTCAATCATGTCAGTCATGAGATCATGTTTCAGTTATACATGTTCAGTATGTATGTCAGTTCATGTTCTCCCCCTCACTCAGTCTCATTCGAGGGAGAATGTTGTCAAGGGGGATATATTGTAATACCTCGTACTTTTTTCTAGCTTGAAATTTGTCCTAAGAATGTTAGAAGCTTTCTTTGAAAGATGAATCCACTTTTGTATATGTGGAATTTTTTTAATAATTTCACTTTTATTCATGTGGGAAATTGAATTATCTTTCCAACGATACCAATTTTGTCCAAATCCGATATTGGAGTAAAAAGTTATGGACGTTTTACTCAGAGCTATCAGAATCGCCAGGTGCAACGGCCAGGTTGACGGACCGTCGACCTAGCGACGGACCGTCCCCTTGACCGTCGCATCCAAGGTAGTTAGGCAACCTTCTGGATAAGGTGCGACATACAGGTTGATGGACCATCAAACTTGCAATGGACCGTCGCCCAGGACATCGCTACTTAGGTAGCAAACCCTTTTCTTGGTCCACGTACGATGGTCTAAATGACGGACCGTCGTACGAGCCATCGCAGGTTCCGTTCAGTGATTTTAAAGCCATTTTTAGGGGTTTTTGATCTTTTACCACCCGTTTATATACCCAATTATATCCGACCAAAGCTCAAAAATTCATTATTCTTCTACAACAACAAAATTAGTGTTTTTCTCTCTAACGTTAATCTCCAAGAACAAAATCCAAATATTCTTCAAGAACTAAGAGATTCAAATTCTTCAAGTTCAATAACTTCAAGAAACTCAACCCAGGTATGCATAGTGTTCATTCATGGACTCCTTTCGTCCATGAAGCCCAAGAATCTCTTTTCAAAGTTTAAGTTTATGGATTTCCTTTATGAATTTCATGATTGGGCTGCTCTTGTTCATGTTGATAATGAGTAATTGAACTCTATTCTATGTTGGGGGATAAATTTTATGTGGATTTGATTAGTATAGATGTAGATTCGTGTAAATCTGTGATTAAACCCTTGAATGATGAAATTAGAATTGAATCATGATGTTTAATTATTGTTTAATGTTGTTTACACATACTATGCCTACCATGTGTTTGATTAAATGTCTAGATGAAGGAAAATTCCCAACTATCATGATATCATGAAATCCCCATGTATGTACAAGCTTATGTAGATCACATGTTTGATGAAATGCTTCAATAAATGTATTATGGATTATGAAGTTAGTGATGTGTTCAAGTAGGTCATGCTTTGTCAGTTTCCTTCTATCAAGTCCTGGGGGTACTTGTACCTGAAATATTAGCTGTGTGCCTAGAGCCACGTCATGTTTCCACGATTCTATCAGTCAAGCTATGATTCTTAGACTTCAGACAGTCTTATGACTCAGGAAATCTCCATGATCTCATGAACTCAGTCAATTATTAGATATCAGTAGTATTCCGTCAGTCAATGGAACTCAGTAACTCAGTAGTATTCCGTCAATCAACGAAAGTCAGTAAATCATGTTCAGTGTCTATTCAGATAGGAATAGAAATTAACACCGAGCGAACCCAAGGATGGGAACTCACTTGTTATATGAGGGTGTGATTAGTAGAAGCAATCCCTGCGTTCCAGAACTTGTAGCCAGCATAGGTTGAGACATCATAGCCTTCTATATGAGGGTAGATGAGGTGGCTTAACCTGCTATAACAGGGTTCCCACCGTTCTCACTAGACTTACCTGTTATGTTAGGCTCACTCACATATTTTCCTTACCAGTGGAGCGGTCCTGACACCCTTCTAATCTAGGCACAGATTGGACCCCAATCCATCTATAATGAATCATTTAGGGAATGTCAGTTAGATGACTACCTCCCACAATCTCAGTAAAAGAACTCAGATAGTTCTTCTGAATTCAGGACTGTCAGATACAGCCAACTCAGATACAGTACGAAACTCAGCTAGTTCCATCAAATTCAGGACTGTCAGATACAATCACTCAAGTTATCAGTTATCAGAATTCAGTCATTAGTCATGTTAATCATCAGCATACTCATGTTATCACAATTTCTAATATAGTTACTATGTATGCATGCATGTATTCTCACGTTCATATTAGCCAGTTAGCCAGTATTGTTCATGCATATGAACCCCATGCATTCAGCCTACCTCACATGAATACCAGTATATTCAAAGTACTGACGCATTTGCGCTATGGTGTCTTATACCATAGGTTCAGGGACACGAGCTCCAGAGCATCAGTAGATTCCAGATATCATCAGTCAGAGTTAGCAGTGAGTCCTCATCCTTTGAGGACGTGATTATTTCTTTATTATCTCATTAATTATTTTATTAGTTGGAGTTAGTTGGGGACATGTCCCATCAAATTCTTACTCAGACAGTTCAGTCAATTAGAGGTTTTTCAGACTATTATGTTCAGACAGTTATTCCAGTTGTTTTGGGTATTTCATACCCCCTTTTAGATGTTATGTTTTACTTCAGTTATGTGAACCTTATGGCCTTTCAGTTCATATTTTTGCATTATTCAGTATATTATGCAGTATACAAGTACAGATATCAATCATGGCTTAGCTTGTGGTCCTTCGGGGTCATGAGCATCGTTTAGCATTTCGGGTACCAGATTTGGGGCGTTACAACAACATGCCCAATTTTTCATTTAAAATTGGTCGTTTAGACCCAACAATTTTAGAATTAAATGAGTTGTATTCAAAATCAGAAGTTAAGAAAATTGTAAACAAACCATCATATAGGATTCCATGACCAACAACTCGGGATTTTAAAAGAAAATTAATTTTTTTTTTTAGAAAATTAAAACTACAATCAAATTTGTCTAAAACTGGAATAGAAATCAAATTTCATCTAAAATACAGTACATAAAGAGTACTTTCAAGAACAATCTTATAGCCAGTTTCTAAGTCTAAAACTACAGTTTCTATGAACTCTACTTCAACTTGGATATTTGTGGCGATTCTAATTCTTGACTCCGTTTCCTTTGGCTTCCTTTTGTTTTTGAGCCCCCAACATGAGAAGTAGCTCCACTATCAAACCACCAAGAATTAATGGGAATATCTACAAAGTGTGACTCAAAATAAACAAGAGATAGATGATTCCCTTCTTTTGACTCCCTTTTTTTTATCCAAGAATGAAATTTGGTGCAATATCTCTGCCTGTGACCAGGTTTATTACAAAAGAAGAACAATTATTATTTTTCTTAAAACTCATGTTATTAGTCCCAGGATAATTATTCTAATTTTTACCACGCCTTTTGTTGTCCTGACCCTTCTTAAAAGTATGATTATTAGATCTTTAGAACTTCCTAGGTCCCCCGCTAGAGCTTGCTTTGGAATCATGAGAAGCTAATATGGCAACCTCACCCTTTTCTCTTTTAATTTTTCCCTATTCAACAACACATTTCGAGATGAGATTATTGATTGAACAAGATTCATCCTGAGTATTATAGGCAGTTTTCATTTGGCTAAACTCAGCAGGCAAAGAGTTAAGAGCAGAGTGAACAATGTAAGTATCAGGAAGAGTTATGTCAAGAATTTTTAGTTTGGACTGAATGTGGACCATGTTAAGTATGTAATCTCTAACACCCTCAGTAAAGTCATACCTCATCCATGCAAGCCACTTTTGAGGTGCTCAACAATCGACCCCCTAAAGGAAAGGATGCATAGCCTATTAGATCTCACCCACTTAACATAAAATTCTTTTTTAGCAGTTGTACTAGAATTAGTGAGAGCTGGAGGCTTATCCTTACGCAAAGCTTGATCTATGTCAGTCATGCCCAAAGCAAATTCAAGATCTTTTATCCATTGCTTAAAGTTAGAGTCCGACAGAACCACAACTTCAGCATTGTTATTATTTAAATAAATGGTAACTCTTCACAACATAACATGAATGAATTTATCAAAATAGCAAGGCATAAGAATAATAATCTTATCACAACGATGAGTCCCGCAACATCAATAAGTAGAACCCCTTTGGGCAGGGAAAGAAAATATTTTCAATATTAGAAACCTATCCCCTTTGGGAAGATAAATTTACTAACATCAAAATATTTTCACATAATGGGGCTTATCACAATACTAATTTAAAAACACACAATAAATCTCCTTTGGGCAGACCATTGTATGTTCTAACTTAGTGATATCTCTCGAAATGGATTAAACAAGTCTCATAAAACAAAGCAGATAGGTCACTTTGGTGTACACTATTTTCCCCAATTTACAAAACAAATTCAATCTTAGGGATTCAACATACCATTGCTTAATTTGCTCATATGACACGGTAAGTAACCACACAATTAAAAATATTATAAAATCTGATTTAGTTACAATTCAAATGAAACCAAATTCAAATAGAATAAATAAATAAATAAATAAATAACAATTCGACATCTTTTATAAATAATAGCTTAAATTTTTTAAATTTCATAAATAAATAACTTTTTATATTATTTAATCTAAGCATATAGAACTAAATAAATCAATAAATCTTTAATAACATAGCCGCCGGAATACATTCTTAAGAAGGCTTTAGTTTAGCCAACTTTACTTCAGCCAATATCAAAAAATAAATAAAATTAACACTCTGTAAATAAGAAATACAGCGGAAAAAAAAATACTTGGATAAGACACATCTTTCATAAAATCTTTCTCAAGAAAATTTTATTTAGGGCACATCATAACATGGTATTGTCATACCCAGACTTACAAGTCCTCCATTTCACACCACATCATATCTACTGCCCTTCTTATTTTCAAAGCATGTTAATGGCCACCCCAAAATATTTAAACATCACATGAGGGAGTTCTTGTTTCGAAACACATGAAAACTTATGCAAACTACTCTCCCTTTTCAATACTTTATCATACAGTGGTCATCCCTTTCATCAATCACATGCAAATTCTTCCTTAGAAAATATGAGCATTTGTAAATCAAGAAGAAACCCCTCTCATTCATTTATAAAACAATAATAATTCATAATGATAATAAAGAATTTACTCTCAAGCTTGTAATTCATTCATTTGAACAACCCACAACACATTAAAATAATAAATTTCATAACAAGAGAGGGAATTTCATAAATCATACTTTCATATAACTATTTCAAACTCATAACATCCATACACATGAACATAATTCAAGTTTAGGAAAACCCCCCTAGTTTAAACAAGATTTCATCATAAATTGGGGTTCCCAATACATTCTCTCAAAACAATCTCAAATCTCATAATACGTGCATACATATATACTTTAAAACTTGTAAAACTTTAAAACGACTATGAAATTTAGGATAGTACCACATACTCGAAAATGATTTAAACTGGATTTTCTATTGGCCCACAATTTCTAAAAACCAAATCCAATTGATTTGGTTTCATCCACTTTCCCAAATTCAATTAATTTGGCCATCGACTGTCTCTTAATCATATGTACACCTTTTTTTTTATTTTATGGAATAAAGTAGTGTGCAACAATCAAAATGAAGTCAGTAGCCAAAAGAAAAAAGGGAAATCATTTCAAATTTAAGTTTAAGACAGAGTGCGTCACGATCATTATTTTTCAATTATTTTTCTCATGAACTGAGTGATAGGGTTCAAGCTTAGTGTGAAAAGTTGTGATACCAAGTGTTAAAATTTATAGAGAAACACACTACAGATTCACATAAACCAAGAACACCTATAAAAGTAATGGAACATGCGAGAGGAAAGGTGTGTATCTTTGTCCGCCATTGCAACACGCAACCGAAGACGAACTAGGCTGAGTCTTCCTCTCCTTTTCTTATTATGGCTGACAGCTTATGGGAATACGTCTTATGTTAAAGCCAGGAGAGGGGACCTAGCCTTATATTTATAAGCTTAAAAGTCTTAACCTAGTTCACCCCCCAATATGGGCTCACAGGTCTACTGCAGGCCTACACTATTATTAGACCACACCAATAACATGAAATAGATACAGGCCCATATGGAATCCGCACGAATACACGGTCTATGTCTTGTCCACCAACTAATAACATCATTTTACTTAATTTAACTTAACAAAAAGTTAATGTTAAGTCCACATAAAATAAATAATTCTAACAGTTCACACTCTAACTAGATCAAATGTTCACTTTTCCTAAACTATCACTAGTTGTTCTAGTTTCTTACAAAGAGCTATCATAATCTATACATAAAAATACACATAATTGAGTAGATGGTGATAATTTAGGTTGGATAATTGTTTGTTGGTTTAATCAGCCCAGTGATGTGTTTAATACATAGGCAATGATAGCTTAAATAGAAAAAGGAAATATTCAATAGTTTCAAAGTGAAATTTGAAAAAAAAAAAATAGTTCAGATGCATTTTTTGATTATTTATATATCTAATCTCTAATCTCTAATCTATCTATATCTATAATCTATAATCTATATCTATAATCTATAATCTATATCTATAATCTAAATCTATAATCTATAATATATTAAAAGTGTGAAGGGCCTTAGAAACATTGTTTGAACTTTTTACCCTTCATTAAAAGATTTCGCTTTAGACAAAATCGTCTTTTCAACTTTTTCTGATTATTTTAGTAATATAAAATATTGACTATATTATAAAACAAAACTCTTTCCTCGCAAAATAGAATTCTTTTTCCACTATCTAAAAAGACTAATCATTCCTAACTAAAAGAAGACAGCCTAAAAACCCTAAATAAAATATCCAGAAACCAAAAAAAAAAAAATCCTTCAACGTGAAACCAAAGAAAATTAAAAGAAAAAATTTTCTTCTCCTATCAAAAGTCAATAACTACCAAAGATCTAATTTTGGTAGAAGGAAGAAGTTGTTGCTTTTTGGAAAATTATAATGAATTAATATAATTGTTTTCCTTATTTGAAATAACACAATTAACGCATGTACATATTAATTTGAGCATCTAAATATGTTTTACATCAAAATTGAATTTCCTCTTATGATCTAAACTGCTTCATAACTCTTTCCTTTGAGTATTTTTATATTCAATGTCTCTCATTATGTTTCAAGATCCATGAGATTGAGAGAATGAAATCTCATTGGCGTAATGTGAGAATATGTTGCTGAATTTGGGTTAAAGTTGTACACAAAATTGGATGCTTAATCTATTAAAACTCCCGTTCCCTCTTGTCAAACAAGAATAGTTATAGTAATCCTCTGTTTGCACTGTCATTTAATTTTGCTGCATAAAATATTAATGAAGTATTAAGTGCTTATCTTCTTACCTTAGTGTTAGTAGGCATAGTTATGATATTCATTGATATTAAGTGAATGTATTTTTTTCTGATAATGATATTTAATGAATGTATAAATTCACATAAATGCAAGAGAATAAATTTGTTGTGACTTTAGACTGCGTGTCACGTCTCTATAGTATAACGTGTCTTATTAGCCTTTTTGGTGTATTTTCAGAAAGCTTGCTATATTCGTTCACAAGATGTGTCCGAAGATTCAGCGTCGCCTAATTTATGTAAGTATACTTCTGTATTTTTGGTAGATTAGTGTATTATTTCCAGCACTTTGATATTCCTTTACAACAAGAGCATTGAGACATAAGAATTGATACGCAATATGTAGGGTGAAGTGGGTGATATGGAGTTTTTTTTTCGTATGTAGAGAAAAAACAAGTTTAGTTATAGAATTTTCTACCAATCTTGACACCATCTATGATTCGAGAGATAAATTTATTTGTGATTTGAGGTAAGTTTTCTAAAATTGTAGTAAATTCTAAATCTTTACGATCTTGATAGTATTTATGATTAAAGAGATTGTCACAACCCAAAAATGAGGGTCATGATGGCACTTGTCGTGGCATACCTTGACACATAAGCCTATCACCCAAACTGATACGAATAGAGAAAAAGACAGAAATACCCCAAGGTAAGGCTTCTAGAATGAAGCTGAACCATATAAATAATCATAACAATGCGGAAAGAACTTATCCAAAATACCAATCATGCCCAAAACTAGGTGTCAATAGTGTAAGAACTACTAATACAATCCAAGAGTCAAATACATCGGAAAAATAACCACAGAGGAATAATAATTGTCTCCAAATACTAATAAAGACATAACTAGTATAGAAAGATAGAGGTGAACTTCGGATGCATGAATGTTCAACCGCTACCTTGGAAGCTCCAACAATCGCCCGAATCAAGTAAGTTGAGGCGCACTCGAGCTAGGACCTGCACCGAAAGGGCGCAGTAGGCATGAGTACAGTCCACTAGTACTCAGTAGGTATCATAGGCCGACCAAGAAAAGTGGTAAATAAAGCATACAAAATATATACTAAGGGCACGTCACTTGCAATCAGAAAGTGTCCCACAACAGTAGCCCACACCGTTTGCACTAACAGTTCTAGTATATCTCACATATATTACAAAAATACACCAAGATACGAAACACAAGTATACATTATGTCACATATAATAGAACAAGAGAGAACATGTAGATACAAGATCATCAAATAAAAGTAAAGGAAAGTAAGACAAACACATAGATGACAAGTCAATAAGGAAATACAACACAACAAAAACACAATAAAGTAAGTGCAATGTATATGATAATGATGATGATGATGATGCACAAGGTTGTCGCACAACCTCCGAGATCGTCGCACAATCCCAGTATGCACATACGAAGCTAAAGCTTCCCGACGTAGGACCCATGGGGGTTCGTCAACCCATATACAATCCACATTTTTCATATCTCCTTTCCGGCATATCCCTCGAAAAGGGTTTTATAAGGTGTTATAATATTTTTTTAAAAAGGTGTTGCCAGTGTTTCTCAGATGTTTCCACGGTGGTACCAATGTTTCATGAATGAGTATGATATGAAGATGTAATGCTCACAACCCATCACAATAAGTATTTCCACAACCAACTACAATGATACATTTCCACAACCACATGAGCCAATATCCACTCGTTATTTTTATTTCATCCATGAATTTCCACATGTCTTATATGCCAATAAAGTATGAATATAATCACAATACACTAATGGTACCACATTAAACAATACAATACAATTGATCTCATGTATTCAAGGCTATCAATATCACATAGGACCCCACACGGTCAAACATATCACATAATATTTCAATTTTGGCAATTACATCACATATAGGCCCCCACACGGGCACAACACGTAGATAGCCATTTTTCATGATTATTTCTCACCCTTAACATGAATTTTGCACCATCATTTACTACCCAGTCCAGTCTGAAAAGTTAAGCCATAACCTACCTCAAAAGCCGAAGCCGGTCCGCTACATTGAACCCGCAACCTTACCTTTTATGAATAATTCCGAACTTCACTAGAAACATCAAATAAGAAATCTACGCGTCAAAACAAAACCAACGACACTCATATTGACTACTTTTGGTTCGGGGTCAAAACGGACCCCCAAAATGAGTTTTCAAAAAAGAAGGGCAAAATCGGAACTTTACTTCAAAAACATGTTCCCCATATTTTTAGGAATCTACAGCTGAAAATCCAAGTTAAATCGAGTAAAAAATGAGGTTCAAATTGAAGAAAAATCATTTTTGAGCTTTACCGGGTAAAATATTTAAAATCAGGGTTAAAATCCAGAATTAGAGTTGTTTTGAACGTTAAATTGATGAAAAACTAGTAATTATAAGATAAAAGTATTATTCAAGTGAAAATGAGTGAAATTTGGGTTTAAAATCATGCCCTAAGATTTTTGGGGTTTTGAGAAATTAATGAAGAAATTACTAAGAAAAGGGTGAATTCTTACCTTAAATCCGTAATATAATCAAGAAATGGGTGTTAATCTAGCTTCCCAAGCTCCCACAAACTTCACTTTTAAGCTCTGAAAAAATTTAGGGTTTAACTCTCAAGAGACAAGATGAAAAATGAGCAAAATGGGCCAAAAAGGGTGAAAAATCTGCTATGTATTGCAGATTTTTCTGCAATAACTGGTGCCGTCTTTTTTCCTACGTCGAAATGGACTTTGACGGGGTGCCCGGGATTCGTTCGGAGTTCGATTTATGCAAACGAACTATGCAACCACACTAAATTCGACATTCCGAACGCGATGCAGCTACCAGATTTTCCATAAAAATTGTTTTCACAAAATTGACCCCCGAAATCACAATTTTTTCAAATCGAGGATCGAAATGAGATTTAAAAGCCGTAAAATTATACCAAACATTTTAACACACTAAAATTGACATTCCGGATCTGTTGGCGAAGTCGGATTTTCTATACGAGGTCGTTTCGACCAAAAGTGGGTCCCACACCCAACTTTTTAATTTTTCAGCTTTTCAATCAATAGGTCGAAATGAGCTCGGGTGCACCAGGACATGAACCCAAGGTCTACCTAGCCTAAAATTGATATTTCGGAGCTGCTGGCACAGTCCGTTCGGTCATCCATCGCACGGATCAAAAGATATCCACATAAGTCCAAAATAAGACTCTTAAAACCATCAAAAACCACAATATTGCATAAATGATATTAAAATGCATCAAAAATCATGCCAATCACTCCCACACCCCAGAAATACCTTAATGCAACTACGGGGAGGGGTAAAATAGTCAAATCACACAAAATCATAAATTTTACATATTTCATTAAATTTTCAGGTCGTTACATCATCCGCCACTAAAAATCTAGTTCGTCCTCGAACTAAGGCAAAGAAATACCTGAGTCAATGAAAAGCTGGGGAATGAAACTACGCATATCAGACTCAACCTCCCAAGTAGCCTCGTCTATAGGTCAATTTCGTCACTGGACCTTAACCACAGGGATCACTCTAGAGTGCAATCACCTAACATCCCTAGCCAAAATGAAAACTGGCTTCTCAACAAAGGACAACCACTGATCTAGATGAACTGACTCCTAACGAATAATATGAGACTCATTAGGAATTTAGCGACGAAGCATAGAAACATGAAAAACTTGGATGAACAGCTGATAGATCGGGGAGCAAAGACAACTCATAAGCCACATCAACAACAGTCCGAAGAATCTCAAATGGACCAATATACCTGGGGCTAAGCTTGCCCCTCTTCCCAAACCTTATCACATCCTTCATGGATGAAACTCGAATGAAAACACGATCACCAACATAAAATCTCAAGGCATGAAGTCTACGATCAACATAATACTTCTGCCTACTCTAAGCCGCTCTAAGTCTATCCTGAATGACTCGAACTCTATCCAACTACTCACAAAGAAAGTCCGTACCTCGAGGTCTCACCTCTGAAACGTCGAACCAACCTAATGGAGAGCGACAGCGCCAACCATACAACGCCTCAAAAGGAGCCATATCAACACTGGAATGGTAACTATTACTATATGCTAACTCTGCTAAAACCAAATGCCACTCCCACTGGCCACCAAAATCCATCGCGCATGCGTGAAGTATATCCTCCCAAACCCTAGATAGTCCTCTCTGACTGGCCATCAGTCTGGGGTGAAACACTGTGCTAAGATCAACCCATGTACCCAACTCATCCTGAAAAGTCTTCCAACAGTGAAATGTTAACACAAAACCTCGATGTAAAATAATGGACACCGGCGCACCATGAAGACGCATAATCTAACGAATGACAATAGGGGCTAACCTCTCAGCACTGAATGAGACCCGAACCAAAATAAAATAAGTTGACTTGGTCAATCGATCCACGATGACCCAAGCACTACCAAAACCATGAAATGTACGAGGCAAACCAGTCACAAAGTCTATAGTGATGCATTCCCACTTCCACTCAGGAACGGGTAACCTCTGGAGCAAACCACCAGGTCTCAAATATTTGGCCTTCACCTGCTGACAACATAGGCAACGAGACACAAAATCCGCTATATCTCACCTCATACCACCCCACTAGTATTGCTGCTACAAATCACGATACATCTTAGTCACACATTAATAGATAGAATATCTGAAACAATGGGCCTCCCCCAATATCAACCTAATCCGATCACCACTCTCGGCAGACAACTCATCCCCCAATCCTCAAAACTCCATCCGAATTAAGTGAGGCTTCCTTAGCCTTCCCACTTTATACCTTATCTCGAATTAACCTCAATCCAACATCGTCAAACTGATGACCTCGAATCTACTCTATCAAAGATGATCTAGCCTCCATAAATGTCGAAACACGCCCTGGTGTCGAAGTATCAAGCCTAACCATCTGGTTAGCCAAATACTGAACCTCTAAGGCCAATGGCCTCTCCTGAATCAAAAGATGCACCAAGCTACCCATGCTAGTCGACTTTCGGCTCAAGTCATCCGCTATCATATTGGCCTTGCCCTGATGGAAGAGAATAGTTAAGTCATAATCCTTAAGCAACTCAAGACAACGGCACTGCCTCTTAAGAAGATATCGCTGATAAAGAAGTACCGAAGGCTACGATGATCTGAGAAGATCTCACAATGGAATCCATACAAATAGTGCCCCCAAAAATTCAAGGCAAACACAACTGCGCACAACTCTAAATCATGGGTAAGATAAATCCTCTCATAAGGCTTCAATCTTGACGAGACGCGTACATGATTACCTTACCCTCCTGCATCAACACAACACTTAACCCAACATCTGAAGCATCACAAAAGACAATAACACCAATGCTCTTCTTAGGCAAAGCCAAAATAGGAGCTGAAGTCAATAAGTCCTTGATCTTTTGAAAGCCCGCTTCACAAACATCGAACCACTGAAAATGAATCTTCTTCTGGGTCAACTTGGTCAATGGAGCTGCAATGGAAGAGAAACCCTCAACAAAACACTAATAATACCCGACCTAGCCAATAAAACTCAGAATCTCAGTGGCTGAAATAGGTCTAGCCCAATCACGAACCGCTGCAACCTTAGTTGGATCAACCATAATACCTTCCTTAGTCACCACATGACCGAAGAAAGAAACAGAATCCAACCAAAACTCGCATTTAGAAACTTAGCATACAACTTCTCATCCCTCAATCTATAAAACACAGTCCATAAATGCTCCTCCTTCTCAGCCTCACTCTTGATTTTGTAGGTATCTTGAAGGTGTATGGTGATTATAATATATATAGAGACAGTTGATGATTCAAATTTTAAAAGTTGATTAATTTCACGTGATAATTTTCAGTTTTGAATGATATAAAATATTGTAGCTATTCATTCTTACTCTTTTCAGGTAACGATCTTTTTCTTTGTCTTCTGTTATGATATTTAGTTTATCAAACTTTAAAACAAAGAAAAAAATTAGTATGATGAAAGGCCTAACTAAATCCGGCTTCTTGATTTTTTGGAAGATTTCTAATCAGTAGTTTGTAGGTTTCTTACCGTAAAAAAATATAACGATTCAACAAAGAGACATAGGAAGAGACAAAGAAGAGAACGAGAAAACGTTTCTCCAAAAGTATTCATAGTAAGGAGGAGCTGATAAGCCTTTCTACAAAAGTATTTATGATGGAGTAAAAATTCAACGTTCAGTAGAATCCTTGGGTTTATTTGGCAGAATATATAAAGCACTAGGTTGGACTAAATTAAACTCACTCTTTGAGATTAGATTTTTTTGATAATAATATTTTTGAAAGGTGTGATTGAGAATATTGATTATTAAATGGGAATAATTTCTCTTTTGGTTAATTTTTTTCATCTCATACGTCATTTTTTTTCATAGTATGGAATGTCATCAAAGTTCATCTGCAACTCTCTAAAGATTTACTTCCTTCGTCTCAAAACAAGTATAATATTAGCAAAAATCACATCCATTAAGGCATTATTATATAAGATATGTAGTTTATTAACTATTTCTATTCAATAAATGTTTCTTGAAAATTGACTACTATTAAAGAGTGGAGTTTACGAGAATAATTGAAAAAACATACTATAAATTTTTGTTTTGAATTCCTAAGATAACACTTAATTTAAACTAAATTCTTTGATAAAGTTATATTTATTTTTTATATGAAGGAAATATTTTTAAATTTCTACACGAGAAATCATGTTCATGATAACATCCTTATTTACCTTTAATAGTTGATTAGGTTAAAAGAAACTCCAATATTAGTTTTCAATTTTCCTAAGATATAAGTTATCTCTTCAAATCGATGGATTGCACGTTATCATTAATATTTTGTTTTATACAATACATAATATATTTTTTTTAAAATATAACTATTACAAAATATTTGAATATATTGTTAGAGTGATGTAATTTTATAAAGAGTGTACCACTATAACAAACGTCATTATTGTTATAGGTAGAATTTCATTATAAAAAAAATAACATATAATATGAAAAATCAATTTCGAAAAAATTCAGGTCGCTATAGTGAATACTGTTACAACCAGGGGCTGTTATAGAGAGGTGTGACTGTATTTATATCTATATCTATAATCTATAATATATTAAAAGTGTGAAGGATATTAGAAATATTGTTTGAACATTTTACCCTTCATTAAAATTTCTTACTTTAGACAAAATCGTCTTTTCGTTATTTTTTTCTAATATTTAAAAATTAATTAAATATATTTATGGTAAAACTTTTCCTTATTAGAAGTCATCAGAATTTCAATATTTTTTCCTAATTTAAAAATTAAAAATTAATTAAATATATTTATGATAAAATATTTCCTTATTAGAAGTTATCAAAATTAATGACAACTGATATTTTTTTCATTAGTTTAAGAATTCTAAATCAACTGAATTTGATTTTAATAGGAATTGATAAATGTAGAAATAAAAATAAAACTATTAAAATAAGTAAAATTTAAGAAGTATCAGATTTTTAAAAGTTTTAAGTACGTAATAAAAATGTAATCAGTGATTTTATAAAATTTGACTTTAAAAATAAGGAAAGATTGTAAATATATATATATATATATATATATATATATATATATATATATATATATATATATATATATATATATATATATATATATATAATATGCTAACACAAATATGGTTCAAGTTATTGTGTCTATCTTAGCTTGTGGCAACAAGAGAAAAAAGTACTATATGACAAACGAAAAAGTAATGATCCATTAACCACTTGAAACTTTTGGTGGTAAAACATATGTGTATGTTTATGTTTATATTATTATATTAAAGTGTGAAAGATTTTTGAAAAGTGATTTGAACTTTTACACTTTATTAAAAACTACGTTTAGGCAAAATCATTTAATTTTAAATAATCAAATGCTAAACGTGCGAGGCACGTGCGGTTAAACTAGTATATATTAAAAGTGTGAAGGGTCTTACAAATGTTGGTTGAACTTTTTGCTCTTCACTAAAAGTCTCTCTTTAGACAAAATTATTTTTTTTCTATTTTCTTTAAATTATTATTTAATTATATTTATGCTATTGAATCCTAAAATATATGGAATCAGAATTTAACAATTATAGTAAGACTTTTCCTAAAATTAGGAGACCTAAAATAGTACTTGAATTTTTTATTTTATTTTATTTTATTTTATTTTGCAAAAAGCACATGTTTTCAAATTTTAACTTGTATAAGTTTCCTTATTTTAAGGAAGGTATGTACAGGAAACCTAAAGTCTATTATAACTAAAATATTGCAGTTAAAAGATTCATTTAGGTTTAAACCTATTACATATTTCGACAGAGAAAGAAATAACAAAATTAATATATACTATTTTAAATTATTATTTAATTATTTTTATTATATTAATTTAAATCTTTGAATTTCTAAAAAAAAATTAAGAAGTTCAAAAATATATGTTAAGAGATATAAAGAAAATTATTGTAGAGTCCGAAATATTTATGAGAAGGTGATAGTTTCAACTATAAATATCATTATACGACCATCGATTTTCAATTTAGTTAAATATTAGGTATCAATGATTTTGTTTAATGTTAACAGTTGATTTTTGGTTTGGTTTGACGGAAAATCTATCTTAAATAAGATGAAAGGGTTATTCAAACGGCTTCGTATTGGATCAAGCAATGTAATGGTCTAATCACGTATCGGATATTAAATAAATTTACATAACTTCTCTACGAACTACAATATTTATGTTATCTTAGTGTTATTGTGGCTCATATTTTTATGCAACAACGATTTATGATATTTCAATACTCTGATTAAAACTTAATGAGTTTATTCTTAACTCTATTAACTTTACATAATTTACATCTCATTGATCAATCTATTTTTTGTGCCATTGTTGCAGATATTGAACTTTTTAAAGGTAATTAATTTATTCATATATAAAAGCGTGTTTTTAAAGTTGTCCACATAATTCAGTTAAACACCTCAATGGAGCCTTTTTCCTATTAGACACTTAAGCTATTCAAAAGTGACATATCAAAAAACACTATTTTTAAGGGCATAACAGGTTTGAGAAAATTATACTCATAAAATCTCCTCTTACCTGTATATGATTCTTTGGCAAATTACTATATTTTTTAAAAAAAATTAAATATTAACTAATGTATGTGGAGTTTTAAATGGTAAAATTAGTATCTTTTATTATAATATAATAATTAGAAACAAACGTGCAATGTACGTTTTCATAGACCAGTTATTATAAAAACATGAATAATAATATTGCATGATCAAAATATTCACTAAAAGTTGATTGACTTATTTTCCCTTTTAAGTTATAATTTCCTCCATTTGAAAACTCACTAATTGGTATAATGTAATGCCCCAAAATCTCATCCCGAAGCGTCACATGGTGCTTAAGGCTACAAGTAGCCCCAAACTAACCCTTTAAGCCTATTACTACATATAATAACTTATTTCGAGATGAAATAAACAAAACACTGGTATTGTCATATCAAATGATAGGAAATACGAAGAAAATACTCGGTCCAACCGACCACAATACTGGAAATCTCAACATACTAACAATCTGATAACTAGTCTGACAAAGCCTCTACTACTCCATGACTAGAGAGTCATTAGGATAGGCTCCCAACTGACTCAAATTGAACTGAAAGCAATAATATATCTACTAAAATACTGAAATGTTTGAAGATAGATCCTCGAACCATGAGGACTCACCACTGTGGAGATGTATACAAAGATACTCGAAAATCACTGACGAGGCTGGGACAGAGCACCTGAACCTACATTATACGACAATGTAGCACATAGACGTTTATGTGGATCAGCAATTGGGAATGTACTGAGTATATGAGGGTGTATGCATTTAAATAAACATTATCATTACTCTTTATAAAATCATGAATGCATATATGAACGACTCACATGGCTTGAATAAATCTAAAATATAATTCTCACGAATCGTGAATAGTGAAACATGAAATACAAATCTCGTGAGTCATTATACTTAACTTTAAAATCTCTACTCTCCTCTTATTCTTAATACTTGATGGCTAAAGGAACTTTAAAGAATACTTTCAAGATCCTACTTTTATCTCATGGAGAGTAAAACATCTTTAAAACTCAAGGACTCAGAACATTTAGGAGCTTTCAACACTTGGGAACTCTAGAACTCTTTTAGACTTGGGACACTTAGAACTCGGTATTATATAACTTTGGACACTGGGGAGTTTCTTCTAATCGACATAAACCATGTGAGCTACATGGAGTCCAACGTATTGTCCTCCTAAGGAAGAAACCTAACATTGGGGAGAGGCGTCATTGATGATAGGCGAATTTACGCGCCTATATCAATATATTTTGCCCATATTTTAGTCTAGTTTTGAGAACAAATTATATATTTCATGCACTTTTAGTCCTTTTTCCTGTAAATGAGCTAACGAACATGATTAGTAAAGTTTCAGGTATAAATGATGCATAATTCAGCATTTTATGGCTTACTTGACGCTAAAGAAAGCTCACGAAGGAAGGGAAGGGAGTTTACACGCCTAAGGACCAAAACTGCTGCATGGAAAATCTGTCCCGGGCTAAAACAGCATTTCTGAAGACTTTGGGGGACCAAAACTGCTGCATGGAAAATCTGTCCCGGGCTAAAACAGCAATTCTGAAGACTTTGGGGACTTACAGACACAAAGCTGGATTTTGACAATGATACATTAACCTAGTACAATTAGGTTATGTATTTCATTATTTTATGTGGATTATGATAATGTTACCTTAACCTAGTACATTTGGGTTAAGGATTTCATTAGTCTAGTAGGATTTGGTTATTTATTTCATTAGCTTAGTAGGATTAGGATATGGGTATTATAAATACCCTATCATGCTAGAGATTTTAAACAAGGAGGGAGGAAGGAGGGAGAACACAATACTTCCTTCCATCCCTCACATCTTCTACTTCTCTCTTATTCTATCTTACAATTCAATTCTATTCTTCTTCTTCTACTCTTCTATTCTTAAATTCCACAACAAGAGAATCGTTACTTTGCCTAGGAATTCACGCCTCACGCCTACCACCTAAGCTACACGAAATTACTCAATCTTGTGGTATAACAACAATGTCAATCGTGATCTCCTTCGCATTCATGGGTAACTAAACTTCTCTGTTGGGGTTATGGAAGCCGAATGAGTTACTATCTATTGCTGTGAGTTTGTGAGTTCGAGACACGTATATTGCTTATATTATTATTCTCTTCATCTTAATCTACATTCTTTGCGGTTGCAAATGCAAGAATACGCCAGTCTAACATTTAACTTGTTCGAGAGAAAAGTTATTTGTCTGGAAAAGAGATAATGTCAAGGTAGTAGGACACCCTTTCCTATTAAAAAGCTAGTGCCATAACTGGACTAACCTCTTGGAGAATTCGTACCGTTAGACACGCTTTAAGCTCGAGAGAGTTAAAGTGAAATAGTCCTTGTTTAGGTCGAGAGACGCTTGGATTTATCATCGACTACAATCCTCTATAAGCAATTGCATGTCAGAATTCTACACACTCATAGCCAATAGAGACGTATACCTCAGAAGGTGGTCATAACCCCAACGCCTCAATTCTCATTGTTTACAACTTACGTAACAATCTTTCTCTTTTACTTTGCTATTTTTAGCTTTTATTTAATTGTTGTGGTGACACATTACAATCCCCCCTTTTTATGAGACTTGCACCAAAAGTTTAGTAATCTTGCTTACTTGTTGGCCAAGCTATTCCCTGTGGGATCGACACCCAACCCAGGTTGGGTTCTATATTTTCTAACGACCGCTTTACACTCCTACGAGAGCTGTAGATTGAGTCATACTCTTGCCAGGGAGTATAACCTCAACTCAGTGATCACTATCTCGTCCTCGGGCCCATAAATTTCAGTCCTATGGTGGCACGTAGTTCTGGGGTATGAGACCTCAGAATCATACCCAACTCGGTGCTAAATACTACTCCCATACTCAACTCAGAACTGTTAGAAAATCCACCTCAAATAACTCAAGGGTCTATACTGAAGACCAAAATGTATTACTATTTGTTTTAATAGAACATCATTGTGGATTCCAACTCTATTAGGACAAAAAAGGTCAAATATTTTTCAATAATCTCAAAGTACTCAAATCATAGGTTCTTGTAGAATAGAAGTTCATAAAATTGCAATTCTCAAGTTGGGCTTAGTGGCCCATAGTTCAATCTCAAGTTAAGACTCGTCAAAATGCATACTAGAGATCATAAGGATTCATAAATCATATAGAAATCTGGAATTTCAGCATTATGCATTAAAATCTCAACATACTCATGTATCTCAATTTCTAAAACATGAAAATTATCATAATCTCAAGAACAAAAACAAAGGGTACAAACCCATACTTCCATTCTCATAAGAAAATATGTGAAACCATATATTCTTGTAATTTAAAACAACTTCTGGGCACAAGGACGAAAGGAGTGTCCTTGTTTAAACTACACATACCTTGAATTAGAAGCTTTGGATGATCTCTCGCCTTTAGGACTCTATTCGTACTCTTGAATGATGGTTCTTGAAGCCCTTGACTTGGAAACCTTGAATCTTGACTCAATTTAGAAAATCTATGATGGATTCTTGAGATTCTTGGAAGAGGTTTTGGATACTTAGGTTTTTTGTTGAGAGAAAACTTGAGAAAAAATTCATAGAATGCTTGTAAATGACTTTAATTGGGTGTTTGTACGGTTTAAGAGGCTTGGAAAAAGTTCAAAGTGCCCTTTTTAACGTCTTTACGAAGATGAAAAAATTGAACTGGGAACCCGATTTTATAGGCCACCGTGACGCGCCACTATCGTGGTGGCTCACTGAAAATTGACAAATGAGAATCATGGAGTCACCACGAAGCGGAGCCATCACGTTGTCCCACTGGTTGGGACCTGAAACTTTAGCACGACGCATCACAATCGCGCTAGGCCACTGGAAATTGACTATTGGGAAATTGGAGTCCTCCGCTACGCGCCACTATTGCGGAGTTCCACTTGAATTTAACAATTGTCAAATAGACCCTCTCCGCGATGCACCAATCACTAAAATGATGTTTTTTTATGACTTGGACTTAAATTATCCATAACTTCTTCCCCGGGCATCGGATTTGGGCGAATCTTATATCGACAAAAAGCTTATCAAATTTTTCATGTGATAAAAAGTCGAATTAGGGAAATTCTATATGGTTAAAATGATACTCACTTAGGAAGTCACTCCTTAACCTTCTAGAGGAGAAATTCAGCTTATTAAAAATTTGGGGTATTACAATATCTCCCCCATGGAAACATTCTTCCACGAATGTTGCTAGTTAAGCTAAGAGCATGGAGAAAATTGAGTACGTAAAGCTGGAAGAACTTGCTAAACTGACTCTATGTCTTTCTAAACTCTTGAATACTTTAGAGAATGCATGAACTTAATAAGGGTAGAGGCATAGCTAAACTTTAGATTAGAAGGGCTGAATTAAGGAAGAATATTACCTTCGGCTTGATCTGAACTCGCGGAAAAGAGGTACGGGTACTTGGCTCACATATCTGCCTCGGCTTCCTAAGTAGAGCCATCAACCGACTGGTTCCGCCATAAGACCTTGACCAAGGAAACCTCTTTTTTCCTCAGTCTACGGATCTGGTAATCTAGAATCTCAATGGGAATCTCATCAAATGAAAGACTAGTCTGAATATCAACGCTCTCTGAAGGATCTACTACCACAAAATCACCAATGTGCTTCTTAAGCATGGAGACATGAAAGATACGATGAACGGCTGACAACTCTGCGGGCAACTCAACTTCATAGGCTACTTTACCTACACGGCTCAAGACTCTATAGGGGCCAACATAACGGGGTCTAAGCTTCCCCTTTCTACCAAACCTCTTCACCCCTTTCATGGGTGAAATCTTCAGGTACACCAAATCACCCACCTCAAACTCAAGGTCTCTTCTCCTCACGTCGGCATATGACTTTTGACGACTCTGAGCTATTTTCAAACTTTCTCTAATCAACTTCACCTTCTCCATAGCCTCAAATACTGCATCAGGCCCAATCACAGCAGCCTCACCCACTTCAAACCAACCTATGAAGGATCTACATCTTCTACCATACAAAGACTCAAATAGTGTCATCTCGATGCTAGAATGGTAACTATTGTTATATGCAAACTCGATCAGTGGCAAATGCTCATCCCAACTACCTTTGAAATCAAGTGCACATGCCCTCAACATATCTTCTAGGGTCTGAATGGTCCTCTCAGCCTGACCATCTTTCTGTGGATGAAAAGAGAAACTCAAATGAACTTGGGTGCCAAGACCCCTCTGGAAAGCTCTCCAAAACTGAGAAGTGAGCTGAGTACCCCTATCTGAGATGATATACAAGGGAACTCCATGCAACCTGACCAACTCCCGAATATACAATCTAGCATAATCCTCAGCTGTATAAGATGTATGCACAAGAAGGAAATATGTTGACTTAGTCAATCTGTCTACAACAACCCAAATAGAATCATGATGATGCCGCAAAAGAGGTAAACCAGTCACAAAATCCATATTCACCCCTTCCCACTTCCAAGTGGGAATACCAAACTCTTGCATCACACCACCAGGTCTTTGGTGATCTATCTTAACCTGTTAGCATATTACACACTTTGCTACAAACCCAGCTATATCCTTTTTCATACCACTCCACCAATAGATTTCCCGCAAGTCGCGGTACATCTTGGTAGCGCCAGGATAAATAGAATAACGTGCGCCATGTGCTTCATCCATGATTCTCTACCTTAGATCACCCACACAAGGAACACACAATCTACCCTGCAATCTCAGCATACCATCTCCCCTTTGGGAGAAGACCTCTACCTTTTGGTCCTTAACTAACCCCTTCAGTCTGACCAAACTATCATCTAAGTCTTGCTTCTCTTTCACTTCTGAAACTAAAGAGGATTCGGAACTACTTTGCACCAAAGTACTTCCCTCAGCGGAATCAAACAACCTAACACCCAGTCTATCTAAACGATGCACATCATGAGCTAACTCTTTCTTATCTTCCTCTACATGAGTAACACTACCTATAGAAAACCAACTAAGGGCATCTGTCACTATATTGGCCTTGCTCGGGTGATACAACACACTCATATCATAGTTCTTTAATAACTCTAACCACCTCCTCTGCATAAGGTTCAACTCCCTCTGAGTAAATATGTACTGCAGGATTTTGTTATCAGTAAACACGTTAACATGAATACCATAAAGATAGTGTCTCCATATTTTCAAAGCAAAGACTACAACAGCTAACTCAAGATCATGGGTTGGGTAGTTCTTTTCATGTGGCTTCAACTATCTAGAGGCATAGGCTATAACCTTACCTCTTTGCATCAACACACAACCCAAACCAACTATAAAGGCATCGCAATATACCACAAAACCATCTGTACCATCAGGAAAAGTCAAGATAGGGGCTGAAGTAAATCGAGTCTTCAACTCTTGAAAAATCTTCTCACAGGAATCTGACCACTGGAACTTAACTTTTTTTTGGGTCAACTGGGTCATAGTAGATGCAATAGAAGAGAAACCTTCAACAAAATGGAGGTAGTATCCAGCTAGACCCAAGAAACTTCTAATATCAGACGGAGAGATAAGTCTAGGCTAATTTCTTATAGCTTCTGTCTTTTGGGGATCAACTCTAATGTCTTCGGCTGAAATAATATGACCCAGAAAGGCTTCTGATCTTAGCCAAAATTCACACTTGTTGAATGTGGAAAATACTTGGTGATCTCTAAGAGTTTGCAAGACAATTCTAAGATGATCTAAATAGTCGTTGTCAGTACCGGAGTACACAAGGATATCATCTATGAAAATAATGACAAATATATCAAGATATTGCTTGAACACTCGATTCATGAGGTCTATAAAGGTTGCTAGGTCATTGGTTAGACCAAAAAACATGACTAGAAACTCAAATTGACCATAACGGGTTCCGAAGGCTGTCTTTGGAATATCACATTCCCTCACTTTAAGAAGATGATAGCCGGATCTAAGGTCTATCTTGGAGAAACAACTTGCACCTTCCAACTGATCAAACAGGTCATCAATTCTCGGAAGGGGGTACTTATTCTTAACTGTGACCTTATTAAACTGACAATAGTCAATGCACATATGCAAAGAACTATCTTTCTTTCACACGAAAAGAACAGGTGCACCCCAAGGAGAGACACTGGGCCTTATGAATCCTTTATCTAAAATATCTTTGAGTTTCTCTTTCAACTCCTTAAGCTCTGCAGGTGCCATATGGTATGGTGAAATAGAAATAGGCAAAGTGTCGGAAGAAGGTCAATCCCAAATTCTATCTCTCTATTGGGAGGTACCCCTGGGAGATCTTTCGGAAAAATAACAGGAAACTCATTAACAATGTTGACTGACTGAATAGTTGGAGCCTCAGACTTAGTGTCTTTGACTCTAACTAGGTGATAAAGGTAGCCTTTGTATATTAGCTTTCTAGCTTTGAGATAAGAGATAAAATAACTCTTGGGAGATACCGAACTCCCGGACCACTCAAAAACTGGTTCATCAGGGAACTGAAACTTGACCACGCGGGTACGATAGTCTATAGATGCAAACAAGAATAAAGTCAATTCATACCCAGAATAAGGTCAAAATCCACCATGTACAACTCTATCAAATCTGCAAATATGACTCTATGAAGAACAGTAACAGGACAATCTCTATACACTTATTTAGCAACAACCGACTCCCCTACCGATGTGGAAACTAAAAAAGGCTCAGGAATCTTATCGGGACTCATTTTGAAATTCACAGCAACTAATGGGGTCATATAAGAGAAACTTGACCCGGGGCCCTTCAACGCAAAAATATCAAATAAAAAGACACGAAGCATACTAGTAACAACATCGGGAGAATCCTCCTGCTCCTGACGGGATGGTAAGTCATAGAATCTATTCTGGTGCTGACCGCCAGCAGTGCTAGATGAAGTTCCATGAGTAGGGGTGGAACGAGCTACAAGAGTTGGTGCACTAGTAGTCTGTGTCTGGGGTCGAGCATCTCTGTTCCCCTGCCTAGACTGCGGACAATATCTAAGTTTGTGGCTCAGATTTCCACAACCAAAATAACCCCTCTGGTCTGCTAAAGACTCACCAGGATGATCCCTACCATACTTAGCACATGGAGGATAGTGGGTTCTATTACATATACTGTTCTAGGTTTGGGACATAAAAGACTTGTTCCCTTGCTCCTGTCTGCCTCTAGGAGTGAGAGCACTAGATGATGATGGTGCTGTCATAGAAGAACGACCCTAGAACTGTGGGCAGTTCCCTCCATGGGACCTAGCCTGACTATACTCATGTTGCTCAGATCTAGCCCTCTTGTTACCCCTCACTCTATCTCTCTCCCTTATCTTGTCTGCCTTTATCTGTTGTGTATGTATCATCAACCTAGACAGATCCATATCCCTATTCAGCATTATAGTCCTACACTTTTTCAGTACCAAATTAGAAACACTTGTCAGGAACTTGCTCATACTAGCTCGGGTGTCAAAAATCAAATCAGGAGCGTACTTGGATAACTGGTTGAACTTCAAGCAGTAATCCTTAACAGTGATGGAGCCTTTCCTTAAATTCATAAACTCCTCTATTTTTTCCTCCTTCATCTCTAACGGAAAGAACTTATCCAAGAACGCATCTTAAAATACCTGCTAAGTAATGGGGGCATCACTTTCCCCTCTACTCTTCTTCCATGCAACCACCCAGTCATACGTTATGTCTTTCATCCTATAAGACACCAACTCAACACTTTCTTCCTCAGAAACATGCATCACCTGTGTGATATTTATCACCTCTTCAAGGTATAACTTTGGGTCCTCACCTGCCTTAGACCCATAAAACTCTAGCGGATTCGCATGAAATCATGAATCCTAGCAACAGGTAAATCACCTCCCTGCTAATTTGGAACTATGTCCTGGTTATTGGCCTGAACATTAGCGGTGACTTCTTGGGCTAACACCTGAAAGGCCGCCTGAAATTCAGCATGAGACACAGTCTCGTTCAAGGGATCGACGGGTTGGGGTTTCTCATTATCGTTTCTACGGGCGTTTGCTCTTCGGGGAGGCATTTTCTGAAATAGGAGAGCATAAATAATTAGATGAGGGGGACAACTATAGGCATGATAGAATCTGAAAGAAAGAAATAACTTTTTCCTAAAATGTCTTGTAGCCTCTTACTCATAGATGTGGCACGCTACACACCGATGATCAAGACTCTACTTAACGTGGTTTGTCAGACTCCTTGGGACTTCTTAAATGCTACGCTTTGATACCAAATTTGTAAAATCCCAAAATTTCATCCCGAAGCATCACACGATGCTTAAAGATACAAGTATCCCCAAGCTAACCCTTTGAGCCTATTACTACATATAAAACTTATTTTGAGATGAAATAAACTAAACACTGGTACTGTCATATCAAATGATAGGAAATACGAAGAAAATATTCGTTACAAATGACCACAATACTGGAAATCTCAACATACTAACAATCTGATAACTAGTCTGACAAAACCTCTGCTACTCCATGACTAGAGAGCCATTGGGACAGGCCTCCAACTGACTCAAACTGAACTGAAAATAATAATATATCTACTAAAATACTAAAATGTCTGAAGATAGGTCCTCGAACCATGAGGACTCACCATTGTGGATATGTAGACAATAGTACTCGAAAATCACTGACGAGGCTGGGACTGAGCACCTAAACCTACATTATAAGACAATGTAGCGCATAGACGTATATGTGGATACACTTGGGAATGTACTGAGTATATGAGGGTGTATGCATTTAAATAAACATTATCATTATTCTTTATAAAATCATGCATGCATATATGAATGACTCACATGGCTTGAATAAATCTGAAAAATAATTATCATGAATCGTGACTAATGAAACATGAAATACAAATCTCGTGAGTCATTATACTTAACTTTAAAATCTCCACTCTCCTCTTATTCTCAATACTTGACGGCTAAAGGAACTTTAAACAATACTTTCAAGCTTCTACTTTTTTCTCATGGAGAGTAAAACTTCTTTAAAACTCAAGGACTCAGAACTTTTAGGAACTTTCAACACTTGGGAACTCTAGAACTCTTTTAGACTTGGGACACTTAGAACTCTGGATTATATAACTTTGGACACTCGGGAGTTTCCTCTAACCGACATAAACTATGTGAGCTACATGGAGTCCAACGTCTTGTTCTCTTAAGAAAGAAACCTCACGTTAGGGAGAGGCGTCATACTCTTGCCAGGGAGTATAACCTCAACTCAGTGATCACTATCTCGGCCTCGGGCCCATAAATCTCAGTCCTACGGTGGCACGTAGTTTTGGGTATGAGTCCTTGGAATCATACCCAACTCGATGCTAAATACAACTCCCATACTCAGCTCAGAACTCTTAGGAAATCCACCTCAAATAGCTCAAGATTCTATACTAAAGACCAAAATGTATTACTATTTGTTTTAATAGAACATCATTGTAGATTCCAACTCTATTAGGACCAAAAAGGTCAAATATTTCTCAATAATCTCAAAGTACTCAAATCATAGGTGCTTGTAGCACAGAAGTTCATAAAATTGCAATTCTCAAGTAGGGCTTAGTGGCCCATAGTTCAATCTCAAGTTAAGACTCATCAAAATGCATACTAGAGATCATAAGGATTCATAAATCATATAGAAATTTGGAATTTCAGCATTATGCAATAAAATCTCAACATACTCATGTATCTCAATTTCTAAAACATGGAAATTATCATAATCTCAAGAACAACAACAAAGGGTACAAACCCATACTTCAATTTTCATACGAAAACGTGTGAAACCATATATTCTTGTAATTTAAAACAACTTCTAGGCATAAGGACGAAAGGAGTGTCCTTGTTCAAACCCCACATACCTTGAATTAGAATCTTTGTATGAACTCTCGCCTTTGAGACTCTATTCGTACTCTTGAATGAGGGTTCTTGAAGTCCTTGACTTGGGAACCTTGAATCTTGACTCAATTTAGAAAATCTACGGTGGATTCTTGAGATTCTTGGAAGAGGTTTTGGATACTTAGTATTTTTTTTGAGAGAAAACTTGAGAAAAACTTCATAGAATGCTTGTAAATGACTTTAATTTGGTGTTTGTATGGTTTAAGAGGCTTGAAAAAAGTCCAAAGTGCCCTTTTTAACTTCTGTACGAAGTTGGAAAAATTGAACTGGAAACCCAATTTTATGGGCCACCGCGACGCGCCACTATTGCGGTGGCTTATTGGAAATTGACAAATGAGAATCTGGGAGTCACCGCGATGTGGAGCCATCGCGTTGTCCCACTGGTTGGGACTTGAAACTCCAGTGCGAAGCATCACAATCGCGCTAGGCTGTTGGAAATTGACTATTGAGAAATTGGTGAGTAAGAAAACGAGTTTCTTTCTTCACATTAGAACCTACACAAAAAACAAAGGTATTTAGTTTGTGATTTAAACTTTGTTTCCTCGTGATTCGAAGATTGCCTCGGGGTGATTCTTTTCTGTTGCAAAATCAATAACTTCTGCTGCAACATATCAAGGTACACAATCTGATTTTGCTCCATTTTACTAACAATGGTATCAGAGTTGTAGTTAATTGCTCCATTTTGCATGTTAATTTTGTCGGGAGAATATTAAGATGAAATTATTAAATTGAGATATGGACTCATCTATTGAAAATAATAGCGCTTAAATTAGACGCACAATTATTTGGCCATCGATCCGGTGAATTTGTAATTTTATTTTTATTTTCTTAGATTTGTTATTTTTTTTTATCTTTCATGGATTTAACTTTGGAGAAGATGAAAGTATTTTTTAAAATGAAGAAGGTACATGTATATAATTTTTGGGAGAATACTCACAAAAATACCTAAAGTTTGACCGGATTACCAGTTGAGCATACTGAACTTTGCAGGGTCCTATTACCCCCCCAGACTTTTTTTTTGTATTTTAATATCATATATCTATCACTTGGCCCATTGCGTGTTAGTCACGCGCATTGAGCACGTGAAGGCGTCAAAAAACGTTAAAAACTTTTTTTTTGCCAAACTACCCCTAAATTTTCTAATTATTTAAAGTTTTATATTTTTTATTTTTATTTTCATTGTTTCTCTTCTCTCTTCTCTCTTCTCTCTTATTTCTTATTTCTTCTTTTTTTCCTTTCTTCAACAATGGTTGCTCCATTGTTAATTGAAATTGAATTCTTGAAATTCCATTTCAGTTTCCATTCTTGAAGATTAATGGAAGATTCCATTCAATTGAAATTCAAATTTGGCGTAATTGCAACTTCGAACTTGGAACTTAAAATTGAAATTGAACTTGAACTTGAACTTGAACTTGAAATTGAAATTCCATTCCATTGAGTTGACGTAATTAAAACTTGGAATTTGAAACTCAATGAAAGATTCCATTGAGTTGGCATAATTGAAACTTGAAATTTGAAATTCAAGTATGAAGAAACTTTCTTCATAATTGAATTTGAAAACTTTTGGAGTGATAAGAATGGACTTGAAATTTAAAATTGACTCAATGGAATCATTTGGAATTTGATTTGTAGGAGGAATTTGAGTTGCGGAATCTTTAATATGGTTGTAATGGTGAAAAAATATTGAAAATTGATAAAACGGAGAAGAACCAACGCGTGTACCACACTTTTCACCCAAAAAATTGGGTATAACATTTTTTTTCTTTTTGGGAGGGGGTGATTAATTCCACTTTAAAAGAGTCCCGGGGGGGGGGGGGAGGGGAGAGTTAATTCTACTTAAAAAAGTATAGGGGGGTAATAGGACCCCCACAAAGTTCAATATGCTCCACTGAAAATTTGGTTAAAGTTCAGGTATTTTCATGGGTATTATCCCATAATTTATTTTGGATTGTGTATTATATCTGCACTACTTTAAGGAGACGAAATGAAAAAGTTTCTTTTTGATTTTTTTTTAAAGAAAAAGAGGTTAAATATCGTGTATTTAATGTTGGAAGAGGAAGAGGTGTTCCGCACTTTGTTTAATTGCTTTGGCAAAATGTGGAATATGTGTAATGCAAATGTATGTTTCTTTTTTTTTTTCATTACTGAAAAATGTGTCATTTGATTATCTATTTCAAATCTAATACTATTATTTTTGTTTAACTAAGTTCCTTAAGTCTCTCTGACAGATTTTTTCTTCTACAATAAATTGGGACATAAGTGGTCATACTGAGTAGTTCAACCATTCTTATTGTTTCATGATTTCTATTTCAGACATAGTTGAACGGAGGACAATCTCGAATCACTCCATGTGGGAGTTCTAGATATCGAGCAAAGAGACACAGTGGAAGAGCACATCATTGATTGACATATTTTTTAGGTCGTGAAATCATACAAATGTTATCCCAAGGACATCACAAATTATGTTATGAAATGAGAGAGGTTTATGAAGAGAAAAGAAGAAGAAATTAAAAGAGTCAAGTCTTTTAAGATGTCTCCTAGTATAACAGTTGCTAATTTTATGAATTTGTTTTGAATTACAATGTGTAGAACTGGAAAACTATGTAGAAATTTTAGATTGGGAAACTTTAGCTATTTTTACAGATTCTCTCCATGATCTTTGGGATGAGAGATTAATTAAAGTTTACCATGAGATTGGACCTATCAAGCCTCTTTGGGTGTATATAAGTCGTCTCGAATATTTGTGGAATGATTTTCATCTTTGAACTGACTTGTAACTTGAAGTTGTTTATTAACTTTATTATATATATTAAGTTGTTTCTCTCTTTTTGTATAAATTTTATTTATTTAATTAAGTTTACTAAGACTTAATTGAAAGCTATCATTTTAATACACATTAAGAAATTAATTTCTAATTTTGGTCAAATATTTAGTTCGTAGATGATGATCGAATTCTTAAGTTTCCTTTCGATTCTATACTAAACATAAAATCTTTACATGAAATGATTTGCTTGAATGTATAATTTGCGTGCATAATTGATAAAATACTTGCATGATTGTCTCTTAATAACAAACATGACATAAGAAAGCATAATTACTAACTTGAACAGAGAAAAACTAAATGGTGACAGTTACGATATTTGGAGTCCTAAAATATAGTATATACTGGAAGAGACAAATGGCCTTGAAGGTATTAAATATGTATTATATCAACCAGAAGAGGATAACACTACACAACACAAAAAAGACCTTGAATCTTATAAGGCTTGGAAAAAGGTTGATTCCATTGCACGTGGAACCATTGTTAGTTCTATGGTTGATGACTCCGTTCGTGAGTCAAAGGAATTTCCCACTGCTCATGCCATCTGGGAACACTTGTGAGGAGCATATGGGGGGTACTTCTATCACCTGCCTTAGATAGCTGACTATTAAGTTTACACTTACAAGAAGCGTCATGATCCCAACATCAAACAACACCTTAGGGTGATGTCAAATATGATAGCTCAATTCAAAAGTGTTGTCATGTTCTCTCAGATGAGAAATGGGTTCAAGAAGTGATCCTGTCTCTTCCCAACCATTGAGAACATTTGAATTTTAACTTAACCCACAATAATAGCATTAAAACATTTACTGATGTTGCCTGTCATGTTGAACTTGAAGATGAGCAGCTTTATGCTGCTAAATATCAGAGCCAGGTTTCTAAATTGTCCTAGGGAGTCTGACAAGTCATGCTGCATAGAGTCTTGATCATGGATGTGAAGCGCACCAAACTTATGAGTAAGAGGTAACGGGACATATTAGAAACTATCACTTCTTTCATAATCTCTATCGTGCCTTAAGGTTATCTTTATCTACTCCAATTTGTACTTTCACGTGACAAAGAATGCCTTTTTACAGAGCTTGCACATGCAATAAATAGGGATCATCCAGCCCCATTACCTTCTGCAGACCCTTTGAATGAAAATATCTCCCATGATGAGTTTTAGACTGCATTCCAAGTGTTAACTCAGGTCGTGAATGCAAATGTTAAGGGACACCAGCCAATAATAGTCCCACTTTAGCAAAATGGTAACTTAGTTGCAGCCAGAATTAGGGACTTTATGAGGATGAACCCACTTGATTTCTTTGGGTTAACGGTGAATGATGATCCTTAGTTCTTCATCGATGAGATGAAAAAGATTATGCAAATTATGCATGTTACTGAAGAGAAAAGTATGGAATTAACTTCTTATCAACTGATTAATGTTGCTTATGATTGGATTACCATATGGAAGAGTGGTAGAGGTGAAAATATAGTTTCTGTGAATTGGGATATATTTCAAAATACATTTTTAGATAGGTTTTTTCCTCGTGGGATAAGAGAGGCTAAGGTAGAAGAATTCATGAACCTGAGGTAGGGCTCTATGTCAGTGAAGGAATATTGCCTTAAGTTTAACCAGCTAGCTAAGTTGCCCCAAAGCTATTGCCAGATTCCAAAGCTCGAATAAGTAAGTTTGTCACTGGTGTGTCTGATTTGGTAGTTAAGGAGTTTAGGACTGCCATATTGATTGGGGATATAGATATTCCTTTTTTGATGACCCATGTTCAGCAGATTGGGGTACAAAAGTTAAAAGAATGGAAGAGGAGGGGGAAATTAAATTTAATTTTATGGCCACTCATCAGCACTTGCACCATCCTCATCTAGTGCCCCTCTAGCCAAAACTAAGTAAAAGGAGTGGGGTAGAGCTCCGACCTCTAGATCCTAGGGTAGTGTGATGGGGATACCCAGTTATCCAACCGGCACAATATGTGGTAAGACCTATATAAGTGAGTGTTTACTGGGTATAGGTATTTTTTATGGTAGTGGTAAGATGGGCCACAGGGTCAAGGAATGCCAATATACCACAGGGTCAAACTCAGGTCACAAATCCAGTAGCTCAGCTAGGTCACCGAGCTTGTCCACAGGGTGCGTCATCTAGTACCAGTGGCAGTGAACGTAAAAATTAGTTTTATGCTTTACCATCTCATCAGGACCAAGAGAGTTCCCTAGATGTTATCACTGGTATGCTTCGTGCCTTTCACTTTGATGTATATGTGTTGTTATACCCGGGATCAAATCTCTTTATATGACACTACTTATTTCATTAAATTTTAGTGTAAGTCTTGAAAATCTTCCTGAGCCCTTCTCAATCTCAACTCCAGTGGGTGAGTCGGTGATTGCAAAGAAAGTCTATAGAAAGTGTCCTATTACTTTCCTCCATAAGGCCACTTTAGCAGATTTAATAGAGTTATAGATGATAGATTTTAATGTTAATCTGGGCATCGATTGGCTCCATTCGTGCTATGCATCCATTAGATGTCGCACCCGCATAGTGAAGTTTTAATTTCCTGATGAGTTAGTCTTTGAGTTGGAGGGTAGTTCAGTGCTTCCCAAAGGTCATTTCATTTCTTATCTTCAGGCTAGAAGGTTAATATCAAAGGGGTGTAACTACTATTTAGTTCAAGTTAAAGATACTAAGTTTGAAGCCCCAACTAATCAGTCAGTCTGTATAGTCAATAAATTTCCTGAGGTCTTTCTCGAAGATCTTCTTGGGGTACCTCCCGACAGAGAAATAGGGTTTGATATTGATCTTCTTCCTAATACACAGACCATCTACATTCCTCCATATCGAATGGCTCCAGCCGAGCTTAAGGAATTGAAAGAGCAGCTTAAGGATATCTTAAATAAGGGGTTCATTAGACCTAGTGTTTCCCCATGGGGCACTCTAGTATTATTCATGCACAAGAAGGATGGTACACTCAGAATATGTATAGACTACAGATAGTTAAAAAAGGTCACCATCAAGAATAAGTACCCCATTTCTAGAATTGGTGATATGTTCGATCATCTTCAGGGTGCTCGGTGATTTTCCAAAATTGATCTCAGGTTGGGGTACCATCAGTAGAAAGTCAGAGAGTGAGACATTTGAAAGATGACGCTTAGAACCAGATATTGTCATTTTGAGTTTGTAGTTATGTTGTTTGGACTAACAAATGCTCCTACAGCCTTTATGGATATGATGAATTGGGTCTTCAAGTTGTACTTGGACATGTTCGACATTGTCTTCATAGATGACATAGTGGTGTATTCATGAAGTAAGGGGGAATATGAAGATCATTTGAGGACAGTTTTGTGGACCCTCAAGGACCGTCAGCTATATTGAAGTTTGGTAAGTGTGAATTTGGTTAGAGTCTATTACATTCTTGGGGCATGTTATTTCGGGAGCTCGTATTCATGTAGATCCTCAGAAGACTAATGCAGTGAAGCACTGCCCTAGGCCCATTACTCTATCCAATATTCAGAGCTTTTTAGGTTTAGCCAGTTACTATAAAAGGTTTCTAGAGGGTTTTTCCTCAATAGTTGCACCATTAACTAAGTTGACTCAAAAGAAGGTGAAGTTTATATGGTTAGATAAATGTGAGAAGAGCTTCTAAGAGTTGAAGAACTGAATGACTTTGGCTCCAGTATTAGCCTTGCCAGAGGGATTGCAGATTCATGGTGTATTGTGATGCTTCTAGAGTTGGGTTAGGTTGTGCTCTGATGCAAAATGCGAGGGTAATAGCCTATGTATCCAGACAACTTAAGGACCACAAAAAGAATTATCCAACCCATGATTTAGAATTAGCAACTATTGTGTTTACTCTAAAGATTTAGAGGCATTACTTATATAGTGTGCATGTTGACATTTTCACTGACCATAAGAGTCTCTAGTATTTATTTATTCAAAAGGAGTTGAATCTTTATCAGAGGAGGCGGTTGGAGTTGTTGAAAGATTATAACATGAATGTGTTTTACCATCCATTAAGGTGAATCTGGTGGCAGACGCACTAAGTAGGTTGTCTATGGGTAGTGTGGCTCATGTGAAAAAGAAACAATAAGAGTTGGATAAGAACGTGCATAGATTAGCTCGTTTGGGTGTATGTATGCTTGATATGGATGATGGGGGTGTAGTGGCCTAGAATGGTTCATAATAGTCCTTAGTGGTGAAAGTGAAGTAGAAGCAGCGTAGTGATGCCATACTTAGCCAGATATTGGATACAGTTCAGCAACCAAAGGTTGATATTCTCTCCCAAGTAGGGGATGGTGTTCTTCGTTATCAAGGTCGACTTTGTGTTCCGAATGTGGATGGGTTAAGAGAAAAGATATTTGCAGAGTCTCACAGTTCAAAGTATTTGATTCCCCCTGGTACTACTAAGATGTATCTTGACTTGCAGGAAATTTATTGGTGAATGGTATTAAAAGGGACATCGTAGAGTTTGTAGCCATGTGTCCCAACTATCAGCAGATAAATATTGAGAATAAAAGTCTTGGAGGTACACTTTAGGATATTGGCATTCCTACGTGGAAGTGGTACGTTATCCACATGGATTTTTTTAACGAACTTCATCACACCAGATGTCAGCACAACTCAATTTGGGTCATCGTAGATTGAATGACCAATGCAACCTATTTCTTACCTGTTAAGACTTTATATGTAGTGGAAGACTGTGCTAAGATGTATATTTACTAATTAGTAAGACTCTATATGATTCCCTTGTCTATTATTTCATACAGAGGCACATAACTCACTTTCCAGTTTCGGTAATCATTTCAGAAAGGCCTTGGTAAAAGGTAAAGCTTAGCATGACTTTTCATCCACAGACAGATAGTCAATATAAGTGTATAGTTCAGACACTGGAAGATATGTTGAGAGTGTGCATGCTGAACTTTAACGAAAGATAGGATGATCATTTATCTTTGATTGAGTTTGCCTATAATAATAGTTATCATGCTAATATTCAAATGGCTTCGTTTGAAGCATTGTACGAGTGTAGATGTCAGTCACCTATAGGTTGGTTCAAAGTTGGTGAAGAAGCCTTGATTGGGCTGGGGTCTATTCTCGAAGTTATAGAAAATTTTTAGTTAATTCAAGAGAGGTTGAGAACCGCTCAAAGTTGCCAGAAATCATATGTAGACATGAAGAGGAAAGAACTAAAGTTTAAAGTGAGTAATTAGGTATTGAAGGTGTCACCCATGAAGAGGATAATAAGGTTTGGGAAGAAATAAAAGATTAGCCCCTGATTTATTGGTCCTTATGAAATAGTAAGGCATGTTGGAGAAGTTGCCTACAAGTTAGATCTTCCACCAGAATTAGCCCTTTTCCACCCAATATTTCATGTGTCAATTCTAAGGAAGTGCATTGGGGATCCATCCCTAGTAGTCCCCCTAAAGAGTATTGGAGTCAAGGATAACTTGTCCTATCAGGAAATCTCAGTCAAAATTCTTGAAATGTAGGTTCAAAGGCTAAGAAATAAAGATGTGGCATTAGTAAAGATTCTTTAGAGAAACCAATCTGTTGAAGGAGCCACTTGGGAAGTCAAAGCAGACATGATGGCCAAGTACCCTCATCTTTTTTCCTCCGATTCAGTCCCTACTCAAGGTAAATCATTTCTCTTCAGCAAATTTTTCATCTCTCAAACCATATAAGTATATTGATATCATATCATGCGTTCTTGAATTGTTAGGTACGTGTATTAGTTGTAAATTTATTTAATAGATCTGTATGGAAATATCAGTTTTCCCAAAATCCTCACTCTTGACAGATTCATTCAAGGATGAATGATCCCAAGAGGGAGATATTGTAATACCCCATAAGATCCTAGACAAGTTTCCAACTAGTCATCACGTGTTAAATGTTCCCCAAAGCAATTATTCCACACTAAGTACACGTTTCATGACCACTTTGACACCCTCAATATTTTGAACATTTTGTTTTGGCCTTCCCATGTTCAAAACATTTATTTTTGGCTTGAAACATGTCTAGGAAGGTTAAACGGGTCATTCGGGAGAGTTTTGGAATTTTTTATGGAGGTTCGGGGTGATTTTGGACCATGGAGGCAGTATGAATCCACATTTATGACGTGTCATGGAGGCAATCCCTCCACAATATGCAGTGTGACACGGAGCCAAGCCCTCCATGATAGGAAGCATGACAGGAGGCCGTCCTCCGCGATAAGCTACGTGTTAAGCTACAGTATAAATAGCCATGCAGTCACTTAAGACTAAAGGAATTTTCGGTCCTTTTCCTTCCCTTTTAAACACCCAGTTCACGACCTATAGCCCCAAATAAGCGTAATTTGCCTTTTTTCTCAATCAGTTATCAATATTTATCCCTCTTCCACTTTCAGGAACAACAAAGCTAGGGGTTCTTCCAAAAATTCATCTCCCAAGTACCTTAGTTCAAGTTCCCTTCAACAAGCCGAGAAATCCAGGTATGTGGGGTTTGAGCAAGGATAACCTTTCATCCTTGTGCCCCAAAACTTGATTTTAAAGTTGAATTGATGTGATTTAGACTAGGGTTCATGCCCAAATTTCCATGTTCTTGAATTTATGATATTATCATATGATTTGAAGTTTGATTTACACAAGAAATTACCTTTATTAATGTTTTGACTTACATTATTGTTATTATGACATGATTTTTATTATCTTGACTTGAAGTTTGATGAATTGATGAGAGAGTCTAATTTAAGTCTTAAACATGGTGTTTTGATATAAAGTTTCTTTGACATGGTGCATAAATTTCAAGATTTAAACATAAGTTGTTGACTACAAGAAGTTTAAGCTTATAAGTTCAATTTGCAAATATTGCAACTTGATTAAAGCTTAGTTTTGATCTTGTGATCTCAGTTAAGATTCAAAATCCATAATTTTACCCCATGGGTATGATTTAAGTAAAGAGAAACTAATTGGTTTTCAGTTTATAAATCCTTATGCTATTATAAGGTAGATTTCCCAAGTATAAGCATATACGTATATATTTTGGGAATACTAATTAGTAGTGAGAGGGGAATGTGGGTTAGAGCATCCTATTCTCCAGAAACTACGTGCCCCCGTAAGTGTAAGGGCCTATTAAGAGAGTGTCCCCTCAGTTTACCAATATGGATGAAGCTTAGTGGTCACTCTAAGTTAAGGTTCTATTTCGATGGTAAGGATAGAATAGCTCTCCTCAATGTGGGTAAGATATTGGACTCCATGATAGCTCACATGGTTTATGTTGGTTATAAGAATCTCCCAAAAAAGTAAGGATTTTAGAAACTAAGTGTAATGGCTCAATAAGCTTATTAGACTATGCTTTGTTATTCATGTTTTATAATGTTTCAGCATTCAGTTTTATTCATGAACAAGGTGATTCCTTTTACACTTAGCATGCTTGATTTGAAAGTAGGTTCAATATAAGTTTTACTTATTGCATATAACCTCACATACTCAGTATATTACAGAAGTACTAAACCAAATATATATCTATGTGCTACACTATTTCATAATGTAGGTTTTGGTGTTCATCCCCAACAATAGATTAATCGCGGGCACCATTTTCTACATTCAGACAATTGATAAATCCTCACAGTTCAAGGGCAAAATTTATGATGATTCTAGATGTTAAGAACAATTATTCTAGTTACTTAGATTTCATTTTGGGTCAGCTAGGGTCTGTCCCAGTGACACTCATTCATTAGATTAGAGGTTTGTCAAGACTAGTTAGATTGTATTTCTTTCTGATTCCCACTGATTTGAAAGTTATTAAGTTACAAAGTTCTAACTAGGATTATTCTTATGATTGCATTCCATTTTAAAGTTTTCAATTTAAGTTTACTTTTATGAGAGCTCGGAGCTGAGTAGATATCATGTGTTAGCTTGGGCTATTCGTAGTCCTAAGGACCGTGTGACATCTAGGGGTACTTTTGGGGCATTAAACTAAAGTTTTTTCTAATGCCTTTATGGTATAATCAAGTGGTAAAAAGTCTTCAAGCTTTAAGCATAAGAAGAGTTGGAAAAAATTAAGAAGGCTAAGAAGACTGAAGAAGGACCCTCTGACAAAAAGAACAAGCCAAATTTCAAGTAGGAAAAAAGGTTTTTCTAAGAAAATTGATAAGAGCAAGATGAAGTGCTACAATTGCCAAGTTCTTGGGCATTTTTCTTATGGTTTTCCTGAGTATAAAAGAGTAGCATTTCTAAATGCATCTCTAAGTGATATGTATGTATCTAGAACTTTATATTAACTGAATCTTATTCTATGTGGACTGTAGACTCAAGAGCCACCAACCATGTGAGTTAAAATCGAGAAGCATTTGTGGAATTTCATCATGTTTCACCTTGATCAAGGTGTATTTATGTAGGATATAATGCAAGACTTGAAGTCAAAGGGATTGATACTTGCAAAGTAGACTTGCATGAAGGCCGATCTTTGATGTTGCATGACGTCTTATATGCTTCAGAGATTCGATGAAACTTAGAGTCTACATCTGTTCTTTTAGATGTTGGTTTCCATTTGTTTTTTTAGTTGAAATGGTGTACGGATAACTCTAGATAATGTCTTTTATGATTTTGGAAATTTTTATGATCGTGTTATTGTTTTAAATTGTAATTCTGCAACTTATGTCTATTATGTTGACCATTGTATACTGTCATGTTATTCTAGTAATAATGATGTTGATATACTTATGTGGCATGCTAGATTGGGTCGCATAGGGCAAGATCGAATGAATAGATTATCAAAAGAAGGACATCTAGGTTCTTTCTTCAAAATTGATATGCCACTTGTGAAAATTATCTTGCTAGAAAGATTACATGTAAATCATTTGGGAAGGCTAAAAGAGCTAAATTCCCACTTCAATTAATCCATTCTGATATCTGTGGTCCAATGAATATGAAGTCAAGGTCTGGTGCTTTTTATTTCATTACATTTATTGACAATTTCACATGTTTTGGTTATGTCTATTTGATCTCTCATAAATCTGAAGCACTTGAATTCTTCAAAAGATATATGAATGAAGTAGAGAATGAATTAGATAAGAGTATGAAGGCTTTAAGAACCAATATAAGTCGTGAATGTTTGTCAAAATAGTTTGAAGAACTGTGTACTAAAAACGGCATTATCATACAATTAACTACTCTTTATACACCTCAACAAAATAGTGTAGCTGAAAGAAGGAATAGAACATTATTGGATATGACAAGGTCCATAATGAAGTAGAGAAATTTACCAATCCTTTTCTTGGGGAGATGCGCTATTAATTGCGGCCTACATATTGGAAAAAGTGTCTTCTAAATTAGTATCTTCTACTTTTTGTGAACTATGGAGTGGTAATAAACAAATTTTGGTGATCTACGACCTTGGGGTTGTGTTGCGTATATTAAAGATCGTTTTGGTGACTTTGGAAAACTATGTCGAAACGAAAATAAATGTATCTTTATAAGATACCTAGAAAACTCCAAAGGATATGTGTTCATTGGCTAATTGGAAGATGGAAGTACTACCGAGATTGAATCATGAGATATCACATTCTTGAAAAATAATTTTTCCAAAAAGGGTGAAAAATGAAAAAGGGGCCTCTTTACTACGTATTGAATCCAGATGATCAAATTATGTCATCGGACATGCTTGATAATTCAATAAATCAAGAAATAATTATTGGTCCAAGAAGGAGTTATGAGTCTCAAAATCCTATAGAGGAATTTGAACTTCAATTTACGTAAGAGTACCAGAAAAGGTGTACCTAGATGATCTTATGAGATTGTGTAAGACCTCAGAATTTTTAATAAATTTATTTTTGACCCATCCTCGTATTTAATGATAATTTTTAACTTGAATCATGATAAGGGATGTTAATGGGATGATTGGGGAGAGTTTCAAATTTTTTGAAAAGCATTCGGAGTTATTTTGCGACTTCAAACCAGTGAGCGTCTGTGATTGTAACGCCTCAAAACTACCCCCTGGACGTCACACGGTGCTTAGGACCATAAATGATCCCAAGTTAACTCTTGTACTGACATAACTCGTGGAGAACTGAATGAAATTCATAAAACTTGAAGTAATAAGCGGAAGAAAAGTCTTTAACTGAACATCTTCAAAAAAAAAACTATTAAAACGATTACAACTCTGGTTGTACAAAACAAAACTGAAATTGAATACATCAACTATACTGACTGTCTATGAAGCTTCTACTAGTATTGACTATAGGTATCTAGGACATGACCCCCAGCTATCCCGAATCAATACGATAGAATAAAGAAAACAAGATGCTACTCGAACTATGATTGACTCGAGCCCTCGAATCAAAAGGACTCATAACTTGATGACTCAAAGTTGCAAATTGTCTGATTATGATGTGCGCGCTACAACTTGTACCTACATTATGAGATAATGTAGCACATAGACTTATATGTGAATCAGTGCTTCTGCAATGTACTGAGTATGTAGGGGTGGATATATAAGTAAAACAATAGCTTAATATATTCATAGATTTTAAATAATGCATTCTAAGTGTAAGTGACTCACCTTGAGCTTGAATAAAACTGAAAGCTAAAAAATCATAAATCATGAATAATAAAGCATACTGAATAAACTTTGTGAGCCACACTCTTAGTTTATAAAAGCTTTACTTTTAATATTTCTTAGGGAGGTTCTTCTAACCGATATACACCATGTGAGCTATCATGGAGTCCAACGTCTCTTACCCACGTTGGGAGAGTTGTTCTACCCTTGCCATTGGAGTAGAATCTAACTAGAGTGATCACTATGATGAACCCATATTGGAATTAATCCTACGGTGGCATGTAGTTCTGGGGTATGTGACCTTGGTCTCATACCCAACTTGGTGCTAAATATTACTCCCATATTACTTATATGCTCTCTCTTTAGGAAATCCACCTTAAAATAGTATAAGGGTTTATAATAAAAACTAGTTATGCTTCTCTTTGATTTAAATCATAAACTGTATGAATAATGTGGCTTCCTTATCTTAGCTTAGGATCAAAAGATCAATTCTTGCTTAAAATCTTGATATAAGCTTACCAAAGAATACTTAAAAGCATAATCTTCTTGATGTCTCAATACTCAAACTGAGGGTTTAAAACCCATGCTTAAACTCATGTCAATTCATAATAAAACTTCATGCTCAATAACAATCTTGAAATATTTCAACAATAACAAGTCAAGATAGTGCAATCTCATTCATATTATAAATCATGTAAGTTAAAAACATAAACATAAGCACTTCTTAATAAACTTAAAGATTTAAATATCATGAAAATCACATGCTTCAAGAATATACATACTTGGGTATGAACCCTACTTCAAAACAATTAAACAAGATCTTAAAATTATGCAATTTGGGCACAAGGGTGAAAGGATACCATTGTTCATAACCCCACACACCTTAATAGGCTTGATTTGATGGAGAAAGCTTGACCTTGAAAGCCTTGAAGATGATCTTGAAAGCTTTTCTTGGAATTCTTGAACTAGAGAACTTAAATTCTTGTTTATCTTGAAGAGAATGTAACTTGAAGTTGAAGTTCTTGGGAGGAGGTTAGGGTTTGTTCTTGCAGAGGAAGACTTTCTTGGAGAGAAATTATGAATAAAGGGGCAAATAATGTTCCTTGGGGGCTTTAATATGTGTTATGGATGAATTTGGGTGGGGAAAATAACCCATTTGCCATTAAAAATACGTAACCAAAAGCTGTAAAATAGGGGTGGGTGATGGAGCATGCGTCGCGGTCTAATCACGCGTCGTCACTACCTCTCTTAAGAAAATGGATGTAACTTTTCATTCGGGTATTGGATTTAAGGCAAAATTGGTATTGTTGAAAAGCTAACTCAATTATCTACAATTTGGTGGGTCTTGAGATGCAAAATTCTACGTATATAAAGAGTTATACATGTTCAAAGTAGACCCTTGTACAATCGAATACCAAACTTTGGACGAATCAAAGCCTCTTAGCTCAACTTTGTTCCAAGTTATTCTTATGAACATTTTTCACCTCGCTATCACTTCACACACTAGGATAAAAATCATGATACGTATATTCAAAACAAATTCATGGGAATATCATTTACACTCGTAAGAACGACACTTTAAAGTTTAGCAAAAAAATGTAGGGTGTTACATTATCTCCCCCTTGAAATCATTCATCCTCGAATAGTGCTGACTTGACTGAAATACTATGGAAAGGCTGAGATAAAGTTCGGAACTCTTACGAGCTAAATCATGATTTAATATTTGAATCTGAAACTGATGCATGATGCATGATGCATGAACTGAGCTGAATTCATAATTTGCATGAATGTGAATATTTTACCTCATAGAATGGCCTTACTCGTGAAACTTTGGGTAGTAAGACTAAATGGCAAGTTGGAATTTATAGGAGCTTATCTGCTTGATTTCTAAACTAGATCGTAGGCTATATGAACTGGACCATACTAACTGCTCATACTCAAATAAAGTATTTCTTCAACACTCTTCTAAGAAATTCTAATAAGATTAGGGAGCAAAGAATCTTTGGCATAATCTAAATAAGACATCTGAATAAGGAATCACAAAATGGCTATAATTTTGTATCATGGAACATATGCTTAATAAACATAAGATAGGATAGAATTACTATGCCTTAGATAATGCAACTGCTACTTTCAAGCTTAGACATACTCCTCAAATACTCCCTCGACTATACACTCCCTTTCAATACTGCACTTCACTTGAGGCTACTTTTAATCTTCACATGTCATTGATAACTCTATCTATTGAAGTTTGAGCGGAACTGAATTCTCTCACTATGTTCAAGCCTACTCGAATCTACAAAGTACACACATAACACTGTAATACTAGTATGAACCATGAATTCAATACCCCATTTGTTTCACAACTTCTCATCTCATGAATAATTCTTATTACCACTTCAACAACTACATTCCAACTCTTACTAGAAATTCACTAACGCGCAATGCATTTATCAACTTATACACCAACATGACATTCAAGCCTATCTTTATAACCACACATGAGCTTCTAGGCAAACAACCCATTAAAGCACCTTTCCCCACTACAAAAAAAAATGTATCTATAGCTGTGAAACGTAAGCTATGAATTCAAAAACCGTAGCTATAAATGAATAATATCCACAAAAATTTAATTTCGTAGTTATTTATAAATTTGTAAAGTTTCTGAGCTACGAATATTAAATTGACAAAGCAAATTTTTTATTTTCGCTACACTTACTAACATTCGTGACAATAATTAGCTACGTAGCTACAATATTATTGCTACAGTAAAATTTTGTAGCTGGTCATAAGTTTTTGTCACGCGATAAAAATTATTGTAGAAATATAATTTTTTAGCCACGATAGATTATTTGAAGCAAAATATTGTAGCTAGCTAAATAATATTTTTTGCAAAGTTGTAAAAATTGTGGCAATAGTAATCTTTTAGTCACGATAAACTATTTAAATAAAATATTGTAGCTAAATATTATTTTTTTTGCTTCAAATGGCAAAAAAATTATGGCAATAGTTAAATTATACAACCACGTATTTTTTGTTATAGTAAAATTTTATAGTTAATTAGTATTTCTTGCCACAGGTTAAAACTTATTGTAGCAACAGTAACATTTCAACTATAATAAGTATTTAAAATAAAATATTATTACTTTAAGTAATAAAAAATTATTATTAGAATCAAACTATATAGACATAGAATTTTTGCTCAGTAAAATCTTGTAGCTAATTATTAATTTTTGTCACGTGCTGAAATTTATTGTAGAAATTAATGACATTTTAACCATTATAAAAGGTTACTTAAACAAAATATTGCAACAATAGTTGTCATGACGAAATGATTTAGCCATGAATATATTATTGTGATTAAATTTTATAGATAGTAAATATTTTTATCACGAGCTGATGCTTTAGCAATACCAATCTAGAGTAGTTAGAGATATATTAACCGTTCAATTTGATTGAGTAATACATATATCTACTCGTGAATTTCAAATATAATTTCAGTAATAGGTGATTATATCCAATTAATTTTAATTAGTTAATTATATTGAGCTTAAACATAGCTTTACTGAGCTCACAACCTAATCAAGTGCTTCCAGAATTATTATTTGGCTCAAACTAATTTCATTAAAAGAATATATTTATCAATCTAATGTAATTGGAGGCATTAACCATTCGATTTAATTCAATTTTATAATTTTTAAGTACTAAATATAACTTAAGTAAATATCTAAACTATTTCAATTGACAAATCATATCAAATTTTAGCAACACTTCTATTCAACTTCATCCTGATCAAGTGTTTTCAAAAATATTATTTGAAACAAATATTTTTTATTAAGACAACGTCTTTATTAATTCACTGTAAATTAAAGGTCTTCATCATTTGACTTGATTTAATTTTATATACAATTTTACTTGTAAATTTTCAATATAATTTAAAATCAACAAGTTATATATATAAAGTCAATTTAATTTCAAATAACAAAATCAAAATACAAAGGAGAAAAAAAGTGACCTTCAACCATAAATAATTTATATATATCTATAATTATAATCTCTAATTTTGTCAAGTAACCTCTTAAACTTATCAAGCCCATATGTCTTATTGTAACATATTACTTTTTGGACGTTAATTTTTTTCTAAAAAAAAAGTATTATTGATTCTTTATTAAGAGTTGCAAAAATATTAGTAAGTATGAATTTCTATCTATGTTTAAATTCAAATTCAAATAATCATTTGTCAGGGAATTAAGTACGATTTTACTATAATTGGATACTTTAATCTGGATTCATGTTATTGAAATAAAAAAGATAAATTGACATTTTTTTGAAAGTTCTATCGTAAAATAATGTCCAAACTTAAAATTTATGATGCTGACACTTGTCATTATAATATCATTTTACTTCTCCTATTCTAAATATACATATTAAATAGAATTTCTAACATTGACAATTTTATTTCATTTTATATTTTCTATTTTAAACTCGATATATAATTCATATAATTATTAAATTCATATAATTTTATATCTTAAATAGAAAAAATATAATTCTAATTTTAATCTTTTTCTTTAAAAAAATCAAATTGAAATAATCGAATGTTGTGGAATATGGTTGCACCATAATAGGACACCTTAAAAATTGAAGTTGAATTCATACTTTTGATAATAAAAAAGAAAATTAGATTGACATTCTTTTGAAAGTTCTATATTAAATTATTACACAACTAACTTTTATGGTGATGACGCTTGCTATTATAATGTTATTTCACTTCTTCTATTCTATTTGGACAAATTAGATAGCATTTCTAACATTGACAATTTATTTTGTTTATTTTAGATATCTATTTTAAACTTGAAATTTTAATTGATATAAACATATTGAATTTATATAATTTTTATATTTTTAATTAAAATAAAAAAATTATAATACAAATTCATATCTTTTATTTTTAAATTCAAATTGAAATAATTGAATACTGTGAAAGCATGGTTCCAACATAATAGGACACCATAATATGAATTTGAATTGACGTTGTTGACACTAAAAAGAAAAATTAAATTGATATTTTTTTTCTAAAATAAATCTAATTTAAATAATTTTCAAACTTAATTTTATAATAATTAACATTTGTTGTCACAATATTGTTTTGCTTCTCCGATTCTATATGGGTAGACTAGATATATATTTTGATATTGAATATTTTATTTTAAGGCCTTTTAAACGTGACATTCTAGTCCATATAAATCATTTTAAATTCATATAATTTTTATATTTTCAATTTCAATTTAAATAACAATAATTCAACATTAAGAATAATTATAATATTTAAAATAATATTTATTTCACATAAAGAGATAATTTTTTCATTAGCTTAAGTAGAACATATATGTATCATTAACAAAATTAATAATATCATAGAGGATCAAAATAGTTGAAAGGGAATATACATTTTAGAATATTATTTATTTCGTAAATATTTGACTTTTCCATTATCTTAAAATAGACTATGTACTTATTTTTATGATTAATATTATTTTCAGTAAAGTGTCACATTTGTTAATTCTATAGTAAGCATTTGTATATAAAGAAAGTTTTTTAAAACAATATATAGTAGAGTAATACGTGGGAACACAAAGGCTAATTAGCCAAAAATTTCTCCCAAAAAAATCTCCCTCCAAAATTAAAAGTTTCAACTTACCAAAACTTCCTCCAAAATTTTTGAACTCAAATAAATAACCTATTTTCCTTCCTTCTTAAAAAAAAAATTAAATCTCTTTCTCCTTCCCCCTTTCTTCTTCCTTTCCGATCCGCCACCGCCTCCCCTCCCCCGAACCCAAACCTATTTTATCATATCATGATTGTTAGGAATTTATGAATTTAGCTATTCATAATCATAAATAAATATACCTGTTCTGGTAGGTTTGATAATTCTGGGCTTTGTTCATCCATAGCTTTTGCTTAGAAATATATCTGTTTTTTATTAAATATTCAAAAGTTTTTTGTTTACAAAGAAGGAGGTTTGCTTCAACACATGAAGACTTGCTTCTAACTGACCAAAATGCTCGTCTATTTATAACCTAAGAATGAAAGTGTGTGTACTATTTTACTTTACACCTGTCCTAATATATCTTTACACGTCTCCTACTTAATAATTACATCTTTTACAAAAAGTCTTACAAAGACAAAAAAAAAAAAGCAATTATGGCAAGTGCCAAAGAGTCAACAAAATTAAAAAGCCAATAGTACCTATACATTATTTATGTAGTTCTTTTTATGAATAATCTTTCTTTATTATATGTTATAGATAATTGTGTATGTTCTATATTGTATGATTTTACTTGTTCTAACTATTTTATTCCAAGATTTTCATATAGTATTTTAAAATATACTATCTTATTTAAGTGGCAATCTATGAGTATTTAAAATATTGGTGACAAGATATGGACGAAATAAAATTAACAAAAATACTTATGAAAGAGAATTTAATTGAATATTTTAGAACAAAAGATAAAGAATATTTAGAATACCTCCAAAATAATATACAAGAATTACAAAGACTAAGAGAAAAAACTAAAGAATATTACAGTAAAGTATTTAATCAAATACCATCTAATCACCCCCCCAAGATATGAACATTAATAAAATTAAAATAAATACACTAAAAATAAAAATGTTTAGAGAAGTTAAGAAATATCCACGCACAAATAAAAATAGATCCATTAGAACTATAATAGAATTATTTATTACCCAAGTTATCCGCACCCCCTACAAATGGTTCTTCACTATATAATAGTATTCTCTAATTTAGGAAGGAGATATAAGAAAATAGGTGAATATTTATATTTAATGTTAGAAAAAGAAGAATTAAAATTAGAAGATAATTTGGCAGCCATGGTAAGAATAGAAAAAGAAAACGAAGAGATAGACAGAAAAAAGGAAATAGATAAAATAAAACAACAAACCACAGAAGAAATACGAAAAATAGAAGAAACTAAAAATAGTAGGACTGTTGAATTAGAAAAAGAACTACAAATGCTAAAAGATTTATATGAAAAGAGACAGAAAGAAAAAAGAAGAAAAGGATAAAGAACAAAAATTATTAAACGAGATAAATCAATTTAAAGAAAAATTAGAAATAAAAAATAAAGAAACAGAAATCGGTGAATTAGAAATAAATACAATAGATGTTGAAGAAACGGATAATTATGATTCAGAAGATAGTGAAACATATACATAAATTCTAGAAAACATAGGAAAACTAGAAATTAATGAAAAACAAGAAGTAATTAATAAAGAAAATCTAGAACTAATAAATACAGAAGTAAATACTCTAGATAAAAATATAATGTCTAGTACATCAAAACCAATCTATAATTACAAAAATAAGTTTAAAAGATATAATCCAAAGGATGAATATAATAAATGGACACCAAAATAAATAATTAATTACAACTTTTTAGATTTAGACTGTGTAATAGACACAAATAAAACAATACAACTATGGGTAGGATACATGTCAAAACAATTATTAGATACTAAAATAGATACAACAAATACACCAGAATATATAGAAAAGACATTAATAGGAACAGTAAAATTATGGTTTTTAAACCTAGCCGAAGCAAGTAAAAAAGTACTAAGATCTGATAATAAAACAGAAGGAACATCAATACCTACTAAAATACTACCAACAGAAATATTAAAAAAATATGAAATAACTATAAGAGAAGAATTTAGTAGTATAACAACAGAAGAAGAAGAGCAAAATAAAGAGAAAGATACAAATATGAATTTAATGTTAAAATTAGCAATATGCAATATGTGCTATATAGATGAGTATACGTGCGCATTTAAGTAATATTATTATAAAGGAACATATAACGTAGAAAAAAGTAAAGAAATAAGAATATTATATTTTAGTAAATTACCTGAACCATTTAGTTCAAAAATAATAAAAAATTGGGATGAAGCAAAAATAGTAGATACCCTAGGAGCCAGAATAAAATTTTTACAACAATGGTATAAAAATCTATGTGAAAAATATAGAGAAGAAATAAAAATGGAAAAAACATTAATAAGAAATTTAGCATGTTGCAAAGATAAAATAACACCTCAATTTGGATGTGAAGAAAGCTATTATAAGAAAAGAAAAAGACATAAGAAATATAAGAAATACAAAAAATCAAAATATAAATATAAGAAACCAAGAAAAAGATATTATGTAAAAAATTATAAACATAAAAGACCATATAGAAAAAGAAATCTATAAAAGAATGTACTTGTTATAATTATGGAAAACTAGGACATTTAGCTAGAGATTGTAAATTACCAAAAAACCCAAAAAATAAACAAATATCAGAAATAAAAATAGAAAATATAGAATATATGCAGATAGATTATATAGATTATGAATTAGAAAGTGAAGATAGTATATATGAAATTTCAGAAAATGAAACAGATAATGAAATAGATAGTGAATTAGATGAATCAAATGACTGAAGAAGATATAAAAATGAACCAAATAACTGAAGATATAAAAAGAATAACAAAAGAAGAATATTTAAATGAAGAAGGAATAGATCAAAAAATAATGTTTTACAGTAATATATTTGACGAAATAAAAGGAAAAGAGTTAGACTTAAGTGTAGAAAAAATATTTAAAATACCAACAATAAAAAATATATTTAGTAAAAAAAGGGAAGAATACTACGTAGTAAGCCAAAAAGAACATGTAATAGACTGTAGATATGCAAAAGAAAGAGCTAGTATACCACTAGTAACAAAAAAAATAATTAATAAAGAAATAAACGATATAAAAAGTAAAGACCCAATAAAATATATACACCTTGGAGGAATAGAGATATTAATAAAAACATGTTTTAGAGAAGGAATAGATACACCAATAGAATTATATTTAGCAGATGATAGAATTATAAAACCTATAGAAAAAAGTATAATAACAACCATAAAAGGAAATTTAATATACCAAAAATTTAAATTTATAATAAGTGTGAATTATTCAGTAGCAATAACAAATAAAAATATAGATAAATCATTAGTATTATATTGGAAAATATCAGGAATAGAACTAACCCCAGGAAGTAAAATATTTACAGTAAGATATAAAAATCTATATGTATTAACAACAAAACATAAAATAACAAGAAAAAATAAAATTAATAAAATACAAATAGAAAGTCCTTTTGAACAATTTGTAAAAACAATTGATAATAATGATTGTAGTTACAAAGACATAAATATAGAAGAAGATTTAGAAATAATAAATGATAGAATAAGTACAACAAAAAGAATAGTTCATGAAAAACCAGAATCATCAAGCTCATCAAAAAGAACAAGTTATGAAACAACTTCAACTGTTAATTTAAATCAATATTATACAACAGGAACAATAAATGAAAAAGAATATTTAATACTTTTAAACATAGGACAAGAAGAAAATTATATAGCAAAATATCTAGTAAAAAGTGAAGAAATAAAATCTAATAGTGATATATGCCCAGATCTACCAAGGAGTCTAATAAACATTAAAGATACGACAGAAAAAGAAATAATAATAGGAGTCAGAAAAATAAAAATAGAATTTGAAATAAAGGAAGAAATGCAAAAAGCAGACATAATATTAGGAATAAAATGGTTAGAACAAGTAAAACCATAAAATATAGAACATACACAATTATCTATAACATATAATAAAGAAAGATTATTCATAAAAAGAACTTTAACATGATATGAAAATATATGTACTTGTAAAAATAATAGTAGAAGGATATTATAATAGGTATTATACACCTATGATAGATACAGGAGCAGAAGCAAACTTATGTAGATACAACTGTTTACCAGAAAGTAAATGGGATAAATTAAAAACACCAATAGTAGTCAAAGGATTTAATAATGAAGGAAGCTTAATACATATAAAGCTAAAAATGTAAAAATACAGATATGGGATAAAATAATAACAATAGAAGAAATCTATAATTATGAACTAACATCAAAAGATATGCTTTTAGGAATGTCATTTTTAGATAAATTATACCCACATATAATAACTAAAACAGACTGGTGGTTTACAACACCATGTAAACAGAAAGTAAGAGCAAAAAGAGTTACTAATAAAATAAGAAAGAAAATTGATTGGATAGAAGGAAGTGAAAAAATTACACAAAAGTTAGAAAATATAAAAAATACAGAAGATACAGTAGAAGTAGTTGTATTTTCGATAAATAAAAAAGAAATAACTATATTTTCAATAGATAAGGTAGAAATAATAAAGAAAAAATTAAGACAATTATATAGTGAAGATCCATTAAGAAGATGGAAAAAATATAAAACTACTATAAAAATTGAATTAATAGATAAAAATAGCATAATAACTCAAAAACCATTAACATATAATTTTGACGATTTAAAAGAATTTAAAAATGCATATAGATGAATTATTAGAAAAATAGTATATACAAAAAAGCAATAGTAAACACAATAGTCCAGCATTTATAGTAAATAAACATAGTGAACAAAAAAGAGGAAAAAGTAGAATGGTTATTGATTATAGAAACCTAAATGCAAAAATTATAACATATAATTATCCAATACCAAATAAGATATTAAAAATAAGACAAATACAAGAATATAACTATTTTAGTAAATTTGATTATAAATCAGGATTTTACCACTTAAAGTTAGATGAAAATTCTAAAGAATTAACCGCATTTACGGTACCACAAGGATTTTATGAATGGAACGTATTACCATTTGGATATAAAAATGCACCAGGTAGATATCAACATTTTATGGATAGTTATTTTAAACAATTACCTAATTGTATAGTATACATAGATGATATACTACTATATACAAAAACTAAAGAGGAACATTTAAAATTATTAGAACAATTTACAGATATAATAGAAAAATCGGGAATAAGTTTAAGTGAAAAGAAAGACGAAATTATGAAAAATCAAATAGAATTTTTAGGAATACAAATAGATAAAAGTGGAGTAAAAATACAACAACATATAGTACAAAAAATAATAAATTCAAAAGAAGAATTAGATACAAAAAAGAAATTACAATCATTTTTAGGATTAGTAAACCAAGTAAGAGAATATATACCAAAACTAGCAGAAAACCTAAAGCCTTTACAGAAAAAATTAAAAAAGGACGTAGAATATAATTACAACGAAGAAGATAAAAAACAAGTCCAAAAAATAAAAATACTTTGTAAAGAATTACCAAAATTACAATTTCCAGACGAAGATAAATTTTTTATATATATAGTAGAAGCAGATGCAAGTGAATATAGTTATGGAGGAGTACTTAAATATAGGTACGAAAATGAAAAATTAGAACATCATTGCAGATACTACTCAGGTACGTTTAATGAAAATGAAATAAAATGGAAAATAAATAGAAAAGAATTATATTTGTTATATAAATGATTATTAGTATTTGAACCATATATTGTATATAACAAATTTATTGTGAGAACAGATAATACCCAGGTTCGCTGGTGGCTAACAAAGAAAATACAAAATTCAGTTACAACAAAAGAGATTCGGAGACTAGTATTGAATATATTAAATTTTATATTTACAATTGAAGTAATTAGTACTAACAAAAATGTTATTGCAGATTACATATCAAGACAAGGCTACACAGACTGATATAATAGAAGATGATGCTTTAGAAAAGATACTCAAAACCCTAACTACGCTTTCAATGAAAGTGGACAGTATGGGTAATGAAATAGAAAATCTAAATACTAATGAAGTTAAACTGAAGTCTAAATCTATGAATCAGCTAACTCAGCAGTGTGCAAAGCTATGTCGATCGAAAGACATTAAAATTTTAGAGCTAAAAGGAGACGTTGGGACACTCCATAAAACCCATAACGTTTATCAATCTACAATTGCAGGTACAAGCAAAGGAGTTAGTGGACAAAGATACCAGAACATGAACATAAATAAGATATTTGAAAAAACATTTATACCAAAAGCACAAAAAGATCCCTTGTACATACCCCTATAAATTACCACATATCGAGATAGTTTGAACCAAGATAAAAAAGCTTATAACCATATAGCTCGAGGATATATAGAAAATATATACAAAGTACAAACTTTTCTAAACCTTAACCCCAGAGCTACAAATATCTAAGAACTAAACACAAACTATATAACTCAAAAATTGCAAGGTTACAACAAGTTAATCGCACTACCCAAAACCAACCCAAGCTTAGTAAAAACATGTTTCGACTATGGATTATTAAATACCGTATATACCCAAGATAGAGAAGAACTAACAGCTATAGAAGAATTACATAAAGTATTCACCACCTATAAAAGAGTAACCAAAGGAAACCTATTTTATATAAAGTTTTATACTGCACCAGCAGAGATATTATACGATGAGATCAAACCAGCTATACGAGTTGTAAAAATAGGATTAACCAGAGATATGATTATACCGGAAGATATTGTACAGCAGCCAGAGATACCCAAAATCGAGATACCTGATTTTTATGCAAATAAACGACTTATTGGATTAGCTACAATTATTCAAGAATTAGCAAATAATTACATCAATGGAAACCCAATATGGAGCTATTATTCAAGAGACCATCAAATGATTTATTCAAATTCAAGAGAGCTACGACAAACAGATATGGAAGATGTCAGACAATGGATAATGACGTTACTTAACCTAGAAAAACAATCTACTGCAAGAGGAATTCGGAAAAGATTTATTTCAGACGGATTATTAACAAGATACTGCAAGATAATTGGACACAAATATCCAAACCATCAATGCTCGAGATGTAATGGAGGAGATAATATTATCCCAGAAGTCCAACTAGAATAAAAGAAAAAATCAACCAAGAAGATAAGGACGCCAGCTAGAAGATAACAACGGAGCAATAATGGAAAAAATAAAAGACAAGCTATTAAATCATGAAAGCGACATGTAGATAGCTTTCTTGATTTCCTTTACGTAAATAATGTATAGGAACTATTGGCTTTTTAATTTTGTTGACTTTTTGGCACTTGCCATAATTGTTTTTTTTTTTGACTTCGTAAGACTTTTTGTAAAAGATGTAATTATTAAGTAGGAGACGTGTAAAGATATATTAGGAAAGGTATAAAGTAAAATAGTATACACACTTTCATTCTTAGGTTATAAATAGACGAGCATTTTGCTCAGTTAGAGCCAAGTCTTTATGTGTTGAAGCAAGTCTCCTTCTTTGTAAACAAAAAACTTTTGAATATTTAATAAAAAGCAGATATATTTCTAAGCAAAAGCTATGGATGAACAAAGCCCAGAATTATCAAACCTATCAGACCAGGTATATTTATTTATGATTATGAATAGCTAAATTCATAAATTCCTAACAATCATGATATGATAAAATATGTTCATGTTAGTTACTTTATAGTAGAATTATTCGAAAAATAGCATGTTGAGAAGTTTATTAGCAAAGTGGAAAAGGAGAAAAAATTTTAAGAACTATGCCATCCTAAAGGTGAAACCGGTGAGACAAAAAAGCCGTGATAGGGAAGTAGCCAGAGTAGAGGCGCTGTTTAAGGGAAAAGTATCCAGATTACCATGCTAATAGTGACCGAATAACATGTTATTTAAGAATGATCTAGTATATAGTAATCTAAAATGATCATATTTTGTTATGTATGATTGAAGGGAATATTTTGAAAAAGCATCATATGAAAAATGAATACTTATTTATCTGACGAAATGGTAGATAAATTTAAAATACTTGTTTTGTATGTACTTAAGGATATAGAAATTGTAGATAAAGAAAAATCATATTGGAAAAAATATTTGATAAATATTTTATGACTAGAATAAATTACATACCTCACCTACCTAACTACTCTTATAAATACTTACATATCAAGCCTACACATCAACCATGATAAATTACGTATATTTAGAATATTGGAAAATAGATATGAAAAATATACAATTAATAGAAAAACTAATGAAAATAAATTTAGAAGAATATATGAGAACCAAAGATATACAATATATAGAATATCTTAATGAAAATATAGAGGAATTAATCAAATTAAAACAAACAACTAAAGAAAATTATGAAAAAACATTTAATTAACCCACCTAAATGACAGATAATTTTGAAGTACTAGTTTTATACATACTTAGAGATATAGAAATTATAGATGCAAAGAAAATAATATGGGAAAAAATATTTAACATTGAAGATGAAGAGTTAGATATAAATCAGATAGAAGACGAGTTAGGAGAAATATACTTAAGTGATGACAATCACTATTACTACCTAGATAATTATTCAGATGGATATTATACAGATTAAGAAATGCTAGAATATATTCAAAAAGTTAGAGAAAAACAAAGTTGGCTATACGAAGAAATTAATTATAGAAACCAGCTTAGAAAAGGAAGAGAACAATTAAAAGAATGATTAATTTGGATAAATAAATCATAAAACAATTAGAATTAAAAGACAATTTAGAATATGATTTAGACATAAAATTATTCATAGACGAAAAAGACAGGATAATTAATGAAATAGATAACCTAGAATTTAATATCAGATATAGTACAATTAGAATAAATTATTACAAAGAAATTTGCAGTATCACAACTACTTTAGAATAAAATGATAGACTATGAGTATTTAAAATATTGGAGACAAGATATGAAAGAAATAAGATTAACAGAAATACTTATGAAAGAGAATTTAATTGAATATTTTAGAACAAAAGATATAGAATATTTAGAATACCTCCAAAATAATATACAAGAATTACAAAGACTAAGAGAAAAAATTAAAGAATATTACAGTAAATCATTTAATCAAATACCATCTAATCACCCCCAAGATATGAACATTAATAAAATTAAAATAAATACACTAAAAATAAAAATGTTTAGAGAAGTTAAGAAATATCCACGCACAAATAAAAATAGATCCATTAGAACTATAATAGATTTATTTATTACCCAAGTTATCCGTACCCCCTACAAATTCTATCCCACTCAACCTGCCCCCCTTCCCCCTTTCTTCCCCTTCATCCCACGTTCTTGAAACTTTTATATATGATGTTTTGCTAATTGACTCTTTTTTTGTAGGTTTTGCAATGATTTTTTTTTTTTAGGTTTTGCAATGAAATTCTTCAACTAGATAAGATAATTTTTTTCAATCTAAGTATTGCATTGAATCGTGTGAATATATATATATATATAGTGTGTGTGTGTGAGTGTGTGTGTGTGTGTGTGAGAGAGAGAGAGAGAGAGTGTGAATTTTAGAATTCCTATTGTAATTTTTCTTTTAGATCAAAGAAGTAAAAATCAAGGATCATCTTTATACAATACTATCAAGTTCTCACTAATGTTACTATTATATTTAAGAACCAAATTGGATAATACTAAAGCAGAATGTGATGGCAACTCTCGGTAATATAAAAGAATATTACAAATTGATACTGTTTTACTTTGTAAAAATTGTAATTACTTAAATATTTGAAAGGCGCGCTGAGGAAAGCTTGCCTCATCTATGTTATCGTTTTTTATAGTTGAACGAATAAATATTATAATTTAAGATCTATATTTGTAGATTTATTTACTTCCTTAGTTGAGTGCACTTTTTCTTATTTTTATCTATTGAGATTTTTGGTAAATTACATATTTTTCTCCTCAAAATTTTATATGTACATACTTTTTGATATATAATCAATTCATATTATTGACAGACATATTGGTGGAATCGAAGCAAGAAGGACAACAAGATGTTTGTAGTTGAAGATTGTGGAAGGAGAGATAGGAAAAGACTATTGTTTTGAACTAATTACAATTTTTAAAATTGTAAATGCAATTACATTTAACTTAATAGTTGTTTTGGAATCTCAAATATAGATTCCTGGCTATATTATGCAACTTTTGTGACTAAAAAAATAAAAAAAATAAAAAAGAAACTTTTGTGACTTATGAAGGTTGTGGAGAATTCTTTAATTTGTCGTAATAGAATTGTTGAAATACTTTTTGGATTTTTTAAAGTTACATTATAGAATTTTTTGTGATTAATAATGTTTATGACGATATTTTTTAATTTGTATCCATGAATTTTTATATTTGTGGTCAAACCTATAGGTAATTATAAAAAATATGGATATACATTTTCATTTTTCATAGCAAACTATTAGCTATAATTTATGTATTTTCTAACAAGAAAAATAAATTCTTAGCCATGTATAAAAATGTTTGTGGCAAATTCTTCTTATAGATATAGACTTTCTAGCTTGTAGCTAAATAGAAATATTGTTACAATTAAATTAAAATATAAAATAACCACAAATTTTAAATTTTTTTAGCAAAAAAAATTAAGTCTTTTTCCATAATAGAATACGTTGTGGCTACAATACACAAATTACTATGAATTTTATTTATTGTGGCAAAAGAGTAAACTATTAGCTACAAGTATATGTTCCGTAGAAAGAATTTTGTTTTACCATCACAGCTACAATAATTTTTTTGTAGCTGTAAGTAGTAATCCTTAGCCACAGATCATGTAAAGTCTGTAGCTAACTTTTAGTTACGCCACTTCTTGCTACGAAAGTTACGGAAAACAAATTGTGGCTAAAGTGTTTAGCCATAAAAATTTTCATATTTAGCTTTGAGGTATTTTGTAACTATACATGCCTTATGTTGTAGTGCCCGTACTCTCTAAATCTCTATCATTGACAACTTCCATGCGCTATTCTTAAGAAAGCATACCCAAAATTCTCAACTAACTATGACATATACCAATATTTACCTCAATATTCCTTCATCCTTTAGCCTTAGATAGAAAAAGCATAAATAATCTTTCTTAATGAGGGTCATCAACTCCCCCTCATCTAAACCATTATCATCACCACCATCTCAACATAAGAAAAGGTCATTGAAGGGGGTAACACATAAGGACCTGAAGCACAAAAGAATCCTATACATAACTTTGACACTTAACTGAGGCCTGAGGAATAGAATGTCAAAGGTATGGATTCATTAAAGAAATCTAAACTGAGGACGTACATGATATAATGTGAAATTCACTAGTATCATGAGTTCTGAGAACTGATCATACTCTGAAACACGATTTCATACTTATCATAATCTATTCAACATAATACCGGAGTTTCATAGATTTATGAGGGATGACTCGAATCACAGAGTGAAGCTGTTACTTACTTACTAGGAGTTGAGAATGAACTTAAATACGTATGAAGTGTATAAGCATTGGCCTTTGGCATAGATCTATCACGCAATACATGAATTTGGTGTGATAATGACTTAAATCCAAGGAATACTCTAGAGTAAGAAGGGATAACTATCTCATCACAACTCTTATTGACATGCATCACAATCTAATTCTCAAAACTTGATTTGGTTTTTCTACCATCTCTCCCTTAGATCAAAACTGTCATTCTAAGCTTATGGGTCTACTCCATATCCTCAAGATTGAGCCATAATTTCTTTGCTCTAGCGGTCTACACATGGATGCTCACTCACCTGTATAAATTATATCTAGACAATACTAAATTCATTCTTGGACACTCTCTTAATACATACCACCCTTAACTTCCTTTAACTTCAATAATCATTATCATACTTATACTCTATTAACTCAACAAACAAACCTGCCTCACTAAACACATACTCCGGCTCACTAACTCAAATTATGCCAAAAGGCTCAGTATCATCTATCCATAGCTCCTTAACATAGCCATCAAGACTACTATATACTATATGACTAGCCTTTTTCACACTTAGAAACTCACGGGCATTATCTAAGAACACATGACACTTAATAATCTTAGAAATTAATTCAATCCCCATATGACCTTGGGTACATCTCTACATCATACCTACAACATCATACTTAATTACGAACAAACAATCTTAAACTCTTGTATGCACTGTTCAAACTTAGTGTCTAGTTCTAGGCATGATTAACAACATAACCTCACATACTATTCTCGCTTGAAAGCTATAAAATAAACACCAAGAAACACTAGTCAACTAGAACCTCATAACAGTGATAATCGATCATAATCCTATGGTATACCTTATTAAAATCCGTTAGCACATCCTTCTTCTACACATTACGACTATTTACCCATCTATACGCCTAAACTACTTTCATATCTCTATAAGTTTCAACTAAACTCCTTTTTTCAACCTCAAGTGAAGCCTAAATTAACAATACTCAACCACTAAATACTTCATAAATATCCTATACCTTTCTAACATAATAAATACCATCAATAACTCCCTTCCTACTTCAAGCAAACAATAATTCACCTTAACTAATAACTCCTTCTCTACCTTCCACCAAGGAACCTATACCACCTTTATTACCCCTAAAATAACACACAAAGACATATCACCTCACTACTAACTCTATCATATAAAAAGTTCATCTTTATACATTCAATCAATCGTCAACACCACTTTTCTTATCACTCCACTTCTATACCCATACTTCCAACTATAAGAAGGTTCTACTACTTATGAATCATAATGCTCTGGTTGCAATATCCCTCAAAAGCAAACTTCATTTAAAAATCTAGGTTCATATTATCTCTTCTTATAAGCACAATCTGTATTGAAGGGTTAATAAGGAATCTGAATACATATCTTACTTTGTCTTAACTGAATAACTCATAAGAATAATAAAATAACTTTAAACTTGAGGAACTTATAACACACTAGAGAGCTCCTCTCAAGCCCCTTGTGTGACTTTTGAAGTTACTGATAGTAAATCTGAGAGCATTATCTTGGGAGAAATTGGAACTTGCTAATTATGTTATCTCAAGAATAAGTCATAACCCCCAGCTATCCCGAATCAAACAAGATGCTACTCAAACTATGAATGACTCAAGCCCTCGAATCAAAATAACTTATCACCTGCTGATTGGAAGTTGCAAACTATCTGATTATGATTTACGTGCTACAACTTGTACCTACATTATAAGACAATGTAGCACATAGACATGTATGTGGATCAGTACTTCTGGAATGTACTGAGTATGTGGGGGTGAATGCATAAGTAAAATAATATCTTACTATATTCATAGTCTTTCAAATAATGCATACTGAATAAACTTTGAGAGCCACACTCTTAGTTTCTAAAAGCTTTAATTAATCTTTCTTAGGGAGGTTCTTCTAACCTACATACACCATGTGAGCTATCATGGAGTCCAACGTCTCTTACCTACGTTGGGAGAGTTGTTATACCCTTTCCATCAGAATAGAACCTAACTAGAGTGATCACTATGCTAAACCCATATCGGGACTTAATCCTATGGTTGCACATTGTTCTAAAATCATAATAAATATGGAAATCTGTCTGAACTAACTGATAATATCTAAACATAATCTATGGAAAATACTAAACTAAATAGTGTGAATGATCACTACTGAATAATCTGAATAATATCTAGTAGTCTGACAAGCCTTTACTATTAATAACTAGAGAGCCACTGGAACAGACCCCCAGCTGACTCGAACTGTCTGAACATATTGAATCATCTATACTAATAAGCTGAAAAACTAAAATACTAAGTCTCCAAACTATGAGGACTCACCAACTATCGGGATGTAGGTAGAGATGCTCGAAATCACTCATGCTATTGGAACTGAGCACCTGAACCTATATTATGAGACAATGTAGCACATAGACGTATATGTGGATCAGTACTTTGAGAATTTACTGAGTATATGAGGGTGAATGCATAAGTAAAATAATATCTCAACATCATCATAAGTTGTAAAATAATGCATGCTAAATGTAGATGACTCACATAAGCTGGAATATCTGAAAGCGGAGAATCATAATCATGAGTAGTAAATCATACTTTATGAATCTAGTGAGTCATAACATTTAGTTCTAAAATCTATACTAGTGTTCTGTTTGTAAATCATATTGTCTAAGTGTGGAAAAGATACTTTTATATCTGAAATGTGAAAGCTAAAGTCTATAGCTAATGTCTTTCTGGAAAGCAATATATGAGTAAAGTTGTGAGCCTTTACTCTTAGTTTCTAAAATTTGTTCTGTTATCCCTTACACTTTTCTGTAAACTGTAGGAAAATTTACTCAAAAACTATTTATTTACTTTTACTATTAGGAAAATACTTTTAAAAACTTTTTATAAGGATTACTCTTTTTTGTAGGGAGGTTCTTCTAACCGACATAAACCATGTGAGCTATCATGGAGTCTAACGTCTATTTCCCTTATGGGAAAACCTCACATTGGGGAGAGGTGTCATACTCTTGCCAAGGAGTATAACCTAATCTAAGTGATCACATCTGTATCTGTCATCCATATAGAAATAGGAATAATTTGATAATCTGAACCTACATTGTCTTGTAGTTTTGGGGCATGAGAACATACCCAACTTGGTGCTAAATACTACTCCCTTTAATTTGTATGCTCATTCGGTTGGAAAACAACTTTAAAATCTAGTATAATGATTTATTAGAAAAATCAACTGTATAATTGCTAAGTTAAACTGTAATCTAAAACTGTGAAGTGGATTTCATATCTAAGCTAAGATCAAAAGATTAAATCTTTATCAAAAAACCAAAAATAATCTATTTATAGGGTGTTTATAGCACAATCAATCTTGAAATAGTAATATCCACTTAGGGCTTAATGACCCATGCATTAAATTCATGTTAAAACATCATAATGTTCATGATTGATAATATAAATATTGATAATTCAGCTCAAAATCTGGAATTTACTGTGATACATATGAAAATACGGAAATAGACATGCAATTCAACTTCTAATTCACTTGAAATCTCATAATCTTGCAAATAACAATAATGGGTATGAACCCTAATTTGAAACTCATGTATATTCATACAAAATTATGTAAATTTATAATTAAAGACTAGTTTCGGGGACAAGGATGAAAGAATATCCTTGTTCATAAACCCCACATACCTTAATTGATGAAATTGAATAAAAGGCTTGATCTTGAATTCCTATTTCTGCTTTTGAAGATGCCCTCTTAAAGTTCTTGAATTGAGAATCCTTACTTTTAAGTTATCTTGGAAAAATAATGGAGGAAAATTGAATTTCTTGGAGGTTAAGTTTTGAGCTCTAGGGTTTTCATTGAGAGAGAATTGATGAAAAGTAAGCATAAAGTGCTCAGAATGAGTTTAATCTTGTGTTATCCATGAATTGGGGGCTTGAGAATGGACCAAATTACCCTTTTTAAAATGTTAATTGGAACTAGAAAAGAAAGAAAATTCCCCATTTGGCATGCCACCGTGACGCGCCACTATCGAGGTGGCTCACTAGAAATTGGACGAATTGGAACTGGAAAATCAATGCGAAATGGAGCTATCGCGGTAAGCCACTGAAATGACATTTAGGCAATCATCGCGATGCGCCACTATCGCGTGAGCTACTAGAAATTGACAATTGGGAAATGGGAGTTTAACACAACGTGGGACAATCGCGGAGGTCCACCAAAAATTGACAATTTCCATTTTGGTTTTCACCGCGACGCGGTGCTTGTTGAAATGCCATACTGTTATACTAAAAACGTCATAACTTCTCAATCGAGTATCGGATTTAGGCGAAATTGGTATTGTTAGAAATCTAATTCAATTTTCTACACACTGGAGGGTCTAAAATGGGAAAATTCTATATATAGCAAAGGTTATTCATTTTTGAAGCTAAACCTTGACATTCTAAGAGCTAAATTAAGCTAGAAAAAAGTATGGGGTATTACATTATCTCCTCCTTGGGAACAGTCATCCTTGAATGTGGCTGGCTAAACTGAAAATACTAAGGAACTGAGGCTATATGTTGACATGCACAAGTATGACAAGCTGTATGACTGGATCTAAAACATACTGAGCGACTGAGCTAATCTATGAGTGCATGAATTTTACATGAAGACAACTATATAGCTGGATCTGAGATGGGAAAAAAGCTGAATTAAGGAAGATTGTTAGCTTCCACTGAATCTGAGTTCGTTGAGAAAAGATGAGGATACTTGGTACGCGTGTCTGCTTCTGCTTCCCAAGTGGCACCCTCAACGGAATAATTTTTCCACAGAACTTTGACCAAGGGAACTTCTTTTTTCCTTAGTCTACGGATCTGATGATGAAGAGTCTCTACTGGAACTTCTTCATATGAGAGGCTATTCTGAATATATGTACTTTCTAGAGGGACTACAAAGGCTGAATCATCCATGCACTTCTTCAATAAGGACACATGGAACACTGGATAAACTGAGGACAAATTTGCAGGTTGCTCAAGCTCATATGCTACCTTTCCCAAGAAACTCAAAATCCTATAGGGGCCTACATATTGGGGACTAGGCTTCCCCTTTTTGCCAAATCTCTTCACCCCTTCATAAGTAAAACTTTCAAATAAACAAGATCATCAACCACGAACTCAAGATCTCTCCTTCTTACGTCTGCATAAGATTTCTGACGACTTTGAGCTACTTTCAATCTTTCTCGAATTAACTAAACTTTCTCCAAGGCCTCAAACACCATGTTTGGCTCAATCAAAGAGGCCTCACCTACTTCAAACCAACCGACTGGTGATCTACATCTTCACCCATAAAGAGCTTCAAACGGGGCCATTGGAATACTAGCATGATAACTGTTATTATAGGCGAACTTAATCAACAGCAAATGCTCATCCCAACTGCCTTTGAAATCAATAACACATGCCCTTAACATATTCTCTAGAGTCTGAATGGTCCTTTCTGCCTGACCATCTGTCTGTGGATGAAAAGATGAACTAAGATGAACTTGGGAACCAAGACCCCTCTGAAAGGCTCTCTAAAACTGAGAGGTAAACTGAGTACCCCTATTTGAGATGATAGATAAAGGAACTCCATGCAATCTGACTAACTCTCTGATATACAACTTAGCATAATCTTCATCTGTGTAGGAAGTGTGAACTGGCTAGAAATGCACTGACTTAGTCAACCTATCTACAATAATCCAGATCGAATCATACTGATGACGTGAATGGGGTATTCCGGTCATAAAGTCCATATTCATCTCTTTCCACTTCTAAGTGGGGATACCAAACTCCTGCAATATACCACCAGATATTTGGTGCTCTACCTTAACCTGTTGACAAGTTGCACACTTCGCTACAAATTCTTCTATATCTTTCTTCATACTACTCCACCAATAGATTTCCTGCAAGTTGTGGTACATTTTGGTGGATCCTGGATGAATGGAGTAATGAGCACCATATGATTCTTCCATAATCTATTTCCTCAAATCATCAACATATAGTACACGCAATCTACTCTGGTACCTCAACACACCTTCTCCCCTTGGGAGAAAATCTCTACCTTTTGGTGTTTAACTAAATCCTTCAGTTTGACCAAACTAGAATCCTTATCCTGCTTTTATTTCACTTCTGAAACTAAAGAAGATTCGGAACTACTCTGGACAAAAATATTCCCTTCAGCTGAATCAACCAATCTCATACCCAATCTAGCTAATCGGTGAACTTCCCGACTAACTCTTTCTTATCATTTTCCACATGAGCAACACTGCGCATGGACAATCTTCTAAGGGAGTCTACCACTACATTGGCCTTGCTCGAATGATACAACACACTCATATCATAATCCTTCAATAATTCTAACCACCTTCTCTGCCAAAGATTCAACTCCTTCTGAGTAAATACATACTGTAAACTTTTATAGTCCGTAAAAACATCAACATGTACCTCATAAATATAGTGCCTCAAGATTTTCAATGCAAACACAATAGCAGCTAACTTAAGATCATGGGTAGGGTAGTTCTTTTTGTGAGATTTAAGTTGTCTAGAGGCATAGGCTATAACTTTACCTCTCTGCATCAACACACAACCTAGACCGATTCTATAGGTATCACAATACACAACAAAACCATCTGTACCATCAGGTACTGCTAAAACTAGAGCTGAAGTGAGTCGCGTCTTCAACTCCTGAAAACTCTTCTCACAAAAATTTGACCACTGAAACTTAACTTTCTTTTGGGTCAATCTAGACATAGGGGACACAATAGATAAAAAAACCTCAACAAAATGTCTATAATAGCTAGCTAAACCCAAGAAACTTCTAATGTCTAATAGAGAAATAGGTCTAGGCGAGTTTCTTACTACCTCCATCTTTTGGGGATCAAATATAATATCGTCATTGGAAATAATATGACAAAGAAAAGCTACTGATCTTTGCAAAAATTCACATTTGCTAAATTTGGAGAACAACTAGTAATCCCTAAGAGTTTGCAACGCAATTCTAAGGTGGTCTGCATGATCATCCTCACTATGAGAATAGACAAGAATATCATCTATAAAAACTATGATAAACATGTCCAGATACTATTTGAACACTCGGTTCATCAAGTCTATGAAGGCTATGAGGGCATTTGTTAGTCCGAAGGACATGACTAGAAACTCAAAATGACCATAAAAGATTTTGAAAGCTATATTTGGAATATCACAGTCCTTTACTATAAGCTGATGATAGCTGGATCTAAGGTCTATCTTAGAGAAGTAACTTGCACGTTGAAGCTGGTCAAATAAGTCATCAATTCTAGGGAAAGGATATTTGTTTTTAACTGTGACTTTATTCAGTTGATGATAGTCAATGCACATTCGCAAAGACCTATCTTTCTTTCGCACGAATAGGACGAAAGCACCCCATGGAGAAACATTAGGCCTTATGAAACCTTTATCTAAAATATCTTTAAGATGTTCTTTTGACTCTTTAAGATTGGATGGAGCAATATGGTAAGGAGGAATAGAGATAGGCTGAGTATCTGGAAGAAGGTCAATACCAAATTCTATTTCCCTATCAGGAGGTACCCTAGAAAATCTTTGGGAAAAACATCAAGAAACTCATTGACTACACTGACTGACTGAACTGTTGGAGTCTCATACTTAGTGTCTTTGACTCGAATTAGATGATAGATACACCCTTTGGAAATTAACTTTTTGGCTTTAAAATAAGATATGAAATGACTTTTGAGAGACACTGAATTTCCTTCCCACTCAAAGACTGGCTCATATAGAAACTGAAAATTCACCACTCGAGTGCAAAAATCTATAGATACATAATAAGAATGGAGCTAATCCATACTAAGAATAAGGTCAAAGTCAACCATATCTAATTCTATTAGGTCTGCCAATATGATTTTATGCAGGACAGTGATAGAACACTTCATATGGATCTGTTTGGCAATAACTGACTCACCTACTGGGGTAGAAACTAAGAAGGGCTAGGGATCTTTTCAAGACCTATTTCAAAATTTACTACAACTAATGGGGTCACATAAAAGATATTTGACCCAAGGTCTAACAACATATAAACATCAAGATGAAAGACACAAAGCATACCAGTAACAACATCTGGAGAATCCTCCTACTCCTGACGGGATGGTAAAACATAAAACCAATTTTGGAGCTGACTGGCACAGGTACTGGATGATGCATCCTGAGGAGGGACTGGGCGACCTAGAGGAGCTGGTGCACTAGTAGCCTGAGTTTGGGGACGAACATCCCTGTTTCCCTGTATAGCATGTGGACACTCTTTGATTCTATGTCCCAACTTACCACAACCATAACAATCTTTCTGTCCCAACAAATACTCACCAGGATGATTCTTACCATACCTAACATATGGAGGATAACTGGACTTTCCACTAACACTATTCTGAGATCTGGACATAAAAGTCTTACCCCACTATTCCTGTCTAGCTTTGGGAGCGGGAATACTAGCTGAAGATAGCACTGACATAAATAAATAATTCTAAAACTGTGAATGACTTCCACCTTCAGACCTAGTCTGGCCATACTTAAACTGCCCGATTCTAGCCTTCTTATTTCCCCTCTCTCTTCTCTTCAACTTTTCTGCCCCAATCTGCTGTGCATGAATCATCAACCTAGCAAGATCTATGTCCCCAATAAGCATGGCAGTCCTACACTCTTTGACTACTAAACCAAATAATCCAGTAACAAACTTACTTATACTTGCCCTAGGATCAGCCATAGTATCAGGTGCATACTTAGACAACTGGTTGAACTTAAGACAGTAATCCTTCACTGTCATTGAGTCTTCCCTCGGGTTCACAAACTCCTCTATCTTAGCTTCTCTTATTTCACATGGAAAGAACCTGTCTAGAAAAGTATCCCAAAATACCTACCAACTCATAGGAGTTGCATTCTCGCCTCTACCATTCTTCCACATAACTACCCAATCATATGCTACATCCTTCAATCTATAGGATGCTAACTCTACACTCTCCTCTTCAGAAATATGCATAATTTGAGTGATCTTCTTTAACTCATCTAAATAAAGTTGTGGGTTCTCACCTGCTTTTGACCCAAAGAACTCTGGCGGATTCATTCTCATGAAGTCTCAGATTTTGGCTATTGCTAAATTACCATTCTACTGAGGTGGGACTGTCGCTGTATGGTTGCCCTGAACATTGGTAGTCACTTCCTGGGCCAACGCCTGAAAGGCAACCCAAAATTTAGGATGAGATACATTCTCATTCAGAGGATCAGCAGGCTGGGGTGGCTGGTTATTATTTCTGCGGGCATTAGCTTGATGAGGAGACATATTCAACTGTCATGAAAGAGCATAATTTAAAAGTAGATAGAGATATTGTAAGCCCGATAGATCATAAAAGAAAGAGATGATTTCCTAAAAATATCCCGTATCCTCTTGCTCATAAATATGGAGCGCTTCACACCCATGATCAAGACTCTACGTAACATGGCTTTTCTGACTCCCTTGGACTCTTATAAACCTTAGGCTCTGATACTAAGTTTGTAATGCCCCAAAAATGGGTTCTGATACATCACATGGTGCTCAAGACTACGAGTAGCCTTAAGCTAACCCTATCTACCTTCTACTAAGTCTGAATCTCATAACAAGGGAATATAGGCATAAAAATCATACTAAATATGGAAATCTATCTGAACTAACTAAGAATATCTGAAGATAATCTCTGGAAAATACTAAACTCAATAATCTGAATAATCACTACTGAATAATATGAATCATATCTACCAGTCTAACAAGCCTCTACTACTAATAACTAGAGAGCCACTAGGACAGACCCCCAGCTAACTCGAACTGTTTTAACATACTGAATTATCTATACTAATAAGCTGAAAAACTAAAAGACCAAGTCCCCGAACTATGAAAACTCACCGTCGAGATGTAGATGGAGATGCTCGAAATCACTCATGCTGCTGGAACTGAGCACCTGAACCTACACTATGCGACAATGTAGTACATAGACGTATATGTGGATCAGTACTTTAAGAATATACTGAGTATATAGGGGTGAATGCATAAGTAAAATAATATCTCAACATCATCATAATTTTTAAAATAATGCATGCTAAATGTAGATGACTTACATAAGCTAGAATATCCAAAAGCGGAGAATCATAATCATGAGTAGTAAATCATACTTTATGAATCTAGTGAGTCATAACATTTAGTTCTAAAAGCTATACTAGTGTTCTGTCTATAAATCATGTTGTCTAAATGTAGAAAGGACTCACTTTTATATTTAAAATCTGAAAGTTGAAGTCTGTAGCTAATGTCTTTTTGTAAAGCAATATCTGAGTAAAGTTGTAAGCCTTTACACTTAGTTTCTAAAAGTTGTTCTGTTATTCCTTATACTTTACTGTAAGCTATAGGGAAATTTATTTAAAAACTATTTATTTACTTTTACTATTAGGAAAATACTTTTTAAAGCTTTCTGTAAGGATTACTCTTTTCTGTAGGGAGGTTCTTCTAACCGACATAAACCATGTAAGCTATCATGGAGTCCAACATCTATTTCCCTTATGGGAAAACCTCACATTGGGATGAGGTGTCATACTCTTGTCAAGGAGTATAACCTAAACTAAGTGATCACATCTGTATCTGTCATCCATAAATAAATGGGGATAATTTGATAATTTGAACCTACGTTGGCTCGTAGTTTTGGGGAATGAGAACATACCTAACTCGGTGCTAAATACTACTCTTTTTAATTTGTATGCTCATTCTGTTGGAAATCCACATTAAAATCTAGTGTAATGGTTTATTACGAAAACCAACTGTATAATTGCTAAGTTAAACTATAATCTAAAACTGTGAAGTGGATTTCATATCTAAGATGAGATCAAAAGATCAAATCTTTATCAAAAATCTAAAAATAATCTAGTCATAGGGTGTTTATAGCACAATCAATCTTGAAATAGCAATATCCACTTAAGGCTTAATGACCCATGCATCAAATTCATGTTAAAACATTATAACGTTTATGCTTGATAATATAAATATTGATAATTCAACTCAAAATCTAGAATTTACTGTGATACGTATGAAAATACGAAAATAGACATGCAATTGAACTTCTAATTCACTTGAAATCTCATAATCTTGCAAATAAAAATAATGGGTATGAACCCTAATTTGAAACTCATGTATATTCATACAAAATCATGTAAATTTATAATTAAAGACTAGTTTTGGGCACAAGGATGAAAGAAATCCTTGTTCATTAACCCCACATACCTTAATTGATGAAATTGAATAAAAGACTTGATCTTGAATTCCTATTTGTGCTTTTGAAGATGCCCTCTTGAAGTTCTATAATTGGGAATCCTTAATTTTAAACTATCTTGGAAGAATAATGGAGGAAAATTAGATTTCTTGGAGGTTAAGTTTTGAGCTCTAGGGTTTTCTTTGAGAGAGAATTGATGAAAAGTAACCATAAAATTCTTAGAATGAGCTTAATCTTATGTTATCCATGAATTGGGGGCTTGGGAAATAACCAAACTACCCTTTTTAAAATTTTAATCGAAACTGGAAAAGAAAAAAAATTCCTGATTTGGCATGCCACCGTGACGCGCCCCTATTGCGGTGGCTCACTGGTAATTGGAGGAGTGGGAACTGGAAAAATCAACGTGACGCGAAGCTACCACGGTAAGCCACTGAAATGACATTTAGGCCATCATCGTGATGTGCTACCATCGCGGTGAGCTACTGGAAATTGACAATTGGGAAATGGGACTTCAACGCGATGCGGGCCAATCGCGGAGGTCCACTAAAAATTGACAATTTCTATTTTGGTCTTCACCGCGATGCTGTGCTTGTCGAAATACCATACTGTTATACTAAAAACGCCATAACTTCTTAATCGAGTATCGGATTTAGGCAAAATTGGTATCGTTGCAAAGCTAATTCAGTTTTCTATACATTGGAGGGTCTAGAACTTGAAAATTCTATATGTGTCAAAGGTTATTCATTTTTGAATCTAACCCTTAACATTCTAAGAGCTAAATTGAGCTAGGAAAAAGTATGGGGTATTACATAGATACTACTCCCATATTACTTATATGTTGTCTCTTTAGAAAATCCACCTTAAAATAGAATAAGGGTTTATAATGAAAACCAATTATGCTTCTCTTTGCTTTAACTCATAAACTATATGAATAATGTGGATTCCGTATTTTAGCTTAGGATCAAAATATCAATTCTTGCTTAAAATTTTGATATAAGTTTATCAAAGAATACTTAAAAGCATAATCTTCTTGAAGTCTCAATACTCAAACTTAGGGCTTAAAACCCATGCTTAAACTCATGTCAATTCATAATAAAACTTCACGCTCAATAACAATCATAAAATACTTCAATAACAAGTCAAGATAGTGAAATCTCATTCATATTATAAATCATGTAAGTTAAAAACATAAACTTAAGCACTTCTTAATATACTTAAAGCATTAAATGTCATGAAAATCACATGCTTCAAGAATATACATTCTTGGGTAACCCTACTTCAAAAAAATTAAATAAAATCTTAAAATCATGTAATTTGATCACAAGGGTGAAAGAATACCCTTGTTCACAACCCCACATACCTTAATAGGCTTGATTTGATGGAGAAAGCTTGACCTTGAAAGCCTTGAAGATCATATTGAAAGCTTTTCTTGGAGTTCTTGGACTAGAGAACTTAAATTCTTGTTTATATTGAAGAGAATATAACTTGAAGTTGAAGTTCTTGGGAGGAGGTTAGGGTTTGTTCTTCCTAGGGAAAGCTTTCTTGGAGAGAAATTATGAATAAAGGGGTAAATAATGCTCCTTGGGGGCTTTAATATGTTTTATGGACTAATTTGGGTAGGGGAAAATAACCCATTTGCCCTTGAAAATGCTGAACCAAAATCTGTAAAATAGGGGCGGGCAATGGAGCGTGCGCCGCGGGCTAATCGCGCGCCCTCACTGCATCTCTCATGAAAATGCCTATAACTTTTCTCTCTAGTATCGGATTAAGGTGAAATTGGCATCGTTGTAAAGTTGACTCAATTATCTACAATTTGGTGGGTCTTGAGAAGCAAAATTCTATGTATATCAAAAATTATACATGTTTGAAGTAGACCCTTGTAGAATCGAATACCATGCTTTGGATGAATCAAAGGTTCTTAGCTCAACTTTGTTCTAAGTGATTCTTAGGAATATTTTACACCTCTAAATCACTTCACACACTAGTATAAAGATCATTACACATATTCAAAAAAAATTCATGGGATTAGAGTTTAAACTAGTAAGAACGATGCTTCAATGTTTAGCCTAAAAATGCAAGGTATTAAAGCGGTAGAGACATATCAGGCCATATGCATATTGCTATAAGAGCATGGCATACCATTGGGTATTCGCAATAGCGGCGTACCACGCCCAAAGTCACAAAATGCCCACTTCATATTTTTAGTTGGGGAAAGGGATTTTTGGTCCTTAACCCCTTTAAACAACTTTAAACCTTCCCTAACCACAATAAACCCATCAGTTGTCAATTTTCATCACTGTTCTTCCCCTTTCAACACTCAAGTTAAGTAAACCAAGGATTTTCTAAAGAATTCAACTCTTCGGGCTTAAAACTTAAATTCTCCTCGAAATTCTTTCGTCATTAAGGCATGTAGGACACTTCCTTATTTTATTTATATTTAAATCATTAATTACTTATTTTACTTATTGTTTAAATTAGGGTTGAGGATTTTGGATTATTATATACATACATTATTTTTGCCCTTGTTTTAATGGGTTCTTATTGGTTTAAATAATAGATTATGAACTAAATTTGTGCATTATGATATGGTGGCATTTGGGATATTCGATTTCTCAATATTTATGATTTCTCCTATTAATGACATAAACCTCAATCTGTCTCATACTTTGATCCTCAATCCGTCTCACAATTTAATCCTTAAACCATCTCATAATTTGATCTTCACACAAGGATTTCATAGTGTTTAAACTATTCTTTGGAAATTACATGACATTAACTGGTACAAAGGTTTTGGAAATTCCCTTGGGGGCTATGGTTGTGGATTTTAAATGGATTTTGGAGTCTAAATGGTTAAATGGATATGATATGGTACAATTGGATGATCTTGCAAGTCTCTTGGTATGAAGATACCAATTTATAAATACCTTAATAAAATAATACATGGTTAATAGCTATTGGTATGTGAAAAATGTTTTTAATTGGGCTTAAATGAAATTATGTATCTCAACGAGAAAGTGTAGTCCGGAGGGACCAACATTGGAAACCATATTTGCCGAATGACCATTGTGTCTACCTTACATAGTATATTTTTGGACGGTTATTACCTTGGTATATTTAGAAAAATTTCCTCAGTTCATACGGCTGACATGTATTGGGGGCCTTCTGGAAGGAGGTACGAAACTATATAGCTCGGCTTCTTTCCCCTATCCTAGCATCCTATTACATCTATGTTGGTTATTCATGTGATTTATGATTGGTTTTGGTAAATATATATTATCCCTTTTCTTGGGTTGCATGCCAGTACTCGCCATACTGATTATCCCCGAATGCTACATTATTTCATTATATAGGTTTCGAGGGCTTTTCTTGTGACCTTGTACAACATTAGGTGGTTCAGTACTTCTGTTGCATAGCTGTTGAAGAGGTGAGCCCTCCATCCTTTTGAAGGCCTAGTTACTTTTACATTTTCCTTACTATTCTAGTACTTATGGTATTCCTTCCGGCACAGTCAGTGTCATATACCTACATGATTGGTAGTCTTGGTTAGAGGATTTATGGATAGTGTTGGGATATTATATTATGGATTTGGTTTAGACTCACTGACTTACTCTTTTGGTTATTGGATTTCTCTTAATCTATTGGTTAACTTTTGCAGTTTATTTATTATTATCATGCTCTTGAGGTAAGGCTAAGGGGTCATCTCAGACCTTTGTTCGTTTGGGATGCCCATCACGGCCAGGTCCCCAATTTGGGTCATGAAAAGCTTGGTATCAGAGTATGGTTCTAGATCACTAGGTGTATACAAATTTGTGTTGAGTAGAGTCCCTTTTATGGGTGTATAGTGCAACACACTTTTAGAGGGAGGATACAAGGAATTTAGGAATGTTTCCCTTCTTTATGCTCTATTTAGTACTAGAGGGTTTGTTTATTGTTGATTTCCTCTAACTCTTATCTTACTCATATTTCAATTCATGTCTCCACGAAGGTCTGACGGTCGTAGGAACTCAACTGAAATATTTGCCCCAACTAGCATAAATGTTGAGGAGGTTTGCCCTACCCACGGAATGTAGACTCGGTATAAATCACGTACTCTAGACTTCACTGCTCCACCTGGAGTTCTACCAGTCCCTACTAGTCCTTCTCGATCTTCTCAGGATAGTTTTACTCAGTCCTCTGAGAGAGATGTCTTGAATAATGAGTTTTGTCAGTTCATCCACATGCTTGCTTAGATTATAGCATCATTTTTAATCATTCTAATCATATTGGTCCTGTCTCCAGTTCATCAGAGGCCAGTCGGGCTAGCCAGTTCATGAGGATGAATCCCCCAACCTTTATAAATTATAAGGTAGATGAGGATCGTTAGAGGTTTATTGATGATATGGAAAACATCTTTAGGGCTATGAATATTAGCGATTTAGAAGAGGTTGAGTTTGCAGCTTATCAGCTAAAACAAGTGGCTTGTCAATGGTATGAGTAGTAGAAAGAGTTAATCCATAAAGATGTCGAACCAGTAGTATGGAAAGTGTTAGCAACTGCTTTTCTTAATCATTTCTTTCCTCAAGAATTGAGGAAAGCTAATGTTGAAGAGTTTGTGAATCTGAAGCAGGGTAATATAAGTGTTAATGAGTATACATTAAAGTTTACTCAACAATCCTGTTATACTCTAAAGCTTGTGTCTAGTATGAGTTATTGGATAAAGAAGTTTGCCTCGGGTCTTTATTATGATTTAGTGATAGACTGCAAGGCTGTTATGCTAAATACTGACATAGACATATCCAGGCTAGTGGTTTATATGCAACAGATAAAAAATGAGAAAAAAGCAGGTAGAAATGGGGGAAAGATATTGTAAGAAGTTTAAGTTTGCAAAGAAGGGTCTGAACCAGCAGAACAATGGAAAAGAGGGTAGGCAGTGGCCTAAGAGGAAAAACTAGGGAAATTCTTGTTTGTCAGCTAGTTCTTCTGCTCCTAAGACCTTAGGTGATACTATTTTTAGTTTAGCAATTATCCTAAGGCACAGGTTACCCAGTCTCAGGTTAGTGGAGCTCATTCGACCCCATCTTACCCTTCTTTCCCTTTTTTGGGCAGCTTCATCATGGATATTGTGATGAAGGGACAAAGTTGTGCTTTAATTTTGTTTATCCTTGTCATTTACGAGTGAATTATCCTTCAGCTAGGGGTATACCTGGGCTAATAAGGATCAAGATGTTACTTCTTCAAATAATGCTACTAAAGGTAATACTTCAGGGATGAGAATTGGTCGAAATTGCCTCTATGCACTTTCTACTCGCCAGGAATCCTAGGCATCCCCAGATGTTGTTACTGGTATGTTACAACTTTTCTCCCATGATGTTTACTACTTGATTTATCCTAGTTCAATACTATATTATGTGACTCCATATGTGGATGTACACTTTGATTTTGGTCATGAAAGTATTTTTTACCCCTTTTTAGTTTCTACCCTGGTGGGTGAGTCTATTGTTGCTAGAAAGGTCTATAGGGGTTGTGTGGTGTCTATCTTTCATAGAGAGACATTGGTAGATTTGATAGAGCTTGATATGTTGGATTTTATGTAATCTTGGGGATGTATTGGCTTTATTTGTTCTATGCTTCTCTAGATTATAGGACCTGAAAGGTCACTTTTCATTTTCCTAATGAATTCGTAGTAGAATTGGAGGGGAGTTCCCTAGTACCAAAATAAAAGTTTATCTCTTATTTTAGAGCCTAAAAGATAATATCCAAAGGGTATCTGTATAGTTTAGTTTTTGTTAAGGATTCAAACTCTGAAAGTATCTCCTACAGTTTGTTTCCTTAGTTAATGAATTTCCCAAAGTTCTTTTGATGACCTTCCTGGGATATCTCCAGATAGAAAATAGACTTTGGGATTGATTTTCTATTGAATACTTTTCCTATTTCTATTCCTCCTTATAGAATGATTTTAGCAGAATTGAGAGAACTAAATAAACAATTAAAAGATCTCCTTGTTAAGGGTTTCATCCGTCCTAGTGTTTCTCCCTGAGGTAATTCTATGTTTTTCATGAAAAAAAAGGATGGTTCTCTTCAAATGTGTATAGACTATCGTCAGTTGAATAAGGTCAGCATGAGAAATAAGTACCCTCTTCCTAGGATTGGTGACCTCTTTGATCAGCTTCAAGGTGCCACGTATCTAAAATTGATCTCCGTTCGGGCTATCATCAATTGAAGATTAGGGATGTTGATATTCTCAAGAATACTTCTTGGTTATGTCATTTCGGTGGAATAATCCCCTGGCAGCTTTCATGGACCTTATGAACTGGGTATTCAGGCAGTTTTTGGATTTGTTCATTATAATCTTCATTGATGGCATCTTGGTGTACTCTAAAATTGAGGAGGATCATGAAAATCACCTCTAAATTGTATTGAAGACCTTAAAGTTTAGCTAAGTGTTATGACTTTTCTTGGGAACATTTTATCCAGCAAAGAGACCAAGGTTGATCCATAAAATATTGAGGTGGTTTAAAAGTGGCCTAGACCCAAGACTCCAACCGACATTAGGAGATTCTTGGGCTTGGAAGGTTATAATAGAAGATTTGTGAAGATTTTCTCATCTATTATTACTCCACATGTGAGTTTGACTCAGAAAAAGGTAAAGTTCTTATGGTTCGATGCTTGTGAGAGCAGTTTTAAGAAATTAAAGGATAGTTGACTTCTGCTCCCATTTTAACCCTACCCAAGGGAGTTTAAGGGTTTGTTGTGTATTGTGATGGTATTTTGTGGTTTTGGGTTGGGATTTTATACAACACGGTAAGGTGATGGCTTACGCTTCCTGGCAGCTTAAGTTCGTTAGTGAAATTACCTGAATCATAATTTAGAATTGGTGTTGTGGTTTTTGCTTTAAAAATTTGGCATCACTATTTGTATGTGGTGAATGTAGATATTTATTCAGACCATAAAAGTTTACAGTACATATTCACGTAGAAGGAATTGAACCTCAGGTAGAGATGGTAACTCAAATTGCTTAAGGACTACAATATGAGTTTGCACTACCATCCAAGTAAAGCTTATGCTATTGATGATGCTCTTAGTAGGTTGTCTATGGGGATTTTATCTCATGTTGAGGAGGAGAGAAAATGATTAGTGAAGGATATTCATTGATTGGACAACTTGGGAGCCCGCCGAACCTACCTTTTAGCCTCCGAAGATGGTGAAGTAATCTTTAAGAAGTGGTTAAATTGTCTCTTGGGGATGAGGTCAAGGAGAAACAAGTTTTGAATCCTATACTTATACAAATTAAGGATGATGTGGGTTAGCATAAATTTTGCCTTTTGAGATTGGGGGAGATAGTGTTCTGAGGTACCAAGGTAGGTATGTATTCTCGATGTAGATGGGTTGAGGGAAAGGATTTTGATCGAAGATCATTTATCCAGATATATGGTTCATTCGGGTTCGACAAAGATGTATTATGACTTGAAAGAAATTTATTAATAGAATAATACAAAAATGGATGTGGCAAATTTTATTGCCAAGTGTATCATTTGTCAACAAGTTAAGGTTGAGCATTTAAGGCCAAGTGGCACCTCTCAAGATATAGAATTACTCATGTGGAAGTGGGAGATGATTAATATGGATTTTGTTACTGATCTTCTGTGGTCTTAAAATCAATACGATTCTATTTAAGTCATTGTGGATAGAATGGCCAAGTTTTCTCACTTCTTGCCTGTGAGGAAAAATTACTCAGGAGAGGATTATGGTAAGTTGTTCATTCAGGAGTCAGTCAAGTTGCATGAGGCCACAATGTTTATTATTTATGAGTAGGGTATGTAGTTTTCCTCTCATTTTTGGCATTCTTTACAAAAAAGGGTTTGGTACTCAGGGAACCTTAGCAGTACTTTCCATCCTCAAACAAATGGATAAGCAGAACGTATTATTCAGACTCTAGTGGATATGATAAGAGCCTATGTGATTGACTTTAAAGGTAGCTAGGTTGATCATTTGCGACTTATCGAGATCGCTTATAATAATAACTATCACTCTAACATCAAATGGTCCCTTTTGAGGCCTTTTATAGTAAAAGGTGTAGATCATCGATTGGGTGGTTTGAGGTAGGTGAGACTAGATTGTTTGGGCCTGACTTGGTTTACCAAGAAATAGGAAAAGTGAAGGTGATTCGATAAAGATTAATGATGCTCAAAGTTTCTAAAAGTCTTATGCGGATACAAGGCTAAGGAAGTTGGAGTTTGAAGTCGATGATTGAGTGTTCTTGAAAGTTTCTCCTATGAAAGAATTTATGGGATTTGGGAAAAGGGAAGCTCATTCCCCGTTACATTTTTCTGTATTAAATTATAGGAAGGATTGTGAACGTTGCCTATGAATTGGATTTACCAGCGAACTTAACCTCGGTTCATCCTATTTTTCTTATGTTTATGCTTAAAAGGTGTGTGGGCGATCCTTACGTGATAGTGCCCATTGAGGATATTGGTGTTAAGGATTCGTTGTCCTATGAGAAAATCCCGATTGAAATATTAGATAATCAAGTTCGGAAATTGAGAACTAAGGAAATAACTTTAGTGAAAGTGCTTTGGAGGGACCAAAATGTAGAGGAGGAAACATGAGAATCAAAAGAATATATGTAAGCTAAATAACCATTCTTGTTTTCAATATTGGATGAAACTGCTTGAGATATGAATTTTTACTTCTTCTCTTGACACATTTAGAATTTATTCTCGGATCCCTTTATATTCTTCTTATTATTGTGCTAAGGGTGTCCTAATCTCTCATTCGGGGATGAATGATCCTAACAAGGGGATAATGTAAGACCCCAAAAATTTTAACAAATTTATTTTGGACCCTCCATCGTGTTTAATGATAATTTTTATCTTGCATCATTATAAGGGATGTTAATAGGATGACTGGGGAGAGTTTCAGAATTTTTAGAAAATGTCGAGGTCATTTCGGGACCCCGTACCAATGAGGGTCCGCGATAGCTACGTGCCACATCATTTGCATGCCTTAATAAGAGTGTGGCATGTCCTTGGGCATATGTGATAGCAGTGTGCCACACCCAAGGTAACAAAACACCTAGTTCATTTTTTTTAGTTGGTGGAAGGTTTTTTGGTCCTTAACCCCTTTAAATGACTCTAAACCTTTCCCAACCCTAATAAACCCATCAATTATCAATTTTTATCACTGTTCTTCCCCTTTCAACTCTCAAGTGAAGTAAACCAAAGGTTTTTTCAAGAATTCAACTCTCCAGGCTTGAAACTTAAATTCTCCTCGAAATCCTTCCGACATTAAGGCATGTTGGACACTCCCTTATTTTAGTTATCTTTAAATAATTAATTTACTTGATATTCTCATATTTTAAAAGTTATTTAAACTAGGATTGAGAATTTTGGATTATTATATATATATGTATTTCTTTTGCCCTTGTTTTAACGGTTTCTCATTGGTTTAAATGATGAATTATGAACTGAATTTATGCATTATGATAATGGTGGAATTTGGTACTTTAGGTTTCTCAATGTTTATGTATTTTTACTTGATAATGACATAAACCTCAATCCATCTCATAATTTAATCTTTAGACAAGGATTGCATGACACTAACTGATAAAAAGGTAAAAAAAAATTGAAAATGCCCTTGTGGGAAATGGTTATGGATTTTAAATAAAATTTGGAGTCTAAATAGTAAATGGATATGGTATGGCATAATTGGATGAGCTTGCAAATCTCTTGGTATGCCGATATTAATTTGGAATGTCTTAATAAAAGATTCCATGGCTATTGGTTATTATTATGTAAAAAATGTTTTTAATTGGGCTTAAAAGGAATTGTGTAGCTCACCGAGAAAGTATAGTCCTAGGTAGAGAAACACTGAAAATCATGTTTGCCGATGTTGGGGGCTATGACCACTTTTCTACTTTATACAGTATATTTTTAGATCATTATCATCTTGGTGTCAAGCGTTTGAGTCGGACTATGAAGATTTGGGAGAGGATAGTTAAGCGGAGATTGAGGAGAATCGTGTTCATTTCAGAGAAACAATTTGGTTTTATGCCTGGTCGCTCGACGACAGAGGCAATCCACCTAGTGAGGAGATTGGTGGAGCAGTATAGGGAAAGGAAGAGGGATTTACACATGGTGTTCATCGACTAGGAGAAGGCGTATGACAAAGTTTCTAAGGAGGTTCTTTGGAGATTCTTAGAGGTGAGAGGGGTCCCGGTGGCGTACATCAGAGCTATTAAGAACATGTATGATAGAGGAAAGACTCGGGTGAGAACGGCGGGAGGGGACTCAGAGTATTTTGCAATCGAGATAGGTTTGCATTAGGGTTCGACTCTGAGTCCATTCCTATTTGCGCTGGTGATGGATGTGTTGACACGGAGTATTCAAGGAGAGGTGTCGTGGTGTATGTTATTTGTGGACGATGTAGTGCTGATTGGTGAGATGCGGGGGCTGTGAATGAAATATTAGAGGTTTGGAGGCAAACCCTTGAATCTAAGGGATTTACGTTGAGTAGGTCCAAGATGGAGTATATGGAGTGCAAGTTTAGTGACTTGAGGCAGGAGGACAATATGGTGTTGAGGTTGGATTCCCAGGATGTTTGTAAGAGAGATAGTTTTAAGTATCTTAGGTCTATGATTCAGGGGAATAACGAGATTTATGAGGATGTCTCTAACCATATTGGAGCTGGTTGGATGAAGTGGAGGCTCACCTCGGGAGTGTTGTATGATAAGAAGGTGCCACTAAAGCTTAAAGGCAAATTATATAGAGTGGCAATCCGTCCAGCCGTGCTATATGAAGCAGAGTGTTGGCCAGTCAAGAACTTCCACATTCAAAGGGTGAAGGTGGTGGAAATGAGAATGTTTTGTTGGATGTGCGGACTTACTAGAGGGGATAAATATAGTAATGAGACTTTCCGGGAGAAGATAAGAGTGGCTTCGGTGGAGGACAAGATGTGGGAAGAGAGGTTAAGATGGTTTGGGCATGTGATGAGGAGGGGCATGGATGCCCCAGTTCTTAGGTGTAAGAGGATTGCGTTGGATGGCTTCAAGAGGAGGAGAGGTAGGCCAAAGAAGTACTGGAGGGAAGTGATTAGACATGACATGGAGGAGCTTCAGCTTACTGAGGACATGACCCTAGATAGGAGGTATGGAGGTCACGAATAAGGGTAGAAGGCTAGGTTGCGTACGTAGGTTGTAACAAGTAGTTAGAAGAGCTCATGTATAGCTGGGTTAGTAATTAATCCTAGGACTGTGTCCATAGGTAGGAGCCCCTTATTTTCATATTGCGCTTATCTACCTTATTTTCGTATTGCTCTGATTTTTATTTTATTATGTCTTATTCCTTTATGTTATTCCATCCATCATGCTTCATGTTTCATTACGCTTCTGTTTACTATTATCTATCTTAAGCCGGGGGTCTATCAAAAATAACCTCTTTACTTCTTTGGAGGTAGCGGTATGGACTGCGTATATTTTACCCTTCCCAGACCCCACTTTTGTAGGAATATACTGGGTTTGTTGTTGTGTCATTTTGGTGTCTTTAACCAAATTTTCTCAGTTCATGTGCTTAACATGGATGGGGGGCCTTCCGGCAGGAGGAGTCGAATCCATATAGCCTGTGGGTGCCTGAAGGTCAGTATAAGTTATATAGTTCACGATTAAATTTTTAAAGGATCATGTTTCATGTCCCTTGCCCATATCCCAGTATCCTATGATATCTATGTTGGTTGTGCATGTGATTTTTGATTGGTTTTGGTAAATATATATATATGTTATCCCTTTCCTTAGGTTGCATGCCATACTCGTCATACAGATTGTTTCCAGATGCTACATCATTTTATGATATAGGTTTGGAGGGCTTTCCTTATAACCTTGTACAAGCGTTAGGTGTTCGGTACTCTTGTTGGACAACTATTGAAGTGGTGAGCCCTCCATCCTTTGAAAGGCTTGGTTACCTTTATGTTTCCTTTACCCTTTCAGTACTTATGGTATTCTTTCTATCATAGTTGGGGTCATGTCCCATCTTGATTGGTATTCTTGGTTAGAGGCTCTGTGGACCGTGTTGTGATATTACTTTATGGATTTCGTTTTGACTCATAGACTTATTCTTTTGGTTATTACATTCCTCTTAATCTATTAGTTAGCTTTCATAGTTTATTTATTTATATCATGCTCTTGAGGTAAGGCAAAGGGGTGATCTCAGGCCTTGGTTGGTTTGGGATGCCCATCAAGGTCAGGGCCCCAGTTCGCATCGTGATAGATAGAGGATTGTATTTTTTGATATCTCCTGCAAAATTAGATGAATCCAATTCTGTGGCTGAGGCTTTATTGAACCCTGAAAAACACAAATGGATAAAAGCGTTGAAAGAAGATTTAGAGTCCATGAAAACCAATAAAGTCTGAGATCTAGTTGACCTTCCTTTTGGGCGTAGAGTTATTGAGAACAAATGGATTCTCAAAGCTAAACACAAATCAGATAAGTTAATAGAAAGGCACAAAGCATTATTGGTGGCAAAAGGTTTTACTCAAGAAGCTGAAATAGATTATAGGGAAACATTTTCTCCGGTTGTGAAATTTACCTCAATTCTCTTACTTTTTGCTATTGTTGCACGTATATATTTAGATTACACCAAATGAATGTGAAGACCATATTTCTCAATGGAGAACTAAACAAGAAAATCTACATGAAATATCCTGTAGGTTTTGTTGTTAAAAGTCAAGAAAAGAAGGTTTACAAATTAAATAGATCAATATATGACCTAAAGTAGTCTTCAAGGCAGTGGTACCTGAGATTTCATAAGGAAGTGATATCTTTTTATTTCACTATGATCGATGAAGACCATTGCATCTATGTTAAAATGACCAATGAAATGTTTGTGATTCATTTGCTTTGCATGGATGATATTTTATTAGCTGAAAATAAGTTGGAGTATGTGAAAACTATTAATTCATGGCTTTCGAAGTCATTTGACATGAAAGATATTGGTGAAACAGACTATATATTGGGTGTTAAATTTTGAAGAGAACGTTTCAAGAAAATTTTGAGTATTTCTGAAGAAACATACATAAAGAAAATTTTGGACGCTTTTGAATGAATAGTTGCAAATTCATGGATACTCCTATAGAAAGAGGTGAAACTTAAGCCTTGAAATATGCCCAAAGATTGAAAAAGAAAAGAAAGACATGTTTTGAGTACCATATTGTAGTGCAGTTGAGAGATTGATGTATGCGATGATATGTACTTGTCTAGACATTTGTTATGTCATAGGTCTGGTTAGCAGGTATCAGTCCAATGCTGGAAGAGATCATTGAAAAGAAGTAAACAAAATTTTTCGATAACTGAAGGGAACTGCAGATTATTCATTATGCTATAATGGATCTAATTTATTCATAATAGGTTATACATATGTTGATTAGGCTGGTGACCGGTATGATAGAAAATCAATCTCCGGTTATACTTTGTTACTAAAGAGTGGTGCAATTCTATAGAAATGTAAGAAACAAACTTGCACAGCCTTGTCAACCATGGAATCTGAATTTATGGCTTGTACATCTGCAGTACAAGAAATTGTTTGGTTGAAGAGATTATGTAAGAACTTGAATATTGCAAGGAATTTTAAGGGTTCTATGATTTTATATTGTGATAGTCAAGCAGCTATCGCATATACGAAGGAACATAAATATCACAGAAAGACCAAGCACATTGACATCAAGTATAACTTTGTGAGAGACATAGTAGCAAGTGGAGAAATAAATTTACAACACATTTCAATATAAGAAATGATAGTTGGTCCATTTAGAAGGATATATCTAGAGACTTATTTGAAAAACATGTAATGACTCTAGATTTACGTAGGATATGATTATATTTTTCTATTGTAAAATAATTTGATTATTATAGTGTTTTTATCCATAAGAGTCTTGAATTTATGTTTATATCTCATATGCATGTGAGAATGTGTTTTATTGATGAGGTGTGTCGAACAAGTCGCGAGATTGACTCTCTCACATGAGAAATCACCTCTTACATCGAAGAACGTGAAGAGATAAATTCCACCATCATATAATGACTTATTTTGTAAAGCCAAATGTGAGTTTCTCTAAGAAGATAGATTTGAAGATCTTTTAAGAAGGAAACTCGAGTTAGATATTTAAAAGTGTTTAGACAAAGATCTGTACGGTATTGAATGACTAAAAGAATAAGATACACGCACCAATATAAGGTGAGAACATCATAGCACGTGTTTCATGTCACGAGTGGTAAGTGATCAAATGGGTTAATGGAAGAATGAATCCATGTTTCTTCATTGTGTGAGACCCTAAAAGTTACATTAACTTTTCATTGAAATACCCTTAGACCTTTGACTATTTCTTGAAGTTTCGGTCGGTGTTGCCACTTTCAAATATTACTAATAGCCATGAATAATCCCGCACTACAGTGTATATATAGAAAAGCATTTAATTTGAAATAGATAGATTCGAGTAGAAAAGAAAGACAATTAAATGAATAATTTAACTTGTCTACACAAGTTGGCTATTACACTAACCATATAGGTATTGTCTATAATTGTGTAAATAAAGTTGAACATGAACTCGACTTCACCTCTTTAGAGGATGAGAGATCAGATAACTAACTACAGAAGTAGTAAATGATGTCTAACTACAAAAGTAGTAAATGATGTCTGGGGTATTATGAGTAAAAGTATCCTCATATTAGTAGAAAATTCTTTTCATATCTGACTGGATTCCTACGTGTAGCTTGTAAAACCTTATAGATAAAACTCTTGATGCTCACAGGTTGCACGAACTATTTGTCGTATGAAAAGGTTGTCTTGTTGGTGTTGTACTGGATCGGGTCTTGTCCACCATGTGCGAAGTTGGGAGATGTTGGATTTTACGGGTGGGTCACCCGTTTATCGACCCAACCCAACCTATTTCGTTTATCTGAGAAGAAGATAAGAAAGAAGTAACCTAGGGCTTTGAAATTTTGGGGTGAACAATTACATAATAACCGTTGAATTTCCCCTAATTTATTTTTGGTTCTTCTTTCTCTAGAAGGTGGCGAAAAACAGGATTCAAAAAAATCAGTGAGTAAGAAAGCAAGTTTCTTTCTTCACATTAACAATAACATCAAAAACAAAGGCATTTAATTTGTGATTTAAACTTCGTTTCCTAGTGATTCGAAGATTGATTTGGGCGATTTTTTTCAATAGCAAAATCCATAACTTTCACAGCAACATATCAAAGTACACAATTTGATTTTGCTCCATTTTACTAGCAAATGTAATCTTAACTTAATACTAAACAAAACATTTTGTTTTAGAACTAAGCTTATTTACTAACGTTTTTACTTTGCTGCAAGTTGCCTACTACTTTTATTTGGCTTTGGGTGGTTTACGTCTGTTATAACTCAAAATAACAATGTTTATGGTTGAATTATTTTGTAATAAGGAAGAGTCCTTCACTGATTTAAGCTTTCAAAAAATAAATAAGCCAAGAAGGCTTAGCTATAGGATTCTACATTTTTGTTGACAATGTCTAATATTAGAAGAAACTTTAAATATCATAATATTATCAAAAAACTTTTTTCATATCTTTCTCTATCCTTTTTTCACTAAAATTATCTAAAAGTCAAAGTTGACATTTTAGATATTAAAAAGATTAAAGTAAGAATTTATTTGTATTTGAAGAACTAAAAGCAGTAAAAGACGATGATGAAAAAGAAAAAAAAAATTGCATTGGTCAATTTTAGAGATGATTTATTATCTTTAGCTAATCCGTAGAAATATAATTTAGATGGAGATAAGATATTTAAAATTGTTTCTAGCAAGTATAATATTCATTGTGAAATCAATGAACCGTGAAGTAAGGAAAACTAATTGAAATTGGAGGACTTAGTTTTTCAAAAAACATATCTTTGTTTTGTGGTCAATTTAATTTCTTTTAAGAAATAAAGATATGCCAAAAATAAAACAATTAAATCCTCTATTAGATTATGTGATGATTGACTAGGAAGGGGCTGCTCCACCCTTAACCACAGGTCGAGGGTTAGACTATGGAGAAAACTCTGTTGGGAGCGCTGCCACCTTAATGGGCCCTACAGCATGCGATCCAAATTAATCGGAATTCCAATGCAGGCACCGAACACCAAATGAAAAACCAAAAAAAACATGCAGAACCCATTCATCAGGTTATGAAACTACAAAAATTTCATCATAAATATTGAACGAATAAAATATCACTCAAATATTAATCGGCATTTATGTCCTTAAATATTTATTTGGTGAAGCAACTTAAAAGTAAATATAATTGTCCAAGATAGAATTCTTTTTCAATTTAGTAGTAATTTACATTGCACGAATGACCGCCACAAATATTTACAAAGTTGATTTTTTGTACAACTCTTTGTATAATTAATATTCGTTAGTATGTTGATTATTTGGAGTTTTGGACAGCGTTCATTCAAAGGACTTCGTTAAGTCAAAATATAGAATTAAAATACCCATTTTGACGCTCCCTCTATTCCATTTTATTTAATCTTCTTTCTAAATATATTGGTCTCAAATTAATCGTCCATTTTGCAAATTAGAGTATTTTATTGGAGTACTTTTTTTACATATTACCCTCAGTATTAAATAATTAAAGAAAATAATAATATTTAGATTTAGAGCTGCAAGACATCATTAATAGGTTTACTTTTATAAAATATATTTTTATTTAATATTTTCTTAATGAACGTGTCAAGCCAAAAGGATCAACTAAAATGAAATAAAGGTAGTATCTTATAAAATATTATTAATATTTTACTGTATCACCCCTAATTAATTATTATAAGTCATCTAAGTATTAAAAAATTAATATTAAAAATATTTAATAAAAAATAAAATAGACATTTATGACATGTCTGCTTCAGCTGCCTCAGCCGTAATTTTACTGTATCGCCTCTAATTAAATATTATAAGTTATCTAAGTATTAAAAAATTAATAATATTTAATGTTAAATTAACTTGACCTCTTATATGAGGTGCACTTAATTTTTTTCCGCAAGTATTTTTTATAGTTATTTTGTTATGCCACTTCCAGTTAGTTATTATAACTCATCTATAATATCTCTGTTTTGCTGCTTCAAAGTCATCTATAATATCTCTGCTTTGCTGCTTCAGTCGTCATTTTACTATATCGCCCTGATTAATTATCATGGTCATCTAAGCATTGTACCACTTAAGTTGGAATAGAAGAAAAACTATTATAAATCATAATAATTACAAAATTAAATTATTTAAAAAGTATAATTGACTATCAATGCCAAGAAAATTTTATAGAAGGAGAATAATATATATTATTTGAAAATTACATAAAAAGTATTATAAATTACAAAAGTTAACAACTAAAAATATCTAAAAAAAAACTAATATGTTATATATTTTAAAAAAAATACGTAAACAAATACTCCTGTCGTCTTGCTTGCCGACATTTAGCTGCTCGCTCCGTGATTTTACTATATACCTCTAATTAATTATTATATGTCATTTATGTATTAAAAAATTAATAATATTTAATAAGAAAAGTAAAATACACATTTATAATATGTCTGCTTTAGGTGTTTCAACCATATTTTTAATGTATCTCCTCTAATTAATTTTATTCTATGTCATTTAAGTATTAAAAAATTAATAATATTTAATAAAAAATTAAAATAGACATTTATAATATGTCTGCTTCAACTGCTTCAATTGTAATTTTACTGTGTCGCCCCTAATTAATTATGATAAATCATCTAAGTATTAAAAAAATTAATATTAAAAATATTTAATAAAAAAATAAAATAGACATTTATGACATGTCTGCTTCAGCTGCCTCAACCGGTATTTTACTGTATCGCCTCTAATTAATTATTATAAGTCATCTAAGTATTAAAAAATTAATATTAAAAAATATAATAAAGTTATTTAAGTATTAAAAAATTAATAATATTTAATGCTAAATTAACTAGACGTCTTATATGAGGTGCACTTAATTTTTTTTCGCAAATATTTTTTATTGTAATTTTGCTATATCACTTCTAATTAGTTATTATAAGTCATCTAAAACATATCTATTTTGTAGCTTCAATCGTCATTTTACTCGATCACCCTAATTAATTATAATGGCCATCTAAGTGTTGTGCCACTTAAATTGGAATAGAAGAAAAAATATTATAAATCATAATAACTAAAAAATTAAATTATTTAAAAAGTATAATTGACTATCAATGCCAAGAATTTTTGGACAAGGAGAATACTATATATTATTTAAAAATTACATAAAATGTATTATAAATTACAATAGTAAACAACTAAAAATATCTAAAAGGGTCTCTTTTATGGGTTGGAAAACCAGGAAAGTGAAACTTTCCTAAATGCCTTATAGCCTCTCCCTTATGAGTGTGGTGCACTACATACCCATAAAAGAGACTCTACTAGACACGACTTTGTGGACTCTTAATTGACCATGAACCTAAATCTTTGATACCAACTTGACACGACTCTATCGGAGGTCATGTTGTAATGGGCATCCCAAGTCCAACCAGGACCAGGGACCACCCCCAATACCCAACCCAACCATCCAACGCAGACTTTGTGCTAGATAAATTTCGAATATATAACAAGATAGTGTATAATTATCCAAATCTGACTCTGGATAAGTCTTTATCCATGACCGAGCCAATTGAGTTCAACCGTCCCAAACCAATTGATAATCAATACCAAACCGTAAACCAAAACAATAACCAAACCAAGTTCCATAACATAACATACAAGAATTGAAAAACTAGCAATACAGTCAAACGGTGTTAGTCCCAATACCAATGCCAATACTAAGGCTGACATCAATATCGATCCCACCAATGCCAACCCATACATAAGCCTATAATAAAAAAATAACCAATATCCGGTTGGGACATGCCCTCAACCATAGTCAAAACCAATGTCCATAAATAAACCAAAGTATGAAATAACATCCATGAAATGGAGACTTCTGGAAAAATGGAAGCTCACCACTTTAATCCAATAGATGATCCCAAGTCCGATCACTATGCGGGAGGAGAAGAACGACTAATTCCTGTATCGCGTGGGGATATAGCCACCCGAAGATGGGTTAGCGGGTGGATGCTAGAATGAACTCAGGATAAGGATAAAATAATGCCAACAAGTAAAACCAAGTAAAGCAACCATATGCATACAAATCATACACATATATATAACCATATTGGGAAAGGAAATCGAGTTTAGCATGCATTAAAAACTATTAACCTGGGTATGTGTAGATTAACCATTCTTAACCACCCATAGGCTATATGGGTCCAGTGTAACACCCCTGAATGGGCCTTGATGCGTGTAGCTTCATGAACCGGAGATACCATTAGAGTAGGAGATTCCCAAATACCCTTAACCTCCATGATATATATGTAAAATATACTTAGAGGATTCACATGTACCTCATAGTATCATATAAGGTCTCCATGACCTATCCCTCATGTCGGGAAACATGAGTTTTCAGTGTTCATTTATTGAACTCCCACTTTCACGGCTAGCTATCATACCCCTCCATTATTGCCAAATTAGAACCATTTTCAACCAACCAAACCATTGATATTAATCAAGGCTATACATAGTGGTATCGTCATAGAGACTATAAATTGCAGGTATTGTCCTTATTCAAATCTTTTTTGAGATCAAGGGATTCCCATGTACCCATAGATCACATTATCTAATTAACTTGGGGGAGTTCCATGTACTCCATAAGTGTTCTATTATTATGATTACTTGGGGGATTCCATTGTACTCCTCAAGAATGATTATTAAACCCAAAACCATTCTATTTTAGCCATTTCAAACCATTTAATCATTTAGGGTTCCATTACCATGTTTAAACCATGCATAAGTTTCATTAAAATCCAACAATGTAGTGAAAACAATCTCATAGGCATTTTTATCAAACATATTGGGGGAATAATATTTTCAAAACCAAAGCCAATTACAAAATAACCATTCCCATGCAACCAATAATCCAAACCATCATTAAAGCATTTAAAAGTATAATTAAAACATGGGAGAACCATAACCAAACATTTCTAACCAAAACTCCCAAATTATATTTGAAAACCCAAAACCATACAATAATCAAAGCATGAAAATATTATATAAAATTATGTCTTTAGTTGGAACTAACAATGAGAGAAGACACCGTGCCTTAAACCAAGAAGATGATGGAGAGAAATCACCAACACAAGCCCCAAATTAATTCTTAAGATGAAACCCTAGCTTTCTTTGCCCAAAAGCCTTAGAGAGGATTAAAGAGTGTTATTTAAGTGTTAAAGAATTGAATAATAGGGAAAATAACCTCACAAATAAATTAAAAGTCACGGGGCCCTATTACGTTATGTAGGAAAATATCCATATTTCCCTCACTTAAACTGCACCAAAATCTCATCAGAGGGCTACGATTATCCGTACCAGTCGTACCTTTCAATACGAGTGGTACCCACCACTCGTACCTAAGGTCATCTCCCTTGAATCCAACACTTTTCAAGGTACAAATCACCCTAAACCACGTCGTATCCATGCATACAACTGGTACCCATGATCCGTACCCTTGGCAGAATAACATCCAAAGAGGATTGAACACTGCCCACCATACGAGTCCATGGTACGACTCGTACCCTAGCTTATGGATCATGGTGATCCACTCGTACTCAGATCCAACTTAGTCTACCAAGTCTAAGATTAAGTGAAGGAAAGACCCAAACCAAACGACCTGTGTCCAACAATACGACTCATGTCACCCAAGTCGTATCATTCCAGAAATCAAATCCAAAGTAACCCACCAAACAACATTGGTCAGTATACGACTAACCTATACCACTCGTATCCCATTGTACAAGTCGTTTTCCCTAATCGTATCCTCTCCAAAGACTAGAAATCTAGAAAATTTTCTAAGGGCTAGATAGCCATAGTGTTTCATTCTCGACATTCAGCTGCTTGCTCCGTGACTTTACTATATTACCCCTAATTAATTATTATATGTCATTTATGTATTAAAAAATTAATAATATTTAATAAGAAATGTAAAATACACATTTATAACATGTCTACTTCAGCTGCTTCAACTGTAATTTTACTGTATCACCTCTAACTATTTTTATTCTATGTGATTTATGTATTAAAAAATTAATAATATTCAATAAAAAAATTAAAATAGACATTTATGACATGTCTGCTTTAGCTGCTTCAACCGTAATTTTACTGTATTGCCTCTATTTAATTATTATAAGTCATCTAAGTATTAAAAAATTAATATTAAAAATATTTAAAAAATAAAATAGACATTTTTGACATGTCTACTTCAGCTATCTCAACCGTAAATTTACTGTATCGCCTCTAATTAATTATTATAAGTCATCTAAGTATTAAAAAATTATTATAAAGTCATCTAAGTATTAAAAAATTTATAATATTTAATGATAAATTAACTTGACTTCTTATATGAGGTGCACTTAATTTTTTTCGCAAGTATTTTATAGTAATTACTATATCATTTCTAATTAGTTATTATAAGTCATCTAAAACATCTCTGCTTTGTTGCTTTAATCGTCATTTTACTATATCACCCTAATTAATTATTATGGCCATATAAGTGTTGTGCCCATTAAATTGGAATAGAAGAAAAAGTATTATAAATCATAATAATTAAAAAATTAAATTATTTAAAAAGTATAATTGACTATCAATGCCAAGAAATTTTGAACAAGGAGAATACTAGATATTATTTAAAAATTACATAAAAAGTATTATAAATTACAATAGTTAACAATTAAAAATATCTAAAAAAAAATAATATGTTATATATTTCAAAAACAATACGTAAACAAATACTATATATTACAATAATTAACAATTTAAAAAATTTAAAAATCAATCTGTCTTCTTTGGCATAACTTCATTGGTCTTTTCCCTTGCCTTCATTTTTATCATCCACTTTAATTTGTTTGTCTTATTTTTTAAAATTATTTCAAAAAAATGCGAAAAAGTTCCTACAAATCACAATAATTATCTAAATTCTATTTGTGTCACATAAATTGATACTAAAAAATAATATATATTGGACCTATGCCAGCACGGGCCTTCGACGTCTAGTCTAATTATAAGGTGCAGATAAAAGAAAAGTTTATAATGCGAAAAAAGGTAAGAAGATTTCCAATCATTATATACTAACTTCAATGCAATTAATTACTCATTTCGTCTTGTTCATTTTTTATTGGTACAGTCATTAAAAAACAGTAAATAATAGAGGTAATTTTACCTTTTTACTCTTTAGATATAATAATTTTAATGTTTTAAAAAATTCATTAGATAATGAATTGTATTTAGTGTTAAGGAAAAAATGGATAGAAATCGATAAATTATTCATTGATTTTATAAACTGAACAAGTATTGTTAGATATTCCAAAATATTAGAAAAGTTGGCAAGTAAAAATGGACAGAAGAAATAAAATAATAATGTCTATTATAAAACTTTTATACTCCCTCCATTCCGATTTACTTTTCACTGTTTTTCTGATTTGATTTTCATTTTTACTTATCAATTTTGACAAATCAATAAAAGACAAAAAGAAATTTTCATGTTTTACCCTTAATATTAATTACTTATTTTTCAAATTATTTTTTAATACACATTACTAAACATAAATTAATAGAGGTAATATAATAAACTTACTCTATCAATCATTATTCTTTTAATAAATGAGTCATGTCAAAAAGTGACAAGTAAAAGACAAATAAAAAGAGTAATAATTGAAAAGAATAACTCATGTCAAAAAGTGATAAGTAAAAAACAAACAAAAAGAGTAATAATTGACCGAGATTAACATGCGAGGCACGTTCATAGATATTAGTTAACTCTAAAAACAATTATACTGTAGACACATATACAACTTAAACTCATTTATCTTAAAATCGTTTCTTATGTATTTTGATGGATATAAAACGTGGTGCCATATAAAATGAAGACCGTTTTAGCATATTTTGAGCATTAAAGGCCGCAGCAATGTCTAATGACTTTATGATCAGGGAAGCCAACTATTAGGAAATTGAGAATTTGATAGGTGTTTTATCTTTTTGATAAACTTACATTAAAAAAATAAATTAAAATGAATTAAAATACAAAATATTAAATGAAAAAGAAATCGAGATAAAATAGTGTTGAAATGAGTACTAATGAAAGTTTGGAGTGGGCACGATAAGTAAAGATTCATAACCATTTTAGGTTCAGATAGACATTGCTCTATAAACGAAACTGACATATTTTCAATTCCTATTATATATATACACTGAATCAAAGTTCATCCCAATATTAACCTTATTTCGCTACAATTTCTTAGAAGGAAGCGTAGTAGTATAAAAATCAATAAATGGCATTCACAATTTTTAGGAGTAAAAACTAAGTTATAGGGAGTTCGCTCCCATCCAGAAAATTTTTCGTCCACAAGTCTTACAAATTGAGTAGAAGTAATAATTTTAAGATTAATACTAATAACTCTAATATTAAAACACTCAAATTTTATTATTTACAAAAAGATCCCTATACCATATTTACACAGAGATCCCTACACCATCACTACCATTCCTCATCCACACCCTTTTTGCCGTCGCTGCCGCCACCACCTCCTCTTCCTCCACTATCACTATCACTGCCATTGCCACCTCTTTCAGATTCCCCATTATTTCCTCCCTTTATACAACTATCGTCTATTGTTCTTCTTTCTTCTCCACCATCATCGCTATCAACACCGCAACAAATGTCATCTTCTCATTCGGCGTCACCACCAGCACCACCACCTCTCTTTTTACCATAAATATCAGTTTTTCGTGGGCTCCTCCTCTAACCACATCTTTTTTTTCAGAAATTAAGTATCGAAGTTGCTGTAACACAACAACTAATAGTAGTTGTTGCAGTAATTACCGTAACTGCTGAAGCAACTCTCGTAATTGCCGAAGCAACTCTCGTAGTTGCTGAATTATTTCTTCATTCATTTTTAAAAGAAATCAAAAAAAATTTTTCAAACTTCTCAATTTTTTTTTTTTAAATAGTTCATGAAGATTAAAAAAAGAAGGAACGAAATGAAAAGAGAAAGAAAGAGAAGAAGAGGAAAATCTAGAGAGAGAAAAAATAAGAAGAAGATGGGAAGAAAGAAAGAAAAAAAAAAGAAAGATTGAAAGATAAGAAAATGGGGGAAATTCTAAAATTTGAAATTTGGAGTTGGAGGACTTTTGAAAAATTAAAAAAATTAAAAAAATTAAAAAAATTAAATTTTACACCCCAATTTACTTTAATCACTAATTAAATTTTTTTTGACTTGAGTTGATAAAGTTATCACCAATTTTAATTTTAAAACTTATTTGTCACCCCACACTTAATTTTCTCTAATTTATGTGACTATCTTTTCCTTTTTAGTTTGTGAATGTCATTTTTTTTATTTAAAAATTATTAATGACATCATCTTATTTATTTTTATTGAGTCTCGATTAACTTTTTACTGTGAAGAAAAAACAACTAAAAGTAAATATTAGAGTCTGTATTTTCTCTTTCTTCTATCAAGCTTTTGCTTTTTCAAATTTATTGTATTTTAGTAAAGGCAATTTGGTAAACACATCAAAAGTTTTTTATTAGTATTTCTTAAATTTTATGTCCGGCTAAATGTTACACCTCTTTTTTCGTTTGAAGGGTTAAAGATCGAAGGATTTTTCTAATTAAAGTGGCGATATTGAGTAGGAATTATTTTATTTACAGAGTCGCCACTTAAAATTGAGTTATGGTGTTCCAAGTCACCTTATTGAATCCCTAATTAAAAGGAAATGACTCTTTATTGATCTGCAAAAACAGAAGATCGGGTAAGAAATTTTGTTGATTGAGGGGAAGGTTTGAAGAACTCCTCGAGTCCCGTGGTTCTAGCACGGTCACTTTTATCAACTTATACTTAAATTATTTGTTGGCCTTGATTCGCTCACTTTTAATGTACTAATAATATCTATCTATGTATCTTGTATTAAGTCAGTAAAGGTTAATTAATTTTAGGACGATCTCTGTCGAGGTGCAATATTGCATCCTCGAATTATTTTTTATAACATCTCAGAAAGATCCGTACGCCGCATTCTTAATGAAGATGAAAGATAGTTATTTTATACTCGCTTAATATTAAAAGTTTTGATATTTGTCTACTCGAAGTCCTACTTAATCTTAACAATAACCTTGAGAAATATTCATTTAAGGCGATCAATTAATTTAACAATATAATTATCAAGATTTATTGATGACAGTGAATAAAAATACACAAGCTACACATTATATTAATCTTTACTATGATCTCCAAATCTAATCTCCTTAAATTAATACAAATCTAAAGCACTGCAAGACGTTGTCTGATGAAAATAAATACTTAAAACTTATAATCTGTTCAACTATCAAATAAGTCAGCAAATAATCAGGAAATAAATTCAAACAAATACAATGAACTTAATAATGAAAACATTCCACAGATAGCACTAGTACGTGATTAAAAACTATTGGAAAAGAAGAGTAGAGTTGGACGTCAAATGAAACAATTTTCCTTCAACATGTCCACGAACACCATAATTAGTTACTCGATCAAAAAAATTATAAATTTACTACGGAACTTTTCACTATGCGACAAAATAAATTGAATATGAAAACAAAGATGTAGTCACCAAAAACTCGAGATAAGGACCTATAACTCTCGAACTCCAAATAGCTGCCCTAAAAAATGCTTCTTATTTGCTATGTATATAGTATATACTGTAATTTTTAAAACTCTATTTTTCTCCACTTTTGTAAATGTATCTTTTTGTTTTTGTTTTTTGTTTTGGTGTATCATTTCTACCTTTTCTTTTAAGAGTTGTTGTGCCTTCTTTTTTTCTTCTTCTCCTTTTTTCTAAGTCTTTTTTTGTTCTATGTTTCTCTATATTCTAAGTGTTATCCTTTTTAATTTTTAGTAACTATATATATATATATATATATGGAACTTGTTCATTAATATATCGATATTTTGTAATTGCCAAATCCATGCATGCATGAATATAAATTCGCAAACTACTAGATATACAAACTCATTATTAGAACTCATATAAGTAATCAACGACCTACTATATAATGTTGGGCATGAGTCTTTTTCCCTTCTTATATGGATAGATAAAGCCCAATTTGGACCAATCCACTTTTGCCATAGGCCCATTACTATGGGGCATATATATAGATCTTTTTAGGTCATATTTCACCATCACAAAAGACAGTTTTCAGCAACAAAAGAGAGAAAATAAAGAAGATTTTCGCCTAAATTTTTCAGCCACAACTGTCAACTTTAAATTGCGATTTTTGTTTCTTTTATTGTTCGATTGAGCTGATTTTGGGACAGCTTGTTCCTCTCATCTCAATCTTTGATTTGAAACTAACGGAGTTTAATTTGGCGGCCTGTAGCTCCTATTTTTCATTCCTGAACAACAACTGCATTTTGGTTCTATCGCTCCTTTATTTCTCTAGTGTTTTGTGTTGTGATTTATGTATTATTGCTTCTTGTTTGCCACTAGTTTGGTAGCCATTTTGGAGAATAATATTATAACTCTTGGTGATTATAGTAGAGGTTTTAGTTCCGTAGTTTTTTACTCTTCACACCGAAGGGTTTTTCACGTAAATTTGGTGTCTTGTTATTCTTGTCTTGCCGTATTTGTGTGGTTGATTTATTTGCTGGCATATTACTTTGTTTTGCATGTGTTTGCTTGTCTCCTCTTGGTTCAAATTGAAAGGAAAAATTTAGACTTGTGTATTCATTCGCTGCTATCCTGTCGGGCATTTTGAGTGCCCTTGTCTTTCCCAACAAAGTGGTATCAGAGAGTTAATTATTGTTGATTTGAACGATAAAGGCAAATATGAGCAAGATGGTGTGTTTGAATGGTAGTAATTATCAAACTTGGAAAGACGAGATGAAAGATCTTCTATTTGTAAAGAAAATGCACTTACATGTATGTACGTCTACTAAACCTCAATCCATGACAAATGAGAATTGGGAATTTGAGCACCTACATATTTGTGGCTATATTAGACAATGGATTGGCGATAATGTTAGAAACCATATTATGAATGATACACATGCAAGAAGTTTGTGGGATAAGCTCAAGACACTTTATGCTTCAAAGAATGGTAATAACAAGTTGTTCCTACTTAAGCAATTAATGAATATCAGGTATAAAGAGGGCAGCCCTATTTTTTATGTAATGACCCTTCAGGTCATTTCCGGTATTTCTGCTTAATTTCACCATTAGAGCTTTTTCATGGCTGACCCAAGTCATTTATGACTTAATGGAACTGATAGTTTGGCAACCGGATAGTTCGTTTGGTTTTTAGAGCCAATCTCCCATTTAGATGTCTTCGTCGATTTCAAATTACTGCCGAGTGAAAACTTTAGTAAAATGATTTTGGATGCAAATTTTGATTGTGCCAGCATCTATGTAACATTTATTTTAGGATAAATAAACCTTTGGTTCGTATCCCACAACACCTACGCTCTTTTTGACCCATTAGTCGAAAAGTCAAAAATCAGAATCTATGAGTGTGCGACCCACAAGTGGCCTAAATAATCTCGTATTGAAAATCCAAATTCACCAATGCATCCGGAATGTTGAATTTAGTGGGTGTACATAGTTCGTTTGCGAAAAACAGAGTCTGAATGAGTCCAAAAGGTCAAAAATAAATTTTGACCTTGCGGGCCCATTTAAACTCGTATAAAAGTCCCTTTTGGCCGATTTTTGGGGATTCTCCACTTCTTTGAGAACCCTAGCAGCCATAAAGATTTGTTGACTTAAAAATGAGTCTTGTGGGTTGATTAGGAGCTTGAAAAACTTGTGTAATCTATTTTTGCTACAAATCTAAGGTAAGATTTCTTCAAATTTGGTATTAATTTCTTTATTTCTAGACCCAAAACCCCTAAGTCTTTGAGGCTCAATTGTAGCTACAAATATGATTGTTTTACTCAAACCTTGAGGGTTATATCTCCTTAATGATAGTTTTAACTATGGGTTGGTCTCGAAAACTCAGTTTTTGAATGTGGGACCCACTTGGGGGTTTGGTGTCATTTTGGAACCATGGCATAATGGTTCCATAATGGGAGTTGTTGATCTTGTAATGATTCTTAAATTATGTTGTTGGTAGCTTGTCTTGTGGAAGGAGAAGTTTCAAGAAAAGAGAAGGTAAAGCTTGTTGTTTCGTGAGCAATTGGACTCAAGGTAGGTTAGACTTACTTGTAGATAGATTGATTTTGATTGTAGTATAATTATTGATATCTTGTGAGATTGGGCGGGTTTTATATGATTAATGGAGGAATGATGATACTTGAGATTAGTTGTTTCTTATAGGCTATTAAACTTATAAAGTGTGATATTTTACCTTTAGCCTAGAACCTTAGATACTTCTACTTGAAGTCTTATGAATAGCATGAGAATACTTTAGTTGCTCTAGTAGTTGATAATGATGTTGTTGACTAACCTTAAAAGTTTGTAACTTAGTTATGACTAGTTATGAAATGGCCTTAGTGTTTGGGATGACTTAGGAAGGTTGCTTGAAGAAGATTTTTCCTTATAACCCTAGTATGGATTGCTAAGCCCTTATGGGATGATTTAGATAACCTAGCCTAATTCTGGGTTGAAGTTAGTCTTGTAGAAATAAACTTTGGCATTATTAGGCTTTATGATGATGCTCGGTGAATTCGGAGGATATGTTGATGTTATAATAACGCCCGATTAATTCGGAAGAGGTAATGATATTATGATGATACCCGGTGAATTCAGAGGATGTGTTGATGTTATGATGATGCCCGGTGAATTCGGAGAATGTGTTGATGTTATGATGATGCCCGGTGAAACTAGAGGATATGTTGATGTGGTGATGATGCCCGATGAATTCGAAAGAGGTAAAAATGTTATGATGGTATTATGTGTGGTGAGCATATATGACTACACTAATATGTGAGGGTATGCCATGTACGGCTAACCCATTTGTATGCTTGGGACATGATGTATCCCTTGGTAAATTGATTATTCATTCTTTTTCATTAATCACTAGATAAAAGGTGTGACCCTTGTTAACTCTAATTAGTAACTAAAAGTAGAATATATCGAATATTGGGTTAAGGCTAATTGGTATGTGTAATATTGTGAAGAACTAAGGGCTCACCTAGTAAGTATACTTGACTTGGATAAATGGTTACGTTATGGAATTTTTCCTAGTAAAGTGGCTTATGTAATAAGTAGTTGCCTCTAATAAATGACTATGACTTGTGGGCTAGGAGCCTCGTAAACTAATTGGTGGACCTTACTTGGTTAAAATATGGAAACTAGTCCTCAAGGTTGTGACATTCCTAATGACAATAGACTTAGTATTGTATGATGATTAGCTAAGTTGACATCTAGCATGTGATGCCGTGGTGGCTAAATTGATGACTTATATAATTAGGATGCTAACTAGAAAACGGCTTTGTGATGGTTGGATAAATAATAGCGTTGGTAACTTATAGGTTTTCCTTATTTGATGACTAGTATCTAAAAGACTTGCAAACTAATGGCTCATGAAAATGGAGATTAGCTAATATAGACTAAACATGGAGTTTTTTAATGAGTCAGTGGATAATTAACTATATAACTATGCTATGGTGATATCAGTTTTGTTGTGTTACTTACAATATTTATGATGATTGTCGACCTTGGTAAGAGGCCATGGCAGGAATATGAACCCATGACCTTATGTGTGTAGTTGTGTAGTTTTGCCTTGATATATTGATAGATTGATCTTTTGGTGTACTATCCAGTGGTATGGGATGCCGTGATGAGCTCTTTGTTGTATTCTTTTACATGTACTTTCCAGCGGTATGGGACATTGTAGTAAGTTCTTGTGCCTTAGATTCTAATGATGGTTGGTATGTTGATTATGGTAATTACATGGTTCTTATTGTATATATATAGTTTTATGCTTCCAAATGATTACTCATTTTGTATGTTGAATATGATATATGTTGATATGACATGTTATGCTATTACCCTAGTAGATTAATTATTGTATACAGTGATATCGGAGGAGATTCGGGTTCGATCCTATACCTTAAGTTATTGTCTTATCTTATATCGTTCTTATATTATAATTTAGCTTAGTTGGCTGATGATGCCTACTGAGTACCCGTGTTTTAGTACTAATACTATACTTCTATACCTTTTTGCTGTAGACTCGAGTTCTAGTTGCCTTCATTAAGTCGACGTCGGGCCATATTGATCATCAGGAGACAGGGTGAGCTCTTGGATTTTGAGTTTCCCTCTTTCCCGTTTATCTTTACTTTGTTTTTTGTATTCGAGATAATTGTATAAAACTATTTAAGTTTATCAGACTTAGAGTTGTAATTTCTGTTATCTAATTTAGAGTTACTCTTGTACTTATACTGTCAGGTCATGTGATTGGTATTCGAATGTTAGTTGTCTTATTTTTGGAATACTTTTGTTATATTGTGTTCCTATATAGGGTCCATGTTGGAAGATTCCACCAATTTAACCCATTGCATTTGCTTCGGGTTACGGTGTCGACTTACCTACTGGTGGGTTGAGGTAGGTGCCATCACGACTCAAAATTTGAGTTGTGACATATGATCATATGAATAATTTTCAGTGTGTCCTTGACCAGCTGTTCGAAATGGGTGTAAAGTTTGATAAAGAAATTCAAGGACTTTGGTTTCTTAATACTATCCTGACTCTTGGGAAACTCTTCGAGTTTCTTTGACTAATTCTTCTCCCGGTGGTATTGTAACTATGGAATATGCTAAGAGTAGTGTCTTGCATGAAGAGAAAAGAATAAGATCTCAGGCCTCATCTTCTTCATCTTCACACTCTGATGTTTTGGTTACTGAAGAGGGGAGGAGAAACAAGTCCAGAGGTCTGAATAATAGAGATAAAAGTAGAAGCAAGTCGAGGTCCAAATTCAAGATTGTTACATATGACTATTACAACAAAATGGGGCATATCATGAAATATTTCTGCAAGCATAAGAGAGATTTGAGACGGCAAAAAAAAGAAGGAGATAATGAAAATCGAGTTGCCGTTGTTACTAATAATGATCTTCTTGTTGCTTTTGGTGAGAATGCCACTAATCTTGTCCATGATGAGTGTAGATGGTTTGTAGATTCTAGTGCTACTTCTCATGTTACGCAAAAGAAGAAATTGTTTTCTTCTTATACTCTAGGTAATTTTGGGATGTTGAAAATGGGCAATAATGATGAAGTTAAAGTACTTGGCATTGGTACTATTTATTTAAAAAAAATAACAATGGTTCCAAACTAGTTCTCAATAATGTCAAGCATGCTCCAGATGTCCTCTTGAATCTAATTTCTGTAAGGAACCTTGATGATGAGGGTTATATTAACACCCTTGGTGCTGGACAGTGAAAGCTTACTACAGGTTCAATGATTATGGCTCGAGGTGACAAGTTGTCTAACTTGTACGTATCTTAGGGCTCCACTTTTAGAGGCTCAGTAAACTTGGTGGAGAACGATGCTTTATCAGAATTATGGCATAGAAAGCTGAGTCATATGAGTGAGAAGGGGATTGATAGTTTGGCTAAGAAAAATTTGCTTTTTGGAGTGAAACGAGCAAAGTTGAAGAAGTGTGTTCATTGCTTAGCTGGTAAACAAAAAAGAGTTTCTTTTCAGAGTCATCCTCCTTTAAGAAAGCTTGATTTTTCGTAGTTGGTGCATTTTAATTTGTGTGGTCCTTTTAAAGTAAGGTCTCATGGTGGAGCACTTGACTTTGTGACTTTTATTAAAGATCATTCTCACAAACTTTGGGTATTTTCTTTGAAGTCCAAGGAGAAAGTACTTGATGTGTTTAAGGTTTTTCAGGACTTGGTTGAGAGACTAACAATGAAGAAATTGAAATACATCCGCTCAGATAATGGTGGTGAGTATATTGGTCCTTTTGATAGATATTGCAGAGAGCATGGTATTCGGCATCAGAAAACCCTCCAAAAACTCCTCAGTAGAATGGTTTAGTAGAGAGGATGAACAAAACTCTAGTTGAGAGGGTTAGATGTATGCTTTCAGATGCTAAGCTGCCAGATTCTTTTTGGGAAAAAGCACCCAATACTGCTACTTATGTTATTAATTTATCTTCTATTGTTGCTTTGGATGGTGATTTCCCTAACAGAGTTTGGTCTGGTAAGAATGTTTCTTATGACCATCTTAGAGTCTTTCGGTGTAAAGCCTTTGTGCATGTTGTTAAGAATGAAAGGTCAAAGTTGAATGTTAAAACTAGGCAGTGTATCTTTATTGGTTACGGTCAAGATGAATTTGGCTATTGTTTCTATGATCCAGTTGAGAAGAAACTTGTTAGAAGCTGTGATGTTGTGTTCTTTGAAGACTTAACAATTGATGATTTTGACAAAGCTGAGAAGGTTGATTCTCAGAGTAGTGAGAGTCTAGTTTATGTTGATCCAATTCCTTTGACTATTAATCCTGAAGAAAATCTTCATGATGATGAACATAAAGTTGATAATGAAGATGATGATCATGTCCAGAATGACCAGCAAGATGTTGTTGATGCTCCAGTGCTAGTTAATATAGTTGATCAGCAACCCGTTATTGATGGTCTAGAGAGTTCTCTCAGGCGATCTATTAGAGAGAGAATACCTTAATCTCGTTATTCTCCTAGTGAGTGTATACTCTTGACAGGCGGGGGGAGAACCTGAAAGTCTTGATAAGGCCATGGAAAGTGAAGAAAAAGAAAAATGGTTTGATTCTATGAAAGATGAGATTAAATCTTTACATGCTAATCATACCTTTGATTTAGTTAAGCTGCCTAAGGATAGAAAAGCTTTGAAAAACAGGTGGTTTTTTGGGTGAAACATGAAGATGGTAATTCAGTTCCACAGTACAAGGATAGATTGGTTGTGAAGGGATTTAACCAGAAAAAGGAAATTGATTTTGATGAGATATTCTGTCGAGTTGTGAAGATGTCATCCATTCGTGTGGTTCTACACTTAGCTGCAAGTCTAGATTTAGAGGTTGAGCAAATGGATGTTAAAACTTCTTTTCTCCATGGTGATTAAGATGAAGAAATTTATATGGAGCAACCCAAAGGTTTTGAAGTCAAGAGAAAAGAGAATTATGTTTGCAAATTGAAGAAGAGCTTGTATGGTTTGAAACAAGCTCCCAGGTTGTGGTACAGGAAGTTTGGTTCCTTTATGAGTCAGCAGGGCTTCAAGAAGACTACTTCAGACCATTGTATTTTTGTGCGAAAGTTCTCTGATGATGACTTTATTATTGTGTTGCTTTATGTTGATGACATGCTTGTTGTTGGTCATAATGCTTCCAGGATTCAAAAGTTGAGTAAGTCTTTTTCTATGCTTAGGACCAATAAGACAGATTTTTGGCATGCATATTGTCCGTGACAGAAAGGCTAAAAAGTTGTGGTTATCCCAAGAGAAGTATATTCAGAAAGTACTTCAAAAGTTTAACATGAACAAGGCTAAGTTTGTCATTACACCTTTAGCTATGCACTTCAAATTGAGCACGAAGCAGTGTCCTTCCAGTGATGATGAAAATGAAAATATAAAGAAAGTTCCTTATGCTTCAGCCATTGGTAGTTTTATGTATGGAATGGTTTGTTCAAGATCGGATATTGCTCATGTTGTTGGTATTATTAATTATTTTCTTTCTAATCTAGGAAGAAAACATTGAAATGTTGTGAAGTGGATTATGAGATATCTCTGTGGCACTTCTAGTCTGAGTTTGTATTTTGGTACAGGAAAGCCTATTCTTTGTGGTTATATAGATTCAGACATGGCTGGTGATGTTGATACTCACAAGTCTACTTTGAGGTATTTGGTTACTTTTGTAGAGGAGCTGTGTCTTGGCAATCTAGGTTGCAAAAATGTGTTGCTCTATCTACTACAGAAGCTGAGCTTATTGATGTTGTTGAAGCTTGTAAAAAATTTCTTTGGATAAAGAGATTCTTGAGGGAACTTGGTGTTGCTCAAAAGAGGTATGTGCTTTATTGCGACAGTCAAAGTGCTATACAACTTGGCATGAATTCTTCATTTCATGGTCGATCTAAACACATTGATTTGAGATATAATTGGATTCGAGATGTGTTGGATTCTTAGTAATTTGAACTTGAGAAGATTCACACAAATGATAATGGTTCCGACATGATGACTAAAGCTATGCCAAAAAGAAAGTTTGAAATTTTTTGCATGATCGTCGGAATAGCGGTTTCCTCCACATAGTCGAGAGGGGGAGAATTGTTGGGTCATGGGTCTTTTTTCCTTTCTATGTGGATAAATAAAGCTCAATTTAGACCAACCCACTTTTGACCATAGGCCCATTACTATGGGGTATATATATAGATCTTTTTAGGTATTATTTCACCCTCACAAAAGAGAGTTTTCAGCAGCCAAAGAGAGAAAAGAAAGTAGATTTTAACCCAAATTTTTCAGCCACAGCTGTCAATTTCAAATTGTGATTTCCACTTCGTTTCTTGTCCGATTGATATAATTTTTTGTAGATTGTTCCTCTCATCTCAATCTTTAATTAGAAACTGACATAATTGAATTTATTGGCATTTAGCTCCTATTTTTCATCCCTGAACAACAGTTGCATTTTGATATTTTCTCTCTTTTATTTCTCTAGTGTTTGGTACTGTGATTTATGTATTTTTGCTTGTTGTTTGGAACTAGTTTGGTGGCCATTTTGGAGAATAATATTTGTAACTCTTGGTGATTATAGTGGAGGTTTTGATCCTATGGTTTTTGTGTCTTTACACCGAAGGGTTGTCCACATAAATTTGGCATCTTGTTATTCTTGTCTTGCCGTATTTGTGTGATTAATTAATTTGCTGGCATATTACTTTGTTTTGCCTGTGTTTGTTTGTTTCCTCTTAGTTCAAATTAAAAGAAAAAGTTTAGACTTGGGTATTCTCTGTTACTACCCTATCGGGCATTTTGATAGTGTCATTGCCTTTCCCAACATATTACACACAAAATCAGATAAACAACATTGTTCGTGTTTTAATTCACATGAAAATTTATAAAAGAAATAGTACAGAGTTGGATAAAAATCTGTGTGACAAAATAATTTGAATATAGAAATAAGAAAGTCGTCACCTGGAAACTCGAATGGAAACCCAAACTCAATCTCCAAACCCAAAGGACTCTTTTTTTTCTCTCTAAATTTTCTAACCTTTTCTTCGGCTGTTATTCTCTCCCTTTTTCTTTCCACTCTTGTTTCTTGTTTTTTCTGTGTTTTGTGTGTATGTTGTCCTCTCGCAGTTCTTGTCTTTCTTCCTTTCTTCTCATTGTTTTTCTGTAACTTTTTATCTATGTTTCCCTCTAACTCTTCTTTCTCTCTTGTTTTTGTAAGTGTCTTCTCCCTTTCTTTTTGTGTGTTTCTTATTTTCTTTTTTGTTTAGTCTTCTGTCCGTGTTCTTTTTCTATTTGTCTGTCTTTTTTCTTTTCTCCCATCTCCTCCTTTCTTCTACGTTGTGTGGGTGTATTGTGTGTATGCAGTTGAGGACATGTGGGAGTTGAGTGTGTCGTGGGGGAGGAGTTGAGAGAAAAAGGGGAGTGTGCAGATGGGGGAGTTAGGGTGGTTTTATTATCTTTTTTTTAAAAAATAATAATAATAATAATAATAATAAAGAAAGTAATAATAATAGAAATATTAATTTCATACTAAGAAAATTTAGGGAAAGGGTACGACTAGCCAAAAAATAAATTATAATTGGGAAAAATAATATAATTACTAGCTCATTTATTAAAATATAAATTAAAAGAAAATATATATTTTTAATTTTTTCTTATTATTTAATAATGAATAAATAAATAAAAAAATATATCCTAAAATGAACTTTATATTCTGAACTCTTTTCTACACATTTTTATAGTGAAACCTACTAAAAAGGAAATAAGAGCTAAATAAATATTGGACAAAAATATAAATATTTAATATCAAAAAATAGATTAAAAATCAAGGAGGGTAAAAAATTACGTGTCTACATTTTGCCCCTCTTTGTTTGAAAATATGAAGAGTTTTTATACAAAGAAGTAGACAATGAGACAAGTTTTGAACCTCCGGTTATTTGAGAGGGTAGAAGAAAGGAAAAGAAAATATGATCGGGTCCTGGTTTTGGACCGCCTACAAATCCCTAGTTATAATGGAATCGGTTCACATTTAGTTCAATGAGATGAAATGGTGAGACGATAAATTAGAGGTCGAGTGAGGTTCTATCGAGTCTCCAGTTTGCGACTTCTATTTTTACATCCAAGTGAACAATAAAAATAAAAATGAAGATACAAGTGAAAGATCCTGTCTATGCAGCTTTTCTGAAATCTTGACGTAAATCTTTTTGACTTCTAATGTGGTGAGATAGTCATTATTTTGAGTTGAACTTACAAAATTGAGATGCTCCTCCATGTTGACTCTTGGCATTGGAGAGGAACTTGAAAATTAATTTATTCTCCAGACTCACTTCTAACTTGAACTTGAAAATCTTCATCCTATTCTTTAGGCGGATTCCTGACTTGCAATTTCTTTACTCTATTCTCCAGGCGGGCTCTTGACTTGCTATTTCTTCACCTTATTTTTCAGGCGAACTCCTGACTTGTTATTTTTTCACCCTGTTCTTCAGGCGGGCTCTCGAGTTGCGATTTTCTTCCCCCTGTTCTTCAGGTAGGCTCCTGGGTTATGATTTTTTCACCCTATTCTTCAGACAGGCTTCCTGAGCTTCAAAACTAAAAGTAATTCCAATTTTTCAAATATGTTCATGAACTCAAAATCAAAAGTAAACTATAAAAGTAAAGTTTCATTATCCAGGAGGGGCCTGAGTTAAAAAATAAAATTCAATTATTCGAAAGGGTCCTGTGCGAAAATTAAAGTCCCATTATCTAAGAGAGTCCTGATCTAAAAAATAAGGTCTCAGGAGGGTCCTAATCAGAAAAGTAAAATTCTATTATAATGGAGGGTCCTTAGCAGTAAAGTAAAATCCCAGTATCTAGAAAGGTCCTGAGCTAGAAACAAAATACCATTATCCTGGAGGGTCCTAAGCTGAAAATAAAATTCCATTATCTAGGAGGGTCCTGAGCTGAAAAGTAAAATCTCATTATCCAGGAGAGTTCTGTGCAGAAAAGTAAAATCCAATTATCCAGGAGGGTCCTGAGCAGAAAGTAAAATCCCATTATCCAGGAGGGTTCTGAGCAGAAAATAAAGTCCCATTATCAAAGAGGGTCCTGAGTTGAAAATAAAATATCATTATCTTGGATGGTCCTGAGCTGAAAATAAATCCTATTATCCAGGACGGTCCTAAGCAGAAAAGTAAAATCCCATTATCCAGGTGGGTCCTGAGAAGAAAATAAAGTCCCATTATCCAAGAGGGCCCTGGGCTGAAAATAAAATCCTATTATCCAGGAGGATCCTAAGCTGAAAATAAAGTCCCATTATTCAGGAAGGCACTGAGCAAAATCCTATTATCCAGGAGGGTCCTGAGCAGAAAAGTAAAATCCCATTATCCAGGAGAGTCATGAGAAGAAAGTAAAACCCTATTATTTAGGAGAGTCCTGAGCTGAAAATAAAGTTCCATTATTCAGGAGGGTCCTGAGCAGAAAAGTAAAATCCCATTATCTAGGAAGGTCCAGTGCAGAAAAGTAAAATTCTATTATCCAGGAGGGTCCTAAGCAGAAAAGTATAATCCCATTATCCAGGAGAGTCATGAGCTGAAAGTGCAACCCCATTATTTAGAAGGGTCCTGAGCTAAAAATAAAGTCCCTTATCTAGGAGGATCCTGAGTAGAAAAGTAAAATCCCATTATCCAGGAGGGTCGTGAGCAGAAAATAAAGTCTCATTATGTAAGAGGATCCTGAGCTGAAAATAAAATTTCATTATCCAAGAGGGTCCTGAGCAGAAAATAAAATTCTCCCTGAACACGAATAAATTTTTGCCCCGATTTGTACTAGAAAATTTTTGCGAGTGTTACCAAATCATAATTTTTTTTTAGAATTATAGGAAAGAGGGTAAATCATGGCCTTAAATAATTTTAATAATAGCATCTCACAAGGATGAAATTTACTATAAAAGTAATCTAGTGTCTTTTGTTGTAACATTGTCTCTTGCGTTGACAGAAATGTGGAATTTCATTCTTTGTTATTCAGTATTTGAAGCCTTTAATGTGAAGAAAACATTTTATCTCTATTTCAAACAAAGAAAAAATGTGAGTTCTTAAAATGTGGTGGTTGGTTTGTGGCATTTGGCTACTAACGTGATTGCTCTTGCACTTGTCATGCCCATCTCCATTTCAGATCTTTGATATGTGTCATTGACTTGTCATATTCTTGACCCTAAATTTTGGCTACTGAAAGTATTTGACTCAAATCGCATTTCCCTTGCATGATGTCTATAGGTTTAACTTTTAATACACCTTTTTATACTTTCATGAGTCCAAAAAACTGTCGGATAACAAGCATTCATGAGTACCTTACTTTAGTCTGAAACATGTTATCTTTGTGCATCAGTCACTTGTCTTGGTTTGTGTAATTGAAAGAGTTGGTAGTAAGTTTTGAAGTTCTTTCTGACTCGTCTTAACATAAAATTGACTCAAAAGTACGAGAAAAATGATGATAATAATTTTTCATTTGACAACAAAGACACAAACAAAAATAAAAATATAGAAAAAGAAAATAAAAAATGAAAATAAATATCCCTTTTTTAAAAATGATAAAAAGAAAAACTTATCTGAGTCTGGAAGCCGGTTCCAGTGATTATGACATACATTTTGAATTAAACAACCTAATCTTCCATCCCAACCATTTATCAACTTTTTCAACTTATTGAATTTGAAGTTGAGCTGCTCTTGCTATATTTACCTCTAGATTATAGACCTCCTTTGGCTAGTGGCGCCTCAATGGATTTCTTCCAGCAAGTCTCTCTCATTTTCATTTTCTCTCAACTAATTGTCGCCTTATGGTGTCCATGAGGGTTTTCACCAATAAGACTCTCTCATTTTTTACTTTTCTCACAACCTACTATCGCCTTATGGTGCCCAGAAGGGTTTTCACCAATAAGACTCTCTCATTTTTATTTTCCTCACATTTTTTATGCTGATGAAGGAAAGTGGTGTCCAAAATATTAAACATCATAATACCCATAATATGCTTAGCCTTTACATCCTCAAAGATTGATCTAAAGGTATTTCTTTGGTTGTAACTTTGTTTTTGGATAGAGTTAGTAAGAAAGGGCGACATAAGACTCAAAATATACTTAACATAGGGTAACCTTACAACTATTGAAATCGACTCATAAAGAAAATAACTTTTGCCCCAATTGTTTTTCACACTGGGTAGCTTAATGTTTTACTTGGTTGGACTGAATCCCAGAGTAGGGCTTCCTACGTATCTTATCATAATAAAAATCAGATCAAATGTAGTTTAGACATCATATTCTTTTGCTTGATTTTTTTTTCTTTTTCTTTTTAGTCTAACTTTGGCTCTCTTTTTATTCTTTTTCTTTGATTCTTTTTCCAACTCTATTTCTTTTTCTTGACACTTTTTCTGACTCTATTTTTTCTTGACACTTTTTTTTCTTTTTTTCATTGATTTTTTCAAACTCTATTTTGATTCCAAAAAAGGAGTACGAAAGAAAATAAAACTAAAGCTTAAAATGGATAATAAAATATGACACAACATTTGGATAGCAGAATGAAATGCCTTCGTCATATTAATCCTTAAAAACACAAGTACATAACATGCAATCTGAGAGTAGAACATAAAGATCATACGCATCTTCTTCAACATTGACCTTGACTAAACACATACACGTGTGTCACTTATTTTATGCTTGTAAAACACACAGTTCCACTTGTGTTGTACTTTCCTCACAATAGACGACCCATGCCTTTTTTGGAGCCAACTGCCTTTTGCTTCTCCTGACAATGGAAACTATATATCCTTTGATTGATCTCATTCAAAAACTTAAGATGGATTTTCTCATTGAAGACCAAGTCATTTTTATCTGCAAAGTGATTGCCTCAATGTATTCAAGTGAGGTTGTATTAGGACCTCAAACATCTCAATACTTTACTTATTTTTATATGCCTTTTTTATTCAATTCTAACTTCTTGGTTCTGTATTTTCAGGATTAGATTGGGTTTTAATATTTGGCTGAAAATTCAGCATGTATATTATATCACTAGAACCAACATAAAATATATTGTGTAAGGAAAATAAATGAACAACGTATATTAAAAATAATAGGTAAAGGAACACTATATTTTGTTGAAAAAGAAAAATAAATAAAAGAGTTTGAACATAAATGACAAAAAAAACAAGATAAGATAGACTTTGAACTACAACCCTTAAATAATTCAGAAAATAGAAAGAAAAAAAAATAGACTACCAAAACTCCCTCTTTGTGGGGAGAAGAGTGACTTTTGAATTGTCGATATTGACATCTTAGCGAATGATTTGAACGTCAGCCTTAATGGAGTCTGCACAATCATTGCTACAACTTTGGTTTTTCTTCTTGACCCCAAAGTATCCCAAACTATTCTGAAATATCTGAGTTGTAGGTTAAGGGATACTTAACTTGCAACATTTCCAGATTCGATTCCATTTTCAACCATTTGATTATTTCAACAAAGGTTGTACCTACTGTAGAAAGCAAGTGATTAAAGTACTCATGCTCTTGTGGTTTAGGGAAGACATCAATAATCTCTATGTCTTTCATTAATGCAAATTTCTATGGAATTAACTAATTTTTTATTTCTTCTTTGTCGGACTCTATGTCATTTTTGCGGGTCATCTTGCCTTTTTTTTGGACCTCTGTTGTATGAATAAGATGCCGTCTTAACCACAAACCAACCATCTTAATACTATTTTGACTTTAGAAATAAGGAATGTGCCAGGATTCTACACTTTCAAAACTTTTTTTCCTTAAGAATATATCACCAAACTCAATAAGGGCTGTCTATGTATCTCATCACGATGAAAATCAGGTGTGCGTAGTTCGTGAAGATCATAAAAACTAAGTTCTTATTTTTGAAAATTTAATTTTTTTTAGAAAATAATCATTAAATTTTGAGAACAAGATATTCTCTTGTGTTTCGCCAAGTTGCCTAAAGTTGATCAACAATCAAATGAGACTTCTAAATAAATGTCAAAGAGAACATAAGATGCACATGTTGGTCATTATAAAAGAAACACCTATCATAGATGGACCCGACCCCTGTGCCGAGTACCTCTAATTCAAATGCACATGATATAACTAAAGTGGAGCCTAATAAGGATAAGTATATCTGAGTTTCAGTTCCACTAAGTTTAACTTAATTGGGATAGGTATCTAGACTGAATTACTCGAGCAGATAATCGATTTGGGGTGGGAAAACTTGTTCGGTAGCAGTGCTACTCTGACTTTATTGCTGGTCCAAACTCTGCCTAACATGTATGACTAATAATCCTTCACTAGGTTTCTTGACACTCCGGCTAACTCAAGAAGAAGGTAGGATGCATACTTTGCATTCCTTCTATCTTATATTTCAAAAACTCAGAGGGGATGTGCAAGGGAAGATAGTTTGTAATACCCTGTACTATTCTTAGCTCGGTTTAGCTTTCAGTTGCTTGCATAAGGGGATTAAGGCATGAAAATTTCACTAACGGTTGGGGACTAAGTATTTTTTAAGGCTTCAAAACTTTAAGGATTTTTAATTTGGTCTTTCCGACCCCGAGACATTGGTTTTTGAGTTGATTCATATTCAGGGATGAAAAAAGTGTCTCAAAAAAGTTTCAAATTTTTTGAACAAGGTTTGGGGCATGTTTGGATCACGAAACCAGAGGGTTACCGCGATAATCCCATGTTGCGTCCCTATTCCCATTCTCATGTTCATTGCGTTGCGGTAAAAAAAATAACCGATCACGATTAGACCGTGTCGTGGTAATCTTGTAACGTCCAATTTTGAATTTAAATGTCTGAGGGGAAATTGGGCCTTTTTCCCCTCAACCCAATCGTTCATAACACGATTTGGGCATTAGTTAGGGAAAGATTTTTCCCTTCTCCAATTTTCCTCCCAAGAAAGCCATTCCCTTTCACCAAGAACACAAATTAAATTACTTTCTCCCCAAGAAATCAAGAATTCAAGTTCCCCAAGTTTAAGAACCTTCAAGAAGGCATTAAGATTGGTGTTTCTCTTTCAAGTTAAAGGTTTAAGGTAAGTGGGATGTTCATTCATGGGTTTCTTTCACCCATGGAGCCCCAGAACCCTCTTTTTGATTAAAGATTGAATATTTCTATCATTATTGTATTTTTTATTACTTAAGATGGGTTTAATTCATGTTTCCATGGTAATTTAAATTCAATCCAATCTATGTAAGATAACATGGAAGATTTATAATTCCTCATGCTATGAATTTGAGTTTCCCATGCTTTATTCAAGTGAATTTTATGATGAATCCTAAATTTATAATTCTTAGCAAGTATTCCCATGTTAAATTCATGTTCCCCAAATGTTTGATGAAATATGTATGCTTATAGGTTTTGAACTTTGATCATTTACTACAGTTTTATGCTTGTTATTACATTTAGTGATCATTAAGTGCTAGTGGGTTATGAACACCTGATATCTACGTGTTTTACATGATTTTTAGATTTTCAAGTATGATTCAATTAAGCCATGATTATTCCTATTTATTCAGTTCTTGTGGTCATAATGAGAACTATCAGTCATGAAATAATGTTTAGTTAAACTCAGTTTAATTTTAGTTCCAGTGTCAGTTCAGTTGGGTGTAGGATTTAGCACCGAGTGAATGCAGGGGTGTCGGCTTCCCCATCAGTTAGGCAGAGTCATTAGTAGCAGTCCCTGCATTCCAGAACTACGTAGCCAACGGATATAGGAGTCACCTATCAATTTAGGCTTGACTTCCTCATAGGGGTCATCCGTCAGTTTAGGCTTAACACCTTGCACCTTTGGGACACCAAATTTGTGGATCCACATAGCTAGTGTTAGTACTAGTGGCACGACGTCAACACCCTTCCAACTAGGGTTATAGGTTAGACCCCGATTAGCTCAGATTGGGGTAGGTTGGTTACATGATACCTCTCACAGTCTCAGTATAGTATTTCGTGTATACTCAGTTCAGGTTTTCTTGACTAAAGCCTACAGATTTACAGTTATTCAGTTATATAAATTTTAGTCTTTCAGATTTTAGATTATTTTAGAAATATGTATATGCTTGGTCTTGCATTCTCATATATCATAGTTTTCATCTATTCATGCTTAGTTATTTCATGTTATTTAGTTAGTCCTTATCTCATGTGCACAGTACCCCATGCATTTCAGCCAAACCTCATCTCATATACCAGTACATTCAAAGTACTGACCGCATACTCTTCTTTGCACTATGATGTCTTATATCATAGGTTCGGATGCTTACTTTTCCGACCACAGTTAGACTACTCAATGAATCCAGCAGCAGTAGTGGTGAGTCCTTATCCATCGAGGACATATTATGATTATTCAGTTATCTCAACATTTTTTATTTTAAGTCTGTCGGAGTTAGTTGGGGGTCTATCCCATCAACTCCTTAGTCAGTTTAGAGGCATTAAGACATTCAGAAAATTAGTTAGATAGTCAGTCAGTTGCTTTAGTATTGCTAGACATTTTGGTTAAACAATTGGTTTCTAATATTTTATCAGCTTTTCAGACATACTTTGAGGCATTTTGTAGTATTCAGATTTGATTACTATGTCAATTTATTTTCTACTCATGTATTTTATTACTATTTAATCAGTGCTCACAACAGGTATCTGTTCATGGATTTTCTTGTGACCCTCGTGGTCATAAGCACCGTTGTTGCGACTAAGGGGTAGCCTCGGGTCGTGATAAAACTTGGTATTAGAGACTAAGGTTTTAAAGTGTCCTAGAGAGTCCGAAAGTCGCATTGAGTAGTGTCTTATGCATGGGTGTGAAGCGCGCCACACTTATGGACAAGAGGCTACAAAATGTTTTACGAAAAGTTTCCCTTCATTCAATAATCACGTTATGTAAATGAGCATGAGCTCTATTTAAACTCTCTTTCTAACTCATCCTTTATTCTGGTTACAGACTATGGCTCTCAGAAGAAATAACGTAAGAAGGAATGGGGACTCGCCCATACCTTCGCCTATTCAAGAAGATCCCCCGAATAAGCATGTCTCTCATGCTGAGTTCAGAGCTACTTTACTACTTTAGCCTATTCAGTAGCTACTCAGAACAATTAGTGAGCTGTTTCCCCAGCCAATCAAGTGGCAAATACAGCTGCAGCTAGGATTTTAGATTTCACCTGAATAAATCCCCCTTTGTTTTTGGGATCTAAGTCTAAAACGGATCCGTAGAAATTTTTTGATATGATTCAGAAAGTGATAGATATCATAGATGTCACTTCGAGTGAGAGTGCGGAGTTTGCTGCATACAAGTTATAGGATGAAGCTCACACCTAGTGTAAGTAGTGAAAGGAGAACCATGGTGCTGATGTAGGGCATGTCGAGTGGGAGAAATTTGCCATGGCTTTTCTAGAAAGGTTCTTCCCATTAGAGTGGAGGGAGGCTAAGATTCAGGAGTTCATTAATTTGAAGTAGGGAAGCATAAGTGTGAAGGAGTACTCGTTTAAGTTTACTCAGTTGGCAAGGTATGCTCCTAATGTGGTTACAGATAATAGGTCTAGAATGAGTAAGTTTGTATCTGGTGTAGCTGATAGTATGGTTAAAGAGTGTAGAACTACAATCTTGATTAAGGAGATGGACTTATCTAGACTTATGGTTCATGCTCAGCAGATTGAGCAAGAGAAGTTTAAGGAAAAAGAGAGAGAGAATAAGAGGGCCAGAAGAGGTAGTTTTAACTTTTCTCAGCCAAGGTTAAAAGGTGGTAACCGTTCTCAGTTCTTCTAGAATTTCTCAGACCCAGCTCCATCTTCAGCTAGTGTGCCAGTGCCTAAGTTCAGGCGTGATAGTCGAGATAAAGCTCCAGGCTCTAAGTCCCAGAATAATGTGAACAGTAGTCATACTAATCCGCTCTATGGGAAATATGGAAAACATCATTTGGGTGTGTGTAGAGATGATTGTGATATGTGTTTTGGAATAGGCAAGCCAGTCCATAGAGTCAGAGATTGCCCAAAAATTGGTCAGCAGGGCCAGTCCAACCATCCTCCAGTTCCAGCCGATCGCCCGACTCAGTAGGGTGACCTTCCAGTGCAACCAGTGTGCAGGATCAGAATACGTTGTATGCCCTCCATACCTAATATGATCAGGAAAGTTCTCCTGATGTAGTTATGGGTACATTATAGGTCTTTCATCTCCATGTTTATGCTTTATTAGATAGTAGACCCCAGAGCTTTTCTCTCCTTTGTAACCCCATATATAGCAGTTAATTTTGGTGTTAGTCTCGAATCTTTACCAAAACCTTTCTTAGTGTCTACTACAGTGGGTAAATCTATTATAGCCAGACGGGTATACAGAAATTGCCCAGTCACAGTATCTCAGAAAATCACCTTAATTGATCTTTTGGAGTTAGAGATGACTGATTTTGATATCATTCTTGGCATGGATTTTCTTAACTCATGCTATGCCTTAGTTGATTATAGAAATAGAGTCATTTAGTTTTAGTTTCCCAATGAACCAGTCATTGAATAAAGGGGTTGTACCTCTGGGCTTAGGGGTCAGATCATTTCTTATATTAAGGTAAGAAAAATGATATCTAAGGGGTGTGTTTACCATTTTGTTTGAGTCAAGGACTCTAGCTCTGAGAATCCCATTCTCAAGTCAGTTTCAGTAGTAAGGGAATTTCTAGATGTGTTCCCTGAAGATCTACTAGGAGTTTCTCCTGAAAGGGAAATTGACTTCAGAATAGATCTTCTTTCACATACCCAGCCTATCTTTATTCCACCTTACAGAGTGGCTCCAGCTGAGCTTAAGGAGTTGAAAGAACAATTGAAAGATCTTTTAGATAAGGGTTTCATCAGGCTGAGTATTTCCCCATGAGGCGCTCCAGTTCTTTTCGTGCATAATAAAGACGGTTCTCTCATAATATGCATTGATTAGCATCAGCTAAACAAAGTCACAATAAAGAATAAGTACTCACTCCCTAGAATTGATGACTTATTTGACCAACTTCAGAATGCCAGTTACTTATCTAAGATAGACCTCAAATCCGGTTATCATCATCTCAGAGTCAGAGAATGTGACATTCTGAGACAGCTTTCAGAATTTAGTATGGTTACTTTGAATTCCTAGTTATGTCTTTTGGACTAACGAATGCCCATGCAACTTTCATGGACTTGATGAACAGAGTGTTCAAGCAATACTTGGACATATTCGTCATAGTCTTCATTGATGATATTCTTGTCTATTTTTATAGTGAAAATGATCATGCAGACCATTTGAGAATTGTATTGCATACCCTTAGAGCTCATCAGTTGTTCTCCAAGTTTAGTAAGTATGAGTTTTGGCTAAGATTAGTAGATTTTCTTGGAAATATTATTTATAGTTATAGTTTTTGAGTTGACCCTTAAAAGACCGAAGTAGTAAGAAACTAGACCCGACCCATCTCTCTATCTGATTTTAGGAATTTCTTGGGTTTAGATGGCTATTACATACGGTTTGTTAAAGGGGTCTCTTCTATTGCATCCCTCATGTATCGATTGACTCAGAAAAAAGTAAAATTTCAATGGTCATATTCATGGGAGAAGAGTTTTTAGGAGTTGAAGACTCGACTCACTTCAGCCCTAGTATTGACTTTTCCTGATGACTCAGATGGGTTTGTAGTTTACTGTGATGGTTCCAGAGTCGGTCTTAGTTGTGTGTTGATGTCGATAGGTAAGGTCATATCCTATGCCTCTAGACAACTTAAACCCCATGAAAAAAATTATCCTAGACATGATCTTGAGTTTGTAGCTGTTGTTTTTGCCTTGAAAATTTGGAGGCATTATCTTTATGATATTCATGTTGATGTTCTCAAGGATCACAAAAGTTTGCAGTATATGTTTTCATAGAAAGATTTGAATCTTTATCAGATAAGGTGGCTTGAGTTATTGAAAGATTATGATTTGAGTGTGTTGTATCATTCGGGCAAGGCCAATATAGTGGCAGATACCCTTCGTAGATTGTCTTTGGGTAGTGTTGCTTATGTTGAGGATGATAGGAAGAAGTTAGTCAGGGAGGTTCATCATCTTGCTAGGATAGGTATTTGGCTGGTTGATTCAGCTGAAGGTAGTATATGGTTTCAGAATAGTTTAGAATCTTTATTAGTTGCCAAAGTGAAATAAAAGAAAGATAGAGATTCCAGTCTAGTTAAGCTGAAGGAACCAGTCATAAATAAAAAAGTAGAGGTTTTCTCCCAATGGGGAGATGGTGTGCTTCATTGTTAAGGCAAGTTATGTGTTCTATGTGTTGATATCTTGAGGAAAATAATTTTGATAGAAGTGCATGGTGCGTGATATTCCATTCATCCAGGAGCCACTAAGATGTACCGTGACTTGCGGGAAATCTATTAGTGGAATGGTATGAAGAAGGACATTGCAGAATTTGTAGCTAAGTGTTCAAACTGTCAGTAGGTTAAGGTTGAACACTAGAGGTCTAGTGGTACATTGAAGGACTTTAATATTCCCACTTGGAAGTGGGAAGTGTTGAACATGGATTTTGTGATGGGCTTTCCTCATACGCGTCATCAGCATGATTCAATTTGGGTTACTGTAGATAAAATGACCAAATCAGCTTAGTTCTTGCTAGTTCATACTTTGTACTCAACTGAGGATTATGCCAGGTTTTATATTAAAGAGTTGGTTAAGTTGCATGTTGTTCCATTGTCTATCATATCAGATAGAGGTACTCAGTTTACCTCTCACTTTTAGAAGGCTTTTCAAAAGGGTCTTGGTACTCATGTTTATGTCAGTACAAATTTTCTTCCCCACATAAATGGTGAGACAGTGAGGACCATTCAGACCTTAGAGGACATGTTGAGAGCATGTGTTATTGATTTTAAAGGAAATTGGGATGACCACTTACCTTTGATTGAGTATGCCTACAATAACAACTATCACTCCCGTATTAAAGTGGCTCTGTTTGAGGCTCTTTATGGAAGGAGAAGTAGGTCTCCTATTGGTTGGTTTAAAGAAGGTAAGGTTGATTTGATAGGGCAAGATTTAGTGTTTGATGTGATGGAGAAATTTCAGTTAATTAGGGAGAGGCTGAAGACAGCCCAAAGCCATCAAAAATCCTATACAGATGTGAAGAGGAGAGACCTTGAATTTGATGTTGGTGACTTAGTCTATTTGAAAATATCACCCATAAAAAGAGTGAAGAGATTTGGCAAGAAGGGGAAGCTCAGTCCCCGATATGTTGGCCCTTATAGAATCTTGAGCCATTTTGGGAAGGTAGCTTATGAGCTAGAGTTGCCTGCAGATTTGGTATCGGTCCATCCAGTGTTTCATATTTCTTTGTTAAATAAATGTATTAGTGATTCAGTTGTTTTAATACCTTTAAGAAGTACAAGTTTTCAGGATAGTCTTTCTTTCAAAAAAATCCCAGTTGAGATCCTTGATTGCTAGATTCATAGGCTAAGGAACAAGAAAGTTCTCTTGGTTAAAGTTCTATGGCGGAATCAGTCCGTTTAGGGAGCTACTTGGGAAGCAGAAGCAGATATACATACCAAGTACCCTCATCTTTTCTCCACAAACTCAGACCCTGCTTGAGGTAACAGTTTTCCTTATATTGTCTCTTTCCCACTCTTAGTTCCATCTATATAAATATTCTCATGTCATTGCATACATTCATGAAATTAGTTCAATTCATGTATCATGTTACAGACTCAGTTATGTATTCATGTTCCCAATCATGCATGTTTAGTATGTGATCTCAGTTGCCTTAGCATAGTACTCTCAGTCTAACAAGTCTCATTCGAGGACGAATGTTCCCAAGGGGGAGATTTCGTAATACCACCTACTATTCTTAACTCAATTCAGCTTTCATTTGCATGCATAAGGGGCATAAGGACTAAAAATTTCACTAAGTATTGGGGACATAGTCATTTTAAAGGCTTCTAAACTTTGAGGATTTTTAATTTGATTTTCTCGACCTCGAGACATTGGTTTTTGAGTTGATTCATATTCAAGGATAGAAGAAGTGTGTCTTGGAGAAGTTTCATATCTTTCAGACAAGGTTTGGGGCATGTTTGGATCACAGAACCAGAGGGTTACCGCGATAAGCCTGTGTCGCGGCCCTATTCCCGTTCTCATGTTCACCATGACGCGGTGAGGGAAATGACTGACCGCGATTAGACCACATCGCGCTAAGCCTGTCACGTCTAGTTTTGAATCTAAATGCCTGAGGGGTAATTAGGTCTTTCTCCCCTCAACCCAATCATTCATAACACGATTTGGGCATCAGTTAGGCCATAATTTTGCCCTTCTTCTCTAATTTTCCTCCCAAGAAATTCATTCCTTTTTCCCAAAAACACAAATTCAATTTCTTTCTCCCCAAGAAATTAAGAATTCAAGAACCTTCAAAAAAGCATCAGGATTTGTGTTTCTTCTCCAATTTTCCTCCCAAGAAAGCTATTCCCGTTTCCCAAGACCACAAATTCAAATCCTTTCTTCCCAAGAAATCAAGAATTCAAGAACCTTCAAGAAAGCATTAGGGTTGGTGTTTCTATTTCAAGTTACAACTTTAAGGTATGTGGGATGTTCATTCATGGGTTTTCTTCACCCATGGAGCCCCAAAACCCTCTTTACGATTAAGATTGAATTTTTCTATCATTATTGTATTTTGTATTGCTTAAGATAGGTTTAATTCATGTTTTCATGGTAATTTAAATGCAATTCAGTCTATGTATGATCCCATGCAAGATATTGAATTCCTCATGCTATGAATTTGAGTTTCCCATGCTTTATTGAAGTGAATTTTATGATAAATCCTAAATTTATGATTCTTAGCATGCATTTCCATGTTAAATTCATGATCCCCACATATTTGATGAAATGGCTATGCTTATGGGTTTTGGACCATGATCCTTTACTATAGTTTTAAGCTTGTTATTACATTCAATGTTGGTGGGTTATGAACACCCGATACCTACGTGTTTTAAATGATTTTCAGATTTTTTTAGTATGATTTAGTTAAACCATGATTATTCTTATTTATTCAGTTATTGTGATCATAATGAGAACTATCAGTCAAGAAATCATGTTTAGTTAAACTCAGTCCAGTTTAGTTCCAGTGTCATTTCAGTTGGGAGTAGGATTTAGCATCGAGCGAATGTAGGGGTGGCAGCTTCGCCTTCAGTTAGGCAGAGTCATTAGTAGCAGTACCTGCATTCCAGAACTACGTAGACTATGTAGGATATGAGGAGTCACCCATCAATTTAGGCTTAAATTTATCTTAGGGTCACCCGTCAGTTTAGTCTTGACACCCTAGTCCTTCTGGACACCAGATTTGTATCCACACAGCCAGTATTAGTACTTGTGGCACGATACTGACACCCTTCCAACTGGGGTTACAGGTTGGACCTTGTTTAGCTTGATTGGGGCATGTTGGTTATATGATACCTCTCACAGTCTCAGTACAATATTCAGTGTATATTTTATTCAATTTTTCTTGACCAAAGCATACAGATTTATAGTTATTCAGTTATACAAATTTCAGTCTTTCAAATTTCAGATTATTTCAGAAATATGTATATGCTTGGTTTTGCATTCTCATATATCATAGTTTTCATGCATTCATGCTCAGTTATTTCATGGTTTTCAGTTAGTCTTTTATCTCATGTGCAAAGTACACCATGCATTTCAGCCAGACCTCATCTCATATACCAGTACATTTAAAGTACTTGTCACGCCCCAAATTCCATTGGAGCGGACTGGAACCCGTAGCCGAGGAGGCCCAGGAGAACCCGTTCATAACCTATACTTTCACATTTACATTACTTATGAAAATTAGAAATTTGGGCAGCACTTCGTTGTAAATAGAAGAAAATAGTACCTGTATCAGCCCAGCAGACACGCATATATATATATATATAAACAGTAATTGGTCGTCAGAGCCATCACGTCTATCAACCAAACACTCCTATGGCTGTACAATATGTCTACAAAAGCCTCTACATAGATACATAACTGAGTTAGGGTCGGGACAAACTCCCTCCCACAAAAGACTTTTATACAAATACCAAAAGTACATATAGAAACGACATGGGATGCCCCGAAACAACTAGAGCTCACCACTATCAACAGAATGTCCTGGCTCTTACTGCGGAGGTGTACGACCTGAAGTACCTGTTCCTGCAGGCATGAATACAGGTCCCCCGTGAGGGACGTCAGTACGTAAATATGTACTGAGTATGTAAGGCAGTGAGTATCAAGATGAGATACAAAATATCAACAGAACCCAGATACCAGTGAATAAACAGTATGAGTAGACCACACTTAAAAGAGCTGATGGGATACCTGCACATTACTTTCATATCATTACTTCCCGTATTCCTTATCAATATATAACATATGTCATACAATGGCCAACTGATCAGTGGTACTAATACAATACATCAGGGACCACCCCTGGAATAGCATATATACATAATCTTTATAATACAATGGCCAACTGATCAGTGGTACTAATACAATACATCATATCAACAATTTAAAATAAAGACATTCCATTTCTTAATTCAATTAATCTTTGAGATTGGTTACTTTGTGGTCATACCTTATGGAACTTGAAACCATGATACCTCAATAGGAAAAACATGTAAATAGGTAATCAATATCATGAAAATGAAGTAGAGAATCATGGATATCTCATTGAACCATTTCGGAGTCAACAATAGTATATGGACATTTTTTTGACTAGCCGGACATCTTAAAAGTGAAAACAAGTTCAATTGGTAGTGTCGAAGATCATATGATGTTATTATGTGTCATGTGTCGTAGGACAATGTTGGAAGCTTACTTGAGAGTGCCATGGGTCATTATTCATGCCAAAGATTAGATAGAGTATGTCTTACATACCTTGATATAACCACTTCAATACAAGTCCAACTTGACTTCCCGTACTCTTCGAACACTTATCTACAATAAGTCATTTGTGGCAAACTAGTATTAGCAACCAAACCTTAATATTTAGGTATTAACTTCACCAAATAATGTCTAGGAAGTAATCCTTTAACTCTTCAATAAGAGTGCTACATACATCCTCTTATACTCATATTACATTCACATATCATGCATTTTCATGCAATATCCCTCAACATCACTCTTAGCCTTTATTTCCCCTCTTAATCACCATCCAATACCAACATGATCACTAGGCATACATGATAACGCTCAATCAACAGCTCTCGTAGGAGTGTAAAGCGGTCGTTAGCAAATATAGAACCCAACCTGGGTTGGGTATCGATCCCACAGGGAATAGCTTGGTCAACAAGTAAGCAACGATTACTAGACTTTTAGTGCAAGTCTCGTAAGAAGGGGGGATTCTTGTTGTGCAAGTAATGTAACCAAATAGTAGCTAAAAACGGCAATAGCAAAGTAAAAAGAGAAAGAATGATTAGTAGGTTGTGAAACAATGAGAATTGAGGAGTTGGGGTTATGTCCACCTTCTGAGTTATACGTCTCTATTGACTATGAGTGTGTTGAATTCTGACATGCATGTGCTTATAGAGAATTGTATTCGATGGTAAATCCAGGCGTCTTTCAACCTATTCGAGGATTATTTCACTTTACTCTTTCGAGCTTAAAGCGTGTCTAACGGTACGAATTCTCCAAGAGGTTAATCCAGTTACGGTACTAACTTTTTAATAGGGGATGGGACCCTACTACCTTGACATTATCTCTTTTCCAGACAGATAACCTTTCTTTCGAACAAGTTAAATGTTATACTGGCGTATTCTTGCGTTTGCAACCACAAAGAATTTAGATTAAGATGAAGAGAATAATGATATAAGCAACATACGTGTCACGAACTCACAAACTCACAGCAATAGATAGTATCTCATTCGGCTTCCATAACCCCAACAGAGAAGTTTAGTTACCCATGAGTGCGAAGGAAATCAAAATTGACATTGTTGTTATACCACAATAAAGATTTCACGTTTGTAATGGTGTGGTAGGCGTTAGGCGTGAATCCCTTAGCAAAGTAACGTTTCTCTTGTTGTGGAATTTAAGAATAGATGAATAGAAGAAGAAAAATAGAATTAATGGAAGAATTAGAAGAAGAGTTGTAGAGTAATAGAATTGAATGTAAGAAGATGTCTTAAAATCTCTAGCAAGATAGGGTATTTATAATACCCATATCCTATTCCTACTAAGCTAATGAAATGCTTAACCAAATCCTACTAAGCTAATGAAATACTTAACCCAATTGTACCAGGTTAATGTATCATTATCCTAATCCTAACAAGCTAATGTAATACTTAACCCAATTGTACTAGGTTAATGTATCATTATCCTAATCCTAATAAGTTACTGCTAGTCCCCAAAGTCTTCAGCAATGTTGTTTTAGCCCGGGACAGAATTTCCATGCGCCATCTTTAGTCCTTGGCGTCCAAGATTGGCTTTTCTCCTTTCGTGAAGCTTTCTTTGGCGTCAAGTTATCCATGAAATGCTGAATTCTGCATCATTTATACCTGAAACTTTGCTAATCATGTTCGTTAGCTCACTTACAGGAAAATGGACTAAAAGTGCATGAAATATATAATTTGTTCTCAAAACTAGGCTAAAATATGGGCAAAATATAGTGCTATAGGCGTGTAAATTCGCCTATCATCAATACATAACCACTAATATAGTGATATATCACCACAATTCATCCTCCATAATCCAATACAACAACTTTCATAATTTACTACTAACAATTTATACAAAACAATTCATAACTATGTTTCTAGTTATCTTCCAACATCAAGACAATACTCATAATCCCTTATCAATACTTATTCATGGATAAGAATCAAGAATAAATAATATTCATACCTTAACAATGAACTCTTGTATTTAGAATCCTCCTTACATAACCATGGGGTGCTTCTCGAAGCTTTCGAGATGGTGAACACAACTACGGAACCAATTCGAATTTTCTACGGTTGAATCAAAAAATATTTGAAGTTGAAATTAGGCTAGGGTTTCACCTTCTCTTAATAATTGGATGATATATGATATATATGGGGCTAAGTGTATGATTATAAAGACCAATTTTCGTCCAAAAGGTAATAGAAAATGACCATTTTTCCCTAAAAATTTGAATAAATCCGAATTTGTCCCCAGTGGACAGTTTTGACAGGCTGAAGTAAATCGATCATAACTCTTTGCTCCGGTATCGGATTTGGGTGAAACCAATTGCATTGGAAAGATAATTCAAAGGGCTTTTATTTTCATATAAACTATACCACCCAGTTCTTCCTGTACAAGGAGTTATGATCGTCTAAAGTTGATCCAAAAAAAATTGCCTAGCTGCAGTAATTTTCCCGCAGATTTACTGTTCACAGGCTTCCCGGCCACCGTTTTGAAATTTCGAATGTGCTCGCTTATATGAAATACTCCTCTGTTTTGGGCAAACTTTATATCATTGGAAAGCTTATTCCAATACCTACACATACAACTATTGACGGGATACTTCCGAACACCATAAACTTAATTTAACCCATACGCAAGCCTTTAGGACTCCATATAATCGCGATAAGTGTACGAAAAAATTTACGGGGTGTTACATTCTCCCCCCCTTAACAACATTCGTCCTCGAATGTTAGCATAGTTACTCAATTAAGACATGTTCAAGCTTACAATTAACATATTCATCATCATAACATACTTGCATAAAAATAAACACTTACTTATTATTGTTCTTCTTCCGTCTCATGAACTTCCTCCTCATCGTTGAATAGGTAAGGGTACTTAATCTTCATCGCTTCCTAGGCTTTCCATGTGATCTCCTCAACTTGTTGATTCCTCCAAAGTACTTTTACCGATGCTATCTCTTTATTCCTTATCTTTTTAATTTGGCGATCAAGAATAGCAATAGGCATTTCTTCAAAAGTGAGATCTTCTATAACTTGTACATCTTCCGTAGTAGTGATGTGCGATGGATCTCCGATGTACTTGCGAAGCATCGAAACATGAAATATGGGATGAACTGCTGAGAGCTCTTGAGGTAGCTCTAACTCATAAGCAACTTGTCCAAATCTTTGAATGATCTTGTACGGACCTATGTATCGTGGACTTAACTTTCCTTTCTTGCCAAACTTCATCACTCCTTTCATTGGTGATACTTTCAAGAATACCCAATCGTCGATAGAAAACTCAAGTCCTCTTCTTCTAACATCCGCATAAGATTTGTGTCGACTTTGAGCTGTTTCAAGCCGTTGTTGGATCACTTTAACCTTCTCCATTGCTTGATAAACAAGATCCGATCCAAACAAGACCGCATCACGTGCTTCAAACCATCCTATTGGCGATCTACACTTTCTTCCATACAATGCTTCATATGGTGCCATTTTGATACTTGAATGATAGCTATTATTGTAGGCAAACTCGATAAGAGGTAGGTGATCATCCCAGTTGCCTTTGAAATCTAATACACATGCTCATAGCATATCTTCAAGTGTCTGGATGGTACGTTCCGCTTGTCCATCCGTTTGAGGATGAAAAGCCGTACTTAGATTTACTTGTGTCCCCAAACTCCTTTGAAAAGACTTCCAGAAATTCGCGGTAAATTGGGCTCCTCGATCGGATATAATGGAAATTGGAACTCCATGTAACCGAACGATCTCCTTAATATACAACTTCACATACTCTTCCACTGTATAAGTTGTCTTAACTGGTAAGAAGTGCGCGGATTTGGTAAGCCTATCAATGATCACCCATATGGAATCAAATTTCCAAAATGTACGAGGCAAACCCGTGATGAAATCCATACTGATCTTGTCCCACTTCCAGACTGGAAGATCTATACATTGCATGTAACCACCGGGTTTCTGGTGTTCTACTTTGACTGTTTGACAATTCGGACTTCAGCTACAAATTCGGCAATATTCTTCTTCATGTCATTCCACCAATATATTGCTTTCAAATCTTGATACATCTTAGTCGACCCTGGATGGATGGAATACCTTGAACAGTGTGCTTCTGTCATAATTCTCTTTCTTACCTCAACTACATCAGGTACACATAAACGATTCTGACATTGAAGCACTCTTTCTCGCGTAAGCTCAAATGCCTTTGTCGTGCCACTCTGCACATCCTCCTTAAGCTGCAATAAAATTGGATCTGCATACTGCTTCTCTTTCACTTCAGCTATCAATGAAGATTCCGCTGCATTACGTACAATAACCTCTTCATCTGGAGTTTCGAGAAGTCGAACTCCCAAATTAGCTAGTTGGTGAAGATCCTTAATCATCCCCTGCTTTTCTATAGATGCCATTTTAGACTTACGACTCAGTGCATCCGCTACCACATTCGCTTTCCCTGGATGATACAAGATATCAACATCGTAATCTTTCAACAATTCAAGCCATCTCCGCTGCCTCAAGTTTAGATCTTTCTGACTGAAGATATATTGCAGGCTCTTATGATCGGTATATATGTCAACATGAACCCCATATAAGTAGTGGCGCCATATCTTCAAAGCAAATACAACTGCAGCTAGCTCAAGATCATGCGTGGGATAATTCCTCTCATGTGGTCGCAACTGTCTAGAGCCATAGGCTATTACTCTACCATGTTGCATTAATACGCATCCTAAGCCAATTCTCGAAGCATCACAGTACACTGCATACCCTTCTGTGCCTTCAAGAAGTACCAATACCGGTGTAGAAGTCAACTTGCTCTTCAGATCTTGGAAACTCTTTTCACAGGCATCATTCCATTGAAACTTGGAGGCTTTATGCGTCAACTTAGTCAAGGGTGCAGAAATAGAAGAAAAACCTTCAACAAACCTTCTATAATAACCTGCCAACCCGAGGAAACTACGAATCTTCGTAGGCGTCGTGGGTCTTGGCCAATTCTTCACAGCCACAATCTTCTGAGTGTCAACTTTTATGCCTTCACTGGATACAATATGGCCCAAAAATGCCACTGACTTGAGCCAAAACTCACATTTAGAAAACTTCGCATACAGCTTACGATCACGAAGAATCTGCAACGCCTGCCTTAAGTGATTAACATGATCCTCTTCTGATCTAGAGTAGACCAGAATATCATCTATGAAAACTATCACGAACACATCTAGAAACGGCTTAAACAGCCTATTCATCAGATCCATAAAAACTGCGGGTGCATTTGTCAGCCCGAATGACATAACCAGGAATTCATAATGACCATACCGTGTTCGGAAAGCTGTCTTGGGTATATCTTTATCCTTGACTCTCACTTGATGATAGCCTGATCTCAAGTCAATCTTGGAAAAACACTGGGCACCCTGCAACTGGTCAAATAAATCATCAATTCGGGGAAGAGGGTATTTATTCTTGATAGTCACCTTATTCAATTGCCGATAGTCAATACACATCCTCAGCGAACCATCTTTCTTACGCACAAACAATACTGGTGCTCCCCAAGGGGACATACTAGGTCTGATGAATCCCTTCTCTAGCAAGTCTTTCAGTTGCTCTTTCAATTCTCGCAACTCTGTTGGTGCCATTCTATAAGGAGGAATTGAGATTGGCTGTGTGTCTGGCAACATATCAATACCAAACTCCACTTCTCGTTCAGGAGGTAAACCTGGTAGTTCTTCAGGAAATACATCAGGAAATTCATTCACAACCGAAACGGTCTGAAAAGTTGGCGGCTCTGCCTCTGTATCCCTTACTCTAACCAAATGGTATATGTACCCCTTGGAAATCATTTTTCTTGCCTTAAAGTAAGAAATAAATCTACCTCATGGCGCGCCAACATTACCCTTCCATTCAAGGACTGCCTCATTTGGGAAATGGAAATATACCTTCTTAGAACGGCAATCTACTGTAGCATAACAAGACGCTAACCAATCCATGCCCATAATAACATCAAAATCTACCATTTCTAACTCAACAAGATCGGCCATCGTATCACGACCACAAATATTCACAACACAATTTCGATAAACATTCCTAGCTATAAGAGATTCCCCCACTGGCGTTGATACTTCAAATGGCTTGGCTAATAATTTGGGTGTTCTTCCGAACCTTCCCGCAACCAAAGGAGTAGCATACGATAATGTAGAACCAGGATCAATTAAGGCATACACATCAAATGCAAAGATGGACAACGTACCTGTAACCACGTCTGGAGAAGCCTCTAAATTCTGCCGATCTGCTAGGGCATACACACGGTTCTGAGCTCCGCTAGAACTAGCTGCTCCTCTATCACCTCTACCGTGACCCATAGGTTGTGCACCCCTACTCAAAGGAGGCACCGATGATGATGTAACAGCTGATCCGGTAGGTCGTGTTATACCACCTGTGGTCCTGCGTGGGCAATCTCTAGCCATATGCCCCGGCTTACAGCACCAAAAGCAATTGTTCGTTCCAAGACGACATTCGCCAAAGTGAAATCTTCTACATATGGGGAACGGGTGTCGTGGAGGTCTCAATTGACTCATACTCCCTTGCCCTTGATACCCCACTGTTCGCGAACTCTGATTTTCACTGCTTTGCCCGAACTGATTACCTCTGAACCTTTAAAATTGCGGTGGAGCACTAATTGCAGGATAAGAAGATAACGGGCTAGGCAATCTATGAGAGAACGAAGGCCTAAAACCTCCCTGAGATGCCATAAACTGCCCTATAGCTCTGGCCCGCTTAGAATATCCTTTCTCTGATTCCTAGGTTCTTCTTCTTTGCCTCTGATCTTCCATTTTCTGAGCGAAAGCTTGTATCCTCGCTATATCCATGTCCTTGTTCAAAGCAGCAATGGTACAATCTCTAACAAAGTATGGTTCCAATCTATCCACATAGTGATGAACTCTGTCATCCATAGTAGCTACCACATTAGAAGCATATCGAGATAAGGAGTTAAATCGAAGACTATACTCCCTTACACTCATTTACCCTGACGAAGATTTAAGAATTGATCTGCACGGGCGTGACGAGTCTCAAATGGAAGATAATGATCAATAAATGCATCTTTGAACTCTCCCCACGTAGTTGGAGGTGCATCAATACCCCTAGATCGTTTCCAATCCTCATACCACAATATAGCCTCTCCTTTCAGTCTATATGCTGCTAGCTCAACCATCTCTTTACAGGATATGTGCATAACATCTAGAGACCTTTGGGTTTGATCGACAAAGTCCTGCGGGTCTTTGTTAATATCTGATCCGGTAAAAGTAGGAGGATCCAGTTTCAGAAAATCCTGTGTCCGAAGGCTAGCTGCTCTATCCGTACCACTAGAACTCGTGGTAGGAATAACTTTCCCTTGAACTTGACCGACAACTATACGCGTCAGAAGTTGTACTGCATCCCTTAAATCTCGATCAACAGCATTAATAGATGGCCCTTCCGGAGGAGAAGAAGCTCCTGATATATGCTCAGCTTGAGACTCACTTTGTTCAGCTTGTGCCGGTGGTGACTTACTAGTACCTTCTCCGGCCACTACATCTACTCGCTTCCACTTATTCTTTCTCCTTGTAATCGGCATCGTTACTATAATAAATAAAAAAAACAATTGGATTAAGCGATCGATTATGACTTTATCTCTAATATGGGCTCTATTGCACAATCTAAGAAATGGAGAATGGAAACAATCCCTAAATGTCCAATAGCCTCCTGTTTATAGATGTGGTGCAGAACACACCGATAAACGAGATTCTACGTAGACACGGCTTTGTAGACTCACTAGGACGAACTTCTCTGATACCACTTCTGTCACGCCCCAAATCCCATTGGTGCAGACTGGCACCCGTAGCCGAGGAGGCCCGGGAGAACCCGTTCATAACCTATACTTTCACATTTACATTACTTATGAAAATTAGAAATTTGGGCAGCACTTCGTTGTAAATAGAAGAAAACAGTACCTGTATCAGCCCAGCAGACACGCATATATATATATATATAAACAGTAATTGGCCGTCAGAGCCATCACGCCTATCAACTAAACACTCCTATGGTTGTACAATATGTCTACAAAAGCCTCTACATAGATACACAACTGAGTTAGGGTCGGGACAAACTCCCGCCCACAAAAGACTTTTATACAAATACCAAAAGTACATATAGAAACGACTTGGGATACCCCGAAACAACTGGAGCTCACCACTATCAACAGAATGTCCTGGCTCTTACTGCGGAGGTGTACGACCTGAAGTACCAATTCCTGCAGGCATGAATACAGGTCCCCCGTGAGGGACGTCAGTACGGAAATATGTACTGAGTATGTAAGGCAGTGAGTATCAAGATGAGATACAAAAGATCAACAGAACCCAGATACCAGCGAATAAACAGTATGAGTAGACCACACTTAAAAGAGCTGATGGGATACCTGCACATTACTTTTATATCATTACTTCCCGTATTCCTTATCAATACATAACATATGTCATACAATGGCCAACTGATCAGTGGTACTAATACAATAAATCAAGGACCACCCCTAGAATAACATATATACATAATCTTTATAATACAATGGCCAACTAATCAGTGGTACTAATACAATACATCATATTAACAATTTAAAATAAAGACATTCCATTTCTTACTTCAATTAATCTTTGAGATTGGTTACTTTGTGGTCATACCTTATGGAACTTGAAACCATGATACCTCAATAGGAAAAACATGTAAATAGGTAATCAATATCATGAAAATGAAGTAGAGAATCATGGATATCTCATTGAACCATTTCGGAGTCAACAATAGTATATGGACATTTTTTTGACTAGCCGGACATCTTAAAAGTGAAAACAAGTTCAATTGGTAGTGTCGAAGATCATATGATGTTATTATGTGTCATGTGTCGTAGGACAATGTTGGAAGCTTACTTGAGAGTGCCATGGGTCATTATTCATGCCAAAGATTAGATAGAGTATGTCTTACATACCTTGATATAACCACTTCAATACAAGTCCAACTTGACTTCCCGTACTCTTCGAACACTTATCTACAATAAGTCATTTGTGGCAAACTAGTATTAGCAACCAAACCTTAACATTTAGGTATTAACTTCACCAAATAATGTCTAGGAATTAATCCTTTAACTCATCAATAAGATTGCTACATACATCCTCTTATACTCATATTACATTCACATATCATGCATTTTCATGCAATATCCCTCAACATCACTCTTAGCCTTTATTTTCCCTCTTAATCACCATCCAATATCAACATGATCACTAGGCATACATAACCACTAATATAGTGATATATCACCACAATTCATCCTCCATAATCCAATACAACAACTTCCATAATTTACTACTAACAATTTATACAAAACAATTCATAACTATGTTTCTTGTTATCTTCCAACATCAAGACAATACTTATAATCCCTTATCAATACTTATTCATGGATAAGAATCAAGAATAAATAATATTCATACCTTAACAATGAACTCTTGTATTTAGAATCCTCCTTACATAACCATGGGGTGCCTCTCGAAGCTTTCGAGATGGTGAACACAACTACGGAATCAATTCGAATTTTCTACGGTTGAATCACAAAATATTTGAAGTTGAAATTAGGCTAGGGTTTCACCTTCTCTTAATAATTGGATGATATATGATATATATGGGGCTAAGTGTATGTTTATAAAGACCAATTTTCGTCCAAGAGGTAATAGAAAATGACCATTTTGCCCTAAAAATTTAAATAAATCCAAATTTGTCCCCAGTTGACAGTTTTGACAGGCTGAAGTAAATCGATCATAACTCTTTACTCCGGTATCGGATTTGGGTGAAACCAATTGCATTGGAAAGATAATTCAAAGGGATTTCATTTTCATATAAAGTATACCAGCCAGTTCTTCCTGTACAAGGAGTTATGATCGTCTAAAGTTGATCCAAAAAAAAATTGCCTAGCTGCAGTAATTTTCCTGCAGATTTACTGTTCATAGGCTTCCCGGCCACTGTTTTGAAATTTCGAATGTGCTCGCTTATAAGAAATACTCCTCTGTTTTGGGCAAACTTTATATCGTTGGAAAGCTTATTCCAATACCTACACATACAACTATTGACGGGATACTTCCGAACACCATAAACTTAATTTAACCCATACGCAAGCCTTTAGGACTCCATATAATCGCGATAAGTGTACGAAAAAATTTACGGGGTGTTACAGTACTGACCGCATATTCTTATTTGCGCTATGATGTCTTATATCATAAGTTCGAACGCTTAGTTTCTCAACCACGGTTAGACAGCTCAGCGTAATCCAGCAATAGTAGTGGTGAGTCCTCATCTATAGAGGACATGTTATGATTATTCAGTTATCTCAGTATTTCTTACTTTCAATCAGTCGGAGTTAGCTAGGAGCCTATCCCATAAACTCCTTAGTCAGCTTAGAGGCTTTCAGACGTTCGGACAATTAGTTAGACAGTCAGTTAGTTGCTTCAGTATTGCTAGATGTTTTGGTTAAACAGTTGGTTTCTAGTATTTTATCAGTTGTTCAGACATACTTTGATGCGTTTTGCAGTATTCATATTTTAGTACTATGTTAGTTTATTTTCCACTCATGTATTTCGTTACTATTTATTCAGTGTTCACAGCAGGTGTCAGTTCATGGATTAGCTTGTGACCCTCATGGTCGTAAGCACCATTGTCGTGACTAGAGTGTAGCCTCGGGCCGTGATATAGTTTATAACACAATTCAACAATATCAAAGCGATAAATGAGCGATAAGTAGCACATTAGGCCAAAAAATATCTTATCAAAATAATTAAAGCAAGTAAAGTCAATATCAAAAGTTCGAATTCTGGTTAGTTCCCTAGTAGAGTCACCAGAGATGCCACACCCCTTTTTTCACTCGAAGGGTCGAAGATCAAAGAGTTTTTCCAATTAAAATGATGATACTGAATAGGAATTATTTTATTTATAGAGTCGCCAATTGTAATTGAGTTATGATGTCCCAAGTCACCTTATTGAATCCCTAATCAAAAGGAAATGACTCTCTATTGTTCTACAAAACAGAAGATCAGTAAGGACTTCAGTTGACCGAGGGGAAGGTTTGAGGCCTCCTTCGAGTCTCATGATTCTAGCATAGTCGCTTTTATCAACTTACTAGTTTAGGATACGTGCGTTGCACCTGTATTTAATATTAGAAAAGATAGTTGTATGTATTTGTTTGTCTAATGTTCAAATATTTATTTATAAAAATGTGTGACATCATTCAGATACAGACATAATTTATATGAGGTAATTAATATTTTACACTACAAATACCAAATCATATCTATCAAAACATTCTTTCAAATTTGTTTGTATATGTATATATCTATCAAAGAGGGGGCACATGAACTCACTACATTGATCATCAATAGATATTCTAGTAAAAAATATATCTTTCACATAAATCGAAGCTCATCATTATCAATCCTCCTACAAACTTTGAAGTCATCCATAGCCCCCACCACCAAATTTTTCATCATCTCCCCACACAAGATAAAATTCATCAACTTAAGAGAGCTATACACCATATTATACAGTATCTCATAGAATATTTCTGATTCGCCCACTTGATACAGTGCTTTTCAGAATAATTGACAATATTCAACCTATGATTACACCAAAGAGGTATGTAAAAACTTAACTTCAATTAGAATTTCCCAGAAACAACTCATATTTACATTCAAAACTAACGGCAACACCTAACTTTCCCCTAAACTATACTATTTTATGTAATAGCTAACAAAGATACGTGATAAATTAACATTCTAGCATGTTTTAACATTATATCACCAGAATTTTACCACATTTGCCAAACATGCACTATTAAACTCCATTTATTGACCTTATTATGCTGAAGCTCCAAAAAAAAAAAAGCTTTCGATGAACCTCCATATCAATAATCAAGTGTAGTCGAGTACCGAACACGGTGTGTTCCTTTAACTCTGAGCAGTTATGATAAAATAAATGTTATATTTATTTAAATGCTATAAACAAATATTGTATGTCAAATATCTTAGTTTATTTTGTCTTACCTGTAAGAGCTAAAAAGCCAAAAAGAACCCTTAAAAGACGAAAGAAAAAGACCCATCAGCTTCTACAGCAGAATCCTTGTGTTTCTTAGGCAGAAGCAACATTTCATAACTCTAAACAACATCAAATTAAATACGTGATGCCAACAAAGCTGGTCTCTAATGTCTTAGTGAAGACGCTAAGATTAGAATCGGAGTGGCCCAAACAAAATTTAATATGTCAAAGATGGAATTCACTACTTTAAAGTACAAAGACACGAACTCTTTCTCCATTTTTCTATTAAGGGCCTGTTTGGATTGACTTATTTTAAGTATTTTTAGATCAAAATATCCTCTAAGAATTTTTAAAAAGATTAAAGTCAAAAGACAAAGCCATAAGACAAAATATCTATTTTTAAGCTAGTAAAAATAAGTCAAAAGTCATGAATTCCTAACTTATGGATTTTGACTTATAAGCAAAAAGTTTTGAGTCTATTCATACACACACTAATTAAGTCACAAAATTATAAAATTATCTACTCCATGAAATGATGAAAACAAAGAAGAGCTTGCATAAAGTGCATTACTACGCAAACAAATTACAAAAGGATAGTTATGTCAACCATAAAACAAACTTGTGACTGTTTAGCAACAAAAACAACAAGAGTTGTAAAAAATAATAAAAGTACTTAGATGATCACCGGAAACAAAAAGAAGCAAATCAAGAACGCTAAATTGTTGAAATTCTTTGAACATCTCATTCTCCTCATTTTTTTAATTCCCTCTGTTTTTCCTTTGAATTGGTTTTGGTTGTGTATTAGACAAGAAGCTAGAGTGATCTTCCCAAACTAAATCTTTACTCTTAAGCGATATTGTTGCTATCATCATATCTAAAATAAAAAAAAGGCAAATATCACAAATCAATATATAATTGAGGCCATAATATCTCACAAGAAACCGTTTTAAAAAATATTGTTCTACATGACTAAGTTATAAGTACTTGGAGTTTTTATGCACATGCCAAAAGCACCATAGAACAAAGAATATCTATATCCTACATGTGATTTATTTTTTTATCTCTAAGCCATAATCCCGTTCTTTGTTATTATTCTCAAGAGATTCATATTTGTTTTTTATAAAAAGAAAAAAATTAAAAATAAAAAATTTCTATGTTGAACAATATTTTCAAAACAAATTAGGGTTATTTTAGTCCCTCGCTTATCCCTACACTCAAAAATTTCCATAAAAAATAGTTGAAAAGGATAGAGACAAACCTTCGATTTTTCCTGGTAGATAAATCTTTGATTTTTTCGGCTATTTCCTTTGCTTGAGTCCTTATAAATGATCTTGAGCCAACATGGTTTTTATTTGTCAATGTCTCCTAACGGTTGGGATTATTACATTTATTAGTATTTATTAGTATATTCATTATGATAGTTTTCTTGATCAAACTCTAAGTTAATATCCATAAAATAGAGATAATCCATTGACTGATTTTTTAGGATTTCTATTTCTTGGAATCGGAAGAAGGAATTGAAACTACTTCTAAATATTATTCAACCACCATCAAGCAACTAAACTCAGGTTTGGAATACCTTTTTGAGGATGACTTTGGCCCCCATAGATATCAAATGTGTCTAACCATTCTGAATAGAAGGTGAGAAGAGTGAACATGACCTCATTCTTTGATCTTAGGAGTCTGTTGAGGTCATGACTCATTGAAGTAGTTGATGCTCAACTTGGTTTACCATATGAGTTGCAAAATCAGATAATGGCACCTCTATCGTGATGGCTTGTCATGCCTTCATCCAGTGAAACATGCGTGTTTTGTCCCTTTTTTTAAACAAATTTTTTTTAACTTACACGATAAATTAGAAAATGGGGAGAATCCATTATCAATTGTCGATTATGCATAATTCATAGATATTATATCAATTTATTAACTAAAACGAATTAAAAAGGCAGAAAGAAAGATGATAACCCATGCAAGAAGACAATCATGAATCAAAATTATAAGAGAAAGAAAAAGTAAAGAGGAGCGATAATTTGAAGAAAAAGTAAAGAGAAGTAGTGTCTGTTTTGCTAGGTTTGACTAAGATATTATTTTAAAAAGAATTGTAGAGTTCTTTTTTAAGAAGAAGACCTTCCTGTGTATTTAGTAGTAGTTTTTATTTTCCATATAGTTAGGGATACCAAAACTTTTCATGTGTTATTATAGTATCAAAGCTTTCCATATATTTATTATAGCTAATATTTAATATATAATAATTATGAAAAAATAGTGAAAAAGACGATTTTGTCTAAAGCTTAATCTTTTAATGAAGGGCAAAAAGTTCAAATCACTTTTCTAAGGGTCTTCACACTTTTAATATATTATAGATTATAGATATAGATTATAGATAGATATATATTATAGATTATAGATATAGATACTTAACTTAAATTCTTTTTGATAAATTGTTTGTTGGCCTTGATTCGCTCACTTTTAATATATTAATAATATCTATCTATATCTCTTGAATTAATCCAGTAAAAATTAATTTTAGGATGATCTTTGTCGAGGTGCAATGCTGCATCCTCAAATTATTTTTTAGAACATCTCAGAAATATGCATACGCCGTATTCTTAATCGAGACGGGATTTAGTTATTTTATAGTCGCCTAACATTTAAAAGCTTTGATATTTGTCTACTCAAAGTGCTACTTAACTTTAACAATAACCTTGAGCAATACTCATTTAAGGCGATCAACTAATGGAATATGAAAACAAAGGTGCCGTCATCGAAAACTCGAGACAAGGACCTATAACACTCGAACTCCAAATCGCCTCCCTAAAAAATGCTTCTTATTTGTTATGTATATAATTTTTAAAACTCTATTTTTCTCCACTTTTGTAAATGTATATTCTTTTTTTTTGTTTTGATGTATCGCTTCAACCTTTTCTTTAAAGAGTTGTTGTGCCTTCTTTTTTTCTTCTTCTCCTTTTTTCTATGTTTCTCTATGTTTTAAGTGCTATCCTTTTTAATTTTTAGTAAATATATATATATATATATATATATATATATATATATATATATATGTATGTAGTTGGAACTTGTTCACTAATATATCGATATTTTGTAATTGCCAAATCCATGCATGCATATAAATTCTCAAAATACTAGATATACAAACTCATTATTAGAACTCATATAAGTAATCAACGACCTACTATATAACACACAAAATCAGATAAACAACATTGTTTGTATTTTAATTTACATGAAAATTTATAAAAGAAATAATACAGAGTTGTATAAAAACATATGTGACGAACTAATTTGAATATAGAAATAAGAACTAAAATATAAATTGGATAAAAAATATAAATATTTAATGACAAAAAATAGGTTAAAATTCGGGGAGGATAAAAAATTACGTGTCTACATTAAATGGTATCACATAAATTGAAAGTGAAAAAGTATGAATCATTGTCAACTAATGAAGTTCTACAACTTTTTTAATTACTTTAGTTCTTCATTTCTTATGAATCAAAACTCCAAAATGCTGACAAGCAATGACCCAGATGTAACGATCTGAAAATTTGAAGAAATATATGAAATTTATGATTTTCTGTGATTTGACTATTTTACCCCTCTCTTTAGTTTTATTATGGTATTTTTGAGGTGTGTGGATGATTGACATAATTTTTGATACATTTTGGTATCATTTATCCGATATTGTAGTTTTTTTATGGCTTTGAGATCCTTATTTTGAACTTATGTGGATATCTTTTGATTCTTGCGATGGGTTGTTGAACGGACTGCACCAACAACTCCAGAGTATTGAATTTAGGTTGGTTAGACCTTTGGTTCGGGTTCCAGCACACCCGAGCTCATTTCAACCTATTGATCAAAAAGCTAAAAAATTAGAAATATGGGTGTGGGACCCACATTTGGTCAAAACGACCTTGTATGAAAAATATGACTTCACCAGCAGATCCAAAATATCGATTTTAGGGTGGTAACATATTTGGTGAGATTTTTGGCTTTTAAATCTCATTTCGATCCTCAGTTTGGAAAATTATGATTTCGAATTTCGGGGATCAACTTTGTGAAAATAATATTTTTTTTCAAAAATCTGATATCTCCATTGAGTTCGGAGCATCGAATATAGTATGATTACAAAGTTTTTTGTACATATATCGAACTCCGAACGAATCTCGGGCACCCCGTCGAAGCTGTTTGGATTTAGAAAAATCTGCAATATATTGTAGATTTTTCTGCTATAAATAGCAGTTTTTTTGGCCTATTTTGTCTATTCTTTCATCTTGTCTCTTGAGTGTTAAATCCTAAAATAGTGTGGGAGCTTAAAAGTGAAGCTTGTGGGAGCTCGGGAAGCTAGATTAAAATCTATTTCTTGATTCTATTATGGATTTAAGGTAAGAATTCACTCTTTTCTTAGTAATTTCTTGAGTAATTTTTCAAAACCCCAAAAATCTAAGGGCTTGATTTTAAATGAGAAAAGACATGATTTCCCCCCTGAACTTGTCCGCTCAACTCTCTTTAGCACTTAAACTAAACTTCTGTTTATTTACCCCCTTAACATCTTTAAAGTGTATTATTTTTACCCCTCAAAACTGAATACCACACTCACAACAGAGAGTGTGTTACACTCGCCTACACATCAACGTCACGTCAATGCCACATCAGAGCCACGTCATTGCCACATAAGAAATTACTATTTTTCTAAAAAAATAAAATCCCCCATACATTATTTTTATATATTTTTTTTAAAAATATATATATGTATGTACTATTTTATTTATATAAATATATATATATATATATATATATATTAAATAAAAAAGTCACCCCCACCCCCCATTTTCTTTCTTCTTCACACCCCCACCCCATCCGCCCACCCCGCCCTCTCTACATTTTCTCCTCTTCTAGCCCTCACCCCCACCCCCTACCCTGCAAATGCAAGACCCCCCTCCTCCTCTTCCAGCACCCCACCCTTCTAGTTTTCCAATTGAATCTCAATCGTTTTTTCAAAAAAAAAAAAAAGTCAAAAAAGAAAAACTTAATTTTTTTTTTAGAAGACAGGTGGATCTTCTTCTTCCATAGTCTTGGACCAAAGCAAACATAGTGGATAAATTGTAAATATAACTTTGATTGTGAGGGCTGAAGATTTGGTTTTGAAACAACATAATCGCTACGATGATCTCAGACCAATCACATAGTTTGTTAATTATGGTTTCCAAAATCAGAAAAAAGCAAAGTAAAAAAAAACTTCATTTTTTTAAAGCTTTCAGCTGAAGGGTGATTTTTGTTTTTTTGGTATAAGAATGTTGAATTATTACATCTTAATCATTACATATTGTGTCCGATTAATTACCATCTTGAAAGTGTTGATGGAGAATGTGTGTGAGATTGTTAATGGAGAAATTAATGGTTGAAGAAAATTGGTAAAGTTGTTAATGGGGGAATTAATGGTTGAAGAAAATGGGTGAGGTTGTTAAAGGAGAAATTAATGGTTGAAGAAAATGAATGAGATTGTCAATGGAGGAATTGATGGTTTAAAGAAAATGAGTATTGTTGTTCTTAATCAATTGGAGAAGAAAAGAGTGTAGGGTGTGGGTGTGAGTTTCCATGAGGGGGGTGGGGCATTGAAGAAGAAGGATATTTTTTTTAATGTATATTAAAATAAAAAGTGGAATTATATCAGTTTTTAATTTAAAAAATGCGGTGTTTTTTTCCTTTTTAATAAATAAACGCGCCTTTTTAAAAAAAAAGAAATTAAAAAAAAAAATGTCACATCAGCTTTAGGGGTCAAACAAATACACTTTAAAGATGTTAAGGGAGGTAAATAAACAGAACTTAAGTTTAAGTGCTAAAGTGAGTTTGGAGGACAAGTTCAGGGGGGAAAAGATGTCTTTTCTCATTTTAAATTCCAATTTCACTCCTTTTTCACTTGAATAATATTTTTATGTTATAATTACTAGTTTTTCATCAATTTAACCTTCACAATAACTCCGATTCTTTATTTTAACTTGGATTTCAAAAAATTTACCCGATAAAGCTTAAAAATGATTTTCTTTGATTTGAACCTCGTTTTAAACTCGATTTGACTTGGATTTTCAGCTGTAGATTTCGAAAAATATGGGGAGCATGTTTATGAAGTAATGTTATGATTTTACCCTTCTTTTTTAAAAACTCGTTTTGGGGGTCCGTTTTGATCTCCGACTAAAAGTAGTCAATATAGGTGTCATTGATTTTTATTTTGATGCGTAGATTTCATATTTGATATTTTTAGAGATGTTCGAGATCATTTGTGGAAAGTAAGGTCATGGATTCGAAATGTAGCAGATCGATTTTGGTTTTTGAGGTAGGTTATGACTCAACTCTTTCAGACTGGGATAGGTAGTAAATGATGATACAAAATGCATGTTAAGAGGGAAACTAATCATGAAAAATGTCTATCTATGTGTTTTGTTCATGTGGGGGTCTATGTGTGTCGTAATTGTCAGAATTGAGATATTATGTGATATGTGTGACCGTTTGGGGGTCTGATATGTTATTGATAGCCTTGAATACATATAAATAATTATATTGTGTTGTTAAAAGGCTTAATTTTGTACCATTGGTGTATTGTGATTATATTCATACTTTATTGGCATATGAGATGTGAGGAAATTCATGGATGAAATGAAAATAATGAATGAATATTGGCTCACATGGTTGTTGAAATTTATCATTGTTGTTGGTTATGGAAATAAATAATCTGGTTGATTGTGGAAATACTCATTTTGGAATGACCCGAGACTACCCCCTAGTTGTCACACGGTGCTTGGAACCACAAGTGATCCGAAGATAACCCATGAACTGCATACTATTAAGCAACAGATTTATAATGCATAAGATAACTGAATTTACTATGCAGAAACATAATCATGGCATAATCTGAATAGTTACAATACTGATAAGATTTACAATCTAATTAAAACTGAGAAAAGAACTGAGATTACATAACTGACTCTGACTTACATCTATGAAGCCTCTACTATACTGACTATAGATAGTTGGGACATGCCTCCAACTACCACTAATCAATACATATGAAAAATAAATGTACTGTACATGAACCAAATCTGTCTGGAGTTACCAAAGAAGGAGAACTCATCACCTGCTGGCTGGAATCTGCAACTATCTGATCGTGATGTGCGGGCTATAAATAGTATTACATTATGAAACAATGTAGCCACATAAACGTATATGTGGATAAGTACTTCTGGAATGTACTGAGTATGCAGGGGTGAATACAATAAGTAAAACTTATTTCATACGTAATCTTAAAACATGCATGCTATGTGTAAGTAGATTCACCAATAGGCTGGAATAAACTGAAAGCTGAAAATATCTTAAAGCATGAGTGACAAACATACTCTGATAAGAGGGTGAATCTCTAGACTTAGTTTCTGTAAAACTTTACTTTAATGATATAAGTAGAACTGAAGTTGGGATACGGTAAAATGTAAATACTGTATGGATACTGGGTTTGAAACTACGTGATGGAGACTGACATAAATAGAGGATCTGAATATACAATCACATTGAGCATGAATGCATAAACGTACTAACTTATCTGATTAACTGAATGACTGATAGCTGAATACTAGCCATGTAAGACTGAACTGTACTTAGTCTGAATAACTGGAGTGAAACTGTAGAGTACTATGCTTATGAGGTAAGGACTGACTGAGCAACATGAGATAACTGAGCATGAATGCGTGTAAACTATATTATCTGAGAATGCAAGACCAAGCGTATAACATAATTCTGGAATAGTCTGTAAACTGTAATACTAAAATACTTATAATTGAATAACTAATAACTGTATGCTATGGTCAAGCAGAATTAAACTGAATTCTAAACTGAATACTGAACTGAGACTGTAACTGAGACTGTAACTGAGATTGTGGGAGGTATCATCTAACTAACATGCCTCAATCTGAGCTAATAGGAGTCCAACCTGTAACCCCAGTTGGAAGGGTGTCAGTACCATGCCACGGGTACTAACGTTGGCTGTGTGGATCCACTAAACTGGTATCCCGAAGGACTAAGGAGTAACCCTACACTGGAATAAAACTCATGAGATATGTATCAACCCTAAACTGGTAGGAAGACATATCAAACCTACATTGGCTATGTAGTTCTGTAACTCAGGGATTGTTACTAAGGGTAAAACCCTATGCTGGTAGGAATGCCCCTGGGTTCGCTCGGTGCTAAATTCTACTCCAAACTGAATGATACTGGAATACTAACTGGTGCATGCATTGATAACTAATAACTGGTAAGATCAGGTCATGGTATTCTAAAAATAACAGTGCATATGAATTCTGAGGTAGTTATTATCCTTAAACTGATTATAATGACTAACTGGATGACAAGACTCATGGTTTATCTGAAACCATTTTGGAAATACTGAAGACTAGATAAGCAACTAGATTTCAGGTATTCAAAACCCCAAGGACTCGATAGCAATAACAATAATACCATACTAAAACTTGGAGGACATGATAAGAAAGCATTATTCCAAGAAAGCCATTACTTGGGCATTTCATCAAACACATGGAGATTAATACTTTAACATGGGGTAATTCATTAAACACATGTAATGATCATAGCTTGAACATGAGGATGTATTAAACATTAGGAAACAATAGAGTTACATGGCAAAATTCTTAACTTGGGGATTTGACATAAAGATCACAACATTCAAAATATGCATTGGTTCATTCCACTTGAAAATACATATACTCTTAACTTGAAATCAAACACGTGAGAATCATGACATAAAACACGGGAGTGGTTAAACCATGTAGATCACCTAAATTTCAATATTAAAATATGGGTTAAGGATTTAACATGTGGAAATCACCATTCCAACATATCAAGGCAATTTCAACGAAAACCATTCGTAAACATGATACATAATCTAAATTCATGGAAGTTTCATAGATACAATTCATATTAACATGTAAAGATCATAACTTTGAACTTGAAGCATGTAAAATCATTAAATTTAAATTCAAAAAGGATTCTTGGGTTCCATGGGTGAAAAGGGACCCATGGATTAACTCCCACATACCTTAATTAGATGGATTCTTGAAGAAATCATGAATTTGAAGCTTGAATCCTTCTGTTCTTGAGAGGAAAAGCTTGAATTATTTATCTTAGTAAGGGTAAGGGTTTTTACGTGAGAAATATTGAGGAAGATGGGCAAGTAATGTCCTTTTGGATGCTAAAAATCGTCCCTTGGACGTTTGGGGTTGAGGGGAAAGGGCCAAAGTACCACTTGAGCCTTAAGAAGCTAAAACTGTGGGAGAATAGACCCCGCGTCCCGACCCCTAGATGGTTCAAGAATACCTCTCTATGAAACCCCTAGTTGGGTCAAGCAGCCCTCACGTAGCGGGGCTATTGCGACCCCTTACTGCCTCACACGAAAAATGGCATAACTTTTCACTCGGGTATCGAATTAAGGCGAACTTGGTATCGTTGGAAAGCTAACTTAATTATCTATATTTTGGTAGATATTTATATGAAAAATTCCACGTATATAAAATGTTATACTTGTTCAAAGTAGACCCTTGAATAATTGAACCCCAAACTTTGGATGAATCAAAGGATCTTAGCTCAACTTGGCTATAAATGATTTCTATGAACATTTTTAACCTCATGAGCATTTCACACACTAGTATAAATATAATTAAACTTATTTTCACATGAGAATCACTTGGATTATTATTATATACATAAGAATGACAGTTCAAAGACTAATCTGAAAATGCAGGGTGTTACATTATCTCCCCCTTGGGAACATTCATCCTCGAATGAGATTAGTTGGACTGAGAGTACTGTCTGAAGGTAAATGAGATCATATTCTGAATATGCATGACTTGGAACATGATTACATAACTGATTCTTAAATATGATACATGAACTGAATATCATGAACTGAACTGATTTCTTGAATACATGCAATGACATAAGAATTACTATAAGGTTGAGATAGAAATGAGAGAGTCAACTGATGAGTAACCATTACTTTAAGCTATATTCTATTTCGTGAATAAAAATGAAAGGTTTAGGACATGAATACTTGGGGTGTTACAATACATCTCCCCCTTGGGATATTTTGTCCCCCAAATGATACTGACTTGGCCGAAATACTAAGGAATGACTGAGATGATGCACAAGACACTTATGGAATGAATTATGACTGAATATCTGGGATCTGAAACTGATGCATATGCATAAACTGGCCTGAATTCAAAATTTGCATAGACGTGAATTACCTCATGAATAGGAAAGATGGAAAACCATAGGAACTTATCTGTCTGAATGCTAGATTAGATTGTTGTCTATATGGACTGAATCATACTGAAAACTTATACTCAACTATTCATTCCACCTGTACACCAACATGACATTCAAGCCTATCTTCATAACCACACATAAATGTGTAGGTAAACAACCACAAAAACGTCTTTCTCATATTGTCTAAACCTTTATTACTAATAACTTTCATGCACTAGCCCAAGAAAACTCACATAGAATTTAATCATGACATAAGGAGAGGTCACTGAAAATTAGAACATGAGGACCTAAAACATGAAAGAATAATTTTGACACTCCACTGAGGCCTGAGGAATAAGTATCAATGACATGAATTCGTCAGAGAGGTCTGAACTGAGGACATACATAACATAAAATGAATTTTGATGATCATTAGGAGTGTAGCATGAGCACCTGAAACTAAACATAATGCAAGGCATGGGTACATGAGTCATGAGTTGCATGACCTGAGTTTGGAGTTCATGATGTCATGGAATATGATTCGTACTGCTGAGTGATCTGAAACTCCTCATACTAGGAACTGGATGAGTACATGATTTTATATTAAGCACATGAATATGAGTTATAATAATAGAGCTGACATGTACGGAATAAGTAGGTGTCGTGATGACTGAAAAACTTTACACCGAGATAAGAATAGGTTGGGAATCATCCTCTCTTACTGCTTTTCTACACATACTGGCACTACTACTAGAATCTGAGATCCTGACCTGGTTTTTTGTTCTATCATCTCCCCTTAGCTTTAAGCCATCACTCTAAGTCTATAGACCACTTTACTAAACTCTAAACTGAACTACAATCACTTTACTCTAGAGTCTGGGGTATAATAGTAAACATAAATGATACACTCATCCTAAAAGACTATACCTGAAAGTATAAAACCCACTGCTAGTACTATGTTCTGGGATACAACTCTTAACTTTCTATAGCCCCAATAGTCATCATACAATAACACAAACACTTACTAACTTAGAATCTCTAAGTGTTTCATTAAACCAACATACCCAACATCATTAACCTATACCCTGTACCTTAGTTGGTAAGAACATCACATACTACATAGCCTCATTCTCCATTTAATAACTCATGGATACTATCTAAGAATACAAACTTTAAAACTTAGAATTAATGCAATACCATCAACTTGGGTACACCTTTAGATCATAAACACATCATCATACTTAATTCTACATCAATAAACTTAAATTCTTGCATTCACTATTTCAAGCCTACTGATTCCCTTTTGTACTAGAGAAGAGGAGATACCAATTTGGAAAGAGTACTCCCAAAATTAGAAAGTTCACTAATTCTCCCACATTGGTGGGAGAAGAGAACTTTGTAGTGTTTATATTAATGAACACTAACTCCACATGGATAGTGAGGCAAGAACTAGATGATGTCTCGCGCCGCCGTCGTCGTCGCTCACTTGGCTCGGCCTCGGATTCGGATTCGGATTTGGTCAAATGATCGATCGATGAGATCTTTCTTTTTGGACAAATTTTATTTGACAGAAATAAAATCCGAAAAGTGTTTGAAACTCCATTTAAATATATATGCAGTAATGCAGTAATCAACAGGAACGTGAATAGTAGCACTGTTACGTGAACAGTAGCACTGTTACGTGAACAGTAGCATTGTTCCGTGAACATTAGCATTGTTTTACGTGAACAGTTGCACTGCTTCACGAATTGCTGCAACACTTCATTGAACTGACACACTTATTCACAAAATGACATGCCTGTTCAAGAACAGTCACACTGTTTGGCCGAATGGACATGAATTTTCAGAAAAGGTAGTACCTTTTAGATGAACCTTTGTCTCTTTTCAGAAGAGGCATCATTTGGCTATAAAAAAATTGCTTTCATTCGCAGGTTTTGGTACAAAAAATTTAACATTACAAAAACTTCTTCTTGTCTTAAAAATACTCTAAGTGTGATCATTCAAACCGTGAGTGTGTTCGAAGAATCCGCCTATTTGAGGTACCGCTATAGTCGGATTGAAGGGAATTTTATCCTGGGAGGAAGATTCCATAACCTCGGGTACATTGAAGGGAATTATTCCTTAAGGAAAGTCCGTGAATTCGGACGACTTGGCCTTAATCATTTCTGTTTCATCTTTATTTTCTGAAAAATAAATACACCTCTTGGAAAGGTCTTTTTGATCTTGTGTTGAGGGTATTTAATACTTCATTGTGTTCTTGTTCATACTTGAACTCGAGTTGAAGTTGTTGTTCTGTTATACAGATTCTACGTACCCGTATTGTGGAAAATAATATTTTTTTATGGATTTTCTCTCTACTTGTTAGATTGGGATGTTATGACATTTCTTACCGAGAGGTTCTAGGTTGAGGCAGCAATACCATATTGAATTTTTTAATAAATCCTGTTGCTGAGTTATGTGTCTGTCAAAGTTGGGGTTGATCTCGACTATTAATACCATTTAGAGACTTCTAAAAGCCTCTTTATTTAATTTCAACTGGAATAGAAAGAAAAACTCCCATCGTTAGAGTCCTTTCTTGAGTTGTTTCTCCGTTTATTTTAGTGATGGTGAAACTGAAGGTAGAAAGACGACGATTGTTACACTCTTTTTTCGATGAGTTTGTTTACTATATTGTTTCCTTGTGTAATTATGTGTGCAAAGTTGGCTCTGAACTTGGATTTGAGGATCCCAATTTGACTGCATTGGTGTCAGAGAATTTGAAAAAAGATGAAGATATGTCAGGTAGCTTGCTCATAAACCAGAGCACAGAGGTTTGCATTTGAATTCTTATGTAAATAAGAAACAGCAGAACCCCTAGGAAATGTACATTGGAGTACTTGGTTTTGTTATGCTATATGCTAGCTTGCTCTCAGGTGATGTGCATTATTACTGCTCACTTTTATTCTCTCTTCTCAAGGGATAATAGTTGGTGAAGAACAAGAACAGTTTGACAATTGAGCAAAGTAAAGAATAGTAGGGAAAAGGCTCAAATATGTCACTGAATTATCAGAAATGGCTCATTTATGCCATCGTTAAAAGTTGGGCTCGTTCATGCCATCACCGTTACAAAACTGGCCCATCCATGCCATTACTTTTTAACAACCAGTTTTTAAAAACAGTCTTGCCACGTGGCAGTTTATTAGAGGGTTACGTCATTTTTTATTTTATTTTTTATTTTAAAAAAAATAATTTTCTTTTTAAATTTTTTTTTTGATCCATTAAAAAGAATCCACTCAATTTTTTTATCCATTAAAAATTAATTTGATCTATACTTTTAAAATTTGATTAATTTTTCATGATCAAACAAATATTTAAAGAATTTTTTTTTTTAAATCTACTACTAAAATTTATAACCAAACGCTATGCTAATTAAGCATACAGTATGTCTTAGCATACATGAAATATTTTGTCAGTCGAATGTAAGTAACTTTTTAGTTTTTTATTTTTTTAATAAGCATAGAATGGCACCATCAGCATCAGGGCAGCTTAATCAAATTTATGACCTAAGGCAAAAATCAAACGGAGGTCTTGCGTTTTATTTTTTTATATAAAATTTTCTTTTTTCTATAAATAGTATTTAATATATTTCTTAAAATTTATAATTTATTATTACTAAACAAAAATAGGCCCCTCAAATTTTGGGTTCTTAGGCGGCCGCCTTTTCTCCTAAAGGGTTGAGCCGCCCCTGATCAGCATTCAACATTTGTACGTAACACTTTATGTATCATCATTTATCATTGCAAAAACAGGAAGGCGACAACATGCCGACATATATAGTATACGTAGAATTGGCAAAATGAGAAGCTAACTATTAATAATATAATAATAATATTTGATGTTTATATATCCCTTCAGTTTCAACTGAAAAATGACAAAAGCTTTAGTTAACGTAAATCTTTTAAAAAAAAAGTGATAAAAAGCGTGGAGTGTATACTCTATCCATTCCCTTTTAGTTACTCGCCCGTCAATTAAAACAACTATTTTATTATAATATATTTATTAAATGATGTTTACTATTGTATTTGAAATTAATTTGAAGAAAAAAATATTTGATATTAAAGGTAAAAATATGAAAACAATCTTAATATGTCAAAAATGACAAAAAAACAAATCGAACGAGAATGTTTTAAGAATATATTCATGAAAAACTAATCAAATTTTAAAAGCATAGATCAAACTAATTTTCAATGGATCAAAAAGTTGCGTGGATTCTTTTTAATGGATCAAAAAAATATTTAATTTAAAAAAAAAAAAAAATGACGTGGCCCTCTAATAAACTGCCACGTGGCAAGGCTTTTTTTAAAAACCATCTGTTAAAAAGTAATGGCATGGATGAGCCGGTTTTATAACGGCGATGGCATGAATGTGCCCAACTTTTAATATATGGCATAAATGAGTCATTGGTTTATTGGAAAATTATCTCCTGAAACTTGTACTGCCATGTCATTCTGGGAAATACTCTTTCCACAAAAAATAGTCCATTAATGTTGCTTCTCTTAACTTAGAAGTCAAGTACTCATTATAATCTTTTCAACCGGATCCACGCGTTTCATTATCATACCCTCATACCCTGTTATATTCGGATGATTAGCTGAAAATTAAGTCACATTCATCCTAGTCTTGATGAGAATCTGTCGTCTTTAATTAGAATGAAGACTTGTAATTACTTTAATCTCGAGAGTACCATAAAATAAATAGTTTCTTTTTTATTATTGATGCATTGCAGAAAGTAGTTCCAATAGGGTCTATGGAAAGTTCTATAAATTCAGTAGAATTACAAATTCAATACTAATTTTACAATACGGATTCCTATATTTTGCGATATCATTCTGTTCTAAGAACAATAATTTACAAAATGCTACCTTCCAGTCCCCCCCCCCACCCCCACCCCCACCCCCGACTAGAGAAGAAGGTAGAGTAAATCATGAATTGAAATTTATAAACAAAATAGGCTAATTTTAGCAACCCGAAGCGGATATTTATTCCTCACCAAGAACACCTTATCATTACTGTATAACACCAATTTTAATCAATTTCATATCCAAACAATTTCAATCCAATAGAATTGGATCTTGTTCTTGCATGACAGTGAAGAAAACTCAAATGAAACCTAGATAAGAAATTTTCGTTTCTTCTACTATTAAAATGAAAATGCCTCAATTAAAACTCAAAAAATCTAAATCAGAAAGCAAAGAAGCAATAATCACAACATTGCAAGTTGTATATCTGATGAAATAATTTAAATCAAATATCCAACAAATTGTTGATTTCCAATATCGCAAAAAAATAGGAATCAATAAACATCCGATAGAGAAAATATCGCAAGAGTTGAGAATTTATTTATTTTTAACAGAGAAAGGAGATGAGAAGAAAAATGGCCAAACATATTTGCTATTGCCAACAAAGTGCCACGTATTTGGTAGAAAATTTATGATGGCTACACGTATTTAATATCAGCAAAGGGTTAACAACATTTGACATGAAATGACCAATTTATCCTTAGATAGATTTGTTATAGCGTTAACCAGCCATGTCAAAACCCTTTTTTCTATAATATAGAAAAGAAAAGTGAAATGGTCTATTGGATCTTTGTACTTGCTCGAGTTTGTAAAGTGGACACCTCTATTTAGTCCTTTGTCATCTGAATCCCTTAACTTATCAAAACACAAGATTTTAAATCTCTCCTACCATGTGTGTAGCTCACTCGCCTTAAAAAGTTACACATTATATCCACGTCACATAAACTAATATCATGCCATAAATATCTTCATTAATTAATTTTTAAAATTATTAATCAATAATATTAAATAAAAAATAAAATAATAATTTAAAAATTTATATTTAAAATAAAATTCATCTCCACTAGTATTTAAAGTTTAAAAATAATAAATCAATAATACTTTTTTCATCTTCCACCGGTACCACCTATCCCTAAAACCACCATCACCACCATCTTCATCCTCTCCTCCCAACCACCATTTCCACCCGAACCTACACAAACACCACAACCACAACCACAACCACCATCCCCCTCCCCCACCCAAACCTACAACCACTGGAACCACCATCTCCACCCCCCACCCCACAACCATTGGAATTGATGGAGGAAGGACAGTGGTAGGAACTAAAGGGATTTTTTTGATGGGTTGTTGTGGTTGTTCGCTGATTTTAAGAGTTTGGGAGGGTGAAGCTGATGGATTTTCAACGAGAGGTCGCTGGAATTGGCGCGAAAGGGTGAGTGGTTTTGGGTCATTTGGTCGCTGATTTATGAAAATGTCGTTTTTCGGTGAGATTCTGGCCGAAAAAATCAAAATGGAGAGAGACCCTTGCTATTGTTCTCCTGAATATTATTTTGTTGCTCGCTTTTTCTCCCTTTTTTCAATTTCTCTCCCTTGTTTCTGAGTCCGTATATATTTTTTTCTCGTGTTCCGACTAGTGTGTTTTTGTGTGTGTATATACTTCTCCTCCTTTTGACTGTGTGTGTATGTTTAGGATTATTTTTTTTAATTTATTATTATTATTTTTAGAATTTTAATATTTAAATGCAAATATTGGTTCCACACGCTTTAAAACATGTTCAAATACGTATATTTTCAGCTTAACAATATTAATGTCACATACGTTCGGTCAATGATCAAAAGAATTTAAAATATTATGTTTCATTTCAGATGACAAAATACTAAGTAGAGTTATCCACTTTACAAACTCAGATAAATAAAAGGATCCATTAAACCATTTCGCTATTTGTAAATGCAGAATCACTTTAATTTCAAAACATAGGTCATATTGTAATGTATGTATCTCCAAAAAATATCACATTTTAAGTGAAAATTATGCGGATACAAGTTTTGATCGTAATTGTATGTAAGGCTAACTGTATATGAGTATATGTATTTTCAAAGCAAAACTTGGATGTATTTATGGCAGGCCAATTGTATGTGTATACGTGTGTGGACAATGACGGCTAGAATTTTTAAATACACAAACACATGTAAAAGTGTACATATACTCTAATATTGTATAATCTTGCCATGTTATGTACTTCCTCCGTTTAAAAAAGAATGATCTACTTTCTTTTTTAGTTTATTTACAAAAGAATGACTCTTTTTTTTTTTGGCAATATTTTAATTTTAACTTTCCACATGGTATATTTAGGACCACAAGATTAAAGGGCATTTTGGTACATTTGACACAACTTTAATTTGAGGCTACAAGATTCAAAAGTCTTCTTTATTTTCTTAAATTTTGTGTCAAGTCAAAGTAGGTCATTTTTTTTTAAACGGAGGGGGAAATATTTTCAAAAGTACCTACTATAATTTTGTGGATATCTAGTCATACGTGGATCACTAACTTGGTAATTTTTTCAATACTAGTTTCATGAGGTCCGTGCTAAGTCCGGGCCTAAACTCAAGATATAAAAAATAATAATTTAAATAAATATTTATTTGTACGAAAGAAAGTATTACTGGAGATTTGTTGAAACCCAATTCTGGCTCTCCATACTTAAAATTAGCACTTTTAGGCTTTATGATCGTTAAAGTACATAAAATGCAATTTTTCACATATGTTTTGCAATTGTTAATAAATTATTGATAATCATTATTATTTTAGAATTTTTACTCATTTATTGTCATATTTAAATTTTACATAATTTATTAATAATTATCTTTAACTTCGTAAATTGTAGAATTTTTATCTGTTTATTATAATTTTAATATTTTGGCACAATCATTTGCATACGTATACAACATAGCACAACAATTCTTTATAGTGTACTATAATTTTAATATACATACATTTTTACTTTTCATTCAAGACACCCTGTTTTCAAATACGAACATTTGAATTTTTTAAGCACATACTTTCAAATATCAGTATTTTATTTATCAGTCAGACACCTATCTTTGAGTATCTTTACATTTTTATAGCCCCGTCAGTCAAAGGCTATTACATTTGTTCTCCCAATCAAAAAGTTTTACATTTCAATTACCCCGTCAGTTGAAAGGGCTATTAGATTTTGGTCACCTCACTAGTTGAGGGCCTCAGTCTTCGTAGACAATCGGAGACAACAATCTATATCAGTCTTCGTAGACAATCGGAGATAGCATGCAACCATCAACATAGCCTTCGTAGATAATCGGAGACAACATTCATCACATAGTCTCTATAGACAATCAGAGGCATCATTTATCATCAAGTCTCCATAGACAATTGGAGATATCATGCATAGTCTTTGTAGTTAATCAAAGACATCATTCATCACATAGTCTTCGTAAACAATCGAAGACGACAATCAACATAGTCTTCGTAGACAATCGAAGACATCATTCATGACATAGTCTTTGTAGACAATCAGAGACGACAATCAACATCTTCATAGACAATTGGAAATGTCATCAAGGCTTCGTATACAATCGAAGACATCATCATTCAACATCAATCTTCGTAGACAATCGCAGATGTCAATCAACATCTATGTCCATGCACAATTGGAGATATCATCACGTCTTCATATACAATCGAAGACATCATCGTTCAACATCAGTCTGTGTAGACAATCTGAGATGGCAATTAAAATCTATCTCCATAGACAATTGGAGATGTCATCAAGTCTTCGTATACAATCGAAGACATCATCATTCAATATCATTCTTCGTAGAAAATCGAAGAAGACCATCAATAGTGATCTCCATAAATAATTGGAGATATCATACATCAAGTTCCCGTAAACAATCGGAGATGTCCTTCATTCTTAAGTCCCCGCAGACAATCGGAGACATCTTTCATTTATAAGTCTTCGTAGAAAATCGAAGATGACAATCAACTTCAGTCTACATAGATAATTGGAGATATCACCCATTAAATCTCCGTAGATAATCGGAGGCATCTTTCATTCTTAAGTCCCCGTAGACAATCGGAGACGTCATTCATCCTTAAGTCCCCGTAGACAATTGGAGACATCATACATCTTTTCAGTCCGAAATACAATCCACAACAAGACATTTCTTTTCTTTCCTAGAAGATAGTTTTAGCCATGAATCATACACTGGGGCAAATTTTAAGAATCATCTCAAAATTTATCATATTTTCTCTTTCGAACTACATTGACCTGATTCTCGTGACATTCGAGATGTGTAGGAAACTCTGTGCAGAACTCGGTCGCTACAACCTAATAATCATTCTTTCTCCCCAGCAAGTACACAATCTTGCATCCCCAGCATCTCACAATTCAATACTAGGGCAATTTTGAAAGGAGCATCAAGAATAGATGAATATTTTTGTTCCCAAATAGTTCTTCTCATAATAATCATATTACACGGCCTTTTATTACCATTAACAACAGGGCAACTTGCCCAAGATTTTGAACAACACCTGACATGAACCTCATACAACTCGAGGTGTATAAGCAACTCTAAATTGGAGTTTGCTTGAATTTTTTATCAAAAATAATTTTTTGTTGAGCAAAATTGGCTACACGTCAACCTTTTCGTTTGAAGACTTCTACATTATCTTCAAACGAAAAGGGACAAACTTTTGACACCTAATTTTGGCTCTCCATACTTAAAATTAGCACTTTTAGACTTTATGATCGTTAAAGTACATAAAGTGCAATTTTTCACATATTTTTTGCAATTGTTAATAAATTGTTGATAATCATTATTATTTTAGAATTTTTACTCATTTGTTTTCATATTTTAAATTTACATAATTTATTGATAATTATCTTTAATTTCGTAAATTATAGAATTTTTATCAGTTTATTATTATTTTAATATTTTTGCACAATCATTTGCATACGTATACAACATAGCACTGCAATTCTTTATAGTATAGTATAATTTTAATCATTTATAGCATAATATATTTTTTTCAAGACAATTATATTTTTTATTTGTTGTTTATATTTTTCTGTAATTATACATCGGCATTCATATTTTTTGTATAATACAACTTACAAATGTGAGTCGATTTAATTATTTTAATACACAGAATAATAAGTTAGTCAAGTCGAAGTCTTATCACTTTTTAATTTTTTGACTTTATTTCACCCACTATCCCTAATTTAAGGGACTTGTTGAGAAAAAGTAGGTATGAATATTATTTTTTATTATTTTTCCCTTTTTAAATACTCCACACACACAATATACACAAAGCACACACCACAAACATTCACACCCTTAATTTCGTAAATTTTAGAATTTTTATTAGTTTATTATCATTTTAATGTTTATGCACAATCATCTACATACGTACATAACATAACAGTACAATTCTTTTTATATATTATAATTTTAATTATTTGTAGTGTAATACCTTTTTTTTTTAAAGATAATTATATTTGTTTACATTTTTTCTGTAGTTATATATATGGATATTTTTATTTTTGTATCTTATTTAGCACAGTCTATAGAAATAACATCGATTTATTTTAATACAAAGAGTAATAAATCAATCAAGTCAACATCTCATCACTAAAAATAGATTTTATTTTATTTTATCTACTATCCACAATTTAAGTGATGTGTTAGAAAAAGATAGATTTAATATTTATTTATTTTATTGTTACTTTCCTTTTAAAATACACAACACAAAACACACACACATATACACATTTCTCTCTAACCTCACTATTTCTCTCTAAAATACAAACACACACACATCTTCTCATTTTGAATCTTGATTTGGTGGGGTTGAATTTGAACAAGTCTTGAATTTAAGTTCTTGTTGACTTTTTTTTTAGCTAATATTGTGAAGTTTTGACTTTGTTGAGTCTTGATTATTTGATTGAAGTATAAAGATCTTGTTGGTTTATTTTGGGGATATTATGGAGCTTTGAACTTAATGTAGAAAGAAACAAAATGGAGAACTCTAATGCTATCACTGTTATTTTTCATTTTGGGTTCTAATTTTTACATGTTTGATTGTGTTTTCTTTATGATATTTTTTCTGGTATTGTAGTATCTTACATTGTTTTAATGCTTTATTTTTCTAACATTGCTATGATTATTGTTGCTATATTATGATTGATAGTAGTATGCATTTTCTAATTTAATGGATGCTTTTGTGATGGATATTGCCTACTGTTGAGTATATTTTCTCCATATTTGATTTGTTTTTGTTTTTCTCTTTATTATATATTAATATTGTTCTGTTTAGATTGTTAAACGCTGCCTGAAAGTTATATTTTGATTTTCTTTTCGTTGTTATTTTGTAGATATTTTTATTGATATTAGTTAATATTTGGCCAATGAAATTATCTCTCCGTCTGGATATTTGAGGCCACCCTATTACAAAAGGCCGACTTTATTTTATCAAAGTTATTATTTTATATTAAGGGCCGACACATGGCCGATGAAGAAATTTTTCCGTCAATTTTTGAGGCCTGTACAAATAAAAAGACGAATATTACGTATATTAATTCGTAATAAAATAAATAAATGCGGGCGATGAAAATTCTTATAATATTTTAAAACTCTATCTGAGCTCACTTTTTAATAAAAATCTATTTTTTATATACATATATGCATGCGTAGTTTTTTAATTTATTGATTATTTATTCGTTACTAACATTTTTATGAGAGTGTTTTGTACAGGTTATTGAGAATACTCGTTGAGAATGGTCTTTAAAGAAGACTTTAAATTTTGTATTGCATTTTTATATTTTTATACTTGTACAAAATATTATCGTAGTGAAAACTTTATTGTTGGGGCGTTGGGCGGGGATAGTCTTTATTTATGCAATCCACGTCAAGCGTTTAGGCAAATTTAGGTCGTTAATATTTATATTAAATCAATTTAGATATGTAATCAAATAATTCACATTTTTGTTACATTAAAAAATATTATGTAATCCTTTCTTTAAAACAATTTTTTCTTTATTCAATTTTTTCATACATATTTTTTTATGTATTTTCATTTCTCTTCATAGGCTTCTTATACACATACTTTTTACTACAACATATGCACTTTACACATCATTTATATATAAATTATTTATATCATCTCAATACACATTTTATATTTGTATTTATAAACATTGATTTTTTTTTTAATAAACCTAAGTCTGACCGGGAATCACATTTGTGGATTCTGAAGGGTGTCTAATACCTTCCCTTCGGAATAATTTGAACCCTTATCTAGAATTTAAATTGGTTCGCAGATTGACATAAAAATTATACTTGTTAATAAATAAGTAGGTTTCCTATTTTTCCTTAAAAATTAGGTGGCGACTCTGTACAAAATTTATTTTTTAGAGTCCATAATGTCGTGCTCGGTTTGACTTTAGGTAAAAATCGGGTATGACAAGATTTATAATATATCAAAAGGCCACAAATAATTTAATATTTTATAAAATAACATGATAATATTTTAATACGTACAATTTAATAATGATCAAATATAGAAAATATTGATATTTTTATGAATTTGCGAGTATGTAATTTCTCAGTTATTGATTGAAATAAATTTGTTTTGATATTTATTGTTTTATCGTCACCTATAATTTCATGTGACAAGAGTTTTTGCAAAATTCATTTTTTTTATCTAATACAAGAAAATATTTCAATGACTCCAGGTATATATAAAAATTGCTACAATCTTAATTTGAGAACATTTACACAAGCTAACTTAATAGTGATCTATAAGGATATTAAAGAATAGTTAAATTACATTAATATATTATTTTCATTCGGTCTATTTACTTGTCGTGTTTGTGTTTTACACGTCCTTTAAAAGAGTATTCTATTCATCCTATTTTAATTATTGTTTTATCTTTTTTCATGTCCGCTAAGAAAAATAAAAAGGCAATATACTATTTATTATTGATCAAGTTATTCTATTTATTATATTCTTATAAGAATTGAGCAATATTGCCTATAAGGATATAACTGAAAATTATTACTAACTTTAATTTTATATGAAAAGTTATTTTTGAATAATTTTCTTGAGCAGAAGTGATTATTAATTTAAAGTAAGGGAGTTTTAAATAAAAGATAATCTATTAACCGGAGAAAAGAGACTAGTCACAAATACACACGTGTGAAATGGTCTTAACAAAAAAAATAAAGGCAAAAATGAAAATATTTAACAAAAGAACATCATCAATTGCCATGTGTATTCTCTTAATTCACTTAGCCAAAGAAGTGAAATACCTAAAATGCCCTTGTGAGGACAACCAAAAAATATAAATATGTTTTTTGTGTTATGACAAAAAAGAGACAGATTTTCATTTATTATTTTTTGTTTTCATTATGTTTATTTATTTTTAGTTTTTTTTTTTGAAATCTTAGTAACATCTCAAAATTCCCAATCACTTTGTAATAATAATTATCAAATTTGACATTTTACATGATAATTTATAGTATATTAATTTTTTTAACCCGATATTGTATAATATATAGGTTTAAAACTTTTTATTTTATTTTTAAAAAGGTTGTACACCACTAAATTTTAAAATTGATCAAATAGTCCTAAAATTATTATTTGTAACATAATTTCTTATTAAATTTAAAACGAAAAAGGGCCTAAAATGCCCTTCAACTATCTAAAATGATGAAAAAATGCCCCTCATCTACCTACTGGGCCTAAAATGTCCTTTCCGTCTACCTATTGGGTCAATTTTGCCCTTCAATTTAACAACAATCTTTTGGCCCCACCTCATTTATTTCATGGCATATTCCTATTGGACAATTAATATTAAATTAAACTAATTAATTTTATTTCAAAATTAATTAATTAAATTAATTGGTTCCTCTTCCTAACTGCATACAAATCTTTAATTGGTTTAGACTGGGGAGCTGCACCGGACATTTTGGCAAAGAAAATATGGACACCGGCTTAAATTGGGGAGCTGCACCGGACATTGATCATGTGAATCCGCAAGTACAAAAGGACTTATCCGAATGGATGAATTGGCTCAAGACTGAAATTGGTTTCGATGGTTAGAGATTCGACATGGTCCTAGGATATGCACCTAGGTTCGCTAAAATCTACATGGACAATACTAAACCTGATTTTGTTGTTGGAGAGTTCTTCTTGAAATTTAATAACAAACCGGACGGGAAATCGTACTATGATCAGCACAAGAATGATTTAGTTCATTGGGTTCAGAATGCGGGTGGAGTTGTGACAACTTTTAATTTTACGACTAAAGGGATTCTTGGTATTGTTGTTGGCGATACGAGATTTGATTTGTTGAAAGATTCTAAGGGAAATCCTCCAGGAATGATTGGTCTTTTGCCCCAAAATGTTGTGACGTTTATCGATAATCATGATACGTATTCGCAGCAGCAATGGCCATTCCCTACAAATCCAAATAAAAAAGTTACTCAGGGATATGCCTACATTTTAACTCATCCTGACATTCCATCAGTGATATGTATATTTCTTCATTCCCTACATTTTAACAAGCAAGATTAGGCGCGCCATATCCATATAGAGCTTAAGTTCTACGCGGTAATGGTGTGATGTTACACGACTAAATCACTTATAAATAATCACAAGTCTTTATAATTCAGTTAACTTGACAAAACGGTAACTTTACTGTTGTCAATGCATATAGCTTAAATCCATCCATATGTCAATCATGCAGAAGTATTTCTAACGAGGCGAGTTGTTCTTTTGTGTTGTACAGTTTTATGACCATTTCTTTCTATTCCAAGGGATGAGGAAACCAATTAAAGATTTGTATGCAGTTAGGAAGAGGAATCAATTAATTTGATTAATTAATTTTAAGATAAAATTAATTAGTTTAATTTAATATTAATTGTCCAATAGGAATGTGTCATGTCATAAATGAGGTGGGGCCAAAAGATTCTTGTTAAATGGAAGGGCAAAATTGATACAATAGGTAAACGAAAAGGGCATTTTAGGTCCAATAGGTAGATGAGGGGCATTTTTGCACCATTTTAGATAGTTGAAGGGCATTTTAGGCCCTTTTTCGAATTTAAAATATATAACTATACTTCTTTAGTATTTTGAATTGTTTTAAAAAATTTAGTTCCTTTGTAATAGAAATTATTTATCTTTCATACTTTCCTCTCGTTTCGTTTATTCGTTTATTGAAAGAATTCTTAATTATATATTCATGTATTTTGAATTTATGTAACATTGAATTTTTAGAGAATTAGAAAAAGCATCAAACTTAATTTGATCACAGATGAAGTAGTATACTCCTACATAATCATATTTCTCATGCTATATATATAAAATGACTATATGATTTTGAAAATTTTCTTTCAAATTAACTTCAAGTAGTGCATTAAAGAGGGAGGTCTTTTCATAGAGAATTTGAGAGTATTTTAATATTTTATTACTAAAAACAACTTTGAACAAAATTTTATAATCTTTTTGATTGAATAATTGCCTGGGAAACCAAAAATAAAACTAAATGCAACAATTGAAATCCAAAACTTGTTAAAATGATATTAATTTAAAATAGTGTAATAAATATTAAATTGTAGATTATTTTGAGAATTTTCTTTTGGGTTATATAGCTAAGGTGAGAAGTGTGAAGCAGTGCATTTTAAAGAACAGAGAAAAACTTGAATGAAAAATGGGGCCCTAAAAAAAGATCGATTTTGGATGATGAATTTGTATTGTGAAAATGACTACAATGTTCTTGATCGTCCAACATTTTTTTGTTTAATAATATATTATTTCATGACTTATTGTCAATGAAACATCTTATAAACCTTTTAAAATGAAAAAAAAAAATATAAATATATTTTTTGTGCTATGACAAAAAAGAGACAAATTTTCATATATTATTTTTCTTTTTCATTATGTTTATTTTTTTATTTATTTTTGAGATCTTAGTAATATCTCAGAATTCTCAATCACTTTGTAATAATACTTATCAAATTTGACATTTTACATGATAATTTACAGTATATTAATTGTTTAATCCGATTTATAGTATTATTATATAGGTTTTGAACTTTTTACTTTATTTTTAAAAAGATTGTACACCACTAAATTTAAAAATTGATCAAATTGTCCTATAAATATTATTTGTAACATAATTACTTATTAAATTTAAACTATATAGCTATACTTATTTAGTATTTCAATTGTTTTAAATTTTTTAGTTCCTTTGTAATAGAAATTATTTATCTTTCATACTTTTCTCTTGTTTCGTTTCGTTGTTTATTGAAAGAATTCTTAATTATATATTCATCTATTTTGAATTTATTTAACATTAAATTTTTAGTGAATTAGAAAAAGTATCAAACTAAGTTTGATCATAGATGAAGTAGTATACTCCTACATAATAATACTTCTCATGCTACATATATGAAATAATTATATGTTTTTCAAAATTTTCTTTCAAGTTTTTTTCAAGTAGTGGATTAAAGAGGGAGCTGGTCTTTTCATATACAATTGGAGAGTATTTTATCATTTTATTATCAAAATAACTTGGGACAAAATTTTATAATCTTTTTGATTGAATAATTGTCAACTAAATACAACAATTGAAATTCAAAACTTGTTAAAATGATATTAATTTAAAATATTATAATAAAAATTAAATTGTAGATTATTTTGAGAATTTTATTTTGGGTTATATAGTTAAGGTGAGAAGTGAGATGTAATGCATTTTAAAGAAGAGAGAAAAGATTGAATAGAAAATGGAGCCCACAAAAGAGATGGGTTTTGAATGATGAATTTGTATTGTGAAATGACTATAATGCCCTTGGTCGTCTCTTAACTCACTCTTCTATATATATAAGAAGAATAAAAAATTAATCAGGTCCGCCTGAGCTTGAATATGTTGGTGAGATGTCCAGGGTCTGGTTAAAAAATAGAAATAAGCCAACCCACTAATCGAGTACTGCCCAGCCTTCGCTGTGCCAGTTATTTAATCCTATCATATAATCTGAATTTGATTAAAGTTGTATACACTGTAATAAATAATAATATAATTAGTATATTTTTTTAAAGTGGAGTTTGAAAAGAATAAAATGTACGCAGTCATACTATTACCTCAGAGATAAGATAGTGAGGATGTTTATCGAAAGATCCCAGCTCAATAGTTGTATACACTGATATAGTAAAAGTATTTTACATTGTTAATCTCTGATTTCCAAATTCATATTATATTGGATTACTCATCTTTGTTGGGTTACCAATTTATATTTATTAGTAAGGATATATAAATATACAATTTAATTTTAAGTAATAATACTCCCTCTGGGTCAATTTATTTGTTTAGTTTTATTTGACAAGAAATTTAAGTAAGTAAAGAAGAGTTTTGAATTTTGTGGTATATATTAAACTAAGTAGTCGTTTGGCCATGAGAATTCTATCAGTTTTTTTCAAAAGATTATTTCACTCTAGTGAAAATAGCAGCGTTTGGCCATAAGAATTATTTCATTTTAGTGAAAAATTATTTTTGAAAAAGTGAAAACAAGTAAAATTTGCTTTCATTTTTTTCACTCTTATTTCTCTCACAAAATTTAAAAAACAGCTCCAATTTGTATTTATGACCAAACATAACACCAACTTCAATTCCAACTCTGAAAAATTCTTATTTTCATGGCAAATGGGACCATATATGTGGAATGTACCAAAATATCTTTGAATTGTATGATATTAAACAGGCTATGTCAAAAGTTAAAATAAAAAAATTGTCATAAAAAGAGTCATCTTTTAAAACGAACTAAATAAGAGAGGAAAAACAAATTGAAATGGAAAGCACATACTTTTGTATGTATTACTATTAAGAGCCTGTTTGGATTAGCTTAAAATAAGTAGCTTTTAAGCAACAAGCATGAAAAATACTTTTGATGTGCTGAAGCTTATTCTACCGATAAGCAGTTATGTGTTTGAATGAAAATGCTGAAACTGAAAATAAGTAGTTGATGTGTTTGATAAAAAAGGCTGATAAGCAATTTTTTCTGTTAAATGACATAAATACCCTTAAGTGTGAAAGTTCATAAAACTGATCATTTCAAATTGATTAAAATACAAGTTAATTTATATCTCAAGCTATTTTAAATTCCAAATTAATTAGATAAATTTATTTTTTAAATAATTTCAGATTGTTTATTGAAAATATTGTATGAAACTGGAAAACAGTTCTAATTAATTTGTAAGAACTGATTAAATCATTTTTGTCATGGGGAAATTTAAATCAAAGTAATATTCACCGTGATCGAAGAGGAACATGCTCTGTCTCCACCCATAGACCTTTTCAAATAATTTGTAATATATTTTTTCTAATTAAAATAATCTTCGAATAATAAAATTTGAATGACGAAATGAAATAATCAATCATAACAATACAAAGTGCAAAGTAAAAAACATAATATGGCAACTGCATGGAAGAGAGCAAGAAACAGAAGAATAAGTTAAGACAGGCAAAGGTATTTTAGGAGTTTCAAGAACGTGCAAGGGATAATAAAGAAAATTACTTAGCCAAACTTAAATAATTTTTAAGCCGAAAGCAATAAGTTGGGGTAGACCAACTTATAGCTTTTGACTTAATTATTTTAGCTTAAAAATACTTATTTTTAAGCACTTTTATTTCTTACCAAACACCCAAATTAAGGGTGTCAAGTGGGCCGGGAATCGACCCACTTAATGAAACCGGCCCGGTAAGCCCAAGGGCTTAAGGGTACCGAATCTCGGTCCAGTTCTTTTTTAATTTGGGCCCGGTTAATCCGGCCCGAACCCAACCCGGTTAGGGCTCACGCGTTTAACCGGCCCGGCCCGGTATAATGTTTTTTTTTTTAAAAAAAAAAAAGGATTTTGGCCCAAACTAGCCATTGGCCCAACGGCTATGTAGCCGTTTTTGGGTCCAAACGGCTAGTTTGGGCCCATATATTATAAAAGAAAAAATTTTAATTTTAAAATTATTTTTTAATCCCAAAAAAAATTCAATAAATACCCTACACCTTCAAATCATTTTCACTCTCTCAAATCTCATTCTCTCTCAAATCTCAATTCTCAAATGTTCAATATATTTAATTTCCTAAAGTGCTCACTTTAATTTTTTAATTTTTTGTTTACAAAGTACGAGTGAAAGTTTCTAAAGTCGCAACCTTCGGATACTTCCAAAATTTGGTATTGTCGTTCCATCTCTTACGTTTAATTTCTATTTATTGTATTAATTGTTGAATATTTAATTTTATTATATTTGTGTATTTTAAATTTTTTTAGTTTAATTTAATTTATACTATGGATAAATTAAGAAACCTCGCTACTAAAGGTGTTAAATTTTTTTATCTCGGAAGCGGTAGTGGTAGTAAAAAGCGAATTACTAGCGGTAGAGGTACTTCAAGTAGTAGATATACCCGTGTGCCTTCGCCTCCGGTACCGCTTGGTACACCTTTTGAAAAAGAAATGAGTGTAGGTGCTCACGATATGGATTATGTAGAAGCTCAGGAAAATTACGGTATAGAAGAAGAAAATGAAGTAGATGCAGTTAATTTAGACGAAGATGATAAAAATATTGGTGAGACACCCGCAGTAGGAAATGCTAACGTTAGATCTGAATCGGTTAATCTCCCTTTCCGTCCTCCCCTTGCCCCAAGACCTCGTAAAACAACTAGTATTGCATGACAATTTTTTGAACGTATATCAGATACTGAGGTGCAATGCAATATTTATCAACAAATATATAAGCATAAAAGCAGAGGCAAGCAAGGGGGTACGGGTACGTTAATGAGACATATATGTGATGCTTAGAGAGTTAAATATTGCACGAGGTGGTGGGGATGTTGGTGGGCCAACACAAACTAGAATGGACCCAACAACCGGTCAGGTAACGAAAAAGTATAATAAATAGAGGGACCGAGAAAAAATAGCTAAAATGGTAGTTGTGAGTTGTTTGCCTTTTAATTTTCCTTCTTCTAATGTCTTTATTCATTATATTCAAGCAATTTATAATCCTATGTTTAATGGTATTCCTAGAAGTACTTATCGATCTGATATTTTTAGACTTCATTCTCAATATTATTTTTATTTATCAACATTGTTAAAAAATATTCAATGTAAATTGTCCCCAACTTATCTTGGTCGTACTGTAAATAAAAATAATTATTTAACCGTTACTTGTCACTGGATGGATAGTAATTTTGTGATACAAAAACGTATTCTTGCCTTTTTATATGATGAAGATCATAAACATACTGGAGATTTTATTGTTGATTTTATTGTTAAAGTTGCCGGATTTTATGACATCGAAAATAAAATCTTATGTATTGCTTTTAATAATGCTTCTAACAACAAGACTGCTATAAAAAAACTAAAATCTAAGCTATCTCTGCCGTTGCCTGGAATTTTTCATATTAAGTGTGCATGTCATATATATAATTTAATTATAAAAGATGGTCTTGAGTTTTTTTATCTTTATATTGAAAAAATTCATCTTACTGTTGGTTTTATTCAAAGAAATAATTGAAGAAAAAGAATTAGAGAATTTAAAATTAAATGTCAGGAAAATGGACTTGCACCGATATTGATGCCCGAGGAAACTGATATTAGATGGAATTCTACGTATGATTTTTTAAAAACTTGTTATAAATATAGAATTCCTATTACACTAGCTTTTAAACAACATTGCAGTTCATTTGCTGATTCTGCTGATTGCATGCTACATGATTCTGATTGGGTTGTAATTAATGATCTTGGTAAGTTTTTAGAAAAAATTTATGTAGCTACGGTTGAATTTTTCGGTGCTTATTATCCTAATGTTTGTAATATTTTGGCATATATAGCCGATATTTTTGGTTTGCTCAAAGAATATAAAAATAAAGAAAGTTATGAAGAAGCTGTTGGTGCCATGTTTACTAAATTTAAAAAATATTTTTTTCTGACTTTTTCTATTTACTTGGTTGGTGCTATGCTAAATCCGTGCATGAAATATAATACTATGTGCCACTTTAGTACTATTATTTATGCTAACTTAGAAATAAATACTAACAATGATTCTGAACAAGTACAACTGATTTGTGGACGATAATGAGTGATGCGAATGAATACATAGAAAATTTATATAATCACTATGCTGATTTATTTTATTTATCCGTACCTACAAATATCACTCCAACTGTCGCTTCCCATCCTCTCGAGGAGCCATCATCTTCTAAAAGGCCGGCACATAGTGGTTTTCCTAATTCCTTTTATGATTTACCTTGTTGGAACAATGTTGATGAGAGAGTTTACACATCAACTTATCGGAAAGAGGTGAAATATTATCTTCGGTCGCCGCCAGAGGATCATAGACGACGGATCAACACGTTGAATTGATGGAGGAGTAATGAAACACAATATCCTGTGGTTTCAAGATTAACTTAGAGATATCTTGAATGTTCCAATGTCAATCGTTGCACCAGAGAGCGTCTTTAGTCAGGGACGACAACAGCTTGGAGACAACCAACACTCATTGAGAAGCAATGCAATGAATGTTCTAGTTTGCCTCAGAGATTGGATTAGAGTGAAAAGAAGAAACCAAGGAATGTAACCGGAGCCGAACAACGAGATGAAACTTGAAGAAATTATGTCTTCACGGGAGAACTCAGCAGACTCAAGTCCAATGCATGGTTTTGCCCCCGTTGACTTCGACTATTGTATGAAAGTTCCCATTAATATTAACATGAATGAGTTAGAAAAAATGATGCATAGTTTGTAGATTTTTCATTCATGTAAATTATAAATTTTGGATCATTTCGCAATCAATAAAATTCCCCAAATTCATTCACTCCTTAGTCTTTACTTTGTAATTTTTTTCATTTAATGATTTAAATTGAATTTCTAGTTTAAATTAAAAAATTACTTCTAATATATTATTAATTTACTACCAAGTATTATTAATTTATTATATTAAGTAGCATATGTTTTGTATATTTGTGTATATATTTTCTATAGATGTGTATATTTAACGTATACATTTGTATATGTCTTATAAATTAGTATATAACTATATATATATATATATATTGTAATGTATATATATTGTAGTATATTTTATTTAAAGTAGTACATATACATTGAATGGTGCGTATACATGAGTATATATCTTCAATAGATGTGTATATTAATGTATACATGTGTATATGTTTTATAAATTAGCATATAACTATATATATAACTATATATATATATATATATATATATATATATATTAATGTATATATATTGTAGTATATTTTATTTAAAGTAGTACATATATATTGAATGGTGCGTATATATATGTATATATCTTCTATAGACTTGTATATTTAATGTATACATGTGTATATGTTTTATAAATTAGTATATAACTATATATATATATATATATATATTGTAATGTATATATATTGTAGTATATTTTATTTAAAGTAGTACATATACATTGAATGGTGCTTATATATGTGTATATATCTTCTATAGATGTGTATATTTAACGTATACATGTATATATGTTTTATAAATTAGTATATAACTATATATATATATATATATATATATATTGTAATGTATATATGTTGTAGTATATTATATTTAAAATAGTACATATACATTGAATGGTGCGTATACATGTCTATATATCTTCAATAGATGTGTATATTTAATGTATACATATGTATATGTTTTATAAATTAGTATATAACTATATATATATATATATATATATATATATATATATTGTGACGTATATATATTGTAGTATATTTTATTTAAAGTAGTACATATACATTGAATGGTGCGTATATATGTGTATATATCTTCTATAGATGTGTATATTTAATGTATACATGTGTATATGTTTTACAAATTAGTATATAATTATATATATATATATATATATATATATATTGTAATATATATATATTGTAGTATATTTTATTTAAAGTAGTACATATACATTGAATGGTGCGTATACATGTGTACATATCTTTAATAGATGTGTATATTTAACGTATACATGTGTATATGTTTTATAAATTAGTATATAACTATGTATATATATATATATATATATATATCTATATATATATTGTAGTAAATTTTATTTAAAGTATTACATATATATTGAATGGTGCGTATATGTGTGTATATATCTTCTATAGACGTGTATATTTAACGTATACATGTGTATATGTTTTATAAATTAGTATATAACTCTCTCTCTCTCTCTCTCTCTCTCTCTCTATATATATATATATATATATATATATATATATATATATATTGTAATGTCTATATATTGTAGTATGTTTTATTTAAAGTAGTACATATATATTGAATGATGCGTATATATGTGTATATATCTTCTATAAATGTGTATATTTAACGTATACATGTGTAAATATTTTATAAATTAGTATATATATATATATATATATATATATATATATTGTAATATATATATATTGTAGTATATTATATTTAAAGTAGTACATATACATTGAATGATGCGTATATATGTGTATATATCTTCTATAGATGTGTATATTTAACGTATACATGTGCATATATTTTATAAATTAGTATATAACTATATATAAATATATATATATATATATATACATTACAATATATATATATATATATATATATTGTAATGTATATATATTGTAGTATATTTTATTTAAAGTAGTACATATATATTGAATGATGCGTACATATATGTATATATCTTCTATAGACATGTATATTTAACATATACAAGTGTATATGTTTTATAAATTAGTATATATATATATATATTGTAATGTATATATATTGTAGTATATTTTATTTAAACTTTAAAGTAGTACATATATATTGAATGGTGCGTATATATGTGTAATTGTGTATATGTGTATATATTTTTTAAATTCTAATGTAGCATATACTATATATATAGTGTATATATATTGTTTAACATATTTATAATGTATATAGGTGGGTATATATAATGTATATTGAAAAAAAGTTTTTTTTTTTATATTTTGATCGGGTTTGACCCTTTTTTTAATCGGATTTAGGTGGATTTGACCGCGTTGGGTTAAGTGGGCCGGGTTAGGGTTGCTTTTATAAAATTTACTGTTGAGCCCGACCCGGCCCACTTAACCCCAACCCGGCCCGGCCCACAATCCGGTTATTTTTACGGGCCGGTTTCGGGTTGGCCCGGCCCAGCCCACTTGACAGCCTTAATCAGAATCATCGAGGTCTATGGTAGTGAACCCTAAGTCGACAACATTAGGAGGAAAATGATTTTGGTTGCGATTGGGATCGTACAATGGTGAATTAACAACATTGTACAAAGATGGCAATTGCATGCCAACTTGACTGTCATAGTTCCAAAATGGCAAAGCAAATGTATCATCACCAATTAATGAACCAAGAATTCTTTCGAAGAAGTATAAGTACCATCGATGGAAAGGGAAAAATAGCCACGAGAAATGAACTTGTAATGGTACACCGGGAAACCCTAATTCCTTGTAACCAGTGTTGCAATAAGCACAATGGATATTGGCTTGTTGCATGAAGTTCAATGGATCATCTTTGTCCAATGATTTCATTTTTTGAATGGCAGTGGAATATTTGGTTATGTATCTCGCGTCACATTATGTGCAGATGGTCTAATTTTGACTTTAGACACATTAGGAAGTTTGTAAGTAGGGATATTACTAAGGTCTTTTGGGAGTGGTGGACAACAAGTGAAGGGTACTGGTGAACCATCAGGAAGGCTAGATGAGCTACATGATGAAAGGTCAGGGGGTGGTACTGGTGCCCCTAAGGCAAATGTCTCGTTGGCTACACCGATAAGATTAGCTGCCCCATAGAGCCCTCCTAGACCAAGGAGGACATTTCGCCTATCAAGTTTCCCTCGGAAATATTTTCCTTCATTGTCATAATTGATAGTGCTGTTTTTTATTTCACAACGCACCTTAAAATTATTGACGTGTTTTGCACGGACGAAAGTTCGGGATGGTGATTTAGAAAATTTGGAAGGGGATAAGGAAATGGTAGTGCATGAAGTTACAAGAAAATGTGAAGCCATAGCTCTATCTTGTATTTGATATTGCGGGTTGTTTCATGCTAATTGTCTTGTTCGATGAGCTTTTTATATGGTAGGATACGGATTAAAGTGCGGAAGAAGCAAATTAGCTGGCAAGTTAGAGCAATTTCTAAGTGTTTAAATATTGCAAGATGTTGATCAATTGCTAATTGAAAAATTGGAGTTGGAGGTTTGAATTTAATTAGAGCAATTTCTAACTGTTTAAATATTGCAAGATGTATGTTGATCAATTGCCAATTGAAAAATTGGAGTTGGAGGTTTGAAGACTTTACTGAGAGCAGAAAAACTGGTTCGTTGCTTGTCAACTTTAGAGCGTTGGATCATTAAAAATGAAGAATTTAAGTAACTAAACAAGTTGAAGAACTTCATTAATTAATTAACAATAATGATTAAAAGTATAATTTCTGGTCTATAACTTAGTTCTTACTCCTAGGAATTGTATGAATTTGTGCCATGTATAGACTTTTATTCCTTTCTTTCTAAGAAATTGTGGAGGAATAAAGTGAATATGGGATATATGAACTTCAATTCCGAACAAATATCACTGGTATACAAACACGCATGAACTATCACCTTTATTGCGAGCTTCACACCCCAGTTATTAGTCGTTCTCTATTCCTATCTGAATTATTGTCATATATGTATTAAAAATTAAAAGCACAAGTTATTAATAGATGACGATAGTTCAACTAAGAAATATCGAGGTATGTTTTAATACATATATACCTGAACTCGAGTTGTATTGTAGTACATATATGATGATCGTTCAATTAGAAAAAAAAAACAAAGATATATTTATTAATTAAGATGTGAAACTCGTAAAACATATAATTCAGAATGTTATGAGACTCCTTTCCAATAAATAATTGTTATGGACCTTTAATATGTCATTGCCAGTCCAAACATGCATAAAATCATTAATGGACGGATGAGACTCCTCTCCATTTTTTACATATGCCATGATTAAAAGATAATAGCTGAGTTTAATAAACCAAAGTAAAGTTAAGCATAGTTAGAATAATAGATATTTCCTTGTCAATTTTTGAGCTTTCAGATAATTCCCTTTTTGCTACATTTGGGAACTTCCAATTACCAGTTTTTGTATTTCAAGTTAATCTCTTACTTGGTTATTTGTTTGGTTCCAATATTCTTATTTTTTTTTTTCCATTAACAATTGACAAGTCGGGTATCACTTTTTGGCCATTTCCTGTTCTTTTCTAATTTGGATCATTTTGGCCTACATAGTCCATATACAATACTGATACAGTCTATATACAATATTGATACAGTATATTCAATTTGGGCTTTTAAAAATATTTCAATTTTTTTTTTGTGATAAATTTTTTAACTGATCAAATATTCTATTTTTTTATTATTTAAAATAATAATTAAATTATATAAAAATGATATAATTATTAAATAGAATATGTATCTATATAATTAGTTAACTAATTAAATCTTAGCCGTTTATTTTAAATTATGATATGTGTTGTTAAATTAAGTAAGAATTTGAGAAATGGATCGAAGACAATATAAAATGGAGAGGATCGAAGTCAAGAATTAGAAAGTTGTAATTCTCTCTGCCTAATATCTCCTTGATGACTTTAGGGTCTAGCGAATGCAAAATGGATCTCCATCAGGAGATCCCTCCTGAACCCCAGATACAGTCTTCTCATCCAATACTTCTCCATCCTACAAAGCCACTTTAATAGCTAAGGAACTGATAATGAATGATATAGAGGACCTTCATATGATCGACTCAGACTCTATTATTTCAAGAGATATGACCTAGAATTACACAAAAATACCTACTACTTCAGTAGCACGCCAAATTGAGTAGATCCAACTTACGAAAGAGGATAGAATAAGAATGCACTCTCCCTGAAAATTCTCACTCGTAATGAAGCTAATGATAATGAAGCTCATGAGGAAAAGAATCCTTCACCAAAATCTCAAATCAAAAGTCAAGACGTTGTAGAAGTTATCCCAATATTTCCATTTATTGATCTGGTAGTTTATTTTTACATTGCAAAAACTCCCAAATGGGGAAGATCTAAACAGAGTGCTTGAGGCTGGTCCATACACTACAAAAAAATATGGGTCTAACTGTGGGGTTTATTTGTGGGTTATTTTAACCTCTGCAAAATTACATTAAATACGGGAATTGGCAAAAATATAATAAAGTAGCATATTTAAGTATTAAATTATAAAAAATAGTAATACTTTTATCAAATTACATTTTGTAGCATTTGTATTTGTATTTTTATAGCAATAATTTGTAAAAATACACAATACATATCGATCATAAAAGCAGTAAAAAATCATATGTATTTGTATTTTTGTAGTAACAGTTTAAAAAAATATAAAATACAACTTGCTATATTATGTAATTATGAAATTATTTTTATAAAACTCATAATTAAGAGGATAAGTATGCTATTTCTGAAATTTGCCCATTAAAAATATCGCAAAAAATTACATATCCAAAAAAAAATAAAAAAAATAGCTCCAAATGAAAAATATTCCCCCTCTTTTTTTCCCCAAAACATATATTTCCCCTCTTTTTTTCCCAAAACATTTTCCCCGAATTAGAGAGAATGAGAGGTATTCTCCGTCCATTGATTACAGGAGGTACGCCGTCCATTGATAGAAACTCCGGCAACACATTGATAGGAGATACGTCCGCTTCCAGCTCCCAGGTAATTACGAAAATTTGGGTCCTCCACTTTCCGGTCAATCTCCAGCGCCGCTGTCCGTGTCAGTAGTTGGACAAAATTAGTGTGACTCGGTGAAAGCTTACTATGAACGATGTCACTGCACCTTCTCATTTTATGCTGTTTTCTTTTTGCTTTAACCTGAAAGGATGGTGCGAGTAAGAATGCTATGTACTCGAGTTCTAGCATCTCAGGTTATTTTTGATTTAGTATGAATAACTGACCAAATATGTTCATGGGTTATGTGTTGTTCGATATTATGAAGCTCTTTGGCTTCTCTGTTGCTGATTTAACAATTGTGGTGATTTGCTATAAAATAATTGCGGTTTGCAAAATGAAGTCTGACCTAAAACCTTTCATGAAGCAGTGTGTTTGCTTTGTTTTGCTCTATATTAGGAAAATGGTTGTTTGAACCAGTGGTTAGATTTGAGTCGAGGGTCTATTGGAAGCAACCTCTCTACCTCACAAGGTAGGGGTAAGGTCTCGTGCACACTACCCTCTCGGTATCTTGTTGAGGGGTAAGGTCTCGTACACACTGTCCTCTCGGTATCTTGTTGTTGAAAAAATGATTAGATTTGCCTGCAATGAACCTTTGATAGCTGAAGAATGGCTTCAAGAAGTTAATTTGAAGTGCTATCCATAGAAGAGATTGTTGGCATCTACTTGTACTGCCTTATTCGACATTGTTATTTACTCTGTGATTCAATCAAGGTGATTTTTGTGTCCAGAAGCTTATGTTGTTCGGATTCTCAAACATGTTGGGTGTGTGTCAAATCCGTCAAAAGATTAGTGGTTTTTGAGAAACCGATACAGGTGTAGTGACATTTTTGAGAGTCCGAGCAACATAGTTGGAAACAGCCTTTGAGTTTCACCTGTTAGCATACACGGACCGAACACCACACACTCGTTGGGGTCATCGCAACATACTGTATTCATATAACAGTATTAATAGAATTTTCTTCGCTATTTGCCTCCATTACTATCGTACTTAAATGGCTATTACGTTGGCTAAAAACTCAATTTGGTTTTCAACTTACACTTGCATAATTTACATATACAATTGTATGGAAAAAAGAATAGGCTGTAGGTGTTCTAATCTGACCCATAAGATACACACGTGGGCATTACACTTAGTTCCCAGCCTCCTTCGCTTGCTCCTCTATCCTACAATCTTTTCTTTTACATAATTTTTTCTAGGATGCTTAATTCCCAGCCTCCCTTACTTACCCCTCTACCCTTCACAGTTCATACAATTATTTCTTGCATGCTTGTCTATTTCAATATCTTTTACCTAGAGTATTTGGTTGTTCTTGATTCAGAATGAGGGCATTTGGTCAAATTGTATTCATCATTTATGCAGTAGGAGAGGGAATGAGAGAGGTCTCAAGTATGCTCAAATTAAATAGGAGGTCAATTGAGCTGCCAAACTGGCAGAGGCTACTAACTCAACTAGTAAATACTAGTTGACAAAGGCCTTTACTTTCATCTTCTAAGTCAGTTAAGATTTCTTTTAGACTAGATACAGAAAACTCATTAGCAGATTCTCTATGTAAAATTCCTTCTAGAAATTGTTTCTTCTCTTTTTTTGGTGTAGCTGTTGAAACTTTACTTTTCTTTTTGGGTCTTGAACATTAGTACATCTGCAGGAGCGTGTCTGTTTGACCCAGAAGTTGTGGGTTGCATATGTAGCTGCACTAGGTGTTGCAAATGAGCACGCGGAAGTGGTGGCAGATAACGATGATATGTTTTCAGTCTTCAAGATGTTCTGCAAGGTTCATATCATGTGTTCTTCCATCTTTAAACTTCATATACATTACATGTGTAGTTGAATATGTGTATGCTTAATAAAGCATTTGTTCTTCAGGTTTATGAAATTACTGTGCTCCTCAATAGCCTAAAAGCCTCTATTTACTAATATCCGCACGAAGATGAACATGCTTTTGTAGTTAATGCCTTCCATCGTTGTCAGTTACATCCTCTAAGTGGAACTGTTGAGTGATTTTACACTGATGCACTGTATCCCGTATGCTTCATTTATCTGATAACTAATAGAGTCAGGATCTTAATCTGGCAGAGACGTCCACCGTTGGAACCGAGCAAGGGGAAAAAGAATATGGTAAGTTAGTGTGCCTTCTGCTAAGTTGATACATTTGACATTATTAATTTTTATATATGTGTCTTACTTGGTGATTATAGAAGAAAATACCCAAGTAGTGGTTTGACGAGCAAACCACATTAAAGTTTAAAATTTGAATAGTCATTTTATAAGTTTGAATTCTTGAAATTTGTTTAGGGAGAGTTTCTAAATGAAATAGTTACAGAAGTAGTATGAACTTTTTTTATTTTCTGTTTTGTGGTTATCTAAATTTATTTGCAGCTACATATGCAGTTTCTGTTTGATTAAGTTGATGATTGTTGCACTGAAAAGAATAAGTGAATTACTTTGTGTAAATTGAAAATTCTTGACTTGGTTAATTTAAGATAGCTAAAGAAGAACAGTGACCCATTTTTTGAACTTCCAGTGAGGCAGTGGTGGAGCTAGAATTTTAACTGAGAGGGTTCAAAATAAAAAAAGTAAGCACACGAACTAGCCGAATGGGGTTCAACTTCAACTATATATACATAAAAAATAATTTTAACAATGTATAACTAGTATAATTTTCCGCTGAAGGTGGTTTGAATGAACCGCCTAGCCATAAGGTGGCTCCGCCCCTGCAGTGAGGTCACGAAAAGTCCTTTCTCTTCTGCATGCCTCAAAGGCAAGACCTTCAAATGGTCAATTTTATACGCTTTAGAAACTTGTTAAAAGTCAGGTGAGGTACTCAGGTATCTTGTTTTGTGTCTGCTGTTGTCATTTTCACAGGATTTTCTGATGACATGGTCGAGTTACTTCTTTTTGTGCTGGAAGATCTGAAACGTTCACTGAAGGAATGAGGATTTAATCTGATGATCAGTTTCGGGATTGCAGAGAATGTCATAGAAGGGCTCGTCAAAGAGGTTTTTACATATTATATTTGCTTATTCTGGTATTTATCTACCTCGGATACTTCCCATCTTTATTCTTATTGTGTGTTCTCAGAACTCCGAACTTACCAGGATTATTCTACCTGGGCTACTTCATTATTAGTCTTATTTGTGTGTTCTCACGACTCTGTGATACATTTTTCTTTTGGAACTCATTTTTAGAAAAGAAAGTTTTCAAAGAAATTAATAAGCGCTCATCACATTTCAATGACTCCACAGCTGTAATAGAACATTGCGTATGGCCTTACTGCGAATGACTGCAACAAGTTGCTCTACATAAATTCATTTTATTCAGCTTGGCATTAGTGATAAAACAGATAAAGAATTAGACAAAAGTAACTCATTCGTGTTTGTAACTTTGATCAACTGCTAAATGAATGAACCAAGAAAGAAAATACCTACGATAACATATTGCGTGAGCAATTATTATAGCGTGAATCTAACAGAAAAGGAAAATTATCAGGGTGTAGATTGCCGGGTGACATGATTTAAATTATGTCAAGTCATGCCGACTTATACTATAAAGTGCACATGAAAGCTACTTACCTTCGTCCCAATTTATGTGACCACTTTTGACTTCTCGAGATCTAAACTATGTGAACTTCGATCAACATTTTGAAATGTAATTTGTTTTTTAATCATATGGACATGAGAAAACCAACAACTTATAGTACTTATATAGTTTTTTGATATCTAAATTTTTATTTCAAAATATTGAGTTGATCTAATTCAATTTAACTATAATGATTAGTCAAATTGACTCCACGGAAATTGGGACTGAGGAAGTATCTATTTAAGGTTACTAATAAATACTCTTATCTATTTAAGCTTGTCTGCTAAATCTCTTTTGTCTGAATGGGAATAAAATGGCTTGATATGCCTAAAGACAAATGAAAAATATATATAAATTTGCAGTTGTTTTAATATTTGGCGTTGTGTTTAACATGAATAAATCTCTTTCCATATGCTCAACTGCTCTACGTTCTATCAGCGTGTGATTAGTATTTGGTCTGTTACCGACAGTAAGGAAACTATAATACTTATCATACTTTTCTACTTTCATGTCTTGTTTCTTTACCTATTTTTCTTTTGTTTTTATGGGACTTTGTGTCTTCAGGGATGTATAATTGTCTTAATACTGGGTCTTGGATGGGCTTTAGCTACTTATGTAAGGTATGCGATCTTATAATCTATTTTAGCTCTCCATTTGGTATCTAATTTATATTCATGTTGTTTTGGATGAGTTACATGAAAACCTTGAGTTACATGCTCCATTTTTTCTCACTTTGTCCAGATAAATGTATAGCCTGTTTATGTTCCCTTTGTGAATGGTGCAGATCATGTCTCCTTATGGTGGTCCTTTGGAGTTTCTCTTTGTGGTTGAAAGTACCCTTCATCCTGCTTATCATGCTGTGAAGCGATTATTAGCGGATTTTAAGGTGTGGTATTAGGGCTTCTTTTGCGTTCAAAGTGTTGGTATCTGTTTATATCTTCTTAAACTCTTCACTTGTTTCATTAAACTCCTTTTGAGTGAAGGAGTAGTTTCTCAGTTTGACGCCTCCTCTATAATGAACTCAACATCATGATTTTTAATCAGTCCCTTTCTAAGTCTTTTCTTTATCATATACTTCCATGAGGGGATAAGCCGCCGTTGATAGAATTACAACTTGAGTGTGTCACAACACCTCTAGCTTTACTGATTTAGGAAATATACAGGTGGAAGCTGATCATTGTATGGTTCATATAACACTTAGTACTGTAGATATTAAGAAAATCACATTACACTGTACGATTATGTCTTAAAATGCTAGGCATTCTTTTTATTTCTATTTTGTTCAGTACATAGTGCATTTTATTTCGAATTTGGAACAACAATGATTGTTGATTTGTGTTATATGATTTGAGACAGGAAATAAATCTATTTCCAGCTTCCAAAATCTTGTGTTCTTTTCCCCAAAGATGCTTAGGAAAATATGTGTTCTTTTTATCTTTGCTTTTTATCATTGATAATGCAGATGATTAGTCTAACTTGTCCTTTATAATAAGGACTGAAAGTTTATCGATTGATTTTTATACTTTGCATTTTTATGTAGCCAAGTGATGCGGCTAGTGGACCCATTTTGCCCATGGATGCAAGGAGATCACGTGATGATAGTGATCCTAATGATATTCGTTGATTTCGTTGTAAATTGTCTTGGATATTCAATTATGATAATGTAATTGTGTGGTTGGAGTAAATCTTAGAATATTGAAGGTTTTGTGTTTAAATTTGATTTTGGAGTTTGAAGATACTGTTGAAAATTTGGTGTTTGAAGATGTTAATATTGAAAATTTAATTTTGAAGTTTAATGTTCAATGTATTTTTGATATGCTTGTCAATTGCAATGTTTAATTACTCTGTTGTATTAATGATATATGAATTGAACAAATATTGGATTGTAGGTTATGCATAAAGGAAAAATTAAATTTGAGCTAATATTAGAATCTATAATTAGTTATTGAAAATTGATGGGCCCTACTATTTTTTTTTTTTAAATAATTGCGGAGGTTTTAACCCCTGCAAGTTTTAAAAAATATTTATTATAAAAAAATTAAATTTAGAATAACGGGGGTCAATAACCGCCGCAAATTAATAACGGGGATCGTAACCGCCACAAATTAATTATGGGGGTCAGAAAAAACAGCTGCAAATTATTTGTGACGGCTCGTATTTTGAGGGTTTTGAGAACCGCCGAAATTACATTTTGCAGGGGTTCAAACCGTAAAATTAACCCCGCAATTTGAACCGTTTTTTGTAGCGATAGTTTCCTTTCAGATCAAAGATGGACCCAAAACTTTGTAGCAAGTGAAGCAACACAAACAAACACAACTATATGGGTGAGATTACCACATCTATCCACCGAATTCTACGATGAAATTATCCTACGCAAGATAGAATTAACTCTATAGGTGAGTTGTTAAAAATCGATGCATGTACGAGTGCTACATTTAGAGATCGTTATGTTTGAATATGCCTTGAAGTTCCTTTGGACACCTCGGTCAAGTCTAAAATCAAAATTGAAAATCATGTTTAGGAGGAGATAAAGGGAAAATCTTTTTGAGATTTTTTTTTTTGAGTAAATGCGTGAAAAAGGTAAAAAAATCTTTTTGAATTTTTGGATTGTGAAAAAATAAAATCCATAACGAACTCTAAAAAACTACGAAACGCTTTTTTTTTCCAATAATTTCTCGCCTTCACACTTTACTTCTAATACCTGCTTTTGCCCAAATCAATTGGTCAAATGACCACATTACCTTAAAAAAATATAAAATTTACCACGTAGAAGGATCAAGTAAGTCCCGCTAGGTCTCAATATGATGCAGATAAGTATGACCTAAAGGTTTACCTACACTGGGGTTCACTAACAAGGCTGTTCGGTGGAGCATATAATCGATAGTGGCTGCTTTGGCTGGCCACCTACTCCATACCAGCCGACGGCTCCCCCTCCTAAAATAAGGTGACTAAACTATAGGTCGTGTACACAACGTGTACTACCGAACTTGTTGCAAAAAGAATTGACTCGGGTTATGCAAATGATGCTAGATATAAAGACACATAAGAAAAAACTGTAAACAAAGAGTACCTAAACACGCCACAATGATAAAACAATACAAACAATCACACAAACACGTTTATACACCCATAATCTCAAACTAAGACAATATAACTCTAAAAAATAAGTTCGAACTCTGAAAAGTCCCCAGCAAAATCGCCAGAGCTGTCACACCCCTTTTTATACCAAAAGATTTAATTTTAAAGTTTGTAAAGGTTTTTTATTATTAAAGTGACAAAAGATGAAAGTTTGTTCCGAAAAAGAATTATTTACATTTTTTATTCAAAGTCGCCACTTGGCATAATCCGGTGTGCCAAGTCACCTTTGAAAAATCCTTTTCAAAATTGTTTGACTCTTTGAAACTGATTTGCGAATAGAGATTCCGGCTAAGGAATTCTGTTGACTAAGGGGAAGGTCTCAAGCACCCCTCGATCCCGTGGTTCGACCACGGTCGATTGGTGGAACGTATCGACTAATTTTGATCCTTCGAATGTATAAACCACACAAAGCACGCAAAACAATCAATCAAGTAAACAAAACAAAACAAAACAATCCAAAATTTAATGTCCAGTCCAATTATACAGTCCGAAATAGAAAAATGCGAAAAGATATAAAACCTATCTAAACTAGACCTAGACTAAGCTCCAATGCTTTACCCGATGCCTCGGGCCTTGATCACGAACTTTCTTCGAAGAAATAATATGTGGGGGTATTCCCCAATGAATAAATACATGAAACCTCTAGACTTCCTCGACCAAATGAATACACTTGAATAAAATACAATAAACTAGAAAGAAACATTCCCACGCACATTCAAACATTCAACAAAACACAAGTTCTAAATTTGCCTACCCGAACCTACATTTGCCTATCCGAATCGACCTATCATGATACTCAAATTCACAAACTTAATATTGATTTCAAATTAAGCAAAACAACAACAAACCAACCTTAACCAAATTCACCCTTTTTATCAATCTCACAATTTCACCCCAAATTCCCTTCTCAACCAATGACTAACACATGCTTCGATTATCGATTCAATTTTTCAACTCGAAATCCAATAGCAACAACATAGACATCACGACAATTAAAACATGATAATCATACGAATTTTACATGAATGACATCAAACATCCACCAAATCATCCAATTTCAAACATAACCAATTCAACAAATTAAGATAAAGAAGAGAGAACAGGTTAAAGAAATGGACCTTTCGATAATCGACTGTTGATAATAATATTTAAGAAGACCCAAAATTTAGAACTCCGAATAGGAAACCTCGATCGCGACGAATCCAACTCGATATAGAGAAAAACTATTCGGACAACTTCAAAACCAGTGAGACAACTTCTTAATTCGAAACCCAACCACGAACGACGATGCGATTTGATCATGAAAACCCCAAGGACCGATATTGACGACGAAACGTAAAAGTAGACGAACCCAAAACTTCAATCGACACGACAGAAACCAAAAACCTGCGGAGCTTGAGCTCTGGTGAGCTCAAACGGCGGTAGAACACAATGAGAAAGGGCTGGTTCTGGCGACCTTAGTGTTTTCCGGCCGGATCTACTTGGAAATCAAAGGAATCTCAGGATTTTGGGACTAGACAGCATGGACGACGACGTATAAATTAATTCCGGTGAAAAGCTCAAGAAGACGACCAGATCTGACCCAGCTTCGCTATTTCTCACCGACTCTTTGTCAATCGCTCTCCATTCTCAAATTTCTGCTTACTACGTGCGTGTGTGCACTTCCAATCAGTCCATGTTTTTCGCTGAGTGCCAGTGTGTATCATCGAAGAAGATGGTGAATGAGTGTGTGTTGTGCCTTTTCTTCACTGTATGTTCATTATTTTTGTGGAAGGGATGCAAAATTAGTGGTGGGTCCCCCTTTTGTGCATCTGTTCCCCCTTTTTATCCCGTATCTCTCTATGACCTCATTTGTTTGCATTTAATATAGGTCTGAATGTGAATAGTTCAGACCATTAAGTGCTTATTAAGGTTTTAACTCTTAATAGGTCTAAATAGGTCTTAATCATTCAGATCTAGAACAACTCTTAATAGGTCTGAAAGATATTCTGGTGTTGGATAATATTCACCATTCTATTCATAATCAACAGTTACCACCACTAACTACCTCTGCCACCATCACCATTGTCAACCACCACCCACCACCACCAACCACCTCAACCATCGATAAAAAATACCACTACCAACCACAATTATCAATCGCTTTCACACCTATTACCTATTTTATTCTAATTATATTCACCATCACCACTGCTGTCAATAACACCATAATCAGCAACTACTAGCGGCCAATCCCTACTACCAACCAACTCATCTATCACAACTAGCACTACTACTAACTACCACTAATACAATACAATCTCTACACATTCTTTGGACACCACCATCATTGTCACTAGTAATGCCACCTCTACCACTACTTCAACCAGTACCATCATTATAATTTTGTAACGCCTCAATTTTCTGAACCGAAATGCTACACGGTGCTTATGACCCCAAGGGACCACAAGCTAACCCATGACTGATATTCGTACCTGTACACTGCATAATATACATGTAAAATGCAGAAAAACATGAACAATAAGCCATAAGGTTCAACTGAATGAATGAAGTATCTGACAAATCATAACATCCATATGGGGTAACAAATACCCAAAATAACTAAGTCTGAATAAAAAATTTGAAAGTCTCTAAATACTGTCTGAATAAGGAGTTGAAGAAACATGTCTCCAACTAACTCCGACTATTAAAACTGAACTGAAATAATGAATGAAATAATATAATATCATCCTCGAATGGATAAGGACTAACTGCAACTTTGCGTGCTGGAATGCTACTGCTACTGCTGATCTGGGACTCGTGTCTTTGAACCTATGGTGTAACATAAAAGAAAGCACCATAGCGCAAATGCGTCAGTATAACTGAGAGTACTAAGTATATGAGTGGGGTAGGCTAAATGCAAAAGGGTTTGTATGCATGAGTAAAGCTGATTGACTAACTAATATGAACGTGAGAATGCATGCATAAATACATAGAAACTGTGATCGTAATAACATAATAACTGATAACATGAGCGACTGTGTCTAACAGTCCTGAATCTGAAGGAACTATCTGAGCTCCATACTATATCTGAGTTGCTATGTCTGACAGTCCTGAATCTGAAGAACTATCTGAGTTCTTTTACTCATACTGATACTGAAACTGTGGGAGGTAGCCATCTAACCGACATACCCCAATAACGCATATAGCTAAGTTGGGGTCCAATCTCTGCCCCGACTGGAAGGGTGTCAATATCGCGCCACTGGTAAGGACAAGCTGTGAGTGACCCTTATATGACAAGTTACTCTAATGAGAACGGTGGGAACCCTAAACTGACAGGTTAAGCCACCTTATCAACCCTAATATTACAGGTTAAGATGTCTCAACCCACGCTGGCTACGTAGTTCTGTAACACAAGGATGACTACTAAGAATCACACCCTAATCTGACAGGTGAGTTCCCATCCTTGGGTTCGCTCGGTGCTAATTACTACTCCTATCTGAATGGACACTGAACATGGTTAAACTAGACTGATTTGAACTGAATTAACTGGGTTCCGCTGACTGACGGAATAATACTGAGATTACTGAGTTACTGAGCTTTCCTAAGTCCCATGACTGACTGAGTTCTATGGATTCTGTCTTGATTGAGGATATCGTGAAAACATGACTCGGCTCTAGGCACACAACTATATTTTTCAGGTACAAGTACCCCCAGGACTCGATGGAAGGAAACTGACACACATGACTGACTTGATCATAAGAGTAGAGTCCACAATTTACAATATCATAAGTAGGGGATTTCACACTAAGCATAGTTCTCAACATTTTATACACGAAAGGGAAATGCATACAACATGTATATACTTGCATAGCTTCAATATCGTGCACAATCCATATCACAACAACAACACATATCAATAACGTGGAATTCATGTGGAATCATAAAGCATAGAGCATGGACTTGTCATTTAACCACTATTAAACCGCCCAAAATTCATGGTTTCAACTAACAAACACATATACTTCATGAAAACACCTTTAGATATCATCTTGAAACTTAAACAACAACCATCAACATGTACATGCTCATGTCACAACAAGAAAATCATAAAATAATGTTTAAAACATGGTTCTTGAGCTCTATGAATGAAATGGATCCATATATGAATACTACGCATACCTGACTCAAGGTTCTTGATCTTTTTGAACTTGAAGGATTTGAAATCCTTTGATTCTTGAAGAAAATTGGGTCTTGTTCTTGGAGATTAAATTTAGAGAGAAATCCTAGTTTTGGTTTGTGAAATAATAATGAGCAAAATGGCTGAATTTGGACTTATCTGGGTATATATAGGTGAGTGGTAAGTGACCAAAATACCCTTGTTAAAATGACTTGGAAATAAACTGAGTGTGGCATGTGATGCCAGACTGATGGTCCATCAGAAACTTGACGGTCCATCATTTTGACCGTTATACGTGGACCAGAAATGAGGTTCACTGGATAAGGGTTGACGGCCTGGATGACGGTCCGTCAAAAATATGACGGTCCGTCAAATCGTCCGTCAATTCTTATCCAGAACATGGCCCTATTGCCTTGGCTATGACGGTTAAAATGGCGGTCCGTCACTAAGTTGGCGGTCCGTCAACTTGGCCGTCGCACCTGGGCGTTTCGGACAATTATGAGTAAAACGTCCATAACTTCCTCGTCTGATGTCGATTTGGAAAAAATTGGTATCGTTGGAAATCTAACTCAATTTCCCACGTGATAGAAAGTAAAAATCTCAAAAATACCATGGGTAGAAAAATAGATTTGTATTTCAAAGCAAGTACTAGCATTCTTAAGATGATTTCTAGCTAGGAAGAAGCACGGGTATTAAAATATATCCCCCTTGAGAACATTCGTCCTCGAATGAGACTGGCTAAGAGGGAAAAATAATAAATGAGCATGAACTGAATACATCATACTGAACATGCATATCTGATGCACGATTAAATACTAGACTGATACATGAATGCATGACTGAGTGTTCTGATAAACTTAGTCTCTCAAGGTGAGAATGCATAGCTGATGCATGATTTTATAACTGAACTGATACATGAATGCATGACTGGGTATGCAATGGTAGTAGATACCAGGTTCATAATGGGAACATGAACATGAAACTGAACATGAAACTGAATAAGCTTAAGAAGAACTATTACCTTGATCTTGATTTGAATTGGCGGAGAAGAGGTGAGGATACATGGTACGCATATATGCTTCTGCTTACCAAGTAGCTCCCTCAACGGACTGATTTCGCCAAAGAACTTTGACTAGAGGGACCGCTTTGTTCCTCAATCGATGAGTCTGATAGTCTAGGATTTCAACTGGAATCTCTTCATAAGAGAGGCTGTTCTGAACGTCAATGCTCTGAATAAGGACTACAACTGCTGGGTCACCTATGTACTTTTTGAGCAAGGAGACATGGAAGACTGGAAGAACCGAGGCTAGATCTGAAGGCAATTCGAGATCATAAGCTACCTTTCCGAAACAACTGAGAATCCTGAAGGGACCGACATATCGGGGAATGAGTTTTCTTTTCTTGCCGAACCTCTTCACTCCCTTCATGGGAGAGATCTTGAGATAGACATAGTCATCGATCTTGAACTTGAGATCCTTCCTATGAACGTTTGCATAAGACTTCTATCGGCCCTGAGCAGACCAGAGTCTTTCTCCGATCCACTGAACTTTCTCTAAGGCATCAAATACCAAGTCAGGACCTATGACTGAGGCCTCACTAACTTCAAACCAACTAATTAGATATCTACACCTCCTACCATAGAGAGTTTCGAATGGAGCCATTTTAGTACTGGAATGATAGTATTGTTGTATGCAAACTCAATCAAAGGCAGGTGGTCATCCCAACTTCCCTTGAAATCAATCGCACACGCCCTTACCATATCTTCAAGAGTCTGAATGGTCCTTTCTGCTTGACCATCTGTTTGAGGATGAAAGGCTGTACTGAGATAGACTTGGGTACCAAGACCCTTTTAGAATGCTTTCCAGAAGTGAAAGGTGAGCTGGGTACCTCTGTCTAAGATGATAGATAAAGAAACACAGTGTAACCTGACCAACTTCCTAATATAGAGTTTGGCGTAATCCTCAACTGAATAAGAGGTACGAACTGGAAAGAAATGAGCTGACCTGGTCATCCTATCCACAACGACCCAAATTGAATCATACTGATGAGGAGTTCGAGGCAAACCCGTCACAAAGTCTATGTTCACTTCTTCCCACTTCCAAGTAGGAATAGTGAACTCCTGCATGGGACCACTAGGTTTCTGATGCTCTATCTTAACCTGATGACATGTCCACAAACTCTGCAACATCCCTCTTCATCCCACTCCATCAATAGATCTCCCGCAGGTTGCGGTACATCTTAGTGGCCCCTGGATGAATAGAGTATCGCACACCATGCACTTCTACAAGAATTTTCTACCTTAAGCCATCTATACCTGAAACACACAGACGACCCTGACAACGAAGAACACCATCTCCCCCTTGGGAGAAAACCTCTACTTTCTAATTCTGAACTGACTCTTTTAGCTTGACAAGTCTAGAATCCCTGTCTTAATTTTCTTTCACCTCGGAAACTAGAGATGACTCTGAGTTACTCTGAACACATACACCACCCTCTGAATAATCGACTAAGCGAACACCTAGTCTGGCAAGCTGATGGATTTCCTGAGCTATCTTCTTCTTGCTGTCCTCAACGTGAGAAACACTACCCCTGGAGAGTCTACTGAGAGCATCGGCCATAACGTTGGCCTTACCCGGATGGTAAAGGACACTCATGTCATAATCTTTCAAAATTTCTAACCACCTTCTCTGACAACGATTAAGATCTTTCTGAAAAAAATATACTGAAGACTCTTATGATCTGTGAAGACATCTACATGAACTCCGTATAGATAATGCCTCCAAATCTTTAAGGCAAATACTATGGATGCTAACTCAAGATCATGAGTAGGATAATTCTTCTCATGGGGATTTAACTGTCTGGAGGCGTAGGCTATGACCTTACCATGCTGCATGAGGACACAACCTAAACCCACTCTGGATGCATCACAATATACTACGAACCCATCTGAACCATCTGGAAGATCTAGAACTGGAGATGAGGTGAGTCAAGTCTTCAATTCTTGAAAACTCTTCTCACAAAGATCTGACCACTGAAACTTGACCTTCTTCTGAGTCAATCTGGACATAAGAGATGCAATAGAAGAAAATCCCTCAACAAACCGTCTATAATAGCCAGCTAAACCCAAGAAACTCTTGATATCTGATGGAGATACAGGGAGAGGCTAGTTTCTTACCACTTCGGTCTTCTGAGGATCTACTCTAATGCCATCACCGAAAACCACATGGCTAAGGAATGCTACCGATCTTAGCCAAAATTAGCACTTACTGAACTTGGCGAACAACTGATAATCTCTGAGAGTCTGAAGAACAATCCTGAGATGGTTTAATGATGACGCTCAGTGCGGAAATAGACCAGAATATCATCTATGAAGACTATGACTAACATGTCCAAGTACTGCTTGAACACCTAATTCATCAAGTCCATGAAAGCTGCAGGGGCATTGGTAAGACCAAAGGACATGACTAGAAATTTGAAGTGACCATACCAAGTACGAAAAGTTATTTTTGGGATGTCACACTCTCTGACTCAAAGCTAATGGTAGCCTGATCTGAGGTCTATCTTGGAGAAGTAACTAGCACCCAGAAACTGGTCAAACAAATCATCTATTCTAGGAAGTAGATACCTGTTCTTAACCATGACTTTGTTAAGTTGACGATAATCGATACACATCCTGAGAGAACCGTCTTTATTGCGCACGAATAAGACTGGTGCACCCCATGGGGATACACTGGGCCTGATGAATCCCTTATCTAAGAGATCCTTCAACTGATCTTTTAGTTTCTTGAGTTCTTCTAGTGCCATTCTATATGGCGGAATAGAAATAGGTTGAGTATCTGGAAGAAGATCAATGTCGAAGTCTATTTCCCTTTCGGAAGGAATGCCTGGAAGATATTCAGGAAAGACATCTGAATATTCATTAACCACTGGGACTGATTCCAAGCTAAGAGATTCAGAACTGGAATCTTTAACATACACGAGATGACACACACACCCCATAGAAATTATTTTCCTTGCCCGAAGGTAGGAAACAAGCTGACCCCCGAAAGATGAAGTACTACCCTTCCACTTTAGGACGGGCTCATTTGAGAATTGAAATTGAATTATCCTATTTCTGCAGTCGATTGTGGTATAGCAGGAATGAAGCCAATCCATGCCGAGAATGACATCAAAATCAGTCATCTCTAACTTGACTAAATCTACTGACGTGGCTTTCTAGAATATCATAATCGGGCAGTTCCTATATACCCACCGAGCTATGATGGTTTTACCCACTGGGGTAGAGACTGAAAAGGGTTTTGCTAGAATTTTGAGGCTGATTCCGAAATTGCCTACTATAAAGGGAGTAACAAAAGACAAAAATGCACCTGGATCTAGCAAAGCGTAAACATGAACATGGAAAATCTGTAACGTACCAGTAATGACATCAGGAGAATTTTCCTGATCCTGTGGGTTCTGAAGAGCATAGAGTCTGTTTGGGCGTTGCCCACTAGTAGCACTGGAAGTGGTACCCTGCTGATTTGGGCGACCAGACTGGGCTGTGGAACGATTTTGCTGACCCTGCAAACCTGACTGCAGACACTCTCTAACCCTCTGGCCTGTCTTGCGACAACCAAAATAGACATCACTACCGGATCTGCAAATACCCTTATGGTTCTTACCACAGGTTTGGCAAAGAGGATTTGTGCGGGCACCGCCAACATTGCCCTGAGGCTGAAAGCCTAGGATTCTATCTTTGAACTTAAGAGATGAAGCACTAGATGAAGAATGAACTGGAGCTGATGACTTAGGATGAAACTGCGGACGGTTTTCTCCCTCTGATTTAGGTTGAGCAAAACTGAAACTGCCTGACCTTGCTCTCTTATTCTGCCTCTCCCTAGTCCTAATCTTCTACTCCTCTATTTGTTGAGCATGGGTCATGATCCTGGATAAAGTCATATCACTATTCAACATCGCAGACCTACACTCATTTACTATGCTATCATTAACCCCTAACACGAACTTGCTCATCTTAGCCCTGTTATCTGTAACCATATGAGGGGCATATCTGGCTAACCGAGTAAATATGAGGGAATACTCTTTAACTATCATATTTCCCTGCCTGAGGTTGATGAACTCTAGAACTTTTGCCTCCCTCAGCTCTTAGGGAAAGAACCTGTCTAAGAAAGCCATGACAATTTCCTCCCACTCTATTGGACCTACATCCTCTAACCTCTCAAACTTCCACTATTTGTACCAAGTATGAGCAATATCCTGTAACTGGTATGCGGCTAACTCGACACTCTAACAAGACATCCTGTAACTGGTATGCGGCTAACTCGACACTCTAACAAGAAGTAACTCCCATGATGTCTATGACCTTCTAAACTTGGTCAATGAATTCCTGAGGGTCTTCATCAGACTTAGACCCAAAGAAAGATGAAGGGTTCATTCGGGTGAAGTCCCGAATACTATCTACGGTTGAGTTGGTCACTGGATTGGCCGGAATAACCGGTGGCCATTCATTTTGGGCAGCCACAGACTGAGCAACTGTGGTGAATGTAGCCCTAAACTCCGAATGAGAAACATGTTCACCCAAAGGATTTTCGGGCTGAGGAACTGGCTGGTTTCTTCTCTTTGGAGGCATGTTCTGAAACAAGAGAAGAACGGATTAGACTAAGAGTTTAACTTGAGATTATGCTCACTAGCACTATATGAATACTGAAAGAAGGGAAACTGTTCCTAAAACATCTTATAGCCCCTTGTACATAAATGTGGTGCGCAACACACCCATGTACAAGACTCTACTTGATGCGGCTTTCAGAGTTCCTAGGTCTCTATTGAACCTTAGGCTCTGATACCAAGTTTGTAACGCCCTGATTTTCTGAACCAAAATGCTACACGATGCTTATGACCCCGAGGGACCACAAGCTAATCTATGACTGATATCCGTACCTGTACACTGCATAATATACATGTAAAATATAGAAAAACATGAACAATAGGCCATAAGGTTCAACTGAATAAAGTATCTGATAAATCATAACATCCATATGGGGTAACGAATACCCAAAACAACTGAAGTCTAAATAAAAAATCTGAAAGCCTCTAAATATTGTCTGAATAAGGAGTTGAAGGAATATGTCTCCAACTAACTCCGACTAGCAAAACTGAACTGAAATAATGAATGAAATAACATAATATCATCCTCGCATGGATAAGTACGCACTGCAACTCTGCGTGCTGGAATGCTACTGTTACTACTGATCTGGGCCTCATGTCTCTGAACCTATGGTGTAACATAAAATAAAGCACCATAGCGCAAACGCGTCAGTACAACTGAGAGTACTGAGTATACGAGTAGGGTAGGCTAAATGCAAAAAGGTTTGTATGCATGAGTAAAGCAGACTGACTGACTAATATGAACGTGAGAATGCATGCATAAATACATAGAAACTGCGATCGTAATAACATAATAACTGATAACATGAGCGAATGTGTCTAACAGTCCTGAATCTGAAGGAACTATTTGAGCTCCATACTATATCTGAGTTGACTGTGTCTGACAGTCCTGAATCTGAAGAACTATCTGAGTTCTTTTACTGCGACTGATACTGAAACTGTGGGAGGTAGCCATCTAACCGACTGCCCCAATAACGCATATAGCTAAGTTGGGGTCCAATCTCTGCCTTGAATGGAAGGGTGTCAATACCGCGCCACTGGTAAGGACAAGCTGTGAGTGACCCTTATCTGGCAGGTTACTCTAATGAGAATGGTGGGAACCCTAAACTGACAGGTTAAGCCACCTCATCAATCCTAATCTGACAGGTTAAGATGTCTCAACCCACGCTGGCTACGTAGTTCTGGATCACAAGGATAACTGCTAAGAATCACACCCTAATCTGACAGGTGAGTTCCCATCCTTGGGTTCGCTCAGTGCTAATTTCTACTCCTATATGAATGGACACTGAACATGGTTAAACTGGACTGATTTGAATTGAATTAACTGGGTTCCGCTGACTGACGGAATAATACCGAGATTACTGAGTTATTGAGCTTTATTGAGTCCCATGACTGATTGAGTTCTATGGATTCTGTCTTGACTGAGGATATCATGAAAACATGACTCGGCTCTAGGCACACAACTATATTTTTCGGGTACAAGCACCCCCAGGACTCGATGGAAGGAAACTGACACACATGACTGACTTGATCATATTGTATACAATTTACAATATCATAAGTAAGGTGTTTCACACTAAGCATAGTTCTCAACATTGTATACACGGAAGGGAAATACATACAACATGTATATACTTGCATAGCTTCAATATCGTGCTCAATCCATATTACAACAACAACACATATCAATAACGTGGAATTCATGTGGAATCATAAAGCATAGAGCATGGACTTGTCATATAAGCACTATTAAACCACCCAAAAATTCATGGTTTCAACTAACAAACACATATACTTCATGAAAACACCTTTAGATATCATCTTGAAACTTAAACAACAACCATCAACATGTACATGCTCATGTCACAAAAAGAAAATCACAAAATAATGTTTAAAACATGGTTCTTGAGCTCTATGAATGAAATGGATCCATAGATGAACACTACTCATACCTGACTCAAGGTTCTTGATGTTTTTGAACTTGAAGGATTTGAAATCCTTTGATTCTTGAAGAAGATTATATCTTGTTCTTGGAGATTAAATTTAGAGAGAAACCCTAGTTTTTGATTATGAAATAATAATGAGCGAAATAGGTAAATTCAGACTTATCTGGGTATATATAGGCGAGTGGTAAGTGAACAAAATACCCTTGTTAAAGTGATCTGTAAATAAACTAAGCGTGGTGTGTGACAGCCAGATTTACGGTCCATCATTTCGACCGTCATACGTGGACCAGAAATAAGGTTCACAGCATAAGGGTTGACGGCCTGGATGACGGTTCGTAAAAAATCTGACGGTCCATCAACTCGTCCGTCAATTCTTATCCAGAATGTGGCCCTACTGCCTTGGCTGTGATGGTTAAAGTGGCGATCCATCACTAAGTTGGCGGTCTGTCAACTTGGCCGCCGCACCTGGGCGTTTTGGACAGTTCTGAGTAAAACGTGCATAACTTCCTCGTCTGATGTCAATTTGGAAAAAATTGGTATCGTTGGCAAACTAACTCAATTTCCTACATGATAGAAAGTAAAAATCTCTAAAATACCATGGGTACAAAAATAGATTTGCATTTCAAAGCAAGTACTAGCATCCTTGAGATGATTTCTAGCTAGGAAGAAGCACGAGTATTACAAATTTATATCTACTAATAACCATCTCTACCATCACAACAAATAACATCTCCAACTAGCACCAACACATCATCAATCATCATGCATTCATGTTTCAACCAACACAATCAACACCTTAAACTACTAATATCAAGCAACGACACATCACAACCACCACCACCACCATTATAACAGTCACTACAATACCAACCATCACAATTATCACCACCAACAATATTAATCACTAACATCAATCATTGTCGCCGCAACCACCATAATAAGCCATCTCCACTATCACTAACAAACATAAATATTTTTTCTAAATCAAATACTAATAATTTTATTGTATTAAATTACATACTTTTTAATATATAATTAATTTTTTATTTGAATTTTATTTTTTATTTTATTATGTATACAAATAATTTTATTTTTACACATTCAGATGTTGAAAAACAGTCTTAATCATTCAGTTTTTAGATCTAGAGACAACATCTTAATCATTGAGATGTGTATTCAGATTCAGACGTCTGAATCTTATAAAAAACAAATGAAGCCTATGTGTGTATATACTCCCCCCTTTCTTTGTGGAAAAGAAACGTGGGGTGGGGGGATTAAAGGGTAGGGGTAGGGGTAGGTTGTTAGGATAATTAAAACAAGATAAAATTTGTTAGGGATTTTGTTAAGGGTTATTATTTTTTGTATTTTTGTAGGGTATAATCACATGGATGAGGGTGCGCGGTAAGATGAACTAAAATGAATAAAATTTAACTTCGGAAGGGACAAAATTAGGTGTCTACAACATATTAAATATTTTTCTTAATTTCTCTTTAATTTCTACAAATTAACAAACTTATTATTTCAATTATACAAACTCTTAATTTCTCCTAACAACATTTAGTTCAAACTTGAAGATTCTTTTAAATTAAAACACATCATGTAAGATTTTTTATTGCAACTAAGATTCGTTTTTTTTCATGTTAGTTACTACTATTTTTATTTTATGATATTTTCTTATCAGTTAAACTAAAAATCGAACCGTTAAAGACTAAAAACGATAAACTGAAAACCAAGAAAAAATATCTTATTGATTTGATTATTGATTTAGCATATTTAAAAACCAAAAATCGATAAACCAAACTGATAATATATAAAACCAAACCGACCGATGCACACTCATATCTGAAATAGAATTCTCTAATAAATTCTCTCAAACAATTTCGTTATCTCTGTTTTTCTTCAACTCTTCCTCCTCAATTTTTCTCTTCATTGATCAACCTTGGTCTTAACAAGGGTAAAACATTGATTTTTTTGGTCTTTTCTAATTTATCAAAAATGACAAGTAAAAATAAAAAATCAAATTAGAAAAATAGTGACAGGTAAATTCAAATGGAGGAAGTAGGTGAAAAAATTAAATTAAAAAGAACATTGAAAATTGTTTTTTCAACCATCGAATAAACATAAACTGATTTTGGTAATAGATGATGATGGTTTTGATGATGACATAAATAGTTAAAGACATTTGAGAAGAAAAAATTGAGGAAAAACAAAAAGAATACTCTCTCAATTATTGTCCAACAACTTGAATAAAGTTATTTCAAGATTTGTTCTTATAGACTGAAAAATATTTGCCTACTCTAATTTTAAGGAATCAGTAAAGATTTGTGAATGGCAGGAACATCACTAAAAATATGTTTTTGGCACAAAAGATTATTTCTGACATCAGAATGAGAAAAAACCCTGCTAATGTGGTGATTAAACTCAATATGACAAAGGCTTATGACAGGGTGAATTGATACTTTCTGATTAAAGTGCTAGAAAAAATGGGTTTTGATAATAATAATATGATGGATAAAATTTGAAGACAGATTACAAATAATTGATACTCTATTTTTATCAATGGTCAAGCCCATGAATTTTTCACTCTACATGGCGAGTAAAGTAAGGGGATCCTCTATCTCCTGGTTTATTTATATTATTAACAGAGGTGTTATCTAAGCTTTAAATGCATTATTTTACGAGGCTGATTTTAGGAGTTATGATATGCCCAAGTAGAGTGAGAACATTAATCACTTAGCATATATTGATGATACTATTATATTTGTCTCTACTTGCAGAACATCTCTACAGTTATTGATGAATGTATTGAAGAATTATAAGCCACAATCTGGCTAGTTGATTAATAAAGAAAAGAGTGTTTTTCTTGTTTATCATAAGACTGCTCATGCCCGCATCGAGAAGTGAAAGAGTGCACTGGTTTCAATAGAGATAAATTCCCACTGATTTATTTGGATTTCCCCATTGGACATGCTAAGAAGAAAAAGGTTCACTTCTCAGAATTAATGAAGAGGGTACATAACAAGTTAAAAGCTTGAAAAGGAAATATGCTTTCATTTGGTGGTAAGGTTATAGTATTAATTAATAATATTTTGAATAGAATTCCCATCAATTTATTGTCTGTTACTGCTCCTCATAAGTGTGTCATATATGATTTGCATAGAATCTTCGCTAGATTTGTATGAAATCTTAAGGAGGTTGACAAAAATAAACATTGGGTAGTTTGGTATGATATTTGTATCCCTAAGAGGGAAAGGGGCCTTGATTTTACGTCTTTGTTTGATGTGTCTAAAACTTTTATTTTTAAGTTGTGGTGGATTGTCAGAACACAAAAATCTGTATGGACAAATTTTATGTGAAACAAGTATCGTAAGAAGGTGGGGCCTTAAATGGCAGAATAGAAAAGATGATCATTAACTTGAAAGAATATATTTGAGTCTAGAGATAAACTTGATTAGGAGATATGATGGAAACCTAAATGTGGTCATTCAAGTATCTGGCATGACAATTGAACTCAACTAAGTGCACTCATTATTATCTACCGATTAACAGTACCAATGAGCACCAATTGGAGGATGCGAGGCAACTGTACTCTAATAGGGGGTGGAATGAAGATTTTTTGCAATTAGATTTCAATGAGGAAGTGTACAATCATGTAATTAGAAATCTGCCCTTTGAGAAAATTTCAGGGGAGTGGGACAGACCTTGGTGGATGTTGAATACTTTTGAAAAATTTACAATAGGGTCAGCCTGGGGCTATTTAAGACAAATAAAAGAAGTGCAATTAATCTATAAGCATATTTGGTTAAAAGGTGTCCCATATAAAGTGTCTTTCTTTATGTGGAGCCTTGGAAGAAGAGGTTGTCTATTGGGGAGATTCTCATAAAAACAATATATATGTTGTTACTATGAGGATGGGATTCAAAAGAGTACTAAGTACTTTGTTTATGGCTTGTTGTCGTGCTAGCTTATTATGGAATTATTTAGCAAATATAGCAGGGGTTGATAGGCCTTTTTTCCAGATTAAAGATAGTGTTAAGTGGTGGAATATAAAAATTGTTCCAAAATTCAGAGTAATTTATTAAGTTGTCTTTGTTCATATTATGACAAGTTTGGAAGAGGAAAAATGCTATAAAACATGGGGAAAGAATGTCTGCTGGCAGAATCAGAATGGAGATTACTAGAAAAATATTGTATATATGGATAAATTCTTATATCCTAGCTATCAAACATACCTAATTATTGAATGACTACACTCCTAAAATTGGTTGCAAGGTGGTATATTGAAAGATTCCTAGAATGGGTACCTACGGATGCAATTTAAATGGAGCATCTAAAGGTAACTCTAGACCTAGTTCATATATTTTTTATGTCAGAGATTATCAAGGAACTATGATTGATGTTGAATGTAGGAGACTTCGTGATTATACTAATGTGTTGGCAGAAGTAATAGCTCTAAAAATGGGATTAAAATCCTGCATTACTAGGAATTACCTTCCATTGTGCCTAGAAATTGACTCTTTAACTATGAAGAAGATGTTGGACAATAAGACATTTCTTGGTGTGTAGCAATGTAAATAAGAAGGATGAAAGTCTTGATCAGGAGACAGATGTGCTGGTGAAACATACCTATAGAGAGCGCAACAAGCTAGCCGATGTTCTTAGTAACCATGTTTGTTCTTTCATAGGTATTGATGTACTGGTTTTTCAAATGAATCGCAGTTACCTAGGAAAGATAAAATAATAAAAAATATAAACAAACAACAAGTATCAAATTTGAGAATTAAAAAGCTTCAAAGTGGAGATTTCAACAATCAGAGAAACAACTAATAGAAAAGACACAAGCAGAAACACAAGCAAATGGAGAAGAATAAGCAATTGAAATACATGTATGTTAATTTCAACAAAGATTTAATAGAGGGCCATGGTGAAATCTACAAGCAAGTTAAAGTATAACATGACAAAAGCAATTTAAGACAAACAAGACCAGGTTAAAGGTTGCTTGACAATTTTGCACTCGAAAGAAAAATGGTATAAACAATGTTAAGTATCCCACATCGGAAGAGGAAAGGGTCCTTGATCTCCTTATATGGCTTGGGCAATACTCCTCCTCATGAGCTAGCTTTTGGGGTGTGAGTTAGGTCTAAGATCAATTTTAACATGGTGTCAGAGCCAGACCCATTCCAAATATTTGTTCACCGATGGTGGGCCCCCATATATATTATCCACGCTCCAGTTAGCCTGGGCGTGCGGGGGAGAGTGTTAAGTATCCCACATTGGAAAAGTGTTCACCGGTGGTGGGCCCCCATATATATTGTCCACGCTACAGTTAGCCTGAGTGTGCGGGGGAGTGTTAAGTATCCCACATCGGAAGAGGAAAGGGTCCTTGGTCTCCTTATATGGCTTGGGTAATCCTCGGGAGAGTGTTAAGTATCCCACATAGGAAAAGTGTTCACCGATGGTGAGCCTCCATATATATTGTCCACGCTACAGTTAGCCTGAGCGTGTGGGGGAGGGTTAAGTATCCCACATCGGAAGAGGAAAGGGTCCTTGGTCTCCTTATATGGCTTGGGCAATCCTCCTTCTCTTGAGCTAGATTTTGAGGTTGAGTTATGCCCAAGGTCCATTTATTTATCATAATATCAAAGCCAGGCCCACCCAGTTCATTGTTTTCGATGTTGGCCCTCGTCTTATATTGTCCACGCTCCAGATATCTAGCCCTGGGCGTGCCCCACATTGGTGGGTTAAAGGGTCCTTGGAGAGGGCGTGCCCCACATTGGTGGGTTAAGGGGTCCTTGGTCTCCTTATATGGTCTTGGGCAATCCTCCCCTTATGATCTAGGGGTGTGAGTTAGTCCCAAGACCAATTTTAATATGGTATCAAAGCCAAGCCCATTCCAAATATTTATTCACCGATGGTGGCCCCCATATATATTGTCCACACTCCAGTTAGCCTGTGCGTGTTGTCCACACTACAGTTAGTCTGGGAGTGCGGGGGAGTGTTAAGTATCCCACATGAGAAGAGAAAATGGTGCTTGGTCTCCTTAAATGACTTGGGCAATCCTACTCCTCATGAGCTAGCTTTTGGGGTGTGAGTTAGGTCCAAGACCAATTGTAACACAATAAGAATTCGACAAAGAAAGTTGTAGCTCTTACCAGACATGATTATCAATGGATTCTTAGCTTCTCCAACCTTAGGAAGTGGTATTAGCTCCTTGTTAAGCTCAACCTATCAAGGTAGAAAAGGTAAGTAAAAATTCATAACCAAAATCGAACAATAAGGGAACAAAGGACATTAATGATAACTTAGCTTGGCGAAAGGACGATAGATCTATGGTTTATCGAGTGGAAGAAATCTTCAATTAAAATGATTTCACGGCATTCGTGAGACTTGTAAATGCTCGATGTGAAAACACTAAAAACTTTATTTTGACTTTAGATAATGTGCTCCTTGATGCCATGAAATTGATTCATCTGTATCCTAAGCAATTTGAGCTTCACTAAACTAGAGAGACGAAGAGGTCGTTGATGATGAAATGGAACCATGTAGATTTTCTTTCCTTTTCTATATTTGATTTTTTCTTGATCCCTTTTTTTTAAGTGCGGAACCAAAATATGTCATAAAATAAAAAAAATATATCAAAATATGTCATGTATTTAAAATGTTATCATGATATGCTTAACTGTCTTTCTAAGAGAGTTATATGTATTATTTTTAACGGAAGTCCAGAAATGGAGTTAAAATTTTAAAAAAGTACATAACTCTCTTTTTAAAATATTACCATGATATGCTTAACTGTCTTTCTAAGAGAGTTATATGTATTATTTTTAGCGGAAGTCCAGAAATGGAGTTAAATTTTTTAAAAAATAGATAACTTTCTTTTTAAGGGAGTTATGTATTTTTTTTTAACATAAATTACTTAAAAAGAGAGTCATCTAATAGAAGTTACATTACTCTCTTTTTAAGTAAGTTATGCATTTTTTTTACATATCTCACTTAACAAGAGAACAAAATGCATAGCTCTCTTTTATAAGCCTACAACACATGAAAAAAACTAGACGACAATAGTTCAATTATTTCTCATAATTAATATAAGCACATTATTAATCCCACATATAATAACCTGTCCTTCTTTTTCATTATGGTCTGTTTCTTTCCTTTTTTTTCTAGAAATGAATCCGAATAATATAGGGATAAAACTCGACAATCATGAGGAAAATGTGTTATTCACATTTCATTTGATAGTCAGAGATGAATTGAAAGTTAAGCATTGAAAGTTCTAAAGACTCTTGGGGTTGGGGGAGGGAGATAGAAATGTGAAAGTATCAATGCAAATTCATAGAGTCATTTGATTAATCACGTATCATATTCTGTCGTGTATTTAGTTTGTATATACCTAGTTAAGGTTATAACTTTTTTACCGTCACCCATGGAGAAAAGGTTACTTAATTTTTGCAATAAAAAATTACAAGTTCAAGTTAATACTTCCATCCAAATAACACTATTTTATGATATACAAGTTTCTATTTTTATATACTACTGTATATCTGACATTTTATTTAAATGTGATTTGCATTAGCAAATCTAAAAATGACTAAAATTGAAGTCAAAATTCTAAAACAATTTGAAATTTATGATTATTTCAGAATTTTATTCTTATTAAATTACGTACTGAGTTACATATTATTTTCACTATAAGCAAATGCCAACTCACTTTTATAAGTCTACAACACATGAAAAAAACTAGACGACGATAGTTCTATTTTATAAGGCCTTTGCTATGCATTTTGTTCTCTTTTTTAGCGAGTTATGTAAAAAAAAAGCATAATTCACTTAAAGAGAGAGTTATGTAACTTCTATTACATAACTCTCTTTTTAAGTGAGTTATGTAAAAAAAAATGCATAACTCCCTTAAAAAGAGAGTTATGTACTTTTCTAAAATCTTAACTCCGTTTCTGAACTTCCGTTAAAAATAATACATATAACTCTCTTAAAAAGAGAGTTAAGCATATTATGGTAACATTTTAAATACATGACATATTTTGGTACTTTTTTTAGTTTCACGACATATTTTGGTTCCGGACTCCCTTTTTTTGCTTTTTCTGAAAATGACCAAGGCCGAGTTTGGGTCGTGTGGCTTGGACCTGGTTATGGCTCATTTTATCTTTGTGCATATATATGTGTGTGTGTGTTGAAACCCCTATAAAAAGAACAATGATTCTAAGAAGAAAAAAATCAATACATTCTTTAACTTTAAACAATTTATTTTTCATAGATGCCTTACTATGGTCGTGACATGACCCGAAGCAGGGCCTTGTCATAATGGGCATCTCTAAGTCCAATAAGGACCAAAAACCACCCCCGATACCCAATTCAACCTCCAAATGCATACCCTAAGTTGGATGAACTTCGAGCATATAACAAGATAGAGTTACGCATCATTCAAGGCTCTGGGATAGGTCCATGACCATGACCAACCTAAACAAGCCAAACCATCCAATATCGAACCAACAACCATAACGTAAACAGATCCATAATAAGATGGAATAATCACAAATCAAATATAGTCAAACTGTATTAGTCATAATACCAATACCAATGCCAAGGCTGACTCCAATGTCGACACTGCCTATACCAACCCATAGTAGTCTCACAAAGCCTCTAATCGAAGTCAAAATAATATTCGATCGGGACATACCCTCGACCATAGCCAAAACCAAAGTCTAATAAATAACAAAATATGAAGACGAGCATAACATGAAATGGAGCCTTCCAAAATATGGAAGCTTACTACTTCAATTCAACTCTAAGTTGTTCCCGAATCCAATCACTGAGAAGGAGGAGTAGTATGGTCGGTTACTGCATCGCGTGGGGATACAACGCCCGAAGACGGTTTAGCGGGTGAATTCTAGCATTCACCCAGGATAAGGATAAAATTGTGTCAACATTTAAAACCAAATAAATAACCATATGCATTCACATCTATACATATATATCATATATATATATATATATAAATAAAATTCCTTCCGGGAAAAGGAATCGTGTTTAGCATGCCTTTAAAATCATTAACCTGGGTTTGTGTAGCTTGAACGTCCTAGAACCACTCACGGGCTATATGGATCCAGTGTTACCCCCTGAACGGGCCTTAGTGTATGTAGTCGCACGAACTAGAGATATCACAGGGGCAAGGGATTCCCGTGTACCCTTAACCCTCTATGATACATATATACAAGTATAACTTAGGGGATTCCCATGTACCCCACAAGTATATGATCGCCATAACCAATCCTCATGTTGGCAAAAATGAGTTTCTAGTGTCCGTCCACTGGACTCACACCTTCACGATTAGCTATCACAACCCACCATTATTTCCCAATTAAAACCATTAGAACACAAATAAACCACCAATTCCATGTATTATTAACCAAGGTTGTAAGAAGTGGTATCGCACTACCAACTATAGCTTACAAGCAATGTCCTTAGCCAATCACCTAGGGGATTCTAATGTCCTCCGTAGGTGTAACGCCCCAAATCTGGTACCCAATTTGCTACACGGTGCTCATGATCTCGAAGGACCACAAGCTAACCCATGACTGATATCTATACCTGTATACTGCATAAAATACTTTATAATGCGGAAACATGAACTGAAAGGCCATAAGGTTCAATACTGAACATGTCTGAATGATATAATATCTGTGTGAGGTGATAGAATACCCAAAACAAAACTGAACATATTGAAGTCTGAAACATGATAGTCTAGAAAACCTCTAACTGACTGAACTGTCTGAGTAAAGAGTTGATGGGACATATCCCCAACTAACTCCAACTAATAAACTGATTAATGAGATAATAGGGAAATAATCATGTCCTTGAAAGATGAGGACTCACTTCTAACTCTGTTTGTGGATATCTGGAATCTACTATTACTCTGGAGCTCGTGTCTCTGAACCTATGGTATAAGACACCATAGCGCAAATGCATCAGTACTTTGAATGTACTGGTATGCATGTGAGGTAGGCTAAATGCATGGGGTTCATATGCATAAACAATAATAATAACTGACTAACTATCATGAGCATGAGAATACATGCATGAGACATAACAAATGACACTAATAATGTGATAACATGATTACTGAATATGAATATAACTGATAACATGAGTGACTGTATATGACAATCCTGAATCTGATGGAACTATCTGAGTTTTGTACTGTATCTGACAGTGCTGAAATCTGAAGAACTATCTGAGTTCTAATATTGAGACTGATTGACTATGTCTGACAGTCCTGATTCTATAACATGAAACTGTGGGAACTAGTTATATAACCGACATGCCCCTGATACGCCATTATGGCTGAGTGAGGGTCCAATCTGTAACCCCAATTAGAAGGGTGTCAATACCACGCCACCGGTAAGGACAAGCTGTGGGCGACCCTTATCTGATAGTGTCCCCTATACGAGAATGGTGGGGCACTTATATGACAGTGCTTATCTACCTCATCAACCCTTATCGAACAGTATTGATGGTTCAACCTATGCTGGCTACATAGTTCTGGAATGCAAGGATGACTTCTAAGAATCACACCCTCATCTGATAGTGTGTGTTCCCATCCTTGGGTTCACTCGGTGCTAATTCCTACTCCCATCTGAATAGACTCTGAACATGATTTACTGAACTGAACATGGGCTGAGTTACTGAATTCTGTTGGCTGATGAAATACTACTGATATCTGACCACTGACTGAGTTCATGAAATCATGGAGATTTCCTGAGTCATAAGACTATCTGAAGTCTAAGGATTCATAGCTTGACTGAGAGTATCGTGAAAACATGACATGGCTCTAGGCACACAGTTAATATTTTGGGTACAAGTACCCCCAGGACTTGATAGAAGGAAACTGACAAAACATGACTTGCTAGGATACATAATAATCACCATAATGCATTTACTAAAGCATTTCATCAAACATGTGATAGGCATAATCTTGTACATACATGGGGATTTCATGACAACATGCTAGTTAGGCACTTTTCCTTTATTTAGGCATTAAATCAAACATATTGTAGGCATGGTACATGTAAACATCATTGTACAACAATTAAACATCATGGTCACATTCTAATTTCATCATTCAAGGGTTTAGTCATAGGTTTGCATGAATCTATATCTATAATAATTAAACCCACATAGAAATTATCACCCAACATGGAGTAGGATTCAATTTCTCATTTATCAACATGAAAAAGAACAACCCAATCATGAAATCAGAAAGAAAATCCATAACATGAATTTGGAAAAGGAATTCTTGGACTTCATGGATGAAAAGAGTCCATGAATGAACACTATGCATACCTTAGTTCGTGATTTCGTGAAGATTGACCGTGAAACCTTCTTGAAATTAGATCTTCTATGATAACCCTAGTTTGTTATTGAGAGAAAATTGAGAGAAACTAGCATATTTTTGGTGAAAAGTGGCTGAATCACGTGTTAAAGGTCTTAAACAGGGGTGGGAAGTTGATCCTTTTAACCCTAGACGTGTCATTTAATTTCAGTAAAAATTTTCCGAACTGTACCCCTAGCGTGAAGCGGCGCTATCGCACCGTGTCACTGAAATTTGACAATAGGAAAACTGAGGGATGGCACGACGCCGAGGCATCGTGTTACCACTTCTTTTGCGACCTGGAACTTTGGTGCAACGCGGCGGAAATCGCACTAAGACACTGGAAAAGAACAATTCTGAATTTGGACCCTGGCGCAACGCGCCATAATTGTGAACCCCTGATAGAATTTTCCAAATGCCATTTCCTCTGGTGGCGCGGCACACCACTAACTAATATGGCATTATTTTACGATGAAAACTTGAAATAGTCGTAACTTCTAACCCGGTTATCGGATTTGGGTGAATCTTATATCGATGGAAATCTTATTGAATTTCCCACATGACAGAAAGTGAAAATCTTGAAAATCCCTCTTGGAATAACTATTATTCAATTTAGAAGCTAATACTAGAAATTTTTGAGATGAAATTAGCTAGGAAAAAGTACGGGGTATTACAATATTTCCCCTTTGAGAACATTCATCCTCGAATGAGACTGACTGAGATGGGAGAAAAGACAACTGACGTACATACTGAATATGAATAACTGGAACATGATCTCATGACTGACATGACTGATAAGCTGAACATATAATACTGAATATGCATATCTGATGCATGTGTAACTGATTCATGAATGCATGACTGAGCGTTCTGAAGAGATAAGTTTCTCACAATGAGAATGCATGTCTGATGCATAATTACATAACTAACCTGATACATGCGTGCATGACTGAATATGCTATGGTACTTGATACCTAGTTTATAATGGAAACGTGAGCATGAAACTGCATACCAAGTTTGTGATGAACACTGAACATGAAGCTGAGTAAGCTTAAGGAGAACTGTTACCTTGAGATTGATCTGAGTTGGCAAAGAAGAGGTGAGGATACTTGGTACGCATGTCTGCCTCTGTTTCCCAAGTAGCTCCCTCGACGGACTGATTTCACCAAAAAACCTTAACTAGAGAGACTTCTTTATTCCTCAATCTACGAGTCTGATAGTCTAAAATTTTGACTGGAATCTCTTCATAAGAGAGAGTGTTCTGAACATCAATACTCTGAATAGGGACTATAACTGATGGGTCACCTATGCACTTTTTGAGCAAAAGAGACACGAAAAACTGGATGAACTGAGGATAAATCTGAAGTCCATTCGAGCTCATAAGCTACCTTGCCAAATCGACTAAGAATCTTGAAGGGACCGATATATCGGGGACTGAGTTTCCCTTTCTTGCTGAACCACTTCACTCCCTTCATGGGATAGATCTTTAGGTAGACATGATCACCAATCTCAAACTCGAGATCTTTTCTACGAACATCTGCATATGACTTCTATTGGCTCTGAGCAACCTAGAGTATTTCTCTAATTAACTGGACTTTTTCTAAGGCATCGAATACCAAGTCAGGACCTATAAATAAGGCCTCACTAACTTTGAACCAACCAATTGGACATCTATATCTCCTACCGTAGAGAGCTTTGAATGGAGCTATCTGAATACTGGAATGATAGCTATTGTTGTATGCAAACTCAATCAAAGGAAAGTGGTCATCCCAATTTCCCTTGAAATTGATTGCTCACGCCCTTAGCATATCTTCTAACTTCTGAATGCTCCTTTTTACTTGACCATCTATCTGAGGATGAAAGGCTATACTAAGTTGAATTGGGTACCAAGACCCTTTTGGAATGCTTTCCAGAAATAAGAGGTAAACTGGGTACCTCTATCTGAGATAATAGATAGCGGAACACTGTGCAATCTGACCAACTCCCTGATGTAGAGTTTGGCGTAATCCTTGGCTGAATAAGAGGTATAAACTGGAAGAAAATAAGTTGATTTGGTCATTCTGTGTATAATAACCCAGACTGAATCATGCTGATGACGAGTTCGAGGTAAACTCTTCATGAAGTCCATGTTCAGTACTTCCCACTTCCAAGTAGGAATACTGAACTCCTGCATGAACCCACTAGGCTTCTGATGCTCTATCTTAACCTGCTGACATGTAGAGCACTTAGCCACAAACTATGCAACGTCTCTCTTCATCCCACTCCACCAATAGATTTCCCGCAAGTCGCGGTACATCTTTGTGTACCCTGGATAAATAGAGTAGCGTGCACCATGCGCTTCTGCAAGAATTTGCTGCCTTAAGTCATCTATACCTGGAACACAGAGACGACCCTGACAACGAAGAACACTATCTCCCCCTTGGAAGAAAGCCTCTATTTTCTGATCCTGGACTGACTCTTTCAACTTGACAAGGATGGGATCTCTATCTTTCTTTTCTTTCACCTCGGAAACTAGAGATGATTCTGAACTACTCTGAACCCATATATCACCCTCATATGTATCGACTAAGTGAATGCCTAGTCTGGTAAGCTGATGTACTTCTTGAGATAACTTCTTTTTACTGTCATCCACATGAGCAACACTACCCATAGATAGTCTACGAAGAGCGTCGGCCACTACATTGGCCTTGCCCGGATGATAGAGAACACTCATGTCATAATCTTTCAAGAGCTCTAACTACCTTCTCTGATAAAGATTGAGATATTTTTGAGAAAAAACATATTGAAGACTCTTATGATCTGTGAAGACATCTACATGAACTTCGTAGAGATAATGCCTCCAAATCTTCAAGGTAAAGACTATGGCTGCTAACTCAAGATCATGAGTAGGATAATTGCTCTCATGGGGTTTAAGCTGTCTGGAGGCATAGGCTATGACCTTACCATACTGTATGAGAACACAACCTAGACCCACTTTGGATGCATCACAATACACTACAAACCCATCTGAACTATTTGGGAGAGCTAAGACTGGAGCTGAGTTGAGTCGAGTCTTCAACTCCTGAAAACTCTTCTCGCAAGGATCTGACCAATGAAACTTGACTTTCTTCTGAGTCAATCTAGACATAGGGGATGCAATAGAAGAAAATCCCTCAACAAACCATCTATAATAGCCAGCCAAACCCAAGAAACTCCTAATATCTGATGGAGAGACAGGGTGAGGCCAGTTTGTTACTGCTTCGGTCTTTTAAGGATCTACTCTAAAGCCATCACCGGAAATGATGTGACCAAGGAATGCTACTGACCTTAGCCAAAATTTGCACTTACTGAATTTGGTGAATAGCTGATGATCTCTGAGAGTCTAAAGTACTTTTCTGAGATGGTCTGCATAATCATGCTTACTGCAGGAATAGACCAGAATATCATCTATGAAGACTATGATGAACATGTCTAAGTACTACTTGAACACATGGTTCATCAAGTCCATGAAAGCGGCTGGGCCATTGGTAAGACCAAATGACATGACTAGGAATTCGAAGTAACCACACCGAGTATGGAAAGCTGTTTTTGGGATGTCACATTCTCTGAATTTGAGCTGATGATAGCCGGATCTGAGGTCTATCTTAGAGAAATAACTGTCCCCCTGAAGTTGGTCAAACAAGTCATCAATTCTGGGAAGAGAATACTTGTTATTGACCGTGACCTTATTGAGTTGACGGTAGTCTACACACATCCTAAGAGAACCGTCTTTCTTGCGCATGAATAATACTGGAGCGCCCCACGGGGAAATACTGGGCCTGATGAATCCCTTATCTAAAAGATCCTTCAATTGTTCTTTCAGTTCTCTGAGTTCTGCTAGTGCCATTCTATATAGTGGAATAGATATAGGCTGAGTATCTAGAAGAAGATCAATACCGAAGTCTATTTCCCTTTCGGGAGGAATTCCTGGAAGATCTTCAGAAAAGACATCTGAATATTCTCCTATAACTGGAACTGATTCAAGGCTGGGAGTTTCAGAACTAGTGTTCTTAACTTGAATAAGATGATAGACACATCCTTTAGATATCATTTTTCGTGCCCGAAGGTAGGAAATAAGTTAACCTCTGAACGCTGAAGTACTACCCTTCCACTCAAGGATGGGTTTATTCGGAAACTGAAACTGGACTATTCTATTTTTGCAGTCGACTATGGCATAGCAGGAATGAAGCAAATCCATGATGAGAATGACATCAAATCAGTCATCTCTAATTCGATTAAGTCTGCTGAAGTGACTTTCTAAAATATCATAATCGGGCAGTTTCTATATACCCTCCGGGCTATGATGGTTTTACCCACTGGGGTAGAGACTGAAAAGGGCTCTGCTAGGATTTTGGAACTGATTCCGAAATAGCCTGCTCTATAGGGAGTAACAAAAGACAAAAAACCTCTTGGATCTAGCAAATCGTAAACATGCACATAAAAGATATGTAACGTACCAATAACTACATCAGGAGAATTTTCTGATCCTGTTGGGACTGAAGAGCATAGAGACAATTTAGGCGTTGCCCACTAGTAGTACTGGTGGTGGCACCTTGCTGATTCGGGCGACCGAACTGAGCTGAGGAGCGGAGATGACTCTGATAACCTGACTGAGGGCAGTCTCTGACTCTGTGACCTGGCTTACCACAACCAAAATAGGCATCGCTACCAGCTCTACAAGCACCCTTATGGTTCTTACCACAAGTCTGACAAAGAGGATTAGTTAGAGCATTGCTAACACTGCTCTGAGACTTAGAACCTGGCGCTCTATCTCTGTTACCCTCCCTGAACTTAGGAAATGGAGCACTGGCTGAAGAAGGGGCTGGAACTTATGACTTAGGAAGAAAATGGGAACGGTTTCCTCCTTCTGATTTAGGCTGAGCAAAGTTGAAACTACCTGTCTTTGCTCTCTTATTCTGCTTCTCCCTCTGCTTAATCTTCTACTTCTCTATCTACTGAGCATGAGTCATAAGCTTGGCTAAAGTCATGTCACTATTTAGCATGGCGGATCTTCACTCATTTACCATGCTATTATTCACCCCTGAAACGAACTTACTCATCTTGGCCCTACTGTCTGCAACCACATGAGGGGCATATCTAGCTAATTGAGTAAACTTAAGAGAATACTCTTTCACCATCATATTGCCCTGCCCGAGGTTGATGAATTCTAGCACCTTAGCCTCTCTAAGCTCTTGGGGAAAGAATCTATTTAAGAATGCAGTGACAAACTCCTCCCACTCTATAGGACCTGCATCATCTGACCTCTCTGACTTCTACTGTTTGAACCAAGTATGAGCCACATCCTACAACTGATATGTAGCTAGCTCAGCACTCTCAATAGTAGTCACCCCCATGATGTCTATCACCTTCTGAACCTGATTAATGAATTCCTGAGGGTCCTCATTTACCTTAGACCCAAGGAAGGACGGAGGATTCATTCGGGTGAATTCCTGAATCCTAGCTGCGGCTGAATTGGCCATTGGGTTGGCCAAAATAACTGCTGGCCATTCATTTTGAGCGGCAACTGACTGATCAAGAGTAATGAATACGACGCTGAACTCCGCATGAGAAACATGATCGCCCAAAGGATCTTCGGGATGGGGGGCTGACTATTTCCATTTCTTCTTTTAGGAGGCATGTTCTGTAGAAGAAAGGGGAAAATAGATTAGACTGAGAGATTGACTTGAGATTATGCTCATTGGCACGACATGAATACTAAAAGAAGGGAAACTGTTCCTAAAATATCTTATAGCCTCTTGCACATAAATGTGGCGCGCAACACACCCACGTACAAGACTCTACTAGATGTGACTTTCAGACTTCATAGGACTCTATTGAACCTTAGGCTCTGATACCAAGTTTGTAACGCTCCAAATCTGGTACCCGAAATACTACACGGTGCTCATGACCCTGAAGGACCACAAGCTAACCCATGACTGATATCTGTACCTATATACTGCATAAAATACTTTATAATGCAAGAACATGAACTGAAAGGCCATAAGGTTCAATACTGAACATGATTTGAATGATATAACATCTGTGTGTGGTGATAGAATACCCAAAACAAAATTAAACATACTGAAGTCTGAAACATGATAGTCTAGAAAGCCTCTAACTGATTGAACTATCTGAGTAAGGAGTTGATGGGATATGTCCCCAACTAACTCCAACTAATAAACTGATTACTGAGATAATAGGGAAATAATCATATCCTCGAAAGAGAAGACTCACTTCTAACTCTTTTTGTGGATATCTGGAATCTACTGTTGCTCTGGAGCTCGTGTCTCTGAACTTATGGTATAAGACACCATAGCGCAAATGCATCAGTACTTTGAATGTACTGGTATGCATGTGAGGTAGGCTAAATGCATGGGGTTCATATGTATGAATAATAATAATAACTGACTAACTATCATAAGCGTGAGAATATATGCATGAGACATAAGAACTAACACTAATACTGTGATAACATGATTACTGAATCTGAATATAACTGATAACATGAGTGACTGTATCTGATAGTCCTGAATCTGTTGGAACTATCTGAGTTCTGTACTGTATCTGAGTTGACTGTATCTGACAGTCCTAAAATTTGAAGAACTATCTGAGTTCTAATACTAAAACTGATTGACTGTGTCTGACAGTCCTGATTCTGTAACATGAAACTGTGGGAAGTAGTTATCTAACTGATATGCCCCTGATATGCCATTATGGCTGAGTTGGGGTCTAATCTGTAACCCCAATTGGAAGGGTGTCAATACCGCGCCACCAGTAAGGACAAGCTGTGGGCGACCCTCATCTGATAGTGTCCCCTATACGAGAACGGTGGGGCCCTTATCTGATAGTGCTTATCCACCTCATCAACCCTTATCGGACAGTTTTGATGTCTTAACCTATGCTGGCTACATAATTCTAGAATGCAAGGATGATTTCTAAGAATCACACCCTCATCTGATAGTGTGTGTTCCCATCCTTGGGTTCACTCGGTGCTAATTTCTACTCCCATCTAAATAGACTCTGAACATGATTTACTGAACTGAACATGGGCTGAGTTACTAAATTTCGTTGACTGACGAAATACTACTGATATCTGACAGCTGACTGAGTTCATGAGACCATGGAGATTTCCTGAGTCATAAGACTATCTGAAGTCTAAGGATTCATAGTTTGACTGAGAGTATCGTGAAAACAAGACATGGCTCTAGGCACACAGCTAATATTTCGGGTACAAGTACCCCCAGGACTCGATAGAAGGAAACTGACAAAACATGACCTGCTTGGATACATAATAATCACCATAATGCATTTACTGAAGCATTTCATCAAACATGTGATAGGCATAAGCTTGTACATACATGGGGATTTCATGAAAACATGCTAGTTAGGCACTTTTCCTTCATTTAGGCATTAAATCAAACATATTGTAGGCATGGTACATGTAAACATCATTGTACAATAATTAAACATCATGGTCATATTCTAATTTCATCATTCAAGGGTTTAGTCATAGGTTTGCATGAATCTATATCTATAATAATTAAACTTACATAAAAATTATCACCCAACATGGAGTAGAATTCAATTTCTCATTTATAAACATGAACAAGAACAGCCCAATCATGAAATCATAAAGAAAATCCATAACTTGAAGTTGGAAAAGGGATTATTGGACTTCATGGACGAAAGAAGTCCATGAATGAACACTATCCATACCTTAGTTTGTGATTTTATGAAGATTGATGGTGAAACCTTCTTGAAATTGGATCTTATATGAAAGCCCTAGCTTGTTTTTGAGAGAAACTAGTATATTTTGAGTGAAAAGTGGCTGAATCACGTGTTAAAGGGCTTAAATAGGAGTGGAAAGTTGACCCTTTTAACCCTGGATGCATCATTTAATTGCAGTAAAATTTTCCCGAACTGAACCCCTGACGCGACGCGGCGCTATCGCGCCGTGTCACTGGAATTTGACAATTGGGAAACTGAGGGATGGAGCGACGTGGAGCCATCGTGTTGCCACTTTTTTGCGACCTGGAATTTTGGTGCGACGCGGGGGAAATCGCGCTAAGACACTGGAAAAGGACAATTCTGAATTTGGGCCCTGGCACGACGCGCCATAATCGTGGACCCTTACTGGAATTTGCCAAATGCCATTTCCTCTGGTGGCGCGGTGCGCCACTAACTAATTTGGCACTGTTTTACGACGGGAACTTAAAATAGTCGTAACTTCTGACCCGGTTATCGGATTTGGACGAATCTTATATCGATGGAAAGCTTATTGAATTTCCCACATGACAAAAAGTGAAAATCTTGAAAATTCCTCATGGAATAACCATTATTCAATTTATAAGCTAATATTAGATATTCTTGAGATGAAATTAGCTAGGAAAAAGTATGGGGTATTACAGTAAGTTCCATTATTTGATTCAATTGGGGGATTCCCGTGTACCCCACAAGGTTTCTTTATCAAATCCGTGGCCACCAAGGCCTTACAATTTAGCCATTCAAACCATTTAACCAATTTAGGTTCCATTACCATATTATACAATGCAAAGTTTTTAATGAAAGTCCAACTATGTTATAAAAGAATTCCCATAAGTATTTTATCAAATATGTTGAGGGCATATAGTTTTCAAAACCAAAACCAAGTACCAATTGAGCGTTCCCATGCACCCACATTGTTCAAATCACCATTATAATATGAAAATCATAAGTAAAAGCATGGGAAAACATAAACCAACCATTGATAACCAAGACCCCCAACATATAATTCAAAACCCAAAACCATATCAAAATTATGCCATGAAAACCATTCATAAAACATGCCTTTAGTTGAACTAACAATGAGGGAGGAGTAACATGCTTTAGATTACGAAGAAGACGGAGAGAAATCACTCTTTTAGAGCCTTAATTGACCACCTTGAAGAAAACCCTAGCCTTTGCTTAACCCAGGAGCTTGAGAGAGTTTAGAGAGAGTTCGTAAGTGCTTAAGATTAGAATAATAGGGTAAATAATGTCCCAATAGTATTTTAGGCCGTGGGGTCATAAGGGGTTAAGAGGGGAAATATCCAGAATACCCCCAACTTAAACTTTAAAAATTCTCGTAAGAAGGTACGACTTCCCCCCTTGAATCGTACCCACATCATACGAGTGGTACTCACCACTCGTACCCTGGACAGGATATTGGATATCACACACAATGTTCACCATATGAATCCCCTTGCCCCAGTTGTACCATGATCATACGATATGTACCTTCAACCCGCACTCTAAGCAAAAATATTTAGGTTGGACACTGGAAAACATACAATTTAGATCAGACCACTCATACCCTATCCTTACAGCTCTGAGTGAGCCACTCGTACTCAGAGGCAAGTCAAATCACCAAGTTTCATATTAAATGAAGGATCAACCAACCAACCCGTCACCAACTATATAACCCATACCACCAAACTGTAACCAATCTAGAAACTCAACCACCAAATACTGGTTAGCATATGAATTGGGTCACACGACTCGTATCCTCACCATACGACTCGTATGGTGAGTCGTATGATCAACAGAGACTCAAAACCCAAGAAATTTTCCAAGGACCAAAACCCAGGGTGTTTCAGGTCGATATTCAAAAATGTTGATACAGTGGACTGAAGATTCCTTAAACAGGAGATGTACTGCCATAGTTTCCTTAATAGGTTTGTCAGATGGGTGATTGAATGTGTTTTTTTTTTATGTTTTACTCATAGATGGTCAATGAAAACTAACTACATCTTTTGATGTTGCTAGGGGTTGAGACAAGAGAATCCCATGCTCTTTTTTACTCTTTGCGATTGTAATGGAGTACCTCAATAGAAACTTGAAGGAGCTAAGCAAGAATAATCAACTTAAGTATCATCCAAAGTGTCAAATATTGGATATCACTCATGTCAACTTCATTGATGACTTGTGTCACGATCCGAATCGGGGCCCAAGCCATGACAGGTATCCCAAATCAATCAAGGCCTGAGATGACCCCTTAGCCTTACCTCATGAGCATAGTAAAAATAATAATCTCTGAAAGCTAACCAATGGAATAAAAGAAATTTAATAATCAAAAGAGTAAGTTTGTAAATCAAAATCAAATCAAAACTATAACAACCCAACACTGACTACAAAGCCTCCAGCCATGGAATACTAACCAAATCGGAAAATGACCCTGACTATGCTAGAAGAAAATTAAAAGTACTGAAGTAGTAAAAAGACTAAAAGGAAATAAGGCCTTCTGAATGATGGAAGGCTCACCACTTCTCCAACTGTCTAATAGAAATACTGAACCACCTAATGTTGTACAGGATCACAAGAAAAGGCCTCTGAACCTCCATCATAATATGATGTAGCATTCGAGGATGATTAGTACGGTAAGTACTAGCATGCAACTAAAGAAAAGAGATAAATTATACATTTATCAAAAACTAGTAATGAAACATATGCTCAACAACCATCAAGATAATAGAATGTCGGGGTAGGGAATAAGGAACATACTAATATGACCATTTCCTGAACTATGTAGCTTATACCGACCTCCAGGTATCCACGGGCTATATGGGTTCGGCTCCCCCTGGTGGAAGGGAACCAATCCATGTTAGCCGCATGGATCGAGGCTTAGGCTAAAGTCACCAATAGGCAATACCCTCTCAATAAAATAGTTGTGTACTACTAAGTGAATCAAGCACACAACGGTCATCCATATTTTAGGACAAGACCTCCCAACGTTGGCAAACGTGGTTTCAAGTATCATCCCCTCCTGGACCACACTATCTTGGTGAAGCTACACAATTTCCTTTAAGCCCAATCAAAATATTTTTCACATACATTAACTGTGGAGTCGTTTATTAAGGCACTTTCATATTGGTATAGTCATACCAAGACTTGCAAACCATTTTAATTATGTCATATCGTATTCACTTAACTGTTTAGAGTCCAAAGTCCATTTTAAAATCCATGACCATATCCCCCAAAAGCGTTTCTAAAATCTTTTTACCTTTTCACCAGTTAATGTTATGTAATTTTCTAAAGAACACTTTACACATTATGAAATCTTTGTTTAGAAATAAAATTTCTATATGGGTTGAAGTTCATGTCATTATCATAAAAATCCATAACATTGTTACTCCATATTATCAATTCCATCATATTTACATGACCCTATTCAGTTTCAAAACCCAATGTCCACACATATGAACCATCCACACAAAAAAAGAAATCAGTTTAAAGATTCCACAATAAAATTACCTCAACCATAGTTTAAATCAAGCATGCAAGAACATACAAATACCAAGTAAATTGATGCAATACATAATTAAAATAGGAAGTGTTCAACGTGCCCTTTTGAAGAGAAATTTTCCCGGAGATAGCAAGAAGAGAAACCCTTAGCTTGAACCCTAACCTTATTACCTTTCAACCTAGCTTTTTGTTTACATATGAGGATGGAAAGGAGAAAGAACGTTCTCATAAATGATGAGTAAATAGGTTTATATAGGGAATAAAGCCGTTAATTGGGTAAAGGATCAAAAAGCCCTCGTCCCAAACTAAAAAAAATAAAAATTCACGTTTTGTGCCCTCGGATGTGACAACCCTTATCGCGCCAGACCAAAGGCGTGGAACACTCTTATCGCGTTATGCCCATAACGTGGCACGCTGCTATCACGGATTTTTACTGGTTTGGGATCCCAAAATGACCCTGAAATCTTTTTGAAAATTCCAAAACTCTCCCTATTAGTTCCATTACCATCCCTTATCATAATTCAAGTAAAAAATTATTGTTACACACGAGGGAGGGTTTAAAATAAAATCATCGAATTTTTTGAGGTCTTACATTTATCGATGTTTACTAGAGGGGATCTTGCTTCAGTATCTCTAATCCATGAGAAGGTTACTATCTTTAATGCGGCATTAGAACTACAAGAAAACTTAGTAAAAATGCAATTCACTATGGGTGAATTGATCCAGTTACAAAGGAAAAGATTCAAACTGCCTTAAGATACACTCATGGAACCTTACCTTTTAAGTACCTGGCATCCTCCTTGATACCAAGAAGCTGAATTTACTACAATGGCAATCTTTGATTGAGGCAATTATGAAAAAATTAACATCTTGGATGATGACGAAGTTGTCCTACGTAGGAAATTCAACTAGTGCAGGGTGTTAGTTTTGAAGTACAGGCATATTGGTTCAAATGGTTATAATCCCTTCAAAGGTAATGAAAATAACATATGCATACTGTAGGAGATATATATGGTCAGGGACCAATGCATTACAATGAAACCTTAGTATCATGGAAAAAATACTCCTTCTTAATGCAGTAAGATGATATAATCTCATTAATCTTAAATTATGTAACAAGGCGGTTGTATTAGAAATATGTTGGGATGTGGCTATGAAGCAATATAAACTATGGCTAAAATGAATACATGTGCCTCAACAGGCAAGTTAGATGGTGAGGAAAATACTGGGGGCTAAAGATAATTTTTCTCTTATGCATATACCACATGGGCCAAAGAAAGTGTAATTCGATAGATTTATCTTAAATTACTAGGATAACACTATAGAGTACCTTGGAAATGACTAATGTTTCACAGCCTACCAAGATCAAAGGCTACATTCACTCCATGGTTGCAAGTACAAGGGCAACTATTTATAATGGATAGATTGTTAAGATGGGGAATGATGGTGGATCCCGTGTGTTCTATATGAAAACAAGACCTAAAAACATAAAATCACATATTTGTTGAATGCCCTTTCACATGGAATATTTGGATTGGATTATTGCAATGATTGTGGATTACAATTTTGCCAATACAATCTTGGGATGAAATACATCAATGGATATTGCTAAATATAAAAGTCAACACTCACCTAGAAAGAACTCTGAAGTTAGTATATATTAAGTCATTTATGCTATATGGAAGGAAAAAAATGGTCGAGTATTTCAGAAGATGGAAATATTTGGAATTAGTAGATGACAAGTGTGGCATGTGTATGCAGTGTGTGAGCCTCACCGATAGTTATATTGAATTTAGATGGGTGCATATTATAGAATTATTACATTTGTAGGAGTTATAGCACTAGCAATTTTCTGAGTAGAAAGTAGATTATGTTAGCTTGACTTTAGCTGTCATGACCAAAAAATGAGGGTCATGATGGCACTTGTCGCTGCGTACCTTGACAAGTAAGCCTGTCACCCAAACTGATATGAAAAGAGAAAAAAAAGACAGAAATATCCCAAGGTAAGGCTTCTAGAGCAAAGCCGAACCATATAAGTAATCATAACAATGCGGAAAGAACTTATCCAAAATACCAATCCTGCCCAAAACCAGGTGTTAATAGTGTAAGAGCTACTAATACAATCCAAGAGTCAAATACGTCAGAAAAATAACCACAAAGGAATAATATCTGTCTCCGAATACTAATAAAGACATAACTACTATAGAAAGATAGAGGTGAACTTCAAATGCATGAATGTCCAATCACTACCTTGGAAGCTCCAACAATCGCCCGAGTCAAGCAAGCTGAGACACACTCGAGCTAGGACCTACACCGAAAGGGCGCAGTAGGCATGAATACAATCCACTTGTACTCAGTAGGTATCATAGGCCGACCAAGCAAAGTAGAAAATAAAGCATACAAAATACACAATAAAGGCACGTCACCTGCAACCAAAAAATGTCCCACAATGGTAGCCCACACTGCTTACACTAACAGTTCTAATATATGTCATATAGATTAGAACAACACACCAAGATATAAAAAACAAGTATACAATATGTCACATGTAAATAGAACAGGGGAGAACATGTAGATACAAGATCATCAAATACAAGTAAAGAAAGGTAAGACAAGTACATAGATGACAAGTCAATATGACAATGCAACACAACATAAACTCAGATGCAATCCTTTCATTCCATAACTACGTAGCCAGTATAGGTTGAGACATCAAACCTACCAGTTGAGGGTTGATGAGGTATTTTAATATATCAGATAAGGGTTCCACCATTCTCATTAGAGTACCTGTCAGATGAGGGTAACTCTTTAGTGTCTTTACTCATGGCACGGTACTGATACCCTTCCAACTCGGGTCACATGTTAGACCCTAACTTAGTTATCTTATTTGGGGCATGTCGGTTAGATGATTACCCCCTATAGTCTCAATTTTAGTTTTCAGAGTAGAACTCAATTAAGTTCTACATAATCAGGACTATCTGATACAGTGAACCAGTATCAGTAGCTTAGTTATCAGTAACTTCAGATATCAGTTACTCAGTATCAGCACTCAGGACTTAGCTTCAGACAAGCTCAGCCACAATATTTATTTATAAGTATAGTAGTGCATACTCAGTATTTACAGCAGTATCAGTTATCCATATACTCTCATGTTTAGTTACTCTATATCATTCAGTCAGTTTTTGTTCATGCATATGAACCCTTACATTCAACCTTACCTCATCTAGTATACCAGTACATTCTATGTACTGACACATACTCTTTGTTTATGCTATCATATTTCATATCATAGGTTCGGAAGCTCAGGTTCCCAACCATGTATAAACAAATTCAAATTTATCTAGCAGTTTTATATTTAGTAGTGAGTCCTCATCTATCAAGGATATTTTATTATTTTAGTTTCTCAGTAGATGCAGTATTTTAGTAGATAGAGTTAGTTGGGGGGTTGTCCCATCAACTCAGCTTTTAGTCTGTTCAGTTAGATGCTTTTCAGACTAGAGTTCAAAAAATATTCAGTTTTACATATTGTTATTTACGTTGATACACTTTATCAGTATTTACAGATTTTGAACTTTATGGCATTTCAGCCTATTATTCCATATTTATTACAGTATCATATTCCAATGCTCATAGTAGATATAAGTCATGGCTTAGCTTGTGATCCTTCGGGGTCATAAGCACCATGTAGCATCCGGAGTATAGACTCAGGGCATTACAAACTTGGTATTAGAGCCTAAGGTTCAACAGAGTCCTAGGAAGTCTGAAAGCCACATCTAGTAGAGTCTTGTGCAAGAGTTTGTAGCGTGCCACACTTATGGATAGGAGGCTATGAGATGTTTTAGGAAAAGTTTTCCTTCTTTCAGTATTCATGTCATACGAGTGAGCATGAGCTCAAGTTAAACTCTTAGTCTAATCCATTTCTTCCTTTCATTTACAGAACATGCCTCCCAAAAAGACTAACGAAAGGAGAACCAAAAATCAGTCAGCACCTCAGCCCATTCAAGCAGATCCCCTGGACGAGCATGTCTCTCATGCAGAATTCAGAGCTACATTCACTACTCTAGCCAATTCCATAGCAGCTCAGAATGAACGGCCAGCTACTGTTTAAGATAACCTAGTAGCTAATACTGCTGCAGCCAGTATTTGGGAATTCACCCAAATGAATCCTCCTATATTCTTAGGATCTAAGCCAGAAGAGGATCTACAGGAGTTCCTCGATCAGGTTCAAAAAGTCACAGACATCATGGGAGTGACTTCTAGTGAGAGTGATGATCTAGCTGCCTATCAGCTACAAGATGTAGCTCATATATGGTTTAAGCAGTGGAAGGTAGACAAGGCACGGATCCAGAGCCCATAGAGTGGGAAGAGTTTTCTACTGCCTTCCTAGAGAGATTCTTTCCCTTAGAGCTGAGAGAAGACAAGGTGTTAGAGTTCATCAAATTCAGGTAAGATAGTATAGGCGTGAAAGAGTATTTCCTCAAGTTTACTCAGTTAGCCAAGTATGCTCCCACGTAGTAACAGACAGTAGTTCCAAAATGAGTAAGTTCGTATCTGAGGTGTTAGATAGTGTGGTTAAGAAGTGCAGAACAACGATATTGATTAAGGAGATGGACATATCCAGGCTCATGGTCTATACTCAGCTGATAGAAGAGGCTAAGATCAGAGAGAGAGAGAGGCAGAATAAGAGAGCTAGAACAAGTAGCTTCAATTTTAATCAGCCTAAGTCAGAGGGTGGTAATCATTCCCAGTTTTGCCTAAAGTCTTTAGTTCCAGCTTTGTCCTTAGCCAGTGCTCTAGTTCCTAAGTTCAGAAACGATAATAAAGATAGGGCACCAGGCTCTAAATCTTAGGGTAGTGTCAGCAGTGCTCGAACAAATCCTCTACGTCAGCAATGTGGCAAGAACCACCAAAGTGTCTGCAGATCTAGCAGTGATGTTTGTTTTGGGTGTGGCAAGCAGGCCATAGAGTCAGAGATTGTCCTCAGTCAGGTTTTTAGGTTCAACATAATAGTCCCCCAGCTCAGTCCAGTCGCCCGAATCAGCAGGGTGCCACTTCCAACGCCAGCAGTGGGCAACACCCAAACAGGCTTTATGTACTTTAGTCTAGACAAGATCAGGAAAGTTCTCCTTATATGGTCACTGGTTCGTTACATATCTTCCATTTACATGTTTATGCCTTGTTAGACCAGGGGCCCTCTTTATATTTCGTAACTCCTTATATAGTTGTTAACTTCGAAGTCAGTCCAGAAATTCTAGCAGAGTCTTTCTCAATTTCTACCCCAGTGGGTAAATCTATCATAACCCAATGGGTATACAAGAACTGTCCGATTATGATATCTTAGAAAGTTACTTCAGCAGACCTTGTAGAGCAAGAGATTGTGTATTTTGATGTCATTCTCAGCATATATTAGCTCCACTCATGTTATGCCTCAGTTGATTGTAGAAACAGAATAGTTTATTTTCAGTTTCCAAATAAACCAGTTCTTGAATGGAGGGGTAGTACCACGGCTTAAGGGTCAGTTGATTTCATACCTTAGAGTAAGAAAAATGATATCCAAGGGATGTATCTACCATTTTGTGCGAGTCAAAGACTCTAACTCAGAAACTCCAACTCTTGAGTCAATTCCAATAGTAAATAAATTCTCAGATGTGTTTCCCGAAGATCTTCCTGGAGTTCCTCCCATTAGGGAAATAGACTTTGGAATAGACCTTCTTCCAGATACTCAGCCTATATCTATTCCAACATATAAAATCGCACTAGCAGAACTTACAAAGTTAAAAGAACAATTGAAAGATCTCCTAGATAAGGGATTCATTAAATCCAGTATTTCCCCGTGGGGCACACTAGTCTTATTCGTGCATAATAAAGATGGTTCTCTCAAAATGTGTATGACTACCGTCAATTGAACAAAGTCACAGTCAAGAATAAGTACCCACTTCCCAGAATCATTGACTTGTTCGACCAACTTCATGGTGATAGTTTCTTTTCTAAGATAGACCTCAGATCAGGTTATCATCATCTCAGAGTCAGAGAATATGACATTTTGAAAACAACTTTCAGAACTCGGTATGGTTACTTCAAGTTTCTAGTCATGTCCTTTGGTCTTACTAATACCCCAATAGCTTTCATGAACTTAATAAATTGCGCGTTTAAGTAGTACTTGGACATGTTCATTATAGTCTTCATCGATAGTAAGAATGATCACGCAGATCACCTCAGAATCAAACTTCAGACTCTCAGAACTCATCAATTGTTTGCCAAATTTAGTAAGTGTGAATTTTAGCTAAGGTCAGTAGCATTCCTTGGTCATATTATTTTTGGTGATGGCATTAGATTTGATCCTCAAAAGACCAAAGCAGTAAGAAATTGGCCTAGACCTATCTCTCCATCAGATATCAAGAGTTTCTTGGGTTTAGCTGGCTATTACCGTTGGTTTGTTGAAGGGTTATCGTATATTGCATCCCCCATATCTATATTGACTCAGAAGAAAGTCCAAATTCAGTGGTCATATTCCTGTGAGAAGAGTTTTCAGGAGTTGAAGACTCGACTCACCTCTGCCCCAGTTTTGACTCTACCAGATGGTTCAAATGGTTTTGTTGTGTACTGTGATGCATCCAGAGTAGGTTTGGGTTGTGTCCTCATGCAGAGAGGTAAGTTCATAGACTACGCCTCCAGATAGCTTAAGCCCCATGAGAAGAATTATCTGACTCATGATCTTGAGTTAGTTTCTATAGTGTTTGCCTTACAAATTTGGAGGCACTATTTGTATGGGTTGCATATAGATGTGTTCATAGATCACAAGAGCTTGCAATATGTCTTTTCTCAGAAAGATTTAAATTTGCATCAAAGAAGGTGGTTAGAGTTATTGAAAGATTATGACATGAGTGTTCTATATCATCCGGCCAAAGCCAATATAGTGGCTAATGCTCTCAGTAGACTGTCCATCGGTAGTGTTGTTCATGATGAGGACAGTAAGAAAAAGTTAGCTTAGGAAGTTCATTAGCTTACCCGACTAGGTGTCCGCTTAGTCGATTTAGCAAAAGGTAGTGTATGGGTACAGAACAGTTTCGAATCCTCTCTAGTTTCTGAGGTGAAGGAAAAATAAGATAGAGATCCCAGTCTTGTTAATCTGAAAGAGTCAGTTAGATATCATAAAATAGAGGTTTTCTCCCAAGGGGGAGATGATTTTTTATGTTGCCAGGGTCGTCTATGTGTGCCAGGTGTTGATGAATTGAAGAAAAAAATTCTTGCAGAAGCGCATGGTGCGCGGTACTCTATTCATCCAAGGGCCACTAAGATGTACCGCAATATGCGGGAGATCTATTGGTGGGGTGGAATAAAGAAGGATATTGCAAAGTTTGTAGATAAGTTCTCTACATGTCAGCAGGTTAAGATTGAGCACCAGAAGCCTAGTGGGTCCATGCAAGAGTTCAGTATTCCCACATGGAAATGGGAAGAAGTAAACATGGACTTTGTGACGGGTTTGCCTCGTACTAGTCATTAGCATGATTCTATATGGATTATCGTAGACAGGATGACCAAATTAGCTCATTTCTTGCCAGTTCATACTTTCTATTTAGACGAGGACTATGCCAAACTCTATATTAGAGAGTTGGTCAAGTTACATGGAGTCCCAGTATCCATCATATCAGATAGAGGTACCTAGTTCACCTCTTATTTTTGGAAAGCATTCCAAAAGGGTCTTGTTACCCGAGTTTACCTCAGTACAACCTTCCACCCTCAGACAGATGGTCAACCAGAAAGGACCATGCAGACTCTAGAAGATATGCTAAGAGCATGTGTCATCAATTTTAAGGATAGTTGGGATGACCACCTGCCTTTGATTGAGTTCGCATATAATAACAGCTATCATTCCAGTATTCAGATGGCTCCATTTGAGGCTCTCTACGGTAGGAGATGTAGATCTCTAATTGGTTGGTTCGAGGTAGGTGAAGCCATAGTAGTAGGGTCTGGCCTAGTATTCGATGTCTTAGAGAAGGTTCAGTTAATTAGAGAAAGACTTAGAGAAGTTTCAATTAATCAGAGAAAGACTTAGGGCTGCCCAGAGCCGATAGAAATCATACGCAGATGTACGAAGAAAGGATCTCGAATTTGAGATCAGTGATTTTGTGTTCTTGAAAATATCTCACATGAAGGGGGTAAAGAGGTTTGTCAAGAAGGGAAAGCTCAGTTCCCGATATGTCGGCCCTTACAGAATTCTCAATCATTTTAGAAAGGTAGCTTATGAGCTTGAGTTGCCTTAAGACCTAGCTTTAGTGCACCTAGTAATCCACGTCTCCTTGCTAAATAAATGCATTGGCGATCCAGCAGTCATAGTCACCTTAGAGGATGTAAATATTCAGAATGATCTCTCTTTCGAAGAGGTTCCAGTTCAGATCCTCGGTCATCAGATTCGCAGACTGAGGAACAAAGAAGTTCCCTTAGTTAAATTTTTTTGGCGGAATCAGTCCGTAGAGGGAGCTACTTGGGAAGCAGAAGCAGATATGTGAACCAAGTATCCTCACCTCTTCTCTGTAACCTCAGATCCAGCTTAAGGTAACAGTCTTCCTTAGCTTTACTCAGTTCCATGTTCATCTATAATTATAACTTGGTATCCATTACCATTGCATATTCAATTATGCATCCATAAATAAGTTCATTCATGTACTCATGCAACAGATATGTATGTTCAGTATGAAATCCCAGCTTATCAGTAGCTTCAGTCATGTATTCCATGCATCAGATATGCATATTTAGTGTAAGAGCTCAGTTTGTCAATAGTTTAGTCATGTAGTCATGGATCTGATATGTATGTTTAGTATGTCAGCTCAGTCTATAAGTGTCTCAGCTTAATCAGTCTTATTTAAGGACGAATGTTCCCAAGGGGGAGATATTGTAATACCCCGTATTTCTCAAGCTTACCTTAGCTCTCAATTCATGAGTTATCTGCTATAAAATTTTTGAAATACTCAGTATTTTTCAGTTTAGAGCCTTCCATTGCGTAGGAAATTGAATTAGCTTTCCAATGATATAATATTTGCCTAAATTCGATAACCGGGTAGGAAGTTATGGCTATTTTAAGTTTCAGTCATTAAACACCATTATTCAGGCTAGTAGCTCATCGTGTATGTCAAAATGGAAATTGTCAGTTTCCAGTGAGGTACCATGATACCGGTGTGTCGTGCCACCAGCTAATTTCCCAATTGTCAAAATCCAGTATTGCTCTGCGATATTGGTGCATCACGCCAAGGACCCAATCCACAATTGTCAATTTCTAGTAAAGCAACATGATTGTATCGCATCACGCCAAGCTTCCAGGTCCCATCCATTATTGCAACACGATTCCACCACATCGCGCCACTAGCCACATTCCCAATTGTCATTTTCCAGTGGTTTGGCACGATAGTGGCGCGTCACGCCAGGTGTCCAAATCAGGAATTTTTTAGTAATGATTTTAAATCATTCCTAGGGGTAATTGAGTATTTTTCCATGACCCAAGTCAGCCTTTAACACGTAAATTACCCCCAAATTTACCTAGTTACATCATTATTATTCAATTTTCCTCAAATTAAAGGCATTCTCTCTCAAGAAAACAAACCCTAACTTCAAGAATCAAGATCAAAACTCAAGAATTCTTTTAAGCACCTTCAAGAATTAACTTTCCAAGGTATGTTAGGTGTTCATCTATGGGTCCCTTTCACTCATAGAGTCCAAGAGTCCATTTTTAAAACTTCAAGAGTGATGATTTATGATTTCCATGCTTGGAATTGAATGTATTCATGATTATGATAGTAATTGGGATCCAATGCATGTTTAATTATAAGTTTCCATGAAATTAAGATAGTTATGTGGTGAATTATATGAATTGCATGATTAAACTTTGAATGCGAAAATTGAATGTTGTATTCCTGATTACATGTGTTGACCATCATCATGTGAAATACTCCATACTCCCAAGTGTTTGCTAAAATGCCTATGTGAAGTAGATATTGGAATCTTGACATATCACTACGTGGTCCCAATCATGTACAAGTTTATGCCCTACAAGTGTTTGATGAAATTCCTTTATGAATGAATTATTGACAAGTGTACATTGTTGTGTATCTTAAGATCATGCTATGCATTATTTTTCATGCTATCGAGTCTTGGGGGTATTTAATACCCTATAATTTAGCTGTTTACCTAGAGCCAGTGTCAATTAAAGAATAGTCTCAGTCCTGTCACAATCAGTAGTACTCTCAGTGAGTTACAAAACTCAATAGAACTTAGTCAATTAAAGAACTCAGGAAAAATATAGTAGACTCAGTATCAGTTCAGTCCAATTCAGGATATGCAGTTCAGTGTCTTTCAGTTGGGAGTAGAATTCAGCACCGAGTGAACCCAAGGATGGGGGCTCACCTGCCAAAAGAGGGTGTGATCCTTAGAAGCAATCCTTGCATTCCAGAACTACGTAGCCAGCGTAGGTTGAGACATCAAACCTGGCAGTTGAGGGTTGATGAGGTGTTTTAACATGTCAGATAAGGGTTCCACCATTCTCATTAGAGTACCTGCCAGATGAGGATAACTCTTCGGTATCTGTACCCGTGGCACGATGCTAACACCCTTCCAACTGGGGTTACAAGTTGGACCCTAACTCAGTTATCTTATTTGGGGTATGTCGGTTAGATGATTACCTTTCACAGTCTCAGTTTCAGTCTTCAGAATAGAACTCAATTTAGTTCTACAGAATTAGGACTCTCTGATACAGTCAACCAGTATCAGTAACTCAGTTATCAGTAACTTCAGATATCAGTTACTCAGTATCAAAACTTGGGACTTAGCTTTAGACAAGCTCAGTCACAATATTTATTTACATGCACAGTAGTGCATACTCAGTATTTACAGCAGTATCAGTTATCTATATAATCTCATGTTCAGTTACTCTATATCATTCAGTCAGTTATGGTTCATTCATATGAACCCTTGCATTCAGCCTTACCTCAACTAGCATACCATTACATTCCACGTACTAACGCATACTCTTTCTTTGCGCTATGATGTTTCATATCATAGGTTCGGATGCTCAGGTTTCCGAACGTGCATAGACAGATTCAGATTCAGCTAGCAGTGCCAGAATTAGTAGTGAGTCCTCATCTATCGAGGATATTTTATTATTTCAGTTTCTCAGTAGATGTAGTATTTCAGTAGATGGAGTTAGTTGGGGAATTGTCCCATCAACTCTGCTTTCACTCAGTTCAGTTAGAGGCTTTTCAGACTAGAGTTCAGATAATATTTAGTTTTACAGATTGTTATTTTAGTTTATACACTTTATCAGTATTTATAGATTTTGAATCTTATTGCATTTCAGCCTATTATTCTGCATTTATTACAGTATCATATTCCAGTGCTCACAGTAGATATCAGTCATGGTTTATCTTGTGGTTCTTTGGGGTCGTAAGCATCGTGTAGCGTCCAGGGTACAGACTCGGGGCGTTACATATCTTGACATGAATTTGACGCATGGGTTATTAAGCCCTAGTAGAATATTTATATTTCAAGATTTATTGTGCTATAAGCACCCTATGACTGGATTATTTTCAGATGTTTGATAAATATTTTATCTTTTGATCTTAATTTAGATATGAAATCCACTTGACAGTTTTAGATTACAATTCAATTTAACAGATATACAGTCAGTTTTTATTATAAACCATTACACTAGATTTTAAAGTGGATTCCCAATAGAATGAGCATACAGATAAAAAGGGAGTAGTATTTAGCACAGAGTTGGATAAGTTTACATGACCTATAACTATGAGCCAACATAGGTTCAAATTATTAGATTATTCCTATTTCTATATGGATGATAGATACAGATGTGATCACGTAGATTAGGTTATACTCCTTGGCAAGAGTATGACACCTCTCTCCAATGTGAGGTTTTTCTATAAGGGAACTAGACATTGGACACTATGATAGCTCACATAGTGTTTGTCCGTTAGAAGAACCTCCCTACAGACTACAAACTACAAATTTTAGAATAGAGTAATCGTAACAATAGCTTTCAGAAAGTAAGTGTAAAGGCTCACAATTTTATTTAGATATTATTTTATATAAGTCATTTGCTATTAGATTTTAGACTTCAGATTTCAGATATAAAAGTGAGCCCTTTCTACACTTAGCTAGCATGATTTACAGACAGAATACAAGTACAGTTTTCAGAATCTAAATGTTATGACTCACTAGATCTATGCAACATATTTTGCTATTCATGATTATGACCTTCATTTTTCAGATATTCCAGCTTATGTGAGTCATTTACATTTATAATGCATTCTTTTACAAATTGTAATAATGTTAAGATATTGTTTTACTTATGCATTCACCCCAATATACTCAGTACAATCCAAAAGTATTGATCCACATATACGTCTATGTGCTACATTGTCTCATAATGTAGGTTCAAGTGCTTAGTTTCAGCAACGTGAGTGATTTCGAGCATCTCCATCTACATCCCGACAGTTGGTGAGTCCTTATAGTTTGGGGACCCAGTCCTTCAGTTTTTTAGCTTATTAGTATAGATGATTCAGTATTTTCAGACAGTTCGAGTCAGCTGGGGGTTTGTCCTAGTGACTCTCTAGTTATTAGTATTAGAAGCTAGTCAGACTGCTAAATGTGATTCAGATTCTCAGTATTGATAGATCAGGATCTTGAGTTTAGTATGTTTCAGATGTTATATTCAGATATTTTTAGCTTAGCTCATACAGAATTCCGCATTTTAGCTTGATTTTATGTCTACGCATCCCTATCATGAGTTTCAAATTTAGTAAATGGCTTACAGGGTTAGCTTAAGGCTACTCGTAGTCTTGAGCACCGTGTGATGTCTCTGGACTTGTTTTTGAGGCATTACACGAATGTCAAATCAATATTTGAAAATATTGCAACACCCAAAACTGATAAAACAAATCAACAATGTGAGGAAAAGGACACTTATTTTTAACCGTCACCTTTTCAATTGACGATAATCAATACACATCCGCATAGACACTTCTTTTTTCGTCTAAAAAAACAGGCGCACCCCAAGGTGAAACACTAGGTTGGATATATATCATATCCAACAAATCCTGCAACTGATCCTTCAGTTCATTCGATCTAGAGGCATACCAGGAAAGTCCGTAGGGAACACATCCATAAACTCATGGACAATATGGATAGAATCTAAGGAAGGAGGCAAAACAACACTGGTGTTAGGAATATGAGTCAAGAACGATAAACATACCTTGTCAAACAATTTACGAGTCTGAACATAAGATATAATCCTCTAAGGACCAGAATGAAGTATACCCTTTCAAGCTATCCTTGGAACACCCGACAAACCTAAAGTCACAGTCTTGGAAAAACAATCTAAGACAACATGAGATGGAACCAACCAATCCATACCCAAAATAACATCAAAAATCGCCCATGTCTAACACAAGTAAGTCTACCAAATTCTTATGCCCGATAAAAGTCACAACACAAGATCAATACACCCGATCCACCACTAAAGAATCACCTATCGGGGTAGATACATGAATAGGCATAGGAAGAGGCTCACTAACATAATCAACCCGAAGTAAAATACATAAACACATAGGAGAAAGTCGATCTAGGATCAAATAATATAGATGCAGGTCTAAAACAAATGGGAACGATACCTGTAGTCACAACATCAGAAGCCTCTACCTCAAGTCTAGCTGGTATAGCATAACACTGACCACGACCACTATCTGCCTGGGTGGCCCCACAACCACCACCATGGCCTCCACCATCTTTACCTCTCACACCTCTGGTAGAACCCCTACCTCTCACAACTAAAATAAGAGTAGCCTGAATCACCCAATGGGGATAGTCCCTGGCCATATGGCCAATCTCATCACACATATAGAAACTTCTATGACCAGCCTTAACAGAAGAAGGCACAATTGGGCCCTAACAGCCACCCTAAACTGCTGAACTAGAATATACACCAGATGAACTCTATAAAGTCACCTGCACTGGCCTACCATGGTATCTACGAAAACCTTTAAAATCTCTACCTTGATAGGTCTGACTCCTGAACTCACCAAAACGTCGTGCCTTCTTGGCACCTCCCTGAGATGCACTAAGAATATCCTATGTCATCTTAGCATAATCCACTATACTTTGGAACGAAACCCCAAACACAACCATCTGAGATGTAGCCAACTAAAGAGAAACATTTAAATCCTTCATGAACTTTCGAACCTTCTCAGACTCGGTGGAAATACTATCATAGGAATATCTAGACAAGGCATGGAAGCATGCCTTATACTTAAAAACTATCATAGAGCCCTGTTCCAAATGATCAAACTCGCCCAGCATACGATCTCTCAAATTGAAAGGCACAAATCTCTTTAGAAAAGCCTCGATGAACTAATTCCAAGTTATCTCAGGAGAATCACGGGATCTATAACTGACAAGCGACCTAAACCAATCTCTCTCTGCATCTCTCAACTGATAGTAGTATAAGCCACACCATCTGCGCAGAAAGAGTGAAACATAACTCAGAACACAAGGTATGAAAGAACTTCATACGATAAAAAATAAAATAAGGAAAGTTTCCTAAAGACATCCTACAACCTCTCGAAGATAGGTATGAACGTCTACGTACCGATCTGGGAGACTCTATTCAATATCTCGTTCTTACACCGTTGAGACCAATGAAACCTGGCTGCTCTAATACCAATTTTTCATGACCCAAAAATAAGGGTCATGATGGCACTTATCATGGCGTACCTTAACAAGTAAGACTATCACCCAAACTAATATGAAAAGAGAAAAAAAGATATAAATATCCCAAGGTAAGACTTCTAGAGCGAAGACGAACCATATAAGTAATCATAACAATGCGGAAAGAACTTATCCAAAATATCAATCCTGCCCGAAACCAGGTGTCAATAGTGTAAGAACTACTAATACAATCCAAGAGTCAAGTACATTGGAAAAATAAACACAAAGGAATAATATCTGTCTTCGAATACTAATAAAGACTTAGCTACTATAGAAAGATAAAGGTGAACTTCAAACACATCAATGTCCAACCACTACCTTGGAAGCTCCAACAATTACCCGAGTCAAGCAAGCTGAGGCACACTCGAGCTAAGACCTGCACTGAAAGGGTGAAGTAGGAATGAGTACGGTCCACTTGTACTCAGTAGGTATCATAGACCGACCAACCAAAGTAGAAAATATAGCATACAAAATACACAATAAGGGCACGTCACCTACAATCAGAAAATATCCCAAAATGGTAGCCCACACTGCTTGCACTAATAGTTCTAATATATATCACATATAATAAAACAACATACCAAGATATAGAATACAAGTATACATTATGTCACATATATATAGAACGGGGGAGAACATATAGATACAAAATCATCAAATACATGTAAAGGAATGTAAGACAAGTACATAGATGACAAGTCAATATGAAAATATAACACAACATAAAAATCAATAAAGTAAGTGAAATATATATGATGATGATGCACGAGGTCGTCGTAGAACCTCCGGGATCATCGCACAATCCCCGTATACACCTACGGAGCTAAAGCTTCCCAACGTAGGACCCCTGGGGGTTTCATCAACCCGTATACAATCCACATATCTCATATCTCTTTTTTAGTACATTCCTCGAAAAGGGTTTTATAAGGTGTTACAATATCTCCTCCCCGACACATCCCTCGGGGAGGGTTTTAAAAAGGTGTTGCTCGTGTTTCTCAGATGTTGCCATGGTGGTACCAATGTTTCATGAAAGAGTATGATATGAGGATGTAATGCTCACAACCAATCACAATGAGTATTTTCACAACCAACCACAATGATATATTTCCACAACCATGTGAGCCAATATCCACTCATTATTTCAGTTTCATCCACGAATTTCCACATGTCTAATATCCAATAAAGTATGAATATAATCACAATACACCAATGGTACCATATTAAGCATCTAAACAACACAATACAATTATTCATATGTATTCAAGACTATTAATATCACATAGGACCCCACACGGTCACATATATCACATAATAACTCAATTTCGACAATTACATCACATATAGGCCCCCACACGGGAACAACACATAAATAGACATTTTTCATGATTAGTTCTCACCCTTAAAATGAATTTTGTATCATCATTTACTACCCAACCCAGTCTGAAAGAGTTAAGCCATAACCTACCTCGAAAGCGGAAACTGATCCGCTACACTTGAACCAGTGACCTTACTTTTCACGAACAATTTTGAACTCCACTAAAAATATCAAATATTAAATCTACTCATCAAAACAATTACAACAACACCCATATTGATGAATTTTGGTTTAGGTTCAAAACGGACCCCCAAAATGGGTTTCCAAAAAAGAAGGCAAAATCAAAACTTTACTTCAAAAACATTCCCCATATTTTTAGAAACCTACAACTGAAAACCCAAGTTAAATCGATTAAAAAATGAGGTTTAAATTGAAATTTTTTAATCTTTGTGCTTTACCGAGCAAAATCTTTGAAATTCGGGTTAAAATCAAGAATCGGAGTTGTTTTGAAGGTTAAGTTGATGAAAAACTAGTAATTATAAGATAAAAATATTTTTCAAGTAACAAGCAGTGAAAATGGGGTTTAAAATCAAGCTCTAAGATTTTTGGGCTTTTGAGAAATTAATTAAGAAATTACTAAGAAAATAGTGAATTCTTACCTTGAATCCGTAATAAAACCAAGAAATGGGTGTTAATCTTGATTCTCAAGATCTCACAGACTTTAATTTTAAGTTTCACACTACTTTATTGTTTAACTCCCGAGAGGCAAGATGAAAATGAGCAAAATGGATCAAAAAGAGGTGAAAATCTGCTATTATAGCAGATTTTCTGCAATAACTACGTTTTCTTTGGTCGATCGAACTTCGACGGGGTGCCCGAGATTCATTCTGAGTTCGATACATGTAAACAAACTATGCAATCAAACTAAATTCGACATTCCGAATGCGATGGAGATATCAGATTTTTAAAAAAATATCGTTTTCACAAAGTTGAACCCCAAAATCCAAAATCGCAATTTTTCAAATCGATGATTGAAATGAGATTTAAAAGCCATAAAATAATACCAAATATGATAACACCCTAAAATCGACATTATGGATCTATTGTAGAAGTCAAATTTTCCATCCGAGGTTGTTTCGACCAAATGTGGGTCCCACACCCATATTTCTACTTTTTCAACTTTTCGATCAATAAGTCGAAATGAGATCGGGTGCATCGAAACCCGAACCAAAGGTCTACCTAGCCTAAAATTGATATTCTGGAGTTATTGGCATAGTCCGTTTGTCCATCCATCGCACGGATCAAGATATATCCCCATAATGCAACTACAGAGAGGGGTAAAATAGTCAAATCACCCAAAATCACAAACATATTTCATTAAATTTTTAGGTCGTTACAGTAGCTTTGTAAACATACACTTTGGTGATTAATAAAATATTGATAATTACCAAACAAAAATCAATTCATTTATTTTGAACTATAAAAAAGTTTCAATAATGTATGTATATCAAATTGTGATGGGATCATTGGAGTCCCTTCACCCTTAACTATATGTTTCAAGTTTGAACTTCTAAAAATGAAAAAATAATATTGAAAACACTGTCTCGAGTAGAATGGATCTTATCTTAATAATAAAAAGATTCAAATTGATGTCGATTAGTAATAATATTAAATAAGATACTAAGAGGATAGTAACTAGTAAAAAAATACTGTAGATATTCTGACCAAAAAATGTGTTCCATGCCCTCGACAAGGAGTAATAAGAAGTGCAAAGGACAGAGAAACTTCCCAACCAGAAAGTAAAGTTCCAACTGATGGTATACTTAGTGTAAGCGAGCTCTAAGATCACATCTTTGGAATAAAATCCAGTTATCCCTGTCGCACGACTTATGAAATCTAAGAGAATTAAAAAATTGTATAGAGTCGCCACCTAATTTTTAAGAAAAATAAGGAAACCTTTTGAATTATTAACACGTGTGATTTATGTTTCCGTCTGCGAAAACCAATTGAGATTCTAAATAAGGGTTCAAATTATCCCGAAGGAAAGGGGTTAGGCACCCTTCAGGATCCATAAATGTGGTACCCGTCTAGACTAAATTTATCAAAGAGGAGCAGGTATATTTAAAATAATGTAAAAAGTGTATGTATTAAGTATAAAATAATTCTTTTGAAAAAAAATATAAATGTTTTAAAACTATGTAAAGGTATATGTATATTAAATATATAAATAAAATATATTGTTATAAAAACATGTAAAAGATATGTATAAAAATGTATAAATACATGTGAAAAGAAAAGTATTTTATGATGTGTGAAAATAAATGTATTTTGATGTGCTATGAAAATAAAAAGTATTTACAAGTAATATTTTTTATCTGATTAAAATTATGGAGAAAAGTAAAATTTATTTTGAGAAGAAAAGACTACATAATATGTGAATTACTTGATTAACTTAATTCTTTTATGTAAGTGTATTAAAATAATATATATGTTTTGTCGTAAAAAAAATATAAACAAAAGTATATTAGTATATGTGTCTAGAGAAAAGATAAAATTGAATAAAGAAAAACTTGTTCTGAAGAAAAAGACAACGTAATATTTTTTAGTGTAAAAAGTATAAATTATTTGATTAAATAATCTAAGTCAATCTAATATTGTTATATAAATATTAACGGCCTAAATTTGCCTAAACGCGTGGTGAAAATTGCGTAAATAAAAAATATCCCGCCCAACACCCCAAAAATAAAGTTTTCACTATGATTAACATTTATACAAGTGTAAGAATATAAAAAATATAAACACACAATTTAAAGTCTTCTTTGAATGTCATTTCCGACAAGTATTCTCAATAACTTGTATAAACACTTGTAATAAAAACATTAATAACAAATAAATAATAATCAAAATAAATTAAAAAGTACGCATATACATATTTTAAAATATAATTTTTTATTAAAAAGTGGGTTCAGATAAAGTTTTGAATATTATAAAGATTTCATCATCACCCAAATTTATTTATTTTTTGCTACGTATTTGTATACATAATGTCCGTCTTTACTTAGGGAAGGCCTCGAAAACTGACGGGGGTTTCTTCATTATCCATGTGTCGGCACTTCATATAAACTAATAAATTTAAGAAAAAATAACATCCGTCTTTCGTAAAGGGGTGACCTCAAATATCCAGATGGGTAAATAATTTCATTGGCCATGTGTCGGCCTTTGATCTAAATACTAAATTTGAAAATGTAAAGTCCGTATTTGTAATGAAATGACCTCAAATATCAAGACGGAGAGATAATTTCATTGTTCATGTGTCGGCCTTTGATATAAATAGTAAATTTAAAAATGTAAAGTTCGCCTTTGTAATGAGATGGCTTCAAATATCCAGACGGAGAGATAATTTCTTTGGCCAATAATAGGATAATGTCCCAAAGACAATAAAGGCAAAAAACTCAACATCAATAATGCGGGATCAGCTAGAGAAACAACGGCAATCAGAATACATAACTAGAACAAACAATCAATAAAGCACTGAAACAGTTTAATTAGTAACATGGCAGCCCAGATCCCATCATCGAAAAATTAACCGGATTCAAAAATTCAACGAAAACAAGAAGATAAGGATCAACAAAAGATAGAAAATTTTATATACACAGATGTACAAAATGCAGTTGGTAGCAACAAAATGAAACTTTAATGAATAATGGACAGATCCGTAAAGATCTACAATAGTAACACTGTTAATGGGAAATAGGGGTTTGAAATAATGCAGTAGTGGTACGGATGGTGTCTGGCAGCTCACCCGTTGATGACCAATTCTAGTGAGGCGGTGGGAAGAGAGAAAAGAAAAAGAGGCGGCGCAGTGATTTGCTGGACACGGTGTTCTCCGGCGACGATGGAGCACGGATGAAGGTTGCCGTTTATGAAATGTTGGGCAACAAAAAAGAGGTGCGGTGGTGGTAATGAGTTGTTGTTGTTGGTTGTCGGCTGTACGGTGGCTAACCGGCGGCAGCTGAAAAAATCATGATGATTTTGGTGTAGAGAGAAAGAGAGAGAAAAGGGATAAGAGAGAGAGAGAGATATCTGATATAGCGTATTTGTGTTATACGTATGTTGTGTTTTTCTGCTTAGATGTGTGTGGGTGTGCATATATTATTATTTTTGAAAGAATTGTGTGGTTCCCTCTTTTTTAAGGGAAGAGGGTAAGAAATAAAATCTACCCTTTGAATTTTTGTCCTCCTTTTTGTGTGTAATCATTATATTGTGTAAAATTAATTGATCTGATTCAGTGTTTGTGGATCATAAAAATATAAACATTAATTTGTAATTATGAAAAAATATAAAGAATGTTGAAAATATTGAAAGAAAATAATTAATTTAAAAAATATTATAAGAATATGATGTTATATCATGTACGATACATTTTATGTGTTTATTGTGTGTAAATGCCTATTTAAAAGAAAAAAATAATAAAAAAATAAAATATCAAATTTACTTTTTCCAAACACATTTCTTAAATTGTGGATAGTAGGTGAAGAAAAAGTCAAGTGTCATAATGATGACGAGACCTTGACTTGGCTGAGTTGTTGCTATATGTATTAAAATAATTGACTCGACACAACTTTTATGGATTGCAATAAATATACAAAAATGTAGGTATTGATATGTAATTACAGAAAAAAAATATAAAGCAATATTGAAATTATTGAAATGTAATTAATTTGAAAATACAGTAAGAAATGTAATGACGCATCGTGCATGTGTGTGGATGATTGTAAGATATTAAAAATAATAATGAATTGATAAAAATTCCAAAATAAGAAAAATATTAATAAATTATGAAAAGTAAAAATGTGACAAGAAATTGATTGAAATCCTAAAGTAAGGATGATTATCAATAATTTGTCAAACAATTCTAAAAAGATGTGAAAATTATATTTCGTGCCCTTTAACGATTAGGAAGCCTGAAGATGTTAATTTCAGGCATGGAGAGCAAAAATTGGGTGTCAACAGTGGCCCCTTTTCATTTGAGGATGATATAGAAGTCTTCAAATGAAAACGTTGATGTGTAGCCAATTTTGCTCGACAAAAATGATATATATTTTTTTTATTTTTGAAGAAAATTTGATCGAACTTTAATTCAGAGTTGCCTACACACCTCGAGTTGTATGAGGATCAGGTCGGGTGTAGATCGAAAGAATAGGCAATTTGTTTCTTGCCTTGTTATTGGGGGCGAATGATCATGTGAAATGGTTATTGAGAGGAGAACTATTTGGGAACAGAAGTATTCATATATTCTCGATGTTCCTTTTGAAATTGCCCCAGTATGAAGCTATGAGATTCTTGGGATGCAAGATTGTATACTTGCTTGAGAGAAAGAATGATTGTGGGATTGTGGGATTGTGATGATCGAACTCTGCATAGAGCTTCCTACATATCTTGAGTGTCACAAGAATCAGGTCGATGTAGTTCGGAATGAGAAAATAGAAAATTTTGGGGCACTTCTCAAAATTTGCCCCAGTGTATGATGTGTGGTATTTGAAAAAATATCTTTTTTTTTGAATTGTATTTTTTGGTTGAAAAGATGCATGATGTCTCCGATTGTCTACGGGGACCTGAGGATGAATGACGTCTCCGATTGTTTACGGGAACTTGGGGATGAATGTCGTCTCCAATTATTTACGGGGACCTGAGGCTGAATGACATCTCTGATTATTTACGGGGACTTATGTGATATATAAAATATGTCTTCGATTATCTATGAAGACTTGATGCATGTCATCTCCAATTGTCTTATGGAGACTGATGTTGATTGTCATCTCCGGTTGTCTATGGAGACTGGGTTATGAATGATGATGTCTTTAATTGTTTACGAAGATTTGATGCGTGATACCTCCAATTTCCTATGGAGGTTGATGTTGATTGTTGTCTCCGATTGCCTACGGAGACTAATGTGAATGACATCTACAATTGTCTATGGACACTGATGTGAATGACTTCTCCAATTGTCTATGGAAACTGATGTGAATGATATATCCAATTATCTATGAAGACTGATGTTAATTATCGTCTCCGATTGTCTATGGAGATTGTATGATGAATGATGATGTCTTCGATTGTTTACGAAGATTGATGTTGATTGTCGTCTTCAATTATCTATGAAGACTGAAGGATGATATCTCCAATTATTTATGGAGACTGATGTTGATTGTCATCTTCGATTGTCTACAGAGACTAATGTAATGAATGATGTTATCTTTGATTTTCTACGAAGACTTGATTCATGACACCTCCAATTGTCTATGGAGGCTGATGTTGATTGTTGTCTTCGATTGTCTATGAAGACTAATGTGAATGATGATGTCATTGATTGTTTATGAAGACTTGATGCATGATACCTCTAATTGTCAATGGAGGCTGATGTTGATTGCTGTGTACGATTGTCTACGAAGACTAATGTGAATGACATCTCCAATTGTCTATGGAGACTAGTGTGAATGACATCTCCAATTGCCTATGGAGACTGGTGTGAATGACATCTCCAATTGTCTATGGATACTAATGTGAATGACATCTCCATTTGTCTATGGAGACTGATGGTTATTATCATCTCTGATTGTCTATGGAGATTGTGTGATGAATGATGATGTCTTTGAAAATTTATGAAGACTGATGTTGATTGTCATCTTCAATTGTCTATGAAGACTGACGGATGACATCTTCAATTGCTTATGGAGACTGATGTTGATGGTTATCTTCGATTGTATACGGAGTCTAATGTGAATGACATCTCCAATTGTCTATGGAGATTGATTTTGATCATCATCTTCGATTGTCTACGGAGACTGTGTGATGAATGATGATGTCTTTGATTATTTATGAAGACTTGATGCCTGACACCTCCAATTGTCTATGGAGGCTGATGTTGATTGTCATCTTTGATTTTCTACAGAGACTGATATGAAGTCTTCGATTATTTATGAAGACTTGATGCATGACACTTCACTTCCATGTATAAGATGTTGAGAACTATGCTTAGTGTGAAATCCGTTACTTATGATATTGTGAATTGTAGACTCCATTTTTATGATCAAGTCAGTTATGTGTGTCAGTTTCCTTCCATCGAGTCTTGGGGGTACTTGTACCTAAAAAATATAGCTGTGTGCCTAGAGCCATGACATGTTAACACGATAATCTTAGTCAAGCCATGATCTATAGAACTCAGTCAGTCATGTGACTCAGGAAATCTCAGAAATCTCATGATCTCAGTAAATTCTCAGATAGTAGTACTATTCTGTCAGTCAACGGAAGTCCGTTATTCAATTCATGTACTGTCAGTTAAATCATGTTCAATCTCTTCAGATAGGAGTAAAAGTTATCACCGAGTGAACCCAAGGATGGGAACTCACCTGCCAGTTTAGGGTGTGATTCTTAGTAGTCATCCTTGTGTTCCAGAACTACGTAGCCAGCGTAGATTGAGACATCTTAACCTGTCCGATTAGGGTTGATGAGGTGTCTTAGCCTATTAGTTTAGGGTTCCCACCATTCTCATTTTGAGTACCTGCCAGATAAGGGTCACTCACAGCTGTTCTTACCAGTGGCGCGGTATTGACACCCTTTCAGTCGGGGTAGAGATTGGACCCCGACTTAGCTTTATGTGTTATTAGGGCATGTCGGTTAAACAAATACCTCCCACAGTTTTAGACTAAGTCTTCGTAAAAGAACTCAGATAGTTCTTTAGATTTCAGTATACCAGGACTGTCAGATACACTCAAATTCCGTTACAGTATGGAACTCGAATAGTTCCATCAGATTTAGGACTGTCTGACATAGTCGCCCATGTTAGCAGAACTAAAGTATCAATCATGTTAGTTATCAGTAAACCATGTATTAGCGTACATATCTAGATATCACGTAATCACGATTCCAGTAACTATATATGCATGTTTGCACTCTCACGTTCATATCAGTCAGTCAGTTAGCATTGTTCATGCTCAGTACTTTCAGTTGTACTACCTCTCTCGTATACTCAGTACTTTCAGTTGTACTGACGCATTTGCGCTATGGTGATTTCTTTCATGTTACACCATAGGTTCAGAGACACGAGTTCCAGATCAGCAATAGCATTCCAGTAGCAGAGTTGCAGTGAGTCCTCATCTATTCGCGGACGATATTATTTTATTTCATTTATTATTTCAGTTCAGTTTTGCCAGATGGAGTTAGTTGGAGACATATTCCTTTAACTCCTTATTTTAGACAGTATTTAGAGGCTTTCAACTTTACTTCAGATTTGATTCAGTTTTCTGTTGTTTTGGATATTCGTTACCCCATATGGATATCATATTTTTTCAGATTCTTTATTTAGTTGAACCTTATGGACTATTGTTCATGTTTTCCACATTATTACATCATCTATTGCAGTGTACAGGTACAAATATCAGTCATGGGTTAGTTTGTGGTCCTTTGGGGTCATAACCACCGTGTAGCATTCTAGTTTAGAAAATCGGGGTGTTACAAACTCGGTATCAGAGCCTAAGGTTCAATAGAGTCCTAGGAAGTCTGAAAGACGCATCTAGTAGAGTCATGTACATGGGTGTGTTGCGCGCCTCATTTATGTGCAGGAGGCTATAAGATGTTTTAGGAACAGTTTCCCTTCTTTCAGTGTTCATGTCATGCTAGTGAGCATAATCTCAAGTTAAACTCCCAGTCTAATCCATTCCTCTTATTTCAGAACATGCCTCCAAAGAGACCCAACTCAAAGATCCTTTGGGCGAACATGTTTCTCATGGGAGTTTAGGGCCGCATTCACCACACTTGCTCAGTATGTGGCTGCCCAAAATGAACGGCCACCAGTTATTCCAACCAATCCAGTGGTCAACTCAGCCGCAGCTAGGATTCGGGACTTCACCCGAATGAACCCTCCATCTTTCTTTGGGTCTAAGTCTGATGAAAACTCTCAGGAGTTCATTGACCAAGTCCAGAAGGTCATAGACATCATGGGAGTTACTTCTGTTCAGAGCCCCGAGTTAGCCGCATACCAGTTACAGGATGTTTCTCACACTTGGTACAAACAGTGGAGCTCTGAGAGGTTAGAGAATGCAAGTCCCATAGAGTGGGAGGAATTTGTCACAACTTTCTTATACAGATTCTTTCCCCAAGAGCTGAGGGAGGCAAAAGTTCTAGAGTTTATCAACCTCAGACAGGGAAATATGATGGTTAAAGAGTATTCTCTAAGATTTACTCAGTTAGCCAGATATTCCCCTCATGTGGTTGAAGACAACAGGGCTAAGATGAGCAAGTTCGTGTAGGGGGTGAATGATAGTGTGGTAAATGAGTGTAGGTCTGTGATGCTAAATAGTGATATGAATTTAGCCAGGCTCATGACCCATGCTCAGCAAATAAAGAAGCAGAAGATTAGGTCTAGGAAGAGGCAGAACAAGAGAGCAAGATCAGGCAGTTTTAGTTTTGCTCAGCCCAAATCAGAGGGAGAAAACCGTTCACAGTTTTATCCTAAGTCCCCAGTTCTAGCTCCTTCCTCCACCAGTTCCCCAGTGCCAAAATTTAGAGACGGCAACAGAGATAGAGCACTAGGCTCTAAGTCTCAGGGCAGTGTCAGCAGTGCCCGAACCAATCCTCTTTGCCAGACTTGTGGTAAGAACCACAAGGGTGTTTGCAGATCCAGTAGTGATGTCTGTTTTGGTTGTGGAAAACTAGGCCACAGGGTTAGAAATTGTCCTCAATCCGGTTATCAGGGTCAGCAAAATCGTTCCACAGCTCAATCCGATCACCCAAACCAGCAGGGTTCCACTTCCAGTGCTACTAGTGGGCAACGCCCAAACAGACTCTATGCTCTTTAGACCCGACATGATCAGGAAAATTCTCCTGATGTCATTACTAGTACATTGCAGATTTTCCATGTTCATGTTTATGCATTGCTAGATCCAGGTGCATCCTTGTCTTTTGTTACTCCTTATAAAGCAGGCGATTTCGGAATCAGTCCCGAAATTTTAGCAGAGCCCTTTTTAGTCTCTACCCCAGTGGGTAAAACCATCATAGCTCGGTGGGTATACAGGAACTACCCGGTTATGATATTTCAGAAAGCCACGTCAGCAGATTTAGTCGAGTTAGAGATGGATGATTTTGACGTCATTCTCGGCATAGATTGGCTTCATTCCTGCTATGCCACAGTTGACTACAAAAACATGATAGTTCAGTTTCAGTTCCCGAATAATCCCGTCCTAGAGTGGAAGGGTAGTACTTCATCTTTCAGGGATCAGCTTGTTTCCTACCTTCGGCAAGAAAAATAATTTCTAAAGGGTGTGTGTATCATCTCGTGCATGTTAAAGATTCCAGTTTTGAATCTCCCAGTTTGAATTAGTCCCAGTGGTTAATGAATATTCAGATATCTTTCTCGAAGATCTTCAGGGCATTTCTCCCGAAAGGGAAATAGACTTCGACATAGACCATCTCCCAGATACTCAGCCTATTTCTATTCCTCCATACAGAATGGCACCAGCAGAACTCAAGGAACTGAAAGATCAGTTGAAGGATCTCTTAGATAAGGGATTCATCAGGCCCAGTGTATCCCCATGGGGTGCACCAGTCTTATTCGTGCTCAAGAAAGACGGTTCTCTCAGGATGTGTATTGATTACTGTCAGCTCAACAAAGTTATGGTCAAGAACAAGTATCCTCTTCCCAGAATAGATGACTTATTTGATCAACTTTAGGCTGCCGCTTATTTCTCCAAGATAGACCTCAGATCAGGCTATCATCAGCCCAGAGTTAGAGAATGTGACATCCTGAAGACAACTTTGCGTACTCGATATGGTTACTTCGAGTTTCTAATTATGTCCTTTGGTCTTACAAATGCCCCAGCCGCTTTCATGGACTTGATGAACCGGGTGTTTAAATAGTACTTGGACATATTCATCATAGTCTTCATAGATGATATTCTGGTCTATTCTCGCACTAAGCGTGATCATTCAGACCATCTCAGAATTGTTCTTCAAACTCTCAGAGATCATCAGTTGTTCGCCAAGTTCAGTAAGTGCAAATTTTGGCTAAGATTAGTAGCATTCCTTGGCCATATTATTTCCGGTGATGGCATTAGAGTAGATCCTCAGAAGACCGAAGCGGTAAAAAACTGGCCTTGCCCCGTATCTCCATCAGATATCAGGAGTTTCTTGGGTTTGGCTGGCTATTACAGACGATTTGTTGAGGGATTTTCTTTTATTGCATCCCCTATGTACAGATTGACTCAGAAGAAGGTCATGTTTCAGTGATCAGATTCATGCGAGAAGAGTTTTGAGAAATTAAAGACTCGACTCACCTCAGCTCCAGTCTTAGCTCTTCCAGATGGTTCAGATGGGTTCGTAGTATATTGTGATGCATCCAGAGTGGGTTTAGGTTGTGTCCTCATGCAGCATGGTAAGGTCATATCCTACGCCTCCAGACAGCTAAAGCCCCATGAGAAGAATTATCCTACTCATGATCTTGAGTTAGCATATTTGCCTTAAAGATTTGGAGGAATTATTTATATGGAGTTCATGTAGATGTTTTCATAGATCATAAGAGTCTCCAGTATGTCTTTTCTCAAAAAGATCTCAATCTTCATCAGAGAAGGTGGTTAAAGCTCTTAAAAGATAATGACATGAGTGTCCTTTACCATCCGGGCAAGGCCAATGTTGTGGCCGATGCTCTTAGCAGACTCTCCATGGGTAGTGTTTCTCATGTTGAGAATATCAAGAAAAAGGTAGCTCAGGAAATCCATCAGCTTGCCAGACTAGGTGTTCGCTTAGTCGACTCTTCAGAGGGTGGTTTACGTGTTCAGAGTAGTTCAGAGTCATTTCTAGTTTCCGAGGTGAAAGAAAAGCAAGACAGGGATCCTAGCCTTGTCAAACTAAAAGAGTTAGTTCAGAATCAGAAAGTAGAGGTTTTCTCCCAAGGGGGAGATGGTGTTCTTCATTGTCAGAGTTGTCTGTGTGTTCTAGGTGTAGATGACTTGAGATAGTGAATTTTTGCAGAAGCGCATGGTGCGCGATACTCTATTTATCCAGGGGCCACTAAGATGTACCGCAAATTGCAGGAGATCTATTGGTGGAGTGGGATAAAGAGGGATGTTGCAGAGTTTGTTGTTAAGTGCTCTGCATGTTAGCTGGTTAAGATAGAGCATCAGAAACCTAGTGGTTCCATGCAGGAGTTCACTATTACTACTTGGAAGTGGGAAGAAGTGAACATGGATTTCGTGAAGGGTTTGCCTCGAATTCATCATCGGTATGATTCAATTTGGGTCATTATAGATAGAATGACCAAGTCAGCTCATTTTCTTCCAGTTCGTACCTCTTATTCAGCCGAGGATTACGCCAAAATCTATATCAGGGAGTTGGTCAGATTACACGGTGTTTCATTATCTATCATCTCAGACAGAGGTACCCAGTTCAACTCTCACTTCTGGAAAGCATTCCAAAAGGGTCTTGGCACCCAAGTCCATCTCAGTACAACCTTTCATCCTCAGACAAATGGTCAAGTAGAAAGGATCATTTAGACTCTAGAAGATATGCTAAGGGTGTGTGCAGTAGATTTCAAGGGAAGTTGGGATGACCACTTGCCTTTGATTGAGTTTGCATACAATAATAACTATCATTCCAGTATTCAGATGGCTCCATTTGAAGCTCTCTATGGTAGGAGGTGTAGATCTCTAATCGGTTGGTTTAAAGTTAGTGAGGCCTCAGTCATAGGTCCTGACTTGGTATTCGACGCCTTAGAGAAAGTTTAGTTGATCAGAGAGAGACTCCAAGATGCTCAGAGCCGATAGAAGTCTTATGTCGATGTTTGTAGAAAGGATCTCGAGTTTGAGTTCGATGGCTATATCTATCTCAAGATCTCTCCAATGAAAGGAGAGAAGAGGTTTGGTAAGAAAGGGAAACTCAGTCCCCGCTATGTCGGTCCCTTCAGGATTCTCAGTTGTTTAGGCAAGGTAGCTTATGAGCTCGAATTGCCTTCAAATCTAGCTTCAGTTAATCTAGTCTTCCATGTCTTATTGCTCAAGAAGTGCATAGGTGACCCAACAGTTGTAGTCCCTATTCAGAGCATTGACGTTCAGAATAGTCTCTCTTATGAAGAGATTCCAGTCAAAATCTTAGACTATCAGACTCGTCGATTGAGGAACAAAGAAGTCCCTCTAGTTAAAGTTCTTTGGCAAAATCAGTCCGTCGAGGGAGCTACTTGGGAGGCAAAGGCAGATATGCGTACCAAGTATCCTCACCTCTTCTCCGCCAATTCAGATCAAGATCAAGGTAATAGTTCTCCTTAAGCTTATTCAGTTTCATGTTTATGTTCCTATTATAAACTTAGTATCTACTACCATTGCATAGTCAGTCATGCATTCATGTATCAGTTGAGTCATAAAATCATGCATCAGCTCTGCATTTTCATCTTGAGAAACTCAGTTTATTATAACACTCAGTTATACATTCATGTATCAGTTATCCATGCATCAGATATGCATGAGTTCAGTATATTTAGCATGCCAGTCATGAAGTCATATCTCAGTCATTCATGTTCAGTTCATGTCCAGCTTGTCTTTTATCCCCTCTCAGTTAGTTCTCATTCGAGGACGAATGTTCCTAAGGGGGAGATATTTTAATACCCCATACAATCCTAAGTTCGAAATTCAGCTCATTTAGCTTTACAAGCCTCAAGACTTAGAAAATTTTGATAAGTGTTCAACACTTAGTCTCATTTTAGACCTCCAAACTTTGGAGATTTATTTGACGACCTTTCCGACCTTTATTTTTGGATTTTTAAGTTGCGTTGCGATGGAGCAAGGTCGTAGTACATTCCGAGTAAGTTTCGGAATTTTTCGGATAGCGTAAGGGCGTGTTTGGGTTTCCAAAATAGTAGCTCCGGGAAATAGGCCCGCGTAGCCCCAACTAGAGCACTGCTCTAAGTAGGCGTTGCCTGGTCTATAGCGGTGGACTTGGAGGGCGCCGCCTGGCAACTCCGGTGGGTGCCTAGTTTTTCAGCATTCCACCTCCGTGTTTCTAAGGGTATTTTGGTCATTTTCCCTAACCTATATATAGTCTTAAACACGGGATTGAGGCTCCAAAACACCAAACTATAGTGCTTTTTTTGAAATTCTCTCAAGAACCATCAAGAACAAGTCTAGGGTTCAATTGGGGGTTCCAAGATTCAAGCCGATTTCACTACTAACTTCACGAATTCTTAATCTAAGGTATGCGTAGTGTTCATCTATGGATCCATTTCGTTCATAGAGATCAAGAACCATGTTTTAAATATTATTTTGTGAATGTCTTATTGTGATATGGACATGTACGTATTGATGATTGTTGTTTAAGTTTCAAGATGATATCTAAGGGTGTTTTCATGAAGTGTATGTGTTTGTTAGTTGAAAACCCATGATCTTTATGTGGTTTAATATGGTAAGATTCAAGAACACACCTAAGCTAAAAGAATGCATGCAAAGTGTTTGATAAAAGGCCTAGGATGATAGAATTCATGTCCCATGATTTAAAAGTGCTTAAATGACAAGTTCATGCTCTATGCTTTATGATTTCACATGAATTCCACGTGATTGATATGCATTGTTGTTGTGATATAGATGGGGCATGATATTGAAGCTATGCAAGTATATACATGTTGTATGAACTTCCCTTCCATGTATAAGATGTTGAGAACAATGCTTAGTGTGAAATCCCTTACTTATGATATTGTGAATTGTGGACTCCATTTTTATGATCAAGTCAGTTATGTGTGTCAGTTTCCTTCCATCGAGTCCTGGGGGTACTTGTACCCAAAAAATATAGCTGTGTACCTAGAGCCATGTCATGTTAACACGATAATCTCAGTCAAACCATGATCTATAGAACTTAGTCAGTCATGTGACTCAGGAAATCTCAGAAATCTCATGATCTTAGTAAATTCTTAGATAGTAGTACTATTCCGTTAGTCAATGAAAGCTAGTTATTCAATCTATGTACTGTCAGTTAAATCATGTTCAGTCTCTTCAGATGGGAGTAGAAGTTAGCACCGAGTGAACCCAAGGATGGGAACTCACCTGCCAGTTTAGGGTGTGATTCTTAGTAGTCATCCTTGTGTTCCAGAACTACGTAGCCAGCGTTGGTTGAGACATCTTAACCTGTCAGATTAGGTTGATAAGATGGCTTACCCTGTCAGTTTAGGGTTCCCACCGTTCTCATTTTGAGTACCTGCCAGATAAGGGTCACTCACAGCTGTCCTTACCAGTGGCGCGATATTGACACCCTTCCAGTCGGGGCAGAGATTGGACCCCAACTTAACTTTATGCATTAATGGGGCATGTCAGTTAAACAACTACCTCCCACAGTTTCAAACTCAATCCTAGTAAAAGAACTCAGATAGTTCTTCAGATTTCAGTATACCAGGACTGTCAGATACAGTCAAATTCAATTATAGTATGAAACTCAGATAGTTCAATCAGATTCAGGATTGTCAGACATAGTCGCCCATGTTATCAGAACTACAGTATCAGTCATGTTAGTTATCAGTAAACCATGTATTAGCGTACAGATCTAGATATCATGTAATCACGATTCCAGTTACTATGTATGCATGTTTGCACTCTCACGTTCATATCAGTCAGTTAGAATTGTTCATGTATGTAAACCCTTTTGCATTTAGCCTACCTCACACGTACACTCAGTACTTTCAGTTGTACTGACGCATTTACGCTATGGTTCTTTCTTTCATGTTACACCATAGGTTAAGAGACACGAGTTCCAGATCAGCAGTAGCATTCCAGTCGCAGAGTTGCAGTGAGTCCTCATCCATTCGAGGATGATATTATTTTATTTCATTCATTATTTCAGTTCAATTTTGCCAGACGGAGTTAGTTGGAGACATGTTTCTTCAACTCCTTATTTCAGACAATATTTAGAGGCTTTCAGATTTACTTCATATTTGACTCAGTTTTCAGTTGCTTTGGGCATTCGTTACCCCATAAGGATGTCATATTTTATCAGATTCTTTATTCAGTTGAACCTTATGGCCTATTGTTTATGTTTTCCGCATTATTACGTCAAATATTGCAGTGTACAGGTACAAATATTAGTCATGGGTTAGTTTGTGGTCCTTCGGGGTCATAAGCACCGTGTAGTATTTCGGTTCAGAAAATTGGGGTGTTACAGTAAGACACCCCCCGCGTGGACCACAGTATTTGAGGTGTACGACCAAAGACTCGATGGAATTCTGATATATGAACAAATAAAATAAAGAATAATGTGTAACATTTTTGCAATATACAGATACAGTGTATTAAACAAATAATGAATAAAAGAATTGATAAGGCAAAAAAATTAATTTGCATAAATAATTTAAAGAGTTCATGAAAAAGTCTACGTATTTTGTAATGTGAAACAAATAAAGAATCAAAGAATTAATATATGCAAGAAATGTAAAAATACGTCCCTCAATTGAAAATTTGAGTCTATCATGGTTAGAACCTGTTCTTATTCCCCAGCAGAGTCGCCATTCTGTCGCACGACTTATGGACTCTAAAGGAATTGAAAAATTGTATAGAGTTGCCACCTAATTTTTAAGGAAAATAAGGAAACCTTTTGAATTATTAACGCGTGTGATTTATGTTTCAGTCTGCGGAAACCAATTAAGATTCTAGAAAAGGGTTCAAATTATTCCAAAAAAAGAGGTTAGGCACCCTTCAGGATCCACAAATATGGTACATGGCTAGACTAAATTTATCAAAGCTGAGGAGGTATATTTAAAATAATGTAAAAAGTGTACGTATTAAGTATAAAATAATTATTTTGAAAAAATATATAAATGTTTTAAAACTATGTAAAGGTATATGTATATAAAATAAATAAATAAAATATATTGTTATAAAAACATGTAAAAGATATGTATAAAAATGTATAAATACATGTGAAAAGAAAATTATTTTATGATGTGTGAAAAGAAATGTATTTTGATGTGCCATGAATATAAAAAGTGTTTACAAGTAATATTTTTTATCTGATTAAAATTATGGAGAAAAGTAAAATTTATTTTGAGAAGAAAAGACTACATAATATGTGAATTACTTGATTAACTTAATTCTTTTATGTAAGTGTATTAAAATAATATATATGTTTTGTCGTGAAAAAATATAAACAAAAGTATATTAGTATAGGTATCTAAAGAAAAGATAAAATTGAATAAAGAAAAACTTGTTCTGAAGAAAAAGACAACGTAATATTTTTTAGTGTAAAAATATAAATTATTTAATTAAATAATCTAAGTCAATCTAATATTGTTATATAAATATTAACGGCCTAAATTTGCCTAAACGCGTGGTGAAAATTTCGTAAATAAAAAATATCCCGTCCAACACCCCAAAAATAAAGTTTTTACTATGATCAACATTTGTACGAGTGTAAGAATATAAAAAATATAAACACACAATTTAAAGTCTTCTTTGATTGTCATTTCTTACAAGTATTCCCAATAACTTGTATAAACACTTGTAATAAAAACGTTAATAACAAATAAATAATAATCAAAATAAATTAAAAAGTATGTGTGCATATACATATTTTAAAATATAATTTTTTGTTAAAAAGTGGGCTCAGATAAAGTTTTGAATATTATAAAGATTTCACCATTTCCCAATTTTTTTTTGTTACGTAATGTCCATCTTTACTTAGGGAAGGCCTCAAAAACTGCGGGGGTTTCTTCATTGGCCATGTGTCGGCACTTCATATAAACTAATAAATTTTTTTAAAAAAATCCGTCTTTCGTAATGGGATGGCCTCAAATATCGAGACGGGTAAATAATTTCATTGGCCATGTGTCGGCCGTTGATATAAATACTAAATTTGAAAATGTAAAGTCCATCTTTATAATGGAATGGCCTCAAATATCAAGACGGAGAGATAATTTCATTGTCCATGTGTCGGCCTTTGATATAAATAGTAAATTTAAAAATGTAAAGTCTGCCTTTGTAATGAGATGGCCTCAAATATCCCGACGGAGAGATAATTTCATTGGCCAACAATAGGATAATGTCAAAAAGACAATAGAGGCAAAAAATTCAACGTCAATTATGTGGGATCAACTGGAGAAACAACGACTATCGGAATACATAACTAGAACAAACAATCAATAAAACACTAAAACGGTTTAATTAGTAACATGGCAGCCAAGATCCCATCATCGAAAAATCCACCGGTGTCGAAACTTCAACGAAAACAAGAAGATAAGGATCAACAAAATATAGAAAATTTTATATAAACAGATGTACGAAATGTAGTCAGTAGCAACAAAATGAAACTTTAATGAATAATGGACAGATCTGTCAAGATCTTCAATAGTAACACTGTTAATGAGAAATAGGGGTTTGAAATAATGCAGTAGTGGTGATACTGGTGTGTGGAAGCTCACCCTACAATGACCAATTCCAACGAGGCGGTGGGAAGAGAGAAAAGAAAAAGGGGCGGCGTAGTGGTTCGCTGGCTACGGTGTTCTCCAGCGACGATAGTGCATGGATGGAGGTCGTCGTTTATGGAGTGTTAGGCGACGGAAAAGAGGTGTGGTGGTGGTAACGGGTTGTTGTCATTGATTGTTGGCCGTCCGATGGCTAACCGGCGGCAGCTGACAGTCATGATGATTTTGGTGTAGAGAGAGGAAGAGAGGGAAAAAGGGATAAGAGAGAGAGAGAGATATTTGATGTAGCATATTTGTGTTATGCGTATGTTGTGTTTTTCTGCGTTGATGTGTGTGTGGGTGTGTATATATTAATATTTTTTGAAAGAATTGTGTGGTTCCCCCTTTTTTAATGGGAGAGGGTAAGAAATAAAATCTACCCTTTAAATTTTTGTCCTTCTTTTTGTGTGTAATCATTATACTGTGTAAAATTAATTGATCCGATTCAGTGTTTGTGGATCATAAAAATATAAACATTAATTTGTAATTATGAAAAAATATAAAGAATGTTGAAAATATTGAAAGAAAATAATTAATTTAAAAAATATTATAAGAATATGATGTTATATCATGTACGATACATTTTATGTGTTTATTGTGTGTAAATGCCTATTTAAAAGAAAAAAATAATAAAAAAATAAAATATCAAATTTACTTTTTCCAAACACATTTCTTAAATTGTGGATAGTAGGTGAAGAAAAAGTCAAGTGTCATAATGATGACGAGACCTTGACTTGGCTGAGTTGTTGCTATATGTATTAAAATAATTGACTCGACACAACTTTTATGGATTGCAATAAATATACAAAAATGTAGGTATTGATATGTAATTACAGAAAAAAAATATAAAGCAATATTGAAATTATTGAAATGTAATTAATTTGAAAATACAGTAAGAAATATAACGACGCATCGTGCATGTGTGTGGATGATTGTAAGATATTAAAAATAATAATGAATTGATAAAAATTCCAAAATAAGAAAAATATTAATAAATTATGAAAAGTAAAAATGTGACAACAAATTGATTGAAATCCTAAAGTAAGGATGATTATCAATAATTTGTCAAACAATTGTAAAAAGATGTGAAAATTATATTTCGTGCCCTTTAACGATCAGGATGCCTAAAGATGTTAATTTTAGGCACGGAGAGCAAAAATTGGGTGTCAACAGTGGCCCTTTTTCATTTGAGGACGATGTACAAGTCTTCAAATGAAAAAGTTGATGTGTAGCCAATTTTGCTCGATAAAAATGATATATATTTTTTTTTTCAAAGAAAATTCGATTGAACTCTAATTCAGAATTGCCTACATACCTCGAGTTATATGAGGATCAGGTCGGGTGTAGATTGAAAGAATATGCAATTTGTTTCTTGCCTTGTTATTAGGGGCGAATGATCATGTGAAATGGTTATTGAGAGGAGAACTGTTTGGGAATAGAAGTATTCATATATTCTCGATGCTCCTTTTGAAATTGCCCAGTATCGAGCTGTGAGATGCTGGGAATGCAAGATTGTATACTTTCTAGGGAGAAAAAATAATTGTGGGATTGTGATGACCGAACTCTGCATAGAGTTTCCTACATATCTCGAGTGTCACAAGAATCAGATCGATGTAGTTCGGAATGAGAAAATAGAAAATTTTGGGGCGCTTCTCAAAATTTGCCCCAGTGTATGATGTGTGGGATTTGAAAAATATCTTTTTGTTTTGAATTGTATTTTTTGGTTGAAAAGATGCATGATGTCTCCGATTGTCTATGAGGACCTGAGGATGAATGACATCTCCGATTGTTTACGGGAACTAGGGGATGAATGTCGTCTTTGACTGTTTATGAGGACCTGAAGATGAATGACGTCTCTGATTATTTACGAGAACTTATGTGATGAATGAAAGATATTTTCGATTGTCTACGAAGACTTGATGCTTGTCATCTCCAATTATTTTATGGAGACTGATGTTGATTGGCATCTCAGTTATCTACAGAGACTGGGTGATGAATAATGATGTCTTTGATTGTTTACGAAGATTTGATGCATGATACCTCCAATTGCCTATGGAGGTTGATGTTGATTATTGTCTCCGATTGTCTATGGAGACTAATATGGATGACATCTCCAATTGTCTATGGAGACTGATATGAATGACTTCTCCAATTTTCTATGGAAACTGATGTGAATGATATCTCTAATTATCTATAGAGATTGTGTGATGAATGGTGATGTCTTCGATTGTTTACGAAGACTGATGTGATTGTCTTCTTCAATTATCTATGAAGACTGATGGATGACATCTCCAATTATTTATGGAGACTGATGTTGATGGTTGTCTCCGATTATCTACGGAGACTAATGTAATGAATGATGTTGTCTTCGATTGTCAACGAACACTTGATGCATGACACCTTCAATTGTCTATGGAGGCTGATGTTGATTGTGGTCTCCGATTATCTACGAAGACTAATATGAATGATGATGTCTTTGATTGTTTATGAAGACTTGATGCATGATACCTCCACTTGTCTATGGAGGCTGATGTTGATTGTTGTCTCCGATTGTCTACGGAGACTAATGTGAATGACATCTCCAATTGTCTATGGAGACTGATGTGAATGACATCTCCAATTGTCTATGGAGACTAATGTGAATGACATCTCCAATTGTCTATGGAGACTGATGTTAATTATCATCTCTGATTATCTAGAGAGATTGTGTGATGAATGATGATGTCTTCGATTATTTACGAAGACTGATGTTGATTGTCATCTTCAATTGTCTATGAAGACTGATGGATGACATCTTCAATTGTTTATGGAGACTGATGTTGATGGTTTTCTCCGATTGTCTACAGAGACTAATGTGAATGACTCTCCAATTATCTATGGAGATTGATTTTGATCGTCATCTCCGATTGTCTACGGAGACTGTGTGATGAATGATGATGTCTTCGATTATTTACGAAGACTTGATGCCTGACACCTCCAATTGTCTATAGAGGATGATGTTGATTGTCATCTCCGATTGTCTACAAAGACTGATGTGATGTCTTTGATTATTTACGAAGATAGATGCGTGACACCTCCAATTATCTATGGAGTCTAATATGATGAATGGTGTCTACGATTGTCTATGAAGATTTGATGATATCTCCAATTGTCTATGGAGATGGATGTTGAATAATGATGTCTTCGAAGACTTGACGACATCTCCAATTGTCTATGGAGATGGATGTTGAATAATGATGTCTTAGATTGTCTATGAGGACTTGATGACGTCTCTAATTATCTATGGATACTGATATTAATGGTCGTCCTCAATTTTCTATGAATAGTAAGGTCATCAACCATTGAGGTAATCGAATTCTAATGGCCTCTCGATTGGTCGGACAGCTGAAAGATAATAGACCCTCGACTGGTGGGGCTGTTGAAATTAAAGAGCTCTCGACTAGCGGGGCAAAAGATAATAGTCTCTCGACTGGAGGGGCTATAAAAATGTAAAAGCCTCTCAACTGGCGGGGCTTTGAAAGGTAATAGCCTCTCGAATGGCGAGGCTATCAAAATGTAAAAGCTCTGAGAACACCTGATAGAAAAGTAATTTTTTTTTGTTTGTAGGCTGTAATTTTGAAAAGAAAGGTCAATTGTTTGTACTTGGAGGTGGGTGTTTTGTATGTGAAGTGCAATGCATGTATGTGAAGACATGTGTTTGAAAGGAAAGGAAATTATATTTTGTATTTTCTTTGTGAAAATGTGTTGAAAGGTGAAAAATGCTGAAAATTGATTTGTATTTTTTTTGTAAGGAATGTTAAGAGGTGAAAATGCAGAAGAAGGTTTTGTATTATTACTATAAGAAATGTGAAAAGGTGAAAATGTAAAAATTATTTGTATTCTCTTTATGAGGAATGTTGAAAGGTGAAGAATGTATAAGATTGTTTTGTATTTTTTTGTAATAAATGTTAAGAGGTGAAAATGTAGAAGAAGGTTTTGTATTTTTTACTGTAAGAAATATGAAAAGGTGGAAATGTAAAAATTATTTTGTATTTTCTTTGTGAGAAATGAAGCATGAAGAAGGCAAAATATTATTTTGTATTTTTTCTCTATGAGAAATGATAGAGAGTGAAGAAGGCATAATCGTATCTTGACTTCAGTTGGTACCAACAATTAGTAGTGTGTATAAGAATACCCCATCTCTTCCATCTAATCGAGAGTGACTTCAGGGTATCTCCTATAGTTTCAAGTGGTACCTCATACATACCTAAGTATCGACAAGATTCGTTCGTCTTGCTTCAAACAAAGATTTTGGACTGTGCTTGTTCTCATGTTTCAAGTTCCCTCTCCAGAAAGAATGTCTCATTCTCACACCTATTTGAGTATTATTTTCTTTTGAATTTAGAGATATCTATAGATATACAATCACACTAAAAAAGAAGTTCAATGAATGCAATTGTGATATCATAGGCTTGGCCTTCATGTAAGTATCCGCTAATGTGAGAACACTTAGAGTAGGATTTAGTAGGGCTTGTTATTGGCTTGTAATGTAGGCTTGGGGTCGGGTAGGATGATATTTGAAATAAAAGTTACTAATTCCTCAATGAGCATTGCACTGTATCCGTGCTTTTGATATTTGTTGCATTTTGATGTTCGATCTTCTTTGTTGTATTTCTTGCCCCTTGTTTGGTAATTGGTACGACGTCGTTTGAATCTTGTACCGGAGTTTCCCCCCCTTTTTTGCATATATTTCCCCCTTTTTTTTGGGGGGGGGGGGGGTGATGATGATTCTCCACCTTTGTCAGAGTTATTTCTTTTTTTGTGGGGGTTTCTGCTTTTTCTTTTTAAGTCGTCTTTTGTTTTTGTTCTTCTAGGCCTCTACGCCCTTTTCCATTGGAAGCTTTGATCTTGAATTTTCATTCGCAACTTACACGTACTTAGTGCGCTTAAGGAGGTGGGCCAAGAGGGGAATAGTGCATGTAAGCACTCAAAAGGTATAGTCTCAGATATGGTTATCCAAGAAAAGGTTTCAGGCTCAATGGGGAAAATGCTAGGGATTGATGTCATTTGGTAGGCTGTGAAAGGAACAATCGGATAAAAGATGGCCTACAATCCTTTCCCAAACCAAGTGTAACTCAGAATTTTGCCTCAACAGACATTCAGGCCAAGTTCTGGATCAATAATGCAATTCAATGAACTAGTCTAAAGCTTACCACACAATGCACTTGAAACGATGAGGTTGGTTTCGTTCTTGTCTTAGATGTATGCAAGAGAATTTTCGAGTATTACTCGGGTTTGATTAAAGGTTACCAAAGGACTATGGTTTACCATGAAGTCGGTCCTCTCCATTATACCAATTTGTTCTTTCTCATGTACACTCCTAATTGTGTTGGTACCAACCAAGTTAAAATTTTGAATTTTTATTTATTTGAAAAAAAATGGGACCGAACCCGAATGAGGGTTGCCTACGTATCTTGTGAAAACAAGAATTAGGTCTGCGTAGTTCTGGCAAATTTATAAATTTGTATGCAGCATGTATGAATGTACAAGAGTGGTGGTCATCCTTGAATATGATGTAAAAGATGATTAGAAAGGAGTTGTTTGTAGCATCAAAATTATTTCAATCAGACGATCGAGAGGAAGAATGTCAATCATGAAGAGAGTTTTCAAATTACTTCAATATGTCGACAAGATTGAAAAGGTCAGACATTGAAGAAGACATTGAAGAAGTTATGGCATTATTTCGATGTAGTTGGTGGGAGTATTATGAGTGAAAGAATATTGAACCCTTGCTATGAAAGTGGGTATCGATACGTCGTAAATTTAATGCTTTACAATGTTCAAAAGAAGAAGATGGGTGTTCTCAGATCAAAATTTGGTGATGATTTGGAGGTAGGTCGGCTAGGCACTAATTTTATTCGGAATTTGCGCTTTTGAAGACTTTTGGAAAGCGTCTTTAAACTGTTTTCGAAAAATTACCCCAGTTGAATTCCAGAGAAATTATTCCGAAATAGTTAAGTGACTGAACCCTAATGCAGGGTTGCCTACGTATCTTGTCAGGACAAGAATCAGGTCAAAACGTAGTTCAAACAATTTATGAGTTTGTACATGACATGATTTATTTCCAGAATAGGAACTTTCCTAAATGGTTGAGAGTAGGACTGAATGATTGTGAGAAGGCACACTAACCTAAATGCATCGACTCTAAAACTATAGAATTCAAAGAAGATTTGGAGGAGTGTAAGACACCCTCCCCCCTCCCCCCGCGTGAACCACAGTGTGTGAAGTGTACGGACAAAGAGTCGATGGAATTGTGATTTATGATCAAATAAATAAAGAATAAGGTGTAATATTTTTACAATATACAGATACAGTGTATTAAACAACTAATGAATAAAAGAATTGATAAGGCAACAAAATTAATTTGCATAAATAATGTAAAGAATTCATGAAAAAGTCTACGCAATTTGCAATGTGAAACAGATAAAGAATCAAAGAATTAATATATGCAAGAAATGTAAAAATACCTCCCTCAATTGAAAATTTGAGTCTATCATGGTTAGACTGTTGTTATTCTCCAGCAGAGTCGCCATTCTGTCGCACGACTTATGGACTCTAAAGGAATTGAAAAATTGTACAAAGTCGCCACCTAATTTTTAAGAAAAATAAGAAAACCTTTTGAATTATTAACACGTGTGATTTATGTTTCAGTCTGCGAAAATCAATTGAGATTCTAGGTAAAAGTTCAAATTATCCCCAAGGAAAGGGGTTAGGCACCCTTCAGAACCACAAATGTGGTACACGGCTAGACTAAATTTATCAAAGAGGAGGAGGTATATTTAAAATAGTGTAAATAGTGTATGTATTAAGTATAAAATAATTCTTTTGAAAAAAATATAAATGTTTTAATACAATGTAAAGGTATATGTATATTAAATATATAAATAAAATATATTGTTATAAAAACATGTAAAAGATATGTATAAAAATGTATAAATACATGTAAGAAGGAAAGTATTTTATGATGTGTGAAATGAAATATATTTTGATGTGCCATGAAAAGAAAAAGTATTTACAAGTAATATTTTTTATCTGATTAAAATTACGGAGAAAAGTAAAATTTATTTTGAGAAGAAAAGACTACATAATATGTGAATTACTTGATTAACTTCATTCTTTTATGTAAGTGTATTACAATAATATATATGTTTTGTCGTAAAAAAATATAAACAAAAGTATATTAGTATATGTATCTAAAGAAAAGATAAAATTGAATAAAAAAAACTTGTTCTGAAGAAAAAGACAACGTAATATTTTTTAGTGTAAAAAATATAAATTATTTGATTAAATAATCTAAGTCAATCTAATATTGTTATATAAATATTAACGGCCTAAATTTGCCTAAACACGTGGTGAAGATTGTGTAAATAAAAAATATCCCGTCCAACACCCAAAAATAAAGTTTTCACTATGATTAACATTTGTACTAGTGTAAGAATATAAAAAATAAAAAATATAAACACACAATTTAAAGTCTTCTTTGAATGTCATTTCTTACAAGTATTCTCAATAACTTGTATAAACACTTGAAATAAAAACGTTACTAACAAATAAATAATAATCAAAATAAATTAAAAAGTATGTGTGCATATACATATTTTAAAATATAATTTTTTGTTAAAAAGTGGGCTCAGATAAAGTTTTGAATATTATAAAGATTTCGTCATTTCCCAAATTTATTTATTTTTTTGTTACATATTTGTATATGTAATCTCCATCTTTACTTAGGGAAGGCCTCGAAAACTGACGGGGGTTTCTTCATTGGCCATGTGTCGGCACTTCATACAAACTAATAAATTTAAGAAAAAATAACACCCGTCTTTCGTAATGGGATGGCCTCAAATATCCAGACAGGTAAATAATTTCATTGGCCATGTGTCGGCCTTTGATATAAATAGTAAATTTAAAAATGTAAAGTCCGCTTTTGTAATGGGATGGCCTCAAATATCCAGATGGAGAGATAATTTCTTTGGCCAATAATAGGATAATGTCCCAAAGACAATAAAGGCAAAAAATTCAACGTCAATAATGCGAGATTAGCTAGAGAAACAACGACAATCAGAATACATAACTAGAACAAACAATCAATAAAACACTGAAATGGTTTAATTAGTAACATGGCAGCCCAGATCCCATCATCAAAAAATCCACCGGAGTCGAAACTTCAACAAAAATAAGAAGATAAGGATCAACGAAAGATAGAAAAATTTATATACAAAGACGTACGAAATGCAGTCAGTAGCAACAAAATGAAACTTTAATGAATAATGGACAGATCCGTCAAGATCTACAATAGTAACATTGTTAATGGGTAATAGGGGTTTGAAATAATGCAATAGTGGTGCGGCTGGTGTCTGGCAGCTCACCCGCCGATGACCAATTCCAGCGAGGCGGCGGGAAGAGAGAAGAGAAAAAGGGGCGACGCAGTGGTTCACTGGCCACGGTGTTCTCTGGCGACGATGGTGCACGGCTGGAGGTCGTAGTTTGTGGACTGTTGGGCAATGGGAAAGAGGTGCGGTGGTGGTAACGGGTTGTTGCCGTTGGTTGTCGGCCGTCCAGTGGCTAACCGGCGGCAGCTCACAGTCATGATGATTTTGGTGTAGAGAGAGGAAGAGAGAGAGATATCTGATGTAGCGTATTTGTTTTATACGTATGTTGTGTTTTTCTGCGTTGATGTGTGTGTGGGTATGCATATATTATTATTTTTGAATGAATTGTGTGGTTCCCCCTTTTTTAAGGGGAGAGGGTAAAAAATAAAATCTACCCTTTGAATTTTTGTCGTCCTTTTTATGTGTAATCATTATACTGTGTAAAATTATTTGATCTGATTCAGTGTTTGTGGATCATAAAAATATAAACATTAATTTGTACTTATGAAAAAATATAAAGAATGTAATTAATTTAAAAAATATTATAAGAATATGATGTTATATCGTGTACGTGTACATTTTGTGTATTTATTGTGTGTAAATGCACATTTAAAAAGAAAAAATAATAATAAAATAAAATATCAAATCTACTTTTTCCAAACACATTCCTTAAATTATAGATAGTAGGTGAAGAAAAAGTCAAGTGTCATAATGATGACGAGACCTTGACCTGACTGAATTGTTGCTATATGTATTAAAATAATTGACTCGACACAACTTTTATGGATTGCAATAAATATACAAAAATATAGGTATTGATATGTAATTACAGAAAAATATAAAGAAATATTGAAATTATTGAAATGTAATTAATTTTAAAATACTGTAAGAAATGTAACGACGCGTCGTGCACGTGTGCGGACGATTGTAAAATATTAAAAATGATAATGAATTGATAAAAATTCTAAAATAAGAAAAATATCAATAAATTATGTAAAGTAAAAATGTGACAACAAATTGATTGAAATCCTAAAGTAAGGATGATTATCAATAATTTGTCAAACAATTGTAAAAAGATGTGAAAACTATATTTCGTACCTTTTAACGATCAGAAAGCCTGAAGATGTTAATTTTAGGCACGGAGAGCAAACATTGGGTGTCAACATATGTGAATTTAGCTATGATTAAGTTTCAATTTGAATATCAAACACTAGATGAAAGAAATACTCGCTCCATTCATTTTTACTAATTCACTATTGACTTGGGATACACCTTAAATCTATATCTATAATCTATAATATATTAAAAGTGTGAAGGACCTTAGAAATGTCATTTGAACTTTTTGTCCTTCATTAAAAATCTTTGTTTTAGAAAAAATCATTTTTACTAATTTTTCTAATTTTCAAGAGTTGAAAATTAATTTGATATATTTATGATAAAATCTTTCCTTATTAGAAGTCAACAGAATTGATGACAACTAATACTTTTTCCATTAGTTTAAGAATTCTAAATCAACTAAATTTGATTTTAAGAAGATTTAAAAAAATCTATAAATCTACATATACATTTACTCTACAATATATTAAAGTGTGAAGACCCTTAGAAAAGTAATAGTTTAAAATCAATTAAAATTTGTTTTTTGCAAAGTTTCCCAAATATTTCTATAGTACGTGTTACTACTATTTATGATGTATAGTATTTTTGCTTTGTACAGAATTAGGACTTGATTTATTTATTTTACAAATTTTCTTTTTATGTCTTCTTTTTTGAACTTTTTTTAAAAAATCAAAATTGGTTTGGGATTATTGTATTTAAATAAGTTAATACTACACATTATTTAGGTTGGGACTTTTTTTAAAGATAATAAGACAATTATACATTATTTAGATTTTTAAAATTAATTAAAGTCCTTATTTCATCTCGATAAGAAATTTGTAATATTTAATACTTCTAAATCAATTAAAATTTTACCTTATATAAAAAGAACTTTTACAATTCTGTTTAAGTAATATTTTCTATCAAATTTTACAAGAAACGTAAACATTGGCTTATTGCATTTTTAGTTTTCTTTTTATTTTGATTTGGATTCGAGTAATATTATTTTGTTCATTATCATCATCCTCTTTGTCTTCTTTATTTGATTTTCGGTCCACTTACTTCTTTCTTTTGTCTTTACTTTTGCAGGTTCCAAAACGTACGCAGGGGGAGAATAAGTTTATGTATATAATTTTCTTATTCAATGAAGTCTTGATAGTGTCTATGATTAAGACAATAATTTGTTTGTGATTTGAGGTAACTTTTAAAAAAATTTAGCATATTTTTTAAGTTTACGATAAATAAATTATCATCTACTCTTGACAGACAATTGTTAATTGAGAAATTAATAATAATCACGTATTCTTGATAGATAAATGTTAATTGATAAATATTTTTTTTTTAATAACGCATACACAATTAATAATTTTAAATTAACTTATTTAAAATTTTAAAGTCCTAAAATATATAGTAAAAAAGAAAATATTATCGATTGTGTAGGCAGATTTTATAAAAAGTACTCCTAATTTTATTGTTTCACGAATTCTATGTATACGTTGCATATGTGTGCATTTTTTTTTAATATTTTACACTTCACCTTAATTGTTTTACCAAATTTACTTGCAAATTACATATTGAAATGACACTAGCTTATATTTTTCTTTTCGGTAATTAACTTTTATAGCAAGAAAATGACAGTAGCATATAAGCTGCCACCAGCTCACCATGGCTGCTTGATACGTATTTATATTTACATTTATATTTATATTTATCTATAATCTATAATCCATAATTCATATCTATAGTTATAATAATAATATATTAAAAGTGTGAAGGGCCACGAAAATATTATTTGACCTTTTACCTTTCATTAGAAGTTTCTGTTTTAGACAAAATCATCTTTTCATTATTTTTCTAATATTTAAGAGTTTGAAAAATAATTAAATAATTATAGTAAACTTTTCCTTATAAGAAGTTATCAGAATTAATGATAGTTAATACCTTTTTCATTAGTTAAGAATTCTAAATAAACTTTAGATTTGAAAAATCTAGAAATAAATATGAAAGTATTAGAATAAGAAAAACATAAGAAAGATCAAATTTGTAAAAGTTTTAAGTAAGTAATCAAAGATTTTCTAAAGATTTAATTTTAAAAATAAAGAAAGATTTTAAATATAGAAAAAAATAGTCATACTACAAATATGGTTCAAATTGATGCATCTCTCTCAGCCTCCAGCAGCAAGGAAAAGGGTACTGCATGACAAATGCAAAATTGACGATCCATTAACCACTTGAAACTTTTGGTGGCAAAATATATATGTGCTTACAATAAAATAAATATTTTGAACTTTTTGCAATTCATTAAAAACCTTCGTAATAGACAAAATCGTCTAATTTTAAATAATCAAAAGTTACACTTTCGAGGCACGTGCAGCAAAACTAGTAACACTAAATAATAGAGGTAATTTTACTATGTCACCCTTTGAATAGAATAAATTTAATGCTTTGAAAAATGCATTGCATAATGAATATTATTTGTTGACACCTAATTTTTGCCCTCCACGACTAAGTTTAATGCTGAGTTTCTTCGGTTTTAAATAAAATCAAAATATTTATTTATCCGGATAAATGTTTTCAAAAATTCTCATTTGGATATGTTTTGTGATTTAGGTGACATATTATACATTTCTATATTCACGTATACGAAGTTGTATAATTTTGGTTGCTTAAATAATTATTTTATAAAAAAAATAATTTTTTAATAAAAGGCTACCTTGAAAATTTATTCAAATATGTAAAATTTTGATCTAAACGTGTAAATTTTTCTTCAAATTAATTATTTGGAAAGTATTTATTCTATATTATTGAGATAAGAGACTCGAGGTCAAATTAATTATTAATTTATTTTGAATTTTGATTCAACTTAGTCAATTTATTGGATTCGGTCATAATTGAAATCTATTTGGCCACAATTGCTATGCAATTGGCCAATAGACTTATTAATTTGGTTAGATTTTAATAAATTGATTTAAATTTCAATTCATTTAGGCTATCTCTTAAATAGTTTAATCCCCAATAACAATTAAATGAGTAAATCCACCCCAGACCCAAATTTTGGCTGATCCAGGTGGCCCAACAACAATTTTAAAAACTAATTTACCTTATTACATAAAATCCCATATTGAAAAAGAAATTACAAAAATCCCAAAACAATTACTTAAATACCTTGAAATCACTCTTTCTCTCTCACCCCCTCATACATATCAAAATACCATATTTTGCTCCTATTTTAGTGCACTAATTTTTTCTTCATATGTGTGCTTCATTATTTACTCCTACATTATTTGGATTTATTATTTTCTTCTTCGGAGAACTAGTTTGGATTTATGTCTGGTCGTTCAACGACAGAGGCAATCCATTTGGTGAGGAGATTGGTGGAGCAGTATAAAGAAAGGAAGAGGGACTTACACTTGGTGTTCATCGACCTAGAAAAGACATATGATAAAGTCCTGAGGGAGGTTCTTTGGAGGTGTTTGGAGGTGACGGGGGTCCCAGTGGCGTACACCAGAGTTGTTAAGGACATGTATGGTGAAGGGAAGACCAGGGTGAGGACGGCAGGAGGAGACTCGGACCATTTTCCAGTCGAGACAGGGTTGCATCAGGGATCAACTCTTAGTTCGTTCCTGTTTGCGTTGGTGATGGACGTGTTGACGCAGACTACTCAAGGCAAGGTGCCTTGGTGTATGCTATTTGCGGATGATGTAGTGTTGATTGATGAGACGCGATGGGCATGAATGACAAATTGGAGGTTTGGAGGCAAACCCTTGAGTCGAAGGGGTTCAGGTTGAGTAGGTCCAAGACGGAGTATTTGGAATGCAAGTTTAGTAACTTGAGGCAGGAGGACGATGTGGTGGTGAGGTTGGACTCCCAAGATGTTTGTAAGAGGGATAGTTTTAAGTATCTTGGGTCTTTGATACAGGAGAATGGTGAGATTGATGAGGATGTCACTAATCGTATTGGAGCAGGTTGGATGAAGTGGAGGCTCGCCTCGGGGGTGCTGTATGATAAGAAAGTGGCCCTTAATCTTAAAGGAAAATTCTATAGAGTGGCAGTCCGTTCGTCCATGTGGTATGGTGCAAAGTGTTGGCCAGTCAAGTATTCCCATATCTAAAAAAGTAAGGGTGGAGGAAATGAGGATGTTGCGTTGGATGTGTGAGCTTACTAGAGAGGACAAAATTAGGAATGAGATTATTCAGGAGAAGATGAGAGTGGCCTCGGTGGAAGACAAGATGCGGGAAGGAAGGATAGGATGGTTTGGACATGTGATGAGGAGGGACGCGGATGCCCTAGTACGTAGGTGTGAGAGACTAGTATTGGATGGCTTCAGGAGGAGTAGAGGTAGCCTGAAGAAATACTGGAGGGAGGTGATCAGATATGACATAGAGCAGCTGTAGCTTACTGAGGACATGACCCTAGATAAGAAGGTGTGGAGGTCGCGGATAAGGGTAGAAGGCTAGCGGGAGGGTGTCGGTTGTAGCAAGCCACCAGGAGATATCTTGTGTAGCCGGGTTAGTAACCTTAGGTCTGTGTCTATATGTAATACCCTGCATGTTTCTAAGCTAGGAAGTGAATAAGTTTTCCTACGTATGAAACCTCCTATCCTATGAGTAGCATTTTAGTGCATGACTTACAATGAATATCCTAGCGATAGGATAGCTTTCAATGTCTTAAGAATGCTCAGATGAGTCGCTTAGAGTGATGCAAGCTAAGAGTTTTTGAATCCATCAAGTCTTAGTGTTCGATTTTGCAAGGGTCATCCTTGAACAAGAATAACGTGATTGATATGTGACATTTTGGCAGATTTAAACCCACCAAATTGTAGAGAATCGAATTAGCTTTCCAACGATACCAATTTCATCAAAATCCGACACCCGAGCAAGGAGTTATGACCTTTCAAAGTAGAATGCGTAGCCTAACCAATCGCACATGGCCACTGGAAAGCATAGGCGATATCATATACGGCACCTATGTACATATAGGCGATATCATATGCGGCGCTTATGTAAATATAGGCGATATCATATGCAGTGCCTATGTAAATATAGACGATATCATATGCGGCGCCTATGTATGATTTCAGCCACGAAAACACTTAGTTTTTGAGTTATTTTGAGGGTAGTTAAGTCTTTTAACACTCCTTACATGTCCCTAAACCTAACCTCACGAAATTTATAGCTTTTAAACACATTACAACCCTATTAACATCTCAAAGTTCATTATCCAAGAGCACCATAAGAGAAAAACAACTAGGGTAGCACAATCAAGCTTGAAGATCAAATTTCAAGGAAATTCCTCCGTCAATCATCAAGAACCTCCCTTCCAAGGTATACGTAGTGTTCATCCACGGATTCCTTTCGTCCTTGGAGTTTAAGAATCAATCTTTAAAATACAAAATCTTGGTTGGTTGTGGTTATATGATCATACCCATGTTGATGCTTGTTTGTTTTGCTATATAATAGTATCGTGACTGTACATCTCATGGAAGTTATGTTGTTAGTTGAGAAACATGATCTTTAGATGGATTGATAGAATGCAAGTATAAAATCCACCTATGCCTTAAAGAATGCATGCAAGGTGTTCGATAAAATGCCTAGTATGTTAGAACTTCATATTTACATGATTTCATGATATCTAAATAACAAGTTCATGTTAGCCATACACTCCAATATGAATTTTCATGCAAATTATGTGTTGTTATTGTTGTGGTATAAAACATGTGTGGTAATGGACATATAAATTATTTACACAAAATATATCCATGTTTTTCCTAACATGTTTGAAATGTTGAATAAATACATGAAGTATACTATCCCCTGCTTATGATATTGTGGATTGTGGACTCAAATCTTGTGACCAAGTTGTGTCATGTGTATCAGTTTCCTCCTATCGAGTCATGGGGGTATTCGTACCCAAAAACTATAGTTGTGTGCCTAGAGCCATGTCATGTTTCACGATATCCGAACTCAAGCTATGATTCCATAGACTTCAGTCAGTCATGTGACTCAGGAAAACCTCATGATCTCAGTCAGTTGTCAGATATCAGTAACATTCCGCCAGTCAACGAGATTCAGTAAGATTAAGTCACGTATAGTCAGTTATTTATGTCCAGTCCCTCTAGATGGGAGTAGAGGTTAGCACCAAGTGAACCCAAGGATGGGAACTCACCCGCCAGTTCAGGGTGTGATTCTTAGAAGTAGTCCTTGTGTTCCAGAACTACGTAGCCAGCGTAGGTTGAGACATCTTAACCTGTCATATTAGGGTTGATGAGGTGGTTTAACCTGTCAGTTTAGGGTTCCCACCGTTCTCATTGAGTACCTGCCAGATAAGGGTCACTCACAAGCTGTCCTTACCCGTGGCACGGTATTGACACCCCTCCAGTCGGGGCAGAGATTGGACCCCAGCTTAGCCATAATGGCATACATGGGGCATGTCGGTTAAACACTACCTCCCACAGTTTTAGTAGCAGTCTCAGTAAAAGAACTCAGGGCGTTCTTCAGATTTCAGTATATACAAGACTGTCAGATACAGTCGTTATGTTCTTCAGATTTCAGTATATACAGGACTATCAGATACAGTCGTCTATGTTATTAGCTTGCAGTATCAGTCATGATAGTTATCAGTAAACCATGTATTAGCTTACAGGTCTTGCTATCACGCATTCTCGGTCCCAGTTTCTATATATGCATGTTTGCACTCCCAAATTCATATTAGTCAGTCAGTGTTGTTCATACATGAAACCCTTTATGTTCAGCCTACCTTCCTCGTATACTCAGTACTCTAGTTGTACTGACATATTTGCGCTATGGTGCTTTCTTTTCATGTTACACCATAGGTTCCAAGACACGAGCTCCAGCCCAGCAGTAGCGGTAGCATTCCAGTCGCAGAGACACAGTGAGTCCTCATTGATTTGAGGACAATATGATTTGATATATTTATTTATTTCTTCAGTTTAGTTTTACAGAGTTAGTTGGAGACATGTTCCTTCAACTCCTTATTCAGATAGTTTAGAGGCTTTCAGATTTATGCTCAGATTTACGTTCAGACTTAGCTTTCAGATTGAGTTGTTTTGGGTATTTTCACCCACATGGACGTTATGATTTTCAGACATGGTTTTATTCATTTGAACCTTATGGACTTACAGTTTTACATATTCCGCATTATTATGTCATGATTTGTACAGTATACAGGTACAAATATCAGTCATGGATTAGCTTGTGGTCCCTCGAGGTCATGAGCACCGTGTAGCGTTTTGGTTCAGCAAATCGGGGTGTTACACTATAGGTGTCTCTGGCAGCGAATATGTGTTACTTATACGTGGGGTTCCTTTCATATTTTCTCAGTTGTTATTTGCTTACTTCGTGTTGCCGTATCTCTCGTATTTTCGTATTGCTATGATTTACTTTTTAGTATTCCTTACGACTTTTCTATTATGTATTTCATCTCCTTGGCGCTTATTCTTTATCTTGAGCCGGGGGTCTATCGGAAACAACCTCTTTACTTCTTCGGAGGTAGCGGTATGGATTGCGTACATCTTACCCTCCCTAAATCCCACTTTGTGGGAAGACACTGGGTTTGTTGTTGTTGTTGTTGTAATCAAGCTAATGTAATATTAAGACTCTCTCACTCCCCTCCTATTTGCGTCACTTTTATAATTGGAATTGAAGATGTACACTTTCAATTCACGTAATAAAGGAAATTGAATCATTTTTTTTCCTTATTATCGTGTAGCCAGTGTAATGTTACAATAACACTAATTTTTCCTTAAAATTATTATAATCTTGTAATTAATTAATGTATAAGGTGAATATTTTATATGTATAGTGTGATATTATACATTTTGGAAGATTATATTTTAATGTATAAGTTATAATATATCAGACATTACACATTAGTTATTTTTTGGAAGACTAATGTATAATATAATTCTTCTGCTATATATTTCATTATGTTATACATTAAGAAGTTCTTATTACATTTAAGAGGTATTTTATGTATTATTTAGTATTATACAATTAGAAAGTATTAATATTGTATAAGGTTACATTATATCTTCTGATAAGAGTACAGAAGTATATATGTTTAATGTTAATACTTAAATGTATAGTATGACATTATACATTATTGCAGATTATTTTTTAAATGTATAATGTGCCCACATACATATGCAACTGTTGTATAATGTTATCTTTTAAATTCTAACTTATCCGTTATTTGCATTGATTCAATAAATACATCACATATTGAATAATAAAACTGAATATATCAACTGTATTTGGATATATATTATTCTCATTTAACTATTTTGTTAACTGATGTTTATTTTTCTCATGGATTTTAAATTAATTATAATAAATTTATATGATTCCGTGAATGAAAGATAATTTATTTCGTTAAAACATACTTTGGAAATCAATTTTCTAGGAGCTTAATGGATCATATCAGCATGAACACAAATAATCCATACGTATTAATATTACTCCTACTAAAGTAAAGGAAAGAGAATGAAAAACAAATACTCCCACTAAATTTTATATTATTTTATGTTGTTGTTACATAATTTTTAAAAAGGTTTTAATTAAAATAGTATAAGAAGGAAATAATAAGACTTTTTTTATCTGTTTAAATGAATAAACAACCTAAAATATTGTAAATGAGAACAATTAATAGTGATGTTTAAGAATTTTTTTGAATTTAAATTTCAATTACTATATTCAATCACACACCACATAATGATAGGTAATTAATTGGGTTAATTAAGGTAGAGACAAATAGTATCTGATTTCTCTTTCCATAAATATAGGCAAAACTGTTTTATCATACATTGCAGCAATGTATAAGGGTCTACCTAATGTATAAGTATATTTTATAAATCAGGGAGAGAGAAAGACTAACGGGATTATATGTAAATACTTTCATTATAGAAGAGATTTATGTGGTTTATACTTAAAAAAAAAACCCACCTTAATTCTAGTTCAACCTACTAGCCCAGCAGCATCAACAAACAATAATAAAAACTTCAGCCAGCCCAAAAACAATAATATCCAACCCGCATCAACAGTCCAAGATATGCCAAATTAACCCGGCCCATTCCTTTTTCTCCAATACCCGATACCTCAAATAACAGCTTCTTCAACACAGAAAATTTTATTATGGGTGAGGTGCATCATGTCATACTTGTGTGAGGGCCCTTATTAATTGACATGTGTACTATGGGTCCCACTTCATTAATGTCTCACTCTATTTTCATTTCTCTTTTCACACCTCCCTTATTGACTAAACTTAATAATAATAATAATAATTTTTTAATTGTTTTTAATTTGTTTAGGCAAGATAATATTTGATTACAAAATAAATTGGAGAAAAAATTATTCCATCCGTTTTATATTAATTGGTCATTTTTTTACCCACATGTTAAGAAATTATAAATAAAAAGGTAATTTTATTAACTCACCTTTTAAAAAACTTTTAGGAAACTTTACAAATAAATGTTAACACTTTCAAAAAGAATTAATTGTAAGAGCAATATGAAAAAAATTTAATTAGTGTTTTCTTGATTAAGTAAGGTGGTAACTAACATGAGACAATTATTTTTAGTAAAATAAATTAATATGCTACGGAATGAATAATAATTTATATTTTTGTAATTAATTAATTGAGGTCATTAATGATGAAGAAAGATAAGGATAAAAATAAAGATTTTGTTTTTTACTTTAAGTTATATTTGATTAAGAGTAGACACTCATAAAGTCAATTTTTAAATTTTTGTATAGGTTAACACCATAATTTATCCGATAATATCATTTCATTGTCATTTTTTAGTTAGACATTTATAATTAATTAGAATACATAATTAATAAATAATTGATATTAAGTAAGCATTTGGCCATTAGAGCCTAACAAATTAGAGTTGGAGTACTTATGTTTGATCATATTTTATTTTGAAATTTTTAGATTTTGAAAAGACAACAAATAAATCGTGAGATGAAAAAACATAAAAATAATTTCTCCCAAGGGTGTGGCTTAGTGATTCCACGAAGTGGGTCGAGCACGATGAGGTCTCAATTCAATAGAGATAAATATTAAGTGATTTTTTTTCAGTAATTTGTGAAATTAATCAAGGTGCGTGCAAATAAAATTGATCTAAAAAAAATTAAACTATAAAAGAATTAAATAAAAAGAAAAAAGAAAATAAATGGAGAGAAAAGGTTGATGAGTTAAAAAAGAGGAGAGAGAAAAAAATGAAGGCTGAGAGGGATAACAGATGAGACCCACTTATTTTTTTATTTAAAAAGTAATTGCTCACACACCAAGGTTGTGTTTTGGTATGAAGGAAAATATTTTCCAGTTTTCTTATGTTTGGTTGACTTATATATTTTGAAAAATGTTTTCCAAACCAACTTATTTTCCTTAAATCTAAGGAAAATGACTTCCTTTCAAAAAGTAAGGAAAACATTTTTCAAAACTCTCTTTCAACCTCACTTTAAAAATGAATGTTCATACAATTCTCAAAATCATCTATTCCGCCCCCGCCCCCAATATCCTATCACTCCAACACCATCCCTACCCCTACCCCACTCCTAAAATTCAATTGTTTTAAAAAGTATTTTAAAAAATTTTCTTAGTCCATCTCCTACCCCCACCCAACCCCTACCCTTACCAGCCCCTCTTCCAAAAACAATATCTACATTTTATTAAAAAAAATTTAAACTTTTATCTTACCCCACAGCCCTACCCTCCCTCCCTCCTTACCAGCCTCCTCTCCCATCCCCTCCCCCCTCAAGAAAAAAAATTGTTTTTAAAATAATTTCAATTTTTTTCTTCCCTCTCACTCCCCTACCCTGACCCCCAATTTCTACTAACCCCTCCCCTCCCCCCACCAATTTTTTAATTTTTTTTTAACAAAAAAAATTTAAAACTTTTTCTTATCCCACCCCTACTACCTATTCTGACACCCCTACCTACCCGTCTACCAACACCCTTTCCAAAAAAGTATTTAATTTTTTTAATTTATTTTTTAAAAAAGAATTCTAAAATGTATTTTTACGCTTTAGCTAAACACTAGAATGTATTTTTTGAAAAATATTTTTCCATTCACCAACCAAATACTAGAAAATATTTTCTGGAAAATATTTTCGATCCACCAACCAAACATAGGAAAATAAGTAAGAAATCAATTTATTTTCCAAGAAAACATTTTCTAGGAAAATATTTTCATGAAAAACATTTTCTTCATATCAAACACACCCCAAGTCATACTTGAGCCTCAACCATAATAAAATTTCCCCTTCAACACAACAAGGTATAGTACAACATAGCAACAACAAACAATGACAATATCGCTGCCAAACAATGCTCAAACCACAAGATAATGGAAAATCCGGTGGATTTTCACCTCTTCCCTCGTCTGTCTTCTCTTGCTACCCACGATTCTCAGCCCGTCTCCATCAAATATCACTTCAATTCCTTCCTGAAAAGGGAAGAATATAAAGATTCAATGGTTCTTGAAGCATTTTTATTTGAATCAGTTCATAAACAGTTGTTTATCTTGAAGAATCGAAATCTTCAAATCCATAGTCCAAATCTTTCAAATCCTTTCAGAAAAGGTAATTTGTTTTCTCAATACTCTAAACTGTCACTAAATTTTGAATTTTGAATTTTGAAAAGTTTCAAAGAGGTGTTGGGCAGCCCAATTTTTTTACTATAAAAGGAGGTTTGGTTCACCTTTTCAAGACCAAGGGAAGTGGTAGAGAAATTGGGGGAATATTTGAGTTTATCAAACTCTCGGATTCACTAAGTTCTCTATTTTCTTTGCTGTATTTCTTCTAATTGTCGCCAATATCGGTTGATTCTCATCACTCGTGTCTTGAAGTAGTGTGAAAACTAATGGTCGTCTACTCGTCGTCCAAGTTCGCTACCCTGAAAAAGGTAACCTCTTTTTTCAATTTGCAATGTAGTTTTTTTTTTATGTTGTTGTTGTTGTAGCTTTCCTGCCTCACCTTTATTTCGTCGTTTTGTTTTACACCATTTTCTATTAATCGTGTCGCCTGGTTGTTGTTTTTTCATGTTGTTGCATAGCGACCATAATTTACCTATTTCTTAGCTGACTTGATTGATTTCTATTATGAATAAAGCCTCGTCGTGCTTTTGGTCGTACTTTTTTTGGAGTATAGAGCAACGGGGAGTGTTCTTGTGGACATAAAGGGACAAAAGAGTGAATATCTCATGATACTTAGCACTTTGTACTTGTTGGGTTCAATATGTATGAAAGAAGTATGAATGGAAAATGGAGAGACAAATGGTGGAGGAAAGGAGACACTAATTTAGAAAGTGTACTACCAAATTGGAAAGTTCACTAAATCTCCCACATTGGTGGGAGAAGAGAACTTTGGAGTATTTTTAATAAAGAATACTTACTCCACATGGATAGTGAGGCAAGAACAAGGTGGTGTCTCGCGCCGTCGTCGTCGTCGCTCGCTTGGCTCGGCTTCGGCTTCGGATTTGGATTTGGATTTGGATTTGGATTTGGATTTGAATTTGAATTTGTCAAATGATCGATCGTTACACCTTTTCAGGAAAGATTACACCTTTTTAAGCGAACCATTGCCACTTTTCAGAAGAAGCATGTTATGTCTATATAAATCTGCTTTCATCCACAGGTTTAGATATGAAAAATAATTTTTGAAACACAAACTCTTCTTGTCTTCAAATATTCTGTGTGATCAATCAAACTGTTGAGTGAGTTCGTAGAATCCGACAAGTTGAGGTACCGCTATTGTTCGGATTGAAGGTCATTTTATCCTGGGAGGAAGATTCCTTAACCTCGGGTACAGTGAGGGGAATTATTCCTTAAGGACACTCCGTAAAGTTGGGGTACTTGGTCTAAATTTATGTTTCATCTTTTTCTGAATATTAACACACTTCTAAGATAGATTATTCATAATCTAGTGTTGAAGGTGTTAAGAAACTTCATAAGTTCTTGTCTTGAACTTGAACTTGCTTTGAAGTTTGTGTTGCTTATATACAGATTCTTGTACCCGAATACATACAAGATAACAATCTTAAGGAATAATCCAGAATCTGATTACTTGTTTTTGGAGATTAAAGCTTTAAGCTTTCTACTCCGTTTGAATTTAACTAGTGATTAGAAGACATAAAATCTTCGTCATAAGTTTAAAATTCACTCGGTTGACAATTAAAAGTCATAAAAACTTCATTGTTAACTAGAAACAAGAAGAAGAGTTTAAAGTTGCTTAACTTTATAAGTAGTATTCTGAAAATACTAAATATTATTGTCTTGTGGTGACAGGAAAAATGACTAACGAAAGTCAAGTGCAACATGCGGCTACGACTGTGGGGGCAACTAGCATTGCTTCAACAAGTCGAGCAAATGCTCCGCAACCAATGGAACCTGCGGAGAAGTCCGGAAAATTTACTGGTATTGACTTTAAGCGATGGAAGCAAAAGATGTTCTTTTACCTCACCACTCTATACCTTCAAAGGTTCAGTAGTGAGGATGCTCCTGAGGTACCCGAGGGAACCTCAGACAAAGAGAATTTCCTGATTATAGAAGCTTGGAAAAACTCGGACTTCCTTTGCAGGAATTATATATTGAGTGGTCTCCAAGAAGACCTCTACAATGTTTACAGTGGAACTAAGACATCGAAGGAATTGGTGGGGGGCACTAGAATGAAAATACAAGACAGAGGATACGAGAATTAAGAAATTTTTTGTTGCAAGGTTCTTGGACTTTAAAATGATAAATAGCAAATGGTTGTCTCTCAAGTGCAGGAATTGCAAGTAATCATCCATGATTTTCTAGCGGAAGTTTTGATTGTGAATGATGCTTTCCAAGTAGCAACGATAATTGAGAAGCTACCACCGATGTGGAAAGACTTCAAAAACTACTTGAAGCATAAACGCAAGGAGATGACTGTCGAAGATCTTATTGTCCGACTGCGTATTGAAGAGGATGATAAAGCTGCTGAGAAAAGGTCAAAAGGGAATTCTGCAATTAATGAAGCACATATTATGGAAGATGACTAAAACAATTCTAAGAAAAGGAAGAAGTTTGAACAAAGAAGCAATCAACCTAAGAAGAAATTCAAGGAAAAATGCTTCAATTGTGGCAAGATTGGCCACAAGTCCACAGATTGTCGAGCCCCAAAGAAAGGAAAGAAAAAGGATCAAGCAAATATGATTGAATCCAACAAAGAATGCGATGATCTGTGTGCTATGTTCTCAAAACGCAACTTGGTGGAAAATCCTCGCGAATGGTGGATAGATTATGGTGCCACCCACTATGTATGTGCCAACAAAGAGTTCTTTTCTTCATTTTCTCTGGCTCAAGTAGAAGAAATGATCTACATGGATAACTCCACTACTGCTAAGGTAGAAGGAACAGGGAAAATATGCTTGAAAACGACTTCAGAAAAGGTTTTGACACTTAACAATGTCTTGTATGTTTCGGAGTTACGTAGGAATTTAATTTCTGTTTCACTTCTAGAAAAGAACGGATTCAAATGTGTAACCGTTTCTGGAAAAATTATAATTAGCAAAGGAGAAATGTATGTAGGAAAAGGCTATCTCACCGAGGGCCTTTATAAGATGAATGTAATGAATATTGAAATAACTAAAAGTTCAAATTCTTTTTATTTGCTTGAGTCTTATGATTTATGGCATGAACGTTTAGTCCATGTTAATTACAAAATGCTATGAAAACTGATTAAATTAGAAGTTCTGCCGAACTTTGAGTGCAATAAATCAAAGTGTCAAACATGTGTGGAATCAAAGTATGCAAAATATCCTTATAAGTCTGTTGAAAGGAATTCCAATCCCTTAGACTTAGTACACACTGACATTTGTGATATGAAGTCAATACCATCACGTGGTGGGAAAAAGTATTTCATAACCTTTATTGACGATTGCACTAGATATTGTTATGTCTATTTGCTAAATAGTAAGGATGAAACAATAGATGTGTTTAGGCAATATAAAACTGAAGCTGAAAATCAGTTAGATAAAAAGATAAAAATGATAAGAAGTGATAGGGGCGGAGAATATGAATCTCTTTTATCCGAATTATGTGTAGAGAATGGAATTGTCCATCAAACTACGGCCCCATATTCACTTCAATCTAACGGAATTGTGGAAAGGAAAAATTGAACTTTGAAGGAAATGATGAATACGTTGCTTATAAGTTCTGATTTACCGCAAAACTTATGTGGGGAGGCTATCCTTACAGCCAATCGTATACTCAATAGAGTTCCCCATAGTAAGACACAATCAATTTCTTATGAAAATGGAAAGGAAGGAAACCCAACTTGAAATATTTCAAAGTGTGGGTTAAGATAGGACCTAAGACTGTGGACTGCGTGTTCATAGGCTATGCTAAAAGAAGTAAAGCATGTCTATTTTTGGTTAATAAATCTGAACATCTGGATATAAATGAAAATACGGTAATTGAATCAGATAATGCTGAATTCTTTGAAAAATTTACCCGTATAAAACTAGACATGAACAGTCTAGTGGAGGGTCTAAACGACCTCGAGATGAACCAAGTGAGAATATACATAATGAAGAGAATCTAAGATGTAGTACACGTCAAAGAACTACTACGTTTGGATTAGATTTTGTAACTTTTCTCTTAGAAAATGAGCCTCAAACATTTAAAGAATCGATGTCGTCGTCAGACTCATCCTTTTGGAAAGAGGCAGTCAATAGTGAGATTGATTCAATCTTAAGCAACCATACGTGGGAATTGGTTGATCTTCCTCCCAGAATAAACCTTTAGGTTTTAAATGGATCTTGAAAAGAAAGATGAAAGCAGATGGTACTATTGACAAATACAAGGCAAGACTTGGAGTAAAAGGCTTCAAACAAAAAGAAGGCCTTGATTACTTCGATACATACTTGCCAGTAACAAGGATAACATTGATTCGAATGTTAATTGCCTTGGCTGCGGTATATGGTCTTGAAATCCATCAAATGGATGTGAAAATAACTTTCCTAAATGGAGAATTGGAGGAAGATATTTACATGGAACAACCTGAGGGTTTTGTGGTTACAGGAAAGGAAAACAAGGTGTGTAAACTTATTAAATCATTGTATGGACTAAAGAAAGCCCCAAAACAATGGCATGTGAAGTTTGACCAAACTATGTTGGCAAACAGTTTCAAAATAAATGAATGTGATAAATGTGCTTATATTAAAGACACTCCAAATCACCAATTCATTGTATGTTTATCTGTAGATGATATGTTGATCATCAGCAGAGACATTTCTGACATAAATGCAACAAAACGAATAATCAAGAGCAAGTTTGATATGAAAGACCTTAAAGTTGCAGATGTGATCTTAGGTATAAGAATCCATTGAACTCCACAAGGGTTGGCATTGTCACAGTCTCATTATATCAAAAATGTACTTGACAAGTTCAAGTATATGGAATTCGGTTTTGCCAAGACTCCATTGGATGTGAGCTTTGCACTTCGAAAGAATGAAGATCAAAGTGACTCACAATTAGAGTACGCAAGAGTATTGGGATGTTTAATGTATATAATGAATTGTACACAACCAGACATAGCATGCGCTATTAGTAAATTGAGTTGGTACACGAGTAATACCACCAAAACTCATTGGATGGCAATGAAAAGAGTGTTGGGGTATCTTAAATACACTCAAGATTATGCCTTGCATTATAATAAATATCCGGCGGTACTTTAAGGATATAGTGATGCAAATTGGATCACCGGATCGAACGAAGTAAAATCTACAAGTGGATATGTATTTACTATCGGTGGAGGAGTAGTTTCTTGGAAAACATCCAAACAGACTTGTATTGCTCGCTCTACAATGGAATCTGAATTTATCGCATTTGATAAAGCCGGTGAAGAAGCAGAATGGCTTCGAAATTTCTTGGAAGACATTCCATATTGGCCCAAACCAGTGGAACCAGTATTTATACACTGTGATAGCCAAGCGGCAATAGGTAGGACAGGGAGCATGATGTATAACGGTAAATCTCGTCACATACGACGGAGACATAATACCATTAGGGAACTTCTCTCTAGTGGAATTATCACTGTTGACTACGTAAAGTCAAAGGATAATGTGTTGGATCCACTTACGAAATACCTATCTAGAGAAGGAGTGGAAAAAATATCCAAGGGAATGGGTTTAAGGCCAAGGACAAGTTAGTATGGCGGTAACTCTACCAAGCAGACTGGAGATCCCAAGAGCTAGGTTCAAGGAGATCAAACAAAGCTATGTCTGATAGGTTCAACATTGTCAATTACCCAACTCATTCTCATGATGTAGATAATTTTTAGTAAACAAGGATAAGACTTAAGGTTAAAAGTCTTTTAATGATTATCTAAATTTGAAAGATTTGACCAAATAGTTTAATCTACAGGATTGAACATTTAGAAATCACCTAAGTGAGGGCGAAGTGGAAGCCGCTTCAAAGAGAATGTTAGTAAAGGCCCATTCTCTAAGCTCTCATGAAATCGGGATGTGTTCATGGCTGAAAAGAACAAAACCGTGAGAACTATAAATGGTAAAAGGCTGGTTATGTGACATGTGTTATCTAGGTGTACATTAAAGCTCGACGGTTCAAAGATATCAAATCTACCAATTGACCGAGTGCATCCGATGCATGTTCACTATGGAAAGTTCAAAGGGAAACCCACTTATCCAGATGCAATCAGTCTTTGCTTGATGATCACATACTTGTCCGTAAAACTTTTATGAAAAATAGTCATTCCCCATTCATCTGGGGGATTGTTGGGTTCAATATGTATGGAAGAAGTGTGAATGGAAAATGGAGAGAAAAATGGCGGAGGAAAGAAAACACTAATTTAGAAAGTGTACTCCCAAATTGGAAAGTTCACTAAATCTCCCACATTGGTGGGAAAAGAGAAATTTGGAGTATTTTTAATAAAGAATACTTACTCCACATGGATAGTGAGGCAAGAACAAGGTGGTGCCGCGCGCCGTCATTGTCGCTCGCTCGGCTCGACTTCGGATTCGGATTTGGATTTGGAAAATGATCGATCGATGAGATTTAACTTTTTGGACAAAATTTATTTGATCAAAATCGGATCCGAATATACCAAAGGAAAAATGAGAGAAATGCAGAAATTTTTTCTGTGTTTTATCCTCCATTTATATGCATGTATACAGTGAACTGATGCACTATTTCGAACTGAACTGATGCTTTAGAAATATGAAACCATTTAGTAAAATGACACACTGATTCATGGAAAGGCATGCTTGTTCGGAAAATACACACTGTTTGGACGAATAGACATGATATTTTAGGAAAGGTTACACCTTTTAAGTGAACCATTGTCACTTTTCAGAAGAGGCATGTTATGACTATATAAATCTGCTTTCATCCACAGGTTTAGACATGAAAAATAATTTTTGAAACACAAACTCTTCTTGTCTTCAAAGATTCTGTGTGATCAATCAAACTTTGAGTGAGTTCGTAGAATTCGACAATTTGAGGTACCACTATTGTTCGAATTGAAGGCCATTTTATCCTGGGAGGAAGATTCCATAACCTCAGGTACAGTGAGGAGAATTATTCCTTAAGGACACTCCGTGAAGTCGGGGTACTTGGTCTAAATTTCCATTTCATCTTTTTTTTGAATATTAACACACTTCTAAGATAGATTATTCATAATCTAGTGTTGAAGGTGTTAAGAAACTTCATAAGTTCTTTTCTTGAACTTGAACTTTCTTTGAAGTTTGTGTAGCTTATATACAAATTCTTGTACCCGAATACATATAAGATGATAGTACTTTCCTCGCTTTTGAACACTCTCCAGATTTAACTCTTAAACACTCTCCAGATTTAACCACCTCTATTTTCCTTTGGCGACGTCAATCTCGTGAAATAGAGCTCACTTGTTAATATGTTGGTGTGCTCGATGTGTTTATATATCTCAATGAAGTATAATGTAGGGGGATGTTAATATGAATGTTATGGAATAATATGGAACAAAATGCGAACGCATCGTGGTGTTACCATCTTCTATTCTCTTCCTATCTCTAAGTACTTGATAAATTTTCCTTCTGTATATTCCAGTCATGTTTTATTATTTTTTCCATCATTGTTTAGTTTTGGATGATTATAATTTAGAAGAGATAAAAAAAACGGCAGTCCGATGCACAAAAGCTACCGCTATGCGCGGTGTTCGGGGAAGGGCCCCACCACAAGGGTGTATCGTACGCAGTCTTACCTTGCATTTCTGCCAGAGGCTGTTTCCAAGGCTTGAACCCGTGACCTCCTAGTCGCAACATGACAACAACATTACCAGTTACTCCAAGGCTCCCCTTCATTACAAGAGATATAGGGCAGAGAGATATTCACGTGAGGATAAGATAGAAACACTTCATGGAAAACTCCCGTCTTTCCTTCTAAGTGCTTAAAATTGACTTTTTCTCTCCACCATTTACATGATTTTCTCTCGCCTAATGGGCTAATCTTAGTCTAATTTTGGGATAAGTTTGAACGGAGTTAAGTATATCTCAACCCCGAACTTGTGACTACTCCTAAAACAGAATGTCTTTTCTCTATTTAGATCACTCAATTTTAATTTGCTTCAAGCTCAACATTCAATGTCCATCCCTCCCTATAATCGTTGTTTGAAATTATGTTCTAGTGTTCTCTCAATGTTCTAGTGTTCTCTCGATGTTCTAAGTGTTCTCTCAACATTCATTTAGCAAAAGCATATTTTTGATAAGATATGTAAAGTGAAATTCTCTTTGAACAACGATAATGTATAAACCGATCTTCTTTTCTATAGCGAATTTAAGAAGTCTTACTCTGAGAGTCCCCATTCGTCAATAACTTGAACTTGAGCACATTCCTTCAAAATTTATCTTTCTAACGTGTGTATGATTTAGTTTAATTTATTCAAGTCATCATGTTTTTCGAGAATTTATTCAATAATCCGAGGACTTAAGTCTCTCTTTTATTCCTTCACTGAATGATTCTACATGCGACATTTTTGAACAAAAATGGGTGACTAGTTTATATGGAAGCGGTATCTTAGTTCCCAGGTGTGTATTTTTGTTAAAACCTCTTGTATATGCTTCTGCTTATTTCCATAAAGGAGTTTGAAAACAAGTCTTTATTTTTAGGTTTAGAAAAAGTTTAAATTTGGCTCAAAATCATGACCGAAGAATTTAAGACTTTCCTTCATTGTTTCTGGCTTATACATGGTCAATAAAAAATAGTGTCTATAATTTATTTGGCCTACGCCGTCCCGATTTTCTCCTTCAAATGGATTGTTTACTTCTTTATAGTCAAGTAATAAGGTCGCTCACGTTCAACTCGAGTTTGAGCCTAGTTGAAGTCTATTTTAGCATTTGTTTTCAATCGTCCCTACGCCTCTAATCACTTCTTCCCCAGTTGGTGTGTTTTCTTTGATATAAGTAAATTAAGTTAGCCAAAGTATGATTTTGAGTTAAAATTTGCTGCTGCTTTAGCCTTTGAAATATAGGGACGACTTTTTTTAGAACTGATCCATGTGAAACATGTTAAGTAGAATTTTGCTTCCATGTGAATGTCGATTTCTGTTGAACTTGAGAAGTACTGATTTGAAAAGTTTTTTTACATATTGTTAGCTTTTCACCCCAAAATTATTATTATTATTATTATTATTATTATTATTATTTCTTCTGGAACATTGTCCATGTAACTTAAGAATTTAATTTCATTTCTTATCTTATTCTATGTTGGATTTAGACACCGAACGTCTCCAATTAAATGTCTTACTTTTATTTTCTCTATGTTTGCTGTTAAACTTAGTTTTCAAATACTAATTCATTCCCTTTTTTGTATGAACTGCTGTAATGAGTCCATGGAACTCCGCTATCACCTCCTTGCATATTCTTGTTGGGCTAAGAAAGCTGAACATCATATTCCATCGAGTCAGCCTAACCCATTTCTCGCGATCAACCGAAAAGAAAGAGAAATGGGTCCATAAAACACATTCCCATCAAATTTTGAAGACCCACTTCTCATCAGATGATCAGAAAAGGGAAGTGGAAAAAAACAACAAGTACTAGATTTTGGGCGAAGGCCTAAAATAAAATCATCTCTTATCCTTATCTTTTATTTTGTATTGCTTTGTATCACTAACATTTGTCTTTATTAAATGTTTTAACCTATATGAATCCCCCATGAGGTTATTTCATTAATTTTTTTTCATTATTTCAATTTACTCCTATATATCAAATCATGAGAAAAATGAGTTCAAATTTCTAATTGACTTTTTTTCTCTGAGGTAAGATTTTGATTTTGGAAAAATAATTTCTAATTTCATGAGGGAAAGTTAATTAATTTTCCCTCTAAAGAGTTCTCTTCGTTTTTTTTTTCTAAAAAAAGAGAATCATACTGTCCACGTTAACCTTAATTCTCACCACGTTAACCTTAATTCTCACCACGTTAACCTTATATATATAAAAATTGTTCTTTTAATGGTTAGATGTTAAGACATGGATTTTTCTTTAATAAAAAGAAATCCTTCAAATTGATTTAGCCACAAAGTTTTAAATTCGCCGGTCAATCGCAGTTTACGAGATTTTTAAAGTGCCTAATACCTTCTTTAAAAATTCACTTGAACCCTTATCCCGAACGCTGGTTTTAAAATAAAAGGATTTTTTAAATATCCTTTCTTAAAAAATGGTTTTCTTAATTTTTCAAAAATTAAGTAGCGACTCTTTTTCTGCTCTGCTTTATTTCCCAAAAATAATTTGCCAACGTTATGATGTTTTGATTGAGTTCAAAATGCGTCGTAACAGAAATGGGGACTCTGCTGGGAATTTATCTAGGTTCTAACCAAAAGAAATTTTCTAACTTGTTGTGGCTAATTATTATGTGTTTATTTGTTTATATTTCATATAAACTGTCATTCCATTCATATTTCTCCGCTATGAAAAATTGACACTCACACACATTGTACACGCGGATTGTACATTGTACTTTCCCAAAATTCTTTCAAATCACCTTACTTTAGAGAGTCGGAACATACGTGGGGTTAGCGGGAGTTTTACTGTCAGGGGACCACGTGCCTTCTCATATAGGAAATTCAAGTCCGTGTCTATCCAAATCTTAGAAAAACTTAAGATAGAGTCATACCACCCTTTCAATTTAAGTCATGCGTGCATATACCTTAGTCGAGTCAATTCTTGGTAACGACTCCACATTTAGGATTTCCGCCTATGTGTCGACAGATTTTCGCGACCAAATGATCAATGAGCATATTTTGTGTGACGTGATATGTTAGACGAATTCTTATCAATGGCTTGGATCAATCTATCATAATCACGAATATCTGTTGTTTAGGCTCACCCCTGGCGTAAAAGGGTCACCCAATTTAGGACGCGAATATTTACGTACTATCATTTCACTATTATGTGTTATAATTATTTTATATGCTATGTGTTGCTCTAATTAAAAATAAATGGATCCACTCCTATCTTTCCTAGAACCTTTAGGCAAAATATAAACTCACTATCTGAAAGTCCGACCAAAAATCCAAGTCTTTTAGACTTGTCAGAAATCCTAAAACTTTTCAAAAAAGACCTCTAAACTTTACTTCTACTCCCTCTGTTTCATTTTAGTTGACCCTTATTGACTTGGCACACCTCTTAAGAAATTATTTAATAGAGGCTTATTTTACTAAAATAACCCTATTAATTATGCATTGAAAATATGAATTTGAATAAATACAGTTTGTTTAATCATTTAATGTTGAGGGTAATATTGGAAAACATAATAAAATCCTCTTGATTTCATAAAAGGGACAGCTAAATTGAAACAAATATTTTTAGAAAGAGGGCCAACTAAAATGAAATGGAGGGAGTATTAAACAGGAAGGTTGACTTTCTAAGATGTCAGAAAGAAGCGTCAATTCACCAATCCCAATTATCAATTTGGTGAGCAATGAGGAGACCGAAGATTCATTGTTGAAGAAAATTGCTGAAACCAATGAAAAAATAGCTGCAGTAAAGAAGAAATTTGCAGAAATGGAAGAAGAAGAAAATAGATTACGCGGAGAGGTCATCAGGGTTCAAGCACAAAACAACTTTGGTGAAAAGGCGTATTGCTGATGCTGATCAGAAAATCCTTGACGTCTCTAGAGTGTCTATAAGGGCCTCAAAATTTGAGCATCACACGAGAGGGCTTGCTAATAATGGTTAAAACCTAACACTGAAAAACAATGTCCCCGCAAAGGGAACAACCAAAGAAGATGAAGGTCCGGGTGACGAGAGTGTAGGATCGTCACTCGATCATTGAAAATAATAAAGAGCAGCTCAGGTAGATCTTGGCTTTATATTTCACTTTAAGATGTCTTTGTAATCAAGAACTACATGAAACATGAGCCCATAGGGGGTAGGTAGGAAGATCTTTTTGAGCCTAGTCTCTTTATCTACTTTAGAGAAGGTATAATTAGATTATCTTTATGTAATTCAAACTAGGTTGGACTCTATCCTTATGTAATTCGAACTATGATGTAATTCAAACTACTTTGGGATTATCTTTATGTAATTTGAACTATGTTGGGCCTGAATTCCCTGGCGGGATACGTAGGCAACCTACATAAGGCTCGACCTTTATATTTTAAGTATTTTATTCCCCATTTATGGTGAAGATTTCAGAATTCAATAGGTCGAAGAGCAGAAGAATTTATTCAGTAAAGTCAACTTTCCTATCATAATAATTTACCAAAAGCAAGCCCACAAAGTTCTATCCAAATTAACACTTAATCTGTGGATCAATTTACCTTTGATAAGAGTAGCTCTTAAGTGTTTACCTTTCGTCGAATATCTTGTATTTCTTGTTATAAACGGAAGCTAACATGGTTACCCTTTGAGTTATTTTTATTTATCAGGTAATAAGTAGAAATTGATCTGTGTTGAAAACTGGCGGAACATCAATACTTCACAAGTTCTAAGGCAAATAAAGATTCCTCCTTTGACCGTTGCTTTATTATTGAAAAGAAAAGAATGACTAGTAGTAGTGATGATAATGCTCTCACCGAAATTACAGTTAGGGATGGTGTGATAACGGCACAAGGTGAGATGATCGCAGAACTAACTAGGATCACGGAGGAGATTCAAGAAAAAGTATAACGAGCAAAAGATATGGCTAATCTGGGCATTGCCGCTAATACGCCAGTCTTGGATAACCATGCGTTTTCACTCCAGATCCCTCCTCTTAACTCTCCAAACAATGAAAACCAACCGAATAACATACCCTCTGCTTCTATGCCTAGACCTTCCGTTAATCCCATCAATACGTCATGCCAAGCCCATATCCCTCCTACTTACCAACCGAGAAAACAATCCAAATGCTTACCGCCCTCAAAGCTTCACTCCAAATTACCAAAATACCTCTACAAATGCCTTCACTTCCTAAAATACCCACCCCGCTTTCAGTCCCAATGCCAACGTTCCCCAAAATTTGGTTCCCACATACCAAAACTTTGCTCACACCACTCAAAATCCTCCGATGACCCAAAAAATATCACCCGCCACCGTCCATGCTACTGTAATGTCTACCTCTTACCATACATTCCTTCAAAATCCAAAAATTGACCACTATAAGGAGATAGAGAAGGAGTGTAAGATGCTTGAAGCTAAACATGCTAGGGAACTACTGTTGATAAAGGAAGAGATTGCCCGGATAAAGAAAATCCATGGTTCATTCAATGCAGTAGGATTCATTTATGATGACCTTTGCATTCGCCATGACTTGAACCTGCTTGAAGGATTTAAAGTCCCTAAGTTTGAGACATTCAATGGCATTGGAACCCCTACGGCTCACTTGAGAGGATATTGTGAGCAAATGGTAGGTACTGGTAGAAACAAGGCATTGTTGATGAGGCTCTTTAGTTAAAGCCTGAGTGGGAAAACATTGGAATAGTTTGCTTCACATGAGCTAAAGAAGTGGCCTGAATAGATCGCTTTAGCAGGGATTTTGTTGATAGATTTGCTTACAATGTGGAGATGGTTCCTGATCGATATTCTTTGAACCGCATAAAGCAAAAGTCTAATGAATTCTTTCGTGAATATGCCTATCATTGGCAGAAGGAGGCAGCAAAGGTACGACCTTCTATGACAGAAGAAAAAATAGTCGCTGTGTTTACCCGAGCTTAGGAAGGAGAGTTTTATGACAAAATAATATCGGTAGTTCATGCTACCTTCGCTGATTTGGTTAAGATTGGTGAAGCAGTTGAGGAAAGACTAAGGACAGGGAAGATCAGTAATGCTTCTGCCCAACTTGGATCTCCAGGATTCCTAAAGAAAAAGAGAGAAGATGTGTCCTTCATATCCTCTAGTCCAAACCAAAAGTCAAAGAAATTTTTTGGGTCCAATTTCGGGAAAACATTATCACCATCTATATACACCCCAACTCCACAAAATCCTCAACCCATGTTTTATACCCAGCCTAGTCCCCAAGTTCCACAACTAAATTTCTCTACCAACCAATGAAATTACCCAACTCTATTGACAAATTATCATCCCACTTACCAAGCTCTACTCCCAAATTTTCAAGCATACCAAAAAGCCCTATTTAACCAAAATTACCATCAAGTCCCTCCTCCTACTAACCTAAATAACCATAATCTTCCTTACCCACATCAAGAAAAGAAAGTTACCAGGAGTTTCACTACTTTGGCTGAAACTAGGACTCAATTATTCTAGAGGTTAAAGACAGTAGGTCTTATCCAATCTATCCCACCAAAACTCACCAATACCAATTCCTAATTCTTCCATCCCGATCAATATTGTGCATATCATTCAGGGGGTGTCGAACACACAACTGAGGAATGTATCAATTTGAAGAATAAGATTCAAGATTTGATTGATCACAAAGTGATTTCACTTTAAACAGCTCCACCAAATGTTACTACCAACCCGCTTCTAAATCATGAAGGGTCAACCATCAGTATGATATAAATAGATGATGAGTGGGATGGTGAACAAGTCTATAGTGCAGTCCAGCCCTAAAGAAGTGGACAAAGTGAAAGAAATAGAAAAGGCAGTGGCTGCCTTAAGTGTTATTGAGAAGCCCAAACTTGTTGCATTCACCACACCTCATTAAGCCTTTTCCTTGGTTTCCTCAAGAGAAAAGTTTATAGTAGAAACTGCCGTTGCACAAGGGATGACTAAATTAAGGAGATTCTATACTATAGAAGAGCTTGCTAATGATGCATACACGAAGAGTGTTCAAAAAAGGCCAATCACTGAAGGAGAAGCTAAAGAATTTTAGAGAAGAATGCAACCGAAAGAAAACTCTATTGTGAAATATTTGGAGAAGACCCCTGCTCAAATTTCTATTTGGGCATTGTTATGAGTTCTCAATATCATAGAAAGTCCTTATTGAAAGTTCTTAACGAAGCATATATACTCGTAGGCACAAGTACTGAGAATTTGGTGTTTATGATAAGTAGGGCGGTGAGAGACTATCACATTAGCTTGGTGGAGATGAGTTACCCTTTGAAGGAGTAATTCATAACAAGGTATTGCATATCACTGTCAAATGTCAAGATAAAATCATTAATAGGGTACTAATCAATGATGGATCAGGTCTGAATATATTCCCATTATTTGTTTTGACTTAGTTGAACTATGATATAGGGAAAAATTGTCAGAACACAGTGAGTGAAGAGATTTTGATGGGGCTCAGAGAAAAACCATTAGGGAAGTCAAGTTGCGTCTTCAAATGGGGCCTGTAGAATTCTTGGCTGAGTTTCAAGTGATGGACATTACCACAAGTTATAATCTGCTTTTAGGAAGGCCTTGGATTCATGTAGCAGGGGTTGTTTTTTCAACATTACACCAATCAGTGAAATTTGTATGGGAAAATAATGAAGTGGTCATCCATGGCGAAGAAAGTCATTTGAGTCACCCTAATGGTTATGTTCCTGTGATTGAAAAAGTCCCAAGGGGGAGTGATTTTTATACTGTGGGTAATGTGAATTCAACTGATAAATACCTAACTCCCCATAAGTCAATTCCTTTGGTCTATAAGATGATGGCCACTGCTATGTTGAGAAGTGATTTTGAGCTCGGATGCGGCTTAGGAAAGAATTTGGATGGAATCATTGAGCCTATTGTGATTCCAGAAAAATTGTCCAAATATGGGTTAGGTTATGTGCCAAATGAAGCAGATGAAATAAAGACAAAGAAGAAAGGTCTAGAATTGGCAAAGAGGTTGTCTATGCTCTACCAGTTATTTCCTATATCTGTAAATCCTACAAGAGACGATCTCGAGGAAGGAATAGGGAACTTGTTCGAAGAGTGTGATGTTATTATAGAAGACTTTCCTGAAAAAACTGAGAACAAAACAGATGAACCAGGGGGAAGCTGTCGAACTAAACTTCCACCCCAATCATGAATCTTCGGTTGATGTGGTAGATGAAAGAATGAAACTTTACTTTTGCAAAATCGGTGGTAGTCCGAATGAGGATCGAGACCCACCCTTTAAGTTTAATTACCTCATTCCATGTTTTGTGTTTTCCAAAAGGTTTAAACCCGCACTAGTGTGGATCATAGCCAACATTTGTAATTTTCTAAAATTCAACGAAAGCCTCCCTTATTGCGAAAATATTTGCCTTCTATTTTTGTTGCATTATCTGATCACTATAACCTAACTTATGGTGTTTATGATTTCAGTAATAATAATTTAAAACCTGCCAATGTCATGTCATGTCAAGAGCTAAATAAATAAATCAAAGCAGATGATGACGAATGGGAAGAGTATGATGAAGAAATAATGGCCCCAAACTAGTTAACAGAGGAACTAAAAGATTTTGAGGATCGAGAAAGGCCCAACCTAGAGGAGACTAAGATAGTTAATCTACGCGATGAGGGTGAAGTTAAGAAATCAGAATCAGTGTGCATCTGACAAATCATCAGAATAGAGAACTTATCAGTTGCTTAAAGAATACTTCAATATGTTTGCTTGGTCCTATGATGACATGCCAGGATTGAGTACAAACATCGTATCACACAAGTTGCCAATTGATCTAGGGTTTAATCCCGTGAAGAAAAAGTCTTAAAAATTCAAGACAGATCTGAGTCTGAGAATCAAGAAAGAGTCACTAAGCAAATCCATGTCAATGTAGCTGAAGTCACAAAGTATCCAACATAGCTAGCCAATATTGTTCCGGTACCAAAGAAGGATAGAAAGATTAGGATTTGTATCGATTATAGATATTTGAACAAAGCCAGTCCTAAAGATAACTTTCCATTACCCAACATTCACATTCTCATCGACAATTGTGCGAGACATGAAATGCAGACATTTGTGGATTGTTTTGCTGGGTATCATCAAATACTGATGGATGAAGAAAATGCAGAGAACCTTGGGGTGTTTATCACTATAGGGTGATGCCCTTTGGTCTCAAGAATGTTGGTGCTACGTATATGAGAGCCATGACAATCATATTTAATTATATGATCCATAAGGAAATTAAAGTGTGTATGGATGATGTGATCATCAAGTCCCACAATAGTTCAAACCACTTAGCCTACTTGAAAAGGTTCTTTAATCAATTGCAAAGTACAATTTGGAGTTAAATCCTGCCAAGTGTGCTTTTGGGGTACCGGCTGGGAAATTACTGGGTTTCGTAGTTAGCAAAAGGGGCATTGAGCTTGACCCTAAAAAATTAAGGCGATCCAAGAGCTGTCTCCTCCAAAGATAAAGAAAAAGGTCATGAGTTTCTTAGGAAGATTGAATTACATTAGCAGGTTCATAGCCCAAACTATGGTTATTTCTGAACCTATCCTCAAGATGTTAAAGAAAGATGCGCCAAATGAATGGACTAAAGAATTCCAAGAAGCTTTCAACAAGATCAAGGATTATCTATCTAGTCCACCGGTGCTAGTTCCACCAAGAGAAGAAAGTCCCTTGTTGTTGTATTTATCAGTCTTAGACATGCATTTGGATGTGTCTTAGGGAAACATGATAAAACTGGAAAGAAGGAAAGAGCAATTTACTACTTGAGTACAAAGTTTACTCCATATGAGGCTCGTTACACTCTATTGGAAAGGAATGTTGTGCACTGACCTGGGTGACTCAGAAGCTAAGGCATTACCTAACGTCGTATAAAACGTATCTTATTTCCAGGATGGATCCCTTGAAGTATATATTCCAAAAGGCTATGCCTACGGGGAAATTGGCCAAATGGAAAATGTTGTTGAGTGAGTTCGACATTGTTTACGTGACTCAAAAGGCAATCAAAGGGTAAGCCCTAGCGGATCATCTAGCAGATAATCCAGTTGATGAAGAATATGAGTCACTCCAAACTTATTTTCCAGATGAAGAGGTGTTGTTCGTAGGAGAAGACATTGCTGAAGTATACCCAGGTTGGAGATTGTTCTTTGATGGGGCAGTTAATTTCAAAGGTTCAGGTATTAGAGCGGTCTTGATATAAAAAGTTGGTCAACATTATCCAGTTACTACCAAACTGTGTTTTCCATGCATCAATAATATGGCTGAATACGAGGCTTGCATTTTCTGTCTCTAATTGGCTATTGATATAAATGTTCAAGAATTACTAGTCACTGAAGATTCTGATCTATTAGTTTACCAAGTTTGAGGAGAATGGGCCGTAAAGAACTCAAAGATCACCCCATATGTAAAATTGGTACAAGAGCTATGCAGAAGATTCAAGGAAGTGAAATTTAAGCACGTTCCAAGGATACAAAATGAGTATGCTGATGCTTTGGCCACTATATCCTCAATGATTCAACATCTTAATCAGAGCTACATCAATCCGTTAGAAATAAGTTTAAAGGAGCAACCTACATATTGATCACAAGTTGAGGCAGAACTAGATGGAAAGCCATGGTACTTTGATATCAAGAGGTATCTGGTAGCTGGGGCATACCCCGAACATGCGACTGTCAATCAGAAGAAAATGATCCACTGAATGACTAATAATTTCTTTTTGAATGGGGAAGACCTTTACAGAAGGACCCTAGATTTTGGATTTCTGCGATGTATAGATTCCGTTAAAGCTACAAAACTACGTGAAGAAATAAAAGCTGGAATGTGTGGATCTCATATGAAAGGGTTTACTCTAGCCAAGAAAATCCATAGAGCCGGATATTTTTGGATAACCATGGAAAGTGACTGTAGTAAGTTTGTGCAAAAATTTCATAAGTGTCAGATATATGGGGATCTGATTCGGGTGCCCCCATATGAACTTAATATTATGAGCTCTCCCTGACTATTTGTAGCTTGGGGCATGGATGTCATCGTCCCGATTGAACCACCATCTTCTAATGGACACAAATTCATCTTGGTTGCTATCAATTACTTCACCAAGTGGGTGGAAGCTGGCTCATACAAAGTTGTAACTAAGAAGGTAGTAGCTGATTTTGTCAAAAACAACATGATTTGTCGATTTGGGATACCCGAGTCAATCATCACAGATAATGAAGCAAACTTGAATAGTCATTTGATGAAAGAGATATGTGAATAGTTCAAAATCATTCATCAGAATTCAACCGCATATCACCCTCAAATGAATGGAGCAGGAGAAGCTGCCAATAAAAACATCAAAAAGATCTTGAGAAAGATGGTCGATAGTCATCAATCATGGCACGAGATGTTACCTTATGCGTTGCTGGGATATTGCACGACAGTCAGAACTTCGACTAGGGCAAATCCTTATCTATTAGTCTACGAGACAGAGGCAGTAATACGTGCTGAAGTTGAAATACCATCTTTAAGAATCAACAGTAGGGTTGAGTAATAAAGAATAGGTACGCACCCGCCATGAGCAACTTATTATGATCGATGAAAAGAGGATGAGTGTTGTCTGCCATGGCCAATTGTATCAACAATGAATGATTCGTGCTTTTAATAAAAGAGTTAAAGCTCGCGCGTTCGAAGTTGGAAAATTGGTGCTCAAGCACATATTCCCTCACTAAGAGGAATATAAGGGAAAGTTCGCTCCAAATTGGCAGGGTCCGTATGTAGTCTACAAAATTTTATCTGGAGGAGCCTTGATTTTATCTGAGATGGATGGAAAAAGGTGGACCAGGCCAATCAATTCTGATGCAGTAAAGAGATATTATGTCTGATGTGGTATTTTTTGTGCTTGTTTTCATGTAATTATTTTTTCCAATTGTAATCATTTTTACGCTTTGAAATAGCTTTAGAATTCCGTTTTCTATTATGTGCGAACTACGTTTGACCTGAATTCTCAAGAATAAGATATGTTGGCAGCCTATATCAACTTAGTTTCACCCCTTAGGAAACTTTATTTATGTTATCTTGAACTACGTGATGACCTGAATTCCAAAGGATGGGATACGTAGGCGGCCTCCGTTGGGTTCAGTCACCCCTATAATTATAATTTATTCTTTTTTATGTTGTGGGACTACGTTTGACCTGATTCCTATTTAACGGGATACGTAGGCGCCACAAAGGCTCGGTCATATCACCCCAGGAAGTGAAAACTGGGGAAGAATTTTTTAGAAGGAATCTCAAAAATTCAAAAGGAGAAGATCAACCTCTTGCAAGCCAAATTAAATTTTGAGAGAGATATCAGTAACTGGGGCAGAAATTTTAAGGCCTCATTTGTTTGGACTTAATGGAGGTCTGAATCTAAATGGTTCTGACTTCAGACCATTAAGTGCATTTATTTTTTATTAAGGTTTTAACTCTAAATAAGTCTGAATTGGTCTTAATCATTCAGATCTAGAACCAAGTCTTAATAGGTCTGAAGGGATACTCTGGTGTTGGATAATATTCATCATTCTATTCATAATCAGTAGTTACCACCATTAACCACCTCTGCCACCGTCACCATTTTCAACCACCACCCACCACCACCAACTACCTCCACCATCACAAACGCCATCGATAAAAAATACCGCTACCAACCATAATTGTCAACCTCTACCACACCTACTACCTCTTTTATTCTAATTATATTCACCACTACCACTACCGTCAACAACACCACAATCAACAACCATTAGCAGCCAATCCCTACCACCAACCAACTCATCTATCAGAACTAGCACCACCACTAACTACCACTAATACATCACAACCTCTACACATTCTTTGGCCACCACCACCATTGTCACTAGTAATGCCACCTCTACCACTACTTCAACCAGTACCATCGCTATAATTTATCTCTACTAACAACCATCTCCACCATCACAACAAATAACATCTCCAACTAGCATCAACATATCGTCAATCATCATGCATTTATGTTTCAGCCAACACAATTAATACCTTAAACTACTAACATCAAGCAACGTCACATCACAACAACCACCACCACCATCAATCGCCACCATCATAATAGTCACTACAATACCAACCATCACAATTATCACCACCCACAATATTAATCACTAACATCAATCATTGTCATTGCAACCACCATTATAAGTCATCTCCACTATCACTGACAAACATAAATATTTTTTCTCAATCAAATACTAATAATTTATTTTATTAAATTACATACTTTTTTAATATATAATTAATTTTTTATTTTTTATTTTATTATATATACAAATAATTTTTTTTTACACATTCAGATGTTGAAAAACAAACAGTCTTAATAATTTAGTTTTCAGATCTAGAGACAACATCTTAATCATTCAGATGTGCATTCAGATTCAGACGTCTGAATCTTAAAAAAAACAAATGGACCCTAAGTCAGACCTCAAAATTTCCATCATACTGTACTAAAAAGCTAAAAAATGACAACAAGGCTTTCGGCATAGAAAGAGCAGAGTAACTTTATAGACCTTCAACTACAAACGCTCAGCTCCTTAAGCCAAGAATGTTCATTAAAGCTCGTACATGACATGACTTAATTGGAGGAGACCCCTCCCAATCTTATAAAAAGATTTTGAAAATTCAACTATGTGTAAAAAAATACTTATTTTAAATCAACTTATGCTATGATTTTGCCTTACACCCACTAACTCAGGGAGTCAAAGCAGGAGTCAAAATATGACAAGCACCTAAAGAAGAGGAGAACACGATGATGACAATGACAGAAGCTGAAGACCAAGACAGTCAACAACAGATCAGTTTTGCCAAAAACTAATAACTTTTCTGTGGATGCAGGTTATCCTGAAGCCAACAAAAAACCAATAAAAATGCTGGTTATTCAATAAATTCCTTTGTTTTAAAGAAATACAACAAATCCAAATATCCAAAGGCCAATTAGAAAGGACCATGATGGTCAGTAAGTTAAAAATAGTTGAGTTTCCCAAAAAACTAACAAGTTTTATGTGGTTACAGGTATCATTAGATGTAGAAAGCAAAGTGATGACTTACCCAAATCCCCAATAAATTAGGGATCGTAAACGATGTGCGACGTTTAAAAATGGCACATATAGAGGGGCCAAAATACTAATGAATTGTCAAGGTGATGTTTTTTGCAATCACTGTACGTTATTTGTATTCATTATCATCTTTCTATTGCATCATATCATGCTGAAAGGGCCATGTCGAGAGGGTTTTGCCAAAAGGTCCATGTCGAGAGAGCCATACCATAAGGGACATGTCGTAAGGACCATGTCCCAAAGACCATATTTCCTCCTTCAACTATTTTGAAGAGGCTGAACAATCCAAGGGCATCTCTATATTGCATTTGATGCCCATGATTGATTTGAAGTCTTCTATATCTGATAATCATCCAAGGTGAAAGAGTATAGTGTTGAAGGATATTTTGAATCATTTCATATATATATCCGTTAATCATACAAAGGCGAAGGAGTCTAGTATTGAAGGATATTTTGAAGCATTCATATTTGATCAAATCGCACAAAGGCAAAGCAGTATGGCATTAAGAGATATTTATCGGCTTCAAATGTACGAATCACCAAAGATTTAATGGCATTCACCACGGGATCTGAAGAAACATATGGTTTGAAGGATATCTATAAGTCACTATCCGAAGACGTACGACGTACTAGATTTTTAAAAAAATTAACAATCTGAGGGTCATCTATAGGTCACATTATTTAAGTAAAATAGTGTCCAAGATTATCCGTGAGTTGATAGTCCATGGGTCATCCGTAAGCCGCAACAACATCCTAACCAGATAGTGTGCAAGTTTACCCGAAGGTCATCAGTTTGAAGGCTATCCATAAGTCATAACTAAACCTTACCAAAAAATATGCAAGATTATCAAATTGATATGTCCAAGGGTTCTCTATAATCCACGTCATATCCAAGATGGATTATGTGTAGGATTACCCAAAGACTACCAATTTGAGAGATATCTATAAGTCATAACATATCCAAGGTCGGATATTGTTCAGGACTCACTCGAGATCTAGCAATTTGAGGGATATCTATAAGTCATCTCTTATCTAAGGTCGGATAATGCGCAACATTACCCAAAAGCTAGCAATGCAAAGGATATCTGCGAGTTGCCTCATATCTAACGTTAAATGATACGCAAGATTACACAAAGACTGACAATTCTAGGGATGTCTATAAGTTATATCGATAAAAAAATATGTAAGACTCACCGAGGTCAAATACAAGAAGCATTATAGGTGACTAAAAGGGTTACCACATCAGCATAAGATTATGCGGTTGCAGGGATCGTTCTACGTGAAGTGTCGTCGGTATCCAAAAAGGCCACCCCACTTTGAAGAAATTTTTAATTATCAAAATAAATATTTTATACAACAACCAAAAAGGTAGTTGTATCAGTTGTCACAAGAGTTGTCACCATCCATACAGGTATGTGAGAGCATGACGTATTTTTCAGGTAGTAACTCATGTGGAGATATGGTAAAATGTTATAAACCCCTTAGTGAATTATGTTTATCACTAGCAACTTTGTTTGAGATGTTGTTGAGAGCATCCAAAAGGATGAAAATCTCAAACCAAAGCCACAGGTGCGGACGACTTCAAAAAATAATGCAACACAATGTGGAACTTTTTCTTAGCAACGAACTGGGACATAATCCGAAGAGGAATATCAAACTCTTTAGACGCGATCTAGAAGACAACTTCCACCACTATCAAACCACAACCCTATCAGAAGGCATGTGGGTGTTTTAGGATTTTTGTTTCAGTTTCACTTTCAGAGTATTTCTTGTCTCACGTCAAAAGTAGCCTTCCTTTTTCCTTAAATCGGATGACGTACACCTAGAACTTTGGGAACTATGTCTATGTAGCTCATATTTACATGTTTGAGGGGCCCACCTATGGTAAATGAGATAGTTACAGACCTTTAGTCCCTAAATTTAATTTTTCGTCGCCCATCCTGAGCCAAAGGTCATCTTGGCATAAAAGACTACCTTTTCAAATAGGCAATATTATTTCCCAACTCTCAGGATATGTAGGCTGAGCTCCATGTGGAAAACTCAACTGCATTCCAACATCCTCCAATCTGCTTATTCTCTAGCTTTCCGAATTTACTAAATTTCAAAATCGGGTTGGCTTGTGAATTCTTTAAAATCGTGCGTAAAATCAAGCTTTATGAACTACAAGTGGCATGAATCCTCATGAAATCTAAGATATGCAGGAAACCTGATACCAAGGTATGTCCATAGATCCATGAAACTCGTGCAAAAATCAACCTCTTTCAGAAATGAATTTATGGTCGGACACAAAATTAGGAATGTCAAACTTCCTTTTCCAGGATTACTTGCATCCACCCTATCCTGAGTTTAATCCTGAGTTTCTTCGATTTTAAATAAAATCAAAATATTTATTTATCTGGATAAATATTTTTAAAAATTCTCATTTGGATATGTTTTGTCATTTAGGTGACAAATTATACATTTCTATATTCAAGTATATGAAGTCGTATAATTTTGGTTGCTTAAATAATTATTTTATAAAAAAATAATTTTTTTAATAAAAGGCTACCTTGAAAATTTATTCAAACGGGTAAAATTTTGATCTATACATGTAAGTTGTTCTTCAAATTAATTATTCGGAAAGTATTTATTCTATATTATTGAGACAAGAGACTCGGGATCAAATTTATTATTAATTTATTTCGAATTTTAATTCAACTTAATCAATTTATTAGATTCGGTCATAATTGAAATCTATTTGGCCACAATTGCTATGCAGTTGGCCAATAGACTTATTAATTTGGCTAGATTTTAATAAATTGATTCAAATTTCAAATCATTTAGGCTATCTCTTAAATAGTTTAATCCCCAATAACAATTAAATGTGTAAATCCACCCCAACCCCAAATTTTGGCTGATCCAGGTGACCCAACAACAATTAAAAACCCCCACCTTAATTCTAGTTTAACCTACTAGCCCATCAACATCAACAAACAATAACAACAATTTCAGCCAGCCCAAAAACAACAATACCCTGCCCGCATCAGCAGTCCAAGATATGCCAAATTGACTCGGCCCATTTCTTTTTCTCCAATACCTGATACCTCAAATAACAGCTGCTTCAACACAGCAAGTATAGTACAACATAACAACAACAAACAGCGACAACATCGATGCCAAACAACGCTCAAACCACTAAATAATGGAAAATTCGGTGCTTTTTCATCTCTCCCCTCGTCTGTCTTCTCTTGTTAACCACGATTCCCAACTTGTCTCCATTAAATATCATTTCAATTCCTTTCTGAAAAGGGAAGAATATGAAGATTCAATGGTTCTTGAAGTATTCTTTCTTTGAATCAGAGGACAAATAGTTATTCATCTTGAAGAACCGAAATCGTCAAATCCAGAGTCCAAATCTTTCAAATCTTTTCTGAAAAGGTAATTTCTTTTCTCAATACTCTAAACCATCACTAAATTTTGAATTTTGAAAAGCTTCAAAGAGGTGTTGGATAACCCAATTTTTTGACTATAAAAGTAGGTTTGGTTTACCTTTTCAAGACCAATGGAAGTGGTAGAGAAATTGGAGTAATATTTGAGTTTATCACACTCTCCGATTCACTAAATTCTCTATTTTCTTTGTTGTATTTCTTCTGATTGTCGCCAATATCGCTCGATTCACATCACTCGTGTCTTGAAGTAGTGTGATAACTAATCGTCGTCTACTCGTCGTCCAAGTTCGCTACCCTGAAAAAGGTAACCTTTTTTTTCAATTTGCAATGCAATTTTTTTATGTTGTTGTTGTTGTAACTTTCCTGCCTCATCTTTATTTCATCATTTTGTTTTGCACCATTTTCTAATAATCGTGTCGCCTGGTTGCTTTTTTTTTTTCATGTTGCTGCTTAACGACCATAATTTACCTATTGCTTAGCTGACTTGATTGATTTCTATTATGAATAAAGCCTCATCTTGCTTATGGTCATACTTTTTTGGGGAGTATAGAGCAACGAGGGAGTGTTCTTATGGACATAAAGGGACAAAGGGGTCAATATCTCATGATACTTAGCACTTTGTACTTTCCTCACTCTTAAACACTCTTCAGATTTCACCACCTCTATTTTCCTTTGGAGACGTCAATCTCGTGAAATAGAGCTCACTTGTTAATACGTTTCAGCTATGTTTGAACTGAATATGTTGGCGTGCTCGCTGTGTTTCTATAACTTAATGAAGTATAATTTAGGGGGATTTTAATATGAATGTTATGGAACAAAACGTGAATAAGTCGTGGTGTTACCATCTTTTATTCTCTTCCTATCTCCAAGTACTTGATAAATTTTCCTTTCGTATATCTTCCAGTCATGTTTTATTATTTTTTCCATCATTGTTTAGTTTTGGATGATTAGAAGAGATATGGGGAAGAGAGATATTCACGTGAGGATAAGATAGAAACACTTCATGGAAAACTCCCGTCTTTCCTTCTAAGTGCTTAAAATTGATTTTTTCTCTCCACCATTTAAATGATTTTCTCTCGCCTAATGGGCTAATCTTAGTCTAATTTTGGGATCGAGTTTGAACGGAGTTGAGTATATATCAACCCCAAACTTGTGACTACTCCTAAAACAGAATGTCTTTCCTCTATTTAGATCACTCAATTTTAATTTGCTTCAAGCTCAACATTTTGATGTCCATCCCTCCCTATAATCACTGTTTGAAATTATGTTCTAGTGTTCTGTCAATGTTTTAGTGTTCTCTCGATGTTCTAAGTGTTCTCTCAATATTCGTTTAGCAAAAGCATATTTTTAATAAGATATGTCTAGTGGAATGCTCTTTGTACAGCGATAATGTCTAAAACGATCTTCTTTTCTATAGTGAATTTAAGAAGTCTTACTTTGAGAGTCCCCATTCGTCAATAACTTGAACTTGAGCAAATTCCTTCAAAATTTATCTTTCTAAAGTGTGTATGATTTAGTTTAATTTATTCGAGTCGTCATGTTTTTCGAGAATTTATTCAGTAGTTCGAGGACTTAAGTCTCTCTTTTATTCCTTCACTGAATGATTCTACATGTGACATTTTTGAACAAAAACGGATGACTAGTTTGTGTTTTGCGGAGAAATTTTGGCTTTTGAGAAGAGAGTCGCCACTTAATTTTGAAAAGGAATTAAGAAACCTTTATAAAGTACTTTGAACGATCCAAAATAGAAAAATCGTTCAAGTTTTTGAAGTTTCTGAGTAAGCGGTTCCTATTAACGTTTTAGGAAGGTGTTAGGCACCTAAAACGTCCGCAAACTTGCGGTTATCCAGACTGTTTGAAAATCGCCTTTGATTAACCTTGAAAAAAGTTGATTTTTGAAAAGAAAAGCGATTTTAAGAAATATTTTGATGTTTATGCAAAACTAGTTTTTAGCGACTTAACTAAGGATTTAACTAGGTTCGCAAAGCACATAAGGAAAATAAACATAAAGAACAGGGGGAAGGGGAGGAAGTAAGGAATTTAGGCCATTAGCCCAAACTAACAAAAACCTGTCCTAGTCTAATTGGGCCTTTGATCCATTTCACCTGTCCTAATCTAGTTTTCGAGCCTTTGGCTCGAACCTTGCTCCACCTGTATTAAATACAACTTTGGCTTCGTGGCCTGAATGAATAAAATAAAGAAATAAGGCAACAAAGAAATGAATACACAAAGACAATGATAAATAACTAAGCAAATAAATGAGACTTTTAAGTCTCTTAGCCATTTCGAATATGGGATTTAAACTCGTGCTTCTTCCTTGAACTCCTTGCGTCCGTGCACTATGAGATTGCCTACTTAAGGCCTTCTTTCGGGCTTGACTCAATGCGATGGGCTTCAATGGCTCGTTATGAAATGCAAAGAAAAAGAGTCCATTTGGACTCCCAAGCAGGTTCATGCAAAGAAAACAATAAAGTATAAAGAATTAATACTATGTTAAAATAAGCAGGTAAGATAACAAAGAAAACATGTATCAAATGCACATAAAGGGACGTCAATGGAAAATTCAAGGAAACTTTATTTTGATTAAAATAATTCTCACGCCACCAATTTAAAGAGAGGCCAAGAAGAGTTGCAACAATAAACTTTAATCATCTAAGACAAACGTTTTTCCCCATGAACGTTAGCAAAATAACCATCCCTTATTTTGTTTAAAATCCAGTTGATAAAGTAGCATACAGTCAAATCCTTTACATTTGAAACTTTATCTTAAGCCATACTTAACCAAATAAAACATCTAATTAACCAAATAAAACATCTAAATATCATTCAAGAATCCATGAAGCACCAAGATTGGGAACTATAATGACAAAATGCATCACCACTTCTGTCATATTAAGTCGAGGAAGGTGTAGTTCTAGCTTCAATCGATTACATAGAAAACTCATTACACAGCCTAAATTACCACAAATATATTAGAGATAACATTCACAACAGATGGAATAAACAGTCTATTCCTACAACCTCCTAGATAAAATCTTAACCTTGACTCAAAAGAACTACTTACAGAAAAAACCATTTATTAATGATGACATTTGGATTTTAGCATATTCCTACAAAATGGATTATAGGGAATAAGTATAACAATCTGCGCCACTACCTCATATGAAGTAGAGCGGTTGTTTCCCACAGCCCCCGGCTCAGGACAAAAATAGTGCGATCAAGTCACAAGAGCCAAAAAATAGAGAAAACTAACTACGTAAAAACAAAGTAAAGAAATATAGAAATCTAAACTGGAAATGCCACAATGTTACAACTTTTCAAAGAAAAAATCAAGCATTGGGTCACAAAGCAACACTCTTTCTTTTATCAAACAAAATTAACAATTAGATCACAAATTAAACCAGCAGAAATTTACACAAAAATGCTAGAAAACTACTATATTTTTTTAACAAAGTAAGACAACAAAGTGAATCAAAACAGTCAGATTAAACCGACTGATGAGGCGGGAAAAGTTTGAGTCCTATAAGAGATGACCTCAATCGTGAAGAAACTCGAAATTAAATTTAGTCGTGGAGGGGAAAAATAGGTGTCAATAACTGCCCCCTTTCTTAAGGTAGGGTGGATGCAAGTAACCCTGGGCAAAGGGAGGTTGACGTCCCTAATTTTTTTCTGACCACAAAATTCGAATCTGAAAGAGGTCGATTTTTGCATGAGTTTCATAGAGTTATGGCCGAACCTCGGTATCAAGTTTCCTACATATCTAAAGTATCATGAGAATTCAGGAAACTTGTAGTTCATAAAGCTTGATTTTAAGCACGATTTTCAAGAAAATTTACAACTATCACGATTTTAGAGTTTTTGGTTAAACCGAGAAGCTGGGGAATAAAGGGATTTAGGGGAGGTTGGAATGTAGTTGAGCTTTATACATAGATCCCAACCTACATATTATCAAGACTCAAGGAATCAGACTGCTTGTAGTTTGACTTAATCGGTAGAAAAGATAGTTTTTTATTTCAGACGATCTTTGGCTCAGGTTGAGTGACAAGTTGATCGAGTTGTGGAAAAGAGACTTGTAACCTCTTAACTATGAATGTTTATCTCTTCACATCCATAGGTAAGAACTTAGCTGGGCATAATTTCCAAAACTCTAAGAGTCCTATCACTCGAATTTGGAAGAAAGAGAAGGTTACCCTCGGCATGAGTTAAGAAATATCCCGGAGTTGAAGCTGAGACTTAAAATATCCCAAAATACCCACATGCCTTCTAACATAGGTGTGTTTGGATGGTGGTGGCGATCATCATTTAGCTCACATCCAGAGAGTTTGACCTTCCTCTCTAGACTATATCCCGTTTTGCTGCTAAGAAAGAGTTCCATATTGTGTTGTGTCCTACCTGAAGTCATCTGCACCTGTGGTTTTGATTTGATATTTCCATCCTCTCGGATGCTCTTGAAAATGCTTCAAGTAAAAAGTGTTAGTGCTAAGCATAATTCATGAAAGAGGTATGTAGTCTTTTACCATATCTCCACGTGAATTGTGGCCTGAAAAATGAAGTCATCTCTTCATGTACCTATTTGGAATGAAATAACTGGAAACAACAAACACAACAACCCTCTTGGTTATTGTATAATTATTCCATTTGTCGATTAAATATGTCTTCAAAGTGGGGTGGCCCTTTTGGACACCAGCGGTACTTTATGTAGAACGGTCCCTACAACCGTGTAATCTTATGCTGGTGTGGCAACCCTTTTAGTTATCTATATCACTTGTTGTATGTGGAATGATAACCTCTCCGGTTATAGCTGATAATTAATTTATAAATTTCCCTTAAATTATCAATTTTTGGATAATCTTGCGTATTATTTGATGTTGGATACGAGGCGACTTAGAAATATCCTTTGAATTGCTAGATTTTAGGTAATCCTTCACATTATCCGACCTTGGATAAGAGATGGCTTACAGATATCCCTCCAATCGCTAGCTTTTAGGCATTCCTGCACATAATTCGACCTTGGATACAATATGACTTATAGATACCACTCAAATTGCTAGTCCTTGGGTAATCCTGCGCATAATCAATCTTGGATATGACGCGGCTTATAGAGAACCCTTGGACATATCAATTTGATAATCTCGCATATTCTCCGGTAAGGATTTAGTTGCGACTTATGGATAACCTCCAGACTATCGATTTTTGGGGCGATCTTGCATACTATCCGGTTAGGATATTGTTGTGGCTTACGAATGACCTACAGGATATCAAGTCATAGGTGATCTTTCACACTATCCTATTTCATATAATATGACTTATAGATGACCCTCAAATTGTCAATTTCTAGAAAATTTCATATATCATCCATCTTTAGATACCGACTTAAAGGAATCCCTTCAAATCGTGTGCTCTTGATGCATTTAGATACTGATTCATAAAATGATGAGATATCCTCGACACGAGCATTTATATTTTGCGTGTCAACAGATATGAAATGTGATGATATCCTCGATGCCAGCGTTTATGTCTTGCGTGTCAACAGATATGAAATGGGATGATATCCTTGATGCCAGTGTTTATGTATCACGTGTCAATAGATATTAAATGTTGATGATACCCTCTACACCAGCGTTTATGTCTTGCGTGTCAACAAATATAAAAATGGCCCTCTCGGCAAATGATATGAATGGCCCTCTTGGCAATGATATGAATGGCCCTCTTGGAAATGATATGAATGACCCTCTTGGCAATGATATGAAATGGCCCTCTTGGCAATGATATGTAATGTCCCTTTTGGCAATGATATAAAATGGCCCTCTTGGCAATGATATGAAATGGCACTCTTGGCAATGATATGAAATGTCCCTCTTGGCAATGATATGCAATGGCCCTCTTGGCAATGATATGAAATGGCCCTCGGCAATTTAAAAATAGTTTCACCTGAGTTTGTTTGTCTGCGTCTTGCTTTCTACGTGTACCTGTACTTGAAGTAGACGATTAGTATACACAAAGTTTCTCTCACCCTGTTTGGCTTAAGGTGAATTTTGAGGGCGGCTTTCTGCTCTTCCTCCTATTGAGTGATCTTTTGATTATTGTATTTATTATGCTAACTCCCTTGAATATACCTGCACTCAAAATATTTAGTAGGCACAAAGTCGCTTTTGCTAGTGACTATTTTTAGAAAAATTCTAAATACAATATTCATAAAGAAAATAAGACGCCTTTGTTTGTCCTTTATGATCTCAAGAAATGAGATGGACAATTCAAAAGGTCGTCGATAAATAGGTATTAAGCCCATTTTTGGGCTACCAAAAGTACCGTTCTTGAGCATTATATGCTCGGGCATGGCTCCCGATTTTCTTGGGGATTTTTTGAAAGAAACACTCATTTTTGTGTATCGATCCCTGCATCCATAGAAAAATGATTAGTTTGAATGAAACTACTTCGTGTTGACCTTCTTCGATCCTTGATTTTCTCCTCGCCATCTTTTAGGTGCCCCATCACATTGGTACCTCCACCCTGTGTCCCTGCTCCCATAAACGCCCAGGCAATCACTAAGTAAAAGATTTGTAAATATTTTTTTTCAAAAGTAGTCTTATTTTTAGAAAATAGTTTTGAAAGTATCTGTAAAAGCTTTAGAAAATTTTTGCCAGTCATGTCATGTACTAGCTCAATGAATGTATTCCTCGTGGTTTTGACTATATCCAACAGATGATTTCCAAAACTCATGATCATTGTTGGAGGGTTCTTCAAATAGTTCTGTCATAGCCAGAAATTGAGTTTACCTAGACTTTGTCGAAGTTGGTGGCTTCAAAATCTTGGCTTTAACCTCTGGTGCCGGGGAATTAGAAATATCTTCCAGTATTTGGTGGAAATTTTGAGGCCTCCCTCAAAATTTTTGCCCCATTTTAAAGTAGTCTGAGATGATATCATCTCGAGTGGATCTGAAGTCTTTGTTGATCTTCATTCTCTTTGTTGGATGTTGCTCTTCTCTTGTGAATTTTCGAGATTTCTTCTCGAAAATTCTGTCCCAGTTTCCATTTCCTGGGGTTATATGATCGGGCCGTTGGGGCGCCTACGTATCCTGTTGAAGCAGGAATCAGGTCAAACGTAGTTCAAGACTACGCTAAGGATATATAAAAATATCTAATGGGTTGACCGAAGCTGACATAGGACGCCTACGTATCCCTTTTGTTGGGAATTCAAGTCATCACGTATTTCATACATAAAAAGAAAGGATAAATTTTCCTAAGGGGTTGACCGAAGCCGATATAGGTCGCCTACGTATCCCTCTTTGGGAATTCAGGTCATCACGTAGTTCGTACATAAAAAGAAAGGGATTCTAGGCAATTACACATTATAAAACACATTATTACAAGGCGATTACAGATAAACTGGGAAACAAAAAAACTAGAACGTCTTTCAAACATAGTATCTTTTTACCGCATCAGAATTAATTGGTTTGATCCACTCTTGGCCATCCATCTCAGACAAAATCAGAGCCCTTCCAGATAGTACCTTGCGAACTATGTACGGCCCTTGCCAATTTGGAGCGAACTTGCCCTTGTACTCTTCTTGGTGAGGGAGTATGCGTTTGATAACTAATTGCCCAACTTCAAATATTCGAGCTCTTACTTCTTTGTTGAAGGCACGAATCATCCTGTGCTGATATAACTGACCATGACACATGGTAACTATTCTCTTTTCATTAATCAAAATGAGTTGTTCACAGCGAGCGCGAACCCATTCTTCATTACTTAGTCCGGCTTCCTGAATAATCCTCAGGGAAGGTATTTCAACCTCAGCAGGTATCACAGCTTCATTCCCATAAACCAATAGTTAAAAAGTCGCCCCGGTGGAGGTTCGAACTGTTGTGTGATACCCTAGAAAAGCGTAAGGCAACATCACATGCCATGATCTATCATTTTCAATCATCTTTCTCAAGATCTTCTTGATGTTCTTATTGGCATCTTCCATGGCTTCATTCATCTGTGGACGATATGCGGTCGAGTTGCGATGCACTATTTTAAATTGATCATAAATCTCATTCATCAAGTGACTGTTCAAGTTTTCCCCATTATCAGTAATGATCGATTCTGGCACTCCAAATCGGCAAATCAAGCTATTCCTGATGAAATTTGCAACCACTTTCTTAGTGCAGTCTCTATATGAAGCAGCTTCGACCCACTTAGTAAAGTAGTCAATAGCAACCAAAATAAATCTATGCCCATTCGATGCCGGTGGCTTTATTGGTCCGATAACATCCATGCCCCAAGCTACGAAAGGCCAAAGTGAATTCATCGCATGAAGCTCATGTGGAGGCATTCGAATCAAATCTCTGTGCATCTGACATTTTGGACACTTCTGCACATACTTGCTACAATCATTTTCCATAGTTATCCAGAAGTAACCAATTCTCAAGATATTTTTAGCAAGGGAGAACCCGTTCATGTGGGGCCCGCAAACTCCAGCATGTACTTTTATCAATTTATTGGCTTCCACAGCGTCGACGCATCTTAAGAATCCCAAATCTGGAGTCCTCCTAAAAAGAATTTCCCCACTTGGAAAATAGTTCTTCGCCAAACGTCGGATTGTCTTCTTTTGGTTGTTATTGGCCTCTTCAGGATATATTCCAGATTCTAAATACCTTTTAATGTCATAATACCATGGCTTTCCATCAGGTTCCTATTCAACGTGTGTACAATGTGCGGATTGTTCCTTTAAGCTTATTTCCAAAGGATCAATGTACTCTAATTTGGGTGCTGAATCATGGAGGATATAGTGGCCAAAGATCAGCAAACTCATTTTGTATCCTTGGGATATGTCTGAAATCAACTTCTTTGAATTTTCCACATAATTCCTGCACCAGCTCCACATAAGGAGTAATCTTGATATTTTTTATCGCCCATTCTCCTCGGACCTGATGAATCAGTAAGTCTGAATCCCCGATGACTAGCAATTCACGAATACCTATATCAAGTGCCAATTTGAGACCTAAGATGTAAGCTTCATATTTGTCCATGTTATTGGTGCATGGGAAACGCAACTTAGCAGTTACCGGATAGTGTTGACCTGTTTCTGACACCAAAACTTCTCTGATTCCTGAACCTTAGAAGTTGACTGCCTCGTCAAAGAATAGCCTCCATCCGGGGTAAATTTCTGTAATGTCTTCTCCTACGAATAAAATTTCCTCATCTGGTAAATAAGTCTGAAGTGGCTCATATTCATCATCAACCGGATTCTCTGCCAAATGATCTGCTAAAGCTTGCCCCTTGATTGCCTTTTGAGTTACATACACAATGTCAAACTCACTCAGCAACATTTGCCATTTGGCTAGCTTTCTCATGGGCATGGCTTTCTGGAATATATACTTCAATGGATCCATTCTCGAGATGAGGTATGTTGTGTATGACGATAGATAATGCCTCAACTTTTGTGCGGCCCAAGTCAAAGCGTAACATGTCCTTTCTACGAGAGTGTAATGGGCTTCATATGAAGTAAACTTTTTACTCAAGTAGTAGATGGCTTTCTCTTTCCTACCGGTCTCATCATATTGCCTGAGGACACATCCGAAAGCATTTACTGAGACTGATAGGTAAAGCAGCAATGGAATTCCTTCTCTAGGTGGAACCAAAACCGATGGTGCAGACAAATATTCCTTGATGTGGTCGAAAGTTCTCTGACATTCTTTTGTCCACCCATTCAATGCATTTTTCTTCAACATCTTGAGAATTGGCTCGCATATGACTGTTGACTGATCAATGAACCTGCTAATGTAATTCAAACATCCATGAAACTCATAACCTCCTTCTTGGTCCTTGGCGATGGGAAATCCTGAATTGTCTTGATTTTGGATGTGTCTAGCTCGATGCCTCTCCTGCTGACTATAAATCCCAGTAACTTCCCTGATGGCACACCAAAAGCACACTTAGTAGGATTTAACTTCAAATTGTACTTTCTTAAACAGTTGAAGAATTTCTCCAGATGGGTCAGATGATCTGAACTCTCGCGGGATTTGATAATTACATCATCCACGTAAACCTCAATCTCTTTATGAATCATATCATGGAAAATTATCGTCATAGCCCTCATATATGTTGCACCCGCATTCTTGAGACCAAAAGGCATTACCCTATAATGATAAACACCTCAGGGCGTAATAAAAGCCATCTTTTATGCGTCTTTCTCATCCATCAATATCTGATGATACCCGACAAAACAATCAACGAAAGACTGCATTTCATGTTTTGCACAATTATCAATAAGGATGTGGATGTTGGGCAGTGGAAAATTATCTTTAGGAATGGCTCTATTCAAGTCTCTATAGTCAACACAAATTTGAATCTTGTCGTCCTTTTTCGGCACTGGGACAATACTGGCTAGCCATGTCGGATATTTTGTGACCTCCACAACCTTAGACTGGATTTGTTTTGTCACTTCTTCCTTGATCTTTAGACTTAAATTTGGCTTGAATTTCTGCATTTTTTGCTTGACTGGATCAAACTCAGGATTTATCAGCAACTTATGCGACACAATGTTGGTACTCAATCCCGGCATATCATCATAGGACTAAGCAAACACGTCAATGTATTCCCGCAACAGGTGAATGAGATCTATCTTTTGTGCTTCCGCCAGGTGGACACTGACACTTGTTTCTTTGATTTCATCATGATCTCTCAGGTTCACAATTTCAGTTTCCTCTAGGTTGGGCTTCTCCCGGTTCTCAAACTCCTCTATACCTTCAACTAATCGTTTCTCATCACCTTCCTTCCAATCATCATCATTCCCCTCATTTTGTTCATCTAATCTTTGACATGACATAACATTGGCAGGTTTTGAGTTACTATTACTGTAATAAACAAACAAACCAAGTTAGATGATAACATGATAATAATAAAATATACGAATAGTAGTGTTTCAAAAAAATAATTTATTTTTTTAAATAAAGGAAGGCCTTTTCATTGGATTTTGAGAGATAATTACAAACTATGGCTCATGACTCACGCAAACACAAACCCATGCCTTTGAAAGCAATAAAAATACGAAAAGGAAATTTGAGATGTAAAGGGTGGATCGTGGGGCCTCCTCCGGATCATCACCAATTTTAAAAACTATTAGTAATTGCTCATTCATCTACCACGATGGGTGACGGGTTATGAATGGAGTGGAGGTCCATTTTTGCAAGGCCTCCCCTGGTGCAATCTTCTTCACCCCACTGGAATTTGGGAAATCTTCTGGTACAGCATTGCATCCCTCGAACAGATTTCCTATCCCATCCCCAAGACCATCATCATTCGACATCTCACGTACGGTAAATAACTAGTATAGGAGTGGTAAGGGACTAAACAGACTCGCCTCTGACTTATACTCAATCTCATCCTCTTTGGTAGGCCGATATTGTAATACCCCGAGAAATTTTTCGTTGAAATTTTGTGCATAAATGTGTTAGGTTCTATCTTCTAGAATGAATTACAAATTTTTCGTGTGGAATGTCTTAGATTATGACCCACCATTGCGTAGAGTATCGAATAAGATTTCCAACGATATGTGGATCATCCAAAATGGACACCCGAGCGACGAGTTATGAACATTCCGATCGAACTGTGAATAGTAGTGAACAGTAAAACATGCAGGAAAAAAAGTACTGAGGCCTGGCGTATTTTTGCTCCAACTTTAAACGATCATAACTCCTTGTACATAATGATCTGGGTGATCTATTATATATTAATGGAAATTTCTGCGAGTCGTCTTTCCGATGAAATTGGTTTCATCCAATTTGTCTATCGGAGAAAAAAGTTATGGTCGATCTACTTCAGCCTATCAAAAGTGAATTTTTGGGTCAACTTCAAGCAATCATAACTCCTCGTACATAATGATCTGGGTGAGATACTATAAATCAACGGAAAGATATGAGAGTCCTCTTTCTAATGGAATTGGTTTCATCTAATTTGGATATCGGAGTAAAACGTTATAGTTGATCAACTTCAGACTATCAAAACAGTCCACCAAAGGACAGATTCGAGAATTATTTGATTTTTAGGGGCGTTTTGGTCATTCCCCCTCACCCAAAATCCGTCCAAACCCTATATTAAAGCCTATTAGAAGCATTATATGTTATATTTCATCACATTCCCTCAAAAAGAAAACCCTAAGCTCCTACATCCAACTTCAAGAACCTCCAAAGTTCACCATTTATTTCTGCAAATTTATTCAAGATTCCAAGTTCCTAGTTCAAGAACTTCAAGAACCTCCAAAGTTCACCATTAATTCTGCAAATTTATTCAATATTCCAAGTTCCTAGTTCAAGAAATCCAAGAACCATCATTCAAAGGCACGATTAACATCTCAAACACGAGTATCGATCTAAAGTTCATCATTCAAGGTATGTACAAGAACTCTCTTTCGTTCTTGTGCCCAAAAGTAATTTTCCTTACAAAGACATGATTTTAAATTGATTTTTCTTTTATGAATATACATGATTTTACATGTTTTGATATGAATTTGAAGCATGAATTTATACCCTATATGATTTTACATGAGATTATGATACTCTCTATGTTTTGAAAGTTGAATTGAATGAGAATGATGACATTTTTGTACATAAAGCTGAATTTTTCAGATTTTAAAGTAAGTTATATATATTTATGATGAAAAGCATAAATCTTGAGAAAATTTAATATGATTTTGATGTATGAGACCTTGAGTCCTAATTGGAATTGTACTTTGAGAAATTATGTGTTATAAGCACAATGAGATTTGAATCCCAAAGATAATTTTCTTTACCAAGATGTATGATTATAAAGCTGAAATTTTAAGTTTTAAGTCATTATTTTTGTGCTTATGGCATAAAGTATGAAACTTTGGAAGGTTTTATGGTGATATTGATGTATGAGTTTTTGGAACCCTATTTGAGATTATTATTTTGAGAAAATATGTGTTATAAGCACGTTGATGTTGAATATTTGAGATGTTTTGAATGATTTGACCTTTTGGTCGTGAATGAGTTATTTTGAACTCGACTGTGAAAGAAATCCACATTTTTATTGATTATGATAAAGGGGTAGCAAATTGGCTCCCGATGAAAATTGTTGAAGTGTTTATTGTGGATTTTCTTTAATGTGAGCCTGAGGCTGATTTAAGTTTCTGAGCTAAGTCTGGGAGTAATATTTAGCACCGAGTGGGAGGTATAAAGCAACCTTACTTCCCTAGAACTACGTGCCCCCGTAGGATGTGAGCCTGAGGCTGATTTATATAGTGATCACTAGTGCTTTTGAATTGATACTGGAAGTCCTACTCCGATGGCAAGGATAGGACGGCTCTCCCCAATGTGGGTTGTACGTTGGACTCCATGTAGCTCACATGGTTTATGTCGTTTATAGGATCTCCCAGTGTGTGTGTTTCCTTGTGTCTATGGTGAATGGTGAAGTGATTTGAAAGTGGAATTGTGAAAGTTATTCTTTCGAAAGATTTAAATGATATTTACATTATGAGAATTGATATTCTTGATGAACTGAAAGTGATTGAAAAATTATATGATGACTCACATGTGTTATTATACTTATTTCATCCTCTCATGATTATGATGATTTTCTTCGGGATATGTGAGTCTTTCATACATCTTGCATATTTCTTATAAATATTTATGAAGATGATGTTTATACAACTACATACACCCCCATATACTCGGTTCTTTTCCATGGTACTGACCCACATCTTTGGATATGGGCTGCATTTTCTTGGAATGTAGGTACAAGGTATAGTTGCACCTTCGGATCCAGTCAGTTCGTGGTATCCAGTCAGCAGGTGATGAGTCTTTTTGATTCAAGGGCTTGGGTTAGTTATGCAAAGTTTATAGTGTTGTATTTTCTTTATTCAGTCATATTGAGTTGGGGTAGTCGGGAGTCATGACCCGACTACCTACAGTCAGTACTAGTAGAGGCTTCATAGACAGTCAGTAGAAGTTGATGTATTTTGTTTCAATTTTGGTTGTAAAGGTAGAATTGTAATCCTGTAAAATTCCATTTTTGAATCGATCAGATTCAGAAAAGAGTTAATTTCTGCTGATTTGTATGAATTTGTATTTTTATTCAGTTGCTTATGAGTTATGCCAGTAAAAGGATTAGCTTGGGGTTACTTGTGACCCTAAGCACCGTGTGATGTCTCGGGACCCAATTTTGGGGCGTTACATATATCCTAACCCATAGTTAAAGGTTTTCTCTGGAATCATAACGGGCTCAATAATTCCTTACAGATTCTTACCCAAACCTCGACCACGCTAGAACCCATTTCTCAACATCACAGTCGCAATTATTTTGTAGACAGAAGGCATTGGAGCTTTGAGCGTCAAATCTTTTTCCACATCATTTACAATTTCCACTGTATAGAAGCTACTACCCTTTGGAACATCTTCAATCACCGGCACATAACCATTGGGATGATTCACTCGGATTCCTTCCCCTTGGATGACTATTTCATGATCCTCCCAAATGAATTTCAATAACTGATAAAGAGGTGATGAAACTGACTTTGCACCATGTATCCATGGTCTTCCCAAGAGCAGGTTGTAACTAAGATAAATGTCCATAATATGAAACTTAGTCTTGAATTCAGCAGGTCCCATTTGGATGTGTAAATAAACCTCACCTATGGTATCTCTCTGCCCTCCATCAAATGCTCTCATATTTATGTGGCTTTGGTAAATTTTCCCTAAATTATAGCCCATTTGAACCAATGTGGAGAGAAGATAAATGTTCACACCAGATCCGTCATCTATCAATGCCTGATTAATCATATAGTCTCGATAAATGACAGTGACGTGCAAGGCCTTGTTATGCATCGCTCCTTCAAATGGCAACTCTTCATCGCTGAATGATATGCGATGACTTCCCACAACTTTTCTTATCATCGCAGCCAGGTTCTCAACACTCGGACTTGTGGGAACATATGCTTCATCCAAGACCTTCGATAAAGCTTATCGGTGGTATTGTGAACTCATTAATAGTGCCAAAATAGAAATTTGAGCCGGAGTCTTCTCTAAATGTTTGACAATTGAATAGTCCTTCGGTTGCATACGCCTCCAAAATTCCTCAGCCTCTCCTTCAGTGATTGGCCTTTTCTGTGAATCCTTTTTGTTGGTCAATTCTTCAGGAATGTAGCATCATCCCGATCGCATCATCCCTTAGGCAGCAACGGTCTGTACAATAAATTCCTTCCTTGGCGGGGGAGTGTACACTTGAGTCGGGGTTGTCATCACTATAAATGGGGCTTTCTCGTTGACACTTAAGGCAGCCACAACTCTCTCTATCTTTTCTACCTCTTCCGCCCTTTTACGCTTTTCTGAATTCACCTTAGTAATAGTCTTGCCAGAAGCCCACTCTCCTTCTATTTCAATCATGTTAACTGTAGTTCCCCCATGATTAGGCAATGGGTTACTATTAACATTCGGCGTCAGTGAATGAAGCGTGATGACCTTTTGATCAATCAGATCTTGGATCTTATGTTTCAAGATAATACAGTCCTCGGTACTGTGCCCTTCTGCTCCTGAATGATAAGCACAATTTTGATCAGGATGATAAAAATGGGAGTTGGGATTGACAGGCTTTGGCTAGATCAGTTGCAAATGACCGGCATTCTTTAATCTTACAAATAGTTAGGTGCGACTTTCAGCCAGCGGCGTGAAGTTTCGGGGAGGTTTCTTTTTTATGTTTGGACGCGGAGGCTTATAATGGTTCTGATTTGTAGGAGGAGGCACTTGATGATAATTTGGAGGTGATTGGATGTTTGTTCGGTTGTTTGGAAGAGTAGATTGGACATGAGACTGATAATTCGGTGGTGGAACTTGGTATTGGGGAAAACCATTTGGTTGTAGAGCTTGGCATTGGGATTGGACATTTGGGAGTGGAGCTTGGTACCGGGATTGGATATTTGGGAGTGGAGTTTGGTACTGATGTTGGACATTTGGGAGTGGAGCTTGGTATTGGGGTTGGGTGTAGAATACATGCTAAAAGTTTTGTGACGGCGGAGAAGAGAAAATATTCCTAGAGTTGAACCACTTTTTTGTTTTTGCAACAGAATCAGCAGAAACCGTGCCTACATCCTCCTTTTTCTTCTTCGAAAACATAGCAGTCCCAGACAATGTTGGGGTCTTGGTAATTTTTCCTGTCCGAATACCTTCTTCTAGAAATTCTCCTATTAAATCTACGAAAGTCGCCCTACCAGCGGACACCATCCTGGTATAATATTCTCCTTCTTGAATGCGAGAGAACACAGATACCATTTCTTCCTCAGACATGGGGGGTTGCACTTTGGCAGCTTCTTTCCTCCAATGGAAAGCATAGTCTCAGAAACACTTATCACTTTTCTATTTGATCCGATCTAGTGAATATCGGTCAAGGACTATTTCAATGTTAAACGTGAACCTGTCAAGGAAACCCTTGGCCAATGCTCTCCAACCAGTCCATCTTTTCAGTTCCTGAGACATGAACCATTCTAAGGCTTCGCCACTTAAACTCCGGCTGAACAAACGCATCAATAATGCTTTATTTTTCCCTACCCCCACTATTTGATCACAATACCTTCTCAGATGGGTCATTGGGTTTTCGGTACCATTGAACACTTTAAACTTAGGGACCTTGTACCCTTCTGGTAAATCTACTCCAGGGTGAACACATAAGTCATCGTACCCTAAACCATCGTGGTCCCTCGCTCTATGAGATTCTTTGATCCTCATGATCTCTTTATTCATAGCTAGCAACTTCATTTCATACTCGGTCCTTCACTCTTTTTTTTCTCCTCGTAATGGTCCATCTCGGGATTAGGAAGGGGATTATAGATGGGAATATGACGGCATGAGGAGGATTTAGAAGGGAGGCTTGATTTTGCGGATGAAAGGAAGTTGGTTGGTAGGTGGGGAGGACGTTTTGAAATTTAGAAAGGTTTTATGGAGTTTGCGAGTAGTTTGGTGGATTTGGGGATGGATTTTGTGGATTTGGGAGTGAATTTTGTGAATTTGGGAACGAATTTTGTTGATTCAAAAATGTGTTATGGGGATTTGGGAATGGATTCAGAGATGGATTTTGTGTGGTTAGAAATGGATTTTGCAGATGGTAGGCATCTGGGTTATTTTTGTGATTGGTGTTTTGGACAAATGGGGGAGCGGAGACGGATGATACGTTATTTGGATGATTCTTGAGAATAGGTGTACTAAGGGGAGTAATTTGGAGTGGATTCCCGTGTCCTCCTGGAGCGGGGGCATTGACGGTAATGGCCAGGTTAGCCAAATCTCGAGTGCAATTTATTTCCTCCTGAAGCATTTCTAACTTCCTTACAAGCTCTGCAATCATCTCATTCTGTTTCGCTATTACATTGTCCCTGATGGTCAATGCGTTTTCTTCATCATTTCCAGACATTATTGAATGATGGTCAGAGGATAGGATTTTGTGCGCTTTTGACCGGGTGAAGTAGGAATGTTCTTCCAGTTTATTTCAACAAGGAGTAATTTTCTATTATCTGTAAAGTAAAACAACTCAAAGGCAAATGTGTTAGTTTCCATCTATGATAAGCAATGTAAAATACTTGACAAGAAATAGCCACGTAGAGTTGTTTGTGTCATAGCCAAATTCATCCATAGGAGCATAGCGGATAAACTTTTCTTTCATCCAAACAAACGGACATAAACACATAAGACAGTTATATCACATAAAAACATTATAATAATGCGTATCCTAATTGGGGTAACCCTTTTGAGCCAAGGGTTTGGGCCTAACAATTTTTTGAAAAAAAATATATGCTTGCTTAAGGCCAATCCATTATCCCCCAACTTTATAGACACTAAAAAGGGCATAGATGCCTACATAAGATAACAAAAAAGGGATACAATCTTTAGGGAAAAGGAAATAACATAAAAGAAAATAAGTTCCCACACAGGAGAATAAAAAAAAACTAGCTACTGGGCGCTCCTTCGTTTGCCTTTGCCTTCTTAGCTTTGTTCACCTCCTGCGATATTTGATACCTATTGATAATCAGATGACTTCCGCATAACTGTGCCTTGCTGTTGTAAGTCATTTTTCCTAGACTATCGAGTTGGGAGGCCATGCTATCATCCAAATCGATTAAACATTGTCTAGCATCATCAGCCTCTTGCCTATCTCTTTTCAACTCTTCCCTCAACATACGTATTGTTAAAGTATCTTCTACATGCATCTGTCGGTGCACGATTTCACTTTATTGAAACTCATCTTGAAGCCTGTGGAGTCGGATCTGATGCTCGGATTCTACATCCACGACTCGAGTGGGCACGTTCGGCCCCGGAATCAATGCTCCGACGAGGCTCTTTTTTAACCACTCCTTGTAAGTGTCGCTGATTTCAGGTTCATACCCTATACGGAAAGAGACTTCCATCCACCTTCTTCATCTCCATCTATTTATCATGTAGTCTTTGAGCGGGGGCTCGCTTTCATCATACTCGGTGAAGAATCTGAGCATAGAATCGATTTGAGGTGTCTCCTGCTTGATCTCGAATTGCCTAAGAACTCTGCCAGGATTGTAGGGACGGGTCCTCCTGAGACCCGAAAGCACTAGAAAAGGCCACTCACCCTCTCGAATAGTGTATTTCCCTGAACGAAGATAGTTAATGGACCATTGCACATCATCACCTCTTAATTCCCCAGTGTCTTAAACCAAAATTCATGAGATGCTTCCCTTTTGAACTTGTGTAGAAACAACCACATGTGGTGCGATTCTAGCAGATTCCTTCTTATTTTATGATCAGGTTGTACCGTTCTAGGATTTTTCACCAAATGCATCATCATCCACCATTGCAATATAAGGTTGCAGCCTTGAAAGAAATGATTCTCGACTTAACACATCCCCAAAGCTCGATATATGTCGGCGACAATCATGGGAGCTAAGTTGTGGAATACCTTTTTAGAATTGTACCCCATTCCAAAGAAGAGTGCATGGGTCACTGAGACAATCCTTGGAGGAATTGTGTCATTTCCCCCTGTGGGAACACCATGGTTCCAAGTAGGACTACTGCAAATGCAAAGGCTCTCGTCTCCTTCCATTTTGCTTCTGACTCAAATTTATGTCTAAATTTGTGAAAAGCATTGAATCTTCCGAACCAACGATACAACTCACGAAAAGTGATATTTGCTCCATCACGTTCTCTTAGCCAGGTGTCATCGTCAGTTAAAAATACCTCCTTGATCTTTTAACGATCCCACACAACTGATACTAAAATATTCTTATCAGGTGTCTCCCTTCTCTTAAAACACATTTAAGTACTCTCGTAATCCCCAAAGAGAAATACCATATTCAAATCATCCCAAAAGGCTATTAGTACATGGATTATTTCGGGCCAAGCATCCATCTCGATCAACGAAGGCAGATGCCCGATGTGTGTTCTAATAATCTTTCTCTCTTCTACGCCCATGTGATCCCACCATAGTTTCAGGAAATCGTCAGGTTTAGTAACCATCTTGAACTTTTTGTGGGAATGCAGTTGAGCCATATCCTACACGAAAGCAGACAAAGATAAGCTTTCCCCCGACCCCAAAGGGTAATAGATTGAATTAGACAAGCATATATTTTTTTTCAACACATAAATATGATTCGTCTGTAATTGACCTGGGGTTAATAGAAGTAGGGCAGGTTTTCTAATGGGCCCAATACCCCGCTGGGTATTGGGTCGTCCTAGGCTCATGCCTAAAATAAGATTTTGGTTTCGTTCTATCCTAGGTGTCTAGAGTGGGTTTGAACACTGGTTCTCAAGCGGACAACTTGAGTTTGAAAATACGAACAACCATCAGACGGCTCACGTGCTAATAAGTCGTTCGTATTTCCAACACATTATTGAAATTGAACAATAGGGGCAGGGACATCCACGAAACCCCAAAACAATTTAAATAATGCAGGAATATGTCATGAGATGCGATAGTTAAACTTTACAGAATTGAAACATATATATAAATAGTTAATCAAAAGACGAAATCAAACATTTGGTTAGAACCTAGTTAAAAGTCCCCAGCGGAGTCGCCATTTCTGTTTTGCGGAGAAATTTTAGCTTTTGAGAAGAGAGTTGCCACTTAATTTTGAAAAGGAATTAAGAAACCTTTATAAAGTATTTGAACGATCTAAAACCGAAAAATCGTTCAAGTTTTTGAAGATTCTGAGTAAGCGGTTCCTATTAACGCTTTAGGAAAGTGTTAGGCACCTAAAACGTCCGCTAACTTGCGGTTATCCGAACTGTTTGAAAATCGTCTATGATTAACCTTGAAAAAAGTTGATTTTTGAAAAGAAAAGTGATTTTAGGAAATATTTTGATGTTTATGCAAAACTAGTTTTTAGCGACTTAACTAAGGATTTAACTAGGTTCGCAAAGCACATAAAGAAAACAAACATAAAGAACAGGGGGAAGGAGAGGAAGTAAGGGATTTAGGCCATTGGCCCAAACCAACAAAAACCTGTCCTAGTCTAATTGGGCCTTCGACCCATTTCACCTATCCTAATTTAGTTTTCGAGCCTTTGGCTCGAACCTTGCTCCACCTGTATTAAATACAACTTTGACTTCGTGGCCCGAATGAATAAAATAAAGAAATAAGGCAACAAAGAAATGAATACATAAAGACAACGATAAATAACTAAGAAAATAAATAAGACTTTTAAGTCTCTTAGCCACTTCGAATACGGGATTTTAACCCGTGCTTCTTCCTTGAACTCCTTGCGTCCGTGCACTATGAGATTGTCTACTTAAGGCCTTCTTTCGGGCTTGACTCAATGTGACGGGCCTTAATGGCTCGTTATGAAATGCAAAGGGAAAGAGTCCATTTGGACTCCCAAGAAGGTTCATACAAAGAAAACAATGAAGTATAAAGAACTAATACTATGTTAAAATAAGCAGGTAAGATAACAAAGAAAATATGTATCAAATGCACATAAAGGGACGTCAATGGAACATTCAAGGAAACTTTATTTTGATTAAAATACTTCTCACACCACCAATTTAAAGAGAGGCCAAGAAGAGTCGCGAAAATTAACTTTAATCAGCTAAGACAAACGTTTGTTCCCCATGAACGTTAGCAAAATAACCATCCCTTATTTTGTTTAAAATCTAGTTGATAAAGTAGCATACTGTCAAATCCTTTACATTTGACGCTTTAGCTTAAGCCATACTTAACCAAATAAAACATCTAATTAACCAAATAAAACATCTAAATATCATTCAAGAATCCATGAAGCACCAAGATTGGGAACTATAATGACAAAATGCATCACCACTTCTGTCATATTAGGTCGAGGAAGGTGTAGTTATAGCTTCAATCCATTACATAGAAAACTCATTACACAGCCTGAATTACCACAAATTTATTAGAGATAACATTCTCAACAGATGGAACAAACAATCTATTCCTACAACCTCCTAGATAAAATCTTAACCTTGACTCAAAAGAACTACTTACAGAGAAAACCATTTCTTAATGATGACATTTGGATTTTAGCATATTCCTACAGAATGGAGTATAGGGAGTAAGTGTAACAATCCGCGCCACTACCTCAGATGAAACTGAGCAGTTGTTTCCTACAGCCCCCGACTCAGGACAAAAATAGTGCGATCAAGTCACAAGAGCCAAAAATAGAGAAAACTAACTACATAAAAACAAAGTAAAGAAACATAGAAATCTAAACTGGAAATGCCACAATATTACAACTTTTCGAAGAAAAAAATCAAGCATTGGGTCACAAAGCAACACTCTTTCTTTTATCAAACAAAATTAACAATTAGATCACAAATTAAACCAGCAGAACTTTACACAAAATGCTAGAAAACTACTATATTTTTTTAACAAAGCAAGACAACAAAGTGAATCAAAACAGTCAGATTAAACCAACTGACGAGGCGGGAAAAGTTCAAGTCCTATCAGAGATGACCTCAACCGTGAAGAATGGAAAATAAAATGGGAGAAAAACACTCGAAATGAATCTGGAAAGATACGCTCGTCTGATTTGGGGTGAGAGTCATTGAATCAGAGCTATGAGTCGGGCCACACTCGACGTCATTATACAGTAAACCACAGCAGAGAACTACAATGAACCTAAACACTGCAAATAATGAATCAAAAGACTAAAGCAGACAGCATTCTAGCTAAAACGGTAAAATAGGTGTTGAGATAAAAATATTACTATGGATCTAAGCTATCGCAAACAATATCGGACGCGAGATCGAGAATCAAAAATCATAGCAAGTAGGATTCTTCGAAAATCAGGATTTAGTGATAAAAATAAAGGATAAAAATAAAAATAAAAATAAATAAAAATTGAATCTTGAGTGCTAAGCTACAGGTAACAGACTAAAGGGGTTAAGACTAAAGTAAGGAAAATGTTCAACTACGAAAGTAAGTAAGCTACATGAACAATAGCGACAAACGAAAGATTAAGGCTAAAACAACAAATCGAATTCAAACTCGTATGGACCTCATGAATCATATGAACATAAAGGTATTTGAAACATGGATCATACCAATATACACACAACAACACACCCCAACGTATCCCCTTAAGTCGATAAATGACAAATCAAGGTGGCTATTTTAATCTTCATCAAAACCAAATTTAATTTAGAGAATATTCAAATTATTGACTCATGTTATAGATTTGCAGATAACCTATCATCATCGATCATGAGATAGTAATCAGCATAGTCGATAACGAAACTCATGATGTGCATACTAATTCGGCAAAATGAACGATCACAAACAATCCTAAAGCCATCACGACCATCTACAGCAAGCGAATTCCAGCCTCATTCATGATAAATAGATAACTATTTCTACGGAGAAAGGGAGGATGAAGCAGAAAGCGGTGGAATTAAAAGGACGAGCATGTATTTACCTCTTTTGGGGCAGCAAAACAGGACTACGAGTTGACACCAGATTTCACCACCACCGGAGATGCGTTGTAGTCAACTTCGAAACTTCTATTAGCAGACCAATTTTTGGAAATAAAATTCGCACTAAGAAGAAAGATTGAATTTTCGCTCACAAGTTTTCCCTTCCTCTTTTCCTTCTCTCAGTTTTTTCACCCTCAGAAATTTATCAAAAAATGTCTCAACCCACAGCTTTCCACAACCCCGATTTTGAACCCTTGATTTTTGAAGCCAAAAAAAATATTCTAAAAATGGTGACCCCCCAAGAGAAAATTTCGTCCCCTCCAGAGAAAATTCCGTCCCCCCTTTCACTACCTAAAACAACCCTTTTATAGAGAAATCGGATAGGGCTTCTTTTGGGGGTAAATTAGGGATTTTCGATGGAGATATTTTGAGATTCAAAAATTGAAATCCCCCAAGCTACCTCTTTCATCCCCAGCTGGTACCAAATCTTGGATTCTTTTAAAAAGATTGAGAATCGTGGACCAATCGGTTTTGAGAAAAACAAATTGTCCTCAAGAACCAATGAGATTCATCCAAAAATGTACGAAATAGTACCCCCCATACCCGAGATTCGCGGAATTGAGCCGTTGAGGGGACACCTGGACCTATTCTGGAAGACTTTCAAATTTTCTTCGTACTGAATCGCGTGGTACGCGTGAAGGAGGCTACAAAAGAGTTGATTGCGGGTCGAGTCTGGTTCGGATCGGTTGAATTTTGGGATCTCGGGTCGGATCTTCGTCGATGGTATTTGTTCGATTGTCGATGATGTTTTGCTGCAGTACTTTTTGTTTTTGTATTTTGTTGAAGGAGGAGATATAAAGTGGGGCGGGTCAGCATGGGTGGTGGGCCGGGTCAGCATGGGTGGTGGGCCGGCTGCTTTGTTGTTGGGTTGATGATGGGTTAATTGGATTGGATTAAATTGTTGGGTTGCTGATGTTTAATGTGGCCCAATTTAAAATAAAAAGGGTAGAAATTTGTTAATTTAAAACATGGCCAAATAAAATTATTTTTTAGCCAATTTTACTTAAATGTTAACCAAATTGGATATCAAGCTGATCAATCATTGCAATTGTGATCAACTCGATTGCAATTATGGTCAAATTTAATAAATTAACTAAATTTAATCGAGATTAGATACGAATTAATACCTTGTTTAATCTTGAGCTTCTTGATTCGATAAAATTAAATAAATATTTATCCAAATAAATTATTTTTGAGAGAAAATTATATTTAAATCAAGATTTTAATCATTTGAATTTATTTTCAAGATAAGCCTTGACTAAAATCCGATATTTTGTAAAATAAATTTTTAAGCAATAAAATTATAAAATTTTGTATAATTGAACACGATAATATATAATCGCTACTTAAACTGACCAATTTACCCAAATAAATACTTTGAAAATCCTTTATTCAGATAAAATAAATGTTGTAATTTTATTTGAAAATTGAAGAAACTCAAAATTAAATTTAGTCGTGGAGTGCAAAAATTAGGTGTCAACAGTTTGTATGAAAGCGGCATCTTAGTTCCCAGGTGTGTATTTTTGTTAAAACCTCTTCTATATGCTTCTGCTTATTTCCATAAAGGAGTTTGAAAACAAGTCTTTATTTTTAGGTTTAGAAAAAGTTTAAGTTTGGCTCAAAATCATAACCGAAGAATTTAAGACTTTCCTTCATTGTTTCTGGCTTATACATGGTCAATAAAAAATAATGTCTATAATATATTTGGCCTATGCCATCCCGATTTTCTCCTTCAAATGGATTGTTTACTTCTTTATAGTCAAGTAATAAGGTCGCTCACGTTCAACTCGAGTTTGAGTCTAGTTGAAGTCTATTTTAGCATTTGTTTTCAATCGTTCCTACGCCTCTAATCACCTCTTCCCCAGTTGGTGTGTTTTCTTTGATATAAGTAAATTAAGTTAGCCAAAATATGATTTTGAGTTAAAATTTGTTGCTGTTTTAGCCTTTGAAATATAGGGATGAGTTTTTTTAGAACTGATCCATGTGAAATATGTTAAGTAGAATTTTGCTTCCATGAATGTCGATTTCTGTTGAACTTGAGAAGTCCTGATTTGAAAAGTTTTTTTACATTACATATTATTATAATGAAAATTCTCAAATATGCAAACAGGAAGATCCGTGGAGATTACTTCAAAAACATTTATTAAGTCATCTCTATTTTGCAGGAGAATCATTTAAAACAAGAGCCTATTATGAAAATATATTAGCCGCCATTGGTAGCACAGAAATAGAACATCATCAATTAGCTGAAGTTACAACTGAATATATGCATGGCTATTCTAAAATGGTGACTAAAAAACTCCTTTCTATTGAAGACTGGGGCACAACCTCCATGACTGAAAGATATTTAACCATGAAAGATTCTAAAGTCTGGCAGGCTGAGCGGAATACCCTAGCCGAGTGAGATCCTGTTAATTATTATTATTATTATTATTATTATTATTATTATTATTATTATTATTATTATTATTATTATTATTATTATTATTATTATTATTATTTCTTCTTCTTCTTCTGAAACATTGTCCATGTAACTTAAGAATTTAATTTCATTTCTTATCTTATTCTATGTTGGATTTAGATGTCGGACGTCTCCAATTAAATGTCGTACTTTTATTTTCTCTATGTTTGCTGTTAAGCTTAGTTTTCAAATACTAATTCATTCCCTTTTTTGTATGAACTGTTGTAATGAGTCCATGGGACTCCGATATCACCTTCTTGCATATTCTTGTTGGGCTAAGAAAGCCGAACATCATATTCCATCGAGTCAGCCTAACCCATTTCTCGCGATCAACCGAAAAGAAAGAGAAATGGGTCCATAAAACATATTCTCATCATTTTTTGAAGACCCACTTCTCATCAGATGATCGGAAAAGGGAAGTGGAAAAAACAACAAGTACTAAATTTTGGGCGAAGGCCTAAAATAAAATCATCTCTTATCCTTAGCTTTTATTTTGTATTGCTTTGTATCACTAACATTTGTCTTGATTAAATGTTTTAACCTAGATGAATCCCCCATGAGGTTATTTCATTAATTTTTTTTCATTATTTCAATTTACTCCTATATATCGAATCATGAGAAAAATGAGTTCAAATTTCTAATCGACTTTTTTCTCTGAGGTAAGATTTTGATTTTGGATAAATAATTTCTAATTTCATGAGGGAAAGTTAATTAATTTTCCCTAAAGAGTTCTCTTCATTTTTGTTTTCTAAAAAAAGAGAACCATACTGACCACGTTAATCTTAATTCTCGCCTGTGCGCGAAAAACATAAACACTATATATATATATATATATATAAAAAAAATTGTTCTTTTAATGGTTAGATGTTAAGACATGGATTTTTCTTTAATAAAAAAAAAATCCTTCAAATTATTTTAGCCACAGAGTTTTAAATTCGCCGGTCAATCGCAGTTTGCGAGATTTTTAAAGTTCCTAATACCTTCTTTAAAAATTCACTTGAACCCTTATCCCAAACGTTGGTTTTAAAACTAAAGGATTTTTTAAATATCCTTTCTTAAAAAATGATTTTCTTAATTTTTCAAAAATTAAGTGGCGACTCTTTTTATGCTCTGCTTTATTTTTCAAAAATAATTTGTCAACGTTATGATGTTTTGATTGAGTTCAAAATGCATCGTAACAGTGTTTAATAGCAGGAGTAAAATGAATATAAAATTATAAATTATTTATTAATTTTTTAAATTAAATAAGTACTTAGATATCTATTTTTAATATGGTAGCAAGTAAAAGTAATGGAGGAAATATATATTTCTAAGATGGATCTCGATAAGATGTGAACACGAAATGCTCGTTTTCTAGAATATTGATGCACATAATCTTATAAAAGTCAAAATAATGAACTTGGTTCATCAATCATGCATCGAACATGCGATATCCAACTAATTTTAATTTGTACTCTTTCTTCAAGTTGAGATCGGATTGTTTCATTTAAATAGAATTAATTAGGGTATCACAAGCTGTTTTAAAAACTGAAGGCATAAGATAAAGGTATTTTACTTAGCATAGGGCGAATCTATGTTGTACGAGAAGTCAAAAAATAGCTTTTTCTCAAAATCACTTTTGAAAAATATATTTAAAAATACTTTTTAAAAGCTATGTCAAGCAACAATTACTAATTACTGTTCGAATTTATCGTTCAAATTGATTAGACAAATATAAATCGTTTCTCACAATTTTTTTTTTTTTTTAAATCACTTCTAGAAAAAATATTTTTTAAAATAAATTAATCGAAGAAGGTTAATAGTCTTCTTTGTGATTTCGCCCTTTACAATCTCCACACAAAAAGGAGATTCGGCCTAACGCTTTCACGATTCATATCCTTTAGCCTGCGCATTCGTCACAACATTCATTCTTTTATACTCCACTTGGGGCTAAAGTACGTGAAGTCATTTCTGCCCAAGATTTCAAGTCAAAATGCAAAATGGGTAGATACCCCGGGACTTTTGGTATCAAGGCATTTTCCTTAATGGAAGGCTACTTCATAATGCAATTCGGTATCTCCATATAGCTGTAAAATAACGTTTTTCGAGAAAGTGCGGAGCAAAGTAGTAAATACTTTGAGTCTTCGGAGTGAAATAAGTAGGAGCGTAGCCTTCGAATTCAAAATTCCTCGCACGCTTGGTTGCAAAGGACTATAGTCAGAGAGAGGGTGTGGACTTCAATGAAGTATTCTCTCCTGTTGTGAAAGACAGCTCTATTCGCGTCTTGGTTGCACTCTTTCGATCGGTGCAATAGGAAGAGGTAGTCAGAAACTCTTTCTCCGCTTTGAATAGAAAAAATCCTTTTACCCGAACCAGGAAAAAGAATATAAATCAAAGTAGCAACAATCAAGATAGCAGGCAAAGTCCTATCCCCGAATTCCACTCCGGGTGGAAAGAAAGTCATTGCTAGCTCTTTGAACGAAGACGTTCTTGGGCCGCAGGAAGAGCATCTCTCTCTGTCTATTGGTTCACCTTTAGATCTTCGTATATCTCAACCACCTTGATTCGTTTTACTTTAAAAAATAGTATTTTCATCTCACCCTGTCCCCTAACATGTGATGGAATTTTTAAAATAAGAAATAGAGCAGTTGGGTTATCTTTTTGACTTTAAATTAAGTGATTTCGATTCCTTTAGTGGGATATACACTAATTGAATTATTAAAGATTTTGTTTAATTTAATTAAGCGTGCTGTTGTCTAAACGATGTTTGCGGATAGCATATGTTTTTTGGTAACCAATATATTAATCACTAAAAGAATCATCAATACAGGACTATAGTTAGCATAACACTACTATCTATCTCAAGTAAAACAAACACTTCAGGCCTACAAGAATAGCATATGCTGCTATGACTAAATTATTCTATAGTAATTCTTTCATTTAACTTTAATCACACAAAGTTAAATGATTGAAAGTTTTTACTTGAGTTCATGTATGGTCTTAAGTAAACTATATTTTACGGGAAAGTAAATAAGTTATTGAATTTATAAGAATAATCTGAAAAATATGTGGTCTTAAATATTTGATCACGCTTGGTTCATAGATAATTAAGTTTAATAATTTTTAACCTTGAAATTTTTTGAGTCAAATGTTTAAGATCATTCATTTTCAAAGTGATTGAATATAATTTCCAACTTAACAAAATCTAATGTTCTCATAGCTCAAATAAAAATAGTATTGTGTTTAAAGACAAGGCCAGTTTCACCATGAAGCAATTGAAACCAAGGCTTTAGTTCCTTAATTTTGGGGGGCTTAATTTTTAGTAATTATAGGTTTATAGTTTAAAAAATCATTAGAAAATACTGAGAACTTTTTAAATTATTTTTTTTGTCTCATTTTAATGTTGTTTTAGCTCAAAAAAGTTATCACTTTGAGATTCAAGATTAAATTTACAATTATTTCCAACTTCAGCTTTAACATTAAAGATTTTTTTTAAAATGATGCTCAATATTTTTAAAAAATATTAATAAATAGGAGTAACTTATTAGTAAACTATACCTTGCATTTATTATTTTACTTAATGAATGTGAAAAGAGTTAAAATAAATATTAAAGTGGGACGGTGGGAGTAGAAAGGTAAGAGATATTATTTTAATAAGATAATTTTATTTTATTTTCAAATGCATATATTGCCTATAGAGTTCCTATAACAATCCTTAGCCAAAACAATTTTTTAAAATTAAAATTGATAAATCTTACTTAAAATCAATAATGTCTCAAAGAGAAATTGAATAAATTAGATATATTATCAAATGAATAGGAATTATTTCGAGAATTCCGTTATAAAACAATTCTATTCATAATTTTGCATCTCAAGAATATATATATATATATATATATATATATATATATATATATATATATATATATATATATATATATCATGAAAAAATAAATAAAGGCCTGTTTAAAGAGATCGGAAGTTCATATATCCACAATAGTGAAAAAAATCTTGTCCTTTGTTAAAGTGTTTGATTAGTATTTTATGAAAAAAAAAAAATAAGAATGTATTTCATTTGTCTTTTTATTGAAGTGTTTGATCAAACTTTTATGAAAAAAATATATAAGGATGTAAAAATTTTTGTTCTTTTATTGAAGTGATTGATTAAGCTTTTATGAAAAAAAATATATTAGAAAGTGAATTTTTTTTTTTTGTTGTTGTTGAAGTGTTTAATTAAGTTATGAAAAGATATAAGAATGTGTGTGTGTTTTTGTCTTTTGTTAAAAATGATCAAGCTTTTACAAAAAACAAATATCACAATGGTGCTCAAGAGCATATAGTACAATAATAGCTCCCTGATAACCAACCCCCCTTCCCCGTTTCAATGATACTTATTCATTATATTAAAAATAGATGAATAAAAATATTTATCTAAGTTAAAAAAATTAATTAATAATTTATTTTTCTCTATCATTTTATTCTTATAGCTACTAAATGTTATTATTCATCACTCAAGGCATAAAACTTTTTATAGTTAACATGAAATATAGTAAACTTACCTATATTATTTAGTATTTCTTAATATATTATTAAATTAACAGTGAATAATCTATAGATAATATAAAGGAAGGTCGTAGAGGAGGTGATGTGGCACCTCTCTATGACCTTTATTTCTAATTATCTTTTTTTGAATTTTTTGAAAAAAAAATTCATTCTTTCACTAATCAATTTACTTATTAATTAAAAAAATACTCTATCGTATTTATTATATCTAATAATATCTTATGAGTTATAAATAAACTTTCATCTATTTGTACTTCACTTAAATGTCATGTCTTCTCAACTTCATTCTATTTAATTCTTATGGATTAATTCATCTATAAATACCAATCATCTATGAAGTTGTTGGATGCTCATTTGCATTTTCTCTTTTCTATTCTTTAATGGTATTTTTTATCCTTTCTTCCCTTTAAATCTTTTTCATGTGACAATATGATAATCATCATTTTGAAGAAAATCATAAAAATATTTTTAAAAAAAAATTCTTGTGTAATAATAGTCAATCACAAGTTCATCATGATGAAGAAGGAAGTTTGACGGTAGTGTAAAATCCATCAAAGAGAGAACTAATTTAATTTGATACAAGTATATCAAGATAAAGAAGGAGTTTAATGGTCTTGAAAGATCCATCAAGATAGATTATCAAATTAATTAGTTGGCAAAATGACCTCCTGGACCCCTATACTATGTCGGTTTTGTAAGTTGGACACTTCTACTTACATGTTTGTCATCTGGATCCCTGAACCTACTAAAAAGAAATATTTTAAACTCTTTTTTGGTGAGTGTAATACACTCTCTCCCACGTCAGCTGTCACGTCTGCCACGTTAGCCATGCCTACCATGTCATCTGCCACGTCATTTAAAAAAAATAGAAAAAGTATTACATTAAATTCCAAGTCATTTTTAAAATGCTACATAACAAATTAAATATTAAAATTAATTTGATTAAATAAGAAAAATTTATAAATTGTAGAAATATTTGAATAATCATGCTTTTAAAATTTGAAAATTTTGAATAATCATTTTTAAAATAAAAAAATGAAAAAATAATAATAAAAAGTACTACATTAAAATTAATTAAATATTAAAATTAATTTAACTAATTAATTAAATTTTAAATTTAAATTAGTAAAAAATTAATTAATTAAATTCTTAACTATTTAATTTATTTAAATTAATTAAATTTTAAATTAATTAATTTATCAAATTTAAAATTCTTACCTAATTTAAATAAATTTTACTTAAATAATTAATTAATTTAAATATGATTTACAAATTTAAAATATTTAATTTAAATTAATTGTGGGGGGAGGGGCTGGGTAGGGATGGGGTGGGGTGAGGGGCTAGGGGCTTAGGGAGGGGCTGAGTGGGGTGGGGGCTGGGGGAGGGAGTTGTGTGGGGCTAGGTGGGGTGGGGTGGGGGGCTGGAAGAGGGGTTGGGTTGGGTGGGGGGCTGGAGGAAGGGGGTTGGGTGAGGTGGGGGGCTGGGTAAGGGGTTGCGTGGGGCTGGGTGGGGTGGGGGGCTGGGAAAGGGGAGGGGTTACGTGGGGCTGGGTGGGCTGGGGATGGGCTGGGTGGGGTGGGGGACTGGGGAAGGGGAATGGGTTACGTGGGGCTGGGTGGGTTGGGGACAGGTTAGGGTGTGGTGAAGGGCTAGGGCAGAGGGATGGGTGGGGATGGGCTGGGGTGGGAGTAGAAATGGGCTGGGGTGGGGGTAGGGGAGGCTGAGTGGGGTGGGAATTTTTTTTTAAAATTTATTATTTTTAAATTTTTAAAAATATTTTTAAATTAAAAAGGATGGAGGAAAAAAAGGAGGGGTTGGGGTGTGTGGGGGTGGGGACGGGCTGGGTGGGGTGTGGGGACGGGATGGGGTGGGGAGGGAATTTTTTTTTTTTTAATTTTTTAAAAATATTTTAAAAATATTTTTTTAATATTTAAAAATATTTTTTTAATATTTAAAAATATTTTTAAATTATTTTAAAAATATTTTTAAATTAAAAAAGATGGAGGAAAAAAAGGGTTCCTTTTAAAAAATTTTAAAATATTTTTAAATTATTTTTATTTTTTAAAAAAAAAAAAATTAAAAGATGGAGGGAAAAAAAGGACCCTTTTTATTTTATTTTTTTAATTTTTATATTATTTTTATTTTTTTTAATTTTTTAAATGTAAAATTAGCCAAAAATTGACCCCCACTCGCACCCCTAAGCGAGTGGTTACACTCTCTTTATCCTAATCACCATGACCTTGCCACATAGGCAAGGCCAACGGTCAAAGGGTGCGAAATGTTGCTTTTTGATGGGTTCAAGGGTACAGATGACAAACATGTAAGTAGAAGTGTCCAACTTACAAAACTGACATAGTAGAGGGGTCCAGAAAGTCATTTTGCCTAATTAGTTTGGCAAAGTATCGAAGTTTGAATATATATATATTTCTTTCTCATTTTAGTATTTTTAATCAACTATTCATTAAATGCAAGAAATATAACCTTCAAGAACAAGACTTTATTATAAAGTTTTATACTATGTCATGGGCAACGGAAAATATCTTCAACTTATTGCTTTGTTGATAACATAGAACTTATTGGCTCATAATTTTTTGGCCAATGATTCATCATTTTTGGCTCTTTTCTTTATCTTTCTAATCTTTTTTTGTCCGATTTTCTCTAATTCGGATGTTATATCACTCGATTTTCATACTTAAACTAAACGGCTTAATTTAGTAATTTTTTTCTTGAAGTATCAATCATTAAAAAATATATATATGACATCTCACAATCTAACATGAAAATATGTCAATCTAATAAAAAATTATTATTTGATCATTTTTAAAATATAAAGACTTAATTATCGCGCGAAGCGTGTATCTGTTCATTAGTTATTATTAAACGAAAAAAGTATTAAATGCCCATACACAAAGTGAGAATTTGAAAAAACAATAAAAGTGCAAGAAAATACTCATTCATTAGTTTTTACTTGTCATTGTTTTGCTTCTTGAGGTGCATAAACTTTGATCAAGGTTTCCTGTCTTGATGGGGTTACATCAAGGTTCGACACTTAGTTCGTTTCTTTTTGCCTTGGTTATGGATGCTTTGACGCAGCACATTCAGGACGATGTGCCTTATTGTTTGCTTTTTGCGGATGATGTTGTCTTGATTAATGAGTCTCGTAGTGGGGTTAATGCTAAATTGGAGATTTGGAGGCAAACTCCTAAGTCTAAAGGGTTTAGGTTGAGTAGGTCCAAGACGAAATATTTAGAGTATAAGTTCAACGAGGTGTTTCATGAGTCCGATGTGGTTGTTAAGCTTGATTCTCATCCTATCAATAAGAGAGATGGTTTCAAGTATCTGGGGTCGATGATTCAGGAGGATGGAGAGATTGACGAGGACGTCAATCATCGGATCGGCTAGGGTAAATGAAATGGAGGCTCGTATTCGGTATCTTGTGTGACAAAAAGGTACCTCACAAGCTTAAAGGCAAGTTCTACATAGTGGTGGTTAGACCGACTTTGTTGTATGGGGCTGAGTGTTGGCCGGTTAAGAAAGCCCACATCCAGAAGATGACTGTGACGGAGATGAGAATGCTTCGATGGATGTGTGGGTGTACTAGGAAAGATAGGATTAGAGATGAGGTTATTCGCGATAGGGTGGGAGTGGCTTCAGTGAAAGCCAAGATGAGGGAAACCAGGCTGAGATGATTTGGGCATGTGATGAGGAGAATCACGGATTCCCCAGTACAGAGGTGTGAGAGGTTGGCTAGGGACGGTTTCAAGCGAGGTAGAAGTAGACCGAAGAAGTATTGGAGGGAGGTGATTAGACACGACATGGAGCAGTTTCAGCTTACCGAGGACATAGCCTGGATAGGAAAGTGTGGAGGAGGCGAATTAGGGTAGAAGGTTAGTAGGAGTTTAGGATGTTGTATGCTTTGGTGTAATAGTTGGAGTATCTTGTTTTTTGGTTTTATTGAATTTGTTCATGTCTATTGTATCTTGTTCCATACTATTCCTTATCTTATCTTAGATTGTTTTATTTTGAGTTGGGGGTCTATCAAAAACAACATCTCATCTCACTTTTGAGATAGTGGTATAGACTGCGTACACTTACCCTCTCCAAATCCCATCCGATGGAAATATACTGGGTACGTTGTTGTTGTTGGATTAGTTTAAGAAGGAGTGCAACATATAACATTTTTCATACAGTTTTCAATTATCCAAATTTTAGATTTTAAATATTAAATTATATATCTTAAATTTTTTAATTAAAATTAATGCAGGTTAAACTCCAGAAATAATGATAAATAAAAACTAATGGAGCGAGTACGTTTTCCACCCAGATCGCAGATCTAAAAGATTTGGTCAAAGCATTGTAGGACACGAGAAAAAGGGTGTATCTGGTATGTGGGGGGCAAATCATATTGTCAAATTTTTGGAAAATTCTTTTTTCTAGAAAAATAAGAGTTTCAGTTATTAAAAAAAAGAAAGAATTTCTAATAAAAGCAGGGCTAATTTATAATTCACCAGTACAAACTATTTATTAATAAAGAAATGGACCTTATTAAGGAAATGGACCATGGGTCTAACTCAACCTCAAAGGTCTGTCTTTGGTATCGATAAGGAAATGGACCTTGGGTCTAACTCAATCTCAAAAGCTAGCTAATGAGGGGAGGATTGCCCAAGATCATATAAGGAGATCAAAGACCTTTTAACCCACCGATGTGGGACTCCAACATTTATTGCATTGATAAAAATTGTTTCAAAATGAATTGCTAACTAAAAAGTAAAAACCCAAAAGACGAACAAAAAGTTCTACCTATTTAGATAGTTTCAAAAAACTTTTTTTCAGTTTTAGTTAAACTTTCAAAATCAAGGAGAAAGTAAACTTTCAATTTTTTATTTTTTGTTTACACGAACTTGTGATTAATGAACCTCATTATATGAATTGATTAATTGGTTAACAACATAATATATTCAGTTTTGAGTAGGCAAGGAAATGGTCTCGGCCACTTAAAAATCTAAATACAAGAAAATAATATCTCTTATTTTTTTAAAAAAATGAAGATGTTTTATGAAAAGCTCATAAAATTAAAAAAAAAACAAATTAGCAAAGAATTACAAAACCAATTGATTTTGAATTGTGGAAATTATCTTATTTTTGAATTGTAGACATTATCTTTTTTGGCAACTTACAAATTGAATAGAATAAAATTATCTTTTCAAATATCAAATCTCCTCTTTAAATTGGCCTAGGATCGATTATTTATATTATCTTACTTTTAGCATGGAGTACTTAATCATACAGGTTTTACTTTTAAAATTATTATTTGTAAAGTTAAGCTTGACCAACTAAACTCCAACTCTTGGAAGCCCTAAACAGAGAGGATTAATTTATGAATTGGTATGGGACAAGACTATGTTTTAATTCTCTAATCAATCTTAATTAAGTGGAATATTAATCAAGCATTTATGTAGTTCCACCGTGAAACACATGATGGATCATGGATATTGATGGTTGGGATTTAATAAAGAAGAAAACAGAACGCTAATAAAGGTTTGACATTTATAAACACAAAGTTTGTCGGTGGATTATAAAATAGTACCGGATTAATTAAGTCCATGTGATAAAAGTTAGCTAATATTTTATGATAATTCAAATTCTATGTGGTTATAGTAAGAATTTACTCTTGGATTGTAATAGTGTGAACTTGTTAATCAAAGTCTAGCTCCTCACCATTATACTTTCTCTCCATTTTCTCAAATATACACTAAGATGATTGGCACTTATATTTACTTTCTCTCCATTTTCTCAAATATACACTAAGATGATTGGCACTTATCTAATATAGTTTTTAAAGGTCGAGATTAGATTAATTAAACAAACATTGGTCACTTTAATTTGCTTCATAAGATGCTTGCTAGATTAATCGATTTTTGACTTTTAAAATTATATTATACAAATGTCACTCATCTAAATATGTATTTAAGGAGTGGTTAAAAAGTGTAATGAAAAGGAGCGAGAGATGGGGTGCATAAAGTAGGAGGAAGAGCGGGAAATTCTTAAGAGGGAGTCGGATATATTCTTTTGAGTGAATTTTTTTTATAAACGTGTTGTTATGTGACTGGAGGGTCACAGGTTCGAGCTATAGAAATAATCTCTTACAGAAATATAGAGTATGACTACATAAGTAGACTTTTATGCTTCAACTCCTAGGGGCGGACTTATATGTATTATTTGGGTGTTTCGACAACCGTTACATCCAACGAAGATTAGGTATAATTATATAAAAAAAAATATAAAAATTAGTATAAGCTTCAAAAAGCACCCCAGAAATTAAGTAGCGGGGTGCTTTGATTTTTAGGAGGAACCTTAAAGCGTTGAATGTCAATAAATGCATTTGAACCCCACAAACACCCTCAACTCCTTAATCTTAGATCCGCCACTGCAGCGACCTTTTTTTAGATCCCGTGCATAGCGGCTACTTTTTTAGTGAGAAAAGTAACTGCAACAAAGGATTTATTGTTTTAGTTTAAAATGATTTTCTAATGTTAAAGAATAGTCTAAACTTTGTATTTATGACACGATGAGATCTGGCCCCCCACCAAATTGATCATATTTTAGGATATTCATTGAACGTCGAGTCTGGTAAAAAGGAGAATTGAACGTTGAGTGAATATTTCTGCTTGAAAATTTATTTGAAATATTCTTCTCCTGCAATTGGACTGGAAGTTTGATTCTCTTTTGAGTAATAACTAACCCTAGAGATATTTAGTAGAAACATCAATGTTATTTCGATCCATAGACGAATACACTTTAATGTTGAATCTAAATTCTCCATTCGTTTAAGCAAAATAACATATTTTGACTTGACATTAAGTTTAAGAAAATAAAGAAGATTTTTGAATCTTATGATTTTAAAATAATTTATGTTAAATATGTCAATATATCATTTAATCTTGTGGTATTTAAAATGTTACGTGAAAAGTTGAAATTAAAATGTTATAAAAAAATAAAAGAATTATTTTTTTTGAAACGGACTAAAATAAAAAAATATGTCATTACTAAGGGAGACAGAGAGTGTTACATTATATAGTTGTCCGCCATCAGCATGGACGGTTCGATCCAGCCCGCTATATGCTATGCATATGACGAAAAAGACTTATTCAACGAGATATGCCGCTTGTGGAGAGTTTGCTTCATCTCTCTAAGCTCTCATGAAAGAAATGAAGAATTCATGGACTACAACACTATTTCTGTGAATCTATCGTATCATTAGTTCTCTAGGATTGTAACTTTATCTTACAATGAATTTCCAACAATCTCAGCTGGTACAACGAAGCTCTCCATGTGTACAACCTGACTTAAGTAACCAAAAGATCTACACCAATCTTATTATCAAAATTATCTCTTTAGAAAAAGGACCACTACTCCTATTTGATTTATCTAACACAGATCTCTTACGAATAAAAGTTATTAAAAGATTCCACACACTTATTATACTTAATCTCCCCACCTACCGCGTGTCGAATATATTTTTGGAATGGTAGGTGAGCCTCTAAACATGTCCCAACATAGTATTATATAAGGCAAGGTGAGGAACCCTATGAATCTTCATCCAAAAGCAAGCAATGGCAAGTGTGTGCAATAGTACTACAACCCTCAAAACTCCTTTTACTTCCTCCACTTCTTCTTTAGCTTCCACTCCTAAGCCTTGTCAACTTTTCCTCCATGGAAAACGTAACCAAACCTTCAAAGTCTCATGCAAGGTCTCTAACAATGACCAAAACCAAAATGTTGAGACAAATTCTGTTGATAGGAGAAATGTGCTCCTTGGTTTAGGAGGTCTCTATGGTGTTGCTAATGCTATACCATTAGCATCAGCTACCCCTATCCCATCCCCTGATCTCAAATCTTGTGGTAGAGCCATCATATCGGAAGGTCCACCGGTACCCTACAGTTGTTGCCCTCCTAAACCGGATGATCTAGACAAAGTTCCATATTACAGGATCCCTTCCACGAGTAAGCTCCGTGTCCGACAACCTGCTCATGCTGTTGATGAGGAGTATATTGCCAAGTACAATTTGGCCATTAGCAAAATGAGAGAACTTGATAAAACAGATCCTTCAAACCCACTTGGATTTAAGCAACAGGCCAATATCCATTGTGCTTATTGCAATGGTGCTTACATAATTGGTGGCAAAGAGTTACAAGTTCATAACTCGTGGCTTTTCTTCCCGTTCCATAGGTGGTACTTGTACTTCTACGAGAGAATCTTGGGAACCCTCATCGATGATCCCACTTTCGCTTTGCCATATTGGAACTGGGACCATCCAAAGGGCATGCGCTTGCCTCCCATGTTCAGTCGTAAAGGGACTGCCCTTTACGACGAAAGGAGAAATCAGAAAGCTATCGCTAACGGAGCCGTAATGGATCTTGGTTCTTACGGCGATGAGGTCCAAACAACCGAACTCCAGAAGATGACTAATAACTTAACTCTAATGTACCGTCAAATGGTAACTAATGCTCCATGCCCTCTTTTGTTCTTTGGTGCTCCCTACGTTCTCGGGAATAATGTCGAAGCACCAGGAACCATTGAAAACATTCCTCACATTCCTGTCCACATTTGGGTTGGTACAGTGCGAGGTTCAACTTTGCCTGGTGGTGGAACGTCATACGGTGAGGATATGGGTAATTTCTACTCAGCTGGTTTGGACCCGGTTTTCTATTGTCACCATGGCAATGTGGACCGTATGTGGAATGAATGGAAAGCAATAGGAGGGAAAAGAAGGGATCTGTCGCAGAAAGACTGGCTGAACTCGGAGTTCTTTTTCTATGATGAACACAAAAACCCTTACCGTGTGAAAGTCCGAGATTGTTTGGACACTAAGACCATGGGGTATGATTTCGCACCAATGGCCACCCCATGGCGCAACTTCAAGCCAAAAAGAAAGACCACATCAGGGAAAGTGAATACAGCTGCACTTCCGCCAGCAAGCCAGGTATTCCCACTCGCAAAGATGGACAAAAACATTTCATTTTCCATCGACAGGCCGGCTACGTCAAGGACTCAACAGGACAAAAATGAACAAGAGGAGATGCTAACGTTCACTGGCATAAAATACGATAACAGACAGTACATTAGGTTCGATGTGTACCTGAACGTTGACAAGAATGTGAATCCGGACGAGCTTGACAAGGCAGAGTTCGCGGGGAGCTATACTAGCTTGCCACATGTTCACAGAGCTAATGAGATTGGGCATACCGCGAATGTTACTTTCCAGCTGGCAATTACTGAACTACTGGAAGACATGAGTTTGGAAGATGAAAAGACTATCGCGGTGACTCTGGTCCCAAGGAAAGGTGGCGAAGGTATCTCTGTCGAAGGTGTGAAGATCGATCTTGCAGCTTGTTAAGTCCTGTTTGGGGAGAATTGGTCTCTATTGAATCTGCTGAGATTACACTTGAAGCTTGTTGATGGGTGATGCTTTGACGTTCCTGTTTCCTTATTCTGTTCTTCTTTTGGGTTTTCCATGTTACTTTTCATGTTGAAATCAGCTTGGAGCTTGATGTCCTTCCAGTTGATATTCACGAATAAATCAGTAACAACTTCTGTGTTACTATTTCTCTCTATCTTCTTCCAACTTTTTATGATAAAGGTGGCTACTACAAGTCTATAATCTGATAATTCAAATTCTTTGCGCGCGGTATTACAAACTAATTGTGGAATTAATTCTATATTAGTGTAATGCAAAGATGAATAACTTCTACGTTACAAAGGAGATGAATACATCTATTCTAAACATCCGTTCTAATAGAATTATGCAACATGTAAATTAATGGTTTTTTAATACCATTAAATAGCACTCTTACCATTCCACTTCAAAAATTATATAAAGGGTGTCTTTGGAAAAGATAAAAACACACCACATAAAGAAAGAAATCATCTTCCTCCTTTCCTCTTCCTCTTGAATTGTTTTGGGCAACCTCCAAACTTCCAGCCACGAGTGCACGTAGTTGGAAGTAGCTGTGGAACCTAGGGGAGCGACCAGCCAGAAGGATTTGCACCGGAGTCGGGTCAAAATCGCTTTCAAGGCAGTGGCTTGCCACGACACAATTTTTGTGGCTATTCTCTTACTATTATTAATTCTAGTTTCATATCAATATTGTAGTAATTGTTCCAACAAGTTGAAAGCGAGTTCCTTACATACAATATTGATAAATGACTATTTCTTTGAACAAAACTTTTCCTGCTTTGTCAAAAATTAAGCTATTAGACGAAAATAATTTTAAAAGTTGGTCCCAATTTTTTTTTATTTTCTTAGAACAATTAGAAGTTGATTATGTTTTGTTTAATGATGATTCTAACATCATTACTGGTTTTAATATTGTTATGATTATTGATGAATTGGGTAAAACGAAGGTTAAAAATGATAACATAAATGCTAGAGGGCATTTATTGAGTCATATGACTAATACTTTATTTGATTTATTTTTTACTTACAAATCTGCTAAAGAAATATGAGATAGTTTATAAAGCTCAAAACAAGGAGGACAAAATGATGTCAAAATTCATCTTGCTGAGGGTGATGAAGTGATTGCGGCAGTAATCGTCGAGACGAACCTGGTGTCTAACAAGACTGACAGGGTGTCGAACACAGGCACTTCAAGATATTTCTGTGCTAACAAAGAATTATTCCATGAATTTGAGAAATCCACCAATGGTGAGTGCGTCTACATGGGTAACTTCACTACTGCTGGAGTTATGGGTAAAGGAAATTTTTTACTTAAATTAACTTCTGAAAAAATATTATCCTTGAACAATGTTCTGTATGTTCCCTCGCTCCGTAGAAACTTAGTTTCAGGAGTACTTCTCAACAAAGTAGGCCTTAAACTTGTTTTTGACGTTGATAAAATAATTATTTCTCACGGAGAAAACTTTGTTGGGAAAGGATACCTTAATGGGGGTTTATTTGTACTAAACATTGATTAAGAGATTACAAAAAATGCAAGTATTTATAATTCTGCTTATATTACTGAGTCTATTAATTTATGGCATGGTAGATTATGTCATATTAATATTGCTTCTATTAAAAGACTTAGAAAAATGAGATTAATTCCTGTAGTAAATATTGATGATATTTCTAAATGTCCTATGTGTATAGAAGCAAAGCATGCTAAGAAACCTTTTAAGCATGTTACTAGCAGAAAGATCGAATTGCTTGAACTAGTATATTCAGACTTAGCAGATTTCAAGAACACTGTTAGCAAAGGTGGAATGAAGTATTACATTACTTTTGTTGATGACTTTTCTAGGTACACTAAAATATACTTGCTTAAATCTAAAGATGAGGCTGAAAATATATTTTTAAAATTCAAAGCAGAAGTAGAAAATCAATTAGACAGAAAAATCAAGAGATTTAGATCTGATAAAGGCAGTGAATATAGTACTAAAACTCTAGAAGATTTTTGTGAGAAAAATGATATTATCCACGAGTTTAGTGCTCCATATACTCTCCAACAAAATAGTGTAGCCGAACGAAATAATAGAACCCTTAAGAAAATGATGAATTCTATGCTTTTGAGCTCAGGTCTACCTGACTATATGTGGGGGGAAGCTGCCTTGTCTGCATGCTATATTCTTAATAGAGTCCCTCATAAAAAGTTAAACAAGACCTCATATGAGTTATGAAAAGGGTTTTCCCCTGACTTGAAATTTCTAAAAGTGTGGGGGTGTTTGGCTAAGGTTGGTCTACCTGATTTTAGACGGGTAAATGTAGGCTCTAAGACTTTTGACACTGTCTTTATTAGTTATGCTCAAAACAATGCTGCATATAGATTTGTGTCATTAAATAATTATTCTATTTATGAATCTAGAGATGCAGAATTTTTTGAGCATGTTTTTCCTTTGAAAGATGTTGTGCCTAGTGATGTGTAAAATAATTCTTCTGTATCTATGTCTGTTAACTCTCATGTTATGCCTGCTTCTGATGTTATTGCTAATGAGCATGAAAACTTAGAAGGAGTAAAAGACGTAGAATTGAGACTAGTTTTGGTTCTGATTTTGTCAATAGCTTCTTAACTGAAGGTTTTGATATTGATACTTTAAATGAGGAATTAGTGTCTATCTACTTAATAGAAGAAGACCCTAAAAATTATGATGAAGCAATGAGTTCAATAGACGCAATATTTTGGAAAGAGGCTATTAAAAGTGAATTAGATTCTATAGTCTCTAATCACACCTGGGATTTGTATGATTTGCCTAAAGGTTGTAAACCCATAAGTATAAAATGGATATTTAAGAAGAAATTCAGGCCTGATGGTACAATTGATAAATATAAGAATAGACTTATGGTTAGGGGTTTTAACCAAAAGAAAGGTGTTGATTATTTTGATACTTATTCTCCTGTGACTAAAATAGCGACCATTAGAACTCTTATTGCTCTAGCTGCTATTCACAGTTTAGTAGTACACCAAATGGAAGTCAAAACTGCATTTTTAAATGGTGATTTAAGGAAGAGATCTATATGACTCAACCTAAGGGTTTTGTGGTCCCAGGACAAGAGGATAAAGTATGCAAATTGAGAAAGTCCTTATATGGACTTAAGAAGGCACCTAAGTAGTAGTATGAAAAATTTAATTTTACATTAATGGATAATGACTTTGTTGTTAATTTATCTAATACCTGTGTTTATTCTAAAATGATAGGATCGGATTGTGTAATTATATGTTTATATATGGATGACATGTTAATCTTTGGCCGTAATGTGAATGTTGTAAATGAGACTAAGAAATTTTTATTTTTTAAATTTGAAATGAAAGACATTAGAGAAGCTGATGTGATTTTAGAGATAAAAATCAAAAGAACTGTTAATGATTTCTCTTTGTTTCAGTCTCATTATATTGAAAAGATGTTAAAAGGTTTGATTATTTTAATGTAGTTTTAGTGAGAACTCATTATGATCCTAGCATACACTTGAAAAAGAATAGAGATTCTAGTGTTTCTCAAACTGAATATGCTAAAATAATTGGGAGTGTAATGTTTCTCATGAACTATACTCGCCCAGATATAGCTTATGTTGTTAGTAGATTGAGTAGATATACTCATAATCCGAGTAGTGAACACTGGAATGCTCTTTATCGCTTATTAAGGTATTTGCGAGGTACTATAGATTGGTGTTTGTATTTTAATAAATTTTCTGCTGCTTTAGAAGGTTTTTGTGATGCAAACTGGGTGAATGACAATGATAAAGTTAGTTTTACCAGTGGCTATGTGTTTACTTTGGGTGCAGGTGTTATTTCATGAAAATCTTCAAAGCAGACTTGTATAGCACGTTCTACTATGAAATCTGCATTCATTGCTCTCGAGTTGGGCGAACAAAAAGTTGAGTGGCTGAGAAACCTTTTGGAAGATATCCTTTATAGGGAAGACAAGTGTCACTAGTCTCATTACATTGTGACTCACAGATAACAATTGGGATTGCTAAAAATAGTGGAAACAATGGTAAAAAGAGAGACATTCGCATCAGACATGGTGTAGTTAAACAATTGTTGAAACATGGTGTTATTTTCATGGAATATGTAAGATTCAAAAGAAATTTGATGGATCCTATGACCAAGGGTTTGACAAGAAAAATGATCCTTGAATCGTCGAGGGGGATGGGGCTAAAACCCATGGATTGAGGTAATATGGTGGATACCCATTTGTGGTCAAACGAAGCCATATAGGCCTTCAACAAATACTACATATCCTATACCTATGGCATGAGGTAGTGTATTATGAGGTTGAGCTTATTTTTGCTCTTAATGATCCATAGCCTTAAGGTGGTCTATGAGATAGACTTGATGGATCACCTGCGTGAGTGTAAAAGGTTGGTCACCTTTTTATGAAAGACTTGGGTTATCTTTCTAGAGCACTCATGAGATCCAAGGTTTGTGTGCATGACCATAAAAAGCACTTTGTAGTATCGCAGAGGTTGCTTAAAATCAAGGATATGGCATGTGTTGTGGGGGTCTCAACTTATGTCCATCTAGTTCAAGAGTACTTCACTTATTAGGTATTTGTTGTAGCCTCATATCACTACGTGTCAATTCAAATCGAAAGATATTGACACTTAAGTACGTGTTCCTTCCTTTTGCCCAGAATTTATTCTTATTCTTTATCTTTGCATTAGTGGGGGACTGTGGAATTAATTCTACATTTATTCATTTAGTGTAATGCAAAGATGAATAACTTCTACGTTACAAAGGAGATGAATACATCTATTCTAAACATCCGTTCTAATAGAATTATGTAACATACAAATTAATGGTTCTTTAATACCATTAAATATCACTCTTACAACTCCACTTTCAAAACCTATATAAAGGGTGTCTTTGGAGAAGATAAAAACACACCACATAAAGAAAGAAACCATCTTCCTCCATTCTTCTTCCTCTTGAATTGTTTTAGGCAATTGTTTTGGGCAACCTGCAAACTTCAAGCCATGAGTACACATGTTTGCACTACTAGAAATTACCCCTATTGCAACAAAAATTTTGGTAACAGTTCCAAAAGCGTTGCAATAGAGGACCTATTACAACGGTTCCAACCATTGCAATTTTTTTTTTGTTCTAATAGAACTATTAAATACTATAACCGTTGCTATTGTTTAAACACCGTTGTAATAGTGTGTTTTATCGTAACGATTGTCTGAACCGTTGCCATAAAGTCATCTATGGCAACGCTTTATTGGAGGAAAAAAGCTATTGCAACGTTTATTTATTCCCACCACAAAAATTTTACCAAGTCTGCCAAAAAATCCTACTTTTCCATATAACCTTCTAAGAAGCCACTGTAGGAATTACTTGTTCTTCTAAATTAACCAAGACCAAAAATTAAATCTGCTCCGACTTCTAAATTTTGCTTGTTCATTTTGCGTCTTCATCTCACTGCTCCGACTGCTCAGAAATATCTTACACCATTAATGATTTTATCGAAGTTGTTCATTTTGCGTCTTCATCTCACTGCTCCGACGTCTTCACAAGCTGCTCCGACATCTTAATTCCCTTCCCAACTCTAAACACTTCAAGAAACCGGTCTTAATTTTTTGAAGCTGCTCCGACTTCAGTTCCAACAACCACTTCAATTTACGAGAAAATTTGAGGTTTTCTTATTTCATTTGATGATTTTAAGGTTAGTTAATTCTTATAATTAATGATTTTAATCTAATTTTTTGAGTTTTTAGTTTGGGGTTTCTTCTCCTTCACTTTGATTGCTGACCTAACATTTCGGGATGAGTTTAATTTGGGTGTTTTTTCAGTTGCTACCTTTTCTAGGTCGATAACCCATTTCCTTGTGCTAAATATAAATTTGGGTGTTATTTTGGGTGTTTTCAGTTGCTACCTTGTTTCACTTCTATTGTTGTAGCTTTCAGGTGCTAGATATTACATGATACAATATCCATACATACATAAAGGTTGAGCTGATACCATTTATGTAAAGGTGACTTACTCGTTTTTTCCATAAAGGTGACTTACATTACCCATTTGGACTATCTTGGTCATTGCAAGAGATTCTTTTTCATTCCATTTTGGTAGTTTAACTTACCAAAGTTAAGTATCATTATGTTCTATTGGTCTTTGCTTGATTTTGAAGTCAACTACTTGTATTTAGTCACAGTTCTGGAAGTGTCATTTAGTTAACTAAATGTATCACTATGTTCTGTTGGTCCTTGTATCATTATGTAAAAATGGTCATAGTTCTGGAAATGGCATTTAGTAAACTAAATGTATCAACATGTTCTATTTCAGTCTTACTGCTAGCTTATCGGTAAAAACCAAGATTTGACCACAAACACTTTGTTCAACAATGATAAAATTTGTATCTTGAAAATGCTTCACATTAGCATGGAATTGAAATGAATTAAAAGGGAAAAGTGAAATTGGCTCAATTATAAAAGTAAAGAATTTGGTTCTTATCTGTGTAATAATTGAGATTTGATGCTTAAATGTAATACCCCATAAAATCCTAAGTCCGAAATTTAGTTCGTTTAGATCTTAAAGCTCTTTAAAAGATTCAACACTTAAAATTTTTTGGCAAGTATTCCAACACTTAGCCTATTTCAAGCCTCCGAACTTCAGGGATTTATTTGACGACCTTCCCGACCTCCCTTTTTGGATTTCCAAGTTGCGTTGCGATCGGGGAAGTCAAGAGTACATCCAAGGTAAGTTTTGGAATTTTTGGAGTAGCGTAAGGGCACGTTTGGGTGCCCAAAATAGTGGCACCATGCGATTAGCATGCGTCGCATGCTCTATAGCATGCTCCAGAAATTTTCAGTATTTCAGGGTCAACTTCAAACGATCATAACTTCCTGTATATATTTAACTGTGAGAGCTTCTATATATCAATGGAAATCTCTTTGAGTCCTATTTCCAATTCAATTGGTTTCATCCAATTTGAACATCGGAGTAAAAAGTTATAATCAATTTACTTCAGTTTATCAGATAGTCAATACAGGGACAACTGCGTCTTTCTCTCTTTCTTTAGGGGCATTTTGGTCATCTTTCACCCGTATATGTACCCCTTAACACCGAATTAAGCCTTATTTTCAGAAAAATATACTCCTTCTCTCTAATTTCTCTCAAGAACAATAAGAGAGATTTTCAATTGAGGATCCAAATTCAAGAATTTTCTTCGTCAATCTTCGTAAAATCAAGAATTAAGGTATGCGTAGTGTTCATCCATGGATTCCTTTCATCCATGGAGCTCAAGAATCAAGTTTTAAATTATGTATTGTGAATACTTTGTTGTGGTATGATTATGTTCATGTTGATGGTTGTTGTATGGTTTCAAGTTGGGATTTTTATGTATTTTCATGAAGCTATGTTAGTATGTAAGTTGAAATCTATGAAATTAGTTGTTTATGATATCTATATTGTTGGATGTTGATAATCAAGTTGTTGATGTTGAATGATTCCCAAGTTGGAATCTTTATGTGTTATTATGAATCTATGACACCATGTGAGTTGAAAACATGTAAAACTTGGTTGTTCATGATGTAAAATCTTATGGTTTCACCTATGCCTAAATTGTGCATGCAAGGTGTTCGATGAAATGCCTAGAATAATAATAATCATATTTTCATGACTTAAGAGTACCAAGTAACAAGTCCATGCTCTATGCTTTATGATTCTACATGAATTCCATGTTATTGATGTATTGTGGTGGTGATATGTAGTGAACATGATGTTGAAGTTAAGAAAGTACTTCCATGTTGAATGTATCCCCTCCCACGTATGAAATGTTGAGAACCATGTGTAGTACTGAATCCCCTACTTATGATATTGTGAATTGTGGACTCTATTCCTATAAACAAGTCAGTCATGTGTGTCAGTTTCTTTCCATCGAGTCCTGGAGGTACTTGTACCTGAAAAATATAGCTATGTGCCTAGAGCCATATCATGTTTTCATGATATCCACAGTCAAGCCATGTTCCATAGAACTCAGTCAGTCATGTAACTCAGGAAAAATGCAGTATTCTCAGAAATCTCATAAACTCAGTCAGTCGTAAGTAGTATTCCGTCAGTCAAAAGAACTCAGTAACTCAGCTCAGTATTCATGTTCAGTGTCTATTCATATAGGAGTAGGATTTAGCACCGAGTGAACCCCAAGATGGAAATCCACACTGCCAGATTGAGGGTGAGATTCCTAGAAGCAAAAGAAAGAAGGTTCCGAGGTGCATCAGCCTTGCTAAATCTATTTATTGCAACTCCCTCACTATTACTTCCTTTGATGATCATCTATATGGTGTTAGTTCGTTTTATCTATTTCAATGTTTCCTTCTAATATTAATTTTTCTAAAGTTTTCTTTTGCATTCTTCCAGTAAAGTGGCAGTGAAGCAATAGAAACTGATGATACTCCTGCAGCTGAAATTAGCATATCTTCTGAGAGGTTTGTGTAATTAACTAATTGATTATTCCATTCATTTATTTGTACTCCATGGTAGATGTCCATTATGGAATCTAACAACTGTGAACTTGTAGATTGCAAGCATTCAGTGCAACACTTGGTAGGCACAGGAACTTACAACACGCGGAACAAATTCTAGTTGCCGATGTGGAGAGTGTTGTCAACAATGGGGCGATTGTACCTTACTCAAAGGCGGAGATAGAGAAATTATTACATGTATGTAAGTTTCTGATTACAAATTTCTTCGACTTTTGAGTTTCAAACAAATGTGTAGATTACCTCTTTTTTCACTAGTAGGCAACACTGAAATGTGTATCACTTGGATACCATAGTTTTTGAAGGTTAAATAGCTAATATTGGAAAATGCTTTAATGTGCAGATGATGCAAGAGAAAGACCAGTTGTGGATACACAGTGATACCAATGTAGTTTACTTCATGCAAACCTGTCCAATTGGAGCTCCAAGTGCAGTTTGTCTCCTCTCTGATGGAATGTCCAGGCCTACGTATATGTGGAATACCATCTGTTGAACCATAACTTCTCTTATGTTTCTAATTGTAGTATTAGTAGTAGTATGACATATCTCTATTTATCCCCCACTTTGACACTCAGTTGTAGATGTGATGAAGCATATGAATCTTACCTTTCCTGTTTTACTGAAACCAATTGGGTACTGCATTATGTATTTCAATTTATCATGACTATCAGCTATTTAGCTTTAAACAGAAGTTGTCTCCTTGATAGAAAAGCAGAATAGATTCTTAACAACTATATTGGGCGACTATTTCATATAAACTGTCAATTGGTATTAGAAGCAGCTGAAATAGCTGACAAAAACAGTTGCAATAGCTAATTAAAATAGTTGTAATAGGTAAAAAAAAAATGTTGCAATAGATTTGAAAACCGTTGTAATAGGTGTCAAAAATCGTTGCCATAGGTCATGAAAAATCATTGCAATAGGGTTATTGCAACGCTTCTCTGTCGTTGCAATATAGTCTATTGCAACGGTTCTTAGCCGTTGCTATAGACAACATGAACCATCTCAATGGGAGATAAAAAAAATGTTGCAATAGATAGACCTATTGCAACGGTTGTTGTAATCGTTACAAAAGTCGTTGCAATAGATCTATTGCAACGCTCACTTACGCAACACTTGTAAAACCGTGGTGATACCTCTATGGAAACAGTTTTTATATCTATTGCAACGATTTTTGAACCGTTGCCATAGGGGTAATTTCTAGTAGTGTTGGAAGTAGCTGTGGAACCTTGGGGAGCGACCGGCTAGAAGGATTTGCACCGGAGTCGGATCGAAATCGCTTTCAAGGTAGTGGCTTGCCACGACACAGTTTTTGTAGTACTTTTTCCAACACTAATTACTCTAGTTATTACTAATCTTTACCAGTTCTTTTACAAAACTGATATTCAAGGATATATTTAATGAAAGTTGAGTGATTAAATTATTAGAAGAAGTAATTTGATATTCTAGGATAACCCCAGTGGCATGCACAGCCAGCTAGGTGTGAATTGATATTTGTTCAGATTGCTGAAAATTACAACTATTGTTACACAACAAGCAAATAAAATTAGCAATTCTTGATCGAGTATGTTGGGATTTGCGAAAAACAATACCTTATTATGTCGAATCCTGTTGACATTTACGTATATTAACTTCTTTATATTTTAGTTCTTTTATTATAAAAATCTGGTTCCGCTATCGATATCCACGAGCACTTCAATTATCTTTCTATGCATTCATTTCCGACAATCTCAACAGGTACAACGAAGCTCTCCATGTCCAAAGGGGAACCACATGGACATCCTGACTAAAACACTTTCTTTTAGACTTCATTTATGAAGAATATTGGTGTGCAAGTGTACTCCTAATAAAGATCTACAACTATGTAATGTAATATTATCCAAATCATCTTTCTGTTTACTAAAGTACTACTACTATTTGATTCGTCTACTGCAGGGATCTCCTAAGAATAAAACCTATTAAAATTTTCCCCACACTTATTATCCTTAATCTCCCAGCTACCGTGTCCCAAGGAGTAATTTGCTCCAATTGGGTTAATATTTTATTGGGGACTACCATATTATACAAGGCAAGGTGGAAACCTATGAATATTCAAATACGATAAGGCTAACTTTTTTGTTAGCTAATCTCAATTAGTTCCATATCTGCAGGGTTAGTATGTAAATAATAGTCTCCTAACCTTCCTTTTGCGAAGGGTTATAAAGTTGTTTGTCCTTTTGTTGTATTCCAAGGTAAGGTCCAGCCCTCCTCTCATCTTTTCCTTCATGAAATCATCTTCTTTAGATTCCACTCCAAATGTGAAAACTACTTGAGATATTAATCTAGCGTGTGAAGATATTTGGAATATATATACAACTCTAGAGTATGTCGTGTTTGTATATATTCCTAGAAGGCTTAATGTTGTTGTTCATAGCTTAGCAAGTTTTCAACTATGGTTTTCTGGGTATCAGTATTTACAACATGAACTTAACAACAAGTTCAAGAACAACTTCAAGAACAACAAATAAGTTCAAAGTAGTTTTTGGAAAAATAGAAAAAATCATAAGAAAGAGACGAAGAAAGAAAGAATCAAGTCCACCGAATTCACAGTGTGTCCTAAAGGAAATTAATCCCCTCAAGTATCCGAGGTTAATGGAATATATCTTCACCGGATAAAATGATTTACTTCAACAAATGATGGTACCTCAAATTTGTCGACCTATAATCTCACTCAACGAATAAAATTGTATTATTTCGGACCAGCCCTCACTTGTGGACCCCATTTGCGACTGCAAATAGCCACATGAAGTCGCAGGTCGCCCTTTCTTCAAAAGTAGAATGTTTAAGTTGACTTGTGCTGGGATGTGTAGTGGCATCTATGCACCTTCATCTCGCCTTTTTATCATTCAAACAGTGTCTCAAAGGATCATGTCCCTTCGAGGAACATCGTGACATGTGTTCGTACATGCTCGGGTGCGTCTGCATATGGCGAAAATTTTCTATCAGATTTTTGGATTAAAAAATTATTAACTCTCAAGTTTTAATGAATTTTGTCTAAAAAGATAATCTCTCAATCGGTCATTTGATAAATCCAAATCCAAATCTTAAGCCAAAGCCGAAGACGAAGTCGAGCTGAGTGAGTGACGACAACAACGACGGCGGTGTGAGGCTTGTCTTCATCTTGCCTCACTATCCACATGAAGGCGTGATTCTATATTTAAGCACAAGATTTTTTCTTTCTCCCACACATGTGGGAGAGTAAAGTGAACACACATTTTCACTTTTCTTTCTTCATTTTTTATTCATTTTTATCACTTAGAACCCAACAATACCCCACATGAAATTAAAATGGCCATTTCAACAAAAAATATACGAAAAAGTGTGTGATCTACAAGCAAAGACTAATTGCATCTGGATATGTAGGTTTTTCTTTGAATTTTTAATAGTAAATTTGTATCGGATGAACTCAGTCAATTGGTAGATGCAACATCATTGAACCATTGAACTTTGATGTACATCTTGACAACACACGTCACACAACCAGTCTTTTATCATTTATGGTTCTCATAATTTTGTTCAATTCAGCCATGAACACTTTCTGATTTCATGAGAGCTTAAAGAATAAACTTTTACTAACATTCTCGTTGAAGAGACTTCCACTTCATCCTCACAAAGATGATTTCTAAATGTTTAATCCCATAGATCAAACTATTTTATCATACCTGCCAAAATTGGAAATTATTTAAACCTTTAATCCATAAGTCTTATCCTTGTTTCCTAAACATTGTCTTTATCATAATAATAGGTTGAGTTAATTTACAAAGTTGAACCATTAGTCACAACTTTATTTGATCTCCTAAAACCTAGCTAGACCGTGGAATCTCCAGTTCTCTAGGTAGAGTTACCGCCATGATGACTTGTCCTAGACCGTAAATATATTTCCTTCGATGATCTCTCAACTCCCTCTCTAGTTTAGACTTTTGTAAGTTGATCCAACACATTATCCTTTGATTTTACATAGTCAATCGTGATAATTTCACTAGAGAGTAGTTCTCTAACGGTGCCATATCTCTATCTTATATGACGATATTTACCATTATACATCATGCTCTCTGTCCTACATATTGCAGCTTGACTATCAAAGTGTATGCATACTGGTGCCAAAGGTTTGCGCCAATAAGAAATATCTTTCAAGAAATTTTAGAGTCATTAAGCTTCATTACTGGTCTTATCTAAAATGATAAATAAGATTCCATTGTAGAGCCAAAAATACATGCCCGTTTGAGTGATTTTCACGAGACTCCTCCTCCATAAAGAGTAAATACATATCTATTCGTGGATTTTACTTTATTTGATTCATTAATCCAAGTTGCATTACTATATCCTTCAATAAATGTTGGATATTGTTATAGTACAAAACATGATCTTGAATATGTTTTAGATATCCCAAAACTCTTTTCATTACCATTCAATGAGCGTGATTGGAATTATTTGTGTACCGACTCAATTTACTAATATCACATACTATATTTGATGGCATACAATTCATGATATACATCAAACTTCTCAACACTCTTACATAGTCCAATTTTGAATCACTTTCACCTTCATTCTTTTACAGTACAAAGCTCACGTTTAATGGAGTCTTTAAAATATTAAAATTTAAATACTTTAACTTTTCAAGTACCTTTTCAGTGTAATGAGATTGTGATAATGCTAATCCTTATAGAATTCTATGAATTCTTATCCATAATATCACATTAGTAACTCCAAGATCTTTCATATCAAAATTATTTTCTAGCACTCGGTTGGTAGCATTTATGTTCGAAATATCTCTACCGATGATTTACATGCCCTCCACACATAAATAACTAATGACTTTGTGATTTGAAGTGTCTTTAATGTAAACACATTTATCACATTTATTTATCTTAAATTCATTTGTCAACATGGTTTGGTCAAACTTTGTATGCCATTGTTTGGGTGCTTATTTTAGTCCATAAAGTGACTTAACAAGTTTGCACACTTTTCTTTCTTTATTAGGAACCACAAAATCCTCGGGTTGTTGTATATTAATTTCTTCCTCCGGTTCTCCATTTAAGAAAGATGTTTCATATCAATTTGATTGATTTAAAGATCATATAATGCAACCAACATTCGAATGACGTTATTCTTGTTACTGACGAGTATGTGTCGAAACAATCAAAGTCTATTTTTTGTCTAAAACCTTTAACGATAATTCTTGCCTTTTATTTGACAATATTTTCTTCAGATTTTATTTTCCTTTTGAAGGTCTATTTAGAACCTAATGATTTATTTCTTGGAGGACGATCAACCAACTCTCAAGTATGGTTGCTCATGATTGAATCAATCTCACTGTTGACAGTCCCTTTCCAAAAGGATGAGTTTATAAAATACATCATTTTATTGAATGTTTTAGGCTCATTTTCGAGAAAAAATATTATAAAATCTGATCCGAAGGAAGTTGAAGTCCTTTAACGTTTACTACACCTTGGATTCTCTTCATCAAGTATACTCTCCCTTGGTTCATTCCTAGGTCATTTAGATCCTTCACTAGACAACTTATGTCTAGTTTTATATGAATAAATATGTTTAAAAAATTTAACATTATCTGATTTAATTATCGTATTATTATGAAAATCTGAATGTTTAGATTTATGAATCAAAAATTGGCATGTTTTACTGTTTATAGCATATCCGATGAAAATACAACCCACAGTGTTTGACCATATTTTTACCCTTCTGGGCATAGGAGCTTTGACATTGGCTACTCATCCCTATACTTTGAATTATTTCAGGTTGAGTTTCTTTTCTTTCATTTTTCATGTGGAATATATTGTGTCTTATATAAGGTACTCGATTTGCTGTAAGGATAGTTTTTCCTTGCAAGTTTTGCAGTAAACATGAACTTATAAGTAAAGCATTAATTATTTCCTTCAACATTTGTCCTTTTTTTACAATTTTATTCGATTGAGGTGAATAGGGAACAGTTGCTTTATGGACATATCCATACTCCAAACACATCTCTGCAAAAGGAGATTATACTCTTCAACCCTATTATTTCTCATCATTTTAATCCTTTTATCTAACTGATTTTCAACTTCATCTTTATATTGCCAAAATATTTCTATTGCTTTATCATTACTATTAAATAAATAAACATAATAATATCTAGTGCAATCGTCAATAAAGTTATGAAATACTTTTTCCTACCAAGAGACTGTGTTACTTTATATCAAAAATATTTGTGTGAATTAAGTTTATGAAATTGGAATTCCTTCCACCCGACTTATATGTATGCTTAATATACTTAGATTTAATACATGTTTGACACTTTAATTTATTGCACTCAAAGTTAGGCAAAACTTTCAAACTAATCAGTTTTCGTAAGGTTTTATAATTGACATTTTCTAAATATTGATGCCATAAATCATTTGACTCAAGTAATTCAGAAGAACCAAAACTTTTATTCATATCAATTGGCATTACATTAACCTTAAAAAGGCGCTCAGTGAGGTAACTTTTAACTACTTACACTTCACCCTTTCTTATTACAATTTTGTGAGAAACAAATAGATATTTGAATCTAGTCTTAGTCAAAGTGACGTAGAAACTAAGTTCTTTCACAACTCTGAAATATGAAGTACATTATTTAGTGTCACCGCCATTTCATACGTCATCTTCACGTAAATATTACATGTTCCTTCAACTTTTATCATAGTGGAGTTCGTCATGAATATCTTCTCATCATCTTGAGCCGGAGCATATAATGCAAATAGTTATATTATTGGCACACACGTGGCGAGAGACACCAAAATACATTCATCATTCTCTTAAATTATCAACTAGATTGCATTCCAAAAGTATGGTATAAAGATTGTCAATTTTTCTTTGAATTCAGCCATATTTTCTTAATCATTTTACTTGCCCTTCTTTGAAATATGATAATCCGTAGACTTGTGGCTAACTTTTCCACAATTGAAGCAGTTTTCTTTGAATTTCTTCTTAGAAGGATCACCTTGTTGTCTAGATGATTTCTTTCTTTTCTTTGACTTTGTGGGATCATATTCAACAATGTTTGCTCTACTTATTGATGGATTTCCACGTGACCTCTTTTTCGCTGCCTTATTAATCTCTTCGATTCTCAATTTACAATGAGATCTTCGACAGACATATCCTTGTATTTGTGTTTCAAGTAGTTTTTAAAGTCCTTCCATAAGGTGGTAACTTCTCAATAATTGCAGCCACTTGAAAAGCATCATTCACAACCAAACCTACATCAAATGTTATGTGAGTATCAAGAACAAACTTAAAGTGTTCAACAAAGGTATTATTTAATTTTATACCTTCAAAAAAGAGATCATGAATTATGACTTACAAATCCTGAACTTGGGTTACAACAACTTTACTTTCCTCCAATAATAAAGTCCAAAAAAAATTTCATTATGACTTTCTTCATTCCGACATCCTCTGTTTTGTATTTCTTTTTTAAGGCATCCAAAAGTTTCTCAGAGGTCTTCTTGTTTTTATACAGAGTGTAAAAATCATCATGTACGTCACTCAAAATGTTATTCTTACACAAAAAATCTTAGTGACTCCAAGCTTCTGTCTTAAAGAAAGATTTTTTTTTTAGAGTTTTTTTCGATAATTTAGGAACGTTTTTCATGATGAATCTTTGCAGACTTAAAGTAGTCAAATAAAAAAACATCTTCTACTGCCATCTTTTGAATTCAATATCATCAATTTTTTTTATTCTTCCGTCGGTGCCATGGCAGGAGCAACATTCGAACGGCATGAAGTAGCATTGTTAGATGCTGTAACATTCGTCCTTCCGTCATTGATTTTATTTTCAGTAGTCATTTAGTTATTACAAATAGACAATAAATTTAGTATCACAAATACTAACAATAAAGTCTTAAACTTTAAACAATATATTTCTAGTTTAATGATAAAGTTTTTATGTTTTTCTAATTGCCAACTGAATGAACTTTGACTCGTGATAAAGTTTTTATATCTTCAAATCACTATCAAGTTCAAATAGAGCAAAAAAATCAAAAGATTTTAATCTACAATAATCAAAATACAGATTATAATAATTTTCTTAAGCTTGTTATTTTTCGGGTACAATCTGTATTTACAACATGAACTTTAACAACAAGTTCAAGAACAACTTCAAGAATAGCAAAGAAGTTCGAACTATTTTTTTGAAAAAATAGAAAAAATCATAAGAGAAAGATAAAGAAAGAAAGAATCAAGTTCACCAAATTCATAGTGTGTCCTTAAGAAAATTATTCCTCTCAAGTACCCAAAGTTAATGAAAATGATTTACTTAATCAAACAGTGGTATCTCAAATTTGTCAATTTACGAACTCACTCAACAATTTGTAAATCACATTTCAAGAAGAAGAGAGTGTTTTTTACATTAAAATTTTGTTCCTTTACCCAAGGAAAAAAATTAGATATTTACAGCCAAAGTTGGTGCTTCAGAAAGGAAGCGATGGTTCTTGAAACACTATTTCAAACCGGCAGCCACCTGTGTATCCCTTTTGAGGCCACAGATAGCTAGATGTGACCGCAGATCGCACTTTCTTTAAAAATAGAATGTTTAAGTTGACTTGCTTTGGTATGTGCAGTGACATTTGCGTCCGCAGATGCTCATATATGCCCGTATCTCACCTTTTCATCATTCAAACAGTGCCTCGAACGGTCGTGTTACTTTGAGGTATGTCGTGACAAGTGTCCACACATGCTTGGGTGAGTCTGCAAATGGAGAAATTTTTATTAATTTTTTAGATTGAAAAATCATTAACTCTCAAATTTCAAATGAATTTTATCAAGAAAGATAATATTCTGACCCAAAGTTGAGTGAGCGATGATCATAATGTTGTAACACCCCGTGACCACCCCTGAACGTAACATGGTTCTTAGAAACACAAGTAGTCCTAAGCTAATCCATGTACTTGCGTACTGCTTGGGCAACTGGTTTATAATATAAATAAAATTTAATTTGCTGAGCGAAAGCATAGTCATGAGAAAAATCTAAATATATAAGATACTATAATAGTTTACATCATGATAAATCTGAAAAAAGAATTTGAATTACATGAATGACTTTGACTGGCTATCTATGAAGCCTCTACTATACTGACTATAGATAGCTGGAACATGCCTTCAACTACTACTAATCAATAAATATGGATAATCAAAATACAACACATGAACTGCAATAGACTAGATCTTTGAAATAAGAGAACTCATCACCTGTTGGCTGAATGGTGAGAACTGTCTGACCTGGTGTGTGGACTACATCTGGTACCTACATTATAAAGGAATATAGCCACAAACGCATATGTGTGGTCAGTACTTTGAAATGTACTGACTATATGGAGACATGCATCATGGAAATATTTCAAACATGTTTTACAACTGAGGATATAAGCTATTTTTTGGAATATGAATTTAAAACATGGATATAGGTGAAAACTGTAAGTCATAGTGAAGTTTATAAATTAAGAGCTAAAACGATTCTGTTAGCTGGGAAGCTGTAGAAACATGAATGTTGTATGTAAATCTCATGTATTGCTGGACATTTCGTAAAGTTGTATTAAGGATTATGTATGAATACCGAGCATTAAAACATGAGCATATAAAATAAATGCAAGACTAAGGAAAGCAAACACTGATATGATCTAAATACTGAATAATCTGTAAAACTGTCTGATTGAATAACTGGCAATCTGATTACTTGATCAAGCAAAATTGAGTACTGATTAAAACTGTGGGAGCTATCATGTAACCAACATGCCCCAATCTTAGCTAATTGGGGTCCAACCTGTAACCCGAGTTGGAAGGGTGTCAGTACCTTGCCACGGGTACTAACACTAGCTGTGTGGATCCACTAATCTGGTGTTTCAAGGACTAGGGTGACCCTCTACTGGCAGGTGCCTCTAAGAGAATGTCAACCCTCTACTGGCAGGAAGACCTCTCAAAACCTATGCTGGCTACGTAGTTTCAAAACTCAAGGACTGCTACTAAAGGTCACACCCTCTACTGGTAGGTGAGCCCCCATCCTTGGATTCACTCAGTGCTAAATCCTAATCCTAATTGAACTGATATGGAATCATGAACTAGTGCATGCACTGATGACTGATATGCTCAAATATGGTATTCTGAAACAACAGTACATGTATAATCTTACAGAAATCATGAACATGTGAACTAATGTATTTAACATAAAATAATACTGGTGAGTTCATGATAAAAATGATGATAAAATCATGATTTGGACTAACTTGTTACTTGAAAATGAAAACATGAAAAAACACATAGGTATCGGGTGTTCATAACCCACCAGAATTGAATGATTACAAAATTCGATAACAACACTTGAAACAGTGATATAAAGTCCCAATTCAAAGACCCAAAACATAATACGTGTCACCAAACTGATAAAGTCCATGAATTTGAATATATGAATGTATTAAACTTGAGAGAATAACAATTTAACATGGTTTAATTCATAATTTGATAATTTGACATAGGAGCAATTGAATAATTGAATATAACATGAGTAGTAGAAATTTAAATCATGAAGTAATCTAATTTTCATGAGGAAAACATGTTGACATGGCTTGAATTCAAATTTCTAAGATGACATCTATTAAATTCATGATTTACATGAATAATTTTATAAAAGAAGATTAAAAATCCATTCTTGAACAAAAAGGGAATTTTTTAGGACTCAATGGGTGGAAGAAAACCATTGATTAATACCCCACATACCTGAATGTTGAAGACTTGGATAAATTTCTCGGTATTGAACTTGAATTTGATGAACCCTCATTGGTTTTGGGGAGAAAAAAATCGCCATTTTTGCTCTGTGACGGATAATTTTTGAGTTACAATAGGTTAGGGTAGTTTTTATGCTTGATAACTGTTATTTGGAGAGTGAAATGATGTAGTTTTAGGGTTAAAAGAGTAGAAAAAGACCCAAAAAATCCTTAGAAATCGTCTAAAAACATTTGGAAGCTGTCCCGATGAGTTTGGGTAGGACTCGTAAGTTCTGGGTACAGGTCGCGTCTTGAGTCGTCACTAGGAGCCCAGATTTTGACCTCTACTACTGTGGTTACGAATCCTCCTAATAACTCGTATGGTCTTCTTATGAGTCATTATTAGGAGTCGTACCCACTGGCAGCTTTGACAGTGCTTCAGTAATTTGGTCATAACTTTTCACCCCGATATCGAATTAAGGAAAAATTGGTATTGTTAGAAATATAATTTAATTATATATCTTAGTGAGTCTTTATCTCTTAAATCCTTCATAGAACAAAAGTTATGCTCATTTGTAGAGGATTATAGTTATGTACATCCCAAGAATTTAATCGCTATAGGATGTTTCGACTTGTCTATAAATTAGGAGATATTTGGGGTCTTAATATGTGTCTATGTCACTTATAAAACTACTAAAATATGAATTTTTACTCTTGGATTCCTTATGGGTCAGGCTATGAGTCTTCATAATGACTCATAATATCTGGATACGAGTCGTATGCTAGACTCGTAACCACTCGGAAGGATTCTTGGTTGAGAACTGTTGTGACTACGATTACTCTTAATGACTCGTAAGGTCTGATTAGGGGTCGTCACATAAGTCGTAAGCACTGGTATCTGATTGGCACTTAAAGGGAAAACTATATGACTTCTTTCCATAATATCAGATCGAGACAAAACTTGCGGCGTTGGAAAGCTATCTTTTTTAGAGATTTAGAACATGAAAACTTGGGGTATTACAGATGCAAAGCTTGTCTTCTTCTTGACTCACTATCCACATGAAAGAGTGGTTCTATATTTAAGCATAAAGATTTTCCATTCTCCCACCAATGAGTGAACATACATTTTTATTTTTCCTTCATTTTCATTACTTAGAACCTAACATCAACTTCGTTGTTGTATGAGTATTCTTAAGAAAGGATATTCCCTTGTTTGATGGTGAATGATGTTATAAAATTCTTCGAACATATTATGTCCATAACTAATAAATAGATGAAAACTTTGGAGAAAAGATTGTATTTACTGGTATAACTCTATTTATTTTGGGTATTTCACTGTACTACACACACATAATCTCTAAAAAACATAATTAAAAAAATAAAAAACAAAAAATTCTTCTTGTCTCTGTGTGTACCTTAGAAAGTAGGGGTTGTGTCTTTTCAAATGAACTGTTTACATAGACTCTCCTCTCTTGATCTTGGATAAGATGATTTTTCCTATTTCTGGGCTTCTATCTGAATAGTATTTGATACTTTCCCCTGATCTTTGCACGAGTCCCATTGGTGCTATTTTCTTTCTCCCTTTTTTACTCCTCCCTGCTTATGTTAGTATAGCCTCAACGGTCATGAGTTAACATCTACGTTTATATGTGTTTCGGTTACTTCTTGCTCTCTTTGATGATGCCAAAAAGGGGAAGTTTTGATATGTAGCTTGCATTTACATTACATTTGCTAGAAAAATCTGGGTGTATTACTTGATATGTGACTTGTGTTGATCAAGATAGGGGTTCTCTCACTCAGGGGAAACTTAATGCTCATAAATAAGAAGAATAAGGTGTAAGATGCTTATCTACTTATAGGTATCAGTAATAAGGGGAATTGATTGGGAAAACTAGGTTGGCTAAGGTTGTTGCTTATGTTGTTGAAGGTGTAGACTGTGTGTGGATGTTTTGAAGATGTTGAATGCTTGCATGTGTTTGTCATCATCAAAAATGAAAAATTGTTAAGTCCTTAGTTTTGATGATTGACAAATTGTATGTTGGGACCTGTTTTCTAGAGATTTTGTGATGAAAAAGCTATTACCACTTAGGGAACAAGTTGGGTTCACCTGTCACTATCACGGTCAACTGTCACGGCTGACACAAAGTACAAAAATTGGTGGAAAATTTGCTTCCACCTTTTTGCCTTAACCAATGGGATCTATCCTAGGTTTTCTTGTGTCATACTATATATTGCTCATCTTCCTCAACAAGAAAATCAATGCTTCCATATTCTCACAAGAAAATATCTTTCTAAAGCTGAATCAAAGACTCCTCAAGCTACAGGGAACTGATTGTTAATCAATTTGTATTTTTTACTTCCTTGTTGTAGCTGAGTCTTTGTATATTGTTCTTAAATTTTTGCCTATGCTTGCTTATGATTATCGTAGGTATTGTGGTGTAACTCGGAACTCTATGTAATTATCTAGAGTTAGGTGATTTATCAAGCTAAAGTTAGCTTATTGTGTCTAGTTAGAGTTAGCTGAAGGTTGAAGCAGTAGAGTTACTGCTTATGTTTCCTTACAATAGAGTTATTGTTAGGAGACAAAGGATTATGAGGTCAATCCTTGAAGTCTGTATTCAAAAAGTTTGCTTGGATATAGTCGAGCGTAGAAATCCTGGAGGCAGGTCATGGTTTCCTCCATTGAGCAAAGAGTTTTCACGTAAAACTCTTGTGTCTTCTATTTATCTTTCCACATACTTTTACTGTACATCTTTCTAGTTCTTGTTGTGTGAGTTCATCTTGGAATAGGACCTTGAGTTGAGGAGTAACCCACTGCAACTCTTCATTTTGTATCATAGCAGGTTTTCCATAAAAAGGCTAACACCTTGGAAGGATCTTGAGAAATGACTGCTCCTCTAAATCTAGAAGAAGGCCAGTCAATCACTAGACCCCCAAAACTCATTGGTGAATATTATGGGTGGTGGAAGACAAGAATGCATGACTTCATTATGGCTAAATATTCAGAGCTATGGGATGTCATTGAGGATGGCCCTTTTGTCCCTGCAAGGGTAGTAAAAGTTGGTGATGTGACATCACAGGTTCCCAAGACTAAGAAAGAGTATGATAATATAGATAGAAAGAAGATAGAGAAGAACTACAAGGCTAAGAAGATACTGGTATATGGTATTGGTTCTGATGAGTACAATAAGACCTCTGTCTTCCAAACTGCGAAAGAGATCTGGGATTACCTTCAGACAACACATGAAGAAAACACTTAAGTGAATTAATACAAGGTTGACTTGTTAACAAACTAATATGAGACTTTCACTATGAAGGAGGGAGAGTTTATTTAAGAGATGCACATAAGGCTTACTGCAGTAACCATTGGTTGTATTGTTTGGGTGAGGACATTCTAACTCGCAAGCAAGTTAGTAAGTTCCTCACTATTCTTCCAAAAATATGGGAGAGTAAGGTAAATACAATCACTAAAGCCAAAGATCTGAACAAGATGGCTATGGATGAGCTTGTTGGTAACCTTAAAACATATGAGATGCTGAAGAAAATTGGGAAGATAAAGGATGAAACCAATGTTGAGAAGAATCTAGTTCTGAAGGCTACTAATGAAACCCTAAGTGCTGAGGATGAAGAGACTATTTACATTGTTAAGCGAGTTATCAAGGCCTTGAAGAAATCTGGAGTCTTCCCCAAGAAAGGAGAATCTAGCAAGTACATCACATATGGGAAGGCAAATGATACATATCATAAGTGTGGAAAGCCTGGATATTACATCAGAGACTGTCCTATAAACAAGATAAAATAGTGAGAAGGAGAAAGGCAGGAAACAAGTTCAAGAAAGGCATAAAAAAAGTTGAAGCAGATGGAGTGGCTATGCAAGTCATAACTGCCCTAAGTGACTCTATTTTTTATGTTGATGAGTTTGAACAACATAAACATATCTCCATGATGGTGATGGAGGATGATGTTCAGGTGTATAATTCTCTTTTTTCCTTGATGGCTAATTTAGATGAAGATGAAGATGATAAGGTAACACTTCTGGACATCAAAGAAAACCTCAAAAATTACTCCCTTATTGAGTTAAAATCCCTTGTTGCTATATTGATTGATACTAATGATCTCACTAGAGATAAGAAGTATTTTAATATAAATTTCAAAAATATGAAGAAGAAGTGGTTAAATTAAATGTGCTAGTAACTAAACTTCAGGCTACCAGTCAATTACTATCAGTTGAAAATGAGTCCCTTAATGAGAAAATGAATGAAGCTTCTAGAGTCAATTCAAAAGGGAAAAAGGAAAAATCTCAATTACAACTTAATCTAGAAAAGAAACTAAATATAACCAAATGATAAAATGTCTGCCTCATTAGACAGGAGTGCTGAACTGAAGAAAAACCTGGTTACAGTAAAGGTTGAGCTTAATAAAGCTCTGAAATAGACCACCTTATCTGAGAAGTTGTCAGGACTTACCAGCCAAGGTTCAAATGGTAAAAAAAGGATTGGTTTCCATAGTGTATACCCTGCCTACAATCCTTTTAGCAAGTATGTCTCCGTCAAGGACAATTTGTTGTGCTTTCATTATGGAAACAATGGACACACTAAGGAATTATGTCCTGCTAGAGCTGTTTCTCTAAAGGAGATGAAGGAATCTACCTTTAAAAAGGGGAAAAGTGTAAATCTACCTGGGTGGACAAGAAAGGACCTAATATTTTCACTGACACCTCACTGGTAAGTCTATCTCAAAAGGGTCCCAAAATTTATAATTGATTATCATTTACAGGCCAAAGCTAGAGAAAACAGTCACCACTAGATAATAGACAGTGGTTGTTCAAGGCATGTTACTGGGAGAATTGAAAACTTTCTCTCACTTATGGCCCGTGAAGGAGGCAGTGTCTCCTTTGGTGATGGAAATAAAGGATACATTGTTGGAATTGGTAAAATTAGGAATAGTTTGAATGAAGCAATTAATTATGTCCATTTTATTAATGGACTCAAGTTCAGCCATTGAGTGTTGCTTAGATCTGCGACAAATGAAATAAAGTCAGATTCAAGTCAGAAAAATACAGTGTCATCAGGCTCAGTGATGGTAAAGAGGTGTTAACAGCTTGGAGAAATAAGAACATGTATTTTGCTGACTTAAGCTCCTATGAGTCCAAAGACATGACATGTCTAAATGTACAAGAAGATACTGCCGATACATGGCATAGGAGGCTTGGCCATGTTAGCTGCAAACTGTTGAACAAATTAGTCAAGAAGAATCTAGTTCGAGGTTTGCCAAATATAAAGTTTGTTAGCTCCAAGGTGTGTGATGCATGTGCAAAAGAAAAATAGACAAAGTCTTTCTTCAAGTCCAAAAAGGAAGTCATTACATACAGGCCCTTGCAACTTATGCACATTGATCTATGTGGTCCTGTAAAGCTTGCCATCAGAGGTGGAAAGAAGTACATCTTGGTTATTATTGATGATTACTCCAGATTCACCTGGACCTTCTTTCTAAAATCAAAGGATGAAACATTCTTTATGTTGGAGGCCTTTGCCAGGTAAGTACAAGTGAAGTATAATAAGAAGATTGCAACTAGTAGATCTGATCATGGTACAGAATTTGAAAATGCCAAGTTCAATAAGTTTTGCATTAATCTAGGAACCAGTCATAATTTTTCAGCTCCTAAAATACCTTAGCAAAATAGTGTTGTGGAGAGGAAACAGAACTCCTATGGATATTGGAAGAACAATGATAATAGATGTCGGTATTGCTTATAATTTCTGGGCAAAAGCAATCAATACAACTTGCTATGCCACCAGTAAGTGTCTTGTGAAATCTAATCTGAACAAAACTCTCTATGATTTTCTGACCAAAAGGAAGCCTAAGTTAAGTTATTTCAGGCCTTTTGGTTGCAAGTGCTTTGTAGTAAATAATGGCAAGGAGGATCTTAGAAAATTTGATCCAAGAAATGATAAAGGAATATTTGTTGGCTACTCATCTACCAGAAAAGCTTACAGTATCTACAACAAATGGAAAGAATGTATGGAAGAGAGTGTCATGTCATATTTGATGAAGATGGAAATATTGGCAAGGGTAGCACTCCTAATGATAATGATAATGAGTTGGAAAATCCCTTAAATCATCCAGAAAAGGCACAAGAGGGAAATGATGATGTTGTGTCTCAGAGTCTGGAATTAGGAATTGACGATGAAGATACAAGAGATCAACAGACTGGTGACACATCCCAAGCCATCCCTTCAGATCCCAACCTTCCATCCAATAAAAAAATAAGCAGTCTCCGTAGGGTGATACCTCAATGGGAACTGTTACTAGTTATAGTCAACCTACTCCTCTCAAATCTAGATGGAAACATCAATCCTCCTATGTCACGACTCGAGATGAGGCCCTGGACGCGACGGGCATCCTGAACCATCAAGGCCCGAGAGACCCCTGTAATGGTCCAACCCACTAGTGATATTATCCACTTTGGCGCAGGCCCGAACAACTTTAAAATGCATCACTATGGAATAAGGATTTCTTACTTATATACCCAATATTTCTCTTGTGTTTTGCTGATGTGGGACTCTTTATCCTAAGTTGGGGTGTTACATACACCCCCTTATAGACATAGTGTCCTCGCTAAGGTTTGTCCCACCGAATGGGATTTTCCTAGACTCAAGGTGGAGGTTTGCCCCATCTTAACAGGATTTGCCTAAACTCAGTTTGAACTCGGGCCCACATCTATAGGGTTGATATAGGAGCGACTCTAATACCATTCTTGTCACGACCCAAGCCGAGGACTTGGCCACGAAGGGCATCCCAAACCATCAAGTCCCGAGAGACCCCTGTAATGGCCCAACCCACAAGTGATATTGTCCATTTTAGCGTAGGCCCGCACGACTTTAAAATGCATCTCTAAGGAGTAAGGCTTTCCTACTTATATACCCAGCATCCCTCCTATGTTTTGCCAATATGGGACTTTTTATCCTAAGTTGGGGTGCCACATCCCATCCTCTTGCAACCTTATGTCTTATCTGAACTTTGGGATGCAAATAAGGAACAGAGCCAAGAACCTTTATGCTTTCTCTGCATTTTTATCACAAATTAAATCTAAGAATGTAAAGGAAGCACTAAAGAATGTAGATTAGATCAATTCTATGCAAGAAAAACTTCATCAATTTGAAAGAATCAAGATTTGACATCTAGTCCCAAGGCCTTCAGATAGAACTTTTATAAGCACTTGGTGTGTGTACAGGAACAAAATAAATTAACATGGGAATACTATCAGAAACAAAAGTAGGTTGGCTGTGCAAGGCTATAAGCAAGAAAAGGGCTTAGACTATGATGAAACATTTGCTATTATAGTAAGAATGAAGGTAATTCAAATTCTTATTTCCTTTGCCTCGTACATGGAGTTCAAGTTGTTCTTGATGGATGTGAATTCTTAAATGACCTTCTCAAGGAAGAAGTATCTATCAAGCAGCCTTTAGAGTTTGACAATGTTGATCTACCCAATCATATGTTTAAGCTAAACAAAGCCTTTTATGGTTTGAAATAAGCTCCCAGGGCTTGGTATGAAAGATTTTCCAAGTTTCTACTTGACAATAGGTTCAAAAGAGGAAAAATTGACAACACAATATTTCTAAAAGCCAGAGGAATAAATCTTATCATTATCCAAGTTTATGTGGATGAAATCATATTTGGAGCCACCACTATATCCCTTTGTGATGAATTTTCCAGACTAATGAGCAGTGAGTTTGAGATGAGCATGACGGGAGAACTAACCTTTTTTCTTGGCTTGCAGATTAAGAAGGGTGAATTTGGAACCATTGTATTCCAATAGAAGTATATTCAATAACTAATTAAGAGGTTCTATGGAGGATGCAAAGCCTATTGACACTCATATAGGCACCTCCTCCAAACTGGACCTAGAAGATCCTGGTCCCTCAGTAAATGAAACTATGTATAGAAGGATCATTGGTTCTCTTCTCTACTTGACTATTAGTAGGCCTGACATTGTTTTCAGTGTTGACATGTGTGCTAGGTTTCAAGCAAGCCCAAAGAAATCTCACTTGAAAGAATCCAAGAGAATCCTTAGATATCTCAAGGGGACTCCTGATCTAGTCCTCTTCTATCTGTAGGTGACAGTTTTGTTTTGATAGGATATGCTGATGTTGATTATGTTGGTTTTTGTATTGATAAAAAAAGTACTTTAGGAATAGCTCATTTCCTAGGGTCATCTCTAATTTCATGGAGCACCAAGAAACAAAACTCAGTGGCACTCCCTATTGATGAAGCAGAATATATTGCAGTTGCATCATGTTGCGCACAACTTCTATGGATTAAGAAACTACTTGAAGACTTTGGCATTCTCATATTATGTTCCATTATACTGTGACAACATAAGTGTAGTAAATATGGAAAAGAATCCACTTCAGCATAAAAGAACAAAACATATTGATGTCAGACACCACTTCTTGAGAGATAATGTTAAAAAGGATTAATCAAAATGGTATTCTGCAACACTGAAGAACAATTATTGATATCTTCACCAAAACACTGGGTAGATAACCCTTTGAAAGAAACAGGTCTAGGTTAGGGTTGATGATACCAAGATAAATGTTTGCTGCACTTCTTCATCCTTCTATTATAGATATGATTTGGCAAGCAAATATCCAGGTTGGATGATTCATTTATGTCTAACTCAGTCTCATATGTATTTTAGATATATACTCATGGAAGTGAGAGAGGGATAAGGAGGAAAATAAATAGCTCAGGTGTTATGTACCAAGTGTGCTTAGATTATTATGTAGGGACCAGGTCCCTATTCAGGTTTAGTATCCTACACTGTTCAGAAATAGTGGCCACAATCTTACCTTTGATAGAAGCAAAGAGTGTATTTACTGGTATAACTCTATTTATTTTGGGGATTTCACTGTAGTACACACACCTAATCTCTGAAAAACACAAAAAATTCTTCTTGTCTGTGTGTACCTTAGAAAGTAGAGGTTGTGTCTTTTCAAGTGAACTGTTCATATGGACTTTCCTTTCCTGACCTTGGATATGATGATTTCTCCTATTTCTGGGCCTCTATCTGAATAGTGTTTGATACTTTTCCCTGAATTCTGTATGAGTCCCATTAGTGCTATTTTCTCTCTCCCTTCTCTACTCCTCCCTGCACATGTTAGTGTAGCCTCAATAGCTATGAGTAACATCTACATTTATCTATGCTTCGGTTACTTCTTGCTCTCTTTGATGATGCCAAAAGGGGGAAGTTTTGATATGTAGCTTGCATTTACATTACATTTGCTAGAAAGATCTGGGTGTATTACTTGATATATGACTTGTGTTGATCAAGATAGGAGTTTTCTTACTCAGGGGAAACTTAATGCTTATAAATAAGAGGAATGAGGTGTAAGATGTTGATATACTTATAGGTATCAGTAATAAGGGGAATTAATTGGGAAAACTAGGTTGGCTAAGGTTGTTGCTTATGTTTCTGAAGGTGTAGACTGTGTGTGGATGTTTTGAAGATGCTGAATGCTTGCATGTGTTTGTCATCATCAAAAATGGAAAATTGTTAAGTACTTAGTTTTGATGATTGACAAACTATATGGTGGGACCTTTTTCTTAGAGATTTTGTGATAACAAAGCTATTACCACTTAGAGAACAGGTTGGGCTCACCTGTCACTATCATGGTCAACTGTCACAGCTAACACAAAGTACGAAAGTTAGTGGAAAAGCTACTGCCACTTTTTTGCCTTAACCAATGGGATCTATCCTAGGTTTTCTTGTGTCATACTATATATTGCTCATCTTCCTCAACAAGAAAACCAATACTTCCATATTCTCACAAGAAAATATCTTTCTGAAGCTGAATCAAAGACTCCTCTAGCAACAGGAAACTAATTATTTGTCGAGTTGTATTTTTTACTTTCTTGTTGTAGTTGAGTCTTTGTATATTGTTCTAAAATTTTTGCCTAAGCTTGCTTATGATTATTGTAGGTGTTGTGGTATAACTCAGAACTCTATGTAATCATCTAGAGTTAGGTGATTTATCAAGCTAAAGTTAGCTTATTGTCTCCAATTAGAGTTAGTTAGAGGTTGAAGTAGTGGAGTTACTGCTTGTGTTTCCTTGTAATAGAGTTATTGTTAGGAGACAAAGGATTAAGATGTTAATCCTTGAAGTATGTATTCAAGAAGTTTACTTGGATATAGTGGAGCTTAGAAATCCTGGAGGCAGGTTGTGGTTTTTTTCCCATGAGGAAGGAGTTTCCACGTTAAACTCTTTTGTCTACTATTTATCTTCACATACTTTTACTGTTAATCTTTCTAGTTCTTGCTGTGTGAGTTCATCTAGGAATAGGTCCCTGAGTTGTGGAGCAACCCACTGTAACTCTTCAATTAATTTTGTCCATCAGATTAAGCAAATGCCATATGTCACAAATTGAGAGTTAGAGGTGGCGATTTCAGCCTATAATTGTAAATTTCAGCTCATTTAACTTATATACTAAAATGAGTTGGAAAACTTATTGTCACGGCCCAAATTCGAGACCGTGATGGCACCTATTCCATCCTCTGTGATAGGTAATCCAAATGCCCAATTCCAAAAATAACATCTCAAACTTATAGAAGCGGAAAAAAATAAGTACATAACCAATCCCGAATAATCTCATAAGTAGATTAATAGACTAGTAAAATCAAATGATAGATAATCCCAGGTTTGAAAGTCACTAATACAAACCACTAAATACAGAACCAAAAGAAAGTTTGAGTCTTTCAAAATGCAGAAAAAGCATAAAGATAAGGCTAAAAGAGATTTCAGTAGTCTCCAAAGCCAGTAGAAGCTACCTCGAATCTCCAATGATGCTAGCAAAGAAAGAACCACAGGAATCAATATCCAAAGGTCATCAGATCTATACCTGCACATAGGGTGCAGAAAAAGCAAGAGTGAGTATGGAACCACGTATACTCAGCAAGTATCGTCGACTGACCCTAATTTAAAGTGATGACGAGTGACACCATATCAATCATCTAAAAATAAACATGCAACCTGCACTCAGGATAACTACCCTAATCTAACTTAATAGTCAAGTTTAACAGTCATAAGGATATCATAATACAATCCAAGAAATTCTCAATCGAGTTAAATAAATAACACATATACAATAAGTACAAGGTCAACAAATATGCTTTAACCAATCCGAACCAAATAAATCAACGCAATACGATGCAATGCATATGCTGTGTACACACCTACCGAGCCATGACTTCAAGGAGGGACTCACAAGGTCCATGTACTGTGCAGGCGTGCACTCCGATCCCAATAAATATACTGTGCAGGCGTGCACTCCAATCCCAATAAATATACTGTGCAGGCGTGCACTCCGATCCTAATAAATATACTGTGCAGGTGTGCACACTGATCCCAATAAATATATATAACATTTTCCAGGTGCGCACTCTGATCCCATATGAAATGCAATGCATGATGTGCAGGTGTGCAACTCCGACCCCAAATAATCAATAAAGTCAAGTAAAGCACTTCGTATCTTAAACCAAACCAGACATCAAATTCAAAGTCAACTCAACTATACAAGTAAGAGTATTCTCATTAACTAGCCTTTTCAACAATTCATTTACCATAACAATCAGTCCATCGAGCTAGCAAATAGGGAAGCACTTCGTGTCTTAAACCAAACTAGACATCAATTTCAAAGTCAACTCAACTATACAAGTGAGAGTATTCTCATTAGCTAGCTTTTTCAATAATTTATTTCCCATAACAATCAGTCCATCGAGCTAGCAAATAGGGATTCACAGTTCAAAACATACTGTCACACCCCTTATTAACCAAAAGATTAATTTTAAGTTTGAAAGGGTCTTATTATTAAAGTGACAAAATAAAGATGAAAGTTTCGAAAAAGATTCGTTTTACAATTAACTGAGAGTCGTCACTTGGCATAAATCAGGTGTGCCAAGTCACACTTGGATATCCTTTTTTCAAAACGATTTTGACTCTTTCAAAAACTGGTTTGCAAACAGAGATTCCGGCTAAGGAATTCTATTGACCGAGAGGAAGGTGTTAAGCACCTCTCGATTCCGTGGTTCGACCATAGTCGCTTGGTGGAGCGTACCGACTAATTTGACATTAAGAATGTATAAACCACACAGCACATAAAAAAATCAATCACACAAAACAAAATCAATCCACAATATAGTGTCCAGTCTAATTATACAGTCCAAAAATAGAAAAAAATGCGAAAATATAAATCCTATTCTAAGCTAATCCTAAAACTATTCTCCAATGCCTTACCCGATGCCTCGAGCCTTGATCACGAGCCTCCTCTGCGTACATGATACTTCGGAGCATTCTCCAAATAAATCAATACAAATCTCTCGGGACATTCCCCGACCAAATGAGTACAATTTTAATTTTTGTGTGATAAAATAGAACGAATCATTCACACACATATTCAAACACCCAACAAATCGTTATTCCTAAATTTGTCTACCCAGCCTACCGTTTGCCTACCAATTTCATCCTATCATGATACTATCACATCCAATAATATTCATGTTCATTATGAATTAAACAAAAATAATAATAAACCAAAGTTAATCTAAATTCACTCTTTTATCAACTTCTCGATTCCACCCCAAATTCAATTTTATACGTCACTTTCACATAAAGTGGTTCATACCGTGATTAATTATTCACGGATAAACAATATCAAACCTCAAAAGGATCATCCAATCACAACCCAACAATACACTATCATACATCAATGCACCAAATCGAAACAAAAAATAAAAAGAGGGAGTCAAAATTGGACCTCAAATGTCGATTTCAATATATCGGAGATAACACTGTGCTCGGAAAACCTCAAATCCGAACTCACAACAATCCAATTCCAACAGAAAAATCTCAAAATCCAATCCGAACAAGACTTCACGAAGAACAAACAAAACCCGAAATTGAAATCGAAGCTTAAAAGGGAAAAACAGACCCCTGTATGACAGTTTCCGACGAGACTCAATCGGAGTTAACCTAAAACAACCAATTCAAATGATCTAGTGGCCGAAATTAATGTTTTCAAGCGAGATTTAAACTAAAAATGAGAGGTGGAAGCTGTTTGATGTGGGTTTGGCCGAAATACGATTGATGAGGTCATTTCTCGGCGAGTCTTGATGGAACAATGGCTAAACCATGGTTTTTCAGTCAAATTCCGATGAGAAACCCGTCGAAATAGTCAACTTCCACCTATTCTCTCCCTCTCCCATGCTCTCACTCTTAATTTCTTATTTTGTTTTCCCCAATTTCTGGTGTGCGTGCGCGTATAGCGATATGTGTGCGTGAATAGTGTATCGTGAATTAAAGATGAGTGGGGGTTGTGTTCATGGTGAGTATGTGATCTGTGAGTGCATATTAATTGTTTATAAAAAATGGAGATGGATGAGAATGTATTTCGTGAGTTGATGGTGTATTCTTTTGAAAAAAAATGAAAAAAAAAACCCTGAATATAGTGTATTCCTTCACTATATATGGAATTTCCTACAGTGTGATAGTGTGTTTTCAAGTGGGTCCCACTCTCTTTGTTTTGTGTGTGGTTCTTATTCTGTTATGGTTTGTTACCAAAGGAAGAAAAATATGAAGGAGGTACGTGGGGTAGGGTAGTGGGGTGGGGTAGGTACAGTAAGGTGGGGTAGGGGTAGGGGTGTGATGTGTTAAATTTTGGTTGGGTGTGGGTATGTTGTTTGAGATAAAGTTTGTTAGGATAGGGAATATTAGGGATTTAATTTTTTAGGGATTTATTGAAATTTTGTTATTTTTGTATTTTTATGAGGTATAATCACATGGGTAACGGTGCGTGGTAAGGTGAGCTAAAAATGGATAAAATTAAACTTCGGGAGGGACAAAATTAGGTGTCTACAGCATGCCCCCTTTGAATGTAAACACGAAGTGTTTTCAGGCCAAGAAGTAGACAACGAGACAGAATTTTATCCCGATCATTATTCAAAAAGAATGAAACAGAAGGAAGGAGGAAACCAAGTCTTGATTTTGGACATCATATTCATCCCTAGTTATGATTGAATCAAGTCACAGGTATCTCAAAGAGTCGGAAGAAAAGGGACTATACCGAGTTAGAGAGTCGAGTAAGGCTCTATCGAGGTTCCGGGCTGCGGCTCTGTTATTACATCAAAAATAAAAATTACAAGATAAAAACATAAATAAAATTACAAAAATCCTATCTGTCCGGCTTCTTTTGGACTTTTGATTTGAGCTTCATCACCCTATTCTTCAGGCGGGCTCCTGACTTGCAATTTCTTCAATATGTGGACTTTCAATTGTTTCACCTAGTTGCTTGACTTTCAACCTTTAACCTTGTTGCTTGACTTCCAATCTCTTCACGTTGTTGCTTGACTTTCAATTTCTTCACCTTGTTCTTCAGGCAGACTCCTGACTTTCTATTTCATCACCCTGTTCTTCAGGCGGGCTCCTGACTTGCAATTTCATCACCTTTTTCTTCAGGTGGGCTCTTAACTTGCAATTTCATCACTCTGTTCTGTGGGCGAGCTCCTGACTTTCAATTTCATCACCCTGTTTTTCCAGCGGGCTCCTGACTTGGTATTTCATCACTCTGTTATTCGGGAGAGCTCCCGGCTTTTAATTTTACTACCACATTCTTCAGTTGGGCTCCTGACATACAATTTCCTCACCCTGTTCTTCAGGGGGTCTCCTGACTTTCAATTCATCAAACTGTTCTTCAGGCGAGCTCCCGGCATTCAATTCATCACCCTGTTCTTCAGGAGGACTCCTGACTTGCTATTTCATCACTCTGTTCTTCGGGCGAGCTTTCGACTTTCAATTTCATCACCCTGTTCTTCAGGCGGGTTCCTGAATTGCAATTTTATTACCCTGTTCTTCAGGCGGGCTCATGAAATCAAAATCAAAACTAGAACAAAAATTATCTCGAAAAAAGATTACGATAAAGAAAGATTCATTTTTCTGAAAGTAATGACCTATTTTCCAGGAGGATCATGAACATAAAGTAACTTTTTATTTTTCAGGAGGGTCCTGAACATAAAGTAAACTCCCATTTTTAGAAGGGTGTGGGGTCCTGAACATAAAGTAAAGTCTCATTTTCCAGGAGGGTCCTGATCATGAAGTAAAGTCCTATTTTCCTGGAGGATCCTAATCATAAAGTAAATTCCCATTTTCTAGGAGGATCCTGAACATGAAGCAAATTCCCATTTTTCAGGAGGACCCTGAACATGAAGCAAATTCCTATTTTCCAGGAGGACCCTGAACATGAAGGAAATTCCTATTTTCCAGGAGGGCCCTAAACATGAAGTAAATTTCCATTTTTCAGGAGGGCCCTGAACATGAAGTAAATTTCCATTTTCCAGGAGGGCCCTGAACATGAAGTAAATTCCCATTTTCCAGGAGGGCCCTGAACATGAAGTAAATTATCATTTTCCAGGAGGGCCCTGAACATGAAGTAAATTCCCATTTTTCAGGAGGGCCCTGAACATGAAGTAAATTCCCATTTTCCAGGAGGGCCCTGAACATGAAGTAAATTCTCATTTTTCAGGAGGGTCCTGAACATAAAGTAAATTTCCATTTTCCAGGAGGGTCCTGAACTGAAGTAAATTCCCATTTTCCAGGAGGGTCCTAAATATAAAGTAAATTCCCATTTTCCAGGAGGATACTAAACATGAAGTAAATTCCCATTTTTCAGGAGGGTCCTGAACATAAAGTAAATTCTCATTTTCCAAGAGGGTCCTGAACATAAAGTAAATTTTTATTTTTCAAGAGGGTCCTGAACATAAAATAAATTCTCATTTTTTAGGAGGGTCCTGAACATAATGTAAATTCTCATATTCCAGGAGGGTCCTGAACATAAAGTAAATTCCCATTTTCCAGGAGGGTCTTGAACATAAAATAAATTCTCAATTTTCAGGAGGGTCCTGAAGATAAAGTAAACTCCCATTTTCCAGGAGGGTCCTGAACATGAAGTAAATTTCCATTTTCTAGGAGGGTCCTGAACATGAAGTAAATTTCCATTTTTCAGTAGGGTCCTGAACATGAAGTAAATTCCCATTTTTCAGGAGGGTCTTGAACATAAGTAAATTTTCATTTTCCAGGAAGGTCCTAAATATGAAGTGAATTCTCATTTTTCAGGAGGGTACTGAACATGAAGTAAATTCTCATTTTCCAGGAGGGTCCTGAACATGAAGTAAATTCCCATTTCCAGTAGGGTCCTGAACATAAAGTAAATTCTCATTTTTCAGGAGAGCCCTGAACATGTAGTAAATTCTCATTTTTCAGGAGAGTCCTGAACTGAAGTAAATTCCCATTTTTTCCAGGAGGGTCCTGAATATAAAGTAAATTCTTAATTTTCAGAAAGGTCCTGAACATAAAGTAAATTTTCATTTTTCAGGAGGGTCCTAAACATAAAGTAAATTCTCATTTTCCAGGAGAGTCCGGAACATAAACTAAATTTCTATTTTTCAGGAGGGTCCTGAACATAAAATAAATTCTCATTTTTTAGGAGGGTCTGAACATAAAGTAAATTCCATTTTCCAGGGGGGTCCTGAACAAAAAGTAAACTCCAATTTACTAGGAGGGCCCTGAACATAAAATAAATTCCCATTTTTCAGGAGGGTCCTGAATATAAAATAAATTTCCATTTTCCAGGATGGTCCTGAACATGAAGTAAATTCCCATTTTCCAGGAGGGTCCTGAACATGAAGTTCCATATAATATGAATTACTTTTAATTTTTGCCCCAGTTTTCATCAAAAGCTTTTGCGGGTGTCAAACTCAATCACAACTATTTGCAACAGTGAATAATGCAAAGATGAATCAAAATTCTGATCAACAAATGCACCTATTGAGAGTAAAATTGACTGATTGAGTCCAACCAGTCCCTCTCTTAAGAGTGAAAGTAAAAGGTCCTTACTAAAGTGCATCACTTAGAATTAAAGGCTCAAATTAGGAAGTGCACCTCCTAACCGTGGGACATGAAAGACCCAAACTAGAGAATTTGTCTCTAAGGGGAACAAAATGATGAGTTTTACCACAATTGGGATTACCAAACCTGTACAGCGACACTGTATTTGCATTAGCAGAAATAAGGAATTGCACCTCTGGGTATTTGTGCTTTGAAGCCCTTGATTAGAATGTTGCAATTCTTCATGTTTCATACAAAGAAAACTTATAAGTTTAAAACAGGGTGGTTGGCTTGCGACTTTGGCATTTGAGGAGACTTCTCTTGCACTTGTCCCATTTAGATCTTGCTTCCGATCATTAGCATTTGCCATTGCCTTATTGCACCGTTGGTCCAAACTCAGAATATTAAAAGTGACTTTAAAACAAACACAGTATCTCTGCTTTGCTATATTTTTCAGATAATCCCCTTTAAACCTTGGTATTTCCATGAATTCCCCAAATTTGTGTGTTGACAACAACCTTCTGCAAGCCTTGTTGCAATCTTATTTCTTTCATGTGCTGGCTCCTTTGTCTTGCTTTATGCAATTGAAGAAGCTGGTAGCCAATTTTGAAAATTTTTCTCACTTGTTTTGACATGGACTTGACTCAAAGACAAGAGAAAAATGACAATGATTTTTTTTATTTGAATAACTGACTCAAGAAAATAAAATAAAAACACAGAGAAGAAAGAAAAGACAATGAACGTCCCCATTTGAAACAAAGAACGAAAAATTTATCTAAAAATGACAGTCAACTCTAATGATTATGCCATGAATTGTGGATTAATCTGCCCAGTCTTTCCATCCACACTTCTGCCAGTTGTTGTTGAGTTAATAGTCTTGAAACTGAGTTACTTTCTTGGGCTAATTGCATTCGGAGACCTCATTCGTCTAGTGGCGCCTTGAAGGGTTTTCGCCAACAAGTCTCTCTCATTTTCTTTTTCTCATCTCACTATTGCCTTAGGTTATCAGAAAGGGTTTTCACTAATGAGACCCTCTTGTTTTCATTTCTCTTAACTCATAGTCGTCTTATGGTACCCATGAGGATTTTCACCGATAAGACTCTCTCATTTTTATTTCTCTCTTGATTCCCTATGCTGAGGAAGATGAACAGTTCCCAAAATACGTCATCATATCCATTGCATGCTTAGCCTTAAAATTCTCAAAGATTGATCTGAAGGTCTTTCTTTGGTTGTAACTTGGCTTTTGGATAGGATTAGAAAGAAAGGATAGCATGAAGCCCAAACGACACTTGAAGTGGGGTAGGACTTACAACTTTTGGAATCGACTCAAACATTGAGGATTAACTCTTGCCCTAGTTTTTTTTGACTGGACAATTCTAAACTATTTATTTAGTTGGACCGAGCCCAGAGTAGGGCAGCAAACGTATCTCACCCCCGAGAGAGGAGAATCAGGTCATACGTAGTTCCGACAACTTGTTTTGCTTGATTCTGATTTATTTTTCTCTTATTGACTCTTTTTCTCTTTGAAATTTTTTCTAACTCTATTTTTCTTGACACTCTTCTCTATTCTTTGTTTTTGGACACAATTTTTCTCTTTTCTTTTCTTTTTGAAACTTTTCTGACTCTATTGTTTTGCTCGACATTTTTCTTTTGAGCTTTGCTGACTCTATCTTGATTTCAAAAGAGGGGTATCAAGAGAAATAAGACTAAAACTCAAATAGGGTAAACAAAGGATGACACGATGTTTGGATAGCAGAATGAAATGCTTTCGTCATATCAATCCTTGAAAAATACAAGTACATATCATGCAATATGAAATGAAAAATGAAGATCATTTGTGACACTTTAACACTAACTTTAACTGAGCATGTGTGACAGTCCCTCTTCTACATTTGTCAAACATACAACTCCATCTTTGTTATACATTCCTCACATCGAATGATCTATATTTTTATGGAGCTGATTATCTTCTTGTTTCTCTTGATATAGGGATCACGCGTCCACTATTTGACCTAATTGGGACATGTCTTTCGATTGATGACCAAGTTATTCTTGTGATTCTCAAATTAATTGCCTTAATATTCAAAGAAGGTTTCAACTTGTCATCAAATATTTCAGCACTCTACCTATTTCTTAGATGTTTTTCTAACTTTGACCCTCTGATTCAATATTTCATAGTTCAATTAAATTTTAAGATCTGGCTGAAAATTCCGCAGGCATGTCATAATACTAGAATCAACCTAAAATGTATTGTGTAAAAAAAGACAAGCAAATAATTTGAAATAAGACACAACGACAAGGGATGCCATATTTCATTGAAAGAAAAGATAGAAGGGTTTAAACAAAAATGACAGAGAAACAAAACAAGATAGATTCTGAACTACAATCCTGAAATAATTCAGAAAATAGAAAGGAAAACAAAACAAACTACCAATAATCCTTCCGGGTAAAGAGAGGAGTGACTTTTAATTGCTGAGCTTGACATCTTAGACACTGAGTTGCACATCATCGTGATTAGAGCTTTCACCGCTATCAGACACATTCCGTATAAATTATCATTTGACTTCCTCCTTTTTGCAATCTCCGAGCTCGGTTAAAACTTGGACTCAAAAGTTCCTTAGTAAATGTGTGGGGGTTGAGGATGATGTTGAGGGACTGGTGCACACCATTGTGGATATGAAGGCGAATGAGTATACCGTTGTGCATTGTTCAAAGAATACTGAGGAACTGGAGTAGAATATCTTGGATTTTGCGAAGAGAAACCTTGTTGCAGGTGAGCATGTGAACTTGATGTGTAAGCTCGAGATTGAGACTAACAATATTACTGAGTTAGACCTCTCAAGATTTTCTTTGCCCCTGAAACGACAATAGGTATGTTTTTCTTCTTCTTTCCTTCAGTCCCCCCTCAACTGATAACAATATCGTCCCAAGTGTTTTTGAAAATCCTCGTACCCATTATGTTCCTCCAATTTTGATACCTCAAAGTTAGAAGGGAGGTTAATACTTGAAGACATGCCCCGGTATTTATATGTAACATCTTCTTTAACCACAAGTCCTAGAGAACTTTTCATAGCATTTTCTGCATTCTTCATCTTTCCAACCATTTTCTCTGACTCTTCTAGCACACTAGGCTTCTTGTTAAGAAATTTTGGTGGAAAACTCAAGGTATTTGTAGGATCAATAGCGGGGCATGGAGGAGGAGGCAACCCACTGGCCCAAGCTCAATACATTTCCATCATTTGTTATCTTAGTCTCAAATTTTCTTCCTTTAAACTCTCAATTTCTTGACTCTTTGTTTGATCCATGAGGTCACTCTCTATATCCTTGTTGGACACAGTTAAACCTTCCTTAGATTTAGTGTGATGTGGAAGACCAGCTACAATGCCTCAAATCAACCACCTTAAACTAACTGAACAAGAGACAACAAATATGTTAGAGTGCAACACTTTTTCAAAACTCTTTATCTGCTTTTCTTTTGAAAAGATCACCGAACCCAAGAAGGGCGCCTACGTATCTCACTCCCGAAAGAGGAAAATCAGGTATGCGTAGTTCATGAAGCTTGGTTACAAAATGGGCCAATAAAGCTCTCTTTCTTTTTCTTGAAACTTTAGAAGAAAAGGAAGTAATAAAGCGTCAAAAGAATTGACGAAAATCTTTTTGCATTTTTCAGGTTTAACATCCTTATACAAAATGAAACCTATGATTACCAAAGAAAAAACTTTTTGGGTTTTCGATTTTGAATTTCATATGAAAATGAAACTTGAACATATTAAAGGAAAAATCTTTTTGTAGTTTTATTTTAAAGATGTATATGAAACACCTACACTAAATGAAGAGTGAAGAAAATCTTTTTGAATTTTTTAAATAAGATCCCAGAACCAACAATAGGCTGCCTACGTATCTCACTCCCGAGAGAGGAGAATCGGGGATGCGTAGTTCATCCAGATTGGATAATTAAGGATAAAATAACCAACTGACCCTAACTTAAGAGACATGACCAAAGACGGACGCTGAACAACGTCAAAAAAAATTCTTTTTTGATTTTTAATTAGACACTTCTCATAAAACTGACACCAACAACTATGAAAGGAAAAATCTTTTTGGTATTTTCATTTTATGAAAGTACAAAACTTTTACCAATTTTTTTATTTTTTGTTATAAAAAGCTTCTAAAAAAATCTTTTTGAAAATTTTGAATTATGAATGCATGCTAAAGGAGATAAAAGGAAAATCTTTTTAAGGTTTTTGTTTTTGAGTAAATGCGTGAAAAAAAGGTAAGGAAATCTTTTTTGAATTTTTGGATTGTGAAAAATAAAAGCCATAAAAAACTCTAAAAACCATGAAACTCTGTTTTTTTCACTCATTTTTTTTCAACAATTTATTGCCTACACACTTTACTTCTAACACATGTTTTTTCCCAAATCTGTCTGTCAAATAACCCTGTTACCCTCAAAGATGCAACATTTAGCATGTAGAGATGCTTTAGAAGTGAGTCTCCTACAAAGGACCAAGTGGGTCACGCTAGGTCTCAATATGATGCAGATAAGCATGACCTAAAGACTGACCTACGTTGGGGTTCACAAACAAGGCTGTTCGGGGGAACGTATAGTCGATAGTGACTGTTTTGCTTTCCACCTACTCCATACCAGCCGATAGCTCCCCATCCTAAAATAAGGGTGACTCAACTATAGGTCATGTACACAGCGTGTACTACAGAACTTGTTGCAGAAAGAATTGACTCGAGTTATGCAAATGATGCCAGATATAAAGCAGTAAAACATTAGAAAAAACTGTAAACAAAGAGCACGTAGGCACTCAAAAACAATAACACAAACGATAACACAAACGACGTTTATACACCTATGATGTCAAACTAAGCCGATACAACTCCAAAAAATAAACTCGAATTCTAAAAAATCACCAGTGGAGTCGCCAGAGTTGTCACACCCTTTTTTAACCAAAAGATTAATTTAAAGTTTGAAAGGATTTTATTATTAAAATGACAAAAATGAAGATGAAAGTTTCGAAAAAAAATTGTTTTACAATTAACTCAGAGTTGCCACTTGGCATAAATCGGGTGTGTCAAGTCACCCTTGGATAGCCTTTTTCAAAACGGTTTTGACTCTTTCAAAATCTGATTTGCAAACAGAGATTCCGGCTAAAGAATTCTGTTGACCGAGAGGAAGATGTTAGACACCCCTCGATCCCGTGGTTGGACCACGATCGCTTGGTGCAGCGTACCGGCTAATTTGACACTACGAATGTATAAACCACACAACACATAAAACAATCAAACACACAAAACAAAACCAATCCACAATACAGTGTCCAATCCAAATATACAGTCCAAAAATAGAAAAAAAATGCGAAAATAAAAATCCTATTCTAAGTTAATCCTAAAACTATGCTCCAATGCCTCCTCGGGCCTTGATCACGAGCCTCCTCTGCGTATATGATACTTCAGGACATTCCCCGGATAACTCAATACAAATTCTTCGGGGCATTTCCCGGCCAAATGAGTACAATTTCAATTTTTGTGCGATAAAATAGAACGAATCATTCACACACATATTCAAACACTCAACAAATCGTTATTCCCAAATTTGCCTACCCAGCCTACCATTTACCTACCAATTTCATCCTATCATGATATTATCACGTTCCAACAATATTCATTCTCATTCTGAATTAAACAAAAACAATAATAAATCAAAGTTAATCTAAATTCACTTTTTTATCAACTTCTCGATTCCACCCCAAATTTCCTTTTATACGTGACTTTCACACAAAGTGGTTCATACCATGATTAATTATTCACGGATAAACAATATCAAACTTCAACAAGATCATCCAATCACAACCCAACAACACACAATCATACATCAATGCACCAAATCGAAACAAAAAATGAAAACATGGAGTCAGAATTGGACCTCAAATATTGATTTCAATATATCGGAGATAGCACCGCACCCGAAAAACCTCAAATCCAACCTCACAATGATCCAATTCCAACGGAAAAATCTCGAAATCCAATCCGAACAAGACTTCACGAAGAACAAATGAAACCCGAAATTGAAATCGAACCTTGAAAGGGAAAAACAAACCCCCTGTGTGACAGTTTCCGACGAGACTCAACCGGAGTCAACCTAAAACAACCGATTCAGACGATCTGGTGGCCGGAATTTATGTTTTTCAGCAAGATTTAAACTGAAAAACGAGAGATGGAAGCTGTTCGATGTGGGTTTGGCCGAAACACGGTTGATGTGGTCATTTTCCGGCGAGTCTTGATGGAACAGTGGCTAAACCGTGGTTTTTCAGTCAAATTTCGATGAGAAACCCACCGGAATAGTCAACTTCCACCTATTCTCTCCCTCTCCCGTGCTCTCACTCTTAATTTCTCATTCTGTTTTCCCCAATTTCTGGTGTGCGTGCGTCGTATAGCGATATGTGTGCGTGACCAGTGTATCGTGAATTAGTGATGAGTGTGTGGGGTTGTGTTCATGGTGAGTATGTGATCTGTGTGTGCGTGTGAATTGTGTATAAGAAGATGGAGATGGAGGAGAGTGTATTTCGTGAGCTAATGGTAAAAAAACCCTGAATATAGTGTATTCCTTCTCTTTATATGGAATTCCCTGTAGTGCGTGTGTGTGTTTTTAAGTGGGTCCCACTCCCTTTGTTTTGTGTGTGGTTCTTATTCTGTTACGGTTTGTTACCAAAAGAAGAAAAATGTGAAGGGGGTACGTTACGGTTTGTTACCAAAAGAAGAAAAATGTGAAGGGGGTACGTGGGGTAGGGTAGTGACGTGGGGTAGAGGTAGTGAGGTGGGGTAGGAATAGGGGTGTGATGTGTTAAATTTTGGTTGGGTGGGGGTAGGTTGTTTGAGATAAAGTTTGTTAGGACAGGGAATATTAGAGATTTAATTTGTTAGGAATTTATTAAAATTTTGTTATTTTTGTATTTTCGTGGGATACAATCACATGGGTAATGATGTGTGATAAGCTGAGCTAAAAATGGAAAAAATTGAATTTCTGGAGGAACAAAATTAGGTGTCTACACATACAATTAACTTATTTTATCTCATCAAACAACATCGGTGCCCACATAGATGCTCGTCACAATCACCTATACGGATCCCTGTTTTTCATTACTCCCATTACACATAACTAACAAATAAGTACTTTAAAAAATAGTCTAAGAAAGTCTCAACTTGCTTTAAAAGGAGCCTGCGAAGTGAATCCGAAATCGGAAGAGTCAGATGGAGGCTTTACCCTTTTGAATCGCCTCCGAGTGAGCCCAATCTATTCAAATACATATCTCTCATAAGAATATGAATCTAATGACGCCCATTTTATAAAATCTTACTTTAAAAAGAAATTCACAACTATGCCTAAATTTATCACCATCACGATCGATCAATATCTGATAATATAAGGTAGTCCGCTTGGAAAAATTAAAAAACAAAGACTTGCAGTACCGCTATTTCATGTACAGAAAATCACTTTAATCAACATTAAATTATAAGAAGAAACATGTTTTTAGGACTACTTTAACACTAATGTACCCACAAATAATATAAATAATTAATGTCATTGTCTAGCTACAGCCCACGTCTAGTATTTAACATCTTTGACATAATTTACCCACCAATTGTCCATGTTATTCATGTTAGTATTAGGATGTAATATCATTAATTTAATCCACCTAATTCTAGTGAATCAAGAAGCCAACACATATGACCAGTCTAAACTCTAACGTTACTCACCCCCAAGATACTGTGCACAACCTTCCATGCCATTGTAATTAACCTTTTAAATCACCAATATGACCACCTTGTGAATCCCACTTCAATAATTTTAATACCCTAATCGCGTCAATTACTTTACCCATGATATCGATAATGAGCAATTTCAACTCACCTTCACTCCACTGTCATAGATATATCACAGTAGGTATATATAGAAGTGGGAATTAATTCACACACAATCCTTACCTGAAGCCTTCGAGACTTTACCTTCAGAACTGTAATGGTGAAATTCATAACTTCTTGTGCCCCACTTCCTTTCAACTTTCTGATGTTGTATTTATAAACATGAAAAATCTTCCCACAAAAATTTATTCTTATAAATATGTTTCAACAATTAAGAAAATATTAATTTAGTCCATTACTATAAAATAATGGCTAAAAAATTACAAAGTGAATTAAAATGAAATAAATTTATAAAATAATTCACAGGTTCGTTACACTTATATTTCAATGAGAAAACTATGTGGTATGGCAAACATCCACTAGGTAATTATATACACAGTTATAGTTTGTAACAACTACGTTTTGGAGCTATATATTGTTTAAATTAAATAGCACATTTACTGTAGGTCCAGACAATAGCAAATTTACTGTGGGACCAAACTTTTACCCTGATACAAATAAGAAGCGTATAAATCGGCTGATTTGATACCTTGTTCGAAGATCGGGGTAAGGGTCTGCTCCTCTCCATTTTCACTCTCTCCATTTTTTCGATTTAGTTAAATTGAATGATTTAGATTTAATTTATTTTAAATTAAATCTCTAATCATGATTAATATAATAAATATATTATATCAACTAAAAATAGATTATTTATTTTTTTCATTTCTCAATATTTCCTCTAAGATCAATTATTTCTCTAAATTTTCTCTTATTCCCACAAAAAATTTATCAGTTCTAATTTAACAACTAATGACGCACATAAAAAATGAGGATGACTCTGAAGGAATACTTCAATTCTATTTTAAAGATTGTAATAGCCAAGACAATTTTTCCATCCTCATTATGTATTTTATAACACTTCAGCTGAAACCAAGAAGTTTGTGGGAAAAAATCGGACTAGTGACAAAAGAAACGAAGAAATTGAAATCCTTCATCGTCTTTACAATTTATCATGTGAATTTTTTCTTTAGAAGATAAAAGTGTTTATGGCATATTTTCTATTTTTTTCACCTCATTAATCCCTTCTTGAAACATATGTTATATAAGTAATAAGTAATCTAATTAAAAATGTGTATAAGGAAGGTATATTTTTAGGTTCTATCAAATTAGAACTGATAGATTTTTGAGGAAATAAGAGAAAATTTAGAGAAATAATCAGTTTTGAAGGGTTTATTGAGAAAGTAAAGAAATAAACTTTTTAGTTGATATAATATATTTATTATATTAATCATGATTAGAGATTTAGTTTGGAATAAATTAAATCTTAACCATTCAATTTAATTAGGCCATCGAGATGGGATCTTGAAGAAAATGGAGAGAATGAAAATGGAGAGGAGCCGGATCCATGGGGTACGATTACGCACCAACGCCCACCCCATGCGTAACTTCAATTTAGAAAGAAAGACCACGGCAGGGAAACTGAATACAGCTTCACTTCCGCCAGCAAGCCAGGTATTCTCACTCGCGAAGATGGACAAAAACATTTCATTTTCCATCGACAGGCTGGCTACGACTCAACTGGACAAAATGGAACAGAGGAGATGCTAACATTCAACGGCATAAAGTATGATAACAGGCAGTACAAATGGTTCGATGTGTTCCTGAACGTGGACAATAATGTGAACTCAGACAAGCTTGAGAAGGCAGTGTTCGCATGGAGCTATACTAGCTTGCCATATGTTCGCAGAGCTCATAAAGACTGTTCATACCGCGACTGTTACTTTCCAGCTTGCGATCACTGAACTACTGGCGGACATGGGTCTGGAAGATGAAATCACTATTGCGGTGACTCTGGTCCCGAGGAAAGGTGGCGAAGGTATTTCCATTCAAGGTGTAGAGATCAATCCTCTGCTCCTACTCCCTTTTTCTGTTCTGCTTTTGCTTTTCCATGTTGAAATCAACTTGACTCTTGATTTCCTTGCAGTTGCTATTCATGAAAATCAACAAGGTATTTCCTTTGTTGGGGGCTACGTATTATATAAGACAAGGTGGAAATCTATGAAACTTCAACCAAAATCTAACTATGACAATTATGAGCAATAGTAGTACAACCCCCAGCACTCCTTTTGCTTCATACACAATAAAGACACCTTCTTTAGCATCCACTTCTAAGCCCTCTCAGTTTTTCCTCCATGCAAAACGTAATCAAACATTCAAAGTCTCATGTAAGGTCTCTAACAATGACCAAAATCTAACTGTTGAGACAAGTTCTGTTGATAGGAGAAATATGCTTCTTGGTTTAGGAGGGCTCTATATATGGAGTTGCTAAATCTGTACCATTGGCCACTGCTTCTCCTATACCACCCCTTGATCTCACATCTTGTAGTAAAACCAAGATAAATGAAGAAGAGGAGGTGCCATAGAGTTGTTTCCCTCCTAAACCTGATGATATAGACAAAGTTCCATATTACAAGTTCCCTTCAATGACTAAGCTCGTAACCATACGCCTTCTCATGCTGCTGACAACGAGTATATTGCCAAGTACCAATTGGCCACTAGACGAATGAGGGCACTTGACAATGACCCAAACTATCCACTTGGGTTCAAGCAACAAGCCAATATTCATTGTGCTTATTGCAACGGTGCTTGCAAAGTTGGTGGCAAAGAGTTGCAAGTTCACTTCTCTTGGCTTTTCTTCCCTTTCCATAGATGGTACTTGTACTTCTATGAAAGAATCCTGGGATCCCTCATCAATGATCCAACTTTTGTTTTGCCATATTGGAATTGGGACCATCCAAAGGGCATTTGTTTGCCTGCCATGTTTGATCGTGAAAGGACTTTCCTTTATGATGAAAAACGTAACCAAAGTCACCGCATTGGAACCATAATCGATCTTGGTCATTTCGGTGATGAGGTCCAAAAAACTCAAGTCCAGATGATGACTGACAACTTAACTCTAATGTACCACCAAATGGTAACTAATGCTCTGTGCTCGTTGCCGTTCTTTGGTGTGCCTTACCTTCTAGGGACTGACCCTAGTCCAGGAATGGGAACTATTGAAAACATCCCACATACTCTTGTTCACATCTGGACCGGTGACAGTCCTAGACAGCCACACGGTGAGAACATGGGTGTTTTCGACTCGGCCGACTTGGACCCGATTTTCTATTGTCACCACGGCAACGTGGACCGAATGTGGAACGAATGGAAAGCAATAGGGGGGAAAAGAAGGGATCTGTCACATGAAGATTGGCTGAACTCGGGTTTTTTTTTTCTATGATAAAAACTGCAACCCGTTCAAAGTGAAAGTCCGAGACTGTTTGGACACTAAGATGATGGGGTACGATTATACACCAATGCCCACCCCATGGCGTAACATTAAGCCCATTAGAAAGACCACAACAGAGAAAGTGAATATAGGTTCACTTCCAACAACTAGCCAGGTATTCCCACTTGCGAAGATGGACAAAGCCATCTCATTTTCCATCAACAGGCCGGCTTCATCAAGGACTCAACAGGATAAAAACGAACAAGATGAGATACTAACGTTCAACTATGTACAATATGATGATCGAAAGTATGTAAAGTTCGATGTGTTCCTCAACATGGACAAGAACGTGAACATGAACACGAACGAGTTTGACAAGGCAGAGTTTGCGGGGAGCTATACTAGCTTGCCACATGTTCATATAGATAATAACGCGTCATCTCATTCAGCAAATGTTACATTCCAACTGGCAATCACTGAACTGTTAGAGGATATTGGTTTGGAAGATGAAGAGATTGTTGCGGTGACTCTGGTGCCAAAGAAAGGTGTTGGTGTAATAAATCACTATTACAATAAATGATTACAGTTGTGTTAGGGCATGAGAAGTTTTGATTATAGACAGATGAATGAAACATATTGTGCAAAGATGGTCCATACAAGTGAAACTGCTTCGGACATATGGAGTGCATATTATTACATAAAGCTGTCAACACATGGATAAGCAAAGGATGTTCACACGGCTATATGAAGATAATTGAAGCAGTTAGAGTTTGAGTAGATCAAGAAGTCTACAAGGCAGAAGGATAAAGCAAAAGAGTCCTACTCAAATTGGAAGAAGGTGAGATGGTTACTACAAGGAGTAAGTTACTTGAAAGAGTCCTACAGAAGATACAAGTAAAGAAGAAAAAGGACTGCATCTGAGGGAGCATATATATAGACGACAAGTTGCATTCAAAGAGCTCGTTGATGCACAGATAAGAAAATCAACAATCAGCAAAATCGTTCACCAACTTGAAGAAGAACCTAGTTCTTACTTAGTATGTTTTAGACTACTTGTAATAGGAAGGTTCATGAGTTGTAATGAGTAAATTTTTCTAGTCTCAGTATTCTATAAACTGAGTTAGGAATCATGTCTTCAAGTTAGGGAACTCGAAGACTTGGGGACACTTATCTTGGGAAGATTTGTGTTTTTGTAGTAATAAGAGTTAGAAGTTTTAATTCCTTGTTTACAAGAAGTCTTGTAATTGTGTTGATTGTTGGAGCTCAAGGTTATAGTGAAGATTGGGGTTAAATCCTGTAGAGGTACAGGTCGTGGTTTTTTACACCTTTTTGAGCCGGGTGTTTTCCACGCAAAAATTACTGTGTTCAGTTTTTACTTCTGTGAACCACGTATACTTACTTGTTCCACAGATAGGCAATCAGTAGGGATCATACTCTAACAAGTGGTATCAAAGAGGGTTATATTAAATAAGGTTTGCACCTAAGATCAAATCATTATGATGAATTCCGCACCTCCTACTGGTCACAGTGAAGGTCAATCCACTACTAGACCCCCACTCTTTGATGATACTCATTTCATCTGGTAGAAAGCCAAGATGGAGATGTTTATTTAAGTAGAAGACTATGAATTATGGGATAGGATTACTGAAGGTCCTACTATCTCTATGAAGACAGAAAATGGTGTGCAAGTCAAGAAAATAAGGAGTGAGTTTACTGCTGATGATCTTTTGGCTTTAAAGAAAAATGCTAAGGCAAAGAATATCCTAGTCTGTGGTCTAGGACCTGCTGAATACAATAGAATATCTACCTGTACCAATGCTAAGAAAATATGGGATGCCTTAGTAAATGCCCATAAAGGTACCTCTCAGGTAAGGAAATTCAGGATCTCTCTCATTTTTACTGAATATGAAGCGTTTAAGATGAAGGAAAATGAATCCTTGCATGATATGATGACAAGACTTACTACTCTAAAAAATGAGTTAACCTCCTTGGGAAAGTCATAACTGAAGAAGAACAAGTAGAAAAGGTTCTGAGGGTGCTACCAAAGTCAAAATGAAATGTTAAAGTCACTGCAATCGGGGAAGCAAATAAGGATCTCACAGGTATGACTTTGGATAAACTAGTAGGGAATTTAAGAACCTATGAAATGGAAGTTGATGGCATTAAGGAACAGAAGGCGTCTGAAAAATCTTGGCCTTGAAGGCTTCTGATAGTGATGAAGAGATTGAACTGGATAAGGAACAAATTGCCTTCATAACAAAAAACTTCAGCAAGTTTTTTAAGAAGAAGAAGGGAACAGGTAGCAAGAAGCGTTCCAATGACAACCCAAATGGATGTTACATGTGTGGAAAGACTGATCATCAGATCAGAGAATGTTCTCTCTGGGAAATAGAATGGAGAAAGGAAAGAGTTGAAAAAGAACAAAAGGCCAAGAGGAAGGAAAAGGAAGAACATGCGATAATAGCTTCATGGGGATCTGACTCTGATAATGATGATGATGGAATTGATGAGACAACATTTATGGCTTTTGGAGACTCAGACATTGAGGAAGAAGATAATGTTTCTGAGGTAAGTTTACTTGAACTAAAAGAAAAACTGCATCTTTTTTCTTAAACTAAACTTATTTCCTTGATGGGTGATTTAATTGAAAATTTCCAAGAATTAACTTCTGATAGGGATGAATTGTTCAACAGTCTTGCAAGTCTTAAATTTGATTTCATTGACTTGAAAGTTTGTAAGAAAAATGTTGACAAAGAAAATTGCACTCTCAAGGAACAAATTACACTGCTTGAGTCCTCAAATAATGATCTTAAGTCCGAAATCCTTAAACTGACTCTCACTGACCATGGGAAAAGGCCATAAGTAAAGAATAAGAAAATGCTTAACTTGAGTTAACTAAGTACAAACAAGAATGCTATGACTTGACTGAAAAGATGGATAAGATGCGTCAAGAGATAGCAAGATTAAAATTGGATCTAGAAAAGTCAAACAGATGGACAAATTCTTCAAGAATTGTTCATCAGCTTGGAAAAAGAAATTACAATGAAAAAGCAGGCTTGGGTTTTTATAAAGAAGCTAATAATCTTCAAGACTTATGCTATATTTGTGGCAATCTTGGACATCCTACTACTGAATGTCATATGGATGCTAAAAGCAGATATCGAAGTCTGAACCTGGCAACCAAACTTTCTCAGACCAAGAAAACAAGCACTAAAATTAGTCTGAGAAACAAGTCAGTCTACTTGCTTCCTGCTTGGACTAGAAGGAATTTAATTCATCCTTTTACTAACAAAACATGACCCAAGCTTGTCTGGGTTCCTAAGTCTAACCATTGATTTCTTGTGCAGGAGAAGGTGAAGGGAAACAAAAGGCACTGGTACCTAGATAGTTCTTGCTCAAGACATATGATTGGTGACAAACAAAAGTTCATTTCACTCTCCAAAATAGATGGTGGGGGAGTCTCTTTTGGAAATGTAAAAAGGGGAATCATAACTGGAGTTGGAAAAATTGGCTCATCTGAGTCAAAAGCTTTGGAGGATGTTTATCTTATGGAAGGACTGAAACAAAACCTGCTAAGCATTTCACAATTGTGTGACAAAGGTAATAAAGTAATTTTCACTGCTGCAGGTGTTAAAGTCAAAAGGATGGACACCAAAGAAATTATGCTTACTGCAAGGAGATACAGGAATGTATACAAAACAGACATAATGGCAATACCAGGACTTGAGTTAACTTGTCTAAGTGCAATAGAAACTGATCCCCTCCTTTGGCACAGAAGACTTGGACATGCAAGTCTGAAACAACTGAACATACTTTCCTCCAAAGACATGGTATTGGGACTACCCAAGACCAAGTTTAAGGAAGAAAAGTTATGTAGTGCATGTGTAAGGGGGAAGCAGGTAAAATCTTCTTTTAAGTTAAAGAACCATGTTAGCACTACAAAATGTCTCGACCTGGTTCATATGGACTTGTGTGGACCAATGAGACAACAAAGCAGAGGTGGAAAAAGGTATATTTTTGTAATTGTTAATGATTATTCCAGGTTCACCTGGACTTTGTTTCTAGCCTCTAAAGAAGATGCCTTTGATGTCTTTGAAATCTTCATTAAGAAAATAGAAAAGAAACTGGGCACTTCATTAGTTTCCATAAGGTCTGACCATGGAACAGAATTTGAGAATGCAAAATTCTTAGATTTTTGTTCATTAAATGAAATAGATCATAACTTTTCAGCTCCTAGAACTCCACAACAAAATGGAGTGGTGGAAAGGAAAAATAGAAACTTGGAAGATATGGCTAGAACAATGATGCTTGCAACAAATATTGCCAAAAACCTATGGGCTGAGGCAATAAGTACTGCAACATATATCATAAACAGATGCATAATCAGATCCTTGTTAGAAAAGACTCCCTATGAATTACTAAAAGGTAGAAAACCTAACATTTCTCACTTTAGAACTTTTGGTTGCAAATGTTTCATACATAATAATGGTAAGGATAATTTGGGAAAATTTGATACCAAAAGTGATGAGGGAATCTTTTTAGGTTATTCACTTCAGAGTAAGGCTTACAGAGTTTTAAACAATAGAACTAACTGTGTTGAAGAAAGCATGCATGTGATTTTTAATGAGTTTTGTGTTAAGACTAACCTATAGGAAGAAAGCGACACTGAGGAACAGGTTACACAACATGTTCCATTGACTGAAACAGTCAAACTTGGGGGCACTTTCACAGGGGGAACTGAAGCTGAAGGCACATGTTAGGGGGAACTGAGCCATCAACTGCTTCACATAAGAACATTAGCAGTGATTCAAGCAGCTCACTAGGTTTGATCCCAAAAGGATACAAGTATCAAGGTTCGCACCCCATTGAGAATATACTTACTGATCTCACTTCTGGAATCACCACAAGATCTGGATTGAGAAGTATGTGTGCATTCAAGGCATTCCTGTCAGAAATAAAGCCAAAGAAAGTAAGTGAAGCATTTCTTGATGTTGATTGGATCATAGCCATGCAGGATGAATTGAATCAGTTTGAGAGAAGCAAAGTATGACATTTAGTTTCTCTTCCAAAAGATAGATCAGTCATTGGGACTAAATGGCTGTGCAGAAATAAAGTTGATGAGCATGAAACAGTCACAAGAAACAAGGCAAGACTGGTGGTTCAAGGATACAACCAAGAAGAAGGAATTGACTTTGATGAGACTTTTGCTCCTGTAGCAAGACTTGAAGCCATAAGATTGCTGGTTTCTTTTGCCTCTTACATGGAGTTTATTTTGTACCAGATGGATGTAAAGAGTGCATTCCTAAATGGCATTCTTAAAGAAGAGGTTTATGTGTAGCAACCTCCAGGATTTGAAAACTGAGATTTTCCAGATCATATGTACAAGCTGGATAAGGCCTTGTATGGGTTGAAACAAGCACCAAGGGCCTGGTATGAGAGATTATCAAAGTTTCTGCTGGAGCATGGACACACCAAAGGTAAAATTGACAATACCCTTTTCTTAAAAACTAATGGAAAAGATTTGTTAGTTGTGCAGGTGTATGTGGATAACATTATTTTTGACTTAACCAACATGAATATGACTCATGACTTTGCTAAACTCATGAGTTGTGAGTTTGAAATGAGCATGATGGGGGAGTTGAATTACTTCCTGGGTCTTCAAATAAAATAGTCAGCATCAGGAACAATGATCCATCAACAAAAGTATGTCAAAGAGCTTCTCAAGAAATTCTCCATGGAGAAAACTAAAGAAATAAGTACTCCCATTGCCACTGCCACAAAACTTGATTTGGATTAAACAGGTTCTGATGTAGAACAAAAATTGTATAGAGGTATGATAGGGTCCTTATTGTATCTCACAACAAGCAGACCTGACATTGTGTTTAGTGTAGGACTGTGTGCAAGGTTTCAAGCAAATCCAAAAGAATCCCATCTGAAGTATATAAAAAGAATCTTCAGATATTAGAAAGGAACTAGTGATCTTGGGTTGTGGTATCCCAAAGGTAGTAACTTTACTTTGGTAGGATACTCTGATACAGATTATGCAGGATATTTGGTGGACAGGAAAAGCACTACAGGTATGGCACACTTCTTAGGATCATGTTTGATTACCTGGTCCACAAAGAAGCAAAATTCAGTAGCTTTGTCAACTGCTGAGGCTGAATACGTTGCTGCTGGGTCATGCTGTGCACAATTTTTATGGATCAAACAACAACTTCTGGATTTTGGGGTAGATGTAGGTTGTGTTCCCATTTTTTGCGATAACACAAGTGTTATAAACATAACCAAAAATCATTTCCAACATAAAAGAACTAAGCATATTGATATCCGTCATCACTTCCTTCGAGACAATATTGAAAAAGGAAATATATCAATTATGTTTTGTTCAACTGAGGAACAAATTGCTGATATATTCACTAAGGCTTTGAGTAGGGAACATTTTAAAAAAAATAGGTTAGCATTGGGGATGATTAAAATTGTATAATTCTCCTTCAATGATTGACTAGAATATGATATGCCTGAGTGATTGTTGATTAATTCAGTCTTACACATTTAGTTGTGTGTCCTAATTCCAAGATTTAAAGCAATGTGATATATCTATGTGTTATTTTTAGATAGATGGATCATCAAGGCAAGAGTGGTCATGGACTAATCAAACACAGGTATGATTATTGTTTTCCATAGCAACATTAAGAGAAATAGGTCATCTACAGGGTTTTTTCTATAATGATTAAAACTGCCAAAACCTATCAGTCATCTCCTTCAAAAGGCTGCCAGACCTTTCCCATCCATACTGAACCTCTACATCAGCACGTTTCTCCAAATTCACAGTCCTTTCATCCTTCAACTTCTTTCTCACTCTTCTTAAATACACCTCTTATTTTCTCTCCTATCTCCACTTCCCCTTCAACCTCTGAATATTCACCATACTATGGCATCATTTTCCTATCCTCCTTCTTCCACAAAATCTGACATTAATCCTTCTACACAGCTTATTCTCCACCCAAACATCAATTTACCCTCACTTATCCATCCCTAAATCCTTCTCAACCTATCTGATTTCCCATTCTTCAAGACCTTACCACACCCCTTTTCTCACTCTTCCTTCAAACCCTCACTCTTTCCAGAACCCTTACCACTATCAGTAGGTCCTCTTAAAATCCTTGATCGAGATAACATTCTAATTTCCAACCTTATTCCTAGACGGTCAAGATCGACTCTGAAATGAAAACCCTCATTTGTCGCTATTGATGTCGATAATGATACTCCTGAACACTCTTCTCCCGTCATCACTTCATCTTGAACTCCACATACTCGGAGAAGAAAAAAACAGGAAGATGCTTGTTGGGAAGAGGCACTTAGGACAAGTAAAAAGAAACGATTTGTGCCTAATACTTCTCCTCCCCCATGTGATTTCTCTCCTGACATTCTCATTCGCTCCAAGAGAAAGCTGAAGCAGAAGCATACCATAGCTAAAACATCAAAACCATATCTCTCTCATAAAATGTCCCCCCTTCCCACTCCCAAAGCCTCCTCATCTTCAAAATCTACTGTCAAAGCCTCTACTGCCAAAGTCTCTACTGGAAAAGCCTCTAATCCTTCTAAAGATTCTCCAAAATCTGTGTCACTTCCGAAGAAATAGGTTCCCAAACCTGGTCCTTCTGTCTCCTCTGACTCAGATTCAGACTATCTTCCTAACGTTTCTTCTGTGCCTCCTGGTGATTTTGATGTTGATATTACTGTTGATACTCCTGCTAATAAAGCTTCCCAGCCAGACCATGTTCTGTATTTTCAGAAATGAAAGATGGTTAGAGGTAGGGTTGTCACTGGTTTTGGGGGTCCTGATATGGAAACCTTGGTATCCAAATTGGGGGCTCAGGGGTGGTCATCCTTATTTTTGCAAGGTAATCATCAAAAAAGGTTTGGAAAAGATGAAGTGTATGAATTTTATACACATGGAGTTGCGATTGGGGACATGATCTCAACCTCTGTTCATGGAAAACCCATCAATCTTTATCCTGTTGATTTGGGTAGAATTCTAAGTGTTCCCACTAGAGGTTGGGGTCACTATGTCAAAGGATCTTGGCCTCGTCTTGACAATCTTCCATCCGCCCTTGATATCTGCAGAAAATTTTCTGGAAATCCTCTCCTTCCTTCTCATTGTAGGGTGCTGAAAAATGAGATGTCTTCTCTCTATCAGTTGTATTTTGATATGGTCCACAAAATGATCTTACCCAGGCAGGAGAGGCGCACAGTTGCAAGCTTTCTTGATCTTACCTTAATGGAACTATTGGATTCTGAGATTCCAATAGACCTTCCCTAACTCATCATTAAGCATATACAAAGGGTACTCTTCAAAGATAAAAATGGTCATGCTCTGCCCTATCAGTTCTGGCTTGCCCCTGTGTTTGATGATTTTTGTGTCTCTGTCAAGGTGTGGTCCTTACAGACAACTAAGGATGTGATTGGACAAGTGAACCATGCTATGTTACCTGCTGCTATGAGATGTGCAGACAACCCTATGCTGAAGTTGCGAAATGCCTTAGAGGCCAAGCAGGGTAAGCTGGAGGTTGCACAGGCTGCACTGGAGGCTGCCAAGGCTATTCATGGAGATGAAAAAAGGGCTCTTAAATCTCAAATTGCTTCCCTCACAGCCACCTTGGAGAAGGAAAGAACTGAAAATACTGCTATCATTCGATCGTTGACCTCTTTTATCCCCTCTACCTCCTCAAAATAAAACTCCTCCTTCGTCCCTTAGTTTTTTCTCTTCTTTTCTGCTTCTTGGTCCACTTTGTTTCTCTTTTTGGTCTTACTGGATAATGATAATTGTATCTATTTTTGTGCAGGAAATGGACTTTTTTTTCCTCACTTAATCTACTTCTGTTTAGTTTGACGCTTAGCTATCTCTAGCTCTGACTCTTGCTTATTTTAGTGATTGCCCCAGTGGCCATGGATTATTACACAGTTTTTTCACTTATTGGCTCAGCTTTTCGATGATGTCAAAGGGGGAAGTAAGATTATACAATGCTTATAACTCAACTGATCTAACCTGTTTCATTCTACTGTGATCATTTTATTTAATTTCTTATTGAGTATGTCAGGTTCTTTGTAATACTGTGCTGATAAGTTTGTCATCATCAAAAAGGGGAATTTGTTAGGGCATGAAAAGTTTTGATGATAGACAGATGAATGAAATATGTTGTGCAAAGCTGGTCCATACAAGTGAAACTACTTCGGACATATAGAGTGCATATTATTACATAAAGCTGTCAACACATGGATAAGCAAAGGATGTTCACACGGCTATATGAAAATAATTGGAGCAGTTAGAGTTTGAGTAGATCAATAAGTCTACAAGGCAGAAGGATAAAGCAAAAGAGTCCTACTCAAATTAGAAGAAGGTGAGATGGTTACAACAAGGAGTGAGTTACTTGAAAGAGTCCTACAGAAGATACAAGTAAAGAAGAAAAAGGACTGGATCTGAGGGAGCATATATATAGACGACAAGCTGCATTCAAAAAGCTCGTTGATGCACAGATAAGAAAATCAACAATCAGCAAAATCGTTCACCAACTTGAAGAAGAACCTAGTTCTTACTTAGTATGTTTTAGACTGCTTGTAATAGGAAGGTTCTTGAGTTGTAATGAGTAAATTATTCTAGTCTCAGTATTCTATAAACTGAGTTAGGAATCATGTCTTCAAGTTAGGGAACTCGAAGACTTAGGAACACTTATCTTGGAAAGATTTTTGTTTTTGTAGTAATAGGAGTTAGAAGTTTTAATTCCTTGTTTACAAGAAGTCTTGTAATTGAGTTGATTGTTGAGGCTCAAGGTTATAGTGAAGATTGGGGTTAAATCCTGTAGAGGTACAAGTCGTGGTTTTTTACACCTTTTTTAGCCGGGTGTTTTCCACATAAAAATTACTGTGTTCAGTTTTTACTTCTGTGAACCACGTACACTTACTTGTTCCACAGATAGGCAATCAGTAGGGATCATACTCTAACAAGTTGAAATATAATTAACATAAATGGAAAAATTAAGATAATCTTCTTCTTTGATGGGGCACGGATTGGATATCTCGCTATCTTTAATAATATTCAAGTCCACTGCGGCATAATCTACACCGATCTATTAGTATATCTCGTAACTTGTCCCCTCCAGGATACAACAGCTCATCAACGATGTACAACACAAGCAACTCCGGATTAGTTGAAGAGTCCAAAGCTCCACCATAAGAAAACCTTCCTTCAACATATATTTACTCTCTTTGTATAGTAAATATAGTTAAAGACTTGGAATATTTTTTTGTCTCAACTCTTTCTATAATACCTCGGGAAATTTTTCGTTGAAATTTTGTGCGTAAACGTGTTGGGTTCTATCTTCAAGAATGAATTATAAATTTTACGTGTGAAATGTCTTAAATTATAACCCACCATTGCGTAGAGTATCAAATAAGCTTTCCAACGATATGTGGATCATCCAAAACGGACACCCGAGCGACGAGTTATGAACATTCCGATCGAACCATGAATAGTAGTGAACAGTAAAACGTGCAGGAAAAAGTACTGAGGCCTGGCGTATTTTTTCTCCAACTTTAAAAGATCATAACTCCTTGTACATAATGATCTGGGTGATCTACTATTTATGAACAGAAATATCTGCGAGTCCTTTTTTCGATGAAATTGGTTTCATCCAATTTTTCTATTAGAGAAAATAGTTATGGTCGATCTACTTCAGCCTATCAAAAGTGAATTTTTGCGTCAACTTCAAACGATCATAACTCCTCTTAAACAATGATCTGGGTGAGATACTATATATCAATGGAAAGATATGAGAGTCCTCTTTCTAATGAAATTAGTTTCATCCAATTTGGATATCGGAGTAAAACGTTATGGTTTATCTACTTCAGACTATCAAAACAGTCCACCAAAGGACAGATTCGAGAATTAGTTGATTTTTAAGGGCATTTTGGTCAATATGCCTTCACTTCATGGACGAAAATTGTCCATTTATACCTATATTGAGCCATAAAATTTATGTTCTTCCATCAAAAATATTGAGAGAACTAAACCCTAGGTCCAAATTGAACTCCAAATATCTTCCAATTTCACCGTAGAAATTTAAATTTTATCCGATAATTGAACTCATCATCTCGAGACCTTCGAGGAGCACCCCTTATTTGTGTGAACAGGATTCCATAATAATGAGGTCAATTTCAAGGTATGTGGGGGTTTTCAACAAGAGCACTCTTTCGTTCTTGTGCCCAAAAGTAATTTTCTTTATGATGACATGATTTTTACTTGATTATTATGATTTTGAAGCATGAACTCATATTCTATGATGATTATTATGAAATTTTGATGTCTATGATTTTGAAAGATGGATTTACATGTGTGGTGATATAAAGCATGAATCTTGAACGATATTTATCATGATTTTGATATTTGGGTCTTGAACCCCATTTGAAATTGTGTCTTTGAGAAAATGTGTGCAATAAGCACGTTGATGTTGAATATTTGAGATGTGTTGAATGATTTGAACTTTTGGTCTTAATGGAGTCACTTTGAACTCGAATGTGAAAGAAATCCACAACGTGTTTGATTATGATAAATGGGTAGCATGATGGCTCCCGATGTATACTTATATATTGATGAAAGTTGTTTTGTTGTGGATTGTCTTTGAAATGATCAGAGCTAAGCCCGAGAGTACTCTTTAGCCCTTAGTGGGAGGTATAAAGTGACCTTACTTTCCTAGAACTACGTGCCCCAGTAGGACGTGAGCCTGAGGCTGATTTATATAGTGATCACTAGTGTTTTTGGATTGATATTAGAAGTCCTACTCCGATGGCAAGGATAGGACGACTCTCCCCAACGTGGGTTGGACGTTGGAATCCATGTGGCTCACATGGTTTATGTCGGTTATAGGATCTCCCAGTGTGTGTGTATTTTCTTGTGTCTATGGTGAACGGTGAAGTGATTTGAAAGTGGAATTATGAAAGTTATTCTTTCGAAAGATTTAAATGATATTTACATTATGAGAATTGATATTCTTGATTAACTGAAAGTGATTGACAAATTATATGATGACTCACATGTGTTATTATACTTATTTCATCCTCTCATGATTATGATGATTTTCTTCGGGCTATGTGAGTCTTTCATACATCCTGCATATTTCTTATAAATATTTATGATGATGATGTTTATAAAACTGCATACACCCCCATATACTCGGTTCCTTTCTATGGTACTAACCCACATCTTCGGATGTGGGCTGCATTTTCTCGGAATGTAGGTTTAGGTGCTCAGTTCCAGGTTTGACAGTGATTCTTCGGGCACGCTGTTCTACATTCTCTGTTGTGGTGAGTCCTCATGTTCTGAGGATGTGATATCTGATGTTGGTTTCACGGAATTGTTTACATTTGATAACTGAGTATGATTCAGTTGGGGCATATGAGTATGAGTCAGTTGGGGCATATCTCAATGGCTCGCTGGTTTTATTGATTTTCTTGGAGGCTTGTCAGACTAGTATAGATGTTGGGAGTTGACTAATAAGTCGTATTTTGTTATCTTTTTGAAATTCTTTTATTCTTAGATGATGATTACTCTGTTGATATTTGAGGTTTATTTATGGAAACCCCATTGATTTGTGTTGAACTGAATGAAAATGGCTCAAAGGGTTAGCTTGGGGCTACTCGTAGCCTCAAGCACCGTGTGACGCTCTGGGACCCATTTTTGGGGCCTTACAAACTTGGCATCGAAGCCTAAGGTTTTAAGGTATCCTAGGGAGTATGACAAGCCACGTTAAGTAGAGTCTTGATCATCGGTGTGTAGCGCGCCACATCTTTGAGCAAGAGGCTACAAGACGTTTTAGGAAAAAGTGTGATTCTTCCTTTCAGAAGTCTATCGTGCTTAAAGTGTCTATCTCTGCTATTGATTCGTGCTCTCCTCTTTCAGAAATATGCCTCCACATCGAGCGAGAAGAAAACATGATGGTCAGTAACCTCAACCCGCTGACCCATTGAATGAAAATGTGTCTCATACTGAATTTCGGGCAGCCTTTCAGGCGCTGGCCTAAGCTATTACTGCAAATGTTCAGGCCAACCCGACCCCGGCTCCACAGTAGCAGGGAGGTGATTCAGCTACTGCCAGGATCCGTGACTTCATGCGGATGAATCCGCCGGAATTTTATGGGTCCAAGTCTGATGAGGATCCACGGTTATTTTTAGAGGAGGTGCGGAAGATTACTCAGGTGATGCATGTATCTGAGGAATATAGTGTAAAGTTGGCTGCGTATAGGTTGAAAGACCTTGCTTATGACTGGGTTGTTGCTTGGAGGAAAGGTAGAGGTGAGGGATCTATCCCTACGACTTGGCAAGAGTTCCAGGATACATTCCTGGATAATTTTTTCCCTTTGGAGATGAGGGAGGCGAAGGTGGAAGGGTTTATGAACCTGCGACAGGGCTCTATGACTGTTAGGGAGTACTGTCTAAAGTTTAATCAGTTGGCCAAGTATGCTCCTGACTTAGTGGCTGATAATCGAGCTAGTATGAGTAAGTTTGTGACTGGAGTGTCTAGTTATGTGGTTAAGGAGTGTAGGTCTGCTATGTTGAATAGTGAGATAAATCTTTCTAGGCTGATGACTCATTCCCAATAGATTGAGGCAGACAAGATTAAGGAGAGAGATAGAATGAGAGGGAATAACAGAGCTAGGTCCGAGCAGCACAGACAGGGTTAGACTAGATCGCAGGGAAGGAGTCGCCCTCAGTATCAAGATCGTTCGTCTATGCCAGCACCGATATCTGCTAGTGCTCCCGTGCCTAGAGGTAGGCAGGAGCAAGGTAGCAGGTCATATGCATCCAGGTCCCAGTACAGTACTGGCAGTAATCCAAATCGTCCCCTGTGTCCTAAGTGTGGTAGGGCTCGTTCGGGTGAGTGTTGGGGTGAGAAAAGGGGTTATTTTTGGTGTGGTGACATCGGTCACAGAGTTAGAGATTGTCCACAGGATGGACAAGGGCGTCGTGACTATCGCCCTCAGACCTAGACTTAGACTGTTAGTGCTCCAGTTCCAGCGACTCGCCCAGCCCCAACTCAGGGTGCCTCTTCTAGCAATGCTGGCGGGCAGCGCCAGAATAGATTCTATGCTTTACCGTCCCGCCAAGAATAGGAGGACTCTCCCGATGTTGTTACTGGTATGCTTCGTATATTTCAGTTTGATGTGTATGCTTTGTTGGATCCTGGATCCAGTTTCTCATATGTTACACCTTTGATTGCTGTGAATTTTGAAATGAGTCCTGAGATTATTCCTGAGCCTATCCTAGTTTCTACCCCAGTACGTGATTCGATTGTTGCCCAGAAAGTGTATAAAAAGTGTCCTATTATCGTTCTTCATAGAGTCTTGTTGGCTGATCTGATTGAGTTAGACATGGTAGATTTTGATGTGATTCTGGGTATGGAATGGCTGTATTCTTCTTATGCCTCTATTGATTGTCGGACCTGAATGGTCAAGTTTCAATTTCCGGGTGCATCCGTGTTTGAGTGGTTTGGGAATTTTGTGTCACCCAAGAGTCATTTTATCTCTTACCTCAAACCTAGAAAGCTTATTTCCAAGGGGTGTATTTACCATTTGGTTAGAGTCAAAGACACTAAGTCTGAGACTCCAACTCTCCGGTCTGTTAACGTCGTCAATGAGTTTTCTGATGTCTTTCCGGATGATCTCCCAGGGATACCTCCTGATAGAGAGATAGAGTTTGGGATTGATCTTCTTCCCGATACTCAACCCATTTCTATTCCTTCTTACCGTATGGCCCCTGCAGAACTTAAGAAGTTGAAAGAGCAACTCAAAGATCTACTAGATAAGGGTTTCATAAGGCCCAGTGTTTCTCCTTGGGGTGCTCCTGTGTTGTTTGTGAGAAAGAAAGATGGCTTTTTGCGTATGTGCATTGATTACCGCCAATTGAATAAAGTCACCGTAAAAAATAAGTACCCCCTTCTGAGAATAGATGATTTGTTTGACCAATTGCAATGTGCAAGTTATTTCTCAAAGATAGACCTTCGTTTCGGCTATCATCAACTCAAAGTTAGGGAGTGTGACATCCCGAAAACTGCTTTTCGAACTCGTTATGGACATTTTAAGTTTCTTGTTATGTCTTTCGGGTTAACTAATGCCCCAACAGCTTTCATGGACCTCATAAATTGAGTGTTCAGACCATATCTGGATATGTTTGTCATAGTGTTCATCGATGATATACTGGTGTACTCCCGTAGTGAGGATGAACATTCTGATCATCTCCGAACTGTCTTGCAAACCCTTAGAGATCACAAGTTGGTTGCCAAGTTCAGTAAGTGTGAGTTTTGGCTAAGGTCAGTTGCTTTTCTGGGTCATATCATTTCTTCCGAGGGTATTAGAGTTGATCCCCAAAAGACCAAAGCTGTTAGAAATTGGCCTAGACCTATTTCTCCGAATGATATCCAAAGTTTCTTGGGTTTAGCTGGCTATTACCGCTGTTTTGTTGAGGGTTTCTCCTCTATAGAGTCTCTTATGACTCAGTTGACCCAAAAGAAAATGAAGTTCTTGTGGTCCGAATCTTGTGAGAAGAGTTTTCAGGAGTTGAAGACTCGACTCACTTCAGCCCCTGTTTTGACTTTGCCTGATGGTGTTGATGGTTTTGTGATGTACTGTGATGCTTCGAGAGTTGGGTTGGGTTGCGTATTGATGCAGAAGGGTAAGGTGATAGCTTATTCTTCTAGGCAGTTGAAACCCCATGAGAAAAATTATCCCACCCATGACCTTGAGTTGGTTGTTGTTGTGTTTACTTTGAAAATATGGAGACACTATTTGTATGGTGTCCATGTTGATGTTATCACTAATCATAAGAGTCTGCAGTATGTGTTTACCCAGAGAGAATTGAATCTTAGGCAGAGACGATGGTTAGAATTGTTAAAGGACTATGATATGAGTGTGTTGTACCATTCGGGCAAGGCCACTGTTGTGGCGTATGCCCTAAGTAGAGTGTCCATAGGTAGTGTTTTGCATGTGGTAGAAGGTAAGAAAAAGTTGGCTCGTGATGTACATCGTTTGGCTAGATTGGGGGTTAGGTTGTTTGACTCTGGTGAAGGTAGTATAGGGGTTCAGAGTAGTTCCGAATCCTCCTTGGTTTCGGAAGTGAAGTAAAAGTAATACTTAGATGCTAGTTTGGTCAGACTGAAGGAGTCAGTCAAGGACCAAAAAGTAGAGGTTTTCTCCCAAGGGGGAGATGGTGTGTTGAGATTGCAGGGTAGATTGTGTGTCCCAAATGTTGATGATCTGAGATATAGGATTATGGCTGAAGCGCACGGGGCGCGATATTCTATTCATCCTGGTGCCACCAAGATGTACCGAGACTTGCGGGAAATCTATTGGTGGAGTGGCATGAAGAAAGATATAGCAGCGTTTGTAGCTAAGTGTGCAACATGCCAACAGGTTAAGGTTGTACACCAAAGACTTGGTGGTATGATGCAAGAGTTTAGTATTCCCACCTGGAAGTGGGAAGAGATAAATATGAACTTCGTGATTGGTTTACCTCCTTCCAGACGCCATCATGATTCTATTTGGGTTGTGGTTGATAGATTGACTAAGTATGCTCATTTCTTTCCTGTTCATACTTCATATACTGCTGAGGATTACACTAGATTGTATATCCGAGAGCTAGTCAGACTGCATGGAGTTCCCTTGTCTATCATTTCGGATAGGGGTACTTAGTTCACTTCGCAATTTTGGAAAACTTTTCAGAAGGGTCTTGGTACCCAAGTGCTTTTGAGTTCTGCTTTTCATCCGCAGACCGATGGTCAGGCTGATCGAACCATCCAGACCTTAGAGGATATGTTGAGAGCTTGTGCACTTGACTTTAAGGGAAGTTGGGATGATCACTTACCGTTGATAGAGTTTGCTTACAATAACAGTTTCCACTCTAGTATTGGCATGGCTCCGTTTAAAGCCTTATATAGGAGGAAGTGTAGATCACCCATAGGTTGATTCGAGGTGGGTGAAGCGGCTGTGAGTGGTCCTGATTCGGTATTTGAGGTTATGGAAAAAGTTAAGTTGATTAGGGAAAGGTTGAAAACTGCGCAGAGTCTTCAGAAGTCATATGCGGATGTTAGAAGGAGAGACCTTGAGTTTAAAGTTGGTGACCTAGTGTATCTAAAAATTTCACCCATGAGGGGGGTGAAGAGATTCGGAAAGAAGGGGAAGCTTAGTCCCTGTTATGTTGGTCCTTACAAAATTCTTAGCCGTGTTGGTAAGGTAGCTTATGATGTCAAGTTGCCTTCCGAGTTGTCCTCCGTTCATCCAATATTTCATGTCTCCAAGCTTAGAAAGCATATTAGCGATGCTATGGTAGTGGATTCCTCTGTGAGTGCTGACATTCAAGAAAATCTTTCTTTTGATGAGATTCCTATTGAGATTCTTGATTTCAGTGTGCAAAGACTAAGGAACAAAGAAGTTCCCTTGGTCAAGGTGTTGTGGCGAAACCAATCTGTTGAGGGTGCAACTTGGGAAGCTGAGGCGGATATGCGATCCAAGCACCCACACCTCTTTTCCGCGAACTCCGATCAAGCCGAAGGTACCGTTCTTTCCTAAATCATGCACTTTTGATAAAAGTTGCAGCAGTTCAACTGTCATTTATTATGTGTTCAGCTGTAGTTTCTTGAATTTATGCATTTTATGTTGCATTCGGAGTGAGAAATGATGTGGTGATGAGTCTAACGAATGGTTTCAGCTGTATGCTCTATTCCCTATCTAATCTTGGCATGTCTAGCGTCATTCGAGGATGAATGTTTCCAAGGGGGGATGATGTAATACCCCGGGAAATTTTTCGTTGAAATTTTGTGCGTAAACGTGTTGGGTTCTATCTTCTAGAATGAATTATAAATTTTTCGTACAAAATGTCTTAGATTATGACCCACCATTGCGTAGAGTATCGAATAATCATTCCAACGATATGTGGATCATCAAAAACGGACACCCGAGCGACGAGTTATGAACATTCCGATCGAACCGTGAATAGTAGTGAACAGTAAAACATGCAGGAAAAAGTACTGAGGCCTGGCGTATTTTTCTCTAAATTTAAATGATCATAACTCCTTGTATATAATGATCTGGGTGATCTACTATATATCAACTTAAAGCTCTGCGAGTTCTCTTTCCGATGAAATTGGTTTCATCCAAGTTTTCTATCGGAGCAAAAAGTTATGGTCGATCTACTTCAGCCTATCAAAAGTGAATTTTTGGGTCAACTTCAAACGATCATAACTCCTCGTACACAATGATCTGGGTGAGATACTATATATTAACGAAAATATATGAGAGTCCTGTTTCTAATGAAATTAGTTTCATCCAATTTGGATATCGGAGTAAAATGTTATGGTTGATCTACTTCAGACTATCAAAACAGTCCACCAAAGGACAGATTCGAGAATTAGTTGATTTTTAAGGGCATTTTGGTCAATATGCCTTCACTTCATGGACGAAAGTTGTCCATTTATACCTATATTGAGCCATAAAATTTATGTTCTTCCATCAAAAACATTGAGAGAACTAAACCCTAGGTCCAATTTGAATCCAAATATGTTCCAATTTCACTGTAGAAATTCAAATTTGATCCGATAATCGAACTCATCATCTCGAGACCTTCGAGGAGAACCCCTTATTTGTGTGAACAGGATTCCATAATCAAGAGGTCAATTTCAAGGTATGTGGGGTTTTTCAACAAGAGCACTCTTTCGTTCTTGTGCCCGAAAGTAATTTTCTTTACAAAGACATGATTTTTACTTGATTATTATGATTTTGAAGCATGAACTCATATTCTATGATGATTATTATGAAATTTTGATGTCTATGATTTTGAAATATGGATTTACATGTGTGGTGATATAAAGCATGAATCTTGAACGATATTTATCATGATTTTGATATTTGGGTCTTGAACCCCATTTGAAATTGTGTCTTTGAGAAAATGTGTGCAATAAGCACGTTGATGTTGAATATTTGAGATGTGTTGAATGATTTGACCTTTTGGTCTTAATGAGGTCTCTTTGAACTCAAATGTGAAAGAAATCCACAACGTGTTTGATTATGATAAATGGGTAGCATGATGGCTCCCGATGTATACTTACATATTGATGAAAGTTGTTTTGTTGCGGATTGTCTTTGAAATGATCTGAGCTAAGTCCAGGAGTACTCTTTAGAACCGAGTGGGAGGTATAAAGTGACCTTACTTCCTTAGAACTACGTGCCCCCGTAGGACGTGAGCCTGAGGCTGATTTATATAGTGATCACTAGTGTTTTTGGATTGATATTGGAAGTCCTACTTCGATGGCAAGGATAGGACGACTCTCCCCAACGTGGGTTGGACGTTGGACTCCATGTGGCTCACATGGTTTATGTCGGTTATAGGATCTCCCAGTGTGTGTGTGTTTCCTTGTGTCTATGGTGAATGGTGAAGTGATTTGAAAGTGGAATTGTGAAAGTTATTCTTTCGAAAGATTTAAATGATATTTACATTATGAGAATTGATATTCTTGATGAACTGAAAGTGATTGACAAATTATATGATGACTCACATGTGTTATTATACTTATTTCATCCTCTCATGATTATGATGACTTTCTTCGAGCTATGTGAGTCTTTCATACATCCTGCATATTTCTTATAAATATTTATGATGATGATGTTTATAAAACTGCATACACCCCCATATACTCGGTTCCTTTCCATGGTACTGACCCACATCTTCGGATGTGGGCTGCATTTTCTCGGAATGTAGGTTCAGGTGCTCAGTTCCAGGTTTGACAGTGATTCTTCGAGCACACTGTTCTACATCCTCTATTGTGATGAGTCCTCATGTTCCGAGGACGTGATGTTTGATGTTGGTTTCACGGAATTGTTTACATTTGATAATTGAGTATGAGTCAGTTGGGGCATGTCTCAATGGCTCGCTGGTTTTATTGATTTTCTTAGAGGCTTGTCAGACTAGTATAGATGTTGGGAGTTGACTAATAAGTCTTATTTTGTTGTCTTTCTTTAATTCTTTTATTCTTGGATGATGATTACTATGTTGATATTTGAGGGTTATTTATGGAAAACCCATTGATTTGTGTTGAATTGAATGAAAATGGCTCAAAGGGTTAGCTTGGGGCTACTCGTTGCCTCAAGCACCGTGTGACGCTCCGTAACCCATTTTCGGGGCGTTACACTTTCTTTCACTAATATAATTACTCTCTTTTGTATAGTGAATATAGTTGTAGACTTAGAATATTATCTTTGTCTCAACTCTCTTTTTCACTACTACACACTATAATCTTTTTCACGTTTATCGTATTTTCTTGTACATACAATAACATGCAAGACCACCTCTATTTATAGGTGATTCTTCCTTGTATTGAATAGGAAGAATATTGTGTAGTAAAGTGGGTACATGAATAGTCTATAGGTTACAAATGTTACAAGAGTTACAAAAGTAATGAGGTAGACTATAATGGTAGATGTTACAAGAACTAAAGGTCATATTCTACCATAAAATAATGAGTGAAATAAAGTGTTAGTGGTTACAAGAGTTACACAAAGTAAATACACACTTTTACTCTTAATAATACTCCACGTATGTGCATTGGAGAAGTGCAACCATCGACAACACACTTTGTCATTTGATATAATGCATTTTAATATAATTAAAATATTAAAATGTACTAACATTCCCCCACTCATTTTAATATTCAAATAAGAGAGTTCTTCACCAACTTAGTTGATGGGAGACTACTGCATAATGAAGGTGTGCTCTGCATTAAATCTTCACTTAGTAAAACAATAAACTTTACTCCACAGTCAGTAGTGGTCTCAAACTGGAACTATGACTTCTTAAGGGAAATAAAGTATTACTTTCTACACACAATAGTCAAGGTTTTGACATAAGTTTTAATAGCCAGCACATTACGGCCGTGTGCTATCCCAATTTTTCATGAGCGCTTTTGAGAATAAGCCTCATTCTCATAGAAAGCGACCTACTTCCACACTCACATAGGTGAAATCTGTCAAGGATGGTCCTATAATTTCGACACCACACTCATACGAGATACATAATTTCATTAAGAGTTCTTAGACTCAACCTTCACAAATCATTACAGGAACAAAATGCACTCACATCACAGGATGGATAATTAAATAATAGTGCATCTTACATCAAGTCATCATATGATTCGTTCTTTCCATTGAACCTGGTTATAGGATCTCTAGTCCATATGTTGAGTTTTCTCATATATGACTCATGATTTTTTATAGGCTTCCTTTCTCCTTCTCGATCTGATTCAGACCTTTTTCTTGCTAAGGCCTTAGTCTATGAATCTGCAAGATTATCACAAAGTTAACACAATTATTATTAGTACACCATTGATCAATATAATCTCATAATATTGTGTTTTCCTCCTTATGATCTGAATTTACCATTATAATAGTGGTTTATACTCTACCGATAAATTTTGGTGCTATCACAATAACTCAAAATTAGAGAAATCAATTTCTCAACATAAAGTGATTGATCAATTCACTTTTTCACTAGTTGAAACTAAAATAATTAGTTCAACCTCCATAGTAGAGTTAATAAATAATAATTTATTTTTTCATTTCAACAAATAGCACCAAGTTTTTTTCCCTCATTTTGCATCAAAAATACTTTTAAATATAACAGATTTATTTTAATAAACAAGCCACAACTTCTTCTTTTTTAACCAAGTAAATATACCTGATTTGTTGGTGCAACTTGTTTAAGTAATTTTACACAATTTCAGTCAAGTGCAACTAGCCACATATGTCATATTTTATTAGGCTAGTAAACTCTTTTTTTATTTATCACACCACTTTCACATATTTGAATCAAAAGAAGTTGCATGGCTCATACAATCAACAAAATGTATTTCACAATTTTTCTTTTTCACCATAATTTGATATGCAAGAAAAAGTTCATCACATGATTTAGGTATTTTTCATTCCAAGAGTGAAATTTATCTCACCCAAATATTTAATGTTAAATTGGCTATTCAATTTATCATTTATTTGATAACATGCATGTTAAAGCCAAAGACATCAATAAATATACAAATAGTAACATGTTTTATTCCAAGACTAACATATGCACTTGTAACTTCTTTTTTTAAAAGCATTCTCAAAAAAGCAAAAATCACATTTTTCATGATGATATTTTTCTCATTTCATTAGTCCCCACTATTTTGAGCATTTGAAATACCACTTTATGTTTATGAAAAGTAGTATTATTTTTATTCAAAAAAAAGATTAGGCAATTTTTTTTTTACCTTTTTTTCGCAACAAGTAGAAAAGTTTTTTACCTTTCATTCCCTTGAGTTGAGCAAGTAGAAAGATACTTTACTTGTTATCTCTTTTCTTTCATCTCTTGAAGAGACTAGTGACATTGAGATGTTGAGATCTCTCACCTTGATATCCGCAATTTTTCAAAATGTAACAAAACATGAATCTCCTTAAAATTGATGGTGTAATATACCACAACTACAATAAATGATTACAGTTGAAATAAAATTAACAAAAATTAAAGAATTAAGATAATCTTCTTCTTGGCTGAGGCGCAGACATCTCGCTCTCTTTAAGGAGATTTAACTCTACTACGGCATAATCTACACCGATCCAACAGTATATCTCGTGACTTGTCTTCTCCGGGATACAACAACCCATCAACGATGTACAACTCAAGCAACTCCAGATTAGTTGAAGAGTCCAAAGCTCCACCATAAGAACACCTTCCTTCAACATATATTTACTCTCTTTGTATAGTGAATATAGTTAATGACTTAGAATATTTTCTTTGTCTCAACTCTTTCTTTCACTAATATAATTACTCTCTTTTGTACAGTGAATATAGTTATAGACATAGAATATTATTTTTGTCTCAACTCTCTTTTTCACTACTACACACTATAATCTTTTTCACACTTACCATATTTTCTTGTAATACAATAACATACAAGACCGTCTCTATTTATAGGTGATGTATTCATCCTTGTATTGAATAAGAAGAATATAGTGTAGTAAAGTGGGTACATGAATAGTCTATAGGTTACAAATATTACAAGAGTAATGAGGTAGACTAATGGTAGATGTTACAAGAACTAAAGGTCACATTCTACCATAAAATAATGAGTGAAATAAAGTATTAGTGGTTATAAAAGTTACACAAAGTAAATACACACTTTTACTCTTAATAATATTTCACTAATGTGCATTGGAGAAGTGCAACTATCAACAATACACTTTGTTATTTGATATAATGAACTTTAATATAATTAAAATATTAAAATACACTAACAAAAGGTGGGGAAGATATATCCATTGAAGGTGTAGTGATCGAGCTTATAGATTGTTAATTAAGTCATGGTTAATTTAGGGGGCGAATTAATTGGTCTCTATTTAATCTGCTGAAATTACACCTGAATCTTGTTGATGGATGGTGGTATGTTACTGTTTCCTTTTTTTTTTTTTTTTTGGGGTGGGGGGGGGGGGGCTTGTCTGCATGCATGTTATTTTTCATGTTGAAATCAGCTTGGGGCCTGATTTCTTTGCAGTTGTCAATAAGATCTGTACCATACTGGTGTTACAATTATGTTACACACTCTCTCTATATATATATATCTTCTTCCAACTTTAAGTATAATGTATACTCTCATCATTTACTTTTACTAGTCTTCATAAAGATAAATTAAAATAGATTAATTTGATATTTTTAAATTTAAAATTTTGATATTCAAAAATTATAAAAAAATCTTATAAGTTGAAATTCTTTTCGTATATTAATATGATAAAAAATATATCTTAAATATTGATCAAAGTTATTAAAGTGTGATTCTTAAAAGGTGACGTGACAAAATAAAACTGAATGGAGGAGTATTTAATAAATAGGAAATGCTATCCTAAGTTGCGAACTTGCGGGTGAGGAGAACTTTTGTCTTTTTTTTTTTTTTATGAATGATAATTTTTGGATTTTTGCATCACAAAGAGAGAATTATTAAACTTTAATTTGATATTAAATTAGCTACTTGTCATGTCACTAAATGCTATTGGGTCCAATTCAAATGTTTAATTCCAAGGAAAAGAAAACAGATTAATACTCATTATCTAAAATCGTCCTCTATAATTCTAAAACGTTTCTCTACGTTCCTATTAGCCCTAAATTGATTAAAACTTCCTCTTTTATCCTCTCAAGCTTTCAACCTTCAAGTGCAAGAGAAATCAAGCTAAGGCTTCAAATTTAAAGGATTTCTCCGCACCATTCATTTCTAAGGTACGTAAGAACAATACCTTTCATGAAAAATTCTGTTCATCCCCACAAGTGAGTCAAATTTCACCATAATTCAAAATTTCAACTAAAGATTTTGAAGATTTAAATATTCTAAGTGTCTTTCTAGAGTTTTGTTCTAATTTTCTTCTTATTTGCTTCAAGTATTGTGAATTATTTCATAAATTAAGGTAATTCATGAACAGACACTCAATTTTCATATCCATGAATTAGTTTCACATAAACTTGGGAGATTGTATTAAAAATTACACTCATGTTTCAAATGGTATTATATATATATATATATATATGAGAAAGCAAGTTATAATGATTTAGAGCCAAGGCTTACAGAGAAAGGAAATTCTCGATACGGTATTGTAGAGATTAATATGATTTTTAAAAAATATTTTAACATTTATGATACGAACAACTATTATGTTTTGGAGAGCATTATTTAGCACCGAGTTGGTATGAGCCTGAGGTCACATGCCTCATAACTACGTTGCGATCGTAGGTTTGCCTTCGAGCTAAGAGTTGGATCCATAAGTTACGTTTCGTCTTACACCCTGGCAAGGTGTAAGACGAGCCAGGGTGTAAGACGACTCTTCTCAATGTGGGCAAGCTATTGGACTCCATGTTGCTCACATGATTTATGTCGGTTAAGAGAAACTCACCCAATTTAGAAAGACTCAATATTTTTTCAAGCTACTTATTATTTATGATGATTGTATCATAGGTGTTTTCTATAATATTTTAATTAATTATTTTTGGGATAATATTTCATGAGGTTTACTATTTAAGTTTTTATATACTTTTAATAATTCATTCTTTCCACTACTTTAGTCTCGGTAAATTAACAAGGAATGAGTTGATAAGTCGTTTGTTTTACATCTCCCTAATCATGGCATATGTTATGTTTTAAATTTCAAAGTTATATCAATTTCAGTTTCTTTCCGCTTTTATGAACTAATACATTCAAAGTGTTGATGCTCTTTTTGCGTTATATCCATTTTATGATGTTGATTCTGTCTTACAGACTCAGGACCAAAGCCAACCTTTCAGTAGACCTTTTTGTATCCGCTTGTGGTGAGTCCTCTTTGAATCCAGAGGACCTGGTGATGATTTGTTAGATTTTCATCTTATTAGATAGTTTTGATTTCAGTTGTTAATTCCAATAAAGGTAGCTCGGGGCCATGTCCCAGCAACTCTTTCAATTTATGAGTTATAGAGGGTTTATTAGATATTAGACAGATGAATGTTTTGTTGTCTTTTAAAGTTGATATTCAGTATTTCAAGTTAAACTTTGTCTTATTTCTGGAAATTTAGCTTATAACTATATTTCTAACTTCTGTATAATCCCAAAGTTGAGTTTATGAACAGTTTGCCAGGCCAAGGATCCACTTGGGATCACTCGTGGTTCTAGGCATTATGTTACGTTCTAGGTGTAGGCTCGGGACATGACAAAAATCCCATGGAGAAAAATTTCTAGTGAAGAAAAAAAGTACACATATCATATAATATGAAGTGTTTGTCGCCTCGTTAAAAACTTTGCTAGAAAATTCTATTAGGACAAAACTTAGGTCAAGAAAAAAAGAGTGTAGTGCATAATTTACTCGCCTTGATGCAAACATCATTTCACTTCTCGAAGGCAACGCATCCCAATCTCATATGCCAACTTTCAAATGTTGATATTAACAATAACTTTGTGTTCAAATTACATTCATGATGTTGTTATATTTTTGAACTCATTTTGATATATCATTTTCTTGTTCCTTAGCTAATATAAGACTTTGAACTCAGCTAAATAAATTTTTGACAATCACTTTATTCGTAATCTCATTGTCGCAAGCCACTAGCACATTGAACTTATTCGTAGCAATAATTAAGTTGTTGATACTTTCATTTGCATGATATTAAAATTGATTGTAGATCAAATAATCTTTCTGTATTTGCATAACCAATAATCCTTTGACAATATTTGTTAGAAATAATAAATCTATATCAATAATATTTAATTTCGCTCAAATTCACATAAAAGTAAAATTATGTCTTTCCTGCATATTAACAAAAATTACTATCTAATGTATAGGAAAAGCAAAATATAAAAGTGCACCAATTTTCACTAATACATGGTACTTTCGAAATATCTTCAAGAGATCGAAATCGATCTTTCTTTATGTTAAGTGATCTCACAATCATTGGGTTGTTCAATAGATTGAATCATTTTAAAAAGTATTTTAAATCCTTGAAGGATTTTCATATTACATTTACCGATTAACTAGATAGGAAAATCATTCATTATACGAATTTAAATTTTTTGTACATTGTCAAACTTAAAGAAGCCTTATTGCATCCACCATAGGGGAACACATATCCAAACAATAATGCTAGGACTTTTGCGAATAACCTTTATGTGTCAAGACATGAGCCGTACTTTATATTTTATAATTTTACTTTTCGCATAATCATCTATTTGTATCCCACTTGCATTATACCTTAGTCTATGGACTAATTTTAAAATATCTTTTAAAGTGAAATAAATTATACTTGAAATTGTGTATTTTATTTGGTTAGTCATTTAATTGCTCACACTATTTGACATATTTCAAATCAAGATCCTTTACCATTTATAATGTTGAACGCTATATTATATCAAAGATACCATCATGGTCATTTTGATATCGATTCCAATACGACATAACTTATTGACATCTCTTCATTTTATCATTTTCAAGTACCTGAACCTATAAAGGTTTTATGAAGTGTTATGCCATGGTGCTCTTTTAAAGAACTTACCTCATATTAAAACTATCTTGATCATTTGCTCCTCTCCTTCTTTAAGGAGTTTTACATTTGAAATTAATTTATCTACCACATTTCAAGTGTGCCATCTCTGACCTTCAAGGACTTTTTATTGGAGCATTTACAATTGAATTATGGCATAGGATCAACAAATGCATCTGACAGTGAACTTGCAATATTTTGCAAATCATGAATTATCTCTTGAACTTCATGTTCACTTTTTTACGAGGATCTAGATAATTCATTTCATATATTTCAGTGATTAATTATATCTCTTCATAATGTTAGAAAATCTAACATTCACCCAACCTTATTTAGAGATCCTTCTGTGATGACCCTCATTGTGATTTTAGAATTTTCTATGTTTTGACTATTTTGTCCCTTCTTGTGGTTGCCTTATCTGATTTACAAGTTGTGAAAATAGTTGGCACGGTCCTCAATGCATTCGGGAGTGTATTTTTTAAGTTTATGATTTTGAGTATCCGTAAAAGGATAGATTTCACTTTGATCGATATTTTGTGATCTAAGTCTCGAATGAGGATTCAGACAGTTTCATTAGATCCAGAACGTCGATTTAGATTGGTAGCGTGGTTAGGTCGGGTATGAAACTTTTATTTTATATTTCAATCCTCCATTTGGAAATAGTTATTTTGTCCTAAAGGGGCCCAAGGATTAATTTGTTGTAACAATTTTTTTTCATAAATTCGTTGATTTCATTGGATCCGAAACGTGTTTTATGATCAATTGCACTATTGATTCATGTTCATATCATTTTGAATGAGTTTTGAGGGTCAAAAATAAGTTTTTAAAATTGTTGGTTGTTGATCAACAGCGGACCGAGGTCAACGCGCGATCAACGATCATCAGCGTGGTCAAATGACCACTTTTCTTTGCTAAAATAGCCCTATTTCGGAATTATTCCCCTTTTGCTTATTTTCACCATTTTCATCATATTGGGAGCTTGGGAGGGAGATTTTGGGAGAGATTTCTTGCTTAAGTTTGTGCAGATAAGTTGCTAACTAAATTCTAAATCATTTCTTACCAACTTTATCATCTAAATCCTTCTAAATCAAACATTTCAAAAGAGAGTTTTTGGGAGATCTTTCCCCCAAATTGAAATTTTAATATTTCCTTGATTTAAGCTTTGATTCTTTCTCATTTTTTCTTGAGTTTTCATCCATAGAGTCCTTTTTACTTGAAGATTATGATTTATTTTTAATAAAATTCTATTTTTATTATTTTTAATTTTCGATGAATTTTTAAAGTTTTTATCGGTAAAGCATGAAAATAATTTTTTTTATTTGGACCTTATTTTTGCGTGAGTTTTTAGGTGCAGGTTTCTGTGATGATGGGGAATGTGCTTCTAAACAAAATCTCAATTTTATTCCTTTTGTATATAAATCTATTTTTGGAGTTCATTATTTCTGTCTTAAATAAGGTCATTATGGATATCATTAGCTTCCTTTTGACTTGTATATGATATTTTTTACTAGATTGGACACATTTGGTGTTGATTCGAGAGAGTTGGGCTTTCGGTTGAGATTTTGAGCTGCATTTGGGCTTACGAATCTTCATTTAAAGCAAGTTGAGATGTACCTTGACTTTTTAAAAAATCTTTATGTATTATATGCTTGTTTGTTGTATTTTGTGTATTGCTTAGGATTAGGAATTCTGTTTAGATGAAATGATGAGCATCTCTATAGGTACTGGAGTCTTGTGATAGATTGTTGTTAGATTATTACCTTAATTAGTTATTATTACTACTTGTAGCTATCCTTAAAGTAGAATTTAGATATATAACTTAGTGATTTGAATAATTAATATTAGGTGCCTATTTTAGAGCTTGAATCTTGTTTAGTGGCCTTTATAGTGATGACTGAGGTTTAGAGATCTCTAGGGGTCAATTGTGTTATTATTGAATGTGGTGAAATGATCGCGTTTTAGAGAATACTTCGAGTATAAATGGACTTGCAATAGTTCATGTGACTTATTGTATGGAATAAGTTAGGTTTAGGTAGTTTCGCGATATATTGTTTTGAGCTTGTGTGAACATATTTGTGAATTTGAGTAATTACTTATGATTGTATGCCTGGGCAGAGACTTATATGCATATTGCTTGTTAATTTGAGAGAGGGCTTGACTTGAGGTTATTAGTCATATTTATGCTTTAAATGCTTTATTTATTAATATATCGCTTGAATGGGGGCTTGACTTGTCATCATAGGTCTTATTTGTGCATTTTAATATTTTATCTATCATTGTACTGTCTAAGTGGGGACTTGACTTGACACTGTAGGCCTTATGTGAGCATTTAATTGCATTATCATTATAGTGATGCTCAATTGAGGGGTTGGAAATGATATTATTGGTGACTATATAACGACCTAAAAATTTGATGAAATATGTGTTTCTGTGTGAAATGACTATTTTACCACTCCCCATAATTGTATTGTGGTATTTCTGGGGTGTGGAGGTGATTGTCATGGTTCCCGATGCATGTTGGTGTCTTCTATGTGATATTTTGTTTTTTGGAGGCTTCGAGAGTCTTATTATGCACTTAGGTGGTTATCTTTTGATCCCTGCAATGAATGGATGAATAGACTGCGCCAGCTGCTTCGAAATGCCGATTTTAGGGTGGTAACATATTTGATCTGATTTTACGGCTTAAATCTCATTTCGATCCTCGGTTTGGAAAATTATAATTTCAGATTTTGAGGGTCAACTCTATGAAAATGATTTTTTTTTTTGAAAATATGACTTCTCCAACGCATTCGGAATGTTGAATTTAGTGGGGTTACATAGTTCATTTGCATAAATCGGACTCAAAATGAATTTCGGACACCCCGTCGAAGTCCGTTTTGGACTTAAAAATCTGATGCACCAGGTTAACTAGTGCACAAAGGGTAAAACGCATTTGGGGAATGCTTTTTATGCCTTAAAGGGGTAAATCACATGTGAGGCATGCGTTTTATACTCTATTGCACCTCGTAACCTGGTGTGACGTATAAACAACTCTTTTACCTAATTTTAGCTCATTTTTCACATTATCTCTTGAGAAATAAACTCTAAGATAGTGTGAGAGCTTAAAAGTGAAGCTTGTGAGTAATTGGAAAGCTATATTAACATCTATTTCTTGATTCTTTTTTTGCGTATTTAATGTGATATTTCATCCTTTTCTTACTTGAATTCTTGATTCATTATTCAAAAATATTATTACTTGATTTATCCTCAAATTTCACTCCTTTTTACTTGAATAATAACTCTAATCCTATAATTACTTGTTTTTCCTCAATTTCATCTTTAAACCATCCTCAATTCTTGATTTTTTAATGGATTTTAAAGGATTTACCCGGTAAAGAATAAAAATGAGTTTTCTTCGATTTGAACCTCATTTTTTCCTCGATTAGACTTAAATTTTTAATTGTAGATTTCTAAAAATATGGAGAATATATTTTTGAAGTAAAATTATAATTTTATCCTTCTTTTTTAAAAATTTATTTTGAGGGTCCGTTTTGACCCCGAACCAAAAGTAGGTAACATGGGTATCGTTGACTTCATTTTAACGTGTTGATTCTATAATTTTTAGTTTTAGTTGATTTCAAATTATTCTTGAGAAGTAACATTGCAGAATCAAAGTGTAGCGGATTAGTTTCGGCCTTCGAGGTAGGTTATGGGTTAACTCTTTAGACTGATCTGGGTGATTAATTTGTGTATCAAAATGCATGTTAAGGGTAGAAACTAATCATGAAATATGACTATCTATATGTTGTGCCAGTGTGGGGCCTAAATGTGATGTAATTATTGAATCTGAGATATCATGTGATATGTGTAACTATGTGGGGTCTTATGCGATAATTTGATAGCCTTGAATACATGAGAATAATTGTATTATGTTGTTAGAAATGCCTATTGTGGTGCCCTTAGCATATTGTGATATAATTATACTTTGTGGGCATGTGAATCTTGTGGAAAATGTGTGGATAGGGAAAATAGTGAGTGGATATTGGCTCACGTGGTTGTGAAATTATAACATTGTGAAAATACTTTATATGAATTGGTTGTGGAAATATATATTGTAGATTGGTTATGGAAAGACTCATTTTGAATGGTTGTGAATCTTGCATCATCATTCTCATGTCATCATATGCATTATTTCATTTGTTTGTTTTATTGCTCTATAATTATTTGTTGTCATGTATGTGTCTTAATTTGTATCTTATGTTATGTATGTGCTTTGAAAATACTGAAAATACTATCATTACTGAAAATATTGGAAACGCTGAAAATATTGGAAACGCTGAAAATACTGGAATTACTGAAAATATTGGAAACATTGAAAATACTGAATATTGCTCAAGGCTTTGTGTCAATCTCAAGGTTGTGTGCTAATCTCAAGGCTGTGTGCCAACCTCAAGGATATATGTCAATCACAAGGTTGTGTGTCAACCTCGTGCATCATCATCATCATCATCATCATCATATTATTATTATTATTATTATTATTATTATTATTATTATTATTATTATTATTATTATTATTATTATTATTATTATTATTATTATTATTATTATTTTCTTTATTCTGATTGATGTTGTGATTGGATTTTCATATTGACTTGTTATATTTCTACTTGCTCTATATCTTGTTACTTATACTTGACCATCCTATATATACATGTTCTTCTCTGTTTATACTTGCGTGTGATATAATGTATACTTGTGTTATACTTGTTGTATTGTTGTTGTATTTGTGATACATACATACATATATATATATATATATATGAACTGTTACTGCAAGTAGTGTGGGCTACCGTTGTAGAATATTTCCTGATTGTAGGTGACGTGTCCTTAGTGTGTATTTTATGTACTTTATTTTCTACTTTGCTTGGTCGTCCTATGATATCTACCTAGTACAAGTAGACCATACACACTCTTACTGTACCCTTCTGGTATAGATTCAAGTTCGGGTACACTCCTCGATTGCTTGATTCGGATGATTGTTAGAGCTTTCAAGGTAGTTGATGATTTTCAGGCATCCGGATGTCTTCTACTACCTCTCTCTATAGACTATGTCTTTACTTTTATTTTAGAGACAAATTTTCTCTTATATTTGGATATATTATGTATTTTTTTGGATTTGAGTTGTACTAGATACGTTCTTATACTGTTACACCTGGTTTTGGGAGTTTTGATTGCATTGTTATATTTTTTTCCGCATTTATTATACTTGTATGGTTCGATTTCATTCTAGAAGCTTTACCGTAGGGTTATTATTATCTTTTCTCCCTTTGTGTATTGGTTAGGGTGTTAGGATTACTTGTCAAGGTTTGCCACGACAAGTGCCATCGTGACCCTTTTGGATTTTGGGTCGTGACAAACTACATGGCTATTTATTTTGATAGTGCCAAGTGAAAACTAATATCATGAATTATTGATACATTGAGTTGATTCTGAGCTCACTAATACATGTATTGAATGGATTTTGATCTTTATACTGACTGATTGAGAGTATTACATCTTCATATCACGCATCCATATTTATGAGACATTAATACCACTGAGGCATTCTAATTTTTTTAAGAAAATAAGACACCTTATAAAATGCTTATATCAAGGGGTGTGCTAGTAAGATTGAATTAAGACATGACATTGAGATTATATGAGTATATGGGTCGCAAACCCCCTATGGGTCCTATATGATAGCTGCGAGCTCAGTGCATATATACAGAAAGTTATGCGATAACTTTCAAACCATTTCATCATCATCCCATTGTCATCACCATCATCATCATCACTATATTGCATTACATCAGTTGCATTGCAATATTATCAATGGTATGATTTGATACTCTGTTAGTATTTACTCTTGTTTATATTTCTGTATTAGGACCTTATTTGTGATGTTGCGTTTGAGCATTTATTTCACTTCATTTCATTATCCTATATCATCATATACTGATTTGGAGGTTGAAATATTTGAGACGTGAGGTATGACTGAAGCTTGATTGGAGAGATAGATGTGTAGCCCCTATTGGTGGTATGAGATACCCTCTTATATATGTGTACTCTCTCCCTATTTTCATTACATATTACTTGATAGATTATAATTGATTAAGCATGTTATAACATGCTAGTGATTCTTCTTCATAACTGTATTCCCTTATTATATTGATTTCGGAATGAATAATATTGACTCACTTAGATTAATACGCCTACTCTATTTTTGGTGAATTTGTTGATTGTTGTGTTGGGTTACTCTAATAGAAAGAAATGATGTAATTGTGGGATATAGATTGTTTGGGGAACCTTGTGTAGTTGGGGTGTTGGTTCTCGCCACTACTTTAGATTAGGGTCGATTATTAAAGATACTTACTGATTACATGTGGTTATGTACTCACTCTTTCTTTCCCTTTTCTTATTTTTATACACCCTGTGCAGGTGTTGGTTCAATTAGTAGATCGTAGATTGTGTTTTCTTAGAGTTGACATAGCAAATATCGAGGTAGTGGCGGACTACAGAGCTTACTCGAATCTCCCTATTTTTATCTTATGCATTATTCACATTTAAGATATCTTAGATTATTGTTTCATTATGTATTAGAGGCTTTTACTAATGACAACCAGATGTGGGTTGTATCTTGAGATATTAATTATTTGTAATATTTCTATTTTGGATTTAATCTCTCTTCTTCTGCTTCTATATTACTTTAATTTTGAATTCAGATTGGGATAAGGCTTACCTGCACCAGAGGGTGTAACAGGTACCATCACATGCCTTTTTTGAATCATGACATCTTTTTTTTTTGCGTGATGGAGTAATTAAATTAGATGTTGCACATTCAAAAAATTTAGATGAATTTATTTGATTGCTGACAATGTACCAGTAATATAGGGAAACCTTATCAACTCAATGCATCAATAAACACGTCTCATACTAATTTTTTTTCTTTTTGAGAGATTTGTTCTCATAACCAATGGTTCAGTTATAATTGGAGTCACACAATTTCTGCTAAATCAACTAGCATTATCAAGTTAATTTAACAATTTGAGCAAACAACCTTGCAAAATTAAATTGCAAGTTGGAACCAACGTGACCAACCATAGATGCATCCCATTTCATGTTAAACGGCCCACAAGGCAGGCGAACAGACTCATATTCACCTTTTTATATGTTCCAAAAATTTAGGGATATAATTTCAACCTTAGTCGATGTAATGTTTTATCTTGAGATCAAGCTACGTGGGAGAATTATTGAAGAATCTTTTATTTCTTTATGTATAACTACACAAATTCTTAATATATTTGCATCACATTTAAATTGAGATGATCAATCGGTCATGCCAATTTATATATTTCTTGTATACTTTAAGTTACTATTGCATATGATTCCATCACCATGTCTATATTTGCATCAACAAACAAGAGGAAAAAAGATATTCTTGTGAATATACAAGATCTTTTCATAATTTAGTCTCACGGTAATAATATTTTTTCTTGTCAATTTTTTTTGAAACTTGTAAAGTTTCTTTTGGAGATTTACTATAATCTCAATATCATGAACAATTTCATTCCCACATATAGTAACACATGAACTTTTCTGAAGCTATCAAATACTTGTGTAATACCTCATATTTCATAACACCATACATGAGATGAACATCTCCTTTAAGGAGAGAATTATATGCACACAATCAATGATAAATTTGTGTAGCCACACAATAACATTCATTTTTAGTTATGATTACGACATTTATCTGATAGAATTATTTCTTTCTTTTTCCTTTCGATAGTTTGTAATAAAACATATCATAGCATATTTGACAAAATTTCTTTCTTTCTTTTACCGTTTGATAACTAAAGAATCAAACACTTGTGGAGGTGAACTGTGATTTTTATCTAACACATGATTACATTTTTATTCACAATTTTTATCACCTATTGTTACATTCATTTTCAAGAATTGCCTAGCATTTGCAATGCTTATCACAAGTCACATTCTTTTTAAATATAGACTATAATTATATGTGCTTCATAATTATTTTATAAGCTCATTGTCATGTCTTGATATTTGTCATATTTATATGATCTATCTCAAGATCCCTTTGAAAGATCAAAGTGCCTTCATTTCTTTTTTATTTAATGCAGAATTTAGAAAAAAATTTAAATTTGGTTGCACGATAATCGCGTGTCCAATATATACCTTTTATACCAAATTGATGGTAAACATTATCTTCACTTTGAAGAATCATTTTAACAATTCATAACGTTCTTTATTTTTGCCATAATGATGACTATTATAATTTTGCTCCTTCATTCCACATACATAAAATCGCTTGTCTTCTTTCGGACTTTTTATACACTACTGTCACATTCAAATCAAAGAATGGAGCAAATCAATGTGGTAGATTTCATGATTTTTGACAAAGTACATTATTTTATCTTAGTCATCATTATGATCAATATATTGCGTTAAGACTTGAACCCGGCGTCTTACCAATAAAAAGACATGCTAGCCCATAATTCGTTGGGACTCCAACTCAATATCTTACCATTAAGGTGTATCGAAGCTCTAATTCGATGTCTTACCCTCTTGGTTGGATAGGACTTAGATCCATCGTCTTATCCTCAATTAATGACATAATAGGCTGATGTGTAATGAGACTCAGCTCGAACCTTTACAAAAAGTTGCAAATTCATAATTATATGTATAAGGAATTAAATTTCAACAAACATATACAAAAATAAAGTTTATCAAAAATAGATAAATCAAATACTAACCTATAATATGATTAAATGAAATGAATCTCTATAGTAAGTATCAATAAAACATTTGTGTCTTCTACCATTTCAAAAGAAAAAACAGTAAAGGCTTTACAAAGTCATGTAAATAATCCTTGTCTTGTAGAGAGGAAAAATATATCTAACTTAGAGCAAAGAACATTGACATATATTGAAGAATGAGCCAAGCAAAAGAAAAAATTACGACAACTTAACCATTAAAGAATCGATTGCCTGGTAGATCATGACTTGCTTATAATTAAATAATTATTTTACTTACCGAAAAATACAAAATGGAAAAAATGAAAATATGGGGCCATATATCTTAACCTCAGCTAATTTAAAATTTAAATACAATTAATATACGTGGATAAACAAAATGTCCCCAATTGCTACACTGAAAACAATATACTAATATCACTTGAACACCAGTCTAGTAATGTATTTGGTACCTAACGAAAACCCGAATAACTCTCTAGCTAAATCCTAAACCTAAACCCTACTTTTCAAAAAAAAACTCGACCATCATGACCACCACCTCCGATGGATTTGATCCACCGGAAGATAAGCAAAAGTTGAAGACAGTAGTGATGCACAAGGAGTCTCTCCTAAAAAGATGAATTATGCTAATATATTAAAGCTCAAAATATTCAGTAATAACGACAACAGGGTTCCACCCAAACTAGTGGTAATGTTGCATGGCGAACCTAGCATAACATAAAAGTCATCCAAAGTAAGAAATTTAATCATTCAAGAAAATCCGCAATATGCTATTATAGGTAAATTTTCTTATGGAAATTCATACATTATGGAGCTGAGAAGAACTATTCTAAGTCATTGCTGTATTAAGGGTGAGTGCACTATTGGAGTATTGAATACTAGACATATACTTATTTCATTGGAAGTTTTAGAAGATTGTGTCAATCTTATGTCTACTGCAACATATTATTTAAAGGCTAAGGAGATGTTTTATAAGATGAGAACATTGAAGTGGGATCCGTGATTTGAGCCAGATGTAGAAACAACTATTGGAGTGGCTTGGATATCCATGTCAGATCTTCCACCTAACTTTTTTCATAAGGAGGTAATTTTTTCAATTGCTTCAGCGATAGGTAAACCTTTAATAGTGGATATGAAAACTAGGAATCAAACGAGACCTAGTAGTGCAAGGGTTAAAGTGAAGGTGGACTTGGTTGCCAAGTCGCCACAAAAGGTGAGAATAAATGAAGAAGATGTGAGAGGAGAAATTAAATTCAAATAGATACAGATTCAATATAATTATATGTCAAAGTACTGCAAGGAGTGTTGATTGCAAGGACATGATGAAAGTAGTTGCTGGAATATTCACCCCGAATTGCATGAGCAAAAATTGAAGGAAAAAAAAAGTGTCTAATAAACAATCAGAATGAGGAGGCAATGAGAAGCAAGAAGAATCTTTTTAAAAAATCCAAAGAGGAGGAAAGTCTAAAAAATAGCAATGGCTAACTAGAAGAAATAAATATAAAAGAGATAGATATGGGCATATTGTGGGGGAGATAGAGAAATAAAAGTAGAAGGTAGGTACCAGTGTCAAATATCTTTGATGTTTTGACTGAGGAAGGGATAATAGATAAAGATCAACGAGATAAAGTAAATATGGATAAGGGAAAGGATCAACAGATAAATAAAGAGAGTACTAAAAAATAGGTAACTAGTAAATTTGGAAAAATACCAAAAGACAAAAAAGAAGATGGTGATAAACAAGAAGCAATTAACAATCAAGAGCAAGCAAAGATGATTGAAAAATTTTCAATCGAATCATCACCATTAGAAAGTATGATAGAGCAAAGTTCAATGCAGAAAAAAGAAGAGTCAAAGGAGCTAACTATAGTCGACCAATAGAAAAATAAGGAGGAGGCAATGGTAATAGGGGGAATGGTTCCATTAGCAATACGAGTTGCAAGTCAAATTGATTTCAGTAACAAAATAAAAAAGACCCTTGATGTAGATGATATAGACAAAAATATTTACAAAGTAGACATTGAAGGAAATCTGTCTCCCAAGCAAATTGATACAATCAAAGCATCCCTAGGCAAGCAAAAGACTAAGGACAAAGGAGCTAATGCAATTATAATGCAGACTAGAAATTTTTTTAAAAATAAATCTAGAATAATACATTGATATGGAATATAATATCAGTGAACACTCAAAAAACATTCACTTGATTGGTCACTTTACAAAAAAGACATCATTTTAATTTCATAGGATTGATGGAACCATTCCAAGAAAGTCACAATATAAATGAGTATAAAAGGAGATTAGGGATTCAGCATGAAGCGGCTAACACATCAGAAAAAATCTGAGCATTCATGAATTCAATTGTTAATTATACTATTATGATGGATGAAGAGCAGAAACTGACTTCAAGATTGGAAATTCATGAAGCAGGGATGACAATACTAGTTATATTAGCTTATGCTAAATGTACTCTAGCAGAAAGAGTAGTACTATGGGAATTATTGGAGGAGATGACACAATCAATTCAAGAACCATGGTTAGTGGGTGGAGACATTAATGTAATCATAAGTGAAGAAGAGAAATTAGGGGGTTTACCAGTTACTGTATCAAAAACTGAGGACTTCAAACATAACATTAATATGAGCAATCTAGAAGACCGTGGTTTCAAAGGCAGTAAATTTATATGGTGGAATGAAAGAACAAATGATGATTGCATATTCAAGAGGTTGGATAAGATTTTATGTAATGACAGAATGCATGATTTATTTTTAGTTCTTGAAATTGAGCATTTGTTCAGAAGTGGTTCTGACCACACACCTTTGCATATTAACTTCAGCACTGTTAATGAGCAGATCACTAGATCTTTAAGATTTATTAGCTTATGGTTGAAGGAGGAGTCTTTCTTGGAGGTTATAAGGCTGAACTAGAAAGTTGAAGTACAAGGAAATCATTTCATTATGTTTCACTATAAGTTGAAGAATTAAATCTGCTTTAACTCAATCGAGTAAAGAGAGTTTTGGTAATATTTTTTAAGAAATTGCTACGTAGGAGGAGGTTATTAAAGTCAATGAGAAGAAATCTAAAGAACATCCATCAGGCTCAAATAGAGAATTATTTAAAACACAGGCAAAATTAAATGTCCAACTCAGGAGAAAAGAAGAATTTTGAAAGCAAAAAGCAGGTTTAGAGTGGTTCAAAAATGATGAAAGAAACATCAAATTCTTTCATACTATTGTGAAGGGCAGAAGGAGTAGATTGAAGGTGAAAAAAATTCAAAATGAAGAAGGTGTATGGTTAAAGGATAAAAATGAGATTGTTAAAGCTACAGTGAATTTTTTTCAGAAATAGTTCTCTAAATAAAAGAAAAATGTGGGTTTTTCAATGCTGGAAGAATTGCCAACAATAGTGAATGCAGAGAAGAATGTGGAGTTGAATAAAATTCCTACCGTCCAGGAGGTCAAGAAAGTAGTGATGGGTTCGATTAAACATAGTGTTGGAGGTCCAGATGGGATGATAGGAACCTTTTTCTAGGAGGCATGGAACATTATTGGAGTAGACGTGCATCAAATGGTGGTGACTTTCTTTTGTGGTTTTGAATTACCAAGATTTATTACACATTCTAACTTGGTTCTTCTACCAAAAAAATTAGTGGTGAATAATTTTTCAGATATGATGCCAATCTCTTTGAGTAATTTTGTAAATAAGATTTTCTCTAGAATCATTGATGACAGAATCAAGAAGTTGTTACCTGAGATCATATAAGAAGAATAGGTTGGTTCTATACAAGGGAGAAGCATTGCAGAAAATATTTTAGTGGTGTAAGAAATCATCTCAGAGATAACAAAGAGAGGTAAGCCTTCTAATATGATTATTAAATTGGATATGATGAAGGCTTATGACATGGTGGATTGGTTGTATCTTACAAAATATTGAGAAAAATGAATTTTAATGAGACAATTATAGACAACCAAAATTATTTGTTAGAGATTATTAGGGGTTTAAATAAGGAGATCCTTTATCTCCTACTCTTTTTATTCTAGTTGCAAAAGTGATGTCTAGAGCCATAAAATCTTTTGCTCTTAAAAAAGTGTTTAAGATATTTGGCATGCCAAGAGGAAGCCCAAAGATTAACCACCTTGCTTTTGCAGATGATATGTTCATATTATGCAAAGCAGACCTGGTTACTTTACAAGGAGTTACATCTAACATTGGAGAGATATAAAAATATTTCAAGGTAGAAGATTAATAAAGAGAAAAGTGCAATTTATTTGCACAAGGGTGTGCCCCAATGAGTAGTAGTGATGGCAAAAGTAGCTACAAGGATCCTAACGAAAGAATTTTCTTTTACTTACCTTGGATGCCATATTTTTAAAGTGAAAAAGAAAAAGGATTACTATGAGCATATCATGAACAGGATTAGTAGTAAGTTGCAAGGGTGGAAAGAAAAAATGTCATCATATGAAGGGAGAGCTATTCTAATCAAGCATGTGTTACGAAGTATTTCCATTCATTACTTGTCAGTTATGAGTCCACCAGTGAATGTAATGAATACTATTTAAAAAATGTTAGCTCAGTTTTTCTAGAGTAGTCATATAGAAGGAAAAGAAGGCATTGGGTAAAATGGAGGAATTTATGTTTACCAGAAGACGGAGGGGGGCTTGGTTTTAAACTGTTGCAAGATATGGCTATAGCTCTCTTTTGCAAGTTGTGGTGGAATTTCAGAACTAAAAAATGTATTTGGAGTACATATATGCATAATAAATATTACAAAAGAGAGCATCCTAACATGGTAAGGTAGAAGACAGGGGCAGGATCTCAGGTATGGATAAAGATGTTGCAAGTCAGAGACTTAATAAAACACCAGATCTTGTGGCAAACAAGAAATAACTTTCCCATCCATCGGAGAGCACATCTAAGAGCAAAGAAACAAATGAAAAATGAGCTGAAATGGAAGGAACATATAAAACAACATAAGCACGGACACTTGCTTCTGCAAGCTGAAATATGCAGGTATAACAACCAACCAAGGAACGGAGTTGATCACCCAAAGTTGGTACAAGAGGAAGTTGCGATTCAGCAGTGGAAACGACAACATTTTTTAGGTGTCTTAGGGTTGTTGGGTAAGAAGAAGGATAAGAAAGGAATAGGAAACCCTATCTTTTTGTTTATATGTAATAGAATAGGAAGGATTGGGTCGGGTCCCCGAGTCAACAGATAGAAGTAGGCCTTTTATTTTTGTGTGTAAAGACTTATTTTGGTTGTTTGCTCTATTATTTATAAAACTTCCAAAATTAATTCAAAAAAAAAAAAAACATGAACAACAGTCTTAATATATTAAACTAAATCTTTGTTGATCAGTGAAACTGTATAGAGATCTTACCTTCATATGTGCTAGGGATTATCAAAGATTTACCTCGTAGCCGAATAATTATGAAGAGGCAAATATAAAAATAGAGAAGCACCTACCATCGACTCGTGTCGAAGAATGAGCATTCGTGCTGATAACGTTTCAAAACTAAACTAGAAGAGAACAATATAAGTAATAAAGTAGATAAGATATTAGAGACAAGAGAAGAGAGTTAATTTTCTTGTTCTTTTAAATTTTCAAGTGTGCATCATCCTCAAGACCTCTATTTATAGTATTAGATGGAGAAACTTAAACAGGTGTCATAAACATGGCATTAATCCATGAGAATGTGGGAAAGGTTATGGGAAAGAGGAAGATCAAAGAGGAGGTGGTGGAGTTGTGGGAGTAATCACACTTAAACAAGAAGTTACACCTAGAAGTAATGGACATCCACAATTAAAATAATTATTTTACAACGGATTAAGAGATCTTTTAAACTTTAAAATAGTCGAATAAATAATTGTTGTAACTTTGGCCCATAATAGTTGCAATTTGCAGACATCTCATGTTCTTGAAATCAAAGGGTTCGACTTTATTTCTTTACAAATTAAATGCTATGGTAAAGGTAGCTACTAATACGATAATTCAAATTCTTTGCAGTATAATAAGAAGTAATTACTCTAGGATTATAATGATGTGAAATTGTTAATATTCTCTTGTAGGTGCTAAAACTAGGGATGGGAATGTAGACGGGTGATTTCAAGCAATTTTTAAAAATTTAAAGTGGGTGCAAAACAAGTTGCGGGTTGATTTCATTTGGTGTAAAAGAAATTCCATTCGTAACACATTGATAGATTTACATGGAAAGCAGATTACAGGGAACACACTTCTTTTATTATTTAAACTTGGAAATATATATAGAATTCTCTTTAATTTTTAAATTTTAACAAAAGATAAAGATAAAGGGTGTCTTTGGTATGAAGAAAAATATTTTCCATCAAAAATGTTTTTTGGTATTCGGTTTGCACTACTAGAAAAACAGGAAAAACCGACCGTCAAAAATCGACCACTAGTGATAGGTATTACCCAAAAATCGACCACAAAACCGACCAAACAATGTGGTCGGAAAACCTGTGGTAGCTTTTGTAAAATCCGACCACAAGTGGTCAGTATTTTTTAAAAAATATACATATTTTTAAAATTGATTATTATTTCATTAAAATAGGAAAAAATAATTTTTGGGAAAAAATATCGACCACATTTGTAATAAATAAATTAATTAATTTAATAATAAACCGACCACTTGTGGTCGGTTTTTCCAAAAGAAAATTTTGAAAAACCGACCACTTGTGGTCGGTATTTATGTGAATTTTCAAAAAAAATAAAATTTCAGACCCAATTACAGCATGCAACAATGCAACATTGCAGTATCAAATCAAATACATACAGCAGCAATAACAAAAAAAAAATCAAATATAAAGACTTTGAAAAGAGAACAATACATACAAAGTGTCCAAGAAAACTGAGTATCAAAATACAACAACAGTTTAAATCATCAAAATGTCTAAATTCAAAGTACAACACACATAAAAAAAACTAAACCTCATGATCTGATTCGTCTTCGTCTTTGTCGTCCATATCCTCATTCGTGAAGAAATCATCCAGGGGGCTTAAACCTTTTGCAGCCCGAGCTGCATCACCAGGACATGGAGGAATAACCCCCACAGTCTGAATGAAAGTGCTCAACTGCTGCTGCAACTTCTTGAATCGAGATGTTGTTGCCTTCGCCCTCTTCTTCTCCCTCTCATTTTGTGCAGCAAGTTGTTGAGTGAGTTGAGAAACTGTAGTTTGTAGTCTTTCAATTGTCTCACTATCAACTGAAGAGCTCGGGTATGTAGGGTTGGACGAACACCTTACATTATTGCTAAAATAGTCGTTGTGGTATCCGGCCAAATGGCCTCTATTTGCAGGACCCACAACTTTTGTCCATAACTCCACCTCGACATGTTTGGGAATTGGGTCACCCTGACTTTCAACTGGCTGACTACTACGATACGCACCAACAAGGCGCATATATTCGTCCTATATTCAAAGTAAAGTTAATACTAAAAGTAAAAAAATATTAAAGTAGTTATAACTGAATAATATCAACTTTGAGAAAAAAATTCATAAATACAGAATTTGTTTCTTATATGTTCAACTTTTGCACGAGCTTCAACCCAGACAACTTCATCAGTCGAGTTTTTTTTCTTCACATGAGTCTCAACGTATATCACATCATGTGGTATTTTCTTACCCTGTTCTTTTTTCTGCATATGAAAAAATTATCAATGTTCAAATAATAATAAAATTTTAATAAAAACAAACAATTAAAACTGTAAAGTTAGATACCATTTTTTGAATCACAGCAAGAGTACATTTGGCACCCGCAGTATGTAGGGAGCCACCCTTGGATGATGCCCGGGCTTTCTTTCCCTTTTCACTCAACAATTTGAATTCGTCGCTATTCCAATATATAAGATACCGATTCTATGCGGGTTCAGGCATGCACGTAGGTTTAACCATGTTTTGTCGAGCATAATCCAAGAGATTTTTAAATCTGCCTCTACATCTTTGCATAAAGTTCTTATTTATAAGAAATGTATTTTCATCATCCCACCAGTAAAATTTCTACAACAAAAATATAATAATCAATGTTTTGTTCTACCAAAGTGTCAATAAGTAGTCAATAAGTTAAATCCTTACCTTAAATTCATCAAACATTCTATCCCTGTCAAGTTCTGGTACCTTTTGCCAGCTGGTCCAGAAGTTGTTGAAGTGCCGATCAATGCATATTCGTGCCCTATGTCCAAGTCCAGCATCCGGATTAAACCTATAACACAAGATTAAACAGTAATTTCATAAAGCATAATAATATAGTAATGAAAAAATGTGTAACGTTATTATATTTAGAAATCTTACCCTTTCGCAACTGTAACAAGATAAATCCTCCCAGAATCATCTAAGTCTCCTGGCTGCCTAGTAACTGATGGTGGATGCACTGGCGTGGGCGGATCTGAAGAACCAGATAGAGTGTCTCCCAGCTGAAGATCCAAAAACCCAATAGATCCAGTAGAATCACAGTGCGTAGCTGCGTGACTGCTGTAGGAGGGTATCGATGATGGTCGATGCCTGGAGGGGCCAGCGGCAGTCCGAAAGTACTCTACTGGCGATGGCATGGTTATAGGAGCCGGATGAATCGGCGAAGACCCAGGTAGTGGCCCCACATGCGTAAGAGTTGGTATGGAAGCCTCGGACGAGCTAGAATATGAGGGTCGTGTTGGCGTGTCAGCTAACCGACCCTCAGATATATGAATACCGGTCGGCCGGATATAAGACGGAAGTTGTCTTTTCTTTTTGGTTTCGTCGTATCAACTTTTCCCTTACCTCTGTCATCTCTGCCTGACATCTAAATTAAGCTAAATTAACAAGTAGTTAGTTCATACAATATGAATATATATATATAAGAAAACATTCTAAGTAACTAATTCGAAGTTACTATACAAATCATGAAAAAGTGGAAACAACAAACTTTTTAAGTATATTACATATCAATCTTAAACAAGAAACATAAAGTTATATACATATAGTACAAAGCATAAAGACATCAATACATAATAAATACAACCTATACAACTAATCCTCCTCTTCTGAAGACTCTCCACTAAACCATTCACCCTCTTCGGAGGTTTCCTCATCTCCTACCTACCCAGTCGCTTTTTTCGCAATATTAACTTCTTCTAATATATTTTCCGGGTGATTCAAATCGTCCACTAATTCAACGTCCACTAGTTGGTGATCAATCTGTATTTCATTTTGATACGCAGTCTCTAGCACATTCTCAACTTCCACCCGTCCTATAGGCTTTGTTTTTATTACAGCCCACCAATTAGACTTGTCATTGTGCAACGGATAAGGAGCATAATACACTTGCTTAGCCTTTTGCGCTAGCACAAATGGATCGTAAATAGGATACGACCTATTGTGCTTCACTTCAATGATGTTATGCTCCTTATGTACTCTTGTGTCTGTTGTGCTTGGATCAAACCACTTACATCGAAAGAGGATAATTTTTTTTATTAGGTAACCAGCATACTCCAGTCCTAAGATCTCGTGTATGATGCCAAAGTAATCAACATCATCATCACCCTTAACCCAAACACCACTATTGTTTGTTTTTCTTGTTCTAGAGTGTTGTTCAGTGGAAAATTTAAACCTATTTACTTTGTATTGGGACATTGCATTAGCTTCAACTGGACCCAAAGAAATATCTCTCAAGAGATGATCGTATGCGACTGCATTTGGTGAATGGTGTACCTAAAAATATTATATATATATATATATATATATATATATTTTAGTTGAGGAATGTGTAAATATTTAAACTTTGTAGAAATAATAATACACTTACGAACCTCATTTTTAAACTATGTTGCAAAGGATGCATACACTTGATTTTTGTGGAATTGAGTCTTAAATGAACTGAACATCAAACATGGGAAACACAATTAGTTTCTTTAATGGAATGAGTAAACAAATAAGGTATGTTAAAATTTTAATCTCCTTACTTCAGAAATGGCTCAATTTTTGGGCAATTAAGCAAGACATACAAAGTTGTTGCTTTGCGCTTCGTGGGAGTGAGCCGGCGAGGTATGATCTTTTTAGACTTACAACCATATTGATTGAAAATTGATACCGATTGCAAATGAGGCTCATTCACATCGTCCTGGTGACGATTCGGACGGTTTCTTGAACAAGCAACTTCATCACGAAAGTAGTATGAACAAAACTGAGAAGTTTCTCTTGCAAGATATGCCTCAACTATAGAGTCTTCCACCCTATGTTTATTTTTAGTCCCCCTTTTCAATTTTCCAATTTCCCTGTACAATCGTAAGGTTAGACGTTTACTATATATAAAAAAGATATCTATGAATTTAAATATGTTGCAACTGCTTACCGTTCGAATGGATACATCCACCTAGTTTGAACTAGATCGCCTAGCCGAGCTTCGTGCACAAGGTGAATGGGAAGATGTTTCATCACATCGAAGAACGCTTACGGAAAAATCTTCTCTAGCTTGTCGGTGATAACGACAATATTACTTTTCATTCGCATCAGATTTTCTTCTTTTAATGTACTGGAACATAAGTCTTTGAAGAACAAACTGATTTCTACTATTGGTTTCCATATGTTTTCAGGTAAACCAATAAAAGCAATTGGAAGTAATTGTTCCATGAAAATATGACAATCATGACTTTTCATTCCATGCAAGATTCCTTATGTCATATCAACCCTCTTTCCCAAATTTGAGGCATATCAATCGAGCATCTTCAAACTTTGAACTCACTCACATATTTATCGCTTTTGGTCCAACTTGAATGTAAAAAAAGCGTTAGGGTTTAGAACATTGCCGTTGGGCCCCTGCTGTAAGTGTAATTCTCTGCGGTTGCAATACTCTGGTAAGTCAAGTCTGGCCTTAGGATTATCCTTTGTTTTGCCGGTGACATCCATAACTGTGTTGAACAAGTTGTCAAAGTAGTTCTTCTCAGTATGCATGGCATCAACATTATGTCTAAGTAAATTATCTGGCCAATATTCTAACTCCCAAAATATACTTTGCTTAGTCCAGTTATGCGAAACTCCATATCCATCAAGCCTGTACAATCGTTCCTCGCTAGTTTTGGGCAAATCCTGAACTATTTTCTAGATGTCATGATCAGACAGCGTAGGAGGTGGACCATCATGTTCCCTTCTATTCCTCCTGAATGCATTCTTGATTCTCCTAAATTCATGCTCAGGTGGCAGGAAACAACGATGACAATCAAACCATGAATTTTTTCTGTCATGTCTCAATGTGAAAGATTTTGTTTTTTCCATGCAGTATGGACAAGCCAGCGTTCCAGCTGTCATCCACCCAGACAACATTCCATAAGCAGGAAAATCATTAACAGTCCACATTAGATATGCGCATAGATTAAAATTTTATTTAAGAGAGATGTCCCAAGTTTCAACCTCCCCATGCCATAAAATTTGAAGTTTATCGATCAAAGATTACAAATAGATATCTATTACGCTTTTTGGATTACGCGAGCCAGGAATAACATAATTCAGAAATATATAGGGACTAGTCATCAACAATTAGGAAGGAAGATTATAAGGAGTGATAAATACAGGCCAACATGAATATGGCGCACCACCAACTGAAAAAGGAGAGAAACCATCCGCACATAATCCCAATCGAATGTTTCGTGGCTCAGCTACAAAATCTGAATAAGTTGCATCAAAATGCTTCCAAGACTCTCCATCAGATGGATGACACATAACACCAGTGGGCCTTCTATTTTCACTGTGTCATCTCATATAAGGAGCTGAGCTATTTGAAGCATACAACCTCTTCAACCTTGGTATAAAAGGTAAATAATGCATCGCCTTAACAGTAATTTTATTTCCAGTAGAACCACATTTATATCGAGAGTACTGACAAAACTTACAGAACTCCAGGTTAGCATCCCCCTTAAAGTATAACATGCAGCCATTTTCACAGCAATCAATTCTAACCGAGAAGACCTAACTTTGACACCAATATTTTTGCCTTATAGAAAGAATCAGGAACCTCCAAGTTGGGGTCAACTAACTCTTTAATAAAATCTATAATTGAGTCCATTCCTCCTTCCGCAATATTCCAGTCAGATTTAATACTTAATAATCTAACAACAACAGACAAACGAGAGTACAAACACCAGTCAAAAAAAGGATGACTAGCAGCATGCAATTCATTGTAGAAATTCCCTGCTTCACTATTAGGAACATGTTCAACATTTCCCATAAGTGAACCCCCTGTTGCATCTCAAAAGCATCGTGCAGCATTTATGTCATCCTAATAGCCTGATATTCATTATGCCATTCAGACGTACTACTTTCTCCAACAACAAAGTTATTTTGCGCTCCACCACCATGAATACCATGCACTCTTAAAATGTTCTCGTGAAACCCCTTTCTATAAAGATATTCCTTTATATCTTCTTCACCAGCAAGATTTATACCATCACATCTAACACAGGGACAACGAATAACCCAAAAATGTGTCCAAACTTCAAGTGTCTTAGCATGATCAACAAATCTTTTCACACCTTCAACGAATTCCTCCCTAATACCCATTCTATTATCATTGTTACGGCGATATATCCAGCTATAATCAGGATCCATCTACGCATTCAATCAAATTCAACTAATTAGTTCCAACACTTAACCATTTTCAAGTGACTAACTGACCTAACAAATCGCATTCAAAATAAATAATTCCCCTTTAAATTTCCAACACTTAACCATTTTCAAGTGACTAAGTGACCTAACAAATCGCATTCAAAACAACAACATACCCGTTAAAGTCCCTACACTTAACCATTTTCAAGTGACTAAGTGACCAAACAAACCACATTCTTGACAAATAATTCTCCTTTAAAGTCCCTACACTTAACCATTTTCAAGTGACTAAGTGACCGAACAAACCACATTCTTGACAAATAATTCCCCTTTAAAGTCCCTACACTTAACCATTTTCAAGTGACTAAGTGACCGAACAAACCACATTCTTGACAAATAATTTCCCTTTAAAGTCCCTACACTTAACCATTTTCAACCACCTAAGTCACCGAACAAACCACATTCAAAACAAATAATTCCTCTTTAAAGTCCCTACACTTAACCATTTTCAAGTGACTAAGTGACCAAACAAACCACATTCTTGACAAATAATTCCCCTTTAAAGTCCCTACACTTAACCATTTTTAAGTGACTAAGTGACTGAACAAACCACATTCTTGACAAATAATTCCCCTTTAAAGTCCCTACACTTAACCATTTTCAACCACCTAAGTCACCGAACAAACCACATTCAAAACAAGAAATGATATAAGATCATGTTGACAGTACAAGAAACAAGCAACAACAAAATGTCAAGAACAATGCTAGTGAATCGCACAAGGCCCCACACGGCTTCACTATGTCAACTTACCTTTGATATTTTTCTTAATGTCTTGATATTTCAAAATGGCAGCTTCAATCTGCTTCTTGATTCTCTCACGGGAAGATGCACTATTGAAAATAATGATCTTAGCAAATTAAAAGACAGACTACTGCAATTTTCTCCGAAATACCCATCTACTCTATGCTACATTCATGTTTAAGTATTGGAAATAGGAGAGAGTTAATGCAGTATTTAGTTTTATAGCATATATAATGACATATGAACACCTAATAATACTGTTTCTAATAGTAGTAGCCTTTTTTTCCCTAAACATATTTTAAGCATTTTAATGTAATTTTCAGTATTGTTTCCAAATCCCTATAAATAGTTATAGTTCCCTGTATCTCGTATCTTGAAGGTGTACAATTTATCCGAAGTGAAAATGTCAGTGGGGGAGGGTGGTTGTTCATGTCCAATAGATATAATTATCTGAAAGTGGCACATTATTTTATCCAAAAATAAAACGACAGAAAAGTGATAGGCTATATACATAAGAACTAAGAAATAGATATCACTATATGATTCACAATGAAACGTCATCAAGAACTAAGAACCGTAAACTTTATTGGTTCAAGTTTGAGATTCTACCACAAGTTATTTGATTCACTCGGTTCGAAATCAATTATAGGAAAAATAACATAACCATACACCATAACTTACCATAGTTATACAAATACGAACTAAGATTAATAACCCTAATCGACCTTACTATCCAATAAGAACAATTTCAGCACTTACCTGAATTGAAGTGATGGAGAAGAGTGGTGGAGAAGATCCTGGCGTGACAAACTTTGAGAGTGAAAGAATTTTTGAAAGAATTGGAGAGAATTTGAGTTAGGGTTGTTGATTCCCATTTTTCCTTTTCTTTATTTGGGGATTGGGTGGGTCGGGTCGGGTTAAAAGCTGCTTTTAATTATTATTTTTAAATAACAAAAAAACCGACCACATGTGGTCGGTTTTTACTAAGTTTTTGATAAATTATACTTTAATAAACTACAATTAATAAATTAATTAATAAATTTAATTTAATTTTTAATAGATTATTTTTTTAATAAATTATATAATATTTATAACAGATAAATTATATAATATATATATATAACGTGTTAATCAGATAAATTATCGACGTCTTACGTTATTACATCTTCAACAATATATGTGTATCTACATTGACACAAAATAGTATATCTATTTCTTCATAAGTATGATATCAATGTATTATTCAAAATATTTTGATATATACATTCAGTTATCGAGCTTTCGATTACTGCATATGTCACTACACGAGATATGCAGTATATATATACATATATCCAATTTTAGCGGTCGTTCAAAATTCGAAATTCAAAGCAAATGGTAAGTATATTCTAGTTTTATGATTCAATTTTCTGTCTCCCTTCCCTACTTCCTTCCTCCCCCCTATATACTTTGTAATACTTGTCTTGCGTTGTTGCAACTTCAACAATATACGTCTGTCTACATTATATTGAAATAAAATAGTATATCTATTTCATCACTACACGAGATATACGTATAAATAAATTTATTCAATTGTCTATCAATATTCAAATACGTACTATATACATCACATACCCAATTTTACTACCCCATAATAATATACTACGTATTTCACAGAAACTCAGTTGAATTATCGATTGATTTATCTTATGTCATTAACATACGTTCACTATATAATATGTATATATATACTACATATATACCTATACATACACACACACATATATACACATTATCGACTACCCCATTGTATTTCACATTATCGATAGTGTGTATATGTGTCTGTATATATGTATATACATATACATATATACAGACACATATACACACTATCGACTATATAAAGTTCAAAATACATACTATATACATCACATGCGTATACAAGTATATTATCCAATAATATAATGCGATGTGTTTCTTATACGTACTTAAATTAGTGTTCGATTAATTATATTTGATTAGCTTAATATATTAGGTTTTGATTACATTGTTCATCAATTCAGCACTACATGATATATATATGAAAATATATCTATATATATATGAACTCTTGATGCGTATACATATATCACATCCACAAGAATGTTACATTATAATAGAACACGTTCATTATATTTTGATGAATTATCGGTTATATATTACATTATTATGACCGAAATATATAGTAACATAATATATATATATATATATATATATATATATATATATATATATACACACACACATATTCATTATACAAAGGTTATGCATGTTTAACGTCATTTAACGTATATACGAAAGAAAATGTTTATTTTATATATTGAAACATAAATAAAATATAAAGATTATGTTTAACATAATTTGTTTATTTTATTTGATATATTTTTAAGTGTAATTTTTTCAAAAAATTGTGGAATGATTGATTTTTATTATTATTATACTGATTATCTACTACGTGTAATCAATGTAATTTCAAAAATTTATATAATTATTTTTTATGAAACAAATAATATATATATATATTTGATTACATATATATAATTATTTTGATTACATATAAATATTATGTTTAAAAGTATTTTCTTTTTTTTTTAGTTTCAAAACCGACCAAGAGTGGATGGTTTTTTATTTCTAAAAAAAAAGAAAAACATTTTAAAAAAACGACCACAAGTGGTCGCTTTTTAGAAATATTTTATTATTATTTTTATAAAAACCGACCACTTGTGGTCGGTTTTGTTATTTTTTTAAAATTTTAATTTTTAAAATATATAATAATTAATATTAAAATTATTGGAATATTTATTTTGATATTTTATAATAAAATAGCGACCACATGTGGTCGCTTTTTAAAAAAAAAAAAAAAAATTTAAAATAAAAAAACCGACCACAAGTGGTCGATTTTTTCCGACCACTTTATTGTGGTCGGTTTTGGGTGGTCGGTTTTTGCTATTTTTCTAGTAGTGTAGTAAAAGAATTTTTTGTACTAAGAGTATTTGGATATATCTAAGCAAATCCTTTGACAACGGAAATTGGCTTCGACCTGAGACCTCATCTCCCCACTCGACACGAGACCCTACTATGTACCTCTACCCGAGACCCAACTCTCGATCTTGACATGAGACTCGACTCCTTGCCAAAGACCCAAGACCCAGGGTTTAACCTTGACCTGTGCCCTAACTCTTAGCCTCGACCCCAACCAAGGTCCCAAGTCTCGAGTTTCGGCATAGAACCACTGCCTAAATCCAACCCCAAACCTAACTCTTGACCCCGACCACGATTTGAGACCCCAACTCCCAACACAACTTTGCACCTTGATCCATGACCCAACTCTCGACTCTGACCTTGATCAAATACTAGACTCTTGACCCTGATTCGATATCTAACTCTCAACCCTAACCTTGACTAAAGAATTAGGACTCAAAATTCAACCTTGACATGGGATCGTAATTGAGACCTCAACCATGAATCAGTACCCTACCAAGATCCAAGACACCCACTCTCGACATGAGTTGGTACCCCTAAATTGAGACCCTATTCTCAACCTCGACTCGAGATTCAATTCTCGATCCTGGTCCGATATTTGACTTTCTACCTCGACCCAAGATCCAACTCTCGACCTAGATCTAAGACCCAACTCCCAGCCCCAAACCTAGTCCCAACCCCAAGCCAGATTTGGGACTTGACTGTTGATCCCAACTCGGGTCTTAACACCCAATCTTGATTTAGGACTTGACTCTCGACCTAGCTGTCGATAGAAACATGGCCCTAACTTGATTTAGGGTTAAAAGTGAGGAGTTAGATAGAGGTCAGTGTCGGAAGTTGGGACTCGAGTTAGGGTTAGGCCTCATTTGTTTGCACTTAATGGAGGTCTGAATCTGAATGGTTCAGACTTTAGACCATTAAGTGCATTTATTTTTTTATTAAGGTTTTAACTCTTAGGTCTTAATCATTTAGATCTAGAACCAAGTCTTATTAGGTCTGAAGGGATATTCTGGTCTTGGATAATATTCACCACTCTATTCATAATCAGCAGTCACCACCACTAACCATCCCTGCCACCGTCACCATTGTCATCCACCACCCACCACCACCAACTACCTCCACCATCACAACCACCATCGACACAAATACCGCTACCAATCACGATTGTCAACCGCTACCACACCTACTACCTCTTTTATTCTAATTATATTCATCGCCACCACTGTTATCTACAGCAACACAATCAGCAACCACTACCGGCCAATCTCTCCTACCAACCAACTCATCTATCACAACTAGCACCACTACTAACTACCACTAATACATTATAACCTCTATAAATTCTTTGGCCGCCACCACCATTGTCACTAGTAACGCCACATCTACCACCACTTCAACCAGTACCATCGCTATAATTTATCTCTACTAACAACCATCTCCACCATCACAACAAATAACATCTTTAACTAGCACCAACACATAGTCAATCATCATACATTCATGTTTTAGCCAACACAATCAATACCTTAAACTACTAACATCAAGCAACGTCACATCACAGCAACCACCACCATCATAATAGTCACTACAATACCAACCATCACAATTATCACCACCAATATTATTAATCGGTAACATCAATCATTGTCACCGCAACCACCATTATAAGTCATCTCCACTATCACTAACAAACATAAATGTTTTTTCTCAATCAAATACTAATAATTTTGTTGTATTAAATTACATACTTTTTTAATATATAATTAATTTTTTATTTGAATTGTATTTTTTATTCTATTATGTATACAAATAAATATTTTTTACACATTCAAATGTTGAAAAACAAACAGTCTAAATCATTCAGTTTTCAGATCTAGAGACAGCATCCTAATCATTCAGATGTACATTCAGATTCAAACGTCTGAATCTTAAAAAAACAAATGAAGCCTTAGTGTCGGTAGTTGAGGTTGGGCTCAGGATTAAGATCTAGAGTTGTGTTTCAGGTTTTGGCTCGAGGTTGGGATCGGTAGTCTAGTCCCTGGTCAGAAGTAGGGACCCAAGACTCGGGTCATGGTCAGAGTCACGATGCAGTTGAAAGAGAATTTTGGCAAATATTTTTCCTCCTTTACAATGATAAATCATTTTTCTTTAAATTTGAGGAAAATAAGTGCATTTAAAAAGTATTTTTTAAAATCTTTAAGTCAACCAAACATGAGAAAATTGAAAAATATTTTAAAAAAATATTTTTCTTTCATAACTAGCACAACTAAATAGTTTCTTTAGCAGTAATTGACGATGTTTTAGATAATCAAAAAAACACTAATGATATTCTTTCAATTTTATGCTTCTTTAAATAAAGAGTTTTACATAACCAAGAAACTACTAAAAGAGTTTTATCTTTTCAAGGTATTTATTAAGGGTATGTTAGTAAAAATACTTTTTGTTTTCTAAGAACAAGTAGTTTCTTATTAAGGGGTATACTCAAGTTAAAAAAACATTTATTTGGGAATGGAGGAGTACTCATTTGCTAACAAATGACAACTATTACTCCCTCCGTTTCATATTAGTTGACCCCTATTGACTTGGCACATCCACTAAGAAAATATTAATTAGGGGTTTATTTTACCAAATTAGTCTTATTAATTATGCTTTGAAAATATAAATTTGAGTAAATACATTTTGTTTAATCATTTAATGTTAAGGGTAGTATTGAAAGAATATAATAAAATCATCTTGATTTCATCAAAGGAACAAGTAAATTGAAATAAATATTTTTAGAAAGAAGGTCAACTAAAATGAAACGGAGGAAGTATTAGACAACAAAAAAGATAGATTAAGGATTCAACGGTGTAATGTTAAGAGGTACTAATCGAATGTATTGGAATTTGCAAAATTAAAAAGCAACATTTTAAGATGTTCATGTCCAATTGGATCTTGACACTATGTTAGGAAAAATCTCATTAGTGTTTTTGTGTATCTATTTCTCCATATTTTAACTTGTCTTAGTGAAATCTTAACTCTGCTATCGAAATCCACGAACACTTCAATTATCTTTCTATACATTCATTTCCAACAATCTCATGAATAGGTTCAACGAACCCTCCATTTCTAAAGAAGGAACCGGATATATATATATATATATATATATATATATATATATATATATATATAAATACTAGTTTAGGTATACGCGTTTTACGCCTATACCTCACTTTAATGAGTTCAAACATTACACTAAATAGGATATTTGTTTAAATAATAAAGATGAATATAATAAATTTAATATCTTTTGAGTATATAAAGATGGAGAATTTATTTATTAAACCTAACATTTACCAAAAATATTTTTTAAAGTCGATCGACATTCACCTACCATCTGTAAATTGCAACAAAATAATACAATGATAGAGACATCAAAATAATACAATTAAATCTAATCTTTACACACAAAAGTTTTCTCAAAGTCGTCTGACACTCATCTACCACTTGTAAACAGTAACAAAATAATACGATAATAGAGATATCAAAATAATACAACTAAACCTAACCTTTATATAAAAAAAAATTCTCAAAGCTGACCAACATTTATCTATCACCTGTAAACTGCAACAAAATAATACGATAAAAGTGATATCAAAACAATACAATTAAACTTAAATTTTACACACAAATTTCTCAAAGTCGATTGAGATTCATCTATGAACTGTAAACTACCACAAAATAACAAACTAATAGAGATATTACGATAATACAATTAAACCTAACCTTTACCTAAAAAAAATTCAAAGTCGACCCACATTCATCTGTAAATTAAAATAAAACAATAAGATAATAAAGATATCAAAACAATACAATTAAACCTAACTTTTACATAAGAAATTTTTCAAAGTCAACCGACATTCATCTACGACCTGTAAACTCTAAAAAAATAATATAATAGTGATCACAAAGTTTTGATCTTGATCCAACTAATTCTTGTCTGAGCGAAAATTGTGACCCTAAAGAATGATTTTGAATGAAAATAAAGAAGATATATATATATATATATATATATATATATATATATATATATATATATATACACACACATGTTGAATTCTATTATGCTGTCAAAAACAGTGAAGAAGTTGGGGATTAGAAAATCAAGCATCCACCAATTTAGACATGCAATCGAATCAAGTTAGATGAGCATCAATCATATTCTTCCAATAGGCAAACCGGTTTGTTCTCTAGTTTAACGTACATCTCAATTATTATAGAAATATTTCCTTAATAGAGTCTTATTTTAAGAGTATTTTTCTAATTGAACAGTAGAAAGAAAAATATTAATTAATTCTTCTACCATATATTTTAGGAAGTCTAGTAGAAAGAAAAATATTAATTAATTCTCCTACCATATATTTTAGGAGCCCCATATATATTAGGAAGTCTAGTTAATATAATAAAAAATAACTAAATAATAAATTTAAAAAATAGTAAAAAGACAATTTTGTCTAAAGAACAGTGTTTTAATGAAGGGCAAAAACTTCAAATCACTTTTCTAAGGTTTTCACACTTTTAATATATTATAGATATAAATTATAGATATAGATATAGATATAGATATAGATATAGATATAGATATAAATTATAGATATTGATTATAGATATGCTTAATAAGACATTCGTAAAATTAAGAAAAAAAATCATCCATGAAGAATTATGTTCAAAGTATCAAAAAGAATACATGTCAATTTATTATTAAAGATTCCTCTGCTACAAATCTCCAAATTATAGAATCTCAATGACATATACACAATTAAAAATCCTCCCCTCCCCCCTTATTATCCTTAATAATCTCCCACCTACCGCGACTTTGGAGTGCTAGCCGTTTGGTGCACCTCTAGACGTTCTTCAATTGGGATATATTTTATTTGGTGACAAGTGACAACATATCATATAAGGCAAGGTGGAATCTCCATGAATCTTCAATGAAAATCTAACTATGACAAGTGTGTGAAATAGTACTACAACACTCAACATTTCCTTTACTTCACCCGCATTAAAGTCATCTTCTTTAGCTTATTCCACTCCTAAGCCTTCTGTTAAGGTTCTCAGTTTTGATCATAGACAACCCATCGTAGGGACCTGCTCCCTATAGTGCTACAAAGATGCTTTCGATGATAACTACAGCTCTTTAGGGACCAGGTTCATTGATCTTGTGATCCTCTTGGCAATTCATCATCAGTTGTAGCGTGTACTTTTGGCAGAAAGTTGGTGGCAGAGATCAGAGATGCAGCACCTTTTGCCTCGACCAATGAGAAGAGTCCTAAGTTTTTCTTATGTCATATATATAAATAATGACGGAACAAGAAAAACCTAGTTTTTTACACAAAAAGAGTGGAATCTCTCTTGAAGTACAAGCTTAGCAAACCCTCAACCACAACAGGGACCTGCTCGACCAAACTTGTTTTGTTATAAGTTCTTGTTGTATCTGAGTCTTTGCTTTGTGATCTTTAAAGTTGTAAACCTACTCACTTTAGTAAAGTTGTTGTAGGTTATTTGAAACGTTGTTTTCACAAATCTTTGCAATGTTAGCTAGAGTTAGTTGACGTTTGAAGAACAGGGTTAGTAGATGTATTGAGTGACTAGAGTTAGTCATTGGAGCTGGTAGCAATAGAGTTATTGTCGTTTGTGTCTTGTAATAGAGTTGTTGCAAGATGGTTTAGGATTAAGAGTTTAATCCTTGCAACTACAGAGTCTGTATTCAACTCAACGTTGCTTGAAGATCGTGAAGTGGTTGATAAATGCTACGAGGTAGATCGTAATTTTACTCCCTTGAGCAAAGAGCTCTCCACCTAAACATCTTGTGCAATTTATTTTCAACTTTTGTTTCTTCTTATTCATAGCTTCTCACCGCAAAAGTTGTTTGGGGACCTAATCCCTATTCTGGTGGGCAACTCCTACAGTTCTTCACCTTCTCAACTTTTCCTACATGGAAAACGTAACCATGGCTTTAAAGTCTCATGCAAGGTCTCTAACAATGATCAAAACCAAACATGTTGAAACAAGTTCTGTTGATAGGAGAAATGTGCGATGTGTGGTGTTGCCAATGTTGCATTATTGGCATCAGCTGCTCCCTTTCGTGCTCCATTTCCGTCCCATACTACTTCATGTGGCACTGCCCAAATTGAACCCGGTGTAGATATACCTTATGTTTGTTGTCCTCCTAAGCTAGATATTGATCCTTCAGAGGTTCCTTATTGCAAGTTTCCTCCTGTGACCAAGCCCCGTATTCGTTGAGCAGCTAATGCATGCACTGGACGAAGAGTACATAGCTAAGTACAACTTAGCCATCACTAGAATAAAGGAGCTCGACGTTAAAGACCCTAGTTATCCACGTGGGTTCTAGCAGCAAGCCAATATCCATTGCACTTATTGCAACAGTGCATATAGAATAGATGGCAAAGAGCTACAAGTTCACTTATCATGACTTTAATTTCTTCCCATTCCATAGATGGTGTGTGTACTTTCATGAGAAGATAGTGGGGTCTTTAATCGATGACCCAACATTTGGTTTGCCATATTGGAATTGGGACTATCCAAAGGGCATCCGTTTGCCAACCAAATATTTGCCCTGACTTGTACGCTACAAGGCGTAACCCAAACCACCGTGGGTCAGCAATCTTGGACCTTGGTTATTTTGGTGAAGATGTATCAGCAACTGACTTACAAACGATGAGCAATAACTTGACTCTAATGTACTGCAACGATACCAAAATCTCAACTCGACAATCAATACACAGAGTGAACGGAACTAATAAACTTTGATTAATATGGAAAGGAGAAATTACAATATGAAGAAGAGGAATTGTAGTAGAAGGGGATGAGAGGACTAGAGAGAATTGGGGATGAGAAGGAAAGCTTGCCTAAGCAATTATCACCATTTTCATAACCTATTTTGCTCCCACAAGTGCTATTTATCAACCCGGATCCCACACATAGCCACTTAATATGCTCTTGGGCTGTTTTGCCAATACGGGTCTAGGCCCATTCATAACAATACCTCCATCCCCAATAAGAACCTTGTCCTCAAGGTTCGAGTTGTAAAGCCTTGCACCAACAACAGCATTGTCAAAAGCCCATGGCTGAACATAAACAAAGAACTTCCTCACATGTCTGGAATTCTTGATAGACCTTGCAGCGCTACTTTGGTGTCCAAAAAATCTTCTTAGCAAAGTCCTACAAAACAATCCAAAAAAAAAAGTCTTGTAGCCTGCTACAACTACAACACTGTCTCTAATAGCCTCGTAAAGAGTTGAAGCTATTTGCATAATCTTGACACTCTCCGGATGGACACATTGTAATATTTCCATATGAGAAGGCAAAACATTTGACTCTATATGGTTGTGTTCCCATACTGCCCGGTCATATACACCATCACGAATGTGCTAATGGATACTACTAGGGACGTGACTTGATATTGATAAACTGGGAAGCATTTTACACACCAAACTTGTGCATAACAACTCAAAAAAGCAGCGGAAAAGTAAGTCGAACCCTTGCATACAACTAATCAATGTTTTGCTAGGTACAACCTGATCACAATGTTTGTCGGCCAACTGCTTTGTTTGTTGCTTACGTCTTCCCAAATCAGCTGTGTAGGTACCAGAAGAACTCTTGAAGTGCCTCCTTGCAACAACCAAACCAAATAACTGAAACCAAGTGCCATAGAACAAGATAATTTCCCACACGCTATATGAAGAACCAACTAGCACGTGCTCACTGAAGGCAACATCTTTTGCGAGATAGCACTCCACCTCCTCCTTAGAATGACCAAGGAATAAGAACTTAATTACTTTTGTAGCTAGCCATGTAACCATATTGTCGGTCGCAAGGAGTACAATAGCACAAGGGGTGGGAGTCGAGGAAGAGGTCTGGTTATTAAGAGAAACCATCAGAAGAAACTGGCCGATATAGAACATAGCAGAACCACCACAATTGAAATTCATACCAATGAATGGATTAGCATAGCAACTGAAAACTCCATCACAATTTTCTGCTCGTTCATAAGCTTCAATCCATTCAATCCAACAAACCACGCATCTTTGTGGTATTTTATCAAAAATCATGATTCAACAGTCTTTTGACACCTCACAATCGGAGTAAATAAAAAGGTCACAAAAAGAATATCTGCACTTGAGGTAAGGCTAGAAAGGCTTGAAGAGATATCACGAATATCTACACCAATAGTTTGATGCTCAATTATTCCACTAATGAAGGAATTCACACTCCAAAACTGTCCAGGATCCCATACTTTAGTCATAGGGTAAGAATATGCAATTGTGTCACATATGTTAGCACGTCCAAGTATGTAGTATGCATTTTGCATGACAGGAAATAAAAGGAAGTACCTGAGACAAGTCTGTGCACTGAGAGAAGACAGCTTCATGACAACAAACTCAAAATACCATGTGTATTTCCTATGGGCATCTCTAGAAAGTAAGGTCACATCACGGTCGATAATCATGACACCACCATCTTGAGCATCAAAAGCAGCAAGATGATCACCAATATTTCTAAATTCCAGCACATACAAAAGACCACCACATTTGATATGTCGAAACACAAAGGGAATGGGAAGGGATAAATGTTATCCGATAGCAAACCAATAGAAAGTGGGTAAGCCATCTTTCATGATCTCATATTTTGTTAGATCACCAAAATCGGCCAAAGATGATTGGGTGGTTATGGAAGGAAAAAAACTTGACAATCAAAGCATCATCGACGTGAGGGATAAGAGAGGCCTCTCCCTCAACTCTTGTTGGTCCATTAAAATTAGAAGGCAAATTCGTATGAAAAATAGATTTTTCAGTCATAATAATCTTTAGATGTGCAAATTGGCATTATAGGTGGAACTCATTTTGCTGGAGACTTCCATCGAACACTATGATCGTATTAGTGTCGAGATATTCATTTTCCTCACTAGTTGATTTCCTAGAGTGTGTATCATCAGAACAATCAATTTCAGGTTCACCGCACCAAGTAGATTTGCTTATCACCTGAGTTACCTACAAAGGTATTTGCAACCCGTCTAAAATATTCGGTACCAAGTCAAAATCAGTGTCAAATTCATGGACTGAGTCTGTAATCTGGTGAGAACTTTCATCGAACACCTGTTCCACATGACCTGAATGTGCATTTTCTACTGGAACCTCTTGAATTATTGTTGGTGACAAGCTCGTGTGATTGGGTGTACCAGGAGGTGAGATATGGATTTTGTCTAAGTTGTCCTGTACCTTCTGTAATAAGGTTAGAATATTGGTAAGTTGTGAGTGTACCACATGAGATTTTGGAGAGGTTCGTGCTTGAAAAAGCAAAGCTAACTTCTCCTTGAAATGCTTCCAATTCAAAAATTATTTGTTGCGATACATCCAACGGAACCAGTCGAGTGCCTCACCATCAAGGTAGAGAGAAGGAAGGGGTAGCCAATCCTTCTCGGGGAAGCCAAGGTAAGTAAAGTATCGCTCAGCCTGAAAAATCCAGTCCTCTGGATTACCACCACTGAATCGATTTAGTACCACTGCTGACATGGGAGTACGAGCAATGAAAGCACCAATGTAACGATACCAAAATCTCAACTCGACAATCAATACACAGAGTGAACGGAACTAATTAACTTTGATTAATATGGAAAGGAGAAATTACAATATGAAGAAGAGGAATTGTAGTAGAAGGAGATGAGAGGACTAGAGAGAATTGGGGATGAGAAGCAAAGCTTGCCTAAGCAATTATCACCATTTTCATAACCTATTTTGCTCCCACAAGTGCTATTTATCAACCCGAATCCCACACATAGCCACTTAATATGTTCTTGGGCTGTTTTGCCAATACGGGTCTAGGCCCATTCATAACAAACCCTCAAATGATTACTTTCTGTGAGAAATGAACCAAGTCCAGGGATGGGAACTATTGAAAACATCCCTCACACACCTGTCCACATTTGGGTTGACACTCAGTACGATTCGCCTTTGCCTAATGGTAAGAAATTGTACAGTGAGGATATGGGCAATTTCCATTCATCTGGTTTGGATCCTGCTTTCATTGTCATCATTCCAACATAGATCGCTTGTGGATAATATTGAAGACATTAAGAAGAAAACGCAAGGACATCAATAAGAAAGATTACTTGGACATTGAGTTTCTACGATGAAAACAAGAACCCTGTTCACGTCAAAGTGGGTGATTGTTTGGACCATAATAGAATGGGATTTGATTGCCAAGTAATGCCGACTCCATTGAGCAATTTTGAGACACTCAAGAAGAGCAAGGCCAAGCTGAATACAGGTTCACTTCCTCCAGCTACCCAAGTATTCCCTATTGCAAAGTTGGACAAAGTCATCTCATTTTCTATTATATATTGCAAAATTGCTAAAAATATTAGCAGTTGTGCTTAACTAGACCTATATATATATATATATGCATATATATGCATGTGGTGCACGGTGAAATTTGAACACAGGACCTCTTGCATGCTTGTGAAAGTATTCTAATCTAACTTTAAACCGGTACAGGTTTATTACGTAGTGCATAGTAATTGATTAATATATATTATGTCTTAACAGGCAGGACTCAACAGGAGAAAGACGAAAAAGAGGAGATGTTAACCTTCAAGAATCTCAAGTACGATGAGTGAAAGGACATGAGGTTTGATGTGTTCCTTAACGCAGAGGCTAACTCCAACTGGAATAAGCTAGACAGGGCAAAGTTTGCAGGAAGTTATACTAACTTGCCCCATTTTCATGGGGATGCCAGTAAACCACCCATCATCACTGTTCAACAATTCCAGCAAGCCATTATAACGAGTTGCTTGAGGAAATTGGCCTAGAAAATGAAGACAATATTGTGGTGACTCTGGTCCTGAAAATTGGGGGCGAATCTGTCGCCATTGAATCTGCTGAGATAACACTTGAAGACTGTTGACCGATGATTCTCTGTTCAAGATTATTTCCTTATTGTGTTTTTTGCTGGTCTTACTTTGCTTTTCCATGTTACATTTCATGTTGAAATTAATCAGCTTGATGTTTGATTTAATTTCCTTGCAGTTGTTATTCACGAATAAATCAGTACCATCCTAGTGTTGCAGTTATGTTACTCTTTCTGTATAGAAAGCAAATCTTTTACTATAATTTTCATGTGTAGATCCTGCCTAGGGAAAAATAAAGGTTGGAAGAACTATATTTGGAGACAAATAAATATGTTGCGAAGGTTGTGGTATGCAATAATTTTTGGAATCAAATATATAATATATTTATTATCTAGACAATGGTTAGAGACTTACTTTGATTAATTAAATCTTATAGTCATTAAATTTTGTTTATTTCATGTGTCCTCGATCCAAACGAGAGCTTGGGAGAAATAGAGAGAAGAGAAATGGAGAGGAGTCAAATCTTTCAATACCGAATATCGATTTCTAAAGGGGAACCACATTTAATTCATATAGCCGATCCACATGAGACATGACTAAGCACTTTCACACTATTTAGGTTAAATACAAAAAAGTGTTATTAAACAATTATTTTTAAGACAAAACAACAAAAACAAAACTTAACTTACGACTTATGCTTATAACCCATAAATTATAAAATAAACCAAATATGAAGACTTTTTCTATGGAAAGAAAAGGACAAAGTGAGGGGAGTGGAACTGCTGAACTAAGAAACTGAATCTTGGCAATATGCATGTTGAATCCTATTGATATTTTTGTGTGCCTACTTCATAATACTTCTTAGTAGTAAAAATCCAAATTCCACTATCAAAATCCACGAAAACTTTAATCTTTCGATGAATTCATTTCCAACAATCTGAACAGGTACAACGAAGCATTCCATGTCCAAAAGGGGAAACCACATGGACATCGTGACTCAAACGTTTTTTTCTTTATTCATCTATGAAAAATATTGGTGTGCTAGTGTACTCTTAAAGATCTATACCAATATAATATCCTATTATCAAAATTATCTTTCTGTTAGTGTAAAGTATTAACCCCACACTACTATCCTTAATAATCTCTCCCACGCCCACCGCGTCCTTAATATATTTTGGAATGGGTAGGTGAGCCTCTAAACTTGCTCCAATTGGGGCATATTTTATTGGGGGCTAACATTTTATATAAGGCAAGGTGGAAACCTATGAATCTTCATCCAAAAGCTATCAATGGCAAGTGTATGCAATAGTAGTACAACTCTCAACACTCCCTTTACTTCATCCACAAAGTCATTTTCTTTAGCTTGGACTCCTAAGCCCTCTCAACTTTTCCTCCATGGGAAACGTAACCAAACCTTCAAAGTGTCATGCAAAATTTCCAGTAATGATGACCAAAATGTTGAAACAAATTCTGTTGATAGGAGAAATGTGCTTCTTGGTTTAGGAGGTCTCTATGGTGTTGCTAATGCTATTCCATTAGCTGCATCAGCTACTCCTGTACCAGCCCCCGATCTCACATCTTGTAGTAAATCCAAGATCAATAGAGATGAGGAGGTGCCATACTTATGTTGCGCTCCTAAACCCGATGATATGAGCAAAGTTCCATATTACAAGTTCCCTTCTGTGACTAAGCTCCGTATCCGTCAGCCTGCTCATGCTGCTGATGAGGAGTATATAGCCAAGTACAGTTTGGCCATTAGAAAAATGAAGGATCTTGATAAAACAGAACCTTCAAATCCTACTGGCTTCAAGCAACAAGCCAATATCCATTGTGCTTATTGCAACGGTGCTTACAAAATTGATGGCAAAGAGTTACAAGTTCATAATTCTTGGCTTTTCTTCCCGTTCCATAGATGGTACTTGTACTTCTACGAGCGAATCTTGGGATCCCTCATTGATGATCCCACTTTCGCTTTGCCATATTGGAACTGGGACCATCCAAAGGGCATGCGGTTCCCTCCCATGTTCGATCGTCAAGGGACTTCCCTGTACGACGAAAGGCGTAATCAGCAAATCCATAATGGAACCGTATTAGATCTTGGTTCTTTTGGCGACAAGGTCCAAACAACACAACTCCAGTTAATGGCTAATAACTTAACTCTAATGTACCGTCAAATGGTAACTAATGCTCCTTGTCCTCTTTTATTCTTTGGCGCTCCTTATGTCCTTGGGAATAATGTCGAAGCGCCAGGAACCATTGAAGTCATCCCTCACGGTCCTGTCCATGTTTGGACTGGTACAGCGGCAGGTTCAACTTTGCCTGGTGGTGGAAGGTCACACGGTGAGGACATGGGCAATTTCTACTCAGCTGGTTTGGACCCTGTTTTCTATTGCCACCACAGCAATGTGGACCGAATGTGGAGCGAATGGAAAGCAATAGGAGGGAAAAGAACGGATCTCACACAAAAAGATTGGTTGAACTCAGAGTTCTTTTTCTACGATGAAAACAAAAACCCATTCCGTGTGAAAGTCCGAGACTGTTTGGATACCAAGAAGATGGGATACGATTACGCACCAATGCCCACCCCGTGGCGTAACTTCAAGCCTAAAAGAAAGACAACAGATGGGAAAGTGAATACAGGTTCACTTCCGCCAGCCAGCAAGGTATTCCCACTGACTAAGTTAGACAAACCCATTTCTTTTTCCATCAATAGGCCCGCTTCGTCAAGGACTCAACAGGCCAAAAATGAACAAGAGGAGATGCTTACATTGGTCAACATAAAATTCGATAACAGACAACATATAAGGTTCGATGTGTTCCTGAATGTGGACAAGAATGTAAATGCAGACGAGCTTGACAAGACAGAGTTTGCAGGGAGCTACACTAGCTTGCCACATGTTCACGGGCCTAATCAGACAAATCATATTGCGACTGTTGTTTTCCAGTTGGCAATCACTGAACTGCTGGAGGACATTGGCCTAGAAGACGAAAACACTATTGCGGTGACTCTGGTCCCAAGGAAAGGTGGTGAAGGCATCTCCATTGGAGGTGTGGAGATCAATCTTGCATCTTGTTAACTAGTCTCTATTGAATCTGCTGAGATTACACTTGTAGCTTGTTGATGTATGATGCTCTGTTCCGCTTTCCTTATTCTGTTTTTTGGGGAGGGCTTTTCCATGTTACTTTTCACGTTAAAATCAGCTTGACGCTTGATTTCCTTGCAGTTGTAATTCACTAATAAATCAGTTACAATTATGTTTAGAAATGAAACAATATAACTGCAACCTTGAAAATGAACAAACGAAGAGTATTTCTACGGGGGAACCACATTTATATATCCAATCCTGATGAAGAGTCCGGTTGGATCGACTAATGATTATTTTAGGAATTTTTATACCAAAATAATTTTAAGCACTTGTTTTTAAAGCAAAAAAGAAATGAAATCTTAACCTATAACGGATTCTGGATTTTAAACTAGTGGGTTCCCGGTAATATAAGCTATTATATAATAATAATAATAATAAAAAGACAACCCACATCAAGGATCAATCCCATGTTCATAGGGTAACATAAGCAATTTATGGGTACTTCTACGCTATCAAGCCAACCTTCAGTTGTGGGGTTCCCGAGAACTCCCACCCGACACTATAGATCCACCTCTATCTTTACACTATAAATGTTGAATCTACTTGCATTTTTGTATGTATACTTTTTATATTTTAACTTCTTACTGTGAAAATCTTGACTGCACTACCTATATCCACAAAGGTGGCAATTATCTTTCTATGCATTCATTTCCAATTACAATCTCAACAGGTACAACGAAGTTCCTCATGTACAAAGGGGGAACCACATGGACATCATATGACTTGCAATGCACCATTTTCATTAAACTTTATCGATATATGAAGAATATTGGTGTGCAAGTGTTCCAAAAGATCTATACCAATATAATACTATAATATTATCAATTTTTTCTTTTTGTTTAGAAAAGTACTGTTAGATTAGTCTAGTATAGATCTACTAAGAATAAAAACTCAATGTATTAAATTCCCTCCCCTCCGCTTATTATAACATAATTTCTCACCTACCAATTCCCAAATATATTTGGGTGGGTACTCTAAGCTTGCTCCAATTGGCGTATATTTTATTGGGTGACAACATATTATATAAGGCAAGGTGGAATCCTATGAATATTCAACCAAAATCTAACTATGGGAAGTGTGCAATGTTATTACTACCCTCAACACTCCCTTTACATCATCAACAAAGTCATCCTCTTTAGCTTCCACTCCTAAGCCCTCTCAACTTTTCCTCCATGGTAAACGTAACAAAACCTTCAGAGTCTCATGTAAGGTTTCTAACAATGACCAAAACCAAAAAGTTGAAACAAGTCAGGTTGAGAGGAGAAATGTTCTTCTTGGTTTAGGAGGGATGTATGGTGTTGCCAATGTTGCACCATTAGCATCTGCCACTCCCATTCCAGCCCCTACTGTTGGGTTCAATTGGTGTGAATGGAAAATGGAGGGACACAATCTTTTATGAAAGACATATTGTTTTGGAAAAGGAGTGATTGCTCAGATAGTTGTGTCTGTTCATAAAAAGACACAATGTTTCGAATTAACAGACATGACTCTTCCAAAGGATACACCTTTTCGGATGAACTATTGCCACCTTTCGGAAGGGGCACTTGATGGCTATATAAACCTGCATTTATCCACAGGTTTTGGCATGATAAATTTTCTGAAATACAAACACTTCTTGTCTTCAAAACATTCCTTGTAATCAGTCAAATCGTTGAGTGAGTTCGACGAATCCAATTATTTGAGGTACCACTATAGTTGGATTGAAAGTCATTTTATCCTGAGAGGAAGATTCCAAAACCTCGGGTACAGTGAGGGAAATTATTCCTTAAGGACGCTCCATGAAATCGGGGGACTTGGCTTTACATTTCTGTTTCATCTTAATTTCTGAAAAAAATAAAACACACTTCTCAGAAAGATCACTTTGATCTTGTGTTGAGGGTGTTGTTGTACTTCATAGTGTTCTTGTTTTAAACGTGAACTAGTTTTGAAGTTATTGTGTCATATTACAGATTCTTGTACCCGAAAACGTTGAAAAATAACAATCTTAAGGAATAATTTTTAGAAAAAGAAGAAAAAAAAAATTGTTTGTTTGGTGAAATTTTCTTTTCACTAAAGTTTTTTTTTCCGAATCTGTATAGCTTGGTTTCTAGAGGTTAAAGCTTTTAGCTTTCTACTCCGTTTGAACTTAACTAGTGATTTGAAGAAATAAAATCTTCATCACAAGTTAAAGATCACTCGGTTAACGATTGAAAGTCATAAAAACTTCATCGTTAAACTAGAAACAAGAAGTGTTTAAAGTTGCTGCAATTTTTTAATAAATATTTCGATATACTTAAGGTACTGTCTTGTGGTGACAGAAAAATGATGACTGGTAGTCAAATGCATGATGCTGGAACGACTATAGCGGCAACTAGTATTTCCACGACGAGTCGTACTAATGCTCTGCAAGCTATGGCACCGACGGAGAAATCCAGAAAGTTCACGGGTATTGACTTCAAGAGATGGCAGCAGAAAATATTCTTCTACCTCACAACTTTGTGTCTTCAAAGGTTCACGGTTGAGGAAGCTCCGGAGATGCCCGAGGAAACCTCTGAAAAAGAATGCTTCATGATTGTAGAGGCTTGAAAACACTCAGATTTCCTTTGCAGGAATTATATCTTGAGTGGTCTCCAAGATGACCTTTACAATGTGTATAGCGGAACAAGACTGCAAAAGAGTTATGGGGAGTGCTAGAATGGAAGTATAAGACAGAGGATTTCGGAACTAAAAAGTTCTTTGTTGTAAGATTCCTGGAGTACAAAATGATAGACAACAAGTTTGTTGTTTCCCAAGTGCAGGAACTGCAAGTGATCATCCATGATCTCCTAGCGAAAGGTATGATTTTGACAAATATCGTTGTTGAACAATTTAAAAATGTTCTTAGTATTCACATGAACTTTATTGTAGGTTTGATTGTTAATGAAGCATTTCAAGTAGCAGTAATAATAGAGAAGCTACCACCAATGTGGGAAGACTTCAAAAACTACTTGAAACACAAACGTAAGGAGATGTCAGTCGAAGATCTGATTGTATGACTACGTATTGAAGAAGATAACAAGGTTGCGGAAAGATAAGGTCAAGAGTCAATTCTGTAATGAGTGGAGCAAACATTGTAGAAGATAACCAAAACAACTCTAAAAAACGAAAGAAAGCTGAAAATGAAAGCAATCAACCCAAGAAGAAATTCAAGGAAAAGTCCTTCAACTGTGGAAAGATTAGCCACAAGTCTACGGATTGTCGAGCCCAAAGAAAGGGAAGAAGAAGGACCAAGCAAATCTGACTGAGTCTAAGAATGAAATGAATGATCTGTGTGCTATGCTTTCCGAATGCAACTTGGTGGGAAATCCTCGCGAATAGTGGATGGATTCTGGTGTCACCCGCCAAGTTTGTGCTAATAAGGAGTTGTTTTCGACGTTCTCTCCGGCTCAAGTAGAAGAAAAAATCTACATGGCAAACTCTACTACTGCAAAAGTGGAAGGGACAGGAAAAGTGTGCTTGAAGATGACTTCCGGCAAAGTATTGACACTTAACAATGTCTTGTATGTTCCTGAGTTACGAAAGAACTTGATTTCTGTTTCATTTTTAGACAAAAACGAATTCAAATGTGGATTTATTTTCGAAAAAAAGATACTTAGTAAAGGAGAAGTGTATGTAGGAAAAGGCTACCTCAATGAGGGCCTATTCAAAATGAATGTAATGAATCAATAAAAATTTAATTTCTTCTTACTTGCTTGAGTCTTATGATTTGTGGCATGAACGTTTAGGCCATATTAATTACAAAATATTACGAAAATTGATTAACTTAGAAGTTTTTCCAAACTTTGAATGCAATAAATCAAAGTGTCAAACTTATGTGGAATCAAAGTATGTTAAGCATCCATATAAGTTCGTTGAAAGGAATTCCAATCCCTTAGACTTAATCCACACTGACATTTGTGATAAGAAGTCAACACCATCACATGGTGGAAAAAAGTATTTCATAACTTTCATTGAAGATTGCACTAGATATTGTTATGTCTACTTGCTAAATAGTAAGGATAAAGCAATAGATACGTTTAGGCAATACAAAACTGAAGTTGAAAATCAGTTAGAGAAAAAGATCAAAACTATAAGAAGTGATAGAGGCGGAGAATATGAATCTCCCTTCACCGAAATGTGTGTAGAGAATGGAATTGTCCATCAAACTACGGCCCCATATTCACCTCAATCTAATGGAATTGCGGAAAGAAAAAACCAAACTTTGAAGGAAATGATGAATGTCTTACTTATAAGTTCAGGTTTACCGCAAAGCTTGTGGGGGGAGGCTATCTTTACAGCCAACCGAATACTCAATAGAGTTCCCCACAGTAAGACAGAATCAATTCCTTATGAAAAATGGAAAGGAAGAAAACCCAACTTAAAATATTTCAAAGTGTGGGGGTGTCTAGCAAAGGTCCAAGTTCTTATGCCTTAAAGGGTTAAGATAGGACCTAAGACGGTGGACTGTGTGTTCATAGGATATGATAAAAGTAGTAAAACATGTCGTTTTATGATTCATAAATTTGAACATCCGAATATTAATAAAAATACGGTAATTGAATCAGATAACGCTGAATTCTTTGAAAACATTTATCCGTATAAAACTAGACATGAAAAGTCTATTGGAGGGTCTAAACGACCTCGAGATTAACAAAGTGAGAATGTACATAATGATGATAATCCAAGACTTAGTACACGTCAAAGAACGTCAACTTTGTTTGGATCAAATTTTGTAACATTTCTCTTAGAAAATGAGCCTTAAATATTTAAGGAAGCAATGACGTCTTTGGACTCATCCTTTTGTAAAGAGGCAGTCTATAGTGAGATTGATTCAATCATAAGCAATCATATGTGGAAATTGGTTGATCTTCCTCCAGGAAACAAACCTTTAGGATCTAAATGGATCTTCAAAAGAAAAATAAAAACGGATGGTACTATTGACAAATACAAGGCAAGACTTGTAGTAAAAGGCTTCAAACAAAAAGAAGGCCTTGATTACTTTGATACATACTCACCGGTAACAAGGATAACGTCGATTTGAATGTTAATTGCCTTGGCGGCGATATATGGTCTTGAAATCCATCAAATGGATGTGAAAACCGCATTCCTAAATGGAGAATTGGAAGAAGAAATTTATATGGAATAGCCTGAGGGTTTTGTGGTTCCAGAAAAAGAAAATAAGGTGTGTAAACTTGTTAAGTCACTTTATGGACTAAAACAATCACCTAAGAAATGACATGCAAAGTTTGACCAAACCATGTTGGCAAACGGATTCAAAATTAATGAATGTGATAAATGTGTTTATATTAAAGATACTCCAAATCACCAAGTCATTGTGTGTTTATATGTGAATGATATGTTGATCATCAGTAGAGACATTTCAGACATAAATGCAACAAAATGAATGCTTGAGAGCAAGTTCGATATGAAAAACCTTGGAGTTGCGGATGTGATCTTAGGGATAAGAATCCATAGAACTCCACAAGGGTTGGCATTGTCACAGTGTCATTACATCGAAAAGGTACTTGACAAATTCAAGTATATGGAATTTGGTATTGCCAAGACTCCATTGGATGTGAGTTTTGCACTTCGAAAGAATGAAGGTGAAAGTGACTCACAATTAGAGTACGCAAGAGTATTGAGATGTTTAATGTATATAATGAACTATACACGACCAAACATAGCATGTGTTATTAGTAAGTTGATTTGATACATGAGTAATCCTAATAAAACTCATTGGATGGCAATGAAAAGAATTTTGGGGTATCTTAAATACACTCAAGACTACACTTTGCATTATAATAAATATCCTGCGGTACTTGAAGGATATAGTGATGCAACTTGGATCACCAGATCGAACGAAGTAAAATCCACGAGTGGATATGTATTTACTATCAATGGAGGAGTGATCTCTTGGAAATCATCCAAACAGACTTGTATTATTCACTCTACAATGGAATCTGAATTTATCACATTAGATAAAGCCGGTGAAGAAGCAGAATAGCTCCGGAATTTCTTGGAAGATATTCCTTATTGTCCCAAACCAGTGGCACCAGTATGTATACACTGTGATAGCTAAGCGGCAATAGGTAGGGCAGGGAGCATAATGTACAATGGTAAATCTCGTCACATAAGACGGAGATATAATACCATTAAAGAACTTCTTTCTAGTAGAATTATCACTGTTGACTATGTGAAGTCAAAGGATAATGTGTCAGATCCACTTACAAAAGGCCTATCTAGAGAAACAGTTGAGAGAACATCCAAGGGAATGGGTTTAAGGCCTAGGACAAGTCAGCATGGCAGTAACTCTACCTAGCAGACTGGAGATCCCAAGAGCTAGGTTCAAGGAGATCAAACAAAGTTGTTTCTGACAGGTTCAACATTGTCAAAATACCAACACATTCTCATGATGTAGACAATGTTTAGTAAACAAGGATAAGGTGAAAAGTCTTTTAATGATTATCTAAATTTGACTGATTTGACCAAATAGTTTAATCTATAGGATTGAACGTTTAGAAATCACCTATGTGAGGGCAAAGTGGAAGCCGTTTCAAAGAGAATGTTAGTAAAGGCCTATTCTCTAAGCTCTCATGAAACCAGGACGTATTCATGGCTGAAAAAAACAAAACCATGATTGGCAAAAAGTTGGTTGTGTGACATGTGTTGTCTAGGTATACATTAAAGCTCGACGGTTCAAAGATATCAAATATATCGATTGGCCGAGTGCATCCGATGCATGTTCACTATGAAAAGTTCAAAGGGAAACCCACTTATCCTGATGCAATTAGTCTTTGCTTAGTGATCACATATTTGTCCGTAAAGTTTTATAAAGAATAGTCATTCCCCATTCATGAGGGGGATTATTGGGTTCAATTGGTGTGAATGAAAAATAGAGAGACACAACCTTTTATGAAAAGACATATTGTTTTGGAAAAGGAGTGACTATTCAAATAGTTGTGTCTGCTCAAAAAAAGATACAATATTTTGAATGAACAGACATGGCTCTTCCAAAGAATACACCTTTTTGGATGAACCATTGCCACCTTTCGGAAGGGGAACTTGATGGCTATATAAAACTGTATTTATCCACAGGTTTTGGCATGAAAATTTTTCTAAAATACAAACTCTTCTTGTCTTCAAAACATTCCTTGTGATCAATCAAATCGTTGAGTGAGTTCGACGAATCCAATTATTTGAGGTACCACTATAGTTGGATTGAAAGTCATTTTATCCTAGGAGGAAGATTCCAAAACCTCGGGTACAGTGAGGGGAATTATTCCTTAAGGACACTCCGTGAAGTCGAAGGACTTGGCTTTACATTTTTGTTTCATCTTAATTTCTGAAAAAAATAAAACACACTTCTTATAAAGATCACTTTGATCTTGTGCTGAGGGTGATGTTGTACTTCATAGTGTTCTTGTTTTAAACTTTAACTAGTATTGAAGTTATAGTGTCAAATTACAGATTCTTGTACCCGAAAACGTTGAAAAACAACACATACTACTTCATGTAGCACTGCCCAAATTAAACACAGTGTGAATATACCTTATCCTTGTTGTCCCCTTAAGCTAGAGATTGATCCTAAGGATGTTCCTTACTATAAGTTTCCTATAGGGTCGAAGCTAAGCATTCGTCCAGCTGCTCATGCAGTGGATGAAGAGCACATGGCTAAGTTCAAACTTAGCCATTACTAAAATGAAGGAGCTCGATACTAAAGAGCCAAAAAAATCACACGGGTTCATGAAACAAGCCAATATCCATTGTGCTTATTGTAATGGTGCATACAAAGTTGGTGACAAAGAGCTACAAGTTCATTTCTCGTGGGTTTTTTTTCCCATTCCATAGATGGTACTTGTACTTCTACGAGAAAATCTTGGGTTCCATGATTGGTGATCCAAATTTTACTGTCATATTGGAATTGGGACCATCCAAAGGGCATGCATTTGCCATACATGTTCGATCAACCAAATGTGTACCCTGATCTATACGATCCAAGACGAAACCAAGACCACCGCGGTGGAGTAATCTTGGACCTTGGTCATTTTGATCAAGATGTAAAAGCAACTGACTTACAAATGATGAGCAATAACTTGACTCTAATGTATCATCAAATGGTTACCAATTCACCGTGTGCACAACTCTTTTTTGGTAAGCCATACTGTGTCGAAATGGACCAAAACTGGGGCAGGGTTCCATTGAAAACATCCCTCATACTCCAGTCCATATTTCGGTTGGTACTAAGCCCGATTAGAAAAAATGTGAAAACAGTGAGGATATGGCAAATGTAGATCGTATGTGGACAATATGAAAGACGTTAGGAGGAAAACGCAAGGACATTAATAAGACAGATTATTTGAATGCTGATTTCTTCTTCTATGATAAAAATAAGAAGCATGTTCGTGTCAAAGTCCGTAACTGTTTGGACAATAAGAGAATGGAGTTTGATTACCAAACAATGGTAACTCCATGGCGCCATTTTAAACCACTCAAGAAGAGAAAGGCCAAGATCAATGTGCGTTCACTTTCTCCCACTACCAAAGTATTTCCTATTGTGAAGTTGGACAAAGTCATCTCATTTTCCATCCAAAGGCCAACTACAAAAGCGCAGAGGCGGACCCACATGTGTCAGTGAGGGTGCACGTGCACCTGTTAACGTCGAAAAAAGTTATGTTTATATACCTTCAGAAATTGGGATATAGTTAATAGTGCACCCGAAAATGAATGGTAGTGCACCTAGGTGAGCTGGTTGAAGCCATCGCTTCCATCCACACAGGGAGCGATCCTTGAGTCACACAATATTTTTTCTTTTATTTTCAATACTTGGCTTATTGCTAAATTTATAACATCAAAATTGTGGGATTGGGGATTCGAACCCGCAACCATCCTGTAAAATTAATCATCCTTGACCATTGAGCTACCACAACCAATTATTCAATAATGTTAAAAGTAAGCTTCATATTATAAGAAAGTAAAGTTATTAGCTTAGAACTCATATTTGTTCTATATATTTATTTTTTCAGTATCGTTCGTATCTTTGGCGACCAATTGAATATGATAATATCCCTTAATCGACACTGAAAGTTTTCTAACGTCTTAAAATAATATTGTGCATCACAGTATTATCAAAAGCAATAAGCGTAAAAAAGCTTCACGGTCTATTGTGTTTAATCACAAAGTACAAATAAAGTGTGAGATTTAACGAAAAAAGGCATAAAGAGAGAAAAAATATAAATATATGTCTAGTCCAAGACTAATAATATAAGCATGTATGACAGATATACGAACAAAAAAATTAACTTTTTTTGATAAAGTGAAATAGTCTGTCTCTTTAGAAAGCCTCATTGACAAGGGAAAGTATGTATTAGAAATTAGAACATAAGCTGCACATTAAGCGAGGCGAGCGCTCAACACATTTTGAGTCTTGCTTCAAGGCTTATGCGCGCCTTTGACAACAAAGGTGCACCCACAGACTTCAAATCTTAGGTTCGCCTCTGCAGGCGCGTACGTTATTATATTATCTTGTATAAAAGCTTAAACTGCTATATACGTACTTTGATTTGATGTTCTTAATGCCAGAGAGAATTAATTATATTGTATCTTAACAGGAAGGAATCGCAGGAGAAAGACGCAAAGGGGGAGATGTTAGCGTTCAAGAATCTCAAGTATGATGAGCGAAAGCACATAAGATTTGATGTGTTTCTTAACGCGGAAGCTAACTCAAACTAGAATGAGCTAGACATGCAGAATTTGCTGGAATTTATACCAATTTGCCTCATGTTCATGGTGATCGCAATCAACCACATATCGCTGAGATTGAAAAATTCGAGTTGGTTATTACAAAATTACTCGAGGAAATTGGCCTGGAAGATGAAAACAATATTGTGGTGACTCTGGTCCCAAAAACTGGTGGCGAATTTGTCACCATTGAATCTTCTAAGATTATACTTGAAGCTTGTTGATTTATCATATCCATATGTGGTCTGTTCAAGTTTCCTTAATTATTGTCTACTTTTTTGCTTGTTTTTCCATGCTACTTTTCATGTTGGAAATTGATCAGCTTCATGCTTGATTTAATTTCCTTGCAGTTGTTATTCACAAATTAATCAGTAGTACTGTTAAGAAGAAGAAGATTGTTAGTAAGCTAGACAAAAAAGTTAGTTACTTTCCAGAAGTTAGTTACATCAATAAGATGGTTATAACTAACTCATAGCTGGTTAAGTATTAGAGTTAGTTGTAACTAACCATATAGATGATCTATAAATAGTACCTGGACATGTATCAATAATAACTAATCAATATAATACAATCAGACTGATAGTTCTCTTCTTCCTTCTTCTTTACCTTCTCTTCACTCTGTATCTCTTCCATTTCTGTATCTCATCCTATTGAGCTGAGTCAAGATCTCATAAAGCTCATATTATTTCATGGTATCAGAGCCACGAGCTCGTAGCTCAGATCATAGGTCTGGGAATTAACATTCAGGCTAATTGTTGATAAGTTTTGCATTAGTTCTTGTGTGATCTTTGAAGTTCTTGGATATTATATCCTATTCTTTGTGTCTGCGATTACAAGTTATATTGATGAGTTATGAAGAATGGCTTTTGTTGATGGAGAAGTTGTACCTGTTGCGCAGAATGACAGTTTTGTCATTGATTATAATCACCCACTTTTCCTTAATCCTGCAGATCAAAATGGTATTCAAATAGTATCATTTCAGTTGACAGGTATCAAAAATTACTCTGTTTGGTATCGATCTATGAGATTTTCTCTACTAGGAAGGAATAAGTTGGAGCTGGTGGATGGAAATTGTTCGAAAGACAAGTTCTCTATAGAACTAGGAAACTAGTCGGAAAGGGTTAATGTTGTGGTGCTTTCTTGGATAATGAATTTAGTTTCCAAATCTATACTTGGTGGTATCATGTATGCCTCTGTGGCTAAAGTAGTCTGGGATGATTTGCATGAAAGATTCAACAATTCAATCTATACAAAGAAATTGCTACATGCACGCAAGGGAGTGCATCTATGTCTATCTATTTCTCCAAGTTGAAAAATCTTTGGGAAGAATTTGAGGATTTAGTGCCTGCACCTGGTTGTGAGTGTGATAAGTCAAGAGAATTTGTGGTACATCTCCAAAAACTGAAACTGTTTCAGTTTCTTATGGGATTGAATGATGTATATATCCAAGCAAAAAGTTAGATATTACTTATGAGTCCCTTACCCACAGTTAATCAGGCTTATGCTAGGATCTTGAGTGATGAAAGTCACAAATCTATGGCTAACAATGCAGGCATTCTTGGTCCTAATCCTGTCATGATGTCAAAAGGGTGTGATGTTTCTATGTACTCAAGAAATACAGGAGGAAATGGCCAGTTTCGAAGGGTAAATAAAAACTACAATATTCAGTGTGACTTTTGCAAAATGAAGGGTCATACTAAAGATAGTTGCTGGAAAATCATTGGGTATACACCAGACTTCAAGAACAAGAAGAAATCTAGAGTTGAAGGAGGTACAGCCTACAATGCAATACTAGATCAAGATGCTATCTCAGGACAATACTCTTATCATCAAAATACAGGAGGACAATCTAGCTCAGATGTGCAGATGTCTCAACTGAATCAAATGGGAAATGCAGCCTTCACTAAAGAACAATATGCACAGATTATTCAGTTGATCAATCAAAATAGAGAAGCAACTAATGAACCTGAGTTAGCTAATGTAGCAGGTATCAGTAATGGTTTTTTGGTAGCATCTAGAGTACATAAATGGATAATTGATACAGGTGCAACAAATCATATGGTTTCTGATTTGAGCCTGCTTGATGGAAAATCTATAACTAAGCCTGCAAGTCCTAAACAAGTGTACCTGCCAAATGGTGATACAACCATAGTTAATCATGTTTGAAGCTATTGTTTGACTGGAGAAAATGTTATTACTGATGTGTATTACTTACCTGAGTTTCAATACAATCTACTGTCAGTTCCTAAAGTTACCAAAGAGTGGCAATGCTCAGTGACCTTCTTTCCTGATTTCTGTGTCTTCCAGGATCTCTCTACAGGAAGGGTGAGGATGATTGGTAGACTAGAAGGAGGCTTATATCCACTAGGATATCAACATAACAAGAGTACAATCAATGTAGTGCCAAGTGGTGAAGCAGGTGGATCATGTATGACCAAAGAAAATGCCAAATATACAGAAGTACAGGTGTTGCATCAAAGGTTTGGTCATGTATCTACAAACATACTACAAAAACTAGAACCTGGGAATAGCCAAGTTGTAAGTGATACTGTAAAGAAATGTGCAGTGTGTCCTGCTGCAAAACAACATAGTTTACCTTTCAGTTCTAGCAGCATTAAGACTGCAGGTTGTTTTGAGATTGTGTACATGGACTTGTGGGGTCCCCATAAAGTTTCCACTATGAATGAAAAAAGGGTTTTCTTGACAATTGTGGATGATTTCTCTAGATTTACTTGGGTATTTTTGTTGAAGCTTAAAAGTGAAGTATGCGTACTGATGCAACAGTTTATTGCTTATGTTAGAACTCAGTTTAACAAAACTATTAAAGTAGTAAGGTCTGATAATGGAACTGAATTTGTCAATTCAGTAGGTACTCAGATGTTTAAAACTTCAGGCATTGTGCATCAAACTACTTGTGCTCATACTCCTCAGCAAAATGGTGTAGCTGAGAGAAAACACAAGCACATTCTTAAGGTAAAAAGGGCATTGAGGTTTCAGGCAGGGATTCCTATTATCTGTGGGGTTATTGTGTCTTAGCTGTTGTGTACATCATTAATAGACTTCCAAATTCAGCTCTAGAATTACAAACACCTTATACAAGGTTACATGGAAGAGAGCCAAATTATAGTCATCTCAGGGTCATTGGTTGTCTATGCTAAGCAAAAGTGCTAAATGAAAAGGATAAACTACAGAGTAGAGCTAACGCCGCAGCTTTGCTGGGATATTCTGAAGTTCAAAAGGGGTATGTGTTGTTTGATCTAGCCAGCAAAGTGGTGTTTGATAGTAGAGATGTGTCATTCAGAAAGAATGTTTTCCCATTCAAGCAGCAGGGTAGTCAGGCTGAGTACACTCAACATGTGTTTCCTGTGGAGCCTTCACAGAGCATTTTATGTGATGCACTAGAGTACTTGCAGCCTCAGTATATCTCACACACTTCATCACAGTCTGTGGATATTGTAGACACCTAATTTTGTCCCTCCCTGAAAGAATTTTTACCGTTTACCCTTGTATTACCATGTATCCTACCCCGTGTGATAATCTCTCCATAAAATGACAAAAAAATAACAACCCTTAACAATTTTATCTTTTTAATCTACATCCTAACAAACTTTATCCTACCCAACTAACCTACCCCACACCTCATACCCCCTCACTTACTACCCTACCCACATACCCCTCTCCTTCATATTTTCCTTTGGGGTTATCCCATAAGAAAACAACATACAGAGGGGACCCTTGATCAATACTTCACATACCCAGGACTCTCTTCTTCCATTTTTGGGAGGATATTCACACACAGATATAGGCACAGAGGAGCTCACCATTAATAGAGGCACAGAAAATAGTCTCAACCCCACAAAATTTCCATTCACACACTAAAACACCACACATACAGTGGTATAAAGGATAATCAGTAGCGAAGGAAAAGGGAAGATGGGGATTTAGGGGATTTAGACGTAAGAGAATAGAAAGTCAATTGGAGAGGGTTTGAACAGAAGCTGACTGGGTGTTGAGTTTTTTTTTGGCGATTTGTTCGCCGAAATCGTCCATCCATTGCCGGACTCAGTCGCCGGCCAGACCCATTCCCACCAGTTTTTCCACCGCTCCAAAAATTGATCAAACCCACACCATATCGATTCAAATACCTGACCCATTCTTTTCCATTCCCATCGCTGTCAAATCCTCTGGTGAAGCTCACCGGAGCTTCAGAAAGTAGTGAAATCCGTGGTCAAAACAGTCCACAAATTCCAGTTGAGCATCGGTTTTTGGGTTCTATTTCGAATCACCAAGTTGGGTCCAATTTGAAGTCAAAATTTGGTTTCTATGTTGGCTGTTGATTCAAACAGAGGTCCGATCGAAGTTTGACGAGTTTTTGTTCGTCGTTGAGGTTTTTCGGTCGAGGTCCGATGGCGAAGCTCCATCCTTTGATCTATAATTCAGCATACTCAAAGCTCGATTGAGGTCTAATTTTTACTCTTATCTCAATATCTCATTTTGATTTTGCAAATATGTTGGTGAATTACATGGTGGTTGATGTTTGTTTGGCTGATTGAATATGAGGTTTGATGTTGTTGAATTAGTTATTCGAATTGATGTACACGTTGAATTAGGTGAAATTTATTGGCTAATAGATAAAATATAAAAATCATTGATTTGGGGTTGGACGTTGGGGATTGATAAAAAATGAATATTCATTACTTTTGATTTATTGTTGATATGGAACGTGATACAACTATGATGTGTTGAAACGGATAAGCAAATGTAGGTTTGGGTAGGCGAATTTTAGGATTGGTGACTTGTTGAATCTGTGAATATTTGTTGAATAGTTCTTTCTATTTCAAACGCACAAAATTGAGAAAATGTATTCATTTTATCGGGGAATGCCCCAAAGTCTGATGTATTTATTCATCGGGGAATGCCCTGAGGTATCTTGTATTCGGAGGACATTCGCGATGAAGGCCCGAGGCCTCGGGTAAAGCACGGGAGCGTAGTTAGGATTAGTGTAGGTTAGAGTAGGATTTATTTTTTGCATTTTTTATTTTGGATTGTATAATTGGACTGAACACTATATTTTGGATTTGTTTTGTTTCGTGTGTTTGATTGTTTTATTTGTTTCGTATGATTTATACATTTGTAATGTCAAATTAGTTGATACACCTCACCAAGCGACCGTGGTCGAACCACGGGATCGAGGGGTGCCTAACACCTTCCCCTCGGTCAACAGAATTCCTTAACCGGAATCTCTGTTCGCAGATTAGTTTTTAGAGTCAAACTATTTTGAAATGGATCTTTTAAAGGTGACTTGGCACACCGAATTATGTCAAGTGGCGACTCTGAATAAAAATGTAAATAATCCTTTTTCAAAGAAAATTTTCAGTTTTTTGTCACTTTAATAATAAAAATCCTTTCGAAATAATTAAAATCAGATCTTTTTTGTGGTAAAAAAGGGTGTGACGGTTCTGGCGACTCTGCTGGGGATTTTTCAAAATTCGAGCTTATTTTTTGGAGTTGTATCTGCTTAGTTTGACATTATGGATGTGTAAATATTGTTTGTGTTATCGTTTATTGTTATCATTGTTGAGTGCCTACGTGCTCTTTGTTTACAGTTTTTCTCTTATGCGTTACCGCTTTATAACTGGCATCATGTGCATAACCCGAGTCAATTCTTTCTGCAACAAGTTCTGTAGTACACGCTGTGTACATGACCTATAGTTGAGTCACCCTTATTTGAAGAGGGGGGAGCCTTTGGCTGGTATGGAGTAGGTGGACAGCCAAAGCAGCCACTATCGACCATACGCTCTCCCGAACAGCCTTATTAGTGAACCCCAGCGTAGGTTAGCCTTTAAGTCATGCTTATGTGCATCATATTGAGACCTAGCGGGACCCATTTGGTTCTTTGTAGGAGACTCACCTCTAAAGCATCCCTACGTGCTAAATGTTGCATCTCTGAGGGTAACGTGGTTATTTGATTGACTGGTTTTGGGAAAAGCATGTGCTAGACTACAGTAAAGTGTGTAGGCAATGGATAATCGAAAAAAAAATGAAAAGGTGAATAAAAAAAGGGGGGGTTCGTAGTTTTTTTTTTAGAGTTTTTGATGACATTTGTTCTTCACAATCCAAAAATTCAAAAAAAAAGTTTTTTTCTTTTACCTTTTGCATTTATTTTCCCCAAAAATAAAAATTCAAAAAGTTTTTTTTTCACCATTTGCACCATCTTCTCAAAATACAAAAAAAACATCAAAAAGATTTTCTTTTTGTTTCTTTAGTAATCATTCATAATTCGAAAATTTAAAAAAAAAAAGATTTTTCATTCATAGGAGTTTTCATAAAAGAAAAAATTTTAAAAAAATGGTAGAAATTTTGTACATTTCATATAACGAAACTATCAAAAAGATTTTTCTTTCATAGTTGTTGGTGTTAGTCTTATGTGGAGTGTCAAAGTGAAAACCTCAAAAAAAAAAAATTATCGTTGTAGTCTCGTCTCTCAAGTCGGGGTTCAGTCGGTTATTTAATCCTTAATTGTCCTATCTGGACGAACTACGCACCCCTGATTCTCTTCTCTTGGGAGTGAGATACGTAGGCATCCTATTGTTGGTTCGAGGACCTTATTTAAAAAATCCAAAAAAGATTTTCTTCACTCTTCATTTAGAGTAGGCGTGTCATATACATCTTCGAAAAGAAAACCACAAAAAGATTTTCCTTTAATAGTTTCAAGTTTCATTTTCATATGAAATTTAGAATCAAAAATTCAAAAAAAAAGATTTTTCTTTGGTTGTCATAGGTTTCATTTTGTATAGGAAATTAAAATATGAAAAATGCAAAAAAGATTTTCGTCAATTCTTTTGATAATTTGTTATTTTCTTTTCTTCTTAAAGTTCCAAGAAAAAAAAAAGAAAAAGAATTTAATTGGCTATTTTGGCAAGACTTCACGAACTACGCACACCTGATTCTCCTCTTTCGAGTGTGAGATACGTAGGCGCCCTTCTTGGGTTCGGTGATCTTTTCTAAATGAAAAAAAAAGGTTTTGAAAAAGGTTGAACTCTAACATATTTGTTGGCTCTTGTTCAGTTAGTTTAAGGTGGTTGGTTTGTGGCTTCCTGGCTAGTCCTCCATATCACACCAAATCCTATGAAAAAAAAGGTTTAGTTGTGTCCAACAAGGATATAGAGAGTGGCACCATGGATGAAACAAAGAGTCAGGAAATTGAGAGTTAAAAAAAAAGAATTTGAGACTGAGACAACAAATGATGAAAATGTACCGAGCTTGGCCCAGTGGGCTACCTCTACCTCCGTTCCCTATTTTTGACCCTGCAAATACCTTGAGTCTTCCACCAAAATTGCAAAGTCAATTTCCTACTGTTGTTGATGCACCACAGCATGCCTCGGAATCTATTCCACGTCAAATGCACCTCAATACTTTCACCACTCTTTCTTTAGCTCCTCAGTATAAGTATACCACATTCACATCACCACATACCGTTTGTCCTTTTGTTGCTCAACCTTCTACTAAGTCTTTCACTTTGGCTATTAATCCAACGATTGTGCTTCCCCAGTCCACTAGTGAATCTACGTTCAATACTCGTGATGATCATTGTTATACTCTTGAGCCTACAGTTAAGTTAAGTGGACCGCCAAAATTTCTTACTAAGAAGCCTAGCATGCTAGAAGACCCAGAGAAAGTGGTTGGGAAATTTAAGAGTGTAGAAAATGATATGAAAAAATCCTCTAGACTTATGGGCTATGAAGATATTTCATATAAAAACTGGGGAATGTTTTCAAGTGTTAACCTTCCTTCCATCTTTGAGACATCAAAATTTTGGGAGACTGATGGACAGAAGGATTCTGTGAAACATTTGGGACGACATTGCAATCAACCAAGGGAAACTGAAGGAGAGAAGAAGGAAAACGCACCTATTGTCATGCCAGGGCCAAAGCATATTTTGAGAGGTCCCACCCACCAATACTGTCAGCCTTAATATCGAGCTTAAATATTAGATCCACATAACCACTTGCAACATGGTTTCTTTTCTCGAAATCCAAGAAATCCCATTCCACTTTCTTAATATCCTTTGAACAATGCACAATTGTATGTTCATCCATCTTCTTATCCACAATGGTATGCACCTGTCCCTCAACATCGTCCTCGACCCCCACAAATTTACCAAGGAACCTCTAAATTCATGTTTCATCCAAGGCCAAAGTTCGCAAAGAGGGGGAAGAAAAAAGATAATGTCACTCCTATTGGGGAATCCTATACCAGTTTATTCCAGAGATTGGTACAGCAGGGCATGATCACTCCTCTCCTTGGGTATACTCCTGACCCACATTCAAGAAGTTTTGATCCTAATGTACGATGTGCATATCATTCTGATGTTCAGGGTCACAGTATTGAAGATTGTCGTGCTCTGAAAAGAGAAATTAAAAAGATGATTCAAGATAAATCAATTATGGTAAAGAACATTGACAGTGAGGAAAGCTCTAGTCATGATGATATGCAAACCAGTGGCTAAGATGGCAGGCTGAGCAATTGAGAAGTCACATCTCTCCCTATTAGGAAGAGGTATGGTAACTTGTTTTGTTTTATTTTCTGTTGTTCGAATTATTTCAGGGTTGTAGTTCGGGATCTATCTTGTTTTGTCCTTTTGTTGTTTATGTTCAAACCCTTCTATCTTTTATGTCAACTAAATGAATTGTCCTTTTTCCTTTGTGTTTTAAAATATGTGTTGTTTGTTTGTTTTCTTTATACAGTTCATTTTATGTTGACTCCAGTGATATGACATGCTTGGGTAATTTTCATCCAGATCTTAAAATCCAGTTTAAGCATGAACATTGAATCTGAGGGTTAAAATTTGAAAAAAGAGCATCTGAGAAAATAGATAGAGTGTTGGGGCATTTGGTGATCAAGTTGAAGCCTTCTTTGAAAATTAAGACAATTATTTTGAGAATCGTGAGAATAACTTGGTCATCAATTGAAAGACATATCTCAATTGGTCAAGTAGTGAATGTGCGATCCTATGTCAAAAGGAACAGAAAGAAAATCAGCTCCACAAAATCATGAGTCCTTCAGCATGAGGAATGTACAACGAAAGTGGAGTTGTATGCTTGACAAGGGTAGAAGAAGAATTGGCACATGCTCAGTTGAAGTTAGTGTTGTTAAAGTGTCACAAATGATCTTCATCTTTCATTTCATATTGCATGATGTGTACTTGAATTTTCAAGAATTGATATGACGAAGGTATTTCATTCTGCTATCCAAATAACGTGTCATCCTTTGTTTACCCCATTTGAGCTTTAGTCTTATTTTATTTTATACCCCTCTTTTGAAATCAAGATAGATTCAGCAAAGCTCAAAAGAAAAGTGTCGAGCAAAGCAATATAGTCAGAAAAATTTCAAAAAAAAAAAATGTCCAAAAAAAAAAAAGTCAACAAAAGAAAAGAAAAAAAACAAAAAATCAGAATCAATCAAAAGAACAAGCTGCAAGAACTACGCGTGACCTGATTCTCCTCTCTCGGGGGTGAAATACGTAGGCTGCCCTACTTCGGGCTCGGTCCGACCAAATAAACAATTTAGAATCATCATTCAAAAGAAACTAGGGCATGAGTTAATCCTCATATTTGAGTCGATTCCAAAATTTGTAATTCCTACCCTACTTCGAGTGTTGTTTGGGCCTCATGTCATCCTGTTTTTTTCTAACCTTATCCAAAAGTCAAGTTACAACCAAAGAAAGTCCTTCAAATCAATCTTTGATAATGTTAAGGCTAAGCATGCAATGGATATGATGATGCATTTTGGGGTACTACTTGTCTTCCTCAGCATAAGAAATTTGGAAAGAAATAAAAATGAGAGAGCCTTATTAGTGAAAACTCCCGCGGGCACCATAAGGTGATGGTGAGTCAAGAGAAATAAAAATGAGAGAGTCTTACTGGTGAAAAAACTCACGGGCATTGTAAGACGACTGTGAGTTGAGAAAAATAAAAATAAGAGAATCTTATTGGTGAAAAACCCTCTCGGATACCATAAGGCAATGGTGAGGTGATAAAAAGAAATGAGAGAAGCTTGTTGGCGAAAACCCTTCAGGGCGCCACTAGTCGAATGGGGTCTTAAATGCAGTTGACCTAAGAAAGCAACTCAGTTTCAAGGCCATTAACTCAACAACAATGGGTAGAAAGTTTGGATGAAAAGATCAAGCTGCTTAATCCAAAATGCATGGCATAATCATTAGTGTTAACTGTCATTTTTAGATGAATTTTTCGTTTCTTTGTTTCAAAAGGGGACATTCATTGTCTTTTTTTTCTTCTCTTTATTTTTATTTTATCTTTCTTGAGTCAAGTATCCAAACAAAAACTGTCATTCTTTTTTTTCGTTTCTTGTCTTTGAGTCAAGTCCGTGTCAGAACAAGTGAGAAAAGATTTCAAAACTAGCTACCAGCTTATTTAATTGCATAAAGCAAGATAAAAGCTAGCACATGAAAGAGATATGATTGTGAGCCAAAAAAGGGCATGCAGAAAGTTTTGTCAACAGAGAAATCTGGGAACTCATGAAATACCAAGGTTCCAAGGGGTCTATATGAGAAGCATGGCAAAGAAGAGATGTTGTGTTTGTCTCAGTCACTCTTAATAATCTGAGTTTGGTCAATGAAGCAGCAATTCAAGGACACAGGCTAATGGTTGGAAGAAAGGTTAAATGTGATAAAGGCAAGAGCGATCGTCGTGAAAGTTAAATCCACAAACCAACCACCATGTTTTAAACTCACAAGTTTTCTTTGATGAAACAGGAAACATATTACCTTCAAATCAAGGATTTCAAAGCCTAAACATCAAGGCCCCTAATTTCTCTCTTTTACAAATACAGGAAGCAATGTTGTTGCACAGGTTTGATAATTAAATCATGGTAAAAATTCATCATCTTATATCCCTCGGAGATACTTTCCTATCCAGGAATTTTAGTTTTCATTTGTTGGGTGATACACTTCTTAAATTGAACCTTCACTCCTAGAAGACGTACCTTTTAGTCGAGTCATCTCCCTTGACCCCTAGAAGACGTACCTTTTAGTCGAGTCATTTCCCTTGATTCCTATAAGACGTACCTTTTAGTCGAGTCATTCCCTTTGATTCCTATAAGACGTACCTTTTAGTCGAGTCATCTTCTTTGATTCCTATAAGACGTACCTTTTAGTCGAGTCATTCCCTTTGATTCCTATAAGACGTACCTTTTAGTCGAGTCATTCCTTTTGACCATTAGAAGACGTACCTTTTAGTCGAGTCATTCCCTTTGATTCCTATAAGACGTACCTTTTAGTCGAGTCATCTCCTTTGATTCCTATAAGATGTACTTTTTAGTCGAGTTATTCCCTTTGATTCCTATAAGACGTACCTTTTAGTTGAGTCATTTTCCTTTGATTCCTAGAAGACGTACCTTTTAGTCGAGTCATCTCCCTTGATTCCAATAAGACGTATTCTTTTTAGTTTTGATGTGATTTCAGGAGCCCGCCTGAAGAACAGGGTGAATACATGGAAAGTCAAGTAACAAGGTGAAGAAATTGAAAGCCAATAGATTGAAAATAGCAAGTCAGGAGCTCGCCTGGAGAACAGGGTAAGGAGATTGAAAGCCAAGCAACAAGTTGAAGAAATTGAAAGTCAGGAGCCCGCATGAAGAATAGGGTGATGAAGTATCAAGTCAAGAGTCCAAAAGAAGTTCCATAGATAGGATTTTGTAATTTCATTTATGTTTTAACTTGTAATTTTTATTTTTGATGTAATGACAGAGTCGCGGACCGTAACCTCGATGGGACCTCACTGACTCTCCAACTCGGTTGTCCTTCTGCCTTTTGTTACTTTCGTTGAATAATAATCGGAACAAAATTCTGTCACGTTGTCTACTTCTTTGTATGAAAACACGTTGTGTTTACATGCAAAGAGGGGCATGATGTAGACATGTAATTTTATCCCTCCCCAAAAGAATTTTTACCGTTTACCCTTGTATTACCATGTATCCTACCCCGTGTGATAATCCCTCCATAAAATGACAAAAAAATAACAACCCTTAACAATTTTATCTTTTTAATCTACATCCTAACAAACTTTATCCTACCCAACTAACCTACCTCACACCCCATACCCCCTCACTTACTACCCTACTCACGTACCCCTCCCCTTCATATTTTCCTTTGAGGTTATCCCATAAGAGAACAACATACAGAGGGGACCCTTGATCAATACTTCACATACCCAGGACTCTCTTCTTCTATTTTTGGGAGGATATTCACACGCAGATGTAGGCACAGGGGAGCTCACCATTAATAGAGGCACAGAAAATAGGCCCAACCCCATAAAATTTCCATTCACACACTAAAACACCACACATACAGTGGTACAAAGGAGAATCAGTAGTGAAGGAAAAGGGAAGATGGGGATTTAGGGGATTTAGACGTAAGAGAATAGAAAGTCGATTGGAGAGGGGTTGAACAGAAGTTGACTGGGTGTTGAGTTTTTTTTTCGACGATTTGTTCGCCGAAATCATCCATCCATTGCCGGACTCAGTCGCCGGCCAGACCCATTCCCACCAACTTTTCCACCGCTCCAAAAATTGATCAAACCCACACCATATCGATTCAAATACCTGACCCATTCTTTTCCATTCCCATCGTTGTCAAATCCTCTGGTGAAGCTCACCGGAGCTTCGGAAAGTAGTGAAATCCGTGGTCAAAACAGTCCACAAATTCCAGTTGAGCATCGGTTTTTGGGTTCTATTTCGAATCACCAAGTTGGGTCCAATTTGAAGTCAAAATTTGGTTTCTATGTTGGTTGTTGATTCAAACAGAGGTCCGATCGAAGTTTGATGAGTTGTTGTTCGTCGTTGAGATTCTTCGGTCGAGGTCCGGTGGCGAAGCTCCATCCTTTGATCTGTAATTCAGCATACTCAAAGCTCGATTGAGGTCTAATTTTTACTCTTATCTCAATATCTCATTTTGATTTTGCAAATATGTTGGTGAATTACATGGTGGTTGATGTTTGTTTGGCTGATTGAATATGAGGTTTGATGTTGTTGAATTAGTTGTTCGAATTGATGTACACGTTGAATTAGGTGAAATTTATTGGCTAATAGATAAAATATAAAAATCATTGATTTGGGGTCGGACGTTGGGGATTGATAAAAAATGAATATTCATTACTTTTGATTTATTGTTGTTATGGAACGTGATACAATTATGATGTGTTGAAAGGGATAGGCAAATGTAGGTTCGGGTAGGCGGATTTTAGGATTGGTGACTTGTTGAATCTGTGAATATTTGTTAAATGGTTCTTTCTATTTCAAACGCACAAAATTGAGAAAATTTATTCATTTTATCGGGGAATGCCCCGAAGTCTGATGTATTTATTCACCGGGGAATGCCCTGAGGTATCTTGTATTCGGAGGACATTCGCGATGAAGGACCGAGGCCTCGGGTAAAGCACGGGAGCGTAGTTAGGATTAGTGTAGGTTAGAGTAAGATTTATTTTTCGCATTTTTTATTTTGGACTGTATAATTGGACTGAACACTATATTTTGGATTTGTTTTGTTTCGTGTGTTTGATTGTTTTATTTGTTTCGTGTGATTTATACATTTGTAATGTCAAATTATCCGATACACCTCACCAAGCGACCGTGGTCGAACCACGGGATCGAGGGGTGCCTAACACCTTACCCTCGGTCAACAGAATTCCTTAACCGAAATCTCTGTTCGCAGATCAGTTTTTAGAGTCAAACTATTTTGAAAAGGATCTTTCAAAGGTGACTTGGCACACCGTAATATGTCAAGTGGCGACTCTGAATAAAAATGTAAATAATCCTTTTTCAAAACCAATTTTCAGTCTTTTTTCACTTTAATAATAAAAACTCTTTTGAAACAATTAAAATCGGATCTTTTTGGTGGTAAAAAAGGGTGTGACAGAGATCTCACCTCAAAGTTCAGAATAAGAACAACCTCAAAGAGCTGAGGTTGAGCTAGTACCATCTGTTCCCATGGTACAAAATCAAAGAAAGTCAGCTAGAGGCAAAAAAGCACCAGGGTGGATGTCTGACTTTGTATCTCTTAACATCCATAAAGATGTTGCCTATCCTATATCAAACCATGTAGCTTATGATAGTCTATTAGATAGTTATAAAGCCTTTGTTGCTTCTTCCTCCTCTGATTATGAACCCACTACCTATTCAGAAGCTTGTAAAGACACTGGATGGATAACTGCCATGAAAAATGAGATTAAAGCACTTACAGCAAATCACACTTGGGATATTCTCACATTACCTAAAGGGAAGAAACCTATAGGATGTAGGTGGGTATACAAGATAAAATACAAAGCTACAGGAGAGGTGGAAAGGTTTAAGGCTAGATTGGTTACTAAAGGTTATAGCCAAAAAAAGGTATAGACTACAAAGAGACTTTTTCACCTATGGTTAAAATGAAGATAGTGAGAGCAGTATTATCTACTGCAGTAAAGAGAAAATGGTTTGTGCATCAAATGGATATGGATAATGCCTTCCTAAATGGAGATCTTACTGATGAGATATACATAAACTTACCAGAAGGTTTTGCAAGTCAGGGGGAGAATGTGGTATGTAGATTTGTCAAATCCTTTTATGGATTGAAGCAAGCCCCTAGACAATGGAATTAAAAACTCTCAGAAGTGTTGATGAAGTTTCAATTTATTCATAGCAAATATGATCCATCTCTATCTGTGAAAAGAACAAACAAGGGCATGGTGCTAATACTTGTGTATGTTGATGATATGTTGATTACTGGTGAAAGCCTGAAGCTGATAGAAGAGACAAAAACAAACCTACAACAAGCCTTCAAAATGAAAGATCTTGGAGAATTGAGATACTTTCTGGGCATTGAGTTTACAAGGTCTGAAAAAGGGATCCTAATGCATCAGAGGAAATATGCTTTACAACTTATATCTGATCTTGGATTAGCAGCAGCCAAACCTACAACAACTCCTATTGATTATAATGCAAAGCTGATTACAGTGGAATTTGATGAGCATGTTAAAGGAAAATCAGAGAATGACCCTCTTGCTGATCAAGGAGCTTATCAGAAACTGATTAGGAAGTTGTTGTACTTAACTATGACCAGACTAGACATATCTTTCAGTGTTCAGACACTAAGCTAGTTACTTCAACACCCCAAAAAATCTCATATGAAAGCATCTATAAGGGTGGTAAGGTACATCAAGAATCAATCAGGTCAAGGAATGTTTCTATCCAGCAGTACAAATAGTTAGGTAAGTGCCTATTATGATGCAGACTGGGCATCTTGTCCTCAGACTAGAAGGTCAATCACTGGGTATCTTGTGATGATTGGTGACTCTGTGGTGTCTTGGAAAAAAAAAACTACTGTGTCTAGAAGCTCAACTGAGGCAGAATTTAAAAGCATGGCAGATGTAACTGCTAAACTTGTGTGGATACTAGGTTTGATGAAAAAGATTGATCTTGAGTTGACACTTCCAGCTGAAATATTTAGTGACAGCAAGTCAGCTCTTAAGATAGCTGCTAACCCTGTCTATCATGAGAGAACTAAAAACATAGACATAGACTACTACTTCATCAGGGAGAAGATACTACAAGGAATGGTCACAACAATATACATATCAACACAACAACAACCTGTAGATCTGTTCACTAAGGGACTTAGTCGAGTACAACATACCTATCTCAGTTCCAAGCTAGGAATGTGTGACATATTCACCCCTTCCTATCTTGGGGGGGGGGGGAGTGTTAAGAAGAAGAAGATTATTAGTAAGTTAGACAAAAAAGTTAGTTACTTTCCGAAAGTTAGTTACATTCAATAAGTTAGTTATAACTAACTCATAGCTGGTTAAGTATTAGAGTTAGTTGTAACTAACCATATTGATGATCTATAAATAGTACCTGAGCATGTATCAATAATAACTAATCAATACAATACAATACAATCAGACTGATAGTTCTCTTCTTTCTTCTTCTTTACCTTCTCTTCACTCTGTATCTCTTTCATTTCTGTATCTCATCCTATTGAGCTGAGTCAAGATCTCAGAAAGCTCATATTATTTCAAGTACCATACTAGTCTTACGATTATGTTTCTCACTCTATCTTCTTTCAAATTTCAGTTTTAAGCCACTTTTATCTCGAATTTGAAATGTCAGCAAGACCGATATCAAATTCATCTGAACTCTGTACTAAGGTGAATTAATGTGGCTTTTTTATACTGAATTTATATGAATTCATAACTATAAATATACAATAAATTTAATACTATGAAATTAAAATTTTAGCGTAGAACTTAAATTCTAGATTCTTCATTAAATTGGAAAAGAAATAAAGAAAACTAAAAGAATTAATTGTTGTGCAAATAATGTATTAGTTGGAGGATCAGTGCAAGTAGGACCCCTCCAAGTTATACATTTTTGGACTCCGGCCATTGGATCCGGCTCCTCTCCATTTTCACTCTTTTCATTTTTCCTAAGTTTGCATCTTGATTGATGACACATGACTTAATTAAATTGAATGGTTTAGATTTAATTTATTTCAAACTAAATTTCTAACCATGATTAATATAATAAATATATTATATCAACTAAAAATAGGTTGTTTATTTCTTTCCTTTCTCAATATTTCCTCCAAGACCACTTATTTCTCTAAATTTTCTCTTATTATCTCCAAAATTTATCAGTTCTAATTTGACAACTATTGACGCACATAAAAATTGAGGATGACTCTGAAGGATTACCTCAATTCTATTTTAAAGGTTGTAATAGGCAAGACAATTTTTCCATCCTCATTATGTATTTTATTTTTCCTGTAATTTTTTCTTTACACTTCAGCTGAAACCAAGAAGCTTGTGGGAAAAAATTTGACTAGTGAAAAAAAAATAAAGAAATTGAAATCCTTTATCGTCTTTAGGATTTTCCATGTGAAATTTTTTTAGAAGATAAAAGTGCTTTATGGCATATTTTTAATTTATTTTTCCACCTTGTTAATTCCTTCTTGAAACATATGTTATATAAGTAATCTACTTAAAATGTGTATAAGAAAGGTATATTTTTAGGTTCTCTCAAATTAGAACTGATAGATTTTTGAGGGATTGAGAGAAATTTAGAGAAATAATCAATCTTGGAGAGTTTATTGAGAAAGGAAAGAAATAAACAATCTTTTTTTAGTTGATATAGTAGATTTATTATATTAACCACAAGGGTTGACGTGGTAGTTCAACACCTCACCCCTTAAGCAAGAGGTTGGGGGTTCGATCCCCACCTCTAGTGTAGGGGTATGCAAAAACCGAACCGACCGATAAACCGAACCGATAAAAATGTTATTGGTTTATTGTTATTGGGTTATTGGGTTATTGGGTTAACGGTTTGTTAATGGTTTTATAAAAAAAAATTATTGGGTCATTGGTTTGGTTTGATTTTTTCTTATTGGCTTATTGGGTAAACCGATAACCCAATAAGAAAATATATATATATATGACTTATTATATATTTCTCTTAATTTCTCTTTAATTTCTACCAATTAACAAACCTATTATTTCAATTATACAAACTCTTAATTTCTTCTAACAACATTTAGTTCAAACTTGAAGACTCTTGTAAATTAAAACACATTATGTTGGATTTTTGGTTGAAACTAAGATTCAATTTTTTTTCATGTTAGTTACTACTATTTTTATTTTATGAGTATTTTCTTATCGGTTAAACCGAAAACCGAACCGTTAAGAACTAAAAACCGATAAACCAAAAATCGATAAAAAATATCTTATTAGTTTGGTTATTGGTTTAGCATATTTAAAAATCAAAAACCGATAAACCGAACCGATAATATATAAAACCGAACCGAACCGACCGATGCACACCTCTACTCTAGTGAATGGAAAAAACTTTGTGGCCAGTTTCCTACCGCTTAGTGCGCTGACAGTAGGAACGGGGGATTAGTCTCACGGCTGCCGGTGATTGGAAAAAACTTTGTGGCCAGTTCCCTACCGCTTAGTGCGCTGACAGTAGGAACGGACCTTGGGAAACCAAAAAAAAAAGTATATTTATTATATTAATCATGATTTAGAGATTTAGTTTGAAATAAATTAAATCTTAGTCATTCAACTTAATTAGGTCATGTGTCATCAATCAAAATGAAAACTTGGGAAAAATGAAGAGAGGGAAAATGGAGAAGAGCCGGATCCCCAGCGATTAGTTCTTTCGGTTTTCTTGATTCTTTTTCAATTCTGAGGCGAGTTAAAAACATATTTTAAATATTAGTAGAAGCTAAAATTGTGAAGTTTTGAACTATCATATCATGCAGCTCAAGCGTTCACTATTTATTTTATTTTCAAAAATAAATTTCTACTGAAAAAATTACTTCAGTTTTTCACTAAACTAACATATTATTCTAACTGGTTAGTATATTCAACTTTGAACTATAAATGGATAAGTTATAGGCAAAACTTTTTTATGAGATTCCTGAACTTTTAAGCAAAAACAGGGACAAGATAAGGAACAATAACATGTGGATTTAGAAAATAATAGTGAACTTAAAATAATGAAGTATACAAGTTGCAATAATAAAATGTTTGATGTAATCTTATAAGTGGGGTATGGAGTGAATAGGATCTACTCAGACGTTACTTTATGTAGAAAAATTATTTTTGATAGATCCCTAGTTTAAATAAACATCGAATAATGATGAAATGTATGAATCCACCAAGTACAATGGGGCTTGGTCCTTAAGCTAACAGATGCAATACGGTAAAAGTAAAGAAAACAACAATGCAATAATGTAAAGATCACTCAAGTTAACGTCGAAACTTTCTTACTCAAGGAAAGTAAAAACTACGACATGTCTTCAGGATTTTCAATGCTTCACTAATCTTCAAGCAACCAAGCGATTACAAACTCCAATAATCACCTTCTCTTATAATAGTTCTATTACAAGACAAGTATAGTAACTCTACCACACTTTCAATTGACTAACTATAGCCACCGATCTTAGGTAACTCTACCCAGAACTCAAACACCACCCATGATGGTAAACCACACTTGACCAATTTACAAACTACTCGAGCTAAGACTTGGACAAGCTACACATCTACTATCCTTTATAAGCAGGAGCAGCTTTACAATATGAGAGCAAAACAAAAAAAACTCAGGATACAAGAAGACTAAGTGACCACTTGATCAGGTCCCTTGTTGATGCATGAGCTATGTTCATAAAAACAACTTTTGCTTATTGAGAGAGAAATTTTAATTTGCAAACACTAGATTTTAGTGTGTGTAAGTAGTCTTTTTATCTGAGACAACAAAACCTAAAACTTCTCCCATTGATCGAGGTTGAACATCTCTACTATCATGCTATCTACTTTCTGCAGAAAAGTACAACTTTCTGTTGTAATAAACTTGTTATCTTCATAAAGCAACTTCATATAGAACCAGGTCCCATAGATACTGACTTAAGCCTCGATTAGGTCTTTTGTGAAATAATTTATGAATCATCAAAACTTCAAGGATATAACAAAGGTCCCTATAACAAATAATTAGTCCACTATAGTACATCAAAACAATTATACATACTATTTATTTAAAGAAAAAGGTGCGATTTCTAAAAAGAATTATTATTAAAGAAAGCAAGTTGACTTATAATATATGGTAAATAGCAGCTACTCGTGGCATATAATATTGAACAATTACACCAATAGTCGATAATAAGTACATTAAAAGAATTATTTCAACAAAAGGTGCGATTTCAAGAAAAGGTGCGATTTCTGAAAAGAAGTAAAAGTATTATTAAAGAAAGCAAGTAGGCTTATAATATGTCAGCAACATGCTACTCCTTAATTCAATTCGAGGTGTCTCAGATTACGAAAAAGCCAAAGAAAGAAAAAGTAAAATAGTGATAATGGGATACATAAGAGACAGCTAAGTTTAGAATATTTTTAAGAATTAGCTCCACTAATGAATGTTGAATTTAAAAAGAACAAAAAAGGGAAGTAATTAAGTGGATATTCCTACACTATAATTTGCAAATGTGAATATATGGAGATGTTGGGGAAGCTTTTGAGTTAACTAATACACAAAGTGATGTTGGGTGTGTTACACTTACATTAGTCATGTTAGACTCATGATTATTAGTGTCGGTTTAAGGGGGAAGCAATTAAATCAGTGCTTTAGGCCTCCCAGATCAAAGCCCTCATTTTTTATTAGTGCATAGAGTATATTATAGATCTAGCATCATTATTATATTATGAAAATAGATTACTGTTTGTTTTTTGGGAAATTTTATAGTTATATAGAAACATCTAGATGTTATTTAGAGAAATACTTTATCTGTCTCAATTTATGTGTTACTTTTCGCTTTATCATAATTAATTTGATTAATTTTTGAAGTCAGATAGGATTGAATTAATACAATATTTTGAAACATAGGTGTTCAAAAACTATACAATAAGTCTTATACACTGCATTTTTTTCTCATGTCTTGAATATGAAGAAAGAATAGATTCAAAATATTATTCAAAATTAATATAATTTGACTCTCCATAAATTGCAAGTGTCACATAAATTCGGATATCCTGATTATCACTTAAATTTCATAATAAACATGCATACAAAAAAATAATTGATTGCGACATCTATAGTAGAAAGACAAATAAAGTCTCTTTTAGTATTCTTATAGTTAGATTATTTCTGATAAATAGTAGATCAATCCATCAATTCAATTCAAAATAGACTTAAAAATATTTCATGTGTATAAAATTATTTTAACATCTCGTTAGTAGTACAAAATTGAGATCATTAATTGAATGTAGAGAGTTAATTGATAAAAATTTATTTTAACCATGGGCTTTCTTATAAAAATAGTGTTGAAACCCTGATGAATAATTTAATTATTAGATATCCTTATTATCATGTAGTCGAATGAGAATTGTCAATGTATATACATACAAGATATTTCGTACGTCATCGTTACAAAACAAAATGAAAATAATTAAATAAACATATATAAAATTTTATTAATTAATTTTAAAGGCCTCTTCTTAAAGTTGGCTTTAGGCCACAAATCCCGTTGAGCCGGCCTTGATAATTATGCCTTGTTTTGAGAGTAAATATGTTAAATACACCTAAGTATTGCTAATTCTTGCATTATGGAACTAAATTAATGAACTATGTTGAATTTAATTGCAAGTAAAATGTCTAAAGAAAATGACCAAGTGTGACGAAAAGTGCTAGGCATCATGGAGCAAGGCTACGTCATGCTTTGAACCTCGCTGAACGAGCTTGCCAAAAGAAAACAAGCGAAAATATTAGCACTGTATAGTTATGTAATGTAAGAAGCCATATAAAAGGTGTTTTAAAAGGCGAAATATATACGCAGCTTCTTAAATTTGTTAGATTTTTTAATTTAAAAATTTGTACTTACTGAACACTTAATTTCTATAGAAAGTATGTGTTAGATCATGGATCATGGATCATTCATGTGGACTCGACCCGATTCGTAATCTGGACAGATCAAGATTAATTCAAAAGAAAAGGGGAAACGGTTAAAAGGTAAAGGTTCCCGCCCCAAAACTTGATATAACTTTCTCCTTTTCTTCTGACAAGAAGGCAAGAGAGAAATCAGTGACACAAAAAAAAAAAACAGAAATCAACAACATCAAATTAATCGCTATTTAGTTTGTTAATTAACAATTTCGTTTTCAAGAGAAACGAAGTGGACTTGGACAGATCCTTTCGGAAGCAAATTCAATATTTGCTGCGAATTTAAGGTACACTCTGATTTATGTTTTGCTTCGAAATGATAACAATGACATCCGAGATAGGTTTATTGCACCATTTTTACACGTTATTTTTTGGAGTTTAAAAGTATAAAACTCTTGAAAGAAAAAATTATGTATGAACATACCTTTAAGAAAAAATCTTCATGACTGGTTGTATGAATTTATGGATCTGACAAGAAGCGCATCAATGACAGTTTTTTTTTTTTTCGGATTCTGTGAGACGCTCAAAATTGTGTTTACGGATCAGATTATTTTTTTAAGAATCTGTTATGAAATTGTGTTTAATTAAAAAAAGTGAACTAAGTGGCGTTTCTTTCAGAAGAAGAAGAAGAGTTCTTCAGTAAAAAGAAGAAGAACAGTTTGTCCTTTTCTTCTCTTTTGATAAGCTACCCGTAAAAGTTCTTTTTTTTTTACTTTCACTTTAAGGCCATTAGAATTTAATTGTATTAAAAAATAAAAAAAGGGCGTAGTTTCCTTTATTAAAAGTACTAGAGTAGCATGGCCCACGTAGATATTTATTTATTTATTTAATTTTAATATATTTAAATAAAAAAATTTAATAAAAGGATAGCATATGTTTTCTAGGATTCATTCGAAATTTAGCATATGTTCAACATATGTTATTTTAATATGTATTTAGATAATTTAAGTTATTAACTATTGTAATTTATAATAATTTTTATGTAATTTTTAAATTAATAGACGTTACTTTTCTTGACCAAGTTTTTTTGGTATTGATAGTCAATTATATTTTAAAAATAATTTAAGTTTTTAATTATTGTGATTTATAATACTTTTCTTCTATTTCAATTAATATAATTTCAAGAGTCGATCAAATATTTAATATCTTTTAAATTTTATAAGTTGTTAATTATTGTGATTTCTAGTATTTTTCATGTAATTTTTTAAAAATATATAACAAATTAAATTGTTTTTAGATATTTTAAGTTGTTAACTATTGTAATTTATAATACTTTTTATGTAATTTTTGAATAATATATGTTACTCTCCTTGTCCAGAATTTTGTGTCGACGATAACCAATTATATTTTTTAAATAATTTAAATTTTTTATCATTGTGATTTATAATATTTTTTATGTTTCAACTTATGTGGCACAATGTTTAAATGATCATAATAATTAATTAGGGGTGATATAGTAAAATCACGACTGAAGCAGCGAAGCATAAATGTCTTAAATGACTTACAACAACTAATTAGAAGTGACATAGCGAAATTATTATAAGAAATACTTTTGAAAAATTTAAGTGGACCTCATATAAGACTCCAAGCTAATTTAAAATATCAAGAGTTAATTTATCATTTTTATATCTATTTTATTTTTATTAAATATTATTAACTTTTAAATATTTAAATGAATTATAATAATTAATTAGGGGTGATATTTAGTAAAACTATGGTTGAAGCAGCTGAAGCATACATGTCATAAACGTTTATTTTACTTTTTTTATTAAATATTATTAATTTTTAATATATAAATTATAATAATTAATTAGGAGTGATTTAATAAAATCACGATAGAAGCAACTTAACCAAACATGTCATAAATATTTATTTTATATTTTTTAATTAAATATTATTTATTTTCTAATGCATAAATAACTTATAATAATTAATTATAGGTGATATAGTAAAATCATGGATTCAATATTATTAATTTTTCAATACATAAGTGACTTATAATAATTAATTACGGGTGATACATTAAAATCACGATTGAAGCAGCTGAAGCAGAAATCAATCAATTTTTTAAATTTTTTTGTTAATTATCGTTATTTACAGTACTTTTTATTTCATTTTCAAATTCAAATAATATATGTTGTTTTATATCTTTTTCTGTCCTGTCCCAATTTATGTGGCACTAATATAATTTTAATAATCAATCAAATATTTTATGTTGACATATCATTTTATTATTCTTAATTTTCTAATACATAAATGACTTATAATAAGGGGTGATATAGTAAAATTATCGTTTGAAAGACGACAATTTAATATAAAACATCAAGAGTTAATTTCACATTTTATGTCTATTTTATTTTTTTATTAAATATTATTTATTTTCTTAATACCTAGATGACTCATAATAATTAATTAAGAGCGATTGATTATGTTATTACTATAAAAAATAATATTTTAAGCTATTAATTATTGTGATATGTGGTAACAAATTAATTTTGAGTATGATAGATAATTAAATAAATAAAAAGATTTACTTTCAATATGTAGTCATAGTTAATTAATATAAATTAATTGAGTCTATTAAATATTTAAACTATTATGATGAAATAATAGAATTATTATATATGGGGAATGTTATATAATTAAGTGGAAGTAGGTGGATTTTTTTTTATCAATATGGAAATAATTATAAATCACCCAATTGGTTGATGAATACACGTGGAAATTTATTTACTTAAAATGCCCTAAAAGGCCATGATGGGGAGCCACGTGCAGGAGGCCATATCCATTATTGAAACTGTATACCACTTGGACATGTGGCAGTTATGGGCCATAACTTTGTATCTACTCTAATTTTCATTGAATTTCTTGTTGTTCCAAAAGTCCATTTGAATTTTCATTGAATTTTTTATTATTTCAAAAGTCTGTTTGTAAGTAATTTTTCCTTGAAATTTATTACCTTTAATTAACTATTTTATGTCATTTAAATATTAAAAATTAATATTAAAAAATAATTAATAAAATTAAAAATAAATATTTTATGTTGGCATATCATTTTATTATTCTTAATTTTCTAATACATAAATGACTTATAATAAGGGGAGATATAATAAAATCATCGCTTGAAAGACGATAATTTAATTTAAAATATCAAGAGTTAATTTCGTATTTTATGTCTATTTTATTTTTTATTAAATATTATTTATTTTCTTAATACCTAGATGACTCATAATAATTAATTAAGAGCGATTGATTATGTTATTACTATAAAAATTAATATTTTAATTTATTAATTATTATGATTTGTGGTAACAAATTAGTTTTGAACATGATAGCCAATTAAATCAATAAAAATATTTTACTTTCAATATGTAGTTACAGTTAATTAATATAAATTAATAGAATATATTAAATATTTAAACCATTATGATGAAATAATGGAATTATTATATATTGGGGCATAGTATATAATTAAGTGGGAATATAGGAATTTTTTTATTATTGCATGAGAGGTGGTCGAAATCACCTCTTCTATATAATAGAAAAGTGTTATGCTGGCTCTTAACAGAATAAAAAAAAAGTGTAGTAATTTACATATAATTTTTTTTTGGTAATTAACATGAAAATATCCTATAAAGGTGGCATAGTGAATCCTTTTATAATTTTAAATAAATAAGTGACTGGATTAGACTTTTTTTTTTTTGCCTTAATTAGTCCATAATAATTTTAACAGATTTAATCTTCTACGATGAATTGTGACATAAGCATCACATTGAGTGGTAAATCCATTCTTAATTGTTTCTTGGTTCCTATTTCAGGAATGGCTGAACGGGGACAAACTTAAATCACTCCAAGTGGAGTTCTGAATGTCGAGCAAAGAGACAAGGTAGAAGAGCACATAGTCAGTGAATCTTTTTTGGCATCTTGTTCTTTGCTTTGACCGCGACTTTGTTTGGTCTTCCTCTTTCCTTCGGCCTATGTTTCAAAGCAAGGGCATGTTTTTAAGGTCGTGAGATCATACAAAATGGTGTCCCCAGGGAGACACAAAATCTGTTACAGAATAAAAGGGTTATACGAAGGGAAAGAGAAAGGAAATTGAAAGAGTTCAAGTCTTTTAAGATGTCAACTAATATTAGTGTTGCTAGTTTTATACATCTGTTTAAAATAAAACGTGTAGAACTAGAAAACTATGTAGAAATCTCGGATTGAGAAGCATTAACTATATTAGCAAATTCTCTCTGTGAACCTTGGGGCGAGAGATTAATTGATGTTTACCACGAGATTTGGCCTAGCGAGCCTTTTTGGGTGTACATAAGTCGTCTAGAATATTTGTGGAATGACTTTTATTTTTAGATTGACTTGTAACATGAAGTTATGTATTAACTTTATATTAAATATATATATATATAAATATATATATATATTAAGTTGTTTATCTCTTTTTACGTGAATTTCATTCATTTATTTGAGTTTAAAACGACTTAATTGAAAGCTATCATCATAATACACATTAAGAAATTAATTTCTAATTTTGGTCAAGTGTTTAGTTCGTATATGATGATTGAATTCTTAAGTGTCCTTTTGATTTTATACTAAACATGAAACCTTTAGGTGAAATGATTTGCTTAAATGTGTAATTTGCATGCATAATTGATAACACACTTGTGTAATTGTCTCTTAATAACAGACATGGCATCAAAAAGCATAATTGCTGACTTGAACAAAGGAGAAAAACTAAATGGAGACAACTACGACATTTGGAGTCGTAAGATGTGGTATGTACTGGAAGAGCAAAACTCTCTTGAAGGTATTAACCATGTCTTAAGTCTACCAGAAGAGGACAATACTGCACAACACAGAAGAAAACTTGAAGTTTATAAGGCTTGAAAAAAGGCTGATTCCATTGCACGTGGAATCATTATAAGTTCTGTGGTTGATGACCTCATACATGAGTGTGAGGAATTTCCTACTACCAATGTCATCTGGGCACACTTGAAAGGAACATATATATGGGGGTCCTTCTGTTACCCGCATTAGACAGCTGACTATCAAATTTGACACTTACAAAAAACGTCATGATCGGAACATCAAACAACACCTTAGGGTGATGTCGAATATGATAACTCAATCTAAAAGTGTTGGTCACGTTCTCTCGAATGAGATGCAGGTTCAGGCAATGATCCGATCTCTTCCCAACAGTTGGGAACACCTGAAGGTCAACTTAACCCACAATGACAGCATCAAAACTTTTTTTGATGTTGCACGTCACGTTAAACTTGAAGATGAGCGGCTTGGTGCTGCTAAAGCTACTTCTAATGCGTTTATGGCAGAATCAAGTGGTAAGAACTCTTCAGGATTCAAGCGTAAGAAGAAGTGGAGAAAGAACAAGAAGGGTAAAGAGACCGAAGAAGGACCATCTGAGAAAAAGAACAAGCCAAATTCCAAGAAGGAAAAAAAAGTTTTCAAGAAGAAAGACAAGAGCAAGATGAAGTGCTATAATTGCCAAAATCTGGGGTATTTTGCTCGTGAATGTACTGAGGAGAAAAAGGTAGCAATTCTAAACGTATCTCTAAGTGCTACATATGTTTCTAGCACTATTTTATTAACTGAATCTTATCCTATGTGGATTGTAGACTCAGGAGCCACCGACCATGTGAGTCAAGATCGAGAAGCATTTGTGAAGTTCCGTCGAGTTTCACCTGAATCAAGGTGGATCTATGTAGGAAATAATGCAAGACTTGAAGTCAAAGGGATTGGCACTTACAAAGTAGATTTGCGTGGAAGTCGGTCTTTAATGTTGCATGACGTCTTATATGCTCCAGAAATTCGATGAAACTTAGTGTCTGTGTCTGTTCTTTTAGATATTGGTTTCATTTGTTCTTTAGTCGTAATTGTGTAAGAATTACTCTAGATAATGTTTTTTATGGTTTTGGACATCGTTATGATCGCTTTACTGTTTTAGATTATAATTCTTCAACTTATGACTATTATGTTGACCATTGTGTAATGTCATGTTATTCTAGTAATAATGATGTTGATATAATTACAGGACATGCTATATTGGGTCACATAGGGCAAGACCGAATTAATAAATTGGCAAAGAAAGGACATCTAAGTTCTTTCTCCAAAATTAAAATGTCAACTTATGAAAATTGTCTTGCTGGAAAGATTACACGTAAACTATTTGGGAAGGCTAAAAGAGCTGAATTTCCATTGCAATTAATCCATTCTGATATCTGTGGTCCAATGAATGTGAGGGCAAGGACTAGTCCTTCATATTTCATTACATTCATTGACGATTTCACGCGTTTTGATCATGTCTATTTGATATCTCATAAATCAGAAGTACTTGAATGCTTCAAAAAATATATGAATGAAGTTGAGAATCAATTAGATAAAAGTATAAAGGCAGTAAGAACCGATAGAGGACGTGAATATCTGTCAAAACAGTTTGAAGAACTGTGTATTGAAAAAGGCATTATTAGACAATTGACTACTCCCTATACACCTCAACAAAATGGTGTAGCCGAAAGAAGGAATAGAACATTATTGGATATGACAAGGTCCATGATGGCGCAGGTAAATTTACCAATATCTTTTTGGGGAAATGCGTTTTTAACAATGGCCTATATATTGAATAAAGTGTCTTCTAAATCAGTATTTTTTACTCCTTATGAACTTTGGACTGGTAATAAACTAAACTTTAATGATCTTCGACCTTTGGGGTTGTACTGCATATATTAAAGATCGTTTTGGTAAGTTTGGAAAATTAAGTCCAAAAGGAAAGAAATGTATCTTCATAAGATACTCAGAACACTCCAAAGGATATGTGTTCATTGGTGAATTGAAAGATGAAAGTACTACTGAAATTGAATCACGAGATGTCACATTCCTGGAAAATAATTTTTCAAAAAGAAATGAAATAAAGGAAAATGAGCCTCTTTACGAAATATTGAATTCAGATGATCAAATAATTTCGCAGGACATGCTTGATAATTTAATTGGTCAAGAAGTGATTCTTCGTCCAAGTGGGAGTTGTGAATCCCAAAATCCTATTGAGGAATTTGAACTTCAATTATGTAAGAGTACCAAAAAAGGTGTTCCTAAACGATTATGAGATTGAGGATTATGTATTCCTGGTATCTCCCACAGAATTGGATGAACCTAATTCTGTGACTGAGGCTTTATCGAGTCCTGAAAAAAATAAATGGATAAAAGCGATGAAAGAAGAAATAGGGTCCATGAAAACCAATAAAGTCTGGGATCTAGTTGACCTTCCTTCTGGGCGTAAAGCTATTGGGAACAAATCGATTCTCAAAGTTAAACGCAAATCAGATGGGTCAATAGAAAGGCACAAAGCACGATTGGTGGCAAAAGGTTTTACTCAAGAAGCTGGAATAGATTATAAGGAAACTTTTTCACCAGTTGTGAAATTTACCTCAATTTGCCTGCTTTTGGCTATAGTTGCACGTTTAGATTTAGAATTACACCAAATGGACGTAAAGACCGTTTTTCTCAATGAAGAACTAAATGAGGAAATCTACATGGAACAACCTGTAGGTTTTGTTGTTAAAGGCCAAGAAAAAAAGGTTTGTAAATTAAACAAATCAATATATGGCCTTAAGCAGTCTTCAAGGCAGTGGTACCTGAGATTTCATAAGTAAGTGATTTCATTTGATTTCAGTATAATCGATGAAGACCATTGCATCTATGTGAAAAAGTCCAATGAAATGTTTGTGATTTTTTTACTTTACGTAGATGATATTTTATTAGCTGAAAATAATTTGGAGTATGTAAAAATTGTTAAGTCATGTCTTTTAAAGTCATTTGACATGAAAGATATGGGTGAAATAGACTATATATTGGGTGTTAAAATCCAAAGAGACTGTTTCAAAAAAAATTTGAGTCTATCTCAAGAAACATACATAATGAAAATTTTGGAATGTTTTTGAATGAATAGTTGTAAATCCATGGATACTCCTATAGCAAGAGGTGAAACTTTAAGCCTTGAAATATGTCCAAAGACTGAAAAAAGAAAAGGAATACATGTCGTGAGTACCATATTCCAGTGCAGTTGGGAGTTCGATATATGCTATGATGTGTACTCATCCAGACATTTGTTATGTCGTAGGTCTGATTAGTAGGTATCAATCTAGTCCTGGAAGAGATCATTGGAAAGCGGTAAAGAGAATCTTTCGATACCTGAAGGGAACTGCTGATTATTCACTATGCTATAGTGGATCCGATTTATCCATAAGAGATTATACAGATGCTGATTGGGTTGGTCAGTATCGGCTTAAGGGGGAAGCAATTAAAGTCAGTGCTTTAGGCCCCCCAAATCAAAGGCCCCCATTTTTCATTAGTGCATAAAGTATATTATAGATCTAGCATCATTATTATATTATGAAAATAGATTACTGCTTGTTTTTGGGGAAATTTTATAGAGTTATATAGAAACAACTAGATGTTATTTAGAGAAATACTTTATCTGTCTCAATTTATGTGTCACTTTTCGCTTTATCATAATTAATTTGATTAATTTTTGAAGTTAGATAGGATTGAACTAATACAATATTTTGAAACTTAGGTGTTCAAAAACTATACAATAAGTCTTATACACTGCATTTTTTCTCATGTCTTGAATATGAAGAAAGAATAGATTCAAAATATTAGTCAAAATTAATATAATTTGTCTTTTCATAAATCGAAAGTGTCACATAAATTCGGATAGGCTGATTGTCACTTAAATTTCATAATAAACATGCATACAAAAAAATAATTGATTGCGACATCTATAGTAGAAAGACAAACAAAGTCTCTTTTAGTATTCTTATAGTTAGATTATTTTTTATAACTAGTAGATCAATCTATCAATTCAATTCAAAATAGGCTTAAAACTATTTCATATGTATAAAATTATTTTAACATCTCGTTAGTAGTACAAAATTGAGATCATTAATTGAATGTAGTGAGTTAATTGATAAAAAATTATTTTAACCATGGGCTTTCTTATAAAAATATTGTTGAAACCTTGATGAATAATTCAATTATTAGATATCTTTGATGGTGAAAATTATCATGTAGTCGAATGAGAATTGTCAATGTATATACATACAAGATATTTCGTACGTCACCGTTACAAAATAAAATGAAAATAATTAAATAAAGATATATAAAATTTTATTAATTAATTTAAGGGCCTCTTATTAAAGTTGGCTTTAAGCCACAAATCCTGTTGAGCCGACCTTGGGGCTGGTGACCGGTATGATAGAAAATCAACTTTCAGTTATGCCTTCTTGCTAAATGGTGGTGCAATTTCATGAAAAGTAAGAAATAAACTTGCACAACCCTGTCAACTATGGAATCAGAATTTGTGACTTGTGCATCTGCAGTACAAGAAGTTGTTTGGTTGAAGAGATTCTTTGAGCATTTGAACATCGCAAAGAATTCTAAGGTTTCCATGATTTTATATTGTGACAGTCAAGCGACTATTGCATATACGAAGGATCCTAACTATCACAGCAAGACCAAGCACATTGATATTAAGTATAACTTTATAAGAGACATAGTAGAAAGTGGAAAAATAATTTTACAATACATTCCTACACGAGAAATGATAGTTGATCCCTTTACTAAGGCGATATCTAGAGACTTATTTGAGAAACATGTTATGGCTCTAGGATTACGTAGGATATGATTATGTTTATGTATTGTAGATGACTTGATTATAATTATTATCAATATAAGAATCTTTAATTTATGTCCAATCTCATATGCATTCGAAAATGTATTTTATTAATACAGTGTGTTGAACAAGTTGCGAGATTGGCTCTCTCACACGAGCAATCGCCTCTTACGTCGAGGAACGTGAAGAGAAAAGTTCCACCATAAGATAATGACTTATTTTGTAAAGCCAGATGTGAGTTTCTGTAATAATATGGATTTGAGGATTATTTGTCACACCCCTTTTTTCGACTCTAAAAAAAAGATATGTATTTTAAGTTCGAAAGGGTTTTATTATTAAGGTGACAAAAATAAAAAAATTGTTTCGAAAAAAAAAAGGATTATTTTCATTTTTTTTTTCTTATTCAGAGTCGCCACTTGGCATAATCCGGTGTGCCAAGTCACCTTTGGAAAATCCTTTTCGAAACGATTTGGTGGAGCGTATCGGCTAATTTGACATTGCAAATGTACAAACCACATAAACACACAAAACAAGCAAACAAACAAATCACAAAAAATTCAAAACAAACCAAAATAATGTTCAGTCCAAATTATACAATCCAAAATAAAAGAGGTGCTGAAATATAAAACTTATTCTATTCTAAACTAATCCTAAACTAAACTCCACCCGACGTTCCGTGCCTTGATCACGAGCCTCCTTTACGTACATGCTACTTCGGGGCATTCCCCGAATAAATCAATACAAATCCTTCGGGGCATTCCCCGGCTAAATGAGTACAATTTAAACTTTTCGTGCAATAAAGTAGAAAGTACCATTCACGCACATTTTCAAACACTCCAACAACTCGTTATTCCTAAATTTTCCTACCCGGCTTATGTTTGCCTACCAAGTTTAACGCATCACAATTCTATCATGTTTAACATTATCAATACATCAAAATTAATCAACATTCATTTTTCTCCATTTTTAATCCCCACCTTAATTCATTCTCAACCACGTGATTAACCCATTTCAATACACAATCCACCAATCGAGAATAACGAAAATTCACCAATCATGCTTAGCACATCACACACCCAAATGTCACCAACAGTTCACATCAACAAATAAACCACGGTATCGAATCACACGCAATCACAATCACATAAGAATTAAATGAAAGAGAAGAAAGAATTGGACCTTAAATTTGAAGCTTTCAAACTCAAAGTTATTCGAATAAAGAGAGTCCGCACCCGGAAACCTCGAGTCGAGCCTTAACACCAACAATCCAACTCGATAAATAATGACCCGTTCACCGTCACTTTTCACGCTGTTACTGTTCACCGGCACTGTTCATCGACACTGTTCATCGGTACTGTTCACCGGCGCCCCCTTTTTTTTTGTTGTTGTTGTTCTTGTGAGAAAAAATATTTTGTGATTGTTGTTATTGTGGAGAAGATGATGATTAAAGAATGAGCCCTCTCTTTTTCCTTTTAGAATTTTTTTTTATAATGGGCATGGATTTTGTTATGATGTGGGAATTTTGGTGGGTCCCCATATATTCTTTCTTTGTGGACAAGAAAAAGGAGGGGGGTATCACATGGGTAGTTAGGGTAGGTGGAAGCTTTTGATTGGGTAGGTTGTTAGGATAAGATAAATTAGTTAGAGTTATTTTTTTATTTATTTTTGTATTTTTGTGGGATATAATTACATGGGGTTGAACACATGGTAAGGTGAACTAAAAATGAATAAAATTAGACTTCGGGAGGGACAAAATTAGGTGTCTACATCATGCCCCCTTTGAATGTAAACACGAAGTATTTTCAGACAAAAAAGTAGACAGCGAGACCAAATTTTGACCCGACCATTATTCAAAGAAAGAAACAGAAGGAAGAAGGACAATCGGGTCTTGACTTAAGACATCCTACCTACCCAAGTTATGAGAGAATCAAGCCACGGGTATTTCAAAAGATTGGAAAGAGATGGACTATACCGAGTTGGAGAGTCGAGTGAGGTTCCCTCGAGGTTCCAGTCTGCGGCTCTGTTATTACATCAAAAATGAAAATTACAAGTTAAAAACATAAATGAAATTACAAAATCCTATCTATGCAGCTTCTTCTGGACTTTTGACTTGAGTTTCAACATCCTATTCTTCAGGCGGGCTCCTGACTTGCTATTTCTTTAACTTGTTGCTTGCCTTTCAATTTCTTCACCCTGTTCTCCAGGCGGTTTCCTAACTTGCTATTTCATCAACTTGTTGCCATGCTTTCAACTTCTGCACCCTGTTCTGCAGGCGGGGTCCTGACTTGCTATTTTTATCAACTTGTTGCTATGCTTTCAATTTTCTCACCCTGTTCTGCAGGCGGGCTCCTGACTTGCTGTTTCATTAACTTGTTGCTATGCTTTTAATTTCTTCACCCTGTTCTTCTTGGTTTTCTATTTATTCGCCCTGTGCTTCGGGCATGCTCTTGAAATCACATCAAAACTGAAAAGAAAATTATCCCAAATAAAGAAATGCAATTTCTATGAGTTAATTGGAATGACTAGACTAAAAGATACGTCTTTTAGGAATCAAAGGGGATGACTCGACTAAAAGGTACGTCTTATAGGAATCCAGGGGGATGACTCGACTAAAAGGTACGTCTTATAGGAATCAAAGGGGATGACTCGACTAAAAGGTACATCTTATAGGAATCAAAGGGGATGACTCGACTAAAAAGTACGTCTTATAGGAATCAAAGGGGATGGCTCGACTAAAAGGTACGTCTTATAAAAATCAAGAGGATGACTCGACTAAAAGGTACATCTTATAGGAATCAAAGGGGATGACTCGACTAAAAGGTACGTCTTATAGGAATCAAAGGGGATGACTCGACTAAAAGGTACGTCTTATAGGAATCAAAGGAAATGACTCAACTAAAAGGTATGTCTTCTAGGAATCAAAGGGGATGACTCGACTAAAAGGTACATCTTATAAGAATCAAAGGGGATGACTCGACTAAAAGGTACGTCTTATAGGAATCAAAGGGGATGACTCGACTAAAAGGTACATCTTATAGGAAGCCAAGGGGATGACTCGACTAAAAAGTACGTCTTATAGGAATCAAAGGGGATGACTCGACTAAAAGGTACGTCTTATAGGAATCAAACGGGATGACTCGACTAAAAGGTACGTCTTATAGGAATCAAAGGGGATGACTCGACTAAAAGGTACGTCTTATAGGAATCAAAGGGGATGACTCGACTAAAAGGTATGTCTTATAGGAATCAAGGGAAATGACTCGACTAAAAGGTACGTCTTATAGGAATCAAAGGGGATGACTCGACTAAAAGGTACGTATTATAGGAATCAAAGGGGATGACTCGACTAAAAGGTACGTCTTATAGGAATCAAAGGGAAATGACTCGACTAAAAGGTACGTCTTATAGGAATCAAAGGGGATGACTCGACTAAAAGGTACGTCTTATAGGAATCAAAGGGGATGACTCGACTAAAAGGTACGTCTTATAGGAATCCAAGGGGATGACTCGACTAAAAGGTACGTCTTATAAGAATCAAAGGGGATGACTCGACTAAAAGGTACGTCTTATAGGAATCAAAGGGGATGACTCGACTAAAAGGTACGTCTTATAGGAATCAAAGGAGATGACTCGACTAAAAGGTACGTCTTATAGGAATCAAAGGGGATGACTCGACTAAAAGGTACGTCTTATAGGAATCAAGGGAAATGACTCGACTAAAAGGTACGTCTTATAGGAATCAAAGGGGATGACTCGACTAAAAGGTACGTCTTATAGGAATCAAAGAGGATGACTCGACTAAAAGGTACGTCTTATAGGAATCAAAGAGGATGACTCGACTAAAAGGTACGTCTTATAGGAATCAAGGGAAATGACTCGACTAAAAGGTACGTCTTATAGAAATCAAAGGGGATGACTCGACTAAAAGGTACGTCTTATAGGAATCAAAGGGGATGACTCGACTAAAAGGTACGTCTTAAAGAAATCAAAGGGGATGACTCGACTAAAAGGTACGTCTTATAGGAATCAAAGGGGATGACTCGACTAAAAGGTACGTCTTATAGGAATCAAAGGGGATGACTCGACTAAAAGGTACGTCTTCTAGGGGTTAAAGTGAATGACTCAAATAAAAGGTACGTCTTATAGGAATCAAAGAGGATGACTCGACTAAAAGTTACGTCTTATAGGAATCAAGGGAAATGACTCGACTAAAAGGTACGTCTTCTAGGAATCAATGGGGATGACTCGACTAAAAGGTACGTCTTATAGGAATCAAAGAGGATGACTCAACTAAAAGGTACGTCTTATAGGAATCAAGGAAAATGACTCGACTAAAAGGTACGTCTTCTAGGAATCAAAGGGGATGACTCGACTAAAAGGTACGTCTTATAGGAATCAAGGGAAATAACTTGACTAAAAGGTACGTCTTCTAGGAATCAAAGGGGAAATGACTCGACTAAAAGGTACGTTTTCTAGGAATCCAGACTTAAGTTAGGAAGTTCATTACCTAAGAAGAAAAATTCAAATTACCCAATCAAGGAAGTGTGTTTCCTTATCAATTTTGTTGGAATTATCAAAACAATGAAGTGTGTCTCTTTACCAAAGCTGCTTAAATTACCAAAACAAGGAAGTGCGTCTCCTAGAGATCTTGAATTATGAGTTTTACCATGGTTTTGATTACCAAACCTGTGCAGCAACCTTGCCTCTTGTATTTGTTGAGGTGAGAAATTACGTCCTTTGATGTTTAGGCTCTGAAATCCTTGATATGAATGCAACATGTATTCCTATTACATACAAAGAAAACTTGTGAGTTTAAAAACATGGTGGCTAGTTTGTGGCTTTGGCTTTTGAGGCAATTGCTCCTTCCCCCGTCACATTTAGCTTTGCTTCCAACCATTAGCATATGTCATTGACTTGCTGTATCATTGACTCAAACTCAGCTTATTAAGAGTGACTCTGAAACAAACACAGTATTTCTGCTTTGTCGTGTTTCTAAAATAAACCCTTTGAACCTTGGTATTTCCATGAGTTCCCCGACTTCTCTGTTGACAAAACTTCCTACATGCCCTTTTTGGGTTCACAATAATGTCTCTTTCATGTGCTAACTTTTGTCTTGCTTTGTGCAATTAAAGAAGCTGGTAGCCAGTTTTGAAATCTTTTCTCACTAGTTTTGACACGGACTTGACTCAAAGACAAGAAACAAAAAAAAGAATGACAATTTTTGTTTTGATAACTGACTCAAGAAAGATAAAATTAAAATAAAGAGAAGAAAGAAAAGACAATGAATGTCCCCTTTTAAAACAAAGAAACAAAAAATTCATCTAAAAATGACAGTCAACACTAATGATTATGCCATGCATTTTGGATTAAGCAGCTTGACCCTTTCATCCAAACTTTCTACCCATTGTTGTTGAGTTAATGGCCTTGAAATTGAGTTGCTTTCTTAGGTCAATTGCATTTAAGACCCCATTCGGCTAGTGGCGCCTTGAAGGGTTTTCTCCAACAAGCTTCTTTCATTTTCTCTCGGCTCACTATCGCCTTATGGTGCCCGTGAGAATTTTCACCAATAAGACTCTCTCATTTTTATTTCTCTCAACTTACCATCGCCTTATGGTGCCCGTAAGGGTTTTCACCAATAAGACTCTCTCATTCTATTTCTCTCTTGATTTCTTATGCTGAGAAAGACAAGTAGTTCCCAAATGCATCATCATATCCCTTGCATACTTAGCCTTAACATCCTCAAAGATTGATCTGAAGGTCTTTCTTTGGTTGTAACTTGGATTTTGGATAGGGTTGGAAAGAAAGGATGGCATGAGGACCAAACGACACTTAAAGTGGGTTAGGACTTACAACTTTTGGAATAGACTCAAACAATGAGGATTAACTCATGCCCCAGTTTCTTTTGACTTGGTGACTCTAAATTGTTTATTTGGTTGGACTGAGCCCTAAGTAGGGCAACCTACGTATCTCACCTTCGAGAGAGGAGAATCAGGTCATGCGTAGTTCTGACAGCTTATTTTGTTTGATTCTGATTTTTTTTATCTTTTTTTTTTTTGGGGGGGGGGGGGGGGATTTTTCCGACTCTATTTTGCTTCACTCTTTTTTTCTCTCTTTTTTTGACACATTTTTTCTCTCTTCTCTTTTTTTTTTTGAACTTTTCTGACTATTGTTTTGCTCGACATTTTTTCTTCGAGCTTTGCTGACTATATTGATTCCAAAAGAGGTGTATGAAAGAAAATAAAACTAAAGCTCAAATGGGGTAAACAAAGGATGACACAATGTTTGGATAGCAGAATGAAATGCCTTCGTCATATCAATCTTTGAAAATGCAAGTACATATCATGCAATATGAAAGTGCATGATCAAGATCACTTATGAAATATTTTACAACACTAACTTGCCCCGAGCATGTGTGCCACCTCTTTTCTACACTTGCCCAGCATACAACTCCACTTTGTTGTACATTCCTCATGCTGAAGGACTCATGACTTCGTGGAGCTAATTTTCTTCCTGTTCCTCTTGATAGGATCATGTAGACACTGTTTGACCTAATTAAGACATGTATTTCAATTGATGACCAAGTTATTCTCACGATTTTCAAAATAATAGCCTTAATTTTCAAAGAAGGTTTCAACTTGATCACCAAATGCCCCAGCACTCTATCTATTTCCTCAGATGCTCTCTTTTTCTAACTTTAACCCTCTGATTCAATGTTCATTCTTAAACTGGATGTTAAGATCTAGCTGTAAATTTCACTAGAATATCATATCACTAGAGTCAACATAAAATGTACTATGTAAAAAAAAACACATATTTAAAACACAAAGAAAAAGGGGACACTCCATTTAATAAAAATGAAAGATAGAAGGGTTTGAACATAAACGATAAAGGGACAAAACAAGATAAATCCCGAACTACAACCCTGAAATAATTCGGAGAACAGAAAATAAAACAAAACAAACTACCAAACCCCTTCCTGGTAAGAAGAGGGGTGACTTCTCCATTGCTCAGCCTGACATCTTAGCCACTGGCTTGCATATCAACATGACTGGAGCTTCCACCACTGTCAGACATATTTCCTTCAACAAATAAGCTCTGGATCCCCATGCTTAACTCATTGTCTCCCACAGATTGTGCAGTACCGCGTGCTGGTGAAGAACTCTGTGGGATGGTCGAAGGGCCAATGTTTTGCACCACAATCAATTTATCTTGAATTATCTTTTCTATTTCTCTTTTCAAAGTGCGACAATCTTCAGTACTATGACCCTGAACATCAGAATGATATGCACATCGCACATTAGGATCAAAGCTTCTTGCATGCGGGTTAGGAGTATACCCAAGGAGAGGAGTGATCATGCCCTGTTGTACAAATCTCTGGAATAAACTGGCATAGGATTCCCCAATAGGAGTGAAATTATCTTTTTCCTTCCTACTCTTTGCGAACTCTGGCCTCGGATAAAATTTGGATTTAGAGGTCCCTTGGTAAATTTGTGGGGGTCGAGGACGATGTTGAGGGACAGGGGCATGCCATTGTGGATAAGAAGATGGATGAGCATACAATTATGCATTGTTCACAGGATATCGAGGAAGTAGAATGGGATTTATTGGATTTCGGAGAAAGAAACCTTGTTGCAAGTGGTTATGTGGATCTGATATGTAAGCTCGGTATTGAGGCTGACAGTATTGGTGGGTTGAACCTCTCAAACTCTGCTTTGGCCCTGTCATGACAATAGGTGTGTTTTCCTTCTTCTTTCCTTCAGTTTCCCTTGGTTGATTGTAATGTCGTCCCGAATGTTTCACAGAATCCTTCTGTCCATCAGGCTCCCCAAATTTTGATGTCTCAAATCTGGGAGGAAGGTTAACACTTGAAGACATGCCCCAGTTTTTATATGAAACATCTTCATAGCCCATAAGTCCAGAGGAATTTTTCATATCATTTTCTACACTCTTCACTTTCCCAACCATTTTCTCTGGTTCTTTTGGCATGCTAGGCTTCTTAGTAAGAAATTTTGGCGGTTCACTTAACTTAACTGTAGGCTCAAGAGTATACCAATGATCATCAACAGTATTGAACGTGGAGTCACTAGTGGACTGGGAAAGCACAATCGTTGGATTGATAGACAAAGTGGAAGCCTAAGTACAAGGTTGAGCAACAAAAACACAGACGGTATGTGGTGCTGTGAATGTGGTAGACTTATACTGAGGAGATAAAGAAAGAGTGGTAGAAGTATTGAGGTGTATTTGACGTGGAATGGATTCTGAGGCATGCTGTGGTGCATCAACAACAGTAGGAAACTGACTTTGCAATTTTGGTGGAAGACTCAAGGTATTTGCAGGGTCAAAAGTGGGGAACGGAGGTGGAGGCAGCCCACTGGCCCAAGCTCGGTACATTCCCATCATTTGTTGTCTCAGTCTCAAATTCTCTTCCTTTAAACTCTCAATTTCCCGACTCTTTGTTTCATCCATGATGCCACTCTCTATATCCTTGTTGGACACAACTAACCCCTCATTGGATTTGGTGTGATATGGAGGACCAGCCAGGAAACCACAAACCAACCACCTTAAACTAACTAAACAAGAAGTAACAAATATGTTAGAGTTTAACATTTTTTTTTCTTCAAAACCTCTTTTTTTTTTCTTGAAGAAAAATCACCGAACCCTAAAAGGGCGCCTACGTATCTCACCCCCAAAAGGGGAGAATCAGGTGTGCGTAGTTCGTGAAGTTTTGCCAAAATGGCCAATTAAAATCTTTTTTTTCTTTTTCTTGAAACTTTAAAAAGAAAAGAAAATAACAAATTATCAAAAGAATTGACGAAAATCTTTTTGCATTTTTTAGGTTTAAACTCCCTATACAAAAATGGAATCTATGATTACCAAAGAAGAATCTTTTTGGGTTTTTGATTTAGAATTTCATATGAAATGAAACTTGAAACTATTAAAGAAAAATCTTTTTGTAGTTTTCTTTTAGAGATGTATATGAAACACCTACTCTAAGTGAAGAGTGAAGAAAATCTTTTTGAATTTTTCAGATTCCTGTACAACATGAAATCTATGGTTATCGAAGAAAATATTTTTGGATTTTCGATTTTAAATTTCATACGAAAATGAAACTTGAACCTATTAAAGTAAAATATATTTTTTTGCTTTCTTTTAAAGATGTACATGAGACACCTACTCTAAATGAAGAGTGAAGAAAATCTTTTTTGATTTGTTGAAATAAGATCCCCGAACCTAAAATAGGTTGCCTACGTATCTCACTCCCGAGAGAGGAAAATTAGGGGTGCGTAGTTCGTCCAGATTGGACAATTAACGATTAACTAACAGATTGACCCTAACTTAAGGGCACAACCAAAGACAAACGAATAAAATCTTTTTGAGTTTTTTTTTTTTTAATCAGACACTTCAACTAAACTGACACCAACAATTATGAAGGAAAAAAAAAATCTTTTTGGTATTTTCATTACATGAAACGTACAAATTTCTACCATTTTTTGCATTTTATTTTATAAAAACTGCTAAAAAAATCTTTTTTTTTTAATTTCGAATTATGAATGCATGCTAAAGGAGACAAATGAAAAATCTTTTTGATATTTTCGTTTTTGAGAAATGAGTGCAAAAGGTAAAAATATTTTTTTTTTGAATTTTTGGATTGTGAAGAACAAAAGCCATAAAGAATACTAAAAGCTACGACACTCTTTTTTTTTTTCTTCTTTTCGACTCACTTCCCTTTTTTTCTCTATTTTTTTCAACAGTTCTTGCCTACGCACCTTACTTCTAACACATGTTTTCACCAAATCAGTCCATCAAATGACCCCATTACCCTCAAAGATGCAACATTTAGCACGTAGGGATGCGTTAGAGGTGAGTCTCCTACAAAGGACCAAGTGGGCCCCTCTAGGTCTCAATATGATGCACATAAGCATGACCTAAAGGCTGACCTACGTTGTGGTTTACTAACAAGGCCGTTCGGGGGAGCATATGGTCGATAGTGGCTGCTTTGCTTTTCACCTACTCCATACATCCAACGGCTCCCCCCTAAAATAAAGGTGACTCAACTAGAGTTCGTGCGCACGACGTGCGCTCCGAGACTTGTTGCGGAAAGAATTGACTCGGGTTATGCAAATGATGTCAGATATAAAGCGGTAACACATAGGATAAATACTGTAAACAAAGAGCACGAAAATGCACAAAAGTGAAAACACAAACAAAAATCACAAACAATGCTTATACACTCGTAATGCCAAACAAAGCCTATACGACTCCAAAAAAAGCTCGGATTCTGAAATAGTCCCCAGCAGAGTCGCCAGAGTTGTCACACCCCTTTTTTCGACTCTAAAAAAAAGATATGTATTTTAAGTTCGAAAGGGTTTTATTATTAAGGTGACAAAAATGAAAAATTTGTTTCGAAAAAAAAAAGAATTATTTTCATTATTTTTTTTTCTTATTCAGAGTCGCCACTTGGCATAATCCGGTGTGCCAAGTCACCTTTGAAAAATCCTTTTCGAAATGATTTGACTCTAAAAACTGATCCGCGAACAGAGATTACGGCTAAGGAATTCTGTTGACCGAGGGAAAGGTGTTAGGCACCCCTCGATCCCGTGGTTCGACCACGGTCGCTTGGTAGAGCGTATTGGCTAATTTGACATTACAAATGTACAAACCACATAAACACACAAAACAAGCAAACAAACAAATCACACAAAATTCAAAACAAACCAAAATAATGTTCAGTCCAAATTATACAATCCAAAATAAAAGAGGTGCTGAAATATAAAACTTATTCTATTCTAAACTAATCCTAAACTAAACTCCACCCGACGTTCCGGGCCTTGATCACTAGCCTCCTTTGCATACATGCTACTTCGAGGCATTTCCCGAATAAATTAATACAAATTCTTCGGGGCATTCCCCGGCTAAATGAGTACAATTTAAACTTTTCGTGCAATAAAGTAGAAAGTACCATTCACGCACATTTTCAAACACTCCAACAACTCGTTATTCCTAAATTTGCCTACCCGGCCTATGTTTGCCTACCAAGTTTAACGCATCACAATTCTATCATGTTTAACATTAGCAATACATCAAAATTAATCAACATTCATTTTTCTCCATTTTTAATCCCCACCTTAATTCATTCTCAACCACGTGATTAACCCATTTCAATACACAATCCACCAATCGAGAATAACGAAAATTCACCAATCATGCTTAGCACATCACATACCCAAATGTCACCAACAGTTCACATCAACAAACAAACCACGGTATCGAATCACACGCAATCACAATCACATAAGAATTAAATAAAAGAGAAGAAAGAATTGGATCTTAAATTTGAAGCTTTCAAACTTAAAGTTATTCGAATAAAGAGAGTCCGCACCCGAAAACCTCGAGCCGAGCCTTAACACCAACAATCCAACTCGATAAATAATGACCCGTTCACCGTCACTTTTCACGCTGTTACTGTTCACCGGTACTGTTCACCGGTACTGTTCACCGGCGCCCCTTTTTTTTGTTGTTGTTGTTGTTCTTGTGAGGAAGATTATTTTGTGATTGTTGTTATTGTGGAGAAGATGATGATTAAAGAATGAGCCCCCTCTTTTTCCTCTTAGAATTATTTTTTATAATGGGCATGGATTTTATTATGATGTGGGAATTTTGGTGGGTCCCCATATATTCTTTCTTTGTGGACAAGAAAAAGGAGGGGGGGATCACATGGGTAGTTAGGGTAGGTGGAAGCTTTTGATTGGGTAGGTTGTTAGGATAAGATAAATTAGTTAGAGATATTTTTTTATTTATTTTTGTATTTTTGTGGGATATAATTACATGGGGTTGGACACATGGTAAGGTGAACTAAAAATGAATAAAATTAGACTTCGGGAGGGACAAAATTAGGTGTCTACATTATTAAAGAAAGAAACTCAAGTTAGACATTTAGAGGTGTCTAGACCTAGATCTGTACAATGTTTAATGACTAAAAGAATGAGACACACGCACCAATATAAGGTGATAACATCATAGCACGTGTTTCATACTACGTGTGTTATGCGACCAATGGGTTAATAGAAAAATGAATCCCTGCTTCTTCATTGTGTGAGACCCTCAAAGTTATTTTAACTTTTCATTGAAATACCCTTAGACCTTTAACTGTTTCTTGAAGTTTCGATCGGTGTTGCTACTTTAGCATGTTACTAATAGCCACGAGAGATTCGACAATGCGGTGCATGTCTAAGAAAGCAGTTGATTTGAAACAAATAGATTCGAGTAGAAAGAAAAGACGATTAAAATGAATATTTTAACTTGTTTACACAAACCGGCTATTACACTAACCATATAAGAATCGAGTGTAATTTGTATATAAAGTTAACCATGAACTCGAGTTCGTCTCTTTAAGAGGATGAGGGATCGGATAAGCAACTACTGAAGTAGTGAATGATGTCTGGGGTATTATGAGTATTTGTATCCTCATATTTTTAGAGAATTCTTTCCACATGTGATTGAATTCATAAATATAGCTTGTAAAACCTTAAAGGTAAAGCTCGTGATGCTCACAGGTCGGACGAACTATTTGCCGTATAAATTGGTGATTTGTTGATTTCGTACTGGCTCGGGTAATGTCCACCATGTGTGAAGTGAGAGATGTTAGATTATGGGTCATGGGTCACCCATGTGGACCCGACCCGACTCGTAATCTGGACAGATTAAGATTAATTCAAAAGAAAAGGGGGAAACGGTTACAAGGTAACTGTTCCCGCCCCAAAATTTGATATAAGTTTCTCCTTTTCTTCTGACAAGAAGGCAAGAGAGAAATCAGTGGCACAAAAAAAAAAAAAAGAAATCAACAACATCAAATTAAAGGGTATTTATTTTGTGTTAACAATTTCGTTTTCAAGAGAAACGAAGTGGACTTAGGTAGATTCTTTCGGAAGCAAATTTAATTACCACTTTGAATTTAAGATACACTCTGATTTATGTTTTTCTTCGAAATGATAACAGTATGCATATTAAACACCTGAAAATAGCTAATCAAAAATATAAAATACGTGTATATACACGTGAATGATGTGACAAATCAAATAAAGACAAATGGCATTTTAACTTAAAAGAATCATAACTATGAATTTTTAATATAAATAAATCAAAATCGAAAAGGATTAAAAAAAATATTTGTACACCTTTTCCCCTCGCTCCCCCAACCTACTCCCTTCTATTTCCCTGAAAACCATCCATTTTTCAGTGTCCTCCTCCTTTTTTTTAATAGTTTTTTTATATATACAAAATTTTATGTGATGAACAATCTTCACCACCTAAAGATGAGAAGTAAGTAGAACGAAAAAATTGGTACTAAATGAAGAAAAATGGAAGAGTAACACATAAATAATTGAAAATGGATGGATGAACAACGACAATTTAAGGAGAAAGAAATAAGAATTTTAATTGTTGATGGTGTGATTAGTCATATTTTGATTCTAGCTGTTGAAATTGAATTTTTATTAGTTGGTAGAAATTCAATTTATCTGTTGAAATGTTTGTCTCCAAAATTCATTCTTCGTCAATTTACACTTAATTATACAAAACAAATTCAAACTTTCACACCTATTTCGTCAAAATTTTAATCTCAAAGATATTTTTTTTTCAAACATTATATAATTTCTCACACCTATTACAACATTAATTTAATGCCTAAAATGTAAATTTGTAATTTTTAAGAGACCTATTAGGTGAAGATAGATTATTAATATTTGATGGTGGACTTGTGCGGTGAAGTGGTGGCAGAGAGCAGTTTATAAAGAGGAAAAAGAGAAAAAATATTTTTAAAAAGAAAAATAATGAGAAAGAAGAGATTTAACAAAAAATAAAAAAGATAAAGAGATTTAAGTAAAAGAATCAAAAAAATTAACATCTCACGCTTTCAAATTTAGTGTAGTGCATGCACTATTACACTTTAGCAAATTGTTTCTAATTAGCACATTTTTTATAAAATTTAAGTGTTCAATAGGTGCAAGGCTAAATATAAGTGTTTAGTGAAAAATCGAAAAAAATTGAGGGACTATGTATGTATTCCACCTGTTTTAAAATGCTATTATAAGTAGTAAATTAAGAAAAAATTACACAAATCCACACCTTAACTTATCAATATTACTTAAAATCTCAATCCTTTAAACTAATTACATAAATTTCTGATTTTTTTTTTTCTCTAAAAGGGTAAGATACATCAATTTAGGGCAAAGATGTAAAATCGGCAGGTTAATTAACGAAGAAACGAAGCCGAAGAATTGACGAAGAAACGAAGTCGGAGAAAAGGGCTCTTCTTTCGTAGAGAAGAATTATTTCTCACTAATCTTATCATCCTTATTCTTTTACCCAAGATTAATTAATTTTTCACCTTTTACATTCTCAGATCTAATTTATTTTCTCCTAATTTTTTTCATCCGTAAGCTTAATTTCTTCGTCCTGTAACATCGATTTATTCATCACATTTGTAGTTTTGCTTTATTTTCGAACAAATATGTAAGATAAAAGAGATTTTTTTTGCTTAATTCTTCTTACTAGTTGTATTTTTTTTTTCTTTTTGATGATTTTTGCTAGAGTTGGCAAAACTAGCCCAAACCCACTTGACCCGCTCAATCCGTCCATATTTTGATGGGTTGGGCTAGAGTGATTTTGAAGATGGACTGATTTGGGTCAGCCCAAGTAAACCCATCAAAAATCATCAACTCAAATGGGCTCACAATGATGTTCAACTTTGACCCATAAAGATGTTTAAACCTAATACTTATAGTTTCGCTTTTAATATTTTAAATTTTCTTTATTTTTACTTGAAAATAATAATAATAATAATAATAATAATAATAATAATAATAATAATAATAATAATAACAACAACAACAACAATAATAATGATATAAATATAAAAAGAAAATAAAAAATATTATTCAAACCTAAATTGCTACTAGAATAATTGTTCAATGATGAGTTAAGTTGGGCAGATTGGGCTATAACCCATTATTTAGTCAATCTTGGCCCAACTCATCTTCGCCCATTTATATTTTGAGCGGGTTGGGCAATGACCCATTTATTGTTTTAGCCCATTTTGATCCGCCCAAATTTGACCCAACCCACTCATTTACCACCCCTATTTTTTGCGCTTAACTTTTTTGTCTTGAATGTGTTTTTTGTTCTATTTGAAGAAATCCATAGTTTTATCTTTTGTTTGGTGAAATCTGTAACATTAATTTGTATTTTTTATGGCCTGAGACAGCGACGAAGGGAGTCATGGTGGAGTACGGAGTGAGTTTGGAGATTCATCAATGAAGATTGAAGATGATGATGTTAATAAAGATACATAAGAATGTTGTATATGTTAAGAGAGTTCGGTGATACATAAGAATGATGTATCTGATAGAAAAGAATAAGAAGCGATCCTCCACCAAATGTACAAAACTTATGTATCTTACTGAATATTAGGTTATATATACATAAGAAAGATGTGTTTGATTGAAAACCTACAAAAATCATGTATCAGAATACTTTTTGTGCTACTGATACATAAGACGTATGTATCCGAATGTATTTTTGTATCATTAATACATAAAAGTTAAGTATCGGTACTTATGTATCAAATGATATGTATTGCAATTTGCAAGTGGTATGTATCGTGCCAATGGAAAAAATAAAATTTTACATAAATATAAAAACAATCAAAATTTTATATAATTGGATACTAAACTGTTGAGATTTATGAAAATTGGGCTTCCATTCTTTTTCCACTATTTTCTTGCATGAGCTACCTACTTTGGAGTCCAACGAACTCTCTTAATTCTCCCTATTATTAAATTGGATAACTTACATAAATTCCAAATTTTTAATGGGTTCTAACACTTTTTTCCATAATTTTATTTAATTACATAATATCCCAAATTTTAATATTTATGTACATATTTTTAGTATTGATACATATGCATTGTGATACATTTGTAATTTGGTGGTTAGTTAAATAAGAAAGAAACTAATTTTCAATTATTTTGAGGAGTAAAATTAGGCACAAATTGTGAAAATGATACATCTAGTTCCAGATGTATCACAATGATACATTTCGTAAATTACTCACTAACCATTAAAAATTCAATCTCACACCAAAATAAATAATTTACATATATCAAACATATGTTAATGTCAAACCTTTATAAATAAATTAAAAATATGAATCACTATCACAAAGTATATGTCATATGTATCACTAGTATTCCAACAACAAATGTATCATACTGGTAATGTATATATCTTGATAACTGATTAACAACATCAATTCATATTTTTTATACTATTATATCAGTGTTACACATTTCATTTCTCACAGAATAAAATGTATCAATGGTGCATGTATAAAATGTATCACGAAATTAAATAAAATACCATATGTATCAGTTGAGAAATATCCAAACTGAATGAGGGTGGTGAAATCATTAAATGAACAAAAAACACATGCATCATCCTTAAAATTATGAAAAGAATATACAAGTTTTTGATATATATTTATAGATGTATTAAATGCATTTATTGGATATATATGATTGATACATATGTATATGTCTTGATACATATGATTGATACATATGTATATGTCTTGATACTTATGATTGATAAGTATAATCCCCCGCCCCCTCCGTCATTCGTCCGCACCATCGTCGCCACCTTGGCTACCCCCCTCCCCCCATCGTTCGTCCTCACCACCATCACCACTTTAGTCATTATTGTCGGAAATCTAACAACTGATTGTTCAATTTACTTATGATTGATACATATAATCCACCATCACCATCCTCCGTCGTTCGTCCGCACCATCACCGTCCCTTGGCTACCCCACCCCTCCGTCGTTCGTGCTCACCACCACCGTCACTTTGATCGTTCTCGTCGGAAATCTAATAACTGATTGTTCAATTTCTTATCTTTTCCTTAATGGGTACTGACTTAAAAGTTGAAAAAGAATTCAAAATTGATAAAAGAAAAGTTGATAAATTTTTTAGAAAAGACACTGAAATTAGTGAAGAAGTTACAGTAAAGGAGATGAAAGTTATATCAATTGATGATAATTTGAGAGAGATTTTAGGGGATGGAATATTTGAAAAAAAAAATCTTCACAAAAAATAGATTGCATGTTTTAATTGTGGAGTAAAAGTAGAGTGGAGTTTTTATTCATATATATCAAGAACAAAATATAAAATTTGAGATTTTAAGTAATTATTTAAAGGTAAGAAATTTTGGGTAATAAGGTCTCTTCGGTATGTGATTTTGTGTAATTTATCCTATTAAATTACTTTTATGTTGGGGTAAGAGGCTAGGAGCCTAACATATTTTTAGTTCGAATATGAGTCGGTCTTTTGGCCCATTTCTCATGAACAACTGAACAAAGGGAAATGGGTCAAATATAATACTCTAATATTTTGCCATAACCTCGAAGATTCACTTCTATTTAGACGAACAGAAAAAGAGAGTAGAATGCTTGCTTGCATTATTTGATTTGGGCCATAGGCCTAATATCAACATTTGACTATCTTTTTAACTTAGCTCAGATGAATCTCAAAGCGGAGAAATTATTCATAGTCAATTAAATCAGCTTTTTTATTTTTTATTTTTTATTTCAAAAAATATCCGTTGTAATTATTAAAGCTGTCGTAAATTTGTAATACCAGTTGGTATAGGTTACTAAGCTAAAAATTTATAATGAAAACAGCGGGGCCATGAATGTAGTCTCCATCTATAAATCATATGCATGGGAATTAGAGTTGTGACGAGAAAATTACAGAGACAAATGCAGCTGCAATAGCAACAAGTCATCTAGCTCATCCCACTCGTAGGATTACACTGGGTTTGTTGTTGTAGCAACTAATCGTCTCTGTAGTGAGCTCGTTATCCTCTACCACCTTCAAATACAGAATGGTACGGGATGAGAGCAAGAGAAAACAACAAAATTGGACTTAGCAAAAGATAAGTTTGTAAGATATTTGTATCACATAGATCTGCAGTAATTAGCACAACTAATAAAATAAAATGGAAAAAGAGAAACAAACACAAAAGATTAATATGGAAAAGGAAAAAATCCAAACTTTATTCCAGCATAGGTGTTAGGGAACAGTCGGAACCTGAAAGTGTCACCATTTCTACACGACTTTTAATGCCTGGAGTTTCATCAAATTCACTTGCAAAAACAAGCAAGTCAATGAAGCTAATTTGATGAACAGATACAATAAGACGATAAGAACTAATGGGAAACTGTAATCTGGTTAATTGATATAAGAATCGTGCAAATTATTGTTGTACTGAACTTATGAGTCATATGATGGAACTCAAGAAACGAGTAATAGAGTGTGGACTCAGGTAAATTACAAAGGCACCAAAGAAACGCTTTTTGCTAAAAGTTGGGATCAAGGCTTAGTTGTTACTACAACGCTTTTATTAGGTCTTGTGTTTGCAAAGGCTTCTTTAGCTTTATTGGGGATTTGTGCATCAGTGTAGAGGTAAGTGTGAGCTCTAGTTTTCGACTAACTGAGAAATAAGGTAACTACATATAGAACCTTGTTAGTTTTGTATTTAGTTATTGCAGTAATTTTAGTTTAACAAATTGTTTAGTTACAATGAATTTAAATTTTAAATTTTAGATTAGCTTGTTTTGGTTGTTGAGAAATTTTAAATTATTTTGAAATTCAAATTATGCTGATTTTTTTTGTTTTATGTTGGCTATTTAAAGTCCCTCAATGCTCAATAAACTTATTGAAAGCTGTTGAAAGCTTATTGAAAGCTATTGAAAGATTTCAATCCATTGAGAGTCATTTTAACCACTTTTCGCTGCCCCATCTTTTTTTTTTTTAAACCAACAGTGGTATCAAAGACTCATTGATCTTACGGGATCTGTGAGTTCTTCCAAAGCGCTATCATAAGGGCTACCTTTTTAACCCGTCAGGGCTCCATTTTAACCCGTCAGGGCTACCATTTTCAACCCGTGCTTATTTTCAAAGCGTTGGGCTATTTTCAACCAAAAAGATGTCAAGTAGCAGTCTCTCTTTGAATGCCCCAAAAATTTTCACAGACAAAAATAATCAAATTTGTTATGTGAAAAAATCATATCTTGAAACCTTTGTTTTTTGTGATGTTATGATGAAAGAAAAATTCTTACAATATTTTATGAAGCCTATGAAAGCTCTTTCAAATAAGACAAGATTGTTGATGTTGTTCTTTAAGCACAAAATTAAAAGAAAAAAAAGAAAGTCCAAATTCAAAAAAGAAGAAAGATCAAGAAAAAATCAGATCAATTGCAAGAGCACAAATTGAGGAGGAACAACTTTTAAAATGCAGTAACTAAAGTAAAGGAGGAGTGTTAGTTTTGCATTTAGTTGTTGCAGTAATTTTCGTTTAACAAATTGTTTAGTTACAATGAATTTAAATTTTAAATTTTAGATTAGGTTGTTTTAGTTGTTGAGAAATTTTAAATTATTTTGAAATTCAAATTATGGTGATTTTTTTTGTTTTATGTTGTCTATTTAAAGCCCCTCAATACTCAATAAACTTATTGAAAGCTTATTGAAAGGTTTCAATCCATCGAGTCATTTTAATCCCTTTTCGCTGCCCCATCTCTTTTTTCTTAAAAAAACAACAAATCTCTAGTTTTAAAATCTTAAGTTGCCTTTTATGAAAAATTATTCAGTATTGGAATGGTATGGAGCGAGTAGATCGGAACAGACATGGAATACTCATACAGCCAGCAATAAGTATTTGTACAGCCAACAGAAACTAGTTTAAGGTCGAGGTATAGTTGACAGATCAATTGATTGACCAAGAGGCTTCCGTAAATTGCAATATTCGAAGACACCTATCAGGGAACCATAAACCAAAAGTTTCATTGGATCTAAGAAGTTTCTACAAATTGCACTTCTTAAAGAACACCCATATAAGTCCCAGCAGATTATTATTATATCAGTGCTTGTGGGGTTTTAGATCATCAAATAGCTAAATTGTCTTGTGGTACTATAGGTCAAAACGTAGGACCCAAAGTAAATTTTGACAACCTAAAAGCAAACAAAAGTAGGCATACAACGTTGCATTATTCTGTTTGATGTATTACTTCTAATCTCATCCTTCAATGATTAATTAGCAGAAACAAGACTCCAGATATAATTTTCTTGGTCAAGCAAAAGACAGGTTATAATGAACCTAAAATTACTGAGTCTGATGATAAGGATGGGCTGAGCAGTCATTCGCCTGGAGCTCTCGTGCAGTCAAGCAGGAAGGCAAAGCAGCCTCTTAGGCCATCACACAGACAATCATGTCATCACTTGAAGCAGGAGATTGCATTTGTTCTGTGTGTTGAGCAAATGTAGAACCACAATAACAGTCACTTCAAAGGTCAGCTGGAGAGAAGATGCTGGCAAACTGATCACGACAAATAGTAAACGAAGCCTTCTTCCTGATTAAAATATCAAGAAAAAGCAAAAGGCACAATCACTTCAATGTCAACACTAATACTCTTCCCTGAATGTCCCTTTTTCAATTTTCAAGTGTTAAATCTGTCTAATTCTCGAATTTATATATTACATTGAAAAACAATTTTCCAATGGGAATTTCAACATTTCAGAATTGTACAAAAATTACAATATCTTGCAGTATTTTCTATTTCAAAATTACAACATATTAACCTTCAAATACTATGTCAAGCTTTTAAAAAAGGGATTTGTTGGAGTAGGACATTCCACACAAATCTTTTTGATTCGCTAGTTGATGGTCCTCTCCAAACAGTCAAGTGGCCCAAGGGCCACCTCTCAAATCCCTTTTTTTTTTTTTTTCTTTTTCTCTTGATTCTCTTGTAAAGCGATAATGCACTCAAAGTTTGGACAAAGGACGTAAGTAATACCAAAGAAATCGGACGCTTCCAATCAATCTTGATATTTACCATCCTGTTTTGTATTTTTTTCAGTTTAGTTAAAGGATCCATATTGTCATATTGATAAGGAACCGATAAGACCAAGATAATGCGCGCACACAGTTTCTCTAGCTTATTTCCTAGTAAAAAGTCAAACGAAATCCCTGAACATGAAATTAAATAGACTGTAGACGCTCAAGAACTACTGCGTGACTTCTCCTACGAATCAGTTACAAATGACTTCTAAGGAAATGCCATTCTTTTCCCTTTCTTTTTTATTTTTTTAATGTTGATTCTCCAGATTCAACAACAACATACCCAATGGAGTTTGGGAGGGTAGAGTATGCGCAAACCTTACCCCTACCTCAGAGGTAGAGATGATGGCCCTCAGCTCAAGGAAAAAGCGTCCAAAGCAGTCTTGAAAAAGAAGTAATAAGAACAACAGATAATAACAGAGGTACAGGAAATAACATATAGTAACAAACACAGCAGATAGTAACAAAACAGTAACTACGACAAAAATGTTTTGATAGTTGAAGTATAAGCAATAACAAGTGATCAAGTAGAAAATGGAAACGAATTCAAGAAATTATGACTTACCCATCAAGTTAAACGGGAATAATTGGCAAAGAAGGCACCTTCCAAAACTAATTTGCCAAATACCCACTTAATTTCTTTTTTATTTATTTTTTAGGTTTAGGGTGTAAAAAGTGAGGAAAAGTGGAAAAAGTGGGGCCTACAATTTGGTGTTTTGGTTTAGTCTTGATTTTTTTTAGCAACGAAGTGTTGAATGGTGGAATAATTGCTATTTGAAGAGTTATTTTGATATTTGATCTGAACTGTGACCTGTTTCTGTCCGTAGACCCGTGGTCTATGAAATGAGAATGACCTAGATTGAAATCAATTTTCAGACGTATGAAATTCTTTTAAAACACGATTGCTGAAATAGTGAAAATTGAAATATTAATAACTAAATAGTTTGATTAGGTGCACTAGTTTGATTTCTAGCTATTGTTGTATTTTGATACTGGATGTTGGATTTTGGTTCAGTTATTGTATGTTTGTGTAGTGAACTGTTTAATGGTGGGGTGTTTCTTAATTTTTTGCGGGGGTTTTCATTTGAGCATTAAGTTATTTCTGTTGATAGACTTGTGGTTTATGAACTGAAAATGGGAGATTTGTTCTGCAGGTGTAGATTGTGTTGAAAATGGCTAAAAAACCATCCTTACTAAACGCAAAGACGATACCGCTTCTGATTCTGTTGGTAGCAGTAGAAAAAAAAAAGTCGAGGCAGTTGAACATGTCTCAAAAAGAAAGAAAATTCAAGATACAGTGTCCGAATCAGATTCGGAGTTAAGGGAGATAAGCGACTACGTCGAGTCTAGTAAAAATGTTGCCAAGCGTAGCGTCAGTGGTGATAGTGAAGAGAGCGAGAAAAGTGGGAGAAATAGTGATGATGGGGATAATGATCCCTTGTCCGTGCCATATCTTTCAAGGTACATTTTCGTGGAGCGGTATGACCTTCGAACGATAATTGACAAGGTGGGATCTTTCCCGGCAAAGATATCGGTCAGATCAAGAATGACTGCTTATCGAGAATTTAAGCAAGTTATTGTCGACCAGGAATTGAAGAAAATATTCAAGCGGTCCTGTTTTGGACACCTGAGAAATCTGCCGGAATATCTCAAGTTCAATGGGCAGTTGGTCCATTATTTGTTGTTGCGACGCGTCAAGAACGATAAGATGCGTCATGAGATGTGGTTATGCGTTAACAACAAGCCTGTCAGTTTTGGCTTGAAAGAGTTTTGTTTGATCACGGGGCTGAATTGCTCATCATACCTCAGTGAATAAAAAATGAAGAAGGTGTTAGCAAAGGGGGACACTTTTTATTTTAAGGTGACGAAAAACAAAACATCACGGCGGCCAACTTGTTACACCTGATCAGGGGGAATAAGCTGAACGAGGACCAGAAGTTCAAGTGCTGTCTACTGTGGTTCTTGTACACCATGTTGCTTGCAAAAGATTCGACGAAGATTTTCGACACAAAACTAATTTGGATGGTCGATTTTTTTAGTTTCTTCGAGAAGTATCCGTGGGGGAAAGAGATATTTCAACTGAACATGGACTATCTGAAGAAGAAAAATGACCTGAAGAAGCAGAATGAAGCATTTGATGAGAAACAGAAGGCATCTTATGCTTTATTTGGATTTCCCTAGGTATTCATGGTATCTACCATAAACCCTTTAGTGAGTTTATCGTAGATTCTCATTTTATTTATACTCTGTCATAGAGTCTGAGTTATTTTTTTCACTGTTGTGCTGCTTATAGATTTGGATCATGAGGCCTTTCCTTATCTTGGAGAATTTGCTGGAAAATCAATTGATGAGCCCTTCTCCATTCCCTACATCCTCAGATGGCACACTACAAAAAGTGATAAGATAATCGAAGGCAACCTATTCAAGTATAAAGAAAAAGTTATTGAGGTATGAACTTATTTTCTATTATGCAATAATACTACCGTTGTATCTAATGTTATGTAATTGTTAATTGATATTTTATAGAACATTCACTCGTACATCATCCCTACTGTTCGTGAGACGAAGATGGATTACATGATTACGTTTGATCTATATACGGACGAGGTGAAGAATAATGTCCTCGGTGGCTTGAAGAAAGAGTTAGAAGGGGTGGCTGTCCTTACTTCAAATGAGGACAATGATGATGATGGGGATTTGGGTAGTAACCCCGTTGGAGTACGCGTTGGTGATGATGATTCTCCAAGCACCTCCAAAGATACAACGGGAACCTCATCCCTCGGGGATTTTCATAAGCGTGTTGCTGCGCTCGAGGAAGTGGTGTTGGATATTGTTGCCTATATCAAAGAGAAAAAAATGAAGAAAAAGGAAAAAGAATAAGCGACAACACGAGAGAGGTAACTTCATTCAATAATTGATGTTGTTAATGAATTTTCATCTTTAAATATCAGTAACATTTTATAATATGATGATACAATGCATGTGGACCTTCGTGAATCAGAGAGAAACGAAGAAGGAGAAAAAAAGAGCAAAATGGATAATTTGGCCTCTATTATGGCAGAAGAGGAAAAAGAAGAAGAAGAAAAGAAGGATAAAGAAGAAGATAAGAGCAAGGAAGAAGGTAGAAAAGTAGCAGCTGCAGAAGTAGAAGAAGAAGCGACAGCAGATGAACAAGAAGGCGGGGAAAAAGAAAAAACTGATGAAGAAGAAGCTGACAAAGCTGACAAAGAAGAAGTTGAGAAATAAGCAGCAGGTGAACGAAAAGAAGAAGCTGAGGAAGAAACAACTGCTGCAGGTGAAGAAAGAGAAGAAGGTGTGGAAGAAAAGGAAACTAAGAAGCACCAGTTGCTGCAGATGCTGAAAAAGAAGGAGAAAAAGGTGAGAATGAAGAAGCAGCTGCAGCTGTTGAGAAAAAAGGAGCTGAAGCTGACCAAAAAGATGTGGTCATGGACATTGTTGATGAAATCAACAGTAACAATTGTGTTGAAGAGGAACTTAGGGAAAAAGACATTTGAATCCTAAGCCGTTTAATGTGTTGTTGAATGATGAGTTGTTAGGATATGATAAAAAAATTTATTTCACAAATATGAAGGTTGAAGGATCTGGTGGTAGGATATGACAATTATTTTTTTATTTTATGAAACTTGTTATGATTCTGTACTGAATCTATTTCTATCAAACTAATCTGTGGCATGAAATTTGAATATGCAGGGTGTGGTCATAGTTAGTACAGTGTATGCTTTATATCATAGAATGCATACTTAATATTTCATATACCGTATGCATAGTCTATCATTACCATGCTAGTCAAATTTAAGTTGGCGTGTTGTTTAATCGACTACGATTCTATCAAAACTAGTATTAACATTACAGAAAAATAGAACTATTATTATTTGTTCAATATCACTACATCCATGTTACACTTTTTCAAAGAACGAATACTAACATTATAGCACATAACATCATTTTAGGACATTCTCCCTTTCTTCGGCTAAAATCAATTTTTGTTTTAGTTGATCCATGTCTATTTGGGTGTCGTGTAGCAATAGTTTAAAGTGATCTCTCTTTTCTTCGGCTTCTTTGAACAAAGTCATGGGAAAATCTTTATTTTTTTCGCATTGTTGGAGCCTTTGTAGTAGATTAAATTTTACCAAGCCTTGAAAATTTGATGTCTCGAGTCCCGGACTCAACGTTGATGGGCTGGTTGGAGGTGATAGCTCATCAAGATATTTAAAAAACGATCATGCGCCATTATCCTAGGAAAATAATAATAATTACATAACGATTAACTTAACTTTCTTAAAAACATACACACCTCTCACCTTCGCAATTGCACAATTATAAAATTTGCGACCTGGATTTGAATCCGTGCGTGACGTCCTCAAGACAACCACATTCCCACAATGACAAATTAGAGTATTTTTAGAATTGAATGTTTGAGATGCTTGCGACATTGTAGAATTTTAAAAAACAAAACAAAGTGAATGAAATAAAATAATAAGGGATGGACACCTTATATATGAAGTAAAAAATGAAGTGTTAACACTGATGGCTTACAAAAGTAGCCGTTTATTACCGTTGGAAAAGTAATTTTTCTTTTTTGAACTGGTGGTGACACTTAATAGACCGTCGTAGATCATGACCTATGTCAACCATCGATTAGTCAGGTCTACCGTAGACTTACACCTTTAGTAGTGCATCGATTGATATCCTGATTATGCGTAGACTACGGTGATCTATGTACGCTTCTATAAACCATCACTTGGATGTAGTTAAAAAATGAATAAATAAATTAAAATGATTTAAATAGATAATCACATGTTTTGGGGCTGGTGGAAGAAAATAATTAAATTAAAAATGATTTAAATAGATAATCTTGAACTGTTGGTGACACTTATAGACTCCCATCGTTGTTGACCCATGTCAAATTCATGTAAAAAATATACTTGTGCTTTGAGGGTCCATCGATTAGTCTGGTCTACCGTATACTTACACCTTTAGTAGTGCATCGATTGATATCATGATTATGCGTAGACCACGGTAATCTATGTACATTGTTATAGACCATCACTTGGATGTAGTTCAAAAATGAAAAAATAAATTAAAAATAAATGTAGTGTGAATTTCTACACATGTGAAGGAGTGTAAACAAATCACATAATCATATTAGAGCTTAAACAAATTAGGGGGGTGAATTAAGGAGTGTGTGGATGGGTAGTGGTTGAATGTTCAATATCGTAAGAGTAATGTTTGTCAAAGCACAAGTATGTTTTGAGGATATGTATTGTATTTGATGACTGCACATTCCACATACTCCTTCCATCACCACCCCTAAATCAAAAGAGTGTGTGGAATTGATAGTGGTAGAACAATCATCATCCCCAATACATACTTGTGCTTTGACAAATATTACTCTTAGGATATTGAACATTCAACCACTACCCATCCACACACTCCTTAATTCACCCCCAACCAATTTGTTTAAGCTCTAATACGATTATATGACTTGTTTACACTCCTTCACATGTGTAGAAATCCACACTATATTTATTTTTAATTTATTAATTTATTTTTTAACTACATCCAAGTGATGATCTATAACCGTGTACATAGATCACCGTGGTCTACGCATAATCATGATATCAATCGATGCACTACTAAAGGTGTAAGTCTATGGTTGACCAGACTAATCGATGGCTGACATAGGTCATGATCTACGACAGTCTATTAAGTGTCACCACCACTCCAAGATTATCTATTTATTTATTTTTTAATTAAATTACTTTCTTCCACCAGCCCCAAAACATGTGATTATTTATTTAAATCATTTTTTATTTAATTCTTTTCTTCCATCAACCCCAAAACATATGATTATCCATTTAAATCATCTTATATTTAATTATTTTCTTCCACCAGCCCCAAAACATGTGATTATCTATTTAAATTTATTTTTAATTTAATTATTTTCTTCCATATGTCCCAAAACATGTGATTATCTATTTAAATTATTTTTAATTTAATTATTTTCTTCCACCAACCACAAAACACGTGATAATCTGTTTAAATATTTTTTAATTAAATTATTTTTTAATAATTTGTTATTATTTGTTTTAATTTAACCGATGACTCATCGATTCATATAGTCTACGATAGACTAATATGTACAGTCGAGGAAATACTGAGTATACAATCGACGATAGACTATATATTACTTTTTACTCTTCAGAAAATTAGTCAAGCTACAGTACTGCAAATTGAACAAGGCATACATATTTGATTCGAGTTTTTGTCTGTACAGAAGAATAACCGCCACATACAAAAAATAAGGGATCAGAACAAAGATGGTAAACATAATGTTAAACCAAACTGAAACATACATATATTAAACTTGTTCACTGCATTACATAATAGTATTTACAGCAAAAAGGAGAAAATAAAAGAAGCTTTCTTCTAACAAAATCCTACAAAAAAAGCTTCTTCAGCAATGAACCAAGAAAACTTGAAAATATAATCTAAAATTAAAAAGTAAACTAAATTATGGGGATGGTGGGGGTGATGTAGTTATTGTCATCCATTCCAAGACGCTCCAGAATTGCTCGGAGGAAACGAGCAATTCATTGGAGCTCACGCTCCAAGTATCGTCGATCTTCTCTCAGGCCGTAGAAAAGACGATCAAAGTCATTTCAAAGAAGCAGCAGATCATAGTGATGAGGGGGGACTAGTCTGATTGAGCGAAGAGAAATTCTACGATCAGGCATGATTTCAGGTTTTGGTGAAGAAAAAGAAAAAAAGGATTTCTGATTTTTTGGTTTAGGGACAAGTGAAGGGTTACGTAAAAAGAGGGACTATACTTATAGACCTATAGATGACGTCCGTTCATATATCCACCCAATTGTAGGTCGACGTGTGTGAGTAGAGAAAACGCTTGGTTTGCCTATACCAACGATTTTTCTCATGAACAGATATTTTGTACAACTTTTTATTAAATGGGAACGGAAAACAAGGGAAAAAATGACTCATTGCATCAATTGGAGAGATAAGGCGGGAAAATAACCAACATAGCGTGTTAAATGAGCAATAATATAATCAATACATAATATTTTGTAGACCTTCTGACATATACACTGTAGACTTTACGTAGTCTATCGTAGACAACGCTTTAAGTCGATTACAACTGAACGTTAAAATCTACAGAAATGCACATTTAGCCACCAAAATAATGGTTTTACTACTGAAGCTAAGAAAAGCCTATTTATGATTTGATGGTCATTCTACACGTGGTTCTTTTATGTCCGAATTTCTTGCATATTGAACACCTATTCCTCCTTTTGGACTTAAGTGTCTCACCAACGCCCCTAGTGCATTTGAATTTCTTCCTTCCGAGTTTGGGATCGTAGGGGGGTGAAGAAATTTTAGTATCTAGCAATTCCTGTGGCACAGTTCATTCGGCCTCCGGAGGGACAACGTTAATTGCTTCCAAGTATGGGAGGAGGTAACTTTCAGCTTTATAAATTGATAAAGAATAGTCATAGATGGAGTTACCATAACCTTCGCCATCACTATACATTGTTCGTAAAGCTGCCATCGCATGTTCGCGCGACATTTCATTAAGTCAAATTTCCGACAAGAACAACTCCTCTCCAAGAGATTGACCTTGGCAGTAACGTCGTTATCAAACACCGTGTATTGATCGAGAATCCCATTTGGATTACTCACATACAAGGAATCGCTCGCACTCTTATTATCCCTTAGGATCCTTTCTGCATAAGGCATAAATTTATTCTCTTTACCATTGACAAAAGCATGCCGCTCCCTAAACTTTTCACCAAATTTTCTAGCAATTGAATTGAATATGTACGACACGGGGTACTCCCATTCGTCCATCAAAATCGAGTTGAGCAACTCGGCGATGTTTTTGGTCATCACGTCGTACCTTTTGCCCGAAAAATGTGCTCTACTCCATTTTTCAAAACTAAGTACATTTTCAAGGACATGTGCTGTCGTGGGGCAATTAATCTTCAATTCCGCAAAATTATCGCTAAACTCATCAAAGGAATAAGACTTTGCCGCAACGTAGAATAGATAAAGATGTTCTTCACAGTGTTGATTTACGCAAAGATTTTCAGCGAGGTGCCTTATGCAAATTCCGTGATGTGCACGACTTTATATATGGGAGAAGGCATTGGCGATGCTAATGTGCCTATTGGAGATGACACATAGATCTGGTTCATCTTCTACGATAGACTTCAGTTTATGGAAGAAGAAGGTCCAAGAAACATCGTTCTCTTTATCGACGACACAAAAGGTAATCGAAAAGATATGATTTTCAGTGTCCTGTGCAATGGCACTCAACAGAATGCCCCCATACTTGCCATACAAATGTGTTCCATCGACGACAATTACCTTTCTCATGTGGGCATATCCCCGTATGCAAGCTCCGAATGCTAAGAAGTAGTAAATGAACGATCCATCCATCCGGTTTACCATGATAGAGTAAGAAGAACCGGGATTTAATAACTCCACCATGTGGGAAAAATCCGACAAGTAAGCATATCTGTGCTCCGGTGTCCCGCGAATGATGTTCTTCGCAATTACACTTTCTTTCCAACACATCCAATAGCTTGCGTTGCAACACAACTTCTTAAACACAATCCTTTGAATTTCTCTTATGTTTGGATCCTTACCATCCCGAAAATGATTTACGTATACTGAACCAATCAATTGATGAGACTTTCTTGTCTCTGCGGGTGGCGTGTTCAACACCGCACGTGTGCAACCCAACATACTTGTATATACGAAATCTGTCTGAGGTGTCATACTTTTTTGTCTGCAACAACCAGCTACAACCACGAGCTACAACCACGAGATAAGAATTTCACCTTAATCAATTTCGTCCAGCTCTTCTCCATATAATAGTTAAAATATTACCTCGTTGTTGCTGTGTCTAGTAGCATTTTCAGCTCTTTCTTATCGGCGAATGTTTGACCACAACAGAAATTGGTTCCGTCGGTGAAGGAGTGTCTTGATTGTGATCCCGTTTCACGGTCTTCTTCATCATCTTGCGAGTCCAATGAAAAGTCTTTCATATGCATAAAATCATCTTCTATATTAATTGGATGATCGCCATCATTCTCGTAATCATTCAAATTGTTGTCGATCAAATCATCGTCGACTGTCGAGCGTCGCGGTGGAGGTGCTGATGAATTCAACGGTCTTTCAAAGGACCTCTCAACCACATTTATCCTCAAAATAGGCCTAAAGCCATCTACATCAGCATCCATTATGTACGTCAGCCCATGTACATCATTATTTATGATCGTAGGATTCACCTTTTCCCTTGAATGCATTAGATAACTAATCACCACGTCGCTTGGCGTGCAATCTAGATCCCCGCTCTGTATTACGCTTGCAACAAATTCATCGTACGAACTATTGCAGCGAACAGGAATGGGAATTGTCACTTTGGTAAATGATCTCCATTTCCAACATTTGAGAGTCTCCACCTATTCTCTCATGAAATCACCAGAAACCAGAACAAATTCTGCAATAGATATCCTAAAATTAAGCTTTGGTCGATGATAGATTATGCTTAGGATATATGTCGGGATGTATGCACGATCGCTGACTGACGATGACGGGTCGATGGCTACGCAGATATCCGTACAAAAACTTGAAATTGCAAATATTATTTATAATCAATGATTGTTGGGTTTATGGAATAGAGAAATGACTTGGAATCGCCTGCGCTACTGTAATGCACTTTCTCAAGTGGTTTTGAGTAATGTGAGTGATTTAAAGCTTTTTAACAATGGTGGAAAGTGTGTTTGAGAAGATAGGAAACAAATGGGGTAACAATGGATGCAATGGACAAGCTTATGATGTTTGTGGAATGATTTACAGCTGATCGCCGGAAAATAACGTCGGAAAAGTGGTTGAAATCGGAGCTTTTTAGAGGAAAAAATAGCCACCTTCTATTTTTAGCTTTTGAATTTTTTTAATATTTTTGGAAAACCTAGATATTTTTTTATATATAATGGTGGATGATGGAGTGAGTTGAAGTGTATTATTAAAAACTTGCGGGTGAATTTATTAAGTTGAAAGTATTGGGTTAAAGTGAATTATTATAAAAGTTGGGGCTGAAATTGTTAAGTTGGAAAAGTTGATGATGAGGAGGAATTATGTGGGTATTTGACCAATTTTTTAAAACTTTTGGGTATTTGGCAAAATAGTTTTGAAAAAGAGGTGTTTTGGCATACTTGCCCAAGTTAAACGAATTTTTGACTCAAATAAGCTATTTTATGAAGCAATTGACCAAAATAATATGCTTTATAAAAAATTTACGAAAGTAGTATATACGTAGTTGTCAGTAACGTTTTACCCTATTATTTTATTAAAAATATATAAGGGTCAAAAGTAACGGAGTAAAAACTTAACGGACCATAAAACGTTACTAGTAGTAACGTTTTATGGATAATTCGTAACTGCCATTCTTTTTTTTAAAAGAAAATAAAAATGAGACTTAAAGTATTTTCAAGTGTAGCCGTTTCCCTAATTTTGAAAGAAATACCCAATTCTCTTCTCTCCCTCTCATCTCTGTCTCTCATATCTCGTCTCTCGTCTATCGTCTATCGCTTCTTACTTTACCTTTTTAGCAATTTCAATCATCTGTGGTTGATTCAATTGACAGTGCAATCTCTTTCATCGAAGTAATTAATTGTTCGTGTTTTAGATTGCGAAACCCTAGCCTCAAGTTTTGATATGAATATACTCTTTGTTCTCCTTGCCTCAACTTGACTCTCTATTTTAAACTTTATATTTCTCGAATTTTATTTAACTATGCTCAAAATTATGAACAATTATTTGTAGACAAAGAGATGGGATATTTTTTAAAGGAGAAACAATTATCTATAGACTTTGTTAGAGAATAATTTTTCCTTTATGGCTGGTTAATTTGTTTATTATAGTGAAAATATTTACTTATGTATAGGTACCTTTTTCATGGATGGTAGCAGTTCATACAAGTTGGATCCTGGGCCACTTGAACCGTCTGTATTAACTGAACAACTCACTCATAGGTCACGGGATATATGGAATGGAAATGTTGATATGGTTCTTAATACGAGAAAGAGTGATGGAGGTTTTTGGAAGCTCGTAGAAAAATATTCTATCCATCCACGAGTTTAAAAAGTGATTAGATTAGCTGGATTGTATGGTGTTTATAGATGTAATAGGCCTGCTATCGACCGTAGTTTGATCATTTCATTAGTTGAGCGGTGGCATCCTGAAACACATACTTTCCACTTTAGAACAGGTGAAACAACTATCACCTTGCAAGATGTCGAGGTGTTGTATGGATTACCCGTGAATGGTGCTCCGGTACTTGGTACTGAGACGACAAGATATTAGAGATTGGCAAAACATTTGTCAAAGATTATTAGGTTTTTTTCCATCTCTTCAGAACTTTAAAAATAGTTTCCTCAAGGTCTCCGTGCTTAAAGCACACCTGCTAAGTGAGCCACAATTGTCAGACATGGCAACCCAAGAAATAGTCAATCAAAAGGCTAGGTGTTACATGTTTTGGATGATTGCAGGTATGATGATGGAAGATACATCTGGTGCTTATTTGAAGCTTATGTACCTGCCTATCCTCGAGGATGTCAATGCAATTGGGTCTTATAGTTGGGGTAGTGCAACTTTAGCTTACTTGTATCGCTTTCTTTGTAAAGCCTCACAAAGTACCCAAAATGAGATAGCCGGATTTCTACCACTACTTCAGGTATATCTAATAATTCTAATAATTGTACAAATTATATTGATATTTCTTTAGTTTTTTTTTTATTTATATATATATATATATATCAAGTTTGGGCATGGAAGAAGATCACTGTCCTTAGGCCACAGATAGTAGGAAAAAGAGGTACAAGAAATATTTTTCCTACTGGTTTGCCTAGGGGTCCATATGCTACTAGATGGTTTGCACACTTTAGTTGGACTAACACTTCTAAGCATGTGCTGAAAGTTTATAGGGATGCACTTGACTCTATGACAGAAGATCAGGTAGATTGTGTATAAATTTTTTCTTTGATTTTATGTCGATCGTAAATATAACTCATTTGCTTTTCCCTTTTCATGTAGTTTATCTGGGAACCATATACTGATAACTTAATTAAGAGTCTTCCTGACTATTGCCGTGCTGGATGAGACATGTGGCGTGTTAGAGTTCCAATCTTCTGTTGGGATATGGTAGAGGTTCACTTGCCTGATAGAGTAATGAGGCAATTTGGATTGCAATAGGCGATTCCAACTCCATTTCTATTTGATTCCACCCACTTTCGTCATGATCGTCGGGGAAGGCCAAATACAAACTGGGAGTTAGAACATGCACAATGGTTACTTTTTTGGAACGAGCGAGAACAATTTATCTGTAATGCACCGGTCAATCATGGGCCACTTCGGTATGACGACCCCTACCTTATTTGGTTCAGACGTATTACTCGTTTTCTCATTGGTAATCCTAATCCCCGTCTTCAATGCCAACAAGGTTATGTGCCTAATTCAACTGCATATGAAACAATGGTAAGTAGAACTTTGCTTGTCTTATTTTTATTTATCTTATATATGTTAATAATAATCATAACCTATATGTTAATAATAATCATAACCTCAAGAGTAGGAACTTATTTTTTTTTTTAATCTTTTTGATGCTTTTACAGTTACATGTTTTTACTTTAATTCACAGGCACGTCATATTCATTCGATGGTTGATAAAGCTAAATCACTTGGAGATACGCCATCATATGAGGACTTATACATGTTTAGAAAGATGGTGCGGGATCAAAGTTCTGATTGTTTGACATATGTCCATGAGGCCGACAGGATTCAAGTATCAGCCGATTATAGAAGAGATGAGGTACCGATTATAGAAGAGATGAGGTACAACCAAATCAGTTACGTCCCCCTATTCGTAGGCGAGGAAAAGGCGGTGTTGCTGGAAGAAGAGAACGTGTTATTGCGAGAGACTAAGTGCCTGATGAAATGAATGAAATGGATGAAGCAATGCAAAATTCCCAAATAGGTTCAGAAGATGATCAAGCAACAACTAATCATGATTTTGGTTCCACTTCAATGGGTTGCACTCAGGAATTCACTCAAGCACCAGGTATGACATATCAACATACAGAGATTGTGCCATTTATGACTCTACAGAATCCATAAATATTAAGGTATCCAAGTCTTTCAGCACTTGATAATATATTTGGTGGTTATTCGCCTCAACATTTTGAGAGTGCTCCAAACTTTACCTCATCGCCTGTGCCAATGTCTATTGATATCCCGGATGCCACTAATAATTTGGAGAACTTGAACACTGAGATGGAAGATAATGAGTTGGATGATACCAACAATGAAGTAAATGGTAATGATCCGAAGGATGCAAGTACAGGTTGTGAGACGACTATTCAGCATGATGAACTATCTAAGAAAGAGAAGCGTAAAATTATTGCTAAGCTTTGTGGGACTGGTATTTTTTCATGATTATGTTATTTTTTTCTACTTAACTGCACCTTTTTAGTTAAATAGTTGAAAATCTACCTTTGCTTGACAGGGAGTCACTATGCTTACCAGCACGCCGAAAAGAAAAATGCAAAACAGAAGAAAAGCAAAACAAAAAAAAAGGCAAAGAGTAATGGAGTTATGTTGGACTCTTCCTTCTTCCATTCCCCTGTATCTGGTCTAGTCATCACTTCTGTGGTAATACATGAATACTTGTTATGTCTGTTTTCAACTGCATTTGCTTGAATTTATCCTGTGAGGTTCATGTTTTTCATTCCAACTGCATGTGCTTGAATTTATCCATGTGATTGTATCCACTGTTGTTCTTTATCATCCTACAAAGTTACCTAAACTTGTTCTTGACTTTCAATCTGTTGTGTTTGCTTCTACTGATTCTGCACTTCCATTATTTATCTCTCAACCAACAACAACAACAACTAATAATAATAATAAAGTACAGTAGGAACAAGAATATAAATAGGTTAATATAGTCATCACATATTGGTAACAACACTCTGTTGAACCTGCCTGTGCATAGACTGTTGTAAGGTTATTGTTCACGTGACATTTAGAAAATGGTTAACTGTTAAACATGGGTTGACTGCTATGAGTGTTTTGTACATATGGCCTTCGAATTGACTGGAATTAAGAATATAACTTACTATATATTTTGGGATTTACTGGTTACTCTACATTTATCAATGGCATGCAGGTATAGGAATCTCATCGAAAGAGTTTTAAGAGCTAGACTTGTTTATGGGATCCCAAATATGAACAGAGCCATGAGCTTTGAGTATATGAATTGCCAATTGGCATGGAGTGAATTCTCGGTAATTTCCATCCATTAGCAGTGGTGCAGATTTTATATAGTCATTCCCAAAGAAGGGAATATTGATGACAAATTATCTGAGAATCGAATGTGTCTGCCATTTTACTATGAATCATTTGTTAGGAAAGAGGTCCTTAACTTCATCAAAAAAGGAAAGGGGCCAAAAAAGAATATTTTGCTTTTGTTTTACATGCTGCCAGAGGGCCAACAAATTTTGTTTTCCAATTTGTGTCACCCTTCTTTTGTTGGCAGGTATGCGATGGAGCTCAAAGTTGGTTAAAAAACTTATAGGTAATTGTTTGGTATTTTATCTTTTTTGATGAGTGAATATGTTTAGCAAGCACTATGGATGGAAGTACATTCGTATTTGGTATTTCTTAAAAATGAATGGAAGTACATTATCAACTGTTCTAATATGCAGGAATCGCTGCTCTTGCTTCTTCCTCTTCTCAATTCATCATCTGTCAAGAATTTTCTTCATCCGTTCTCATAGGAGAGAGGAGAAATCTTCATATTCTTCAGTGGATGACACTTTATGCCCAATCTGACAAAGAAAGCCAACAAATCTATTTTTAGCTATCCCTTCTCGGCACAGGTATTGCATGGTAACAATTATGCAGTAGAATGGCAATATAGTGAATCAGTCAGATGTTCATGCATTTAGTAGGAACTCCATTATATCAATGCTTAATCAAAGTATGGGCAGAATTTTCAAAGAATTAAGTTGAATTCATTGAAATTGAAGAACTGACAATCTTATGCTTATGTAGGCATATTGTATATATAGTGGTGTGGGTTGTACACAGGTGTAACTTTGTAGATTGTAGACAATCTTATGCTTATGTAGGCATTTGAAGTTTATGAGTTCTTGTTGGTCTTAAGTTTATATATAACAATATTTGGGTAATGACTGAGTTCACTATCAAATATTTGTAGATATGTAGTAAAGTTCTTAATATACATATAAAATCTAGATTCACGTGAATTCATAGGTTATATGTAGTTTGGCTCCTATTCCTAAATGGGCAACGACACCAAACATAAAATGAGATGGCCATCATAGGGATATATACTTTTAATTATCCAAATGCACACATATATACAGCAAGGCATAGGCACGCGCAAAATTGCTTTTGCCTAGTTAATTCAAATTTCCAAAATTTATATGTTGCACTAAGTTTCTCTTGCATATCAATTTGCAAACATATCATGTTTTAATTTAGAATCCACAATTGGATGTCAAAATGAGTACATAGATAAAAGTGTAAAAGTTAAACTGCGTTAATTATGTAAAGCTTATGTAAATACAATTAATAAACTTTACTATCACCTAACATCAATGGTAGAATTTGAAAACTTTAACAGTTGGGTATGGTAACTTTTATTGAGTTTGCGGTGCTAATTTATAATTGTCATTTAGTTGGTTATGGTATTAACAGCCCTTTATCGTGTTCGCGGTGCTACTTTCGAACAGTCTTCAGTTGGCATCTCAATTTGAATTTAGTTTCTATTTTCACATTTCTTAGCTTCAATTCCATGTAAGCTTATTAAAGTTACCAGTTCCACACACAAAAAAATTCCATGTGAACTTATCAGAAGAAAAGAAATTCCATTTAACCCGGTAATGTGGTCAATGATTTGCCGGCTTGTGGATGAAAGTTCTTTGAAGTGGACTCTTGGGAGAAACTATGTTTAATCTTGAGCTTGGTAGGGCTCTTATGTTGCCAAAAGTTATAGGATATTTTAGCAAATCTTGAATAGTTCCTCTTGAGTTGATTCTTTGGTATGACTGTTACAACCATTAAGGGATTATCTGGTTGTGATCGGTATAACTTCATATGGTCTGATTATAGTTAAGAGGATCGAGAACAGTATGACATGGATAAGAGGGATTGTGTAGTATCAAGTATACCTCTTGAGCTGGAAAGTTTATGCTTTAATGTTTTTTGTATAAGTGCATAGAAAAAGGTTAATTTACTAACTTTTGTTTAATCTTTTGGTGTTTCCCTGCAGTATGATGTAGTTCTTCCTGACATCGTATCAGTCAGTTCACTTGATAAAAGGTCAACGGCAGAAGAACAAATTAAGAAAAAGAATCCAGCTGTTGTGAAGATTAGCCCATGGACGTTAGCACAATTGAATTCAGAGGATGTTTTAAAAGTTGCGGCTGCAAATTCTCTAGCCTGTAGCAGTAAGGAATTGCACTGGTTTCACTGTAAACTAAAGAGTGTCCTTTTTTCTTATGGAATTTCATAGAAGACTATACAACTTATGGAATTTCAAAGATTGAGTTGTTGACGTGCCTTACAATATTCTAGCCTATAATATTTTAGCCGTTTTTCTTGGGTACGTTTGGTTGCTAAGGAAGCAGAAGGAAAGTGTTAGAAAGTTATTTGATTTGTCTTTAGGTGCGTTTGTAAGCAGGAAAAACACACAGTACAAAGCAACGTACAATTTCTACTAGAAATTGTATTGACCAGCTATGAATCATGATACTACTACTAAAAACCGAAGCATAGCTACAAATGCTAGCTAGAATGAAGTTCTTTTATAAGATGAAACATAATACTCACAGATGACATCTGAAAGATAGAAAAGAGTTGCAAACTCTATCGGAAATCATTTCACATAAAACACCAACAACTCCTATGTCTTAAGTACTAATACTACAAATGCTAGCTGGAATGTTGGTACAAGATTTCTACTCAATTAAATCATGAAACAATTATTAGACATAGAAATAATACACAAAACAGAATTCATTAGACTTAAAACAGTTAGAAATTTTAAGAGTACCCACTTAAGTTTGATTACGAGTTGGACATCGGCGCCTATCATGTCCAGTCTGTCTACACAACCCGCAAGCTCGCCCAGATACTGCAGGACCACGATCCATCCCATTAAGTAATCTAGTTGTCCTTTGTCGATTAGGACGACGATAGAATTCATTACTTCTCATTATAAAACTTGGAGATGGCCAATATGCCTCGTGCCCAACCGGTGAGAATGGCCCAGAATATGTGGCAACATAATTCTCTGTTTTGAGATGCTCGCTAACAAAATTTCTAGCTATCCCTCCCATTCTTTCAGTAACCTTCATGACATGTGAACACGAAAAGTGCAAATTAGCCCATTTTCCACAATCACATTTTTTATCATTTAGTGAAACACGATGAGGATTACCACCAGTACCATCAACTTGAATAGATCTAACCTCATATGTCCCAGTGGATATATTCCAATAAAAAACAAAGTGTCTTTTTGAACTTTCGTAGTTCTTCTCCCACTTTACTTTGAACCTGCTTGTCCATAATTCCTTTTGCTCTACAAGTTGGTGCACTGTTTGAGATCTACTGGTATACCGTTCAACTGTTTGCTCCAATAAAAGTCTCACTATGGCAGTGACAGGTAATCCTCGAGCTTTCTTTAGAAGGTCGTTGAAAGACTCTGAAAGATTTGTTGTCAACACTCCCCATTTTTTTCCATCATCATGGCTAATCGTCTATTTTTCCAATAGAAATTGGATGAGATATTCATATGTTTCTTCATTTTCTTCCCTGATTTCCCACATCAAAGATTTGAACTTCGTTACTTGATGAGCCGATGCAGCATTCCACATCAGATCACTGAGATTCCTGTTTGGAAAATAAGATTGAAAGTTACTCTTAAGATGTCTTATGCAAAATCAATGAAAGGCCCGAGGCTCCTGGAATTGCCACAACTCCGATAAACTAGCTAAGATTCTTTTTGCCCTATCAGAGATAATACATACATCTTCTCTATCTTTTATTACATGTGCGCTTAGTTTTCTAAAAAAAAATTCCATGCCTCTTTCGATTCCCTGTCAACAATAGCAAATGCTAGAGGAAGAATGTTATCATTTCCATCAATTCCAACAGCAATTAATAATTTTATCTCATATTTACCATACAAATGGGTTCCATCAACTGAAATAACTGGACGACAAGTTCGGAATCCATCAATGCATGGCTTGAAAGCCCAAAATACAAATTTAAACGTTTTTACCTTTAACGAACTCATTGACTCTTCGTGTTTCCATTCTACAATTGTTCCATGGTTAAAGTGTTGAAAAGCTGCAAAAAACTTAGGAAGCTCACTAAATGATTGCTGAAAATCACCATACACCAATTTAAATGCTCGTTGACATCCAAGCCACGCTTTTCTATATGTTACTTGATGACCAAATATCTTATGAACCTTAGAAATGACATCTACTACCAACAATTTGGGATTTTTACGTATTTGATTTAGAAACAAAGATGCAATTAAATTGGTATCTAGGTTAGCGTGACCTGTAGTAAGCCCTTCAGTCTCACATCTATGATTATCAAAATACTTTCCTATCTTCCAAAGGCTACCTCCAACCTTTCGGCCTCGAAGAAACCATCGACAACCTAATGATTCGTGAAACCTGCATCTGACAATCCATAATTTCTTGCTTGATGTTACAACTATGAATTCTTTATTTTTGCGTAAACTCCAAATTGTCACAGCCAGTTTCAATCTATCTTTGCTGCTAAAACACATTCCTTTTTTTAAATCTTTTTTGCCATCGTCAGACCAAACAGAACAACAATTCATCTCAGATTCACGGGTAGAGATAAAAATATCTTCTTCATTCTCTAATGTTGTAAAGTAGGGTATATCATGATTTTGCATTTCAGACACACTTTGACCAAATTGATTATGAAGATTTACACCAATATCATTTTGAGGTAAATCTTCACTATCATTGGTATCTTCATCAGATTCACTTTCTAAGGTTTCACTTTCTCCATCATCTTATGAAGGTCCATCTTCCTCTGAACTTTCATCACAAATTTGAGCATGTGCATCATTACACAAATCAAAGTTATCCTCATCTTCTCTGCGAAAAAATAATAATGAATTAGTGAAGTAGTGATGCATAAGATTTCTTATAGTTTCAAAAAAAGTAAAAATCACCCACCTGATCTCATATTATTTGTGGCCACTTTCAATGTGTCCTTGACTACTTAATCCTTCATCATATGATTGATACTCATGTTCGTTAGGGCTTGCATCAAGTGATTGATGGATACTAGGGGTTGCAATATATGCAAAATGAGGATCACTGAGCATGGCAAATCCATAATTTTGAGCTAATAAATTCATATGATAACCATGCTGACCATTCATTTGAAATAGATTATCATGATTTGTTGGTCTAGTCTTTACATACATCTCCAAAAGATTTATATCAATTTTATTCAAAAAAAATTGAGGAATGACAAGAAATTGTAGCAAAGACTGGTCATTCTCCATTTTAAATTCAATAAACCTTGTAATGTTACCTTGAAATGAGCATGGATATTTTCCAGAAATATCCATTTGAATATTTTCACTATTTGTCCTCATTTTTTCATGCAACATTGCAACTAGTTCAACATAGCTAGTTGAAATAGACATGCTAACAATCATTCTAGCACCTTCGTTGTATCTAAATCCGCTCATGTCAGAAATTATTTCACCACCCCAATACAAAGCAACCATCACATTTTCTTCAAAATTAGCCATTTTTCTGCTATACACAAAAATGTGCTAGAATTGTAAATTAGAATTGTAAAAATGTGTTTGAACATTCTATACATACCGTCACTTATATAATCTGTTGTCCTAAAACTTTGCAGGTCTGTGATTTGATTCGCTAGAAACGTTACTCACAGTAACGTTTTTAACTAAAAATGTGACTAGTGATTATGATTTCAAGGCAAAATTTTGGTCAAAAAAGTTGTTGGGTTGATTTGATAGAATCGTTATTCGGAGTAACGTTTTACAGCTAAAATGTTATTGGTGATAACGTATTTAATGTCAGATTTGTACAGAGATTCTTGGGTGGCAGAGCTACAGAGAAACATTACTGTCGGTAACGTCTTATGTCTAAAACGTTACTGAGAGTAACGTTTTATGTCAAAACGTTGTTGTGAGTAACGTTTTATATTCTAACGTCTAACGCCAATTCCGTTTGAGCCGTTAACCTTTTTAAAACATAAAACGTTATTGGGAACAACGTTTATACTAGTTTTGTAAAATTTTCAAAAAACACACTACTTTGGTGAATTGATTCAAAAAATGACTTATTTCGGTCCAAGTTCCCAAAGTTAAACACTAGCAAGAACATAAAAATACAAAAATACACAGGAAAGAAGGTTTACAATTCATGCACAATCGGGTAAAACAACAGTACATGCAACAAGAACCATGGACCATTGAGTATGCGGGTGTTCTTACCTCCTTGAGATGCAATTTAAAATCATATGCTACGAAATCCAACGGAAGAATCATAAATGGTGACACATCAACTGGAAGTTCAATAATTTGAGCTGGGTTTACTTAAGGTTTGAAGGGGAAAGGTAAATCTGTCAACTCTTTACTCCTTTGTTGTTTGACACATAAGAGATAATTAGAGGCATGGAACAAGTTCTCTCATAGTCTCGTGGGTCATTTGGTATCCCGAATAAGAAAATAATCTCGAGATAAAATTTGGAATTGATTTTTATATCACAACCCTAAATTTATTTTATCCGAACATTTATACTGATGAGTTTACTATCACATTACATACAAAGGGTGAGATAAAATAATATATGGATATCCTACTATACCAAACGACCTCAATGAAAAGAGTACCACACTTGTGCACGTGTCAGCAACAAACTACTTTTCCGTCCTACGAACAAAGTCTTACTTTGAAAAAATGAGAGGTGACCCACTAAGTATCATTATTAAAAAGATTAAAATGAATAATTCAGTCTGACAGCGCAACAATGCGTAGATGAAGTAACCTTATCTACTAACACCATGCGCATGACCTTAATAAAATTTGGAAATGGTCTTTATCAAATCTAGTTCAACATTCCTTTATATTCTCAGTATCATCAGGAGTAAGGTATCATTCATTTGCATTTGTCTTTAGCCTTGTTCAAAAGGCTATTTTACTTTTCTTTCAACAAACAATATTCATCTTTTTTTCTCTAATCAATGTCCTTTCCAAGTTCTAATCTTAGTTCTGGAATCCACAAAAACTATCAACACTATTCGTTCTTTGATCATCAACTTCTTCCAACTACTTCTCTTTCTCACAATAGGCCGCGCAAAGAATTGATTCTACTAATTCTGTAGCTAGCAATCATTGTATATAATTTTAAAAAAGTGAGTCATTAATATTATTCCTGATTCAAAATGATGGAGAAGAAAATATTGTTCGAGAAATATGAAATTGGAAAACAATTAGGCAAAGGCACGTTCGCGAAAGTTTTCCATGCAACAAACCTTGTCACAGGCGAAAATGTGGCGATCAAAGTGATCAAGAAAGAGATTGTGAAATCTCAAGAAATGATGGAGCAAATCAAGAGGGAAATCTCCGTAATGCGCCTCGTTCGCCACCCTAACATTGTCGAGCTCAAAGAAGTCATGGCAACAAGAACCAAGATTTTTATTGTCATGGAGTACGTGAAAGGTGGAGAACTCTTTGCCAAAGTAGCCAAAGGGAGACTCAAAGAAGACGTGGCTCGAAAATATTTTCAACAGTTGATTAGTGCTGTTGAATTTTGCCACAGTTGTGGAGTATCTCATCGTGATCTAAAGCCAGAAAATCTCCTCCTTGATGAGAATGAGAATTTGAAGGTGACAGATTTCGGGCTATCGGCTTTGCCTGAGCAATTGCTCAATGATGGACTTCTATACACTCAGTGTGGAACTCCAGCGTACATTGCACCTGAAATAATACGAAATAAAGGATATAATGGCGGAAAGTCTGATATTTGGTCATGTGGAGTTGTATTATATGTCCTTCTAGCAGGATGTTTACCTTTTCAAGATGCTAACCTTGTGAATCTATATAGAAAAATTTTCAAAGCTGAATATAGATTTCCACCTTGGTTATCGACAGAAGCAAAACGTTTAATATCTAGAATATTAGTTCCTAACCCACAAAAAAGGATTAGTATAACAGGAATAATGAAAGACCCTTGGTTTAGGAAAGGTTTAAAAATGCCAATTAATGGGATTATTCCTTCATCAATTGATCATGAACATGATACTATTTCCATGTTAGATAAATTTGGAAAAGAGGAATATTTAAAGCATGGAGGTATGATCAAGTCACCTTCTTCACCAGCCTTATTGAATGCTTTTGAATTGATCTCATCAATGTCAGCTGGGGCTAATTTATCAAGCTTGTTTGAGAACAAGAAGAAGACGGAGTCCATTTTCACTTCGAGGTGTTCAGCTACAATCATCATGGCAAAGATTCAATTGTTGGCCAATAAATTGAATTTTAAGGTTGCAAGGATCAACGGTTCAACCTTGAGGCTCCAAGGTTCCTCCAATATCCGGGCAAAAGCACGGTTATTGGTGACCGTTGAGGTGTTCAAGGTGGCTCCAGAAGTAGCTGTGGTTAAGTTCTCAAAAATCTCAGGTGATTCACAAGAGTACACCAAGTTCTTTGAGGAGGAAGTAAGACCAAATTTAAAGGACATTGTTTGGACATGGCATGTTGAGGATGTGTTAAGTGGTTGTGACAAAGAAGAGATCAAAATACCTATGAAATGTGCTAGTAGCAAGGATTTGAGCCAAAGTAAGCTAGAAGAAATTGACATAACTGCTAATTTGTCATCCAGTGTGTGAAAAGAATATTGTTAATGATAACTCATTATCAATTGCATTTGGTTTGTATGTCATCTAAACAAAATATTAGTTGTATATGTTGTAATAGAGAAGGGATAATAGCTATATCTCTTCATAAAGCTATATACCCTTCATACATTTTATTTCCTTTCATTTGTTTGGTTTTGATTGAGATTTGTACTGCGATATTATTTGTGATTTTTGAATGAGATATATGTACAGAGAAAGGTAAGTCTTTAATTAACTTGTTTGTGGTTAATCTCTCTCTCTCTCTCAAAATACAAACACAACTATAATATGTCTCATCCTTTTCCACTATTGCAACACAACGAAGAAAATATCCTTTATATAGGTGTAGGATTTCTTTCACAAATAAATGTCAAGAATGTGAATTTCTTCCACCAACCATTTATTCATTATAACACATCCCTTTTTCATGAAACGTCTCGTGACCCCTCCACTCTATCGTTTTCGATCGCTACATTTTTTGCTTTTTCTTCTAATCGAAATCCAAATGTAATGGTGCACAAAAAGTCCTAATGAAAACCATTCTATATTTTATTTTATTTTGGAAAAAGGTGAACAAAAACACAGTGACTAATGAGTTCTTCTTGAACTCATTGCAGATTTTACACGAAGAAGAAAGAGACTTGAGGAGAAGATGAGAGCTAGAAGAAAAAAGAATATGTTAGAGTTGTGACCCGAATTATGTTGAGCCGGCCCTGAAAGTTTCGCGGTGCGACCTATATTTGTGATTTTCAATGAGGTCTGTGGTGGAAGCGTAGGGTATGGACCTTTATGTTTTTTAGCCAAGGACTTATTTGTATTCACGTATTATATAAGTGCATTTAGTGGGTTATTTTGTGCATTCAGAAAATAATCATTCTCCACATTGTACTTCTCTCATTTCATTATAGTGAAACATCCTCTGCCTCTGCCCGTGGTTTTTCCCACAAGGGTTTCCGCGTAAATCTTTGTGTTCTTATTTATTATCTTGCTTGTGGGTTGCTTTATTTCTGCCGATTTATAACAAAATGATATCAGAGCTTGGTCGATTATTTTCTCGGGGATGGCAACCATGAAGTATGATATTCCATTGTTGGATCGCAACACCAGATTCTCGTTATGGTCGATTAAGATGCGGGTTGTGCTCGCGCAGGTGAATTTGGACGATGCGCTATTAGGGTTTGATCACATGCCCTCATCGTGGACAGATAATGATAAACGGCGTAAGGATCGGAAGGCTCTATCACAGATCCACCTTCACTTATCCAATCAGATTCTACAAGATGTTTTGAAGGAGACCACTATCGTTGCGTTGTGGTTGAAACTAGAATCTTTATGCATGACGAGGTGCCTAACAAGTAAGTTGCATCTCAAACAGCGACTTTATTCCCATCGTATGTCTGAGGGTGCGTATTTGGAAGATCACTTATCTGTCTTTAAAGAAATCGTGCCTGATTTAGAGACTCTGGAGGTTTAGTATGATGAGGAAGATTTAGGATTGATTTTGTTGTGTTCGCTGCCTGCATCATACATGACCTTAAGGGATAGTCGTGATACCCTTACCATAGATGAAGTCTATGATGTGTTGTTCTCTAAGGAGAAGATGAAGCATCTTGTGAATGGGTTGGAGACTCAAAGAGATGATCTTATTGTTCAAGAAAGGACTCGTGAGAGGAATTCTGGGGGTGATGATAGGTTTAGGTCCAAATATAAAAACAGAAACAAAACTTATAATTACTGCAAGAAGAAGGGCCATACAAATTCGAGTGTTGAAAGCTACAGAATAGAGAGAAAAGAGAAGCTCAAAATCGAAGAAAAAACAACCAGAGAAGTCCGGTGAAGCCAGTTTTGTGGAAGATGGCGGTAGTGATGGAGAACTCTTAGTAGTTTTGTATGGTAACTCCAAACCCTGTGAGGATTGAATTCTTGATTCAACTTACAAGTTTCATATGTGTCGTAATCGGGATTGGTTTACGACATATGAAACAGTCTCTAAAGGTGTTGTGTTGATGGAAAATAACACACCTTGTAAGATAGCTAGTATTGGAACAATCAGGATCAAGATGTTTGATGGAGTTGTGAGGAGATATGGTAATGTGCGGTATGTAGAGTACCCTTGATTCGAATGGTTATAGGTACACTGGTGAAGGTGGAGTCTTGAAGGTTACTAAAGGTGCTCTTGTTGTGATGAAGGGACAGAGAAATTCTGCAAATTTATATGTCCGGCAAAGCTCTACTTTTACAGGTGATGCAGCTGTTTCCACCCCATCTCTATCAAAAAGTGACGTTTCTAAACTTTGGCATATGCGTCTGGGGCATATGAGTGAAAACAGAATGACTGAACTAAGCAGGAGAGGACTTCTTGATGGGCAGAGTATTACCAAATTAGAGTTTTGTGAGCACTTTGTTTTCGGGAAGAAGAAGAGAGTCAGATTCACCAAAGGCATCCACTCAACTAAAGGCACACTTGATTACATTCATTCTGATCTTTGGGGTCCTGCTAGAGTACCTTTTAGAGGAGGCTCTAATTACTTGTTGACTATTATTGATGACTATTCCAGAAAATTTTGGGTGCTCTTTCTGAAGCAAAAGAATGATGTGTTGCCTACTTTCAAGGAGTGAAAGACTATGATTGAAAAGCAAACAAAGAAGCAGGTAAAACATCTTCAAATCGATAATGGTTTAGAGTTCTGTTCTAATGAATTTAATGCTTTGTGCAAGTCAGAAGGAATTGTGAGGCACTTAACAGTTAGTCATACTCCATAGCAGAATGGTGTGGTCAAATGAATTAATAGGACTATAATAGAGAAGGTACGTTGTATGCTCTCTAATGCTGGTTTACCCAAGTCTTTTTGGGCTGAAACTGCTTCCACAGCTTGTTTTCTTATTAACCGTTTTCCCTCAGTCGCGATTGATAAAAAAGACTCCACAAGAGGTATGGTCTGGTACTCCTTCTAGTTATTCTAATTTGAGGATATTTGGATGTCCTGCGTGTAACACCCCATAAATTTTTTCGTACACTTATCGCGATTATATGGAGTCCTAAAGGCTTGCGTATGGGTTAAATTAAGTTTATGGTGTTCGGAAGTATCCCGTCAATAGTTGTATGTGTAGGTATTGGAATAAGCTTTCCAACGTTATAAAGTTTGCCTAAAACAGAGGAGTATTTCATATAAGCGAGCACATTCGAAATTTCAAAACGGTGGCCGGAAAGCCTGTGAACAGTAAATCTGCAGGAAAATTACTGCAGCTAGGCAATTTTTTTTTTGGATCAACTTTAGACGATCATAACTCCTTGTACAAAAAGAACTGTGTGAGCTGCTATATATCGACGAAAATCTCCGAGAGTCTTCTTTCTGATGAAATTGGTTTCATCCAAATCTAATGTCTTAGTAAGGAGCTATACCCGTTTTACTACAGCCTATAAAAAAAAACAGAATTTTGGGACAGATTTTTGGGTCAACTTTAAACGACCATAACTCCTTTTACAGGAAGAACTGGGTGGTATACTTTATATGAAAATGAAATACCTTTGAATTATATTTCCAATGCAATTGGTTTCACCCAAATTCGATACCGGAGCAAAGAGTTATGATCGATTTACTTCAGCCTGTCAAAACTGTCCACTGGGGACAGATTCGGATTTATTTAAATTTTTAGGGCAAAATGGTCATTTTCTATTACCTCTTGGATGAAAATTGGTCTTTATAAACATACACTTAGCCTCATATATATCATATATCATCCATTTATTAAGAGAAGGTGAAACCCTAGCCTAATTTCAACTTCAAATATTTTGTGATTCAACCGTAGAAAATTCGAATTGGTTCCGTAGTTGTGTTCACCATCTCGAAAGCTTCGAGAAGCACCCCATGGTTATGTAAGGAGGATTCTAAATACAAGAGTTCATTGTTAAGGTATGAATATTGTTTATTCTTGATTCTTATCCATGAATAAGTATTGATAAAGGATTATGAGTATTGTCTTGATGTTGGAAGATAACTAGAAACATAGTTATGAATTGTTTTGTATAAATTGTTAGTAGTAAATTATGGAAGTTGTTGTATTGGATTATGGAGGATGAATTGTGGTGATATATCATTATATTAGTGGTTATGTATGCCTAGTGATCATGTTGGTATTGGATGGTGATTAAGAGGGAAAATAAAGGCTAAGAGTGATGTTGAGGGATATTGCATGAAAATGCATGATATGTGAATGTAATAAGAGTATAAGGGGATGTATGTAGCACTCTTATTGATGAGTTAAAGGATTACTTCCTAGACATTATTTGGTGAAGTTAATACCTAAATGGTAAGGTTTGGTTGCTAATACTAATTTGCCACAAATGACTTATTGTAGATAAGTGTTCGAAGAGTACGGGAAGTCAAGTTGGACTTGTATTGAAGTGGTTATATCAAGGTATGTAAGACATACTCTATCTAATCTTTGGCATGAATAATGACCCATGGCACTCTCAAGTAAGCTTCCAACATTGCCCTACGACACATGACACATAATAACATCATATGATCTTCGACACTACCAATTGAACTTGTTTTCACTTTTAAGATGTCCGGCTAGTCAAAAAAATGTCCATATACTATTGTTGACTCCGAAATGGTTTAATGAGGTATCCATGATTCTCTACTTTATTTTCATGATATTGATTACCTATTTACATGTTTTTCCTATTGAGGTATCATGGTTTCAAGTTCCATAAGGTGTGACCACAAAGTAACCAATCTCAAAGATTAATTGAATTAAGAAATTGAATGTCTTTATTTTAAATTGATGAAATGATGTATTGTATTAGTACCACTGATCAGTTGGCCATTGTATTATAAAGATTATGTATATATGCTATTCCAGGGGTGGTCCCTGATGTATTGTATTAGTACCACTGATCAGTTGGCCATTGTATGACATATGTTATGTATTGATAAGGAATACGGAAAGTAATGATATGAAAGTAATGTGCAGGTATCCCATCAGCTCTTTTAAGTGTGGTCTACTCATACTGTTTATTCACTGGTATCTGGGTTCTGTTGATCTTTTGTATCTCATCTTGATACTCATTGCCTTACATACTCAGTACATATTTTCGTACTGATGTCCCTCACGAGGGACCTGTATTCATGCCTGCAGGAACAGGTACTTCAGGTCGTACACCTTCGTATTAAGAGCCAGGATATTCTGTTGATAGTGGTGAGCTCCAATTGTTTCGGGGCATCCCAAGTCGTTTCTATATGTATTTTTGGTATTTGTATAAAAGTCTTTTGTGGGCGGGAGTTTGTCCCGACCCTAACTCAGTTGTGTATCTATGTAGAGGCTTTTGTAGACATATTGTACAGCCATAGGAGTGTTTGGTTGATAGACGTGATGGCTCTGACGGCCAATTACGGTTTATATATATATATATATATATGCGTGTCTGCTGGGCTGATACAAGTACTGTTTTCTTCTATTTACAACGAAGTGCTGCCCAAATTTCTAATTTTCATAAGTAATGTAAATGTGAAAGTATAGGTTATGAACGGGTTCTCCCGGGCCTCCTCGGCTACGGGTGCCAGTCCGCTCCAATGGGATTTGGGGTATGACACTGCGTATGCTCATGTTGATAATGGAAAGTTGGAACCTAGATCTGTCAAGTGCTTATTTATGGTTTATAAGTCTGGTGTTAAAGGTTATAAGCTTTGGTGTCCAGAAAGCAGAAAGGTTATAATTAGTAGGGATGTTGTGTTTGATGAAACTGCCATGCTTCGGGCTCCCTCCGAATCTAGTGCTTCGCCCCCAAATGAGCTTAGTGACATGAATCAGCAAAAGTCAAGCACCCATGCAGAGTCTACACCAGTGCCTACTTCTTAGTCTAGCCCGGAGATACAGAGTGATACTATTTCTTCTTCACCACCAGTGGCGCCATAATATTTTATTGCTAAAGACAGGCCTAGGAGAGATATTAGACCTCCCCAGAAGTATGTTGAAGCTGATTTGATTACTTATACATTGAGTGTAGCAGAAGGTATTGATTCCGGTGAAGATCCTTCTTCTTACTCAGAGGCAGTTAGTTGTGATGATTCCAGCCGATGGATGATTTCTATGCAGGAGGAGATGGAATCACTTCATAAGAATGGCACATGGGATCTAGTGAGATTTCCTAAAGATAAAAAAGTTGTCTGGTTCAAGTGGTTATTCAAAAAGAAAGAAGGAACATCGGTAGTTGAAGATGCTAGGTACAAAGCAAGACTAGTTGCTAATGGTTACAGTCAGGTTCCAGGTATTGACTTCACAAATGTGTTTTCTCCAGTTGTAAAGCATAGTTCGATTCGAGCATTGCTTGGTATTGTGGCCATGCATAATCTTGAGCTTGAGCAGTTGGATGTCAAAACTTTATTCTTACATGGATAACTTGAGGAAGACATCTATATACAGCAACCAGAGGGCTTTGTAGTCTCACGAAAGGAGGACTATGTATGTTTACTGAACAAGTCTCTTTATGGCTTAAAGAAGTCTCCCAGGCAGTGGTATAAGAGGTTTGACTCCTTTATGACCTCTCATATATTTGAGAGGAGCAGCTATGATAGTTGTGTCTACTTCAAGGAGGTAAGTGATGGTTCATTCGTGTATCTTCTCTTATATGTTGATTATATGTTGATTGCAGCAAAGGATATGAGAGAGATAATAAAAGTCAAAGCCCAGCTCAGTAAGGACTTTGATATGAAGGATCTAGGGGTAGCAAAGAAGATTCTGAGGGATAGAAAAAATTATAAGTTATACTTGAGTCAGAAAAGATATACTCCCTCTGTTTCAAAAAGAATGATCTACTTTGACTTGGCATAAAGTTTAAGAAAATAAAGAAGACTTTTGATTTTGTGGCCTTAAATTAAAGTTGTGTCAAATGTACCAAAATTTCCTTTAATCTTGTGGTCCTAAACATCTCATGTGGAAAGTTGAAATTAAAGTATTGCCAAAAAAGGGAAGGGGTCATTCTTTTTTAAACGGACTAAAAAAGAAAGTAGGTCATTCTTTTTTAAACGGACGGAGTATTGAAAAAGTGCTTCACAGGTTCAATATGCAAAACACCAAGCCTATTAGTACTCCATTAGCAGCTCACTTCAAACTCTCGACCACTTTATCTCCAAAGCCAGATGATGAGCGTGACTATATGTCTCGAGTTCCATACTCTAGTGCCGTCGGGTCTCTTATGTATGTGATGGTGTACTCCCGACCAGAATTATTCAATGTTGTCAGTGCAGTTAGAGATACATAGCAAATCCTGGCAAAGAACAGTGGAAATCAGTTCAGTGAATTTTCAGATACTTGCATGGATTTGTTGATGTTTGTTTGCAGTTTGGGTGAAATAGAGATGGAGTAATAGGGTATGTTGATTCTGATTATGCAGGAGACCATGATAAAAGGAGGTACCTTATAGGATATGTTTTCACCATTAGTGGTTGTACTATCAGTTCGAAAGCCACTTTACATACTACGGTTGCTTTGTCAACTACAGAGGCAGAGTACATGGCTATTATAGAGGCTTTCAAGGAAGCCATTTGGTTGAAGGGTCTATTTGGTGAACTTATCAAAGACATACAGATTACTACGGTCTTTTGCGACAGTCAGAGTACTATCTTTCTTACGAAAGATCAGATGTTTCACGAGAGGACAAAGCACATCGATGTTCGGTATCATTTTGTGCGTGAAATTATTGCTCGTGGTGATATTTTGGTAAGCTAGATTAGTACCCATGATAATCCTGTTGATATGATGACCAAGACACTACCAAGTGCCAAGTTTGAGCATTGCTTGGACTTGGTTGGTGTTAGCTGTTGAGATGTTCCCTTAGGGGCTTTTGTGGAAGAGGCGGATAGTTTGTCTTGAAATGGATTTGAGTTCTGAATTAGAATTCGTGTCAAGGTGGAGATTATTAGAGTTGTGACCCGAATTATGTTGAGCCGGCCCTGAAAGTTTTGCGGTGCGACCCATATTTGTGATTTTCAATGAGGTCTGTAGTGGTAGCGTAGGGTATGGACCTTTATTTTTTTGGGTCTAGAACCTATTTATATGCATGTATTATACAAGTGCATTTAGTGGGTTATTTTGTGCATTCAGAAAATACTCATTCTCCACATTGTACTTTTCTCCTTTCATTATAGTGAAGCATCCTCTGCTTCTGCCCGTGGTTTTTTTCATAAGGTTTTCCACGTAAATTTGTGTGTTCTTATTTATTATTTTGCTTGTGGTTTTTGCGTTATTTCTGCCGATTTATAATAGAATAGATGTAATTCTTGTTACTTCTAAAATGATGAAGGTGCATGTATATATACGCACGGGGCTACAATTAACAAGTAGTTAGTTACTAATTAACTAGTCTAAACTACTTTTAACTAATTTTGTGAAGTAGGGACACGACTAAGCTACCCCTGCTCCCTTATTTATTTCAACAAAAAGGCATTCCGGTGCACTAAGCTTTCGCTATGTGCGAGATGGGAGAAGCAGGGAACCCATTCCAGATTAATAGGTACCGTATCAAATCCTCTATTAATTACCATTTCTGGGTAAATTTTTTCCTACTTAGCTTCCTGCCAAGTCTCTCTCTATCCATGTTGTTCTATCAATTTGCTAGGTAACTTTGCAATTTGGCTTTTACAATTTTTTTTGTTTGTTTAAACTGGCTACTTATATATAAATAATTAAAACAATAACATGACATTTTTATTAGTATCAGAATTATAACAACACTGGAGTCTGGAGGATACCGCTTCACCAAAAAGCCCCCTTTTGGCACCCTCCCAGCGTTTCATTAAGGAGTTGTATTCAAGGATGATATTATTATATGGTAAATAGTCCTTTATGATCATAGAAATAACATTAGTCGAATCAGTATTGATTTCCAGTGGTAGAAAGTACATAGCCTTTGCAAGCTTTAGCCCATGAAGAATGGCTAAAAGTTCTGCCTGATTAGCGGTAGTGTGTGCGCAAGTTTTAATGAATCCAAACATCCACCTGCCCTCATGATCCCTTATTACTCTCCTCCAATGCCTCTTCCCCTTGGTTTTTGGATAGCAAAGCCATTTGCATTGAGCTTGTAAGTAGGTGATCTTTCTCTCCTCCAGCGATCATGAGATGCTATATTCAGTTGCACAAGCAATATTGATATGATCAACATGAGTGTGATGCTTGTTCTTATTGAAGATGTTATCGATATTTTCAACTAATCCCGTCATTATATCATTACTTCTATAGAAAACTTTCCGTCATTAAGTACTAATAAATTAATCATGTGGTTAAGTAAATGGTCTTTTAACGTCTAGCTGCAAATTGAATTAGTGGCCCCTTCATAAATGTTGTACGAGTAATGTTCACTAGGCGTGCTGTCTACTAGAAGTAATTATCTAGTCATTTGAATAGTTAAAAAGTTTTAAATTGATTGTTACTGACAATTTAAAGAGAGTATCTATATATTTTGTGTGTATATATCCAACCATTTGTGGCAACAAACTAATTTCATGTTGGTCAATAATCCAAGAAATCACCTTTATGAATTATGTGCAAGTCCTATATATTTTCTGTATTTTGAAGATCGTGACATCCAAATTATGCATGAATTGAAGAGTAACTCACGCAAGTCACCAAGAGGAATTATCTCACAAAGTTTCAAAAGTTGCAACTTTAAAGAAAATGACAAAAAGAATCCCTTATGATTAGGGATAGGTTGAAAGTAGTACTTCAATATACTCTTGAACAGTTAGTTTTTGGCTCCATGAGCTCCATCTCATCTGTGCGTTGTCTTTATCTATTGTTCATCTTTGACCTGAAAATTTACGAGATGCTATTTTTTCCGCAAAGTGTAGCTGTTACAGTGCTCAAAATTAAAGAAGAAAGGGAAACCCTAAAGAGCAATTAATCAAATTATCCTTGAACATAATTCACAATTAATCAGCTAAAACTGATCGATTAGAGAGAGAAAGAAGAAGATTCTATTGATTTTCATTGCCCAAGAATGAATTACAACTTGTTTATCCATCAAGTTAGTTATAACTAACTTGGGAACCAACTAACAAGTGGACTGGTGCATGTGCCATTCACGTGACTAACTACTTAACAGCTGGAAATTTAAAAGCAACAGTATTAATGGATACAAGAGTAAAAGGAATTAAAAGAAATTGAATTATCTAATTGGGACTTAGTTGGGATCATAACAAATATTCCCCCCATGAGAACATCCTTGTCCTCAAGGATGGAAAGAAGCAAATTTGAGTTAAAAGTCTTGCAAATCTTCCCATGTGCTATCATCAGAGCTAGTGTTGAACCATTAGACAAGAACCTGTGTGATAGCCTTAACCTTCTTTGGCGCTTTTCTCCTATCCAAAATGGCTTCCGGAGCGAGCAAGACATGACCATGCTCTGTGTGATATACATGCAATGTAGGAAACACCTGCTGAGATCCAATCTTCCTCTTGAGCTAGGAAATATGAAAGGTTGGATGGATCTTAGAGTGAGCAGGCAGTGTAAATGTATAAGACACAGTTCCAATCTTCTTAATAATCTGAAATGGTCCATAAAACTTAGTTGTTAGCTTTTGAAAGGTATGATTCTTGAGGGACAATTGTCTGTAGGGTCGCAGCTTCATATATACCTAATCATGAACATCATAGCATCTGTCAGTTCTTCCCTTATCAGCATGGGACTTCATTCTAGTTTGAGTTATGGTCAAATGAGCCTTGACAGACCTGAGAGTAGTTTTTCTCGCTTGCGAACTCCTGTCTACCAGATCAATTTGTGAATCAAAATCCATGTAGGGCAGCAGAGGGGTGGGGGTTGTCCATAAACCACTTCATATGGAGTCATCTTAATAGCAAAATGATAAGAGGTATTATACCACCACTCAGCTAAAGCCAACTACAGAGTCCATTCCTAATGTAACGCCCCCGAGAGTACACCCTGGGAGTCACACAGTGCTTACAGTCTCAAGGGACCACAAGCTAACCCATGAGCTGGTACCTGCTGTGAGCACTGAGTAAAACTGATAACAAAAGATCATATGTGGAATTTAACTGAGGAATACCATAAGGTTTTAAATCATAGTTTTGACAATATCTGTAAAACAATACTGATAATACTGAATAAAATGTCTGACAATGACAATTGAAAAAAAACTGATGACTGACTAACTGTCTGTACTACTCTGAAAAGCCTCTACTGACTGACTGTGTAGCTGATGGGAAAAGCCCCCAACTAACTCCGACTAACTACTAAACTGAAAGCATGAAAATAATATAGCCTATCCTCAAAATATGAGGACTCACCACTGCTACGTATGATAATCTGGAAGGTCTATGCGCGATCCGGAAACTGAGCGTCCGAAACTATGATATGATACATTATAGCGCAAGAAACGAGTATGCGATCAGTACTTTGAATATACTGGTATTCTAAATGAGGTAGGATAATATGCACGGTTTCATGAACATGAATAATAACTGTCTAAATATATATATATATATATATATAACATGATGTATTGAATAGAGTGTATGAAATCGGTAGATACTGAGGATATGTGAAATCTATAAATACTAGGGATGCATGACCAAGCATAAAACATATTTTGAATATAATCTAAAATAATGAATATTGATAACTAAATAACTGATAGACTGTGTGCTATGGTCAAGCAAGACTGAACTGAATTCTGACCTGAGTACTAAAACTGAAACTATGGGAGGTATCATCTAACCGACATGCCCCGCTCTGAGCAGATTGGGGTCTAACCTGTGACCCTAGTTGGAAGGGTGCTAGTACCGTGCCACGGGTACTAACAATAGTTATGTCAACCCTAAACTAACAGGAAGACATCTTGTTAACCCTAAACTAACAGAAAGACATCTTGTTAACCCTAAACTAACAGGAAGACTCATGAGATATGTGTCAACCCTAAACTAGTAGGAAGACATCTCAAACCTACACTGGCTACATAGTTCGTTAACTCAGGAATTGCTACTAAGGGTCAAACCCTATACTAATAAAAATGCCCCCATCCCTAGATTCGCTCGGTGTTGAATCCTACTCCCAGCTGAACTGACACTGTTTACGAGATTGAACTAGGCTTAACTGGACAAGTAACTGATCATGAAGGCTAACTGAGTGGTAATGCTCATGATTTATCTGAACTATTCTGAAGATACTGAGACTAAGTAAACAGCTAAGTTTTTGGGTATTCATAACCCCCAAGACTCGATAACAATAACAATAGGACCACTTGAAAGCTTTGAAATCATGGAAGAAAATCATTGTTCACACACTTAAGCATTTCATCAATCACATGGGGACTAAGACTTTAACATGGGGATACTTTATAAATAGAAAGAATACATATACAGACCCCTCAACTATTCGACTTTTTCCGTATAGGAACCACAATTATGTCATGTACCTATTGAACCCTTTACTCCTTCACAAAACGTTTCAATAAGGCACAATTGCTGACATGACATTGATGTGGTATAGTGCGTGCACTACACTCAATTTAAAAGCGTGAAAAAATAAATTTTAACTTTTTTACACTTAAATCTCTTTTATCTTTTTTATTTTTCTTAATTCTCTCCTTTCTCATGATTTTTTTATTTTTAAAATATAATTTCTCCCTTTTTTCTTCTTTATAAACTCAACTATTCTACTGTTCTTCTTCTTCATTTTCCTTTTTCATCTTTCTCTCTCTTTTCTCCCTTCCACCATTTACTACCTCTTCACTAACATATATTTATAATCTACCTTCATCTAATAACCTAATAGATCTTTTGCACAATGTAAATTTAAACTAAACTCACTGAATTGTGTCTCCCCCTATGCTAGACTTGTACACTTGGGAAAAAGGATTTAATGGGTTCTAGATTCCCATATCACCAGCTCAGCAATGGCCTTTACGTCTCAGGCCGCCCTGAGCAGCCCAAAGGAAAAACCCCAACGATGATCTCTGCCCCCATCCTTATACTGGTGGCGACATTAAAAAGTTAGGAGAACTTAGGAAAATATTTGATATCCCTTCGATGGATCCAAATCCAGGAATTTATAGGATTTACCTGAATAAGAGTTGAGTGGATGATCCGACTAATTAGGGGTTTGGGGTTTAGTTGATTGTTTGAATTTCTGGGGTTTTTTTGGCTTTTGATAAGATTAGTTTTTGCTGCTTTGAGGAAATTTTGTATTTTACTCTTGAGTCTATAAATTCTTTAATTTTTGGATGGCCTTTTGCTTATTGTTTTTGATGTTTTGCGAATTCAAGACGGGTGTTTTTCTCTTTGTAGCACCTTTACTTTCTTGAAAGGAAAAAGAAAAGATTTTTGAAGTTGGGATACTAAAAGATTGAGCTCAAGGGTGTATAAATCCATCATTTGAATCGATATAATGCGGGTTTCATGTCGCATAATCTGTTATAAAGATATGCTTAAATATAAGTTATACTGAGAACTAAAGAGCCAATTGTGAAGAAGAAAAGGAAAATGGAGTCTGTGTGTTTGGAAGAGAAGAGAGGAGGGGAGGGGGGGAGGATGGGGTAGGTTGTAGTGGTGGGGGTTGTATTAATGATTTTTTTTAAAAAAATAGATTTAGTTATATTAGAAAAAAAAAATTATAATTATTTTAAGTTAAATGCCACGTGTCGTTATTTAATTTGTCACTTTGCCACATCATTAGCATGTGTATTACACGTATTTTATATTTTTTGTCACATCAGCAGATTGTGCTTAATTGAAACCATTTGTGAAGGAGTAAAGAGTTCAATAGGTACATGGCCTAATTGAGGTGCCTATACGAAAAAAGTCAGATAGTTGAGGGGCTTGTATATGTATTCAGTCTTACAAATATAAAAAGATCGCACAATCACATGACCAAATCATAAACTGAGGGTTTTATTCTGAATTCACATGAACATGATATGGAAACCATAATATTTAAAACACACTAAAGCTTTAGGGACATATTAAGTAGCCATTGTTCAACATCCTTTCATCTAGGCATTTTATCAAACACTTGATATTCATAGTGTAAGTTAAGCATAGGAATAATATAAAGCTTGTAGTAATAGCATGATTTTGATACTAAATCACCAATTAAGGTTTTAAATCAACGAACAACATCATTCACACGTGTAGGGTTTAATAACAACAACAATTTCGTGTAGACATGATATAAAATTCAAAATTCATGAAAGTTCATGGACATAATTCACGAAACATGTCAAGATCATACTTTTAAAACTTAAAAATAGATTCTTGGACTCCATGGGTGAAAGAGACCCATGGATGAACATCTAACATACCTGACTAGTTGAATTCTTGAAGTTTCTTGGTAATTTTCTTGAGAATTGAACTTGAATCTTGAAGGCTAGGGTTTTCTATTTGAGAGAGAATGCTCTTTAATTGAGAGAAATTGAATAAAGTAATGACTAATTAGGCTGTTAGGGCTTTAATCCCGTGTTTGGACTGATTGGGGTCGTGGAAGAAGACTAAACTGCCCCTGAAATAAATTAAATTTTTGTCACTGAAAAATCTCAATTTTGGCCATCATCGCGATGCGGTGCCATCGCGGTGAGCCACTAGAATTTTACAGTAGGTATAGTCTAAGGATGAGTGTGAAATTGCACTTTGGCGCGACGCGGTGCTATCGCGTTATATCACTAAAAAAGGACGAGTGCGAACTGGCACTTCTCCGCGATGCGATGCTTATCGCGGTGCTTCACTAGAAACTGACGAGTTTCATTTGGCCTGTCACCTCGACGCGGTACAATCGTGTTGGGCTACTGCCTGAAACTAAAATCGCCATAACTTCTTATCCGGTTATCAGATTAAGGAAAAATTGGTATCGTTGGGAAGCTGATTGAATTTTCTACACTTTGGTGAGTCTTAAACTGGAAAATTCTAAGTAGATCAAAAGATATTCTCGTTTGAAATTGACTAAGGCAACATTCTTATCAAAAACTCAATCAGTAAGGGATATTTTGATTCGTCTAATAGCTGGGAGTTATTTGACGCCTTAATATACATCAAACCCACTCATAAAACTAACAAAGAACTATAATTTATTTCTCATGAGCTCAAAGCATGGTTCTAATATTGATTTTGATTTTTGGGGTATTACAATATCTCCCCCTTGGGAATATTCATCCTCGAATGAGACTGGTTAGATTGCGAGTACTGTACTAAAGTAACTGAGATCATGTACTGAACATGCATGACTTAGAACATGATTGCATAAATAATTCTGAAACATGATACATGAACTGGGTGTTATGAACTGAACTGATTTCTTGAATACATGAAATAACATGAGAATGATTATAAGGCTGAAATAGAGATGAAAGGGTAAAGTTATGAGTATCCATCTCTTCAAGATGGATTTTTGTTACATGAAAAGAAGATGGAAGGTTTAGGACATGAAAGCTCGGGGATTACAGTACATCTCCCCCTTGGGATATTATGTCTCCCGAAAGATACTGACTTGGTTGAAATACTGAGGAAAGACTGAGATGATGCACGAGTCATATACAAATTAAATCATAACTGATTATCTAAAATCTGAAACATAATGCATGACATAAATTTGAATTTCACTGATTATTATGTGTGTAGTGTGAGTACCAGAACTGAACATACTGTAAAGAATGAATACATGAGTCGTGAGTTGTATGACCTGAGTTTGGAGTTCATAAGTTTCATGGAATATGATTCTTATAACTGAGCAAACTGGAACTCACTATACTAAGAACTGGAAGCACATATGATTCTCTATGATGTGCAAGAATATGAACTGTGATCATGGAGCTGACATATAAAGCATGAGTAGATGTCACGATGACGGAAGTACAAAACTCTGAACTGAGATGAGAATGGGTCGGGCATCACCCTCCCCTACTGATGTTCTACAATACACTGGCACCACTACTAGAATCTGAGAGCCTGACTTGGTTACTTGTTCCATCATCTCCCCCTTATCTTAAAACCATCATTCTAAACCTTGGAACAACTTAATCAATATCTCTAAACTGGATTGCCACCACTTTACTCTTGAATCTGGGGTATGAAAATACACATAATTGGTAAACTCACTCTGAATGACTATGCCCGATAATGTAAAACTTATTGCTAGTACTTTCTTCTGAGATACAACTCTTAGCTTTCTATATCCCCAACAATCATCATGTAACATCTTAAAGTTGACTAACTTAGAATTTTCAACTCTTCTTTCTATTAGCTCAACCTTCAAAGATTCAAACTTAGATTCTAACGCACATCCTGGATATCCCTAAATCTGTAATAACCCGACTGCTTTCATCATAGCCTACAAATATCACCTCTCTAAATCACCCCCACATCATCATGCTTAATTTTGAGTCAGTACCATAAATTCTTGCATAAGTTATTCTAAGCCTTTTGGTTCACCTCTCATACAACTAATCCCACTTCACTGCTGCTAAACTTCTAGGTTCATGCTTCTAACTCTAGATCATATGCCGTCATAGGATTTTGAGAGGGTACCAACAATACATCTGACCCCTAAGCAATGAGGTACTACACCTTCATTCTCTGTCTGGTTCATCGAGAAGATGAAACTAAAATACTTTATTTCTGAAATCAACTGAAGGGATTTACTGGGATTTTATAACCGGGCAATTTCTTTATACTCGTCTGGCTAGGATAGATTTATCCACTGAGGTAGACGCTGAGAAAGGCTCTACTAAGATTTCAGGACTAACTCCGAAGTTGACGGCTATATAAAGGGTTACAAAAAAAAAGAAACTCCAAGGTCTAGTAAAACATACATAAGAATATGAAAGACGTGTAACATACCCGTAACCACATCAGGAGAACTTTCCCGATCATGTCGGGACTGAAGTACATAAAGTCTATTCTTACGCTGACCACAGTTGCACTGGAAGTAGCGCCCTGCTGAGTTGAGCGACCGGATGGAACTGAAGGATAACTGTGCTGACTTCACGGACCAGCTTTAGGACATTCTCGAACTCTGTGGCCTGACTCGCCACATCTAAAAAACACATCACTGATGGCTCTAAACACACCTAGGGGATTTCTACCATATTCTCTGCAAAGCAGATGGGTATGACTACTGCTCATACTATCCTGGGTATTGGAGCCTGGCGCCCCATCCCGACGGTCATTCCTGAACTTTGGTATTGGTGCACTAGCTGAAGATGGAGCTGGGGCTAAAAACTTCTGACTAAACTGAGAACGGTTACCACTTTCTGACCTTGGCTGAGCAAATCTAAAGCTACCCATTCTGGCCCTATTGTTCTCTCTTTCCTTCTTCTTAAGCTTCTACTCCTTAATCTATTGAGCATTGACCATAAGCCTAGATATATCCATCTTCTTAATTAACATCACAGTCTTATACTCCTTGACTACGCTATCAGATACCCCAGAAACAAACTTGCTCATCCTAGATCTGTTATCAGCCACCACATGAAGAGCATACCTAGCTAACTAAGTAAACTTAAGGGAATACTCTTTCACACTCATGTTGACCTGCTTCAAATTAATGAATTCCAACACCTTAGCTTCCCTCAACTTCAATGGGAAGAATCTCTCTAAGAAAGTTGTAGCAAACTCTTCCCACTCTACAGGCCCTGCGTCTAGCCTCTATCCCTTTTTCACTGCTTAACCCAGGTGTGAGCTACATCCTGCAATTGATAGACAACTAACTCAGACTCTCACTAGCAGTCACCCCCATAATATTTGTTACCTTTTAGACCATGTCTAGGAATTCCTTCAGATCCTCTTCCGATTTAGATCGCGAAAACAGAGGAGGATTCATTTAAGTAAAGTCTCGAATCCTAGCAGCGGCAGTATTGGCTACTGGGTTAGTCGGAACAGCGGCTGGATGAGCATTCTAAGCCACTACAGAGTGAGCCAGAGTAGTGAAGGTAGCTCTAAACTCCGCATGAGAAACATGCTCGTTCAGGGGATCTTCCTGAACGGGCAGAGATGCTGGCTGGTTTACATTTCTTCTTCCAATTGTCTTTCAGGGAGGCATGGTCTGTAAACGGAAGGAAGAATTGAATTATATAAAGAGTTCAAATTGATCTCATGCTCTTTCGCACGATGTGAAGACTGAAAGAAGGAAAACTTTTCCTTAAAATGCCTCGTAGCCTCTTGTCCATAAGTGTCGTGCACTACATACCCATGCGCAAGACTCTACTTGACACAACTTTCAGACTCTCTAGGACAGGGTAGAACCTTAGGCTCTGATATAAATTTGTAACGCCCCGAGAGTACACCCTGGGCATCACATGGTGCTTACAGTCCCGACGGACCACAAGCTAACCCATGAGCTGGTACCTGCTGTGAGTACTGAGTAAAACTGATAACAAAAGATCATATGCATAATTTAACTGAGGAATGTCATAAGGTTTTAAATCATAGTTCTGACAACATCTGTAAAATAATACTGATAATACTAAATAAAATGCCTGACAATGACAATTGAAAAAAATCGATGACTGACTAACTGTCTGTACTAGTCTGAAAAGGCTTTACTGACTGATTGTGGAGCTGATAGGACAAACTCCCAACTAACTCCGACTAACTACTAAACTGAAAGCATGAAAATAATAAAGCATGTCCTCAAAATATGAGGACTCACCACTGCTACGTCTGATAATCTGGAAGTTCTATGCGCGATCCGGGAACTGAGTATCCGAACCTATGATATGATACATCATAGCGCAAAAAATGAGTATGCGATCAGTACTTTGAATATACTGGTAGGCTAATATGCATGATTTCATAAACATGAATAATAACTATCTGAATATATATATAACATGAAGTACTAAATAGAGTGCATAAAATCGGTAGATACTGAGGATACGTGAAATCTGTAAATACTGGGGATGCATGACGAAGCATAAAATATGTTTTGAATATAATCTGAAATAATGAATACTGATAACTGAAAAACTAATAGACTGTGTGCTATGGTTAAGCAAGACTGAACTGAATTCTGAACTAAGTATTGAAACTGAAACTGTGGGAGGTATCATCTAATCGACATGCCCCACTCTAAGCTGATTGGGGTCCAACCTGTGACCCTAGTTGGAAGGAAGCTAGTACCGTGCCACAGGTACTAACAATAGTTGTGTTAACCCTAAACTAACAGGAAGACATCTTGTTAACCCTAAACTAACAGGAAGACTCATGAGATATGTGTCAACCCTAAACTAGTAGAAAGACATCTCAAACTACGCTGGCTACGTAGTTCGTTAACTCAGAGATTGCTACTAAGGGTCAAACCTTATACTAACAGGAATGCCCCCATCCCTGGGTTCGCTCAGATATGAATCCTACTCCCAACTGAACTGACACTATTTACGGTACTAAACTAGGCTTAACTGGACAAGTAACTGATCATGAAGGCTAACTGAGTGGTAATGCTCATGATTTATCTGAACTATTCTGAAGATACTGAGACTAAGTAAACAGCTAAATTTTTGGATATTCATAACCCCTAGGACTCGATAATAATAACAATAGAACCACTTGAAAGCTTTGAAATCATGGAAGGAAATCATTGTTCATAATTATTCACTTAAGCATATCATCAAGCACATGGGGACTAAGACTTTAACATGGGGATACTTTATAAATATTAAAAGATCGCACAATCACATGACCAAATCATAAACTGAGGGTTTTATTCTGAATTCACATGAACATGATATGAAAACCATAATATTTATAACATACTAAATCTTTAGAGTCATATTAAGTAGTCATTGTTCAACATCCTTTCATCTAGGCATTTTATCAAACACTTGATATTCATGGTGCAACTTAAGCATGGAAATAATATAAATCTTGTAGTAATATCATGATTTTGATACTAAATCACCAATTAAGGTTTTAAATCAGCGAACAACATCATTCACACGTGTAGGGTTTAATAACAACAACAATTTCGTGTAGACATGATATAAAATTCAAAATTCATGAAAGTTCATGGACATAATTCATCAAACATGTCAAGATCATACTTTTAAAACTTAAAAATAGATTTTTGGACTCCATGAGTGAAAGGGACCCATGGATGAACATCTAACATACTTGAATAGTTGAATTCTTGAAGTTTCTTGGTAATTTTCTTGAGAATTGAACTTGAATCTTGAAGTCTAGGGTTTTATATTTGAGAGAGAATGTTCTTTAATTGAGAGAAATTGAATAAAGTAATGACTAATTAGGATATTAGGGCTTTAATCCCATGTTTGGACTAATTGGGGTTGTGGAAAAAGACTAAACTACCCCTGAAATAAATTAAATTTTCATCACTGAAAAGTTTTGATTTTGGCCATCACCGCGATGCGGTGCCATCACGATGAGCCACTGGAATTTCACTGTAGGTGTAGTCTAAGTACGAGTGCGAAATTGCACTTTGGCGTGACGCGGTGCTATCGCGTTGCGTTACTGGAAAAGGACGAGTGCAAACTGACACTTCTTCGCGACGCGATGCTTATCATGGTGATTGAAAACTGACGAGTGTCATTTGGCCTGCCACCGCGATGTGGTACAATCGCGTTGGGCTACTGCCTGAAACTAAAATCATCATAACTTCTTACCCGGTTATCGGATTAAGAAGAAATTGGTATCGTTGGAAAGCTGATTGAATTTTCTACACTATGGTGGGTCTTAAACTGGAAAATTCTAAGTAGAGAAAAATATGTGCTCATTTGAAGTTTACTAAGGCTGAACATTCTTATCAAAAACTCAATCGGTAAAGGATATTTTGATTCGTCTAATAGCTGGGAGTTATTTGAGGCCTTAATATACATCTAACCCACTCATAAAACTACCAAAGAACTATAATTTATTTCTTATAAGTTTGAAGTATGATTCTAATATTGGTCTGGATTTTTGGGGTATTACTCCTAAGGTCTTTCTAAAGGTATACATCTCAAATGGCATTCCAGGCATCTATTAACCACCTCAGACTGACTACCAGTCTGGGGGTGGTAAGCAGTAGAGGTTAGCAGGGAAACCTTCTGAAGCTGAAATAATTCTTTCCAAAACCTGTTAGCAAACACCATATCCCTATCAGACACCATTGATTTTGATATGCAATGAAGCCTAAACACATTGTTCATAAAAAATTGAGCAACCTCTAAAGTTGTGTAGGGGTGTTTTAAGTCCATGAAATGAGTAGACTTACTCAACCTATGTACAACCACAAAGATGTCTTTCTTTTCTTTTGCTTTGGGTAAACCTTCAATAAAGTCCTTGGAGATGTCTTGCCACACCTTGGTCGGTATAGGCAGGGGTTGCAAAAGGCCAGGGTATGCAACATTTTCATACTTGCATTTTTGGCAAGTATCACATTCTCTCACTACTTTATAGACCAGTTGCTTCATTTTCTTCCTGTAAAAATCTTGTTATAGTCTCTTTAGAGTGGCTGAAATGCCTGAGTGACCTCCTGTAGAACTATCATGGTAGTAGGTTACTAATTCCTTCTCAAAGTTTCATTATTTCACACCAAGATTTTACCTCTTCTGCTCAATATCCCAGAATGAAAACTGCAATGAGGGTTCACAGGTGCAGCAGCTTAAAGTTGTGTGATCAAGTCCTGTAGGTAAGGGTCCTGCTCCCAGGATGATTTAACCTCATCCATAATATCTGTTTGAACACCGAAAATACTATATAATTGGATAAATTCTTCCCTCCTAGATAAAGCATTAGCTACAATATTATCCCTCTCCTTTTTATTGGCAATAGAGTAGTCATATCCAAGCAACTTGACTAGCCATTTTTCCTAACTATGGGTGGTTATTCTCTGCTACAATAGATATTTTAGGTTGTGGTGATCTTTTTGGATGATGAATTTCCTCCCAAGTAAGTAAGGCCTCCACTTCTGAATAGCACTCACTAGAGCCAACAGCTCCCTTTCATACACAGAGAGAGCTTTATTTTTATCAGACAAACCTTTGCTAAAGAAGGCAATTGGTTTTCCATCTTGAGCTAACAATGAACCAATACCCTCACCTGAAGCATCAGTATCCACTAAGAAGATCTTTGAGAAATCTGGTAGTGCAAGTATGGGAGCATATATGATCAGTTTCTTGAGCTACTCAAAAGAATGTGCAACAACATCACTCTATCCAAAACTTCTTTTCTTTAGGAGATCAGTTAAAAGTCTGCCAGTAGATCCATATCCCTGAATAAATCTTCTTTAGTAACCTGTAAGACCCAAAAATCCTCTAAGACACTTCGCAGTAGTAAGTATTGGCCAATCCAACAGTAGTAAGTATTGGCCAATCCAACACTGCAGCAACCTTGTCTTGATCCATGGAAACCCCTTCAGCAGATATCACATGGCCTAAATAATCAATCTTGGTTTTGCTAAAAGCACACTTGCTCTTTTTTACAAAAAGCACAGAAGCCTTGAGAACCTCAAAAGTCTGTTCCAAATGCTTCAAATGATCATCCAAGCTAGTGTTATACACTAGGATGTCATCAAAGAAAACAAGAATAAACTTCCTCAAATAGGGCATAAAGATTTTGTTCATAAGACCTTAAAAGGTTGATAGTGCATTGGTGAGCCTAAATGGCATCACCAAGAACTCAAAGTGGTCATGATGAGTTCTGAATGCAGTTTTTGGAATATCATCCTTCCACATCTTGATCTGATGATATCCTGATCTGAGATCCAACTTAGAAAAAAATTTTGCACCATGTAGCTCATCCAGAAGTTCCTCAATAAGAGGGATTGTAAATTTATCCTTAATAGTGTGGCTATTGAGTTCTCTACAGTCTATGCACATTCTCCTGCTTCCATCTTTCTTTTTCACCATTACAATTGGTGAAGAGTATGGACTAGTGTTGTCCCTTATAACTCCAACAGCCAAGAGTTCCTCTATCATTTTCTCAACCTCTTCTTTCTAAATAGTAGGATATCTGTAAGGTCTAATATTGATAGGAGAAGTGCCTTCCTTGAGTAGTATCCTGTCGTCATGTTGCCTGGGTGGAGGCAACTCTTTAGGAATTTCAAATAAGTCACTATAGTTGTCCAACAAGTGTTGCGTGTTAGGTTGCTCCTTTGTGTTTAATCCCTATCCATCCAAATGCCAAAAACAAGGACTTTCCCCAAAATCAGATGAGAATAATCCTACAGACATCATGGAGAGTTGAGCAGGCTTGACCAATAGCTTCTCCATTTGACCTTGCTCTATCAACTTCAAAGTCGGGCGTTGCATAACCCTAAGTGAGACCTTCTAATCCTTTTATTTAAATTCCATCTTCAACTTTATAATGTTCCACATTATGTCACCCAAAGTAATCAGTCACTAGACACCTAACACCATGTTGCATCCACCAAGTGGCAAGGTAAGCATATTCGATGTAAACTGAACACCTTGCATCCTCCATTCAAACCCCTTGCACATCAGCTACAAAAATAAAGAATGGTTGGATCTTAGTTATGTGGCACCCCATCCTTTTTGCAGTTTCAATATCCATAAAATTGTGGGTGCTGCCAGTGTCAATAAGTATCTTAACTACCCTGCCTTTTACAGAACCAGTCACTCTCATGGTCTTAAACATTGTTCTAAAATCCTGTACCCCCGTAAGAGCATGCACAGAAACAAGAGCTAATATGGCACCCTCTGAATTGTATGCAAAATCAAGTCCTTCCATACACAAGAATTCTGAAGGGTCAAGTAAAACATCACCTTCTTCAGTGACCAGCTCCTCTACCATAGGCCCCTCCACCTCAATTGAGAACAATTGTATTTCTTTGGAACATACATGACCGGGAGCATATTTCTCATCACAGTTGAAGCACAGGCCTTTAGCTCTCCTGTCTTTCAACTCAATTGGTGACAACAACTTGCGATTTTTATAGGTTGGTTTGCTAGTGGAGGGTGGGAAATTTTGAGTTTTTGGAAAATTCTAGTGGAATCTGGGAAATGATAGAGCATTAGATGGTTGGTAATTGGTGGATTGGGACTGAAACTTCTGATTATTTTTCGGAGTAGGAAGAATTGGAGTAGTTCTGAAAGCTTCTTTCTGGACTAAAAGTGTTTGCTCCTGAATCTTGGCTAAACTCATAGCCTTTTGCAGTGACCTAGGGCCAAATATCTTAACTGTTAAACCAATCTCTTTCTTTAGACCTCTCAAAAAACAACTGACAACATACTCCTCATTCAACTCCACCCTAGTCAATAACTCATCAAACACATCAATATAATCCTGAACAGTAGTAGTTTGTCTTAAGTCCTTCAAATCTCTCATTGAATCATCAAAAAGCTTGGACCCAAATCTAGCATACAAGCTACTAACATACTCCCCTCAATTAGGCTAATCCCTAGTTAACCTAGTTTTCATATTAACTTGATGCCATTGTAAAGCTTTACCTTCAAGAAGATATGAAGCCAACTTCACCTTCGAAGTTGCAGAGGTCTCATCCACCTCAAAGAACTGTTCACACTGGTACAACCAATTACGCAAGCCCACACCATCAAATTTTAGAAATTCCAGTTGGTGACTTCGAGTGGGTAACTGGTAACCATCATCTCTTCGTGCCCTAGCAGTTTCCGTCACCCTTTCCCCGTAAGCGACGGCTTGATTTCCCATCTATGCCAGCAAAATTATCTTAAATTCCTCCATTGAAGCTGCCAATTTCTCATCAAGTGGCCTTCGCAACTCATTCATGTTACCAGTCATCTCGTCAAATGAACTTCACAATCCATCTAGATCCCTGCGTAACTCCTGAATTCGTGTGTTGTGTTCCCCCATCTTGGCCACAACTCCAAGGATTGTATGGCTCTGATACCAATGTTATAGTGCTCAAAATTAAAGAAGAAAGGAAAACCCTAAAGAGCAATTAATCAAATTACCCTTGAACAGATTTCACAATTAACCAGCTGAAACTGATTAGAGAGAGAAAGAAGAAGATTCCATTGATTCTCATTGCACAAGAATGAATTACAACTTGTTTATCCACTCTCTATATAACTGACTCAAAGGGGGTCAAGTTAGTACCAACTAACAAGTGGATTGATGCATGTGCCAGTCACATGACTAACAACTTAACAGCTGGAAATTTAAAAGCAACAGTATTAATGGAGAGTAAAAGAAACTAAAGAAAATTGAATTATATGATTGGGACTTAGTTGGGATCATAACAGTGGCTCTTCAATCGAAAAAAAGATGGTCATGCTAATGCCCCACCCTTCCTCAGACACCTTCCAACTTGCAAGAGTATGCAATGACAGTATATATTGGAGGCATGAGTGTGTTATCAGACTACCTCGTAATAGTTTAATAAACTCTATTCATTAGATTCTAGAACTGTGAAAAAATTAATCAAAAAATATTAAAAGAGTCTCATCAACTCGTAAAAGTAAAACAAAAGAAAAAGTGCACTATACACCATAATATTAACAACTGCCTCTCAAAAAAAAAAAAAAAACATCAACTAAAGCAAATATAACGAAAACTAGCAAAGTTACACTTACAAATGTGAATTGGACACCTAATCCTCTTCTCTTTTCAACTTCCTATCAAATCTAATCGACAGAAAAATATTTGTCCAACACCAAAACTGCTCAAAAATTTAAGGGACCACCCAATCTCTGTTATTTTCTCTTAAAATTTCTCACACAAGTTTTAAAACAAAAAACGCTGAGGATTGTTTGGTTGTGGAATAAAGAAAATAATTCAGAGATATATCCATGAAATTATTTTATCCTACATTTGTTAATGGGTTATTCCGACATTTTAAAAAAAATTGTGAGATAAGTTATCCTGTATAGAAGGTGGGATAAAATAACATCATAAAATATCACACCTATCACACCAAGACGACCCCAGTATACAAGGAGCTTGGGGTCACTGTTTCATTGTCCATTCCATTTCACTGTGACAGTAAATCTGTTATGCAAATAGCTGCCAATCTTGTATTCATGAGCCACCAAACACATCAACATAGACTGTCACGTCATCAGGGAGTAATTACAGTTTGGACTCGTTGAGACAGTATATCTTGCCTCTGATCAACAGCCAGCTGCTTTGCTTACTAAAGGTCTTGAGCCCAGCATCAGTTTCTATTATCCAAGCTAGGCATTAAGATCATCTTCATTGTTTCTAGCTTGAAGGGTATGTGAAAGTACATTGGATAAATCCACAAAGGTGCGTTGATTAGACACTCTATAATTAGCTAACATTATGCAGTAAATGGCTTGTGCAGTTAGTTAGGAGTTTAACAACTACCAATTTGTTAACGTGCAAAGATCGAACTGACCAATAAACCGAACCAATAAAAATGTTATTAGCTTATTGTTATTGGATTAATGATTTTTTAATGATTTTATAAAAATATTATTGGGTTATTGATATGGTTTGATTTTTTCTTATTGAGTTATTGGGTAAACCGATAATCTGATAAGAATATACTAAATTACTATTTTACATCTACTTAAATATATATATATGATTTAGCATATATTTCTCTTAATTTCTCCATAACGACATTTAGTTCAAGCTTGAAGATTCTTGTAAATTAAAATACATCATATAAGTTTTTTGATTGCAACTAAGATTTGATTTCTTTTCATGTTCGTTACTACTTAGTACTATTTCTATTTTATGAGTATTTTCTTATTAGTTAAATCGAAACCTAAACCGTTAAGGATAAAAACTAATAAATCAAAAACCAATAAAAAATATCTTATTGATTTGATTATTGATTTAGCTTATTAAGAAACCAAAAATCGATAAATCGAACCGATTATATATAAAATCGAAACGAACCCCCATTTGATACTACAGTTATGCGTAAGTCGGTTAGATGTACTATACATCGGTGAACAGGTGATCAGATATCTTTTGCAACAGAATCATTTTGCTTCACATTTTTCTTTCCTCTCCTTTCTCCCTTCTTTTTGTTCTGCCAATTCACAGTGAAACCTGAGTTGCATTTATAACATGCACAAATATATATATGAAATTTATCAGGAAGGACTGAGTAATGTTAGCTGAACAGTAGAGAAGTTTCACAAAGGTTGTGGCAAACTAAGGGCCCCTATAGGGGGGGGGGGGGGGGACTCTATTAAAAAGAACATGGTATGACAAAAGTAGCACCTCAGTGTTTGTTAACCCCTAGCAACCGAAGGATAACTGTCTGCATCTTTCAAATTAGGAATTCAAACCAAGATAACGGTTGCTGCTCTATACTTTCTATAGACCTGGCTAACCTCCAGGCAACTAAAAATAGGTAGAAGATCGAAATTTCTTGGTGCAAATGAGCTAGGGAGACAAAGGGGCTGTAAAAACCTTATAATGCAGAAAAGATCACATAAAACAATTACAAGTAATGTGTAAATCATGAAGATGAAGTTCTCAATCAAACTCAACTTCCAATATGCGAGGATATTAGAAGCTCAGAAATGTTTTCTTCTCTCCATCTATAAATGAGATGTACGGGAATTTGCATTGCTGTTGAGAAATCTACAGAGACAAATGCAGCTGCAATAGCTAACCAAGATGTAGTGAGCTACACTCACAAGGAGTTGTGTCTTCTTGACTTATCCTCCTTGTGTCAAGGTTGTCCTCCAATTATGCTCATCCTACCTTGTGTCAAGGTTGTCCTCCAATTATGCTCATCCTACCCTAAGCCCCACATTTAAACAAACACCCAACGAGTCATCTTTGTATTTGAATGCTACACCTTCAAATACAGAATGCTATGGAATGAGAGCAAGATAAAACAATAAAACTGGACTTTGCAAAAGAGAATTTTGTACAGCTGTTTATATCACACGGATCTGTAGTAGTTTACACCCTTTCCAACTCCATGTTGTGTTTGTCCAATTGGTCCTTCAACTCCTTCCTCCATTCTTGGATCAATCTCTCCTGCTTACTTATAAGCTCGGTTTTTGTTTTCAGCTCATCCTCCATTTTTGCAATCTCCTATCATATTAATAAGCATCCAGAATACTCCGTTAGCGATGCCAAAATTTAGTGGAAAACATAAGTAGTCCTCTAAGAACTCATATCATCAAAATTTTATCTTTTATTTTTTGGATAAGATAATCGATGTCATCCTAACTTACCTTTCTAAGCATATCTGGTTTGGAAGGCAGGTCCTCGCGCTGCAACCCAATCAAATAAAGTTGAAGCTTTTTCGCTGCTTCCAGGAAATCTCTTGCATGTCACTCAACATCAACTGAGGAACAACAAATTTATATCTCATTTAGCAAAAACAAGGAAAAAGATGAAACTACTACACTTGAACAAGCATGAAATAAGTACAAGAATTAAAAAAATGAAAAGAGTGTTGTTAGAACAAGAAAGGGCGGCTCAATACTATTGATGGCCTAAAGTGAACTTTCAATGAGTGGCCTTAAAAAAAAATTCCCCAAACTTGTATTTGTTGCAAGGTTACAAGTAGGGAAAACACAAGCAACCAAATGCTTTGAGAAAGGAGTTATCGGGTTTGGAACTTGGAACAGTTAATACGGTGAGAGGCTGTGCAGAAACTGCGGGTAGGCGGTTGATGAGGAAAATCACAAATTCGAAGGCGTATTGCCAATAACGAGCAAGGGCCGAGCTATGAGTAAGGAGGCTTAACCCCGTTTTGACATGATGTTAATGTTTTCTTTAATCTCCACCTTGTTGATCATGAGTATGGGGACATGAATCACGATGAGATATGCCGAGTTTATTGAGAACAGGAGACGCTGAACAAAATTTCCCACCCCAGTTTGATTGAATGTCTTTGAACAGTTGTATTAAATTCGCGTTCAACGAGAGATTTAAACTGATGGAACACGGTTAGAACATCAGATTTAAGCGCAATAGGATAACTAGTGAAATCATCGACAAAAACAAGAAAAGTTCTGTACCAGAGATGAATGCAGAGACGCAGGATCCCAATTATCAACATATAATAATTGCAAAATTGAAGAACTTCTGTTAATGCTCAAAGGGAGAGACAATTTTCGTGATTTGCCTAACTACAAGCTTCACATACTTTATTATAGCTAGAACTAGAACTAGAACAGTGTAAGCTATTTGTCTTTAAGAATTATTGAAGAACTCTATGATATGGGTGGCCAAGACAGAGATGCCAGCATGAGATTGAAGCCGTGATTGAGTAGAGAGCCGATGGACGGGATTTAATCAGTAGAGGAAAAGATTGGAGTATGAAGAGACTGTCATTACACTGACCGGGAGGAAGAGATATCTTGGTATCTCGATGCTTTACAAGAAAATGAAAAAGGTGAAATTCAAAGAAAACAACATTATAACGAGCAAAACATTGAACAAAGAGTAAATATTCAGTGATCGAAGGACCGTGACGAATATTCTTAAGAGAGACGGCTCGTGAAAGAGTGAAGGAGAGAATTACCAGCAAGATGAACGGGACGACCATGACCATTGCTGATATGAACTTGATCTGATCCCTTACAGTCTTATAGTCTTCAACATGATGAAAGTTGGTGAGATCTGGGGCACTGTGATGTGTAGCACCTGTGCCGGGGAACCATAGCGGAGACAGGAGCTTGGCGCGATAGGTAGGTGACCGGGCTCATATTAAGGCTGTAGCGCTGGAAACACATTGAAGCTACATGGTTAGTGTCATTGCAAATTTGACACGTATTACGCTCCAGACTGCCAGTCTTGTGCATTAGGTGACTAATTCAGTGAATTGCAGGAGCAACTACCTCTGCCACTACGCCTTCTATTAAATCTGCCACGACCCCTACTATGATTAGAATTAAAGGAACGATCAGAGGTATCCTTAAATTCAGAGCGAAGCCTCTTGAAGATGTAGATGTTATGATCGGCGAGAGAAAGCGGGCGTCCAGCAGATGCTAATTCTTCTGCGTGAGTTTAGCTTAGGTAAATATTGAGTGACACAAAGGTCGTCTTGCTTCACGTTTTGTAGTTGCATATGAAGACCACGAATTTATATGTTAGATGGAGAGGATAAAGCAGCCGCGAGAGCATCCCATACTGCTTTCAAGGTGTTCAGTCTGATGGCTAGGGGCAATGTTTCTTCGGATAGGGATGAAATTAAGAGGCTCGAGATCATCAGATCTTGTTGTACCAATTAAGGGTAGAACACAAGGGTGCCTTCCGTCGATGTAATCATGGAGGTTTTGACCACCGAGAGAAGACAACAATTGCATTCCCCAAATAAGTAATTTGTCGCCCATAGTTTGATAGATATGAAGTGATGAGCATTGGTAAGCGTCAGAAGGGAAGAAGAAACTGGAATTTCTGAAGATTGCGAAGAAGCGGAGGAGGTCGGAGTGGTTTCTTACACCATGTTAGAACAAGACAGTATGTAGAGAGAAAATTGGCAAAGCTGCAAATTGCAAGGGTGATTTCTTATTCACTTGAACTTGAATATACATCAGTCATGTATTTAGAATTACAACATTTTAATGTAGAGATACAATTGTATCAATATCAATAACAAACCCAGTGTATTCCCACATAGTGGGGTCTGGGGGGTAAGATGTAAGCAGTCCATTTTAACGTAGAGATACAATTGTATAAGGAGAGTAAATATATTCTTGTGCTTATCCGTTTTCCGTGAAACTCTTCTTAGATAGCAACAAAAAGAAAAGCCTAAAATCAGAAAGGAAAAAATCCCAACTTTATTCCTGCACAAGTGTTGGGAAACAATCAATAAGCCTAAAGTTACTCACTCTGATGATAAGGATGTGCTGAACGGTCTATCGCCTGGAGCTCTCGTGCAGGCAAGCAGGGAAGCAGAGCAGCCTCTAATGCCATCACACAGGCAATCATGTCATCCCTTGAAGCAGGGGATTGCACCTGTGGGTCAGAAGTTTGCTGTTGATCAACAGGATGTCTCTCAGCCATGTGTTTCAAGCAAAAGTAGAGTCGCAACAACCCTTGCTGGAGAGAAGATGCTGGCAAACTGATCACAACAAATAGTAAACGAAGAAGCAAGGGCACAACCACTTCAATGACAACTATAATACTCTACTCCAAAATGTCCCTTTTTGATTTTCAAGGGTTAAATTTGCCAAATTCTCGAATTTATATCCGACATAGATAAACTATTTTCCAAAAGAATTTCAACATGTCAGATTTATACAAAAACTACAATATGTTGCGATTGTTTTCATTTCAAAATTACAACATATTTAGTTTCAAATACAATGTCCAGTTCTTTTTTTCATTTGAGTCTCTTGTAAAGACATAATGCACTCAAAATTTGGAGAAAGGGTGTAATACCAAAAAAATTGAATGATTCCCAATCATGATATTTACCATTCTAAGTAGGATTTATATTGATACGAAACTGATAAGAGAAGATGCAGACACATAGTTTCTCAAGCTTATTAAGGAAAGAGTTGCAAGTGAATACTAGCTGCAAAACTCAAAAGGTGTATGATATTAAGGGGGCATTTGGCCATGAAACTTTTTTACTTTTTTCCGAAGTGGGACTCCAGAAAACATGTTTGTCCATAAAATTCCGGAATTTTCAGGAACTTCTAAAACACCAAAAACTTCACTTTTTTTCACTCCAAATTACTTGCAAAAATTCAACTCCAATTTGTATTCATGGCCAAACAAAGCTCCAATCTTCAAATTTCATTTTTCACTTTGAAAACAAACACTACTCTTTTTCAAATGCTCACAATTTTCATTGCATACCCATGAAATGAACTATGAAAATACAAAAAGAGACGGGTCTAAAATTCAGACAAAATTGGGTAAAACAAGAGTATGTGCAACAATGCATCGCGGATAATGGGGGTGTGCGGGTGCTTTTACCTTCTTGAATGCAGTTCAAAATCAAGTGTTGCGAAATCCAAAATCAAGAATCATAAAAGGTGACAGGTCAAATAGAATGTCACTACAATAATTTGAGCTTGGTTTATTTAGAGCTTAAATGAATAAAGAGGTAAGATATACTTAACCATTTTCAAGTCACTAATTCACATTTCAAATGACTACACTAAACCATTTTCAAGTTACTAACTCACATTTCAAGTGACTGCACTTGATCATTTTTGAGTCATTAGCACACATTTCAAATGACTACACTGAAATATTTTCAAGTAACTACACATAACCATTTTCAAGAATAGATAAAAATGTAAATTTGAAACACGCGAACACAGTAAACAAATTGGCTACAACACTTGTAGGCTTAGCTATAGCTGTTTCTAGCCAATGACTATTATCTCCAAAATGCAAAGAATATAGAATAAAAAAGAGGAAAACCATGTGACAATTTGATAAACATAGGATGAGTAGAAGAGAAGAAATACTTGATAAAAAGCAAACCGAAATTTATCGACAATTTGATCAATGAAGCCTCGGCCTCATCCAACGCCAAATTTAAGACAAATTTATCGACTCCCATAGAACACCATTATTAAAGGCACGAAAAGGGAAAATGATGTCAGTCTCACCGGAGTTGCGCGAGCTGCTTTCCGTCGCTGAGGTGACCTGCGCGAGATTTCGTCCGTCGGTGAGCTGAGTGTCGTCGATGAGTTAGGGTTATTTCTCACTTCAAGTGTGAAATGAGAAGGGAAAAGGGGTAATCAAGATGCTCCGGTTAAAACACCTAAATTAAATCTAAAATAAAATATAAAAAAATTAGTCCTTTCTTAAATGAAAGAAAACAATGAATAAAAAAGAATGTATTATTTTCTTCAATAAATATCTTGTTAGTTTCAAATGTATCATTTTTTTTTATATAAATCAGCATATAAAATATATATCGTTATTTTAAAAAATTAGAATAAAATATAATTAATAAAATAATTTAAATTTTATATAATATTACTTAAAAATTTACGGAAGTTAGCCTTGTTCTTAAACTAGCAATGGGGGTATTGCGGCACATGATGTGTTTTGTCCTGTTGGAATTTGGACTTGGTAGTCCAAAAGAAGTATATCAAACAAGAGTTTACGCTATTTGATAGCAACGGTACGTTGTTTAATTGTTACGTCTAAACGAATTCAAAATTTTAAGTTAATAATGAAAATATTAATTTTTACATATTTTTGTGATTAAGGTCATAAACATAATGTTGTTTGTTTCTGAACGATTTTGAATGAATTGGAACATTAATATGTGGATTTAAGCATGTGGGATATTCAAACTACGACATTTTAAGTAGTGAAATTCAATTTTATTCGATAATATCTTCTTCACTTAACAATGCAGAAATTGAATCCATTTAAAGTAAAATGATTACCAAATTATAGATCAAACAGATGGGTAGTATTTTATGTGAAAAATCGTTGATTATGAAATAATAAATTCCAGTACACTCTTCAGCCCTTTCGAGATTTGAGGATACCCTATAATTTATTTTCATATTATTTGGACTTAGTTAAATTTTATAGTTCAACGAAATAGCTATTAAGCTTTACAGTGCCTTTGTAGCATATCTCGGACTAATTAAGATATATAACCATACATGATGATAAGGGCTCGTAAATATACATCTATTTCTAATTAGTGATAAAATAATACGTTTGATGGTTTAGCCTAACATAGTCATGATTAGATTATGAAATTTTTTAGTTATAAAAGGTTAAGCCAAGAGATAGTTTTTTTTTTTTTTTTTTTTTTTTTTTTTGGGGTCAGAGCCAAGAGATAGCTAGTACCTTAGGGGTCGTTTGGTTGGAAAATAGTTATCCCGGGATAATTAATTCTGAGATTAATTATTCCGGGATTACTCTGGATAGCTTATCCCATCATGCATATGGGATAGCTTATCCCATCACTATGGTGTAAATGGTGGGATAAGTTATTCCAGCATTAACTAATACCTTCAACCAAACATAGGATAAAATAATTCTTTATTTTATCCGCACTTACTTATCCTTTAGGGGCCGTTTGGTGTGGGATATTAAAACAAATAGTCCTGGAATTAAAAAATAATCCCGGGATAAAGTTTTTGGTGCTTTGTTTGGTTGCTAAGTTTGGGATAACTTATCCCGGGATTAACAAATAGTACCGGGATAAGTTATCCCACCCTTTGGGTGGTATAAATAATCCCAACATTATTTAACTTGGGAGAAAGCCATAAATGACAAAACCAACCTCCAATTATCACTCTTATATATATATATATATATATTCCGTTACTTTACTACTATATATAAGAGAGAATGTGAAATTTCGATAGTCTTCACATCAAAAAAAAAAAATCAATTTTATTCCTAATTTAAATTTTAATTACTCTACGAATTTTTATCCATTTTGGTAAATTTGAACAATTATATGAGTTTATTAAATACAACAAAAGTGATGAGTTATGAGAAAATGATAGTGACACCATAAAAACTATTTATACAATGAAATTCAAAATTAATCCAAGCGTTGTATGAAATCTTTATTAATTTTACTTCAAAGTTTCATTTTTCCTAACAAATTTATCATGAACAAGTAATTAAAGTATTTTGACATTCCTTTTCTAACTTAGTACATGCTTAACTATTAAATAAAAAATTATTTTTTAATATAGCTAAAAATGTTTGAAAATTTAATTTTTTAAAAATATAATTTAACTCTCCAAATATTAATGATACTAAATAATGAAAATGAGAGTAATTCTTTTTCACATTTTTTTATGATGAATGTTTTTAACAAAAAGTGAATTATCAACATTTTATAGAATTTAGGACAGAATAAATAATTTAACATAAAATATTAAAACTTCATACACGTTTAATAAATATCAACACAAATTTTTTAACATGTATTTTTAGGGGGAAAAAACTACTAAGGTTAAAAAAGAAATAGTTTCAATTTCTTTTGTATAGTTTAATATGAAGGAAAATAATTAAGTTAAATAAGGTGAAGGGTATTTTTGTAAACAAACTATCTATTCTTAAAAAAAATGCAATGCATATTATTTTTAATAGGAAAAATGACATGGGATAGCCATTTAAAAAAATGGCCCACATTTGAAAAGGTGAACATGTTGTAGCCAGTCAGCTAAAGTAATTCTCCTTTTTAGCCATTTGGCTCAATTGGGCACATGCAGTCTCTATACTCAATTGATACACTTTTATACCACATTGATGCACTTTTATATTATATTGATACACTTTTTAAAAAAGAGTAAGAAAATTCTATGCAAGCACATACAATCCCTATACCCAATTGATACTCTTTTATACCATATTGATACACTTTTATACTATATTGATACACTTACAGTGTCTATATACTCAATTGATACTTTCTTATACTAGATTGATACACTTTTAGAATGCATGTAAAAACTATATAGAGCCGTATAAAATATGTATCTAAATAATAATTGTACTTAAAAATTATATAGAATGTGTATAAAAATACTATAATTATTATATAGAATATGTATATGTATAGAAAATGTATTGTTATTATATATAAATATATATCTTTAACAATTGTATTATATTAAAAGTATATGATATTGTATTTTACTGTAGTATAAATAAGTAAAACTAAACAAAACAAATAGTACGTTATTTTAATAATGTTATATCACTTAAAAAAGATTGTCATGTAAATGGTTTAGAATAAAATTATAAATCTACCGAAAAGTTCAGTTGAATTGACTAACGTCTACTTTGACTTTTGAAAGTGAAATGGACTAAACTTTGCATTATATCTCAATCAATCTGAACAGGACTAAAGTTGACTAAATAATTTATTTATTTGCTTGTATCTGTGTTATCTTAAATTAAATTGCTTCCACACAAATCTCTACTAAAAATTACTATAATATTTCACACAATAGCACAAGAATTGACATAACAAGGTGTTCAAGTTCCAACAGTAATAATAATAATAAAAAAAAAGAATCCAAATGCGGATTAAAGTACAATAGAGCACTATAATAATATGTTATTATGAGATGCTAAAAAAGAAAATGAGCCAAAAAAACATGAGCCCATTAAAGATGAAAAGTCGGCGGCCCAATACATAAGACGAAAAGGGCCGAATTGCGATGCTTAATGGCTATTTACTGGGTTTTTAAATTTAGGTGCTAGTTTTGTGGAATTATTTTAGTTTTATGTGTTATTTTTATCTTTTCCCCTTTTTAATACCACAAACCAAACAACCACTAAAAAATAATAGCAGCATAACTAATCCCAAGACAGCTATTCTCAGTATAACTTATCTCAACATAACTTGTTTCCAAATCAAACGATCCCTTATACCTCACACCAAACGACCTCTAAGGCTTAACGAAACTGAGGTTTAATTTGTATCATATATCGTATAGGAGTGATATGTTTAAACTTTATTTGGAGAAGATCATTTAGGTCATCACAAGATGTAAGGCACGATCACTTTATAATAGTATCCTTCTTTATAATAGTACGTTCTTTAAAAAATCGCTCCTCCATAACAAACATGGTCTTGATATCCTTTATAATGATTTTTAACTTTTCTTTATTCTAACTTAAAATAAGTGTTCAAAAATATCTTTTTATCTTATATAGAATTTAAATATTATAAAATATTTTAAAATTATTTTATTTAAAAAAACCTAAATTAAGTCAGTTCAAATGTACTGTGAGTTTCTTTTATATATATATACTAGATGTCAAGGTCCCGTGCAATATATGTTATTTTCTTATCTCAATTTATGTGACACAACTAGAATTTAGAAATTGTTAACTATTGTAAGTTAAAATACTTTTTATGCAATTTTCAAATAATACATGTTACTCTCCTTATTCAAACTTTTGTAGCCTTGATAGTCTATTATATTTTTAAAATAATTTAAGTTTTTAGTTGTTGAAATTTATAATACCTTTTTTCTTTTTCAATTCAAGTGGCACTGATATGATTTCGACAGTCCATCAAATATTTTATATTTTTAAAATTTTTTAGGTTGTTAATTATTATGATATATAGTATTTTTCTACGTATTTTTTTTAAAATGTATAATAGATTAAACTATTTTTTAGATATTTTAAATTGTTAACTATTGTAATTTATAATACTTTTTTATGTAATTTTCAAACAATACATATTATTCTTCTTGTTCAAACTTTTGTGACATTGATAATTAATTATATTTTTAACTATTCCAATTTAAGCGACACTAATATAGTTTCGTGAGTCAGTCTAATGCTTTATATTTTTTAAAAATTTTAAGTTGTTAATTATTGTGATATATTATATTATTCACGTATTTTTCTGGAATATATAACATTTTATTTTTTTAGATATTTTAAGCTGTTAAATATTGTACTAATTTAATTTAAGTGCACTGATATAATTTTGAGAGTCAGTCAAATATTTTATTTTTTGAAATATATAACAAATTAAAAAAATAAGACAAACAAATTAAAATGGATGAAAAAATGAAGGCAAGGAAAAAGACCAGTGAAGTTGTGCCAAAGGAAACAAATTGACCTTTAAATTTTTAAAGTTGTTAATCATTGTGATTTGTAAAAAAAAAATTACGTAATTTTTAAAAAATATATAACAAATTAAATTATTTTTCAGATATCTTAAGTTGTTAAGAATTATAATTTATAGTACTTTTTACGTAATTTTCAAATAATATATGTTATTCTCCTTGTCAAAAATTTTGTGGCATTGATAGTCAATTATATTTTTTAAATAATTTAATTTTAAAATTATTCTGATTTGTAATACTTTTTCTTCTATTTCGATTTAAGTGGCACGGTTGTTAGATGACATAATAATTAATTAAGAGTGATATAATAAAATCATGATTGAAGAAGCAAAAAAAAAACATGTTTTAAATGATTCATAATAACTAATTAGAAGTGATATAGCAAAATTATTATAAAAGAATATCAGTGAAAAAAAATTAAGTGGGCCTCATATAACATGTCAAGTTAATTTAACAATAAATAATTATTTTTTTTAATACTTAGATGACTTTATAATAATTTTTAATATTAATTCCTTAATACTTAGATGATTTATAATAATTAATAAGGGGTGATATAGTAAAAGTACGATTGAAGCAGGTGAAACAAACATGTCATAAATTTCTATTTTACCTTTTTTATTAAATATTATTGATCTTCTAATATTTAAATGACATATAATAATTAGTTAGTAGTGATATAATAAAATCACGAAACAAACAACTGAACAGTTGGCAAGCAGCAATCCTAAGTTGCTTTCCCATTCACTCTTATATTATAATTATAAAGTAATTTAATATTAATTTTTTAATGCTTAAATGACTTATAATAATTAATTAGGGGTGATATAGTAAAATTACGATTGAAGCAGATGAAGTCGATATGTCATAAATGTCTATTTTTTTTATTATTAAATATTATTAATTTTTTAATTATAGAGTAATATTTAAATGATATATAATAATTATTTAGGGATGATATAGTAAAATTACGGAATAAACAGCTTAACGGTCGGCAAGCAGCACTACCCTAAGCTGCTCTCATTCACTCTTATATTATAGAGTAAAATATAATTATTTGAAAAACGGCCACTTGTGGTCGGTTTCTATCGAAAAATTAGAAATTTAATAAATCGTATAATATTTATAGTAACATTCTGTAACACCCCGCACCTTCGAGCTAGAATTTAGAGCGTCGTTCCTACGCATATAGATCCGAACCAAATGATTCTTTGTTAATATATATGTTATGATCAATTCTAAGTGTGGGAATACCTTTGGATATGAATTGAGATCACAAATACCTCCTAACTTTAAGACGAGTTGAAAACATTTCTATCGATTAAGTTTTAGTGAACGTTTCAACATAGGTCAAATTCCATCGACTATTACTCCTAGAATATAACGAGTTAGAGAGCCTACTATATATCAAATGAAAGGTCTTCAAAGTAACTTTTCAACGATACCAATTTCGCCTCAATCCAATACCCGAGCAAAAAGTTATGACTTTGCAAAGTGGAGTGCGTCGCCTAGCAATCGCCTAAAGCTACTGGAATTGTTATGCCATGGGCAATGCGTCGCCTTGCCCATTTCGGGCGATGGGAAATGCGACGCCCAGCCTATTTTGGGCGATGGACAATGTGTGGCACTGCCTAGCTTAGGCCATAGGCAATGTGTAGCATGACATATGGGCCAAGGGCGTAAAAACTTTATTTTTAAGTCATTTTAAGGGCAACCAAGTCTTTTTACATTCCAAAACTGTCCCTAATCACCGTTAAGCAAAATTAAGCTTATTAGTAATGTTTTAACTCTCTTAAAATCCCTAATTCATCTTTCAAGAACATAATAGGAGAAAAACAACTCAGGGTTAAGCATTTAATCTCAAGGGATCAATTCTTCGCGAATTTTTCATCGATTAAGGTACGTGGGACTATCCTAAACCTCATGGACATTGATATATATATATATATATATTTATATATACAAACTAATTTGGGTTCAAGATTGTTGATGATTATGCGTTAAGGATTTCATATTGTTATTAAGAAATTGTGGAGATTGTGATGTAGTGCTTTAAACTTGAATTGTTTTCTTGTGATCTTGTGATGTTAACATTGATAAATTAATGAGAGCATGGGACGTTTTATTTTCTCTTTTACTACAAATTTCATGAATTTCAAGTTGTGAATTGATCTTATAAACTGCGAAGAGCTTGAGCCTATTGATGAATTACTATGTACAAATTATTTTATCTTTTTGAGATAACGAGAAGGTGTTCAACTTGTGTTGTGAACAATCATGTTTTTCCATAAGAATGGTTTTAAGTTGAAAGAAGAGATGACCACCGTAGATAAAAGCATTGTAGAGAAAATTATTGATTTTGAATGTTTTAAATGGTGAACTTTCGTTTGATAATTGAATTGTTTTGGGTGGTCAATAAACATCTTTGAAGTAATATAAGGGCAGTAGAGACGTGTGATATGACTTGCAAGTCTGGGTATGACGATATCCTATTTTTGATGTGCCCGAATGATATTAAGAAAGAAAGAACTTTTCAAAGAAGATATGATGGTTTAAAGAATCTAAAATTGGGCTTAAGAGAGTTAGATGATTACCCGAAGAATCCACGAGTCAAACGACTCATTGTTCAAAATTGTGATTTACCGATACGGGTTTATAATACTCGAAAGGGAAATTATACACTAGCGACGGCCCAATGGCGTAGTAGAGAAGCAGAGACTCCAACCCTTGCGGAAAACTTGGGTTGGGGGCTTGGCCGCTGAGTCAAGGGCGGATTCCATATAGCTCATGAAATAACAAAGTTGTAGGGTGTACTATCTGGCTCAGAAGTAAGATAAAGAGTAGAGTCCTAAATTGCAGATTGTGTTTTGAAGGTTTCAGATTATGCCCATGTGTTTTCAACTATTTCAAGATGATATATGATTTATGAAATGCTCTAACCTATGTTTTATAAAAATGCATACTTTATTTTTGGATTGTTTTGCATATCAGTACATCTGTATTGACCCTTTATATATCAGGATCTGAGGCACAGTCCCGGGGTTCCACTAAGCATTAGAGTTGTTTGGTCAGAAGTTGCGGTTGGTGAGCCTCCCTTATTTCGGAAGGCCTAGTTATAAGTCATTGTTATTTTATTTTAAATCATGGTCCGACTGAGGGCCTTGTCCCAGTTTCAGACATATGTTGTTTCAGAATTGTTAGAGATTTCGCAGACTGGTGTCATGTATTTTCAAAGGTTTATAAATCAAATTTCATATCGTTCAGTTGAAGTAAGATTGTGACCATGTTTCCGTATTGTTATGTATTTCCGCATTTGTCATATAGTATATGAATTATGCATATGATTGCCAGTTAGAGAAGCGCTCTCGGGCCCTCTTGGTTCGGGATGCTCATCACGGCCAGGGCCTCGGTTCGGGTCGTGACACATTCAATAATTTAATGCAATGTATATATAAATTGGATAATTAGTTATTTTATCATTAGAGTAACACAAGCAGTATTTTTTCTAAATCATATAATAATATTACTGCATTTCGTAAATTAGGATAAATTTTTGGTTGATTAGCTTTTAAATACGATATTATATACCACGTAATACATCGTATTAATCAAATGAATTAACAGTTAGTTAGCTTACATTATTATAACTTCAACAGTATATCCTTGGTATACATTAACACGAGTAGTATATTTTCTCAATGGTATGAATCAACGTATTAGTCAAAATACTTGAATATATAGATCAGTTAGCTAGCTTTTGATTACTACGTACATCACTGCACAATATATACGTATATATATATACATATATTCGATCGATTATTATCTTCGAAATACATATTATATACATCACATACACGAGTATATTACCCCATAATACAACGTATTTTACATATACTTAGATGAATTATTAGTTTATCTTACGTTATTATATATACCTTCAATAGAATATTATTACCTCAATCAATCAGTCATATAATATCAGTGTATTCAATATATAACTGGATACATTTAGTTGATTTTTGAATACGTACTACGTATATCACTATATGAGATATACATAGATATATATAAATGTAAGCTTTGAACTACGTACTACGTACATCACTACATAATATATACATATATACTTATATATATACACGCACACATACTATTGACTATCAAATTCTACTGCATACTATATAGATCAAATACACCAATATACTACTTCATAATGTAACGTATTTCATATATAATCAGATGAATTATCGGTTAATTTATTTTACGTTGTTATAACACCAACCAAATATTATTACCTTGATTGATTGATCGTGTGATACCAACCTATTTAATATATAATTGAATACATTAGTTAGATTTTGACTACGTACTTAGTACATCACTACATGATACACACAAATATATATGTATATATACACACACACCCATACCCACGCACACTTTATCGACTATCAGGTTGTAAATACGCAGTATATACAACACATACACGAGTATAGTACCCCGTAATGCAACACATTCCATCCATGCTTTGATGAGTTATCAATTAATTTGATTAACTTGAACTAATAAAGCTTCAATTTACTACAGTATAGTATTACTTCGATCGTTTTAAATCAAAGTGTTCAATATATACCTGGATACATCCAATTATAGCTTTTGACCTTTTGCAATACATGACACACACACACACACATATATATATGTGTATGTATATAGTTATACATCACATATACATTAGTATATAATTACCACATACACAACGCATGTATATACTCTGATAAATTAATAGTATTATATTATTATAACTTCAACAACATATTATTAATACCTCGATCGTATGATATTAACATACTATTTAATATGTTTAGATAGATTCAGCTAGTTTTGACTACACCGTTCATCGATCACAACATGATCTCTCTCTCTCTCTCTCTCTATATATATATATATATATATATATATATATATATATATATATATATATATATATATCAACTCTTGAATACCTATTATATACATCACATGCACAAGTGTATTACCTCATAATACAACGTATTCATTATATTTTGATGAATTATTGATTATATATGTACCTTATAATAACTCCAATAGTAAATTATTACCTCGACCGTATGATATTAATATATTCAATATACAATGATTATGTTTAACGAAATTTAACGTATATACGATGAAAACTATCTTTATTTTATATATTGAAACATAAGTAAAAAATAAAGATTATGCTTAGCATAAGTTATTTATTTTAATTCATATGCTTCTTAGTATAGTTTTTTATAAAGTTTAAATTTAATTCATTTTTTTTATTATTATATAGGTTACCGACTACTTGTGGTCAGTAAAATTAAAAAAAAATTGTAATATATATTAAAAATATATTTAATTTTACATATAATAATTGAAATATATTTTTTTAATCAAAAATCGACAACAAGTTTTTGATTTTTGCGTAGTGTTTTTAATTTATTATTTTTTAATGAAAAGCTACCGCTTGATCACTTTTTCAAAAAAAAATTGAATTTTTAATTTTTTAAAATTAGAAAGCGACCACAAGTAGTAGGTTTTAGTAAATATTTTCTTTTTGAATTTTTTAATCAAAAAACGATCATAAGTGGTCGCTTATCTATAAATATGTTTAATTTAACTTTTTAAAGAAAAAGGTCGCATTTTTCAAAATATTTTCTTTTCCATTTTGTGTAAATAATTTTCTTCTTAAATTTGTTTAATAAAAAAACGACCAAAAGTGGTCGCTTTATTTAAAATATTTTTCATTTAAATTTTTCATCTCATTTTCAATTTTTTTTTTAAAAAAATTTAATCATAAATCGACCACAAGTGGTCGATTTTTCAAAAAAAAAAAATATTTTATTTTTTTAAAGTCACTTTTCTATTTTTTTAATCATAAAGTGACCACAAGTGATTGTTTTTGTAAATATTTTTTTAAAAAAAAATTAATAAAAAAACGACCACAAGTGGTCGCTTTTTAAAAAATATTTTTAATTTATTTTTTTAAGTAAAAGAGACCACTCCAAAATATTTTCTTTTTTCATTCTTTTAATCAGAAAGCGACCACAAGTGGTCGATTTTTGTAAATAATTTTTTTTTAATCAAAAGCGACCACAAATGGACATTTTTTAAAAAATATTTTTAATTTACTTTTTTTAAAAGTGATCGCTTTTTCAAAATATTTTATTTTTATTTTTTTAATCATAAAGCGACCACAAGTGATCGATTTTTGTAAAATAATTTTCTTTTTAAATCAAAAAGTGACCACAAGTGGTAGTTTTTGCATAATATTTTAAATTTAATTTTTAACGTAAAGAGACCACTTGGTGTCGCTTTTTCAAAAATATTTTTTTATTTTTTTTAAAATCGGAGATCGACCACTTGTAGTCGTTTTTAGTTTTAAAAAAATATAATAATTAATATAAAAATTTAAGAAGGATTTTGAAATGATTATTTGACAATTTTAAAATATAAAAGCGACCACGTGTGGTCGATTTTTTATTATATTTCTTTTGAAAAAAAAAATGATCACATGTGGTCGTTTTTATTGCGATCACCAGCTTTGGTTGTTGTTCTTTCTTTTCTCTTTAATATTTGTTATGGAAAGAAGGAAAAAGTGTAACAACAACATAGACCTTATTTTTACCTTAAAAGTAGAGAGATTGTATTCAAAGAGCTATCGGCTTAGAAAGATCATATAAAGCAATTTAGAAAAAAGTAATAGCCGTACAAGAAATAGCATATAATTACAAAATAATAATTGTATAACACAATAATATGATAGTCGAAGTACAAGCAACAACAAATAATAACAGAAATCAAAGGACAAGAAACTATGAGAGCAATAATATAAATACTAGTATGGTAGACAACGCGATGACACACTGCTCCTTACTAACCCTCTACCTTAATGTAGGTCCTCCACAACCTTTTATATACGATTATATACTCACTGAGCTAAAATTGCATCATATTCTATCTAATCACCTCTTTCTTGTACTTTTCGATCTACTTATTCTACCAGCCCCTCACACCTACTCACCAAGGCATTCGCAGTAGTGGACCCACTTTGTCCAAAGAAATGTCAAGCGACACTGCTTCTTCGATTTATTTTTTTCTAAATCTACGTATTAACTAGACACAAGAGCTCGTACAAGCACGGGTCCAACATAAATTACTTTTTTGTCCCAATTTATGTGATTTTGTATGATCTTTAAAAATTTTAAATTGTTAATTATTGTCATGCCCTGTTTTTATCAAGGTTAAACAAAACATGACTTATGGACTCTAAAAGAATTAAAATTTGTATGGAGTCGCCACCTAGTTTTTAAGAAAAAAAAAAATTATTTGTTAATACGTGTGATTTATGTTTTAGTCTGCAAAAATCAATTTAGATTCTAGGTAAGAGTTCAAATTATTTCAAAGGGAAGAGATTAGGTGCTCTTCAGCTTCAGGATCCGTAAATGTGGTAGCCAACTAGACTAAATTTATCAAAGAGAGAGAAGGTAAGAAATTAATTTTTGAAAAATATAAGTATTAAAAATAATGTAAAGGATTGCGTATAAATCTAGAGAAAAGACATCATTTCCCTTGAACTTGTCCGCGCAACTTACTTTAGCACTTAAACTAACCTTTTGTTTATTTACCCTCCTTAACATCTTTAAAATGTATTATTTTCACCCCACAAACAGACGTAATTTTTTTTCTTTTAAAAAGAAAAAAAAAATACTTTTTTTTAATTTAAAACTGATATAATTGTTGACACCTAATTTTTACCTTCCACAACTAAGTTTAATTCTGAGTTTCTTCGGTTATAAATAAAATTGAAATATTTATTTTATTGGATAAATTTCTTCTAAAAAATACTCATCTGAATATTTTGTAATTTTAAGTAGAGGTTATACATTTTGTATGTATACAAGATCGTATAATTTTATTGCTTAAATTAATTTTCAATGTGATTAAAATTTAAATAAGTTGATTAAAATTGTAACTCGGGGCTATTTTAGCCTAAATTCCGACACCCCTTTTCTAATTTAATTAAACCAGGCCCTAACAAACTAAAAATCAGCCCAAACACCCCTTAACCGACCCAGCCCAGCAAAATCAGCCGACCCGGCTCAACACATCTCTCTCTCTTTCCCCTTCCTTTAACACGTGTCGTTAACAACAAACGTACAACAGAAAATAGCAACACACGTACAATACTCAGCAAAACAGCAACAGAATATCGACAACAACGTTATCAACCCAGCGAACACCATACCACAATTTCAACAGCAACTATAACGGCTTCAACGCAATCAACCACGGCGACCAGAACCCAGGCGCCCTTTTACTATTTTTGCCCCCCTCGTTCAGCCGTCTATGACAAAAAATTAAATGGGTTTCTTCTCTCTCAATCCTTGATTCACCATTTTCGGCAAGAAATTAATTTCCAACGGCCCTCCTTCTTGTCTCACTTTGGAATTCAAAATTCCTCAAAAATTCAACTCAATTCCAGTTTTCAAATCCGGAAAACCCTTATTCTTTCTCCTATAAATAGATGGTGAGGGATATGGTTGAAGGGGGGATTTTCGGGGAAAAAATTGGAAGTTCCGGCGTCTAACTTCACGCAACCGAAATCCCAACGGAAAACTAAACTCCGGCAAAGTCACTATAGTTTTGATAGATTGGAATTGAGTTTTGACAGTGGTGAAGTCGTTGACTCGTTGTTTCGATTCGCTGCTCCGAAACCGGTAAGGACTTCATCCTTATGAGTGTTCAACACGATTACAGTAGTCTTTGTTCTCTGATTTTTCCTTAATATGTTGGAATTTGGCTATAGTATAGTTTGTGTGTTTGTCTGCCTTATCTTCCGTCCCAAAATAGTTTATACGGTTGTCTATAGGATAGTTTAAGTTGTAGTTTTCTTCCCCTATTTTAAATTTTGCTGGCGGTTATTATGGCTATGACAATTCTGATTAGGTTTACTAAGCTTAATAATACATCAGGTATAAAGTCTTAAGCATATTTTAAAAATAAATCAATTACTGGAATTTGTTGCTCTTTTAGATTACATTATTGTGCATGTGTATTTACTGTAATTGTTGTCCTTTTATCTAATTGTGATTAGCCTAAATGGGGAAAACTTGGTTTATTGTTTACTGGAATTTGGGTATGGTCGAGGAAGCATTTTGCTTGCCGTAGGAATTGTTGAAATTTATTTGCCGATTTGTTAAATTCGTATTCTCTTTTTAATCTTCTTGTGGTAAGATTAGTGTTTTTTTTTTTCGGATAGATTCGTCCCGTGGGGTTGGCTGTTGGTTAAATTTGATTATGATATGATTGAGAATTTCCATTAATTCATCTTCTCTCTATTTGCTACTCGCCGGCGTTTGTACTTTACCAACACATTTGATATGCATCTCAATTAGAAAATACCCCTTTTTAGAAGTTACATAATCTAAAGGCCGCTTTGTTCCCTAGTCCGTCTTATGGATTATGTTTCAATTGTGGTACTGTGTAAATTCTTGTAATTTTGCCTAAATTTATTTGGTTTGGTACGGTGCTAATTATTATCTTATTTTCTATGCATGAACTTCTGCTACGAGTCCATCAGACTCTATATCAACATCCACGGGGCCAAGTTCCAAAATCACTCGAGTCAAAACCTCAAGACCAAAGTCCCAAGAATAGACTATGAGACAAGAAACAAGGCTGTATACGCGTGTATACAGCAGATATACAGTATAAAACGAGGAAGTGAAGTTGGCATACAGTTGGAGGACCCAAGTTATGTATACATGATTGAAATACAGTCACATATACGTTGGATATACAGGAAAAACGTGGAGAAAACCGGGCTGGTATACAGCTGATGTACAATGCAGGAAAATGGACTGAAGCCCATAATTCCAACTCTAACTAAGGGCCCAATTCTAACTCTTGTATTATTTGTAGGGAAAAGGACATGGATTGATCATTTTTTTTAAAAATGGCCCATAATTAAAAAGGTGGACAACTTTAGCCCATCGGCTAAATTTATTTTCGCAGTTTCTATTCCCAGTTGATACACTTTTATACCATATTGATACACTTTTTAAAAAAGAAAGAGGGAATTCTATACCCAACTGATACTTTTTTATATCACATTGATACGCTTTTATAACAAGATAGAAGGGGAATATATGCATATGCAATGTTCATATATCCAATTGATACTCTTTTATGTTAGATTGATATACTTTATACCATATTGATACACTTTTATATTACATTAATATACTTTTTAAAAAAGAAAGAGGGGACCATATACCCAATAGATACTCTTTTATACCACATTAATACATTTCTACAACAAGATAGAAGGGAAATCTATGCATGCATATGCAGTGTTCATATATCCATATAGTCTTTGCAATCATATACAATAGTTATTTTCTATTAATCGTCCAGCTAAGACAAATAACAATTTTAAAAAAATAGAAACAATAAGTATATTTTTACTCTATAATTTGATACCAACAAATTTTTCAGTTGTTACACTTTTCTACCGTAACAACCAAAGCTTTCAAATCAAAACTAAAAAATCAAAAATAATAAAAAATATTTTAGTGGAATGAGTTAAAGAAGTGCAGTTTTTTTGCTTGCTAACTATTTATCTGTATTAAAATAACTTAAGGAAGTGCAGTTTATCTTTACGGCTAAGTGAATCACTATTCACATTCAAGGAAACGGTCTAGTGAACCACTACCAGAATTCACAATAACACTCGTCGAAACCATTTTTCATCTACAAAGTAACACTCGTTGGAATCTACCTAAAAATATTTACTCTGCTTCGAAATCCTCTGTTTGATTTTGAGGTTTAAGCAAGCTGATTATCATGTGGTCTAGGATGAATCTTGCCACCATAACTACACATAAATTAGATCTTATAATTAGGGATTTGATTGGGATCTTCCAATATTGCGGTATTTTCGAAATCAATTTCACGAGAACGGGGAGAAGAGTCACCGGATTCAGGGGTAAAAAGTGTAGGAGTAGTTCTCCATGTTTTGAATTTAGTAGTTTGAGAGTGTCTTTTGTAGGTTAGACCATTTGAGAGAGTGAAGAAAATGGAGTGGGTTAAAGAAGAAGAGAGATTTTATAAAGCGGTGATTGTGAAAATGGTACACTGCTTTTACTGATAGTGGCTATTTTATGGTATTTAATTGTGAGTGTTATTTTTATGGTATTATTTTAGTTTTAGGTGCTATTTTTGTCCTTTCTCCTTATTTGTATAGCTTATAATTTATATTTATTTGTGTACACTAACTTTTAATCAATTAACCTAGACAAATTCCCTAAAATGTTATCATTTTTTTTTCACTTAATTTATAATTTCTTCACCTAATTTATTTGCCTAAAAATGATTTAAATCGGCCTTTTCAACCCTTGTTAGCAAATCTTTAAAAATTAAGCGCTTTATTCCAAAACGAAATTTGACTTATTCATGTAACTAAATAGTCTATTTGAATTAAAATAACTTTCTTCAAATTCAAGAAATTAAATTTTCTTATAAATTTTAACTTTTCATAATTAATAAGTTTTTTAATTTTGATACTCTTTAACATTTTTTCCAAAGATATTTTCTACAATATCATCGACTTTTTCTATAATAAATAAGAATAAGAAAATAATTTCGTAATCTTTTCTTTCCCCACAAAAGCAAAATCATTTTCCTCTTAAGTCCGGAAAGTTACAAGTTAGTTCAATTTAAATGAATTATTTTCTCCTTTGAATAAATAAATGTCATTTTTAAATGTTAAATAAATAATTTTAATATCTTCTATAAAATCAAGTCTTTGCAAAATTAGCCAATTTAATTAGTCAAGTTAGTTTTTTTTTGGTACACCATTTTAAACGGACGCTCCTAAGTGCCTTAAAAATCTTTTTAGGGCGTTAATTGAATTCTTACTCAGAATCTCTAGTTTTAAAGGTTTATAACCTTTGAAATTCTTTTAAGTTTTGTTTTGATTTTTTTTCTATAAAAATCAAGTGGTGACTCTGTGAATTTTTTCAAAATTATTTCAAAACTTTCTTAAATCTTTTGAAATAGCTTTAAGAGGTCAAAATTATTTTCTCGACAAATAAAATTCGAAAGGAATAAAACAATAGTCCCACTTTTTAACACACACACACACACAATCTTCTTCAATGGCCCCAACCCCAACCCTCACCCTTCACTTCCATCTTTTTCATTACACCACCACCATCACTCCTCCTTCAACCACCAATTTCACCACCACCAGCGCCTCCCCCCTCTAACCTCCACCCTCATCACGCACCCACACTAATTTCTCCTCCCCAAATCCGCCAACCCCCACCCCACTCCTCCTTCAACTACCATTTTTACCACTAGCCCCCTCCCCCAACCCCCAATTTCTTCTTCTTCAATTACCAAATCCTTCACCCTTACCTTCAATTTCTCCTCCTTCAACTCCTTGACTTAAGATCATTAAAAAGGGAATGAAATTGGAGTTCAAAAATTAAAAGTTATCTTTGTGGATTTGAAAATTTGAAATAAAATTGAAATTGAAGAAAAGTTATTAGTGTGACGGTGTTAAAGATGGTGGTGGTGTTAATGATGGCGGTGATCTTAATTTTGTAGGTATATTTTTTGTGTGTTTGTTTTAATCATTTTTTCGATCAGTTTTGCCGGAATATGAAAGAGATTTTGTAGTTGTTATTATATGAAAGTGAAATAACCTTTTGTCGGAATATGAATTTCGCCGGAATAACTTTTCTTCAATTTCAATTCTTTCGATGGTGTCAATGTTTTGCCAATTTTGTGTGTATTTTTTTTTGTAGGGGTGGGGGATGGATGATTTGTTTGATACGGAGAAGGGGGGTCGGTGTTTGCAGGGGTGGGCGCTGGGGTGGGGGAGGAGGGTGGATGGGTCTGATGAAGAAAGAAAAATGGGGTGGGGTTATGTTTTGATATATATATATATATATATATATATATATATATATATATTATGTGGATTTTTTTTTCTAAAAAAAATAGTAACTTTTTACGTGGCAATGACATGACACTGATGTGGCAGTGATGCGGCGCGAGTGTAGTGCACTCTCCGCTGTGAGAGTGGTAATATATCTTTAGGGGTGAAATTAATACACTTTAAAGATGTTAAAGGGGTAAATAAATAAAAATTTAGTTTAAGTGTTAAAGTAAGTTGAACGGACAAATTCAGGAGGAAATGATGTCTTTACTCATAAATATATTGTTATAAAAGATATGTATAAAAAATGTATAAGATACATGTCAATTTTTTTATTTTTTTTTTTGTAATGTATGAAAAGAAAAAGATCTTTGATGTGCTATGAAAAGAAAATGTATTTACAAACAATGTTTTTACTTGATTAAAATTACGGAGAAAAGTAAAAGTTCATTCAGAAAGAAAGGATTACGCAATATTTATAATGTAAATGTGTGAATTAATTGATTAACTCAATTTTTTTATGTAATTGTTAACAACCTAAATTTGCCTAAACGTGTGTTATATAGGTAAAGAATATTCCCGCCCAACACCCAAAAAGTAAAATTTTCACTATGTTTAATGTGTATAATTATAAAAAGAAAATACAAAAATAAAATTCTCCTTTGAATGCAATTTTCAACAAGTATTCCGGAGAACCTGTACAAACACGTTAGTAATAAATTGAACTAAATTAAGAACTACATGTGTACATATATGTATATAAATATACAAAAAGTAGATTTTTTATTAAAGCGTTAGCTCGGATTAAGTTTTAGATGCGCCCTGACTATGAAGTGGTTGCTCGATATATCGGTCATCCTAAATTGCCTTGCCAAGATACGAATTTGTGTTGTCGTGATATTATAAAGAATTCGTCATCACTCAAATTTATTTATTTTATTATGTATTTGTATAAGTAATGTTCGTGTTTTATTTAGGAAGGCCTCAAAAATCGACAGAGAATTTCTTTATCGGTCATGTATTGGTACTTGATATAAAATAAGTAAATTTGAGAAAATAAAATTTATTTTTTGTTATGGGATGACCTAGAAAATCCGACGGAGAGATATTGTCATCGCTCATGTCTTGATGTTTGATATAAAATAAATGAACTTTAGAAAATAAAGTCCATCTTTTGTAATGGAGTGGCCTCCTAAAATTCGACGGAGAGATATTGTCATCGATCAAAGTAGTGTAGTATCTATTTGTTATCAGTCAAGCACATCCACAAATCAGTAAAAGGGGATAAAATTCCATCGAAATAGTCTCAAATTTTCAAACACAGTAATGAAGCAAAAAAAGGACCATCGAAAAATTGACAAATTCATTAAAATATAAATAAAATAAGAATCAACCTAAATATCAAAATAAGTAGTAAAATAGAGCAACAATCAATCAACATAACCATGAATGAATTTCAAAATAGTGATGTTCATCGAAGAAGTCAAAATTCAAACATTATCATGCTTTAATGGTGATGTAATATCGAAGTGGCGTATTTTCTGACAAACCATCGCAAAAGAAAGAGATGATCGATGTTGCTTCAACGGAGTTTCACCGGAGCAATGCCCGAACAAATCTATATTTTTTTTTTCTTTTTTAGAAAAAAATTAAGGGGCAAAGAAAGTCGGTACAGTGGGGGTAGTGGCGGCACAAGGTGGTGTGCGACAGGAAGAGGGATCTCGCCCGTCGGTGACCAAATCCGGCGAGGTACGATAGTAGTGGAAACAAGGGAAAGGAACGGAGGGCGGAGCTGGCAGTGCGAATGGTGACTAACGGTGTTGGAGTCTGTCTAGCAGCGGGTTTCGCTGGCCAAAATGGAACTACGACGCATTGTGGTGTCTTGTCCTCATGACTAACGATAGGTTTCGCCAGCCAAAAATGGAGCAACGGTGGTTTTCGGGAGCTGGTGGCGCGACTGACGTTTGTGTGTATTGTATATTTGTGTTTTTGAGGAACTCGGAATCAAAAGAAGCCAAGAAATAAAAAAAGTGATCAAAATAGGCAAATTATTTAATGAGTTGTCAAAATAGGTTAAACGTAATAAATTATTACGTTTTTCACCTTTTTGTACTGGTCAACTAACGGAGTTGACTTTTTATAAAACGCAATAAATTATTACGTTTTACAATTTTTTTTATAAAACGTAATAATTTATTACGTTACGTTTTATCAAAACAAATATAAAACGTAATAAATTCTTACGATTTACATGAAAATTTATAAAAAAGTCAGTGTTCTGTCACATCACCGTTTTATGTCTACTGTGTTTGAAAATTGACAGAACGTAATAAAAAACTACGATCTACACTTCATTAATTTTCTTCACGTTTTCTTTCACTTTACAGATGTGGTCCCTCCTCCCCCCCCCATCCCCCGCGATTTCTTTTCTCTTTTCTCTTTGTTTCACTTTTCAGATGTGGTTCCCCCTCCCCCGCCCCCGATAGGCATACCGACACATACACGGATGCATAACTGCATATGATATGGAGTAAGATTTGTAGTGGTCTAATAGATAACTTAGCAGAGGCAAACATCATTCCGAATAAATATCATTTCCCACAATCACGGGTGAACTTAATAATCTACATACTCTGCTGGATCCCCAATTAAGAAATGACACTCCAATCCCTACTTAAACTTGTTGTCCACTATATATAGGGGAAAATTAGAAGTACTGGTAATAGTTCTCTATTTAATGTATAAAGTTCTACTATTACGAAAAGTATTGCTCAGGTAAAAGTGAAAGGATGCTTAAGAAAAAAGGAAATTAATAAAGTAAAAGAAAAGGTGAAGAAAATTAATGAAGTGTAGATCGTAGTTTTTTATTACGTTTTATCAATTTTCAAACACAGTGGATATAAAGCTGTGATGTGACAAAACACTGACTTTTTTATATAAATTTTCGTGTAAATCGTAAGAATTTGTTACGTTTTATATTTTTATTTGATAAAACATAATAAATCATTACTTTTACAAAAAAATTGTAAAACGTAATAATTTATTACGTTTTACAAAAAATCAACTCCGTTAGTTGACCGTTAAGAAAAAAGTGAAAAACGCAATAATTTATTACGTTTAGCCTATTTTGTAATTTATTAAATTGGTGGCCTATTGTCACGACCCAAAAATGAGGGTCATGATGGCACTTATCGCGGCGTACCTTGACAAGTAAGCCTATCACCCAAACTGATACAACAAGAGAAAAAAAACAAAAAATATCCCAAGGTAAGACTTCTAGAACGAAGTCGAATCATATAAGTAATCATAACAATGCGGAAAGAACTTATCCAAAATATCAATCATGCCCAAACCAGGTGTCAATAGTGCAAGAGCTACTAATACAATCCAAGAGTCAAATATATCAAGAAAATAACCACAAAGGAATAATATATGTCTTCGAATACTAATAAAGACATAACCACTGTAGAAAGATAGAGGTGAATTTCGAACGCATGAATGTCCAACCGCTACCTTGGAGTTCCAACAATCGCCGGAGTCAATCAAATTGAGGCGCACTCGAGCTAGGACCTGCACCGAAAGGGCGCAGTATGCATGAATACGGTCCACTTGTACTCAGTAGGTATCATAGACCGACCAAGCAAAGTAGTAAATAAATCATACAAAATATACACTAAGGGCACGTCACCTGCAATAAGAAAATGTTCCATAACGGTAGCTCACACCGCTTGCACTAACAGTTCTAATATATCACATATATTGCAACATCACAACCAGATAGAACACAAGTATGCATTATATCACATATAAGTAGAACAAGGGAAAAATGCATATATAAGATCATCAAATACAAGTAAAAGAAGATAAAACAATTACAGAAAGTGCAAGTCAATATGACAATACAACACAATATAAACACAATAAAGTAGGTGCATTGTATATGATGATGATGATGATGCACGAGGTCGGCGCACAACCTCCAAGATCGTCGCACAATCCCCGTATACACCTACAGAGGCAAGCCTCCCAACACAGGACCTATGGGGGGTTCGTCAACCCGTATACAATCCACATATATCATATCTTCTTTTCAGTATATCCCTCGAAAAGGTGTTATCAGGTGTTTCCAGTGTTTTTTAGATGTTGCCATGTTGGTACCAATGTTTCATGAATGAGTATGATATGAAGATGTAATGCTCACAACCAATCTCAATGAGTATTTCCACAACCAACCACATGATATATTTCCACAACCAACCATATGATATATTTCCACAACTAACCACAATGATACATTTTCACAACCATATAAGTCAATATCCACTCATTATTTTCATTTCATCCATGAACTTCCATACGTCTCATATACCAATAAAGTATGAATATAATCATAATACACCAATGGTACCGTATTAAGCATCTTAACAACACAGTACAATTATTCACATGTATTCAAGGCTATTAATATCACATAGGACTCTACACGGTCACACATATCACATAATAACTCAATTTCGATAATTACATCACATATAGGCCCCCACACGGGCACAACACATAAATAGTCATTTTTTATGATTAGTTCTCACCCTTAACGTGCATTTTGTATCATCATTTACTACCCAACCAGTCCGAAAGAGTTAAGCTATAACCTACGTCAAAAGTCGAAATCGGTCCGCTACACTTCGAACTCATGACCTTACTTTTAACGAATAATTCAGAACTCCACTAGAAATATCTAATATAGAATCTACGCGTCAAAACAAAACCAACGGCACCCATATTGACTACTTTTGGTTTGGGATCAAAACGGACTCCTGGAACGTGTTTCCTAAAAAGAAAGGAAAAATTTAAACTTTACTTAAAAACATGTTCCCCATATTTTTAGGAATCTATAGCTGAAAACTCAAGTCAAATCGAGTAAAAAATGAGGTTCAGATTGAAGAAAAACTATTTTTAAGCTTTACCGGGTAAAATCTTGGAAATTCGGGTTAAAATCAAGAATTAGAGTTGTTTTAAGGGTTAAATTGATGAAAAACTAGTAATTATAAGATAAAAATATTATTCAAGTAAAAAGAAGTGAAATTGGGGTTTAAAATCAAGCCCTAAGATTTTTTGAGGTTTGAGAAATTAATCAAGAAATTACTAAGAAAATGGTGAATTCTTACCTTTAATCCGTAATAAAACCAAGAAAAAAGTGTTAATCTAGCTTTCTAAGTTCTCACACACTTTACTTTTAAGCTCTCACACTATTTTAGGGTTTAACTCCCAAGAGCCAAGATGAAAATAAGCCAAAAAGGGTCAAAAATCTGCTATAAATAGCAGATTTTTCTGCAATAACGATATTGTTTTGATCAATCGGACTTCGATGAGGTGTTCGGAATTCGTTCGGAGTCTAATACATGCAAACGAACTATGCAATCATACTAAATTCGATGTTTCGGACGCGATGGAGATATCAGATTTTCAAAAAAACATCATTTTCACAAAGTTAACCTCCAAAATCCAAAATCACAATTTTTCAAACTGAGGATCAAAATGAGATTTAAAAGCCGTAAAATCATACCAAATATGCTAACACCCCAAAATCGATATTCCAGATCTGATGGAGAAGTCAGATTTTCTATCTGAGGTCGTTTCGATCAAATGTGGGTCCCACACCCATATTTTCAATTTTTCAACTTTCTGACCAATAGGTCGAAATGACTTGGGTGCACCGGGAACCGAACCAAAGGTCTACCTAGCCTAAAGTCGATATTCCAAAGTTGATGGCTCAGTCCGTTCGACCATCCGTCGCACGAATCAAAATGCATCCACATAAGTTCAAAATAAAGCTCCCGAAGCCATCAAAAACCATAATATTGCATAAATAATACCAAAATGCATCGAAAATTACGTCAATCACTTTCACACTCCAAAAATACCATAATGCAACTACGGGAAGGGATAAAATAGTCAAATTATATAAAATCACAAATTTCACACATTTCGTCAAATTTTTGGGTTGTTACACCTATTTTGATCATTTTTTTATTTCTTGACTTATTTTGACTCCGAGTTTATTTTTGAGAGAGAGAAATAAAAATATATGTGTGTGTATTTTATGAATGTGTGTTTGAGAGAAAGTGAGGAAAGTAAAATTGATTTGTGTGTAATTTGTGTATTTTTTTTAGAGAGGGGAGAAAGAAGAAAATGTGTATATTTTTTGTCTTCTCAAAAATGTGTTAACCCTTCCACTATTTATAGTAAAATTAGATATCCTTTATTATCCAAATAATTAAAAGGTATTTTCCCTTTTTATTATAAGACATCATTTACTCCTTAAATTATTGACCAAAGGATTTTACATCCCTTTAACCAATAGACAAAGTTATTGTCCAAGAATAGTGCCACTGCGTAGTCATTATCAGATATGATAAGACATCATTATGTGATCGTTGCCAGATGTAACAAGACATTATTATGTGGTCATTGTTAAATATGACAAGAAATCGAACTATTATATTGTGTATCAAAATAACTGGTCTGACTCAGCGTTTGTGGGCTGTAATAAATGTACAAAATGTAGGTATTGATATGTAATTACAGAAAAAATATAATGAATATTGAAAATATTGAAAAATATAATTAATTTTAAAATATTATAAAAATGTGATGTCATGTCGTGTACGTATGCAGATGATTGTAAAATATTAAAACGATAATGAATTGATAAAAATTCTATTATACAAAGAATTATCAATAAATTATGACAAGCAAAAATATGATAATAAATTGATAAAATCCTAAAGTAAGGATGATTATCAATATTTTGTTAACAATTATAAAAGAAATGTGAAAATCATATTTCATGCCCTTTAACGATCAGGAAGCCCAACAATTATTATGATATTTTATACTTTTATAGAATTTTTAGACAATATATGTTATTCTCGTCGATATATATATTTATATTTATATGGCACTGATGTAATTTAGAGAATCAATCAACTTCTTATATAATTTGTAAATTTCTTATATGAGTTTTAAATATTTTAAGTTATTAATTATTAAAATTTATAATACTTTTACATAATTTTCAGATAATATTTCTACTCTCTTTGTCTCAATTTATGTGATACTGATGGAATTTAAAGAGTCAATCAAAAACTTTATATATAGCTTTACATATTTTGAGTTGTTAATATTGTGATTTTTAGTATTTTCTATTATTTTCAAATAATACATGTTACCCTATCCCAATTTATGTGATTGCGATAGTATCTGAAGAATCAATCAATTTTTTTGTATGATTTTAAATATTTTAAGTTGTCTAATGCTTTTTATATAATTTTTAATAATACATGTTATTCTCGTCATTTCAATTTATATAGAATTGATGGAATTTGAAGACCAATCATTTTTTTTTATATAGTTCTTAAATCATATATATTTTTTAAAAATATTTTAAGTTGTACATTATTGAAATTTATGATAATTTTATCGTTATTTTCAAATAATATATGTTACTTTATGTCTCGACTTATTAGAATTTTGAGAAGGTGCTAAATATTTTAGTCTTTTAAATATTTTAGGTTGTTAATTATTGTGATTTATAGTATTTTTACGTAATTTTTAAATATATAATATAAGACAAATAAATTAAAATAAAATAATTACAGAAATTTCAAAAACATATTCCGAGCAGGCATGTCTTAAAAATCTAAGTATTTGAGTCCTAGGTGTTAATACTAACTATTTTTTTTATCTAATTTTATGTGACATCATTTCCTCTTTAATTCATTTTAAAAAGAATGTCACTTTACTATATTTAGAAATAATCTAACTTTAAAATTTCTCTTTTGTCCTTAATAAAATGATTTACAACTACATAAATATCTAAAAATCTATATATAATAATAAAGGAGGAACATGGAGAAGGTGATGTGACACCTCTCTCTCGCCTCCATTCTTATTTATCTTTTTTCTCATTTTTTGAGATTTTTTTATTTTTTTCTCTATTCTTTTCATGAATTAATTAATTTATTTAATAATTAAAATGAATGTATCAATTACTATTTCATTTATTCATATTCTTTAATATAAAAAGTTAATTGTCTTTCCATTACTCCCATGACTTTTGATGGTCATAACTCCTAAATAATATTAATAATCATATTCATAATATCATTTGATAGTCCTTATTGTTATCCTATAAATAGAAGCACTATGAGTTTTTTTTCCTCCATCATCAAAATTAAGATTATTTATTTCATTGTCTATTGTTTAGAATTTTCATTGTTTGAACTCCCATATACTTTTTACCAAAAAGAAATAAAAATCATTTGCTACCTTCTAAAATGTCACATAATTGAGATTGTGACAACACATCGAGGAAAGAAGTGTTCAAAGAGAATTGAGTGATGATGCAATTTCAAGCAGATGTGAAAGTGGTGAAGAGTATAAATTTGCTGAAGAAGAGACGTTGGACATGACCGATACGTTAACATATTTGATCGTTGTCATTCTTTATGGTGTTTGGCTTCTAGCTTGAATATTATGGATGTCTTCATAGTTTTTGGTGTCCTATTGCTTTTAATGTAGTGATCTTTCTATTCACTTTCTATTGACGCCTAATTCATTTATTTTGTGCTCCTTAATGTGTTTATGATCACAAGACATTATATTATAAATACACGTCTTACAATCTAGATGAAGAATTTATATCAAATAATGTTTGAGAAATCTTTTCGTTGCATTATTTTTAGTATTATAGAATTGCTTTTTTAATTATTGAAGTGTTTCTAAGCCAAAATAACTTTTAAATAATTTCACAATACAAGTGCGGGTATATAAATATCAGCTTAAATATTTATTTATTCGTCAATTTCAACAATATGTAAGCTAATATGGAGATGAGAATTCTAAATTTCATCACAATATAGCTTGAATAAAAATATAAAGCACTATCTGTAATCTTAAATCTAAATCGATCAGTCATATGGAGGAATTAAAATTTCTTAGTCACTTAAAAAATGAATAAAAGAAAATATATTTATTTCCAAATCTATTAATTATGTGTAAATGTATGATGTACAAAATAGTATCGCTTACAAAGATCAAAAAAACTATAACGAGTCTAAGTTTATAGTCTTAACTAAAGATTAATGCGTGTTGCATCATGGATAATTATTTAAGTGCTTTTAAAATCTAATTAATGTGAAAGAAATTTTTTAACATGAAATAAATGATTAAACAATAAAGAAAAATATAAAAAATATATATATAAATTTAAATACAAATCCTAACATAAGAAGTTTTTCCCGAATAACTAAATATTTTCGTATGTGTATTGAGGCCTTTCAAATATTATTTTTCAAATTCCTTTTAATTCCCTTTTCTCTAGTTTTTCCACTTTATTTTTTGTGAATTTAATATATATTGAATGTGGTATTCATTTGAAAAATTTAATGTAATCTTCAATCTCTCTCTCTATATGTTTTATTCGGTACACTTTAGCTTGACTATTTATTTATTTTTCTTTTTAATTAGTTTTTGTAATTTTTGTTTCATCATTTAGTTTATTCTATATAAGAAAATATTAGTAAACAAAATGATTACTATCTAATAAATGAAATTAAATAACTATGTACAGGTGCCACTCTCTCTCTCTTTATATATATATATATATATATAAAATCAAAAATAAAAATATCTTTAAAAAATACCTTCTTTTTTTCGTTTATGAAAATGAAGTTTCTCTAAACTCTATTTTTTTTAATTAAAATATTTTATATTTTAAATTTCGTCTACATAATTAAGTAAGTTTTATATTTGCATATAAAAATTTGTCTCCGTTCTTATCTAAATTTATAAAAGAAATTATTATTAAATACTTTTTATAACCGCGCGAAATGAGAATTATTTTACTAGTTATTTGAGATAATAAGTTTGAAAAGAATTTTCTAAAGTGAAGATTAATGAATTTTTTGGTACTGCTTACAAAACTGCAAATTAAATGCCACGTTGATTAGTTATGTTTCTCTACATTTGCTGAAAAACAGGCACTATAAGAAAAGCAAATAAAGAAAAATTTACTCCCTGCATTTCAAAAAGAATGATCTACTTTGACATGACACAAAGTTTAATAAAATAAAAAAGGCTTTTGAATCTTGTGGTCTTAAATTAAAGTAGTGTCAAATGTATCAAAATGTCCTTTAATCTTGTGGTCATAAACATACCATGTGAAAAGTTGAAATTAAAGTATTGCCAAAAAAAGAAAAGGAATCATTCCTTTTTAAACGAACTAAAAAGGAAAGTAGGTTATTTTTTTTGAAACAGAGGGAGTATTTGAGTAATGTAATTGTCACTTCAACCTACGTTATGTGTGAAGTTGGGCCACAACCCACAAATCAGAGAAATGGCTGCAGCTACACATGTATGCAACCAGATTCATATATCTAAAAATTACATGTAAACACAAGGTAACTTTACTTTATTACATAAAATCTCATATTGGAAAATAAATTACAAAAATCTCAAATTAATTACTTAAATCCCTACCTTTTTTACCTTCTCTCTCTTCCTTCTTATACATCTCAAACCACCATATTTTGCTCTAAATTGTACTCCTTATTTTCCTTCTAAAATCTTGCTACCTTTTCTCTCCAATTATCTATCTCCATTAAACCTTCTTATTATCTCTCCACATCCATAAATACTAGCGATCTACAATAATCTCTCTCCAATTTCATCATACATCCGCACACACAAAAATCTCCTCATCGTTTCAAGTTGACGTAAGAAAAGAAAACAAGCTCTAGTTATTATACGGGTAAATTTTTCATCTGAAAATTAATATTTGTTTATTTTGCTGTTCACTTTAATGAGTCCTGTTGTACAAAGAATAAATGCAAACATATATTTTGTTGCTATCACCTTTTTCAATTCATAATTGTGGATTTACAGTATCTCAAATGGATCCGGAAGCTGCACGGGATTCACTGGATTTTTTATTTAAGCGTTCTCAAATTTCATCAAGCACCTAGAGATGTTAAACAATTACAACACTTCTTAGTTTTTTATGTTGGTTTGGATTCTTAGTTTTTATTATTTCATTGAAACTGCTTATACATATGTTATGTATAGTCAGCAACATCGTTTACTAGGGTCATGTTTCGATTTTAATTCAATGTATTGCAATGACGTAAAATCTGTTGTATCGGTACTTCTCAATCATTAGAATATTAATACTATCTATGTTTGCAACTAATACAATAAATTATCATTTATATCTGACGTATAACAAACATATATACACTTAAATGTTTAATATTTGTAACGTATGACAAATAATTATACACTAAATTGCATGTCAGATATCATTATATTTTCAACTACTGAAATCTCATATCTTTAAATATATGTATAATAACATTATACATTCATTACGTCATCATACATTTAAATATATGTATAATAAACCTTAATACAATAAATATTAGAGATAATGCATTAAAACCCCCCTAAACCTGTCACTGCAACTTACTTTAGCACTTAAACTTAACACACGTTTATTTACTCCCCTTAAAAACTTCAAACTATATTATTTTCACCTTCTTGTCCATCCAACTAAGGCACGTGTTTCTCCATCAAATCAAAGTGCGTAGAAGGTGAAAATTTAACAAAAAAAAGGAATAAAAGTCGAGGCAACGGTAATATTTCCCCCAAATTCAATAAGAAACCTAATTTCTCTTTCTTTTCTCATCTCCTTCATCTTCAATCAAGACAAGATTTGAAATTCCTTAGAAAATCAAGTCCTTTACTTTATTATAAGGTATAATTCCTCTCTTCTTTTAAAAAAATTATGCTTTCTTATCAACTTTTTTCTATTTGATGTAATTTTTTGGAGTGAATTCTTTGTAGCACATCATGAGATCAATTAACTTGAGTAAGCTTTGTATGGAGGAGGAAGATTTTGCTTTAAACCAAGAGGTTTGATGCAATCATGGATTTGTGGTGCCTTTGAAGATATCTTGGACTTCGACGAATCTCGGTAGAAGATATTGGGATTGTAATTACTATGGGGTAAAGATGATATTTTGCTTCCAATTTCTTGTTCTTTTGATCGCAACAAATTCAATTGAATTCTGATTTCTTCTTTTTAATCATGGAAGGGTCCAAGATCTTGCGATTTTTGGTGTTGGATGGATAAAGAAAATACAGATTCGAGGTCCAAATTTCTAATCCCTAAATTGATTGAAAAATTAGGTGAGCTTGAGAATTTAGTGGAATCATCGTAATATAACAAGTCTACACAATTCAATGAAGTTAGAAAATTGATTGCGGAAACTTCTGAAGAAGTTGATAAGCCTAGAGCATCAAAAGAAGAAGATAATTGTGTAGATATGAAGTTCAAGAAGCTGGAAGAAGAGAGTGAGAAGATGAAAGAAAGAGAGAAGAAGTGGAGAAGTAACATGGCTAAAAGAACGACTAAGGATAATGCACTGTTTATCATTGTATTTTGTTGTTGTGTTGTTGTTATAGCTACTAGCTATTGGTTCGGGATGATCTACGTAAAGAAAGACTCAATAAAATTACCTTAGAATTTGGTGTTCTTAGTTGGTATTATGGTGTGTATCTGTCACGCCCCAAATCCCATTGGAGCGGACTGGCACCCGTAGCCGAGGAGGCCCGGGAGAATCCGTTCATAACCTATACTTTCACACTTACATTACTTATGAAAATTAGAAATTTGGGCAGCACTTCGTTGTAAATAGAAGAAAACAGTACCTGTATCAGCCCAGCAGACACGCATATATATATAAACAGTAATTGGCCGTCAGAGCCATCACGTCTATCAACCAAACACTCCTATGGCTGTACAATATGTCTACAAAAGCCTCTACATAGATACACAACTGAGTTAGGGTCGGGACAAACTCCCGCCCACAAAAGACTTTTATACAAATACCAAAAGTACATATAGAAACGACTTGGGATGCCCCGAAACAACTGGAGCTCACCACTATCAACAGAATGTCCTGGCTCTTACTGCGGAGGTGTACGACCTGAAGTACCCGTTCCTGCAGGCATGAATACAGGTCCCCCGTGAGGGACGTCAGTACGGAAATATGTACTGAGTATGTAAGGCAGTGAGTATCAAGATGAGATACAAAAGATCAACAGAACCCAGATACCAGTGAATAAACAGTATGAGTAGACCACACTTAAAAGAGCTGATGGGATACCTGCACATTACTTTCATATCATTACTTCCCGTATTCCTTATCAATACATAACATATGTCATACAATGGCCAACTGATCAGTGGTACTAATACAATACATCAGGGACCACCCCTGGAATAGCATATATACATAATCTTTATAATACAATGGCCAACTGATCAGTGGTACTAATACAATACACCATATCATCAATTTAAAATAAAGACATTCCATTTCTTAATTCAATTAATCTTTAAGATTGGTTACTTTGTGGTCACACCTTATGGAACTTGAAACCATGATAACTCAATAGGAAAAACATGTAAATAGGTAATCAATATCATGAAAATGAAGTAGAGAATCATGGATACCTCATTAAACCATTTCGGAGTCAACAATAGTATATGGACATTTTTTTGACTAGCCGGACATCTTAAAAGTGAAAACAAGTTCAATTGGTGGTGTCGAAGATCAAATGATGTTATTATGGGTCATGTGTCGTAGGAAAATGTTGGAAGCTTACTTGAGAGTGTCATGGGTCATTATTCATGCCAAAGATTAGATAGAGTATGTCTTCCATACCTTGATATAACCACTTCAATACAAGTCCAACTTGACTTCCCGTACTCTTCGAACACTTATCTACAATAAGTCATTTGTGGCAAACTAGTATTAGCAACCAAACCTTACCATTTAGGTATTAACTTCACCAAATAATGTCTAGGAAGTAATTCTTTAACTCATCAATAAGAGTGCTACATACATCCTCTTATACTCTTATTACATTCACATATCATGCATTTTCATGCAATATCCCTCAACATCACACTTAGCCTTTATTTTCCCTCTTAATCACCATCCAATACCAACATGATCACTAGGCATACATAACCACTAATATAATGATATATCACCACAATTCATCCTCCATAATCTAATACAACAACTTCCATAATTTACTACAATCATTTATACAAAACAATTCATAACTATGTTTCTAGTTATCTTCCAACATCAAGACAATACTCATAATCCTTTATCAATACTTATTCATGGATAAGAATCAAGAATAAACAATATTCATACCTTAACAATGAACTCTTGTATTTAGAATCCTCCTTACATAACCATGGGGTGCTTCTCGAAGCCTTCGAGATGGTGAACACAACTACGGAACCAATTCGAATTTTCTACGGTTGAATCACAAAATATTTGAAGTTGAAATTAGGCTAGGGTTTCAACTTCTCTTAATAATTGGATGATATATGATATATATGAGGCTAAGTGTATGTTTATAAAGACCAATTTTCGTCCAAGAGGTAATAGAAAATGACCATTTTGCCCTAAAAATTTAAATAAATCCGAATCTGTCCCCAGTGGACAGTTTTGACAGGCTGAAGTAAATCGATCATAACTCTTTGCTCCAGTATCGTATTTGGGTGAAACCAATTGCATTGGAAATATAATTCAAAGGGATTTCATTTTCATATAAATTATACCACCCAGTTCTTCCTGTACAAGGAGTTATGGTCGTTTAAAGTTGACCCAAAAATCTGTCCCAAAATTCTATTTTTTTTTTATAGGCTGTAGTAAAACGGGTATAGCTCCTTACTCAGACATTGGATTTGGATGAAACCAATTTCATCGGAAAGAAGACTCTTGGAGATTTTCGTCGATATATAGAAGCTCACACAGTTCTTTTTGTACAAGGAGTTATGATTGTCTAAAGTTGATCCAAAGAAAATTGCCTAGCTGCTGTAATTTTCCTGCAGATTTACTGTTCACAGGCTTCCCGGCCACCGTTTTGAAATTTCGAATGTGCTCGCTTATATAAAATACTCCTCTGTTTTGGGAAAACTTTATATCGTTGGAAAGCTTATTCCAATACCTACACATACAACTATTGACGGGATACTTCCGAACACCATATACTTAATTTAACCCATACGCAAGCCTTTAGGACTCCATATAATCGCGATAAGTGTACGAAAAAATTTACGGGGTGTTACATTCTCCCCCCCTTAATAACATTCGTCCTCGAATGTTAGCATAGTTACTCAATTAAGACATGTCCAATCTTACAATTAACATATTCATCATCATAACATACTTGCATAAAAATAAACACTTACTTGTTATTGTTCTTCTTCCGTCTCATGAACTTCCTCCTCATCGTTGAATAGGTAAGGGTACTTAATCTTCATCGCTTCCTCGGCTTCCCATGTGATCTCCTCAACTTGTTGATTCCTCCAAAGTACTTTTACCGATGCTATCTCTTTATTCCTTATCTTTTTAATTTGGCGATCAAGAATAGCAATAGGCATTTCTTCAAAAGTGAGATCTTCTGTAACTTGTACATCTTCCGTAGTAGTGATGTGCGATGGATCTCCGATGTACTTGCGAAGCATCGAAACATGAAATATGGGATGAACTGCTGAGAGCTCTTGAGGTAGCTCTAACTCATAAGCAACTTATCCAAATCTTTGAATGATCTTGTACGGACCTATGTATCGTGGACTTAACTTTCCTTTCTTGCCAAACCTCATCACTCCTTTCATTGGTGATACTTTCAAGAATACCCAATCGTCGATAGAAAACTCAAGTCCTCTTCTTCTAACATCCGCATAAGATTTGTGTCGACTTTGAGCTGTTTCAAGCCGTTGTTGGATCACTTTAACCTTTTCCATTGCTTGATAAACAAGATCCGGTCCAAACAAGACCTCATCACCTGCTTCAAACCATCCTATTGGCGATCTACACTTTCTTCCATACAATGCTTCATATGGTGCCATTTTGATACTTGAATGATAGCTATTATTGTAGGCAAACTCGATAAGAGGTAGGTGATCATCCCAGTTGCCTTTGAAATCTAATACACATGCTCGTAGCATATCTTCAAGTGTCTGGATGGTACGTTCCGCTTTTCCGTCCGTTTGAGGATGAAAAGTCGTACTTAGATTGACTTGTGTCCCCAAACTCCTTTGAAAAGACTTCCAGAAATTCACGGTAAATTGGGCTCCTCGATCGGATATAATGGAAATTGGAACTCCATGTAACCGAACAATCTCCTTAATATAAAACTTCGCATACTCTTCCGCCGTATAAGTTATCTTAACTGGTAAGAAGTGCGCGAATTTGGTAAGCCTATCAATGATCACCCATATGGAATAAAACTTCTGAAATGTACGAGGCAAACCCGTGATGAAATCCATATTGATCTTGTCCCACTTCCAGACTGGAAGATCTATACATTGCATGTAACCACCGGGTTTCTGGTGTTCTACTTTGACTCTTTGACAATTCGAACATTCAGCTACAAATTCGGCAATATTCTTCTTCATGTCATTCCACCAATATATTGCTTTCAAATCTTGATACATCTTAGTCGACCCTGGATGGATGGAATACCTTGAACAGTGTGCTTCTGTCATAATTCTCTTTCTTAGCTCAACTACATCAGGTACACATAAACGATTCTGACACTGAAGCACTCCTTCTCGCGTAAGCTCAAATGCCTTTGTCGTGCCACTCTGCACATCCTCCTTAAGCTGCAATAAAATTGGATCTGCATACTGCTTCTCTTTCACTTCAGCTATCAATGAAGATTCCGCTGCATTACGTACAATAACCTCTTCATCTGGAGTTTCGAGAAGTCGAACTCCCAAATTAGCTAGTTGGTGAAGATCCTTAATCATCCCCTGCTTTTCTATAGATGCCATTTTAGACTTACGACTCAGTGCATCCGCTACCACATTCGTTTTCCCTGGATGATACAAGATATCAACATCGTAATCTTTCAACAATTCAAGCCATCTCCGCTGCCTCAAGTTTAGATCTTTCTGACTGAAGATATATTGCAGGCTCTTATGATCGGTATATATGTCAACATGAACCCCATATAAGTAGTGGCGCCATATCTTCAAAGCAAATACAACTGCAGCTAGCTCAAGATCATGCGTGGGATAATTCTTCTCATATGGTCGCAACTGTCTAGAGCCATAGGCTATTACTCTACCATGTTGCATTAATACGTATCCTAAGACAATTCTCGAAGCATCACAGTACACTGCATACCCTTCTGTGCCTTTAGGAAGTACCAATACCGGTGTAGAAGTCAACTTGCCCTTCAGATCTTGGAAACTCTTTTCACAGGCATCATTCCATTGAAACTTGGAGGCTTTATGCGTCAACTTAGTCAAGGGTGCAGAAATAGAAGAAAAACCTTCAACAAACCTTCTATAATAACCTGCCAACTCGAGGAAACTACGAATCTCCGTAGGCGTCGTGGGTCTTGGCCAATTCTTCACAGCCTCAATCTTCTGAGTGTCAACTTTTATGCCTTCACTGGATACAATATGGCCCAAAAATGCCACTGACTTGAGCCAAAACTCGCATTTAGAAAACTTCGCATACAGCTTACGATCACGAAGAATCTGCAACGCCTTCCTTAAGTGATTAACATGATCCTCTTCTGATCTAGAGTAGACCAGAATATCATTTATGAAAACTATCACAAACACATCTAGAAACGGCTTAAACAACCTATTCATCAGATCCATAAAAACTGCGGGTGCATTTGTCAGCCCGAATGACATAACCAGGAATTCATAATGGCCATACCGTGTTCGGAAAGCTGTCTTGGGTATATCTTTATCCTTAACTCTCACTTGATGATAGCCTGATCTCAAGTCAATCTTGGAAAAACACTGGGCACCCTGCAACTGGTCAAATAAATCATCAATTCGGGAAAGAGGGTATTTATTCTTGATAGTCACCTTATTCAATTGCCGATAGTCAATACACATCCTCAGCGAACCATCTTTCTTACGCACAAACAATACTGGTGCTCCCCAAGGGGACATACTAGGCCTGATGAATCCCTTCTCTAGCAAGTCTTTCAGTTGCTCTTTCAATTCTCGCAACTCTGCTGGTGCCATTCTATAAGGAGGAATTGAGATTGGTTGTGTGTCTGGCAACATATCAATACCAAACTCCACTTCTCGTTCAGGAGGTAAACCTGGTAGTTCTTCAGGAAATACATCAGGAAATTCATTCACAACCGGAACGGTCTGAAAAGTTGGCGGCTCTGCCTCTGTATCCCTTACTCTAACCAAATGGTATATGTACCCCTTGGAAATCATTTTTCTTGCCCTAAAGTAAGAAATAAATCTACCTCTCGGCGCGCCAAAATTACCCTTCCATTCAAGGACTGCCTCATTTGGGAAATGGAAATATACCTTCTTAGAACGATAATCTACTGTAGCATAACAAGACGCTAACCAATCCATGCCCATAATAACATCAAAATCTACCATTTCTAACTCAACAAGATCGGTCATCGTATCACGACCACAAATATTCCCAACACAATTTCGATAAACATTCCTAGCTATAAGAGATTCCCCCACCGGCGTTGATACTTCAAATGGCTTGGCTAATAATTCGGGTGTTCTTTCGAACCTTCACGCAACCAAAGGAGTAGCATACGATAATGTAGAACCAGGATCAATTAAGGCATACACATCAAATGCAAAGATGGACAACGTACCTGTAACCACGTCTGGAGAAGCCTCTAAATTCTGTCGATCTGCTAGGGCATACAAACGGTTCTGAGCTCCGCTAGAACTAGCTGCTCCTCTATCACCTCTACCGTGACCCATAGGTTGTGCACCCCTACTCAAAGGAGGCACCGATGATGATGCAACAGCTGATCCGGTAGGTCGTGTTATACCACCTGTGGTCCTGCGTGGGCAATCTCTAGCCATATGCCCCGGCTTACCGCACCAAAAACAATTGTTCGTTCCAAGCCGACATTCGCCAAAGTAAAATCTTCTACATATGGGGCACGGGTGTCGTGGAGGTCTCAATTAACTCATACTCCCTTGCCCTTGATACCCTACTGTTCGCGAACCCTGATTTTCACTGCTTTGCCCGAACTGATTACCTCTGAACCTTTGAAATTGCGGTGGAGCACTAATTGCAGGATAAGAAGATAACGGGCTAGGCAATCTATGAGATAACGAAGGCCTAAAACCTCCTTGAGATGCCATAAACTGCCCTATAGCTCCGGCCCGCTTAGAATATCCTTTTTCTGATTCCTGGGTTCTTCTTCTTTGCCTCTGATCTTCTATTTTCTGAGCGAAAGCTTGTATCCTCGCTATATCCATGTCCTTGTTCAAAGCAGCAATGGTACAATCTCTAACCAAATATGGTTCCAATCTATCCACATAGTGATGAACTCTGTCATCCATAGTAGCTACCACATTAGAAGCATATCGAGACAAGGAGTTAAATCGAAGACTATACTCCCTTACACTTATATTACCCTGATGAAGATTTAAGAATTGATCTGCACGGGCCTGACGAGTCTCAAATGGAAGATAATGATCAATAAATGCATCTTTGAACTCTCCCCACGTAGTTGGAGGTGCATCAATACCCCCAGATCATTTCCAATCCTCGTACCACAATATAGCCTCTCCTTTCAGTCTATATGCTGCTAGCTCAACCATCCTTTACCGGATATATGCATAACATCTAGAGCCCTTTGGGTTTGATCGACAAAGTCCTGCGGGTCTTCGTTAATATCTGATCCGGTAAAAGTAGGAGGATCCAGTTTCAGAAAATCCTGTGTCCGAAGGCTAGCTGCTTTATCCGTACCACTAGAACCCGTGGTAGGAATAGCTTGCCCTTGAACTTGACCGGCAACTATACGCGTCAGAAGTTGTACTGCATCCCTCAAATCTCGATCAACAGCATTAATAGATGGCCCTTCCGGAGGAGAAGAAGCTCCTGATATATGCTCAGCTTGAGACTCACTTTGTTCAGCTTATGCCGGTGGTGACTTACTAGTACCTTCTCCGGCCACTACATCTACTCGCTTCCACTTATTTTTTCTCCTTGTAACTGGCATCGTTACTATAATAATTAAAAAAAAAAACAATTGGATTAAGCGATCGATTATGACTTTATCTCTAATATGGGCTCTATTGCACGATCTAAGAAATGGAGAATGGAAACAATCCCTAAATGTCCAATAGCCTCCTGTTTATAGATGTGGAGCACAACACACCGATAAACGAGATTCTACGTAGACACGGCTTTGTAGACTCACTAGGACGAACTTCTCTGATACCACTTCTATCACACCCCAAATCCCATTGGAGTGGACTGGCACCCGTAGCCGAGGAGGCCCGGGAGAACCCGTTCATAACCTATACTTTCACATTTACATTACTTATGAAAATTAGAAATTTGGGCAGCACTTCGTTGTAAATAGAAGAAAACAGTACCTGTATCAGCCCAACAGACACGCATATATATATATATAAACAGTAATTGGCCGTCAGAGCCATCACGTCTATCAACCAAACACTCCTATGGCTGTACAATATGTCTACAAAAGCCTCTACATAGATACACAACTGAGTTAGGGTCGGGACAAACTCCCGCCCACAAAAGACTTTTATACAAATACCAAAAATACATATAGAAACGACTTGGGATGCCCCGAAACAACTGGAGCTCACCACTATCAACAGAATGTCCTGGCTCTTACTGCGGAGGTGTACGACCTGAAGTGCCTGTTCCTGCAGGCATGAATACAGGTCCCCCGTGAGGGACGTCAGTACGGAAATATGTACTGAGTATGTAAGGCAGTGAGTATCAAGATGAGATACAAAAGATCAACAGAACCCAGATACCAGTGAATAAACATTATGAGTAGACCACACTTAAAAGAGCTGATAGGATACCTGCACATTACTTTCATATCATTACTTCCCGTATTCCTTATCAATACATAACATATGTCATACAATGGCCAACTGATCAGTGGTACTAATACAATACATCAGGGACCACCCCTGGAATAGCATATATCCATAATCTTTATAATACAATGGCCAACTGATCAGTGGTACTAATACAATACATCATATCATCAATTTAAAATAAAGACATTCCATTTCTTAATTCAATTAATCTTTGAGATTGGTTACTTTGTGGTCACACCTTATGGAACTTGAAACCATGATACCTCAATAGGAAAAACATGTAAATAGGTAATCAATATCATGAAAATGAAGTAGAGAATCATGGATACCTCATTAAACCATTTCGGAGTCAACAATAGTATATGGAAATTTTTTTGACTAGCCGGACATCTTAAAAGTGAAAACAAGTTCAATTGGTAGTGTCGAAGATCATACGATGTTATTATGTGTCATGTGTCGTAGGACAATGTTGGAAGCTTACTTGAGAGTGCCATGGGTCATTATTCATGCCAAAGATTAGATAGAGTATGTCTTACATACCTTGATATAACTACTTCTATACAAGTCCAACTTGACTTCCCGTACTCTTCGAACACTTATCTACAATAAGTCATTTGTGGAAAATTAGTATTAGCAACCAAACCTTACCATTTAGGTATTAACTTCACCAAATAATGTCTAGGAAGTAATACTTTAACTCATCAATAAGAGTGCCACATACATCCTCTTATACTCTTATTACATTCACATATCATGCATTTTCATGCAATATCCCTCAACATCACTCTTAGCCTTTATTTCCCCTCTTAATCACCATCCAATACCAACATGATCACTAGGCATACATAACCACTAATATAATGATATATCACCATAATTCATCCTCCATAATCTAATACAACAACTTTCATAATTTACTACTAACAATTTATACAAAACAATTCATAACTATGTTTCTAGTTATCTTCCAACATCAAGACAATACTCATAATCCTAGGTAGTCTATGTTGTAGAGCTAGCCACAGAGTGAATTTATGTTTGGGGTGTATACATGGGTGTATTACAATGCTTCTCCAAGGAACTTTTGGGTACTGAGGTGTCATAGCATCATAAAGCTTTTTGATCAAGAACTTGGAGCCTTTGACATATGTTGCCAACGGAGTCTGTAGGTTTCCTTGTAATCCTGGGGCCCTCATGACCTGCTCTCTTAACTCAATGATGTTCCGGATGGCCCAAGTAGCATTTTTTGGGCTTATACAAGAGTCCACAATGTCATGTTTTATGTAGTAGTTATGAACCCATTTGATCCACAGACTATCTTTCTTTTCGGCTAGAGCCCAGAGCTATTTTGTAATAGCAGATGCATTCCACATTGATAAATTCATAACATTTAGTCCTCCTGTAGCCTTTGGAAGACAGATCTTCTCCCCCGTCACCAGGGCTTTTTTTGAAGTCAGAATGTTCCCAGTCCACAAGAATACTCTACATAACCCATTTATCATTTTCATAATTCTTTTTAAAAGTAGGAATATCTGAGCCCAATATGTATGGATACCAAATACCGCAGCCTTTATTAATTGGACTCTACCTGCATATGACAGTAACTTTGCACTCCAACATGTCATTCTTTCAACAATCTTTTCCACTAAAGGCATACATTAATAGTTACCTTTTTTGCTGAGAGGGGTACCCCTAGGTATTTGAAGGGAAGACTCTCTTCCTTGTAGCCCAAATATTCAAGGATTTGCTGCTTTGCCTGTGGTTTTACGCCTGAAAAATAGACTGAGCTTTTATCAATGTTTGCCTGTAGTCCTGATGATTGGGAGAACCTGTGGAAAGCCTCCCGGATTAGAGTAACTGAGGTTAAATCAACTTTGCAGAAAAGAAGTAAATCATCTGCAAAGCATATATGCTTTACCCCCAGTTTTTATCATCTTGGGTGGTACTGGAAGCTCTTTTCTCTGCCTATGCAACCTAATTCCCTATTCACATATTCCATGGCTATCACAAACAGATAGGGTGACATGGGGCCACCCTCTCTTATACCTCTTCTTCCTTGGAATGGTTTTGTTAGACCCCCATTTAAAACAAAAGAATAGGAGACAGAGCTTATGCATTCCATGACCCAGGCTATGAACTTCATGGGAAAACCTAGCTCAGCTAACATACTCCTGATAAAGCTCCATTCTATTGAGTCATAGGCTTTTCTAAGGTCCACTTTCAACACACATCTGGGGGAAAGACCCTTTCTAGAATACCACGTGAATAGTTCATGGTTGAAAAAAATATTATCAATAATGCTTCTACCCTAAATAAAAGCAAATTGTGAGGGTCCTATAATAGATCCTATAACCTTTTTCATCCTGTTGGTTGTATTATTTTGATATCTCAATTATCGTATTATTTTGTTATTGTTTACAGGTGGTAGATGAGTCTCAGACGACTTTGAAATTTTTTTTGTGTGTAAAGATTAGATTTAATTATATTATTTTGATGTCTCTATCATTGTATTGTTTTGTTGAAATTTACATATGGTAGATGAATGTCGATCGACTTTTAAAAATATTTTTGGTAAAGATTAGGTTTAATAAATAAATATCCATCTTTACATATTCAAAAAATATTAAATTTACTTATTAAATTCATCTTTATTATGTAAACAAATATCTTATTTAGTATAATGTTTGAACTCATTAAAGTGAGGTACACGCGCAAGACGCGTACACCTAAACTAGTATAATATTAAGTAAGGGCATAATTGAAAAAAAAAACTATGGGATACCACCAAATCAGTGGTTACATAAACTGAGTATTTTCATGATTTCCAAACCATGAAATTAGACCATACCATACCATATGTTTTAACAAACAATCAAAACAAACATAATTTTCTTAATAATTATACCATACCATACCATGAGAAACCACCATCCAAACAGAGTGTAAAAGAGAGCTTCACACCAACGCATCAAGTGTAATAATCTTTATGTAGTGTATCTCTTTACGAATAGTATTATTAATTTATACACGAGGCTTGGAAGAAGTTGACGATTATCCTCCCAGCTTGTCGACTAAAATTTCTTATTGATATTTTTAAAATTTTATCCTCTAATTTTAATTGTACATATCTTTCACCCTTCAGTTTATGAAGAAGAAATTTATATTTCTTTTAATGAAATATATGAAGTATAAACAACATAAATCTCATCTTAAATGAAACTAATTACATAAGATTCCGGATTGACTTTCTCTCTCCCAGATTTGGAAATATACATATACATGTCGAAGTACCTCCCAGATTTGGAAATATACATATACATGTCGAAGTACCTCATAATTTCAGGAAAAACAGTTAGTTATGTATGAGGTACTTCGACATGTATATGTATATTTCCAAATCTGGGAGAGAGAAAGTCAATCCGGGATCTTATGTAATTAGTTTCATTTAAGATGAGATTTATGTTGTTTATACTTCATATATTTCATTAAAAGAAATATAAATTTCTTCTTCATAAACTGAAGGGTGCAAGATATGTACAATTAAAATTAGAGGATAAAATTTTAAAAATATCAATAAGAAATTTTAGTCGACAAGCTGGGAGGATAATCGTCAACTTCTTCCAAGCCTCGTGTATAAATTAATAATACTATTCGTAAAGAGATACACTACATAAAGATTATTACACTTGATGCGTTGGTGTGAAGCTCTCTTTTACACTCTGTTTGGATGGTGGTTTCTCATGGTATGGTATGGTATAATTATTAAGAAAATTATGTTTGTTTTGATTGTTTGTTAAAACATATGGTATGGTATGGTCTAATTTCATGGTTTGGAAATCATGAAAATACTCAGTTTATGTAACCACTGATTTGGTGGTATCCCATAGTTTTTTTTTTCAATTATGCCCTTACTTAATATTATACTAGTTTAGGTGTACGCGTCTTGCGCGTGTACCTCACTTTAATGAGTTCAAACATTATACTAAATAAGATATTTGTTTACATAATAAAGATGAATATAATAAGTAAATTTAATATTTTTTGAATATGTAAAGATGGATATTTATTTATTAAACCTAATCTTTACCAAAAATATTTTTAAAAGTCGATCGACATTCATCTACCATATGTAAATTTCAACAAAACAATACAATGATAGAGACATCAAAATAATATAATTAAATCTAATCTTTACACACAAAAAAAAATTCAAAGTCGTCTGAGACTCATCTACCACCTGTAAACAATAACAAAATAATACGATAATTGAGATATCAAAATAATACAACCAACAGGATGAAAAAGGTTATAGGATCTATTATAGGACCCTCACAATTTGCTTTTATTTAGGGTAGAAGCATTATTGATAATATTTTTTTCAACCATGAACTATTCACGTGGTATTCTAGAAAGGGTCTTTCCCCCAGATGTGTGTTGAAAGTGGACCTTAGAAAAGCCTATGACTCAATAGAATGGAGCTTTATCAGGAGTATGTTAGCTGAGCTAGGTTTTCCCATGAAGTTCATAGCCTGGGTCATGGAATGCATAAGCTCTGTCTCCTATTCTTTTGTTTTAAATGGGGGTCTAACAAAACCATTCCAAGGAAGAAGAGGTATAAGAGAGGGTGGCCCCATGTCACCCTATCTGTTTGTGATAGCCATGGAATATGTGAATAGGGAATTAGGTTGCATAGGCAGAGAAAAGAGCTTCCAGTACCACCCAAGATGCAAAAAACTGGGGGTAAAGCATATATGCTTTGCAGATGATTTACTTCTTTTCTGCAAAGTTGATTTAACCTCAGTTACTCTAATCCGGGAGGCTTTCCACAGGTTCTCCCAATCATCAGGACTACAGGCAAACATTGATAAAAGCTCAGTCTATTTTTCAGGCGTAAAACCACAGGCAAAGCAGCAAATCCTTGAATATTTGGGCTACAAGGAAGAGAGTCTTCCCTTCAAATACCTAGGGGTACCCCTCTCAGCAAAAAAGGTAACTATTAATGTATGCCTTTAGTGGAAAAGATTGTTGAAAGAATGACATGTTGGAGTGCAAAGTTACTGTCATATGCAGGTAGAGTCCAATTAATAAAGGTTGCGGTATTTGGTATCCAGACATATTGGGCTCAGATATTCCTACTTTTAAAAAGAATTATGAAAATGATAAATGGGTTATGTAGAGTATTCTTCTGGACTGGGAACATTCTGACTTCAAAAAAAGCCCTGGTGACGGGGGAGAAGATCTGCCTTCCAAAGGCTACAGGAGGACTAAATGTTATGAATTTATCAATGTGGAATGCATCTGCTATTACAAAACAGCTCTGGGCTCTAGCCGAAAAGAAGGATAGTCTGTGGATCAAATGGGTTCATAACTACTACATAAAACATGACATTGTGGACTCTTGTACAAGCCCAAAAAATGCTACTTGGGCCATCCGGAACATCATTGAGTCAAGAGAGCAGGTCATGAGGGCCCCAGGATTACAAGGAAACCTACAGACTCCGTTGGCAACATATGTCAAAGGCTCCAAGTTCTTGATCAAAAAGCTTTATGATGCTATGACACCTCAGTACCCAAAAGTTCCTTGGAGAAGCATTGTAATACACCCATGTATACACCCCAAACATAAATTCACTCTGTGGCTAGCTCTACAACATAGACTACCTACAGTGGAAAGACTAGCAAAAATTGGAATACAGGTACCTATTGAATGTGTACTATGTCGAAGTGCTGATGAGACTCATGATCATCTGTACATGGAGTACAATGTCACTAGAAGTTTATGGAGACGATTGCTGCTATGGATGGGTGTACAGAGGAATGTGGGAGACTGGAACACTGAAGTAGAGTGGGTGGCCAAACAAACAAAAGGAAGATCAACCAAAAGCTCCATCATCAGTAGTGTCTTTGGAATGGTGATCAATATCATATGGAGAACAAGGAACTCTATCATATTCCAACAGGGCAGTTATAATGAAGATCAATTTTGTAGGAAAATTGCTATCCATGTCCATATTCAAAGCAAAACTCAAAGGAAATGGGAAGGCCCTCTAAAACAGCAAACTGCAGTACCGTGAAGAACACCACCTGAATTGCTGATACAAGGTTTACATTGTAATGTTGTTGGAAAGTCTTGATTAGTTATTACTAGATCAAATTCCCTAGCTGAATAGGTGATATCTTAGAGATAGTATAAAGTTGTTACATGTATGAGAAACAGGGGGTCTGACCCTGTTTGGAACTTTGTAAATGTCCTTTTGATGAAATAAAATGCTTATTTACCAAAAAAAAAAAAATAATACAACTAAACCTAACCTTTACATAAAAAAAATTTCAATGCCGACCAACATTTATCTATCACTTGTAAACTGCGATAAAATAATACGATAAAAGTGATATCAAAACAATAGAATTAAACTTAAATTTTACACACAAAAAATTCTCAAAGTCGATCGAGATTTATCTACGAACTGTAAACTACCATAAAATAACAAACTAATAGAGATATTACGATAATATAATTAAACCTAACCTTTACCTAAAAAATTTTCAAAACCAAACAACAATCATATAGTATCTGTAAATTAAAATAAAATAATAAAGATATCAAAACAATACAATTAAACATAATCTTTACACAAGAAATTCTTCAAAGTCAATCAACATTCATCTACGACCTGTAAACTATTAAAAAAATATAACAGTGAACAAAAAGCTTCGATTTTGATCCAACTAATTCTTGTCTGAGCCAAAATAGGCCCTAAAGAATGATTTTGAATGAAAACAAAGAAGATATATATATACACACATGTTGAATTCTATTATGGTGACAAAAACAGTGAAGAATTTGAGGGTTAGAAAATCAAGCATCCACCACTCTAGACATATAATCGAATCAAGTTAGATGAACATCAATCATATTCTCCCAATAGACAAACCAATTTGTTCGATAGTTTAACGTGCATATCAATATTTATAAAAGTATTTCCTTAATAGAGTCCTATTTTAGGAGTCTCATATATTTTAGGAAGTTTAGTAGAAAAGGAAAATATTAATTAGTTCTCCTACCATATATTTTAGAAGTCTCATATATTTTAGGAAGTTTAATTAATATAATAAAAAATAATTAAATAATAAATTAAATAAATAGTGAAAAGACAATTTTATCTAAAGAAGAGTCTTTTAATGAAGGGCAAAAAGTTCAAATCACTTTTCTAATAGTTTTCCCACTTTTAATATATTATAGATAATCTTATTTTACTTGTCATACCCGATTTTTACTTAAGATCAAAACGACACGATATTATAAACTCAAAAGAATTAATTTTTATATAGAGTCGCAACCTAATTTTTAAGAAAAATAAGGAAACCTATTTATTATTAACATGTATGACTTGTGTTTTAATCTACGAACCAAATTAAATTCTAGGTAAGAGTTCAAATTATTTCGAAGAGAAGGGATTAGACATCCTTCAGAATCTACAAATCTGATTCCTGACCAGACTTAGATTTATTAAATGATAAAAAAAAAAAATTATAAATACAAATATAAAACATGTATTAAAATGTTATAAACAATTTATATGTAAAGAATGTGTAAATTACATATTTTATTATAAAATTATGTGTATAAGAAGTGTGTTAAGATAAACGAAAGTATATAAAAAAAAACATGTATGAATAGAAAAGATTAAATAAAGAAAAAATTGGTTTTAAAGAAAAGATTACGCAATATTCGTTAGTGTAAAAAGTATGAATTATTTGATTAACTATCTAAGTCAATTTAATATAAATATTAACGGCCTGATTTTACCTAACGCGTGATGAGAATCGCTTAAATAAAAAATATCCCGCCTAATACCCCAAAAATAAAGATTTCACTATAATTAATATTTGTACAATTGTGAAAGTGTAAAAATAAAACATAAAAATTAAACTTTTTTTGAATGTATTTCCAATGAGTATTTTCAATAACTTGTATAAACACTTGTAAATAAAATGTTAGTAACAAATAAATATTTATCAAAATAAATTAAAAAGTTATGTGTGCATATATGTATAAAAATATAATTTTCGTTAAAAAGAGTGGATTACGTCATGACTACGAAGTGGTTGCTCGATTGATTGATCGTCCTAAATCGTTTTGCCAAGATACGAATCGTAAAATCTTTTGCATTGTTATAAAATTTTCATCATCATCCAAATTTAATATTTTATTACGTATTTATATACGCAATACCTGTCTTTTTATTTGTGCAGACCTCGAAAATTGATGAAAAATTTCTTCATCGATCAAATGTCGGCTATTAATATAAAATAATATCTTTGATAAAATAAAGTCAATCTTTTGTAATGGGAGGACTTCAAATATACAAGAGATAATTTCATTGGCAAGTGTCTGCCCTTGATATAAAATAATGCTAACTTTACAAAATAAAGTTTCATTGGCCAACAACTTCATATCCTACGAGTATGAAACATCTGACAAACACAAGAAGGATAGAAATACCCTCTAAAATTGTCTAAAACTCGTAGCAACAGTAACAGCAACATTGAAGTCAATTTCTTGACCAAAATCAGCCACATAATTAGTGAAAGTAGAGTAAATATTGTGTGAATAAAAGCTGAAATGGAGCAAATGCCAATAAAATTCTAATTTGTCAAAAATAGCAGCTAGTAGAGACAATTGTAGACTTTCCAATCCAACAATAAACAAACAAGAGTCAGAATTAAAGTTACTGGAATGAATGTTTTCGTCCAACTTTAAAGAAAAACTACCAAGACATGTATTACAAGTGAACAAAGAGGATTGTCGGAGAGCATCCAAAGCGGTCAGATCGAGGTGGTGGTCGTTGGAGGCGTGGGGCTTCGCCGGTCATCACCCCGGCGAAGCAACGGCACGACGAGGGGGAAAAGACAGCGGCAGCGGCTGTTTCGGGATATATCCCGCCGGTCACAACTCCGGCGAGCCAGCGGCAGGGAGGAGCAAGGGAAAGGAAGAAGGTGAAGGCCGTGGGAAAAGGAAGAGGGTGGCGGCGCTGGTGGGTTTTGGGTGATGGTTTGTGCGGATGGTGAGTTTGGGGGAGAGAGAGAAAGAATGGAGGAGCGGCTGATTTGTTTTTGTGTGTGTTAGTTAGTGCGTGTAGATGTGTGGAGTGTGTGTTATTGTGTTGTTTTTAAAGAAAAAGGTGTTAATATATTTGTGGATGTACTTATTTTGTGTTGTTTGTCTCCTTATTTTTTATTTATATTATATTGTGTAAAAATAATTAATTTGATTGGGTGTTTGTGAATAGTAAAAATATAAAAAAAATAATTTGTAATTATGAAAAAATATAAAGAATGTTGAAAATATTTAAAAAATATATTAATTAAAAATGTTATAAATATATGATGTCATGTCGCGTACGTGTGTATATTGTGTATATATATTGAGTATTTAAAAAAGAAAAATAATAACAAAATAAGATATCAAATTTACCTTTTTCTAACATATTAACAAAATAAGATATCAAATTTACTTTTTTCCAACATATTTCTTAAATTTGGGTAGTAGATAAAAGAAAAGTCAAATGTCATAAATATGACGAGATCCTGACTTAATTGATTTGTTGTTCTGTGTATTAAAATAATTAAATTGACTCACATTTGTAAGTCGTATTAAATAATATACAAAAATATAAATATTGATGTATAATTACAGAAAAAATATAAACAACAAATAAAAAATATAATTGTCTTGAAAAAAATATATTATGCAATAAATAATTAAAATTATACTGTGCAGTAAAAAATTACAATGCTGTGATGTGTACGTATGCAAATGACTGTGCAAAAATATTAAAATAATAATAAACTGATAAAAATTCTAAAATTTATGAAATTAAAGATAATTATCAATAAATTATTAAAATATGACAACAAATGAGTAAAACTCCTAAAATAATGATGATTATCTATAATTTATTAACAATTGTAAAAAAAATATGTGAAAATCGCATATTGTGCCATTTAACGATTAGGGAGCCTAAATGCGTTAATTTTTAGTATAGAGAGTCAAAATTGGGTGTCAACATTACTCTTTACCATATATATTTAATTCCACCTCCTACCCCACTCCTGCCCCCTTCACCTCTCCTCCCCATTAATTTCTTTTTTAAAAAATTTCAAACTTTTGCTTATCCCACCCACTACCTCGACCTAACCCCACCCACTGCCAAACCCCACCCCAATTTATTTTTAAATTTTTATTTTTTTTAAATATCAAAAAAAAAATCTTACCCTACCCTCACCCCCAGCCCCCACCCCTTTTACCTACTAGCGCCCCTTCCCCCTCCCCTCTACACCAATTTTCTTTTTAAAATTTAGTTTTTAAAACTTTTCGAAAATTTTCTTAAACCACTCCACCAACTTCCTCCTCTCCCAAAAAAATAATAATAATTTTTTAATTTGAAACCTAAAGGATAAATTTTTTAATCAAAATTTCAAAAGGGTACATCAAAATGGAAAATTTTCAAAACGGACCTTGTCCATTAAAAAGTTAATGATGTTAGTCCACATGTTAAAGTATAAGATAAAAACGGTGATTTTACCTTATAAGATAAATAGAGTCACTTACCTTATCTATTATCTATTTGACAGATTTTGAAAAGTGCAAGGTATTACGAGGTAAATGGAGTCGTTAACCTTGTAAGGTAGGATCTCATGTTCACCTTGTAAGGTAGGATCTCATGTTTACCTTGTAACAATTTCAAAATTCTCGATGCTATATAAAGAGTGTGAGTGTAGGTTTATTTCTTATATCAACTCAAATTTTTTTTTTGTTAAATTTCATAATTCAAAATATTTGTTGACCCTTATTCATTTTTTACTTTAAAATGGATAAGACAAGAGTAAATTTACATTGAGGTGGGAAGTTTTGCATGATGGGGATTCGATGCGATATAATCAGCGTCCTATAGTGGTTCAATCATTTTCTTTATCTCTTAAATATGATCGTTTGAAAAGGTTGTTTAGAGGTAAAATGGGTATTACTAATCTGAAAGATGATGTGGTTATTTCTGGACGATATCCAAATTATTTTACGTCCAACGGATAATCAATATTTAATGAAACTCCTATTTGAAATGATGATTCTTTATCTTTATTTCTTCGCACCGTTTATCACTTTAATCTACAGATGCTTGACATGTATGCGTATGTGGAACATTCCCCTATTGTTGAAGAACGCACAGATAGTGAGTTTGATGAAACACATTATCAAAACTCACCCAAACTTATGAATAATTTTGATATGGGAGGACCTAGCAATGCGTCTATGAATTTGAAAGTTTTTAATTCAAGTGGTCCATAACATCCTTCTCCGGTGAAGGCAATTGATAGGTAATAAACAACCCATTTTATTTAATAAAGTAATTTTTTTCTTATAATTAATGAGATGATTTATTCATTTTTACGCATGTACGACAATACTGACTTAATGTAGGTTTAGGATTAACAAATTGATATAATAACAACAACATCTGACAAATCAGTAAGCTACAACAATGATTAATAATAGATTGAAGACATCATTCTCCCCCCCCCCCGAACTTGTCCGCTCAACTTACTTTAGCACTTAAACTAAACTTCCATTTATTTACCCCTCTTAACATCTTTAAAGTGTATTAATTTCACCCTTTAAGACTGAATACCTCTCTCACCACGGAGAGTGCACACACGCGCTGACACATTAGCGTCACATCACTGCCACGTCAGAACCACACAAGAAAAATATTTTTAAAATATTTATATATATATATATATATATATATATATATATTAAATTAAAAAAACCTCTTACCCCCATTTTCTTTAAACCATCCCCCTCCCCTGCCCCTTCTTTACCCAGCTCTCCTCCTCCTCTATCAAATCCACCCAACTATATTTTTTTCTATTTTCCTCCATTAATAGCCTCCCACTCCACCTTCAATTTATATTTTCTTCCTCCCCATCCCTTATTTTTCTTCTTCTTCAAACCACCCGCCCTCCCACCTCATTCTCCATCCCTCTCTTTCTTTCTCCTCTTCCAGTCAACCCTCATCCCCACCTCTAATTATTTTAATTTTTCTTAATTAACATCATTAGAGAATAATCACAAAGACATCAAATTAAAAAAATTTCCTTCATTAAACACCATCTCAACCTTCAATTTAACTCTCTCAACGTTTTCAACCACCAAATTCACCCTTGAAAATGTAAACAATTATCATTTTCAGGAACAAAATACTAAACTTTTTTATTACAAGTGACATAAATAAAGAATAAAAAATGAACAATGGACTTTAAAAATAAAATTTACGAAAATTTCTTTCAATTTTATTGTTCTTCGAACTAAATTAATGAAGCAATTCAGTGTCTTCAATTTCTTCGTTGGAGAATGTGTTAATGGAGAAAAATGAAAAAATTTGGAGGAGAGTGTTGTTGGAGAATGTGTTTGAGGTTGTTAGTGGAGGAATTAATGGTTGTAGAAAATGAGTGTTGTTGTTTGTTAATGTATTGGAGAAGAAAAAGGTGTGGAGTGTGTGGTGTAGGTATGCGGTGCAGGGTGGGGATAAGAGTGAAGGGGGTGGGGGCATTGAAGAAGAAAGGGGTATTATTTTTAAAAAGTGGGACCATCTCAGTGTTTAAATAAAAAAATGCATTTTTTTTAAAATTCACATCAACTTGGGGGGTGAAATTAATACACTTTAAAGATGTTAAGGGAGTAAATAAATGAAAGTTTAGTTTAAGTGTTAAAGTAAGTTGAGCGGACAAGTTCAGGGGAAATGATGTCTTCCCTCTTAATAATATTATACTACATACTTGTTTGTTAGGTATTGAAAAAAATTATATAAAAAGGTGATTAAAGTATACCTTAAAGTGAAAATTTATTCATGAAATAGACTTTGAACAAAAATAAACACCCAAACAATATAGATGAATAGAGTGAAATGAGTAATGTGAATAAATGAAAGAAATGAATGAGTGGTATATAAAAGAAAATTAATAAGATAAAAGACACATTTACCTTGTAAGGTAAGGGACACATTTTACCTTGTAATGCAGTGCATTTGAAATAAATTCGTCACTAAATAGTTCCTCCGTCCATAAATGTTTGTTCACTTTTGACTTGACATATGTCTTAAGAAACAATAACTAGATGGTTGATTTTACTATATCATCCGTTGCATATAATAAATTTTTTACTTTGAAAAATATAATGAACGATGTATTGTATTTAATACCAAGGATAAAATAGGTAAAAATGGATAAATTATCCATTGATTTTATAAACTGAACAGGTATTGTTGGACATTTTCAGATAGAAAAGTAGATAAATAAAGATATACGGAGGAAGTACATTGATGTCATTAAATTTTCAACTCTCACCAACTTTTTTAGTCAAATAGATAATAGATTAGGTAAGTGATTTTATTTACCTCATAAGATAAAATCATCATTTTACTTTGCACTTTAGCATGTGAACTAACACCGTTAACTTTTAAATGGACAAGGTAAACACACCATTTTAGATTTTTTTCATTTTAATGTGCCCTTTTGAAATTTTGATTAAAAAAATTTGCCCTCTAAGCTCCGGACTCAATAATTTCCCCTCCTCCTTCCAAAAAAAAATATTTTTCTTAAAAAAAAATCAAAATAATTTTCTTACCCCCAGCCCCTACCCCGACCTCCTACTCCACTACCCCTACCCCACAAATATTTTTTTAAAAAAAATTAAAATTTTTCTTACCCCGACCCCTTTGTTATATTCATTTTCACTATTTTGTGTTAAATCTTTATAAATAATTTTAGAAAATATTTTTCTACTTGTGTAACGAACACAAAAAAATTAGTAAGAAATAATTTATTTTCCTAAAAAATATTTTCTTGAATTCAATATCGAACATACCCGTAGCATACACAAAAGATGCATTCAAACGTTGTACTTGTCGTTGTTGTAACGTCTCAAAACACCAAAAAATAAAATTATTGCTATAAAAAATGAATCCTGTTATATTTATTTTGATTTACTCTTTTATTGACTTTGTTAGAATTTACATGAATTTAACAACTTAATATATCTACATGGCATAATTTCTGACAAATTAGTAGAAAGAAAATTATTTTATTAACAATTATTGATAAATTTAACATTTATAATAATTAAGGGTATTTTAGTAAATTACCAATTATGATATAGTATCATACTATCAAACAAAATAATAAAACTATTATTAAACAACAATGAATGATACAGTCTTTCCAAATATGGTATTGTACTATACTGTATAGTACAATACCATACCATACCATACCATACAGTACTGTACATTATGAAACCATGGCAAGCCACAATCTAAACAGAGTGTTAGTCTACGAGTTGGGGGTGTTCAAACCTCAGTGATGCAATATTTATGTATTTTTTGCAAAGTTTGTTTGAAAATTGTGGTTCATAGTATTGAATCAAGACTTCTTCCAATTAAAAACTATGCTAAATCAATGGGTTATGGATCAAGGATATATCTTGCATAAAAAAGTTAGGCAGAATACATCGCCAGGCCCTCAACTTGGCACTATCTTTCACGTTGGCACCTCAAGTGAACGTCGTTTATTTTAAGCACCTAAATCAACTATAAACTGTGTCATTTTGACACCTTTCGACACCAACTCTGGTGCGTGAATTGCATGCGTTTCTAGCAAGGATTAAACTACCAATTAATTTGTGTCAACTCATTTTAAATTTTCACATCATTATATATACCCATATTTAAAAAAAAAAAAAAAAAGGACCAAAATAACATAGCAAAGTGTCCAATGAATTAATGACACATGGTTTTTAATTAAATAATTATAAAAAAGCCCCCATAACATCTTCTCCACCTAACCTTTTTAAGCCTAACCTCCATTAATAGAGGTAGAATTTTTCAGAAAAGTAAATCCACATTAAAAGCTTCACGAATTTCAGACATGGAGAAGGAGGAGGCCAATGTTCAGTTAATAGCTTCCCGAATTTAAGATATATGACTAAAAAAATATGGAGGAGAAGGAGGCATGTGTTCGATTAGAATATTAATCAACAAAAGAAAACATGGGTACCATTATTTCAAAATGTCCAATATTTTTTTCCTTTATTTACATACAACATGAAAAATAAACTTAGAAGCACCAACTAAATCAACGCAATCGTTTGAATAAATAATTTATTGATTAATTAGTTAGATCAAAATGACGTAAAGAAAATATTCATTAATAGATGTTGAATTTTTAGACAAATTTTTGGAAACAATTTGAATTTTTCAATTTATTTTTTAGCTAAGAGATACTCCATTAATGAAGGATGAAAAAATTGGAAAGAAGGTGATAAAATTAAATGAAAAATGAGCTAAAATGATGTTGCCACGTGCCCAAAAGCGAGTATGATACACTCTCTTTGTTGAATCAGCAAAAGGTGCTAAAATGACACAATTTATGGCTATTTGAGGTGCCAAAAGTGAAAGATGTTCACTTGAGGTGCCTAAGTGAAAGATGGTACCAAGTTGAGGAGTTTGGCGATGTATTCTGCCAAAAAATTATAAGTAAACTTTTATTCTCTCTTTTATAAATATCGACACTATTTACTAAAAGTTCTGTGTACGTCATTGGACATTCGGAGTTCGAGATCTTTCCTTTTACATGTCCAAATAATTTCAATTTCGCTTTTCAGCATTTTATCCTCCACCTAGAAAAACCAAACTTAAAAAAAAAATACTTTCTCTAAACGACACACCAGACACACAAGAAACTTCTCACCCAGTTGTGTTTCTCTCCACATTTCAGTTAGGATTTTTTGACTATATTTATTAGTATAGGCTATTCTTATTCTTTTATTTTAAAAAATATATTAATTTATTACGAAGAAATTTTCATGCTTAGAAATCTTTTATCATTACTTAAACTTTCAGTTTTTTTGAAAGTCATTTTCTTGGATTGTTATCAATGTTTCTAGAGTCGCTTATAAAAATCACTTTTCGTTTTTGCTAACATAATAATCTCATTCAGTTATTAATATTTTTCTCAAAAAATCACTAAATACCTCAAAAGTTTCCTCCTCTTCTAAGTATCATGTTATATCAGTAAACCATCATTTCTTAAAAAATAATAAACATATTAACTTAGCAAACTCATTTAACCAAAATAAATAATTTATTTTTTTAAAAAAAATATATTAATTTATTAAGAAGAAATTCTCATACTATTTTTCGAATGAGCATTCAAGTTTTATATATAATTGCCTACAAAAATCAGTTTTTTTTTTTTTAAAATAATATCACTAAAGGAAATAAGTTATTTAGAGATTTTAATTTGCATGTAGAAGTGTGTTGAGTTGTTGTTAATGAAATATTTACCAATTCTAAAGTGTGTTGAGTTATCGTTATTGAAATATTTCACAAATTATATTTAAATATTATTTAAATATATACTTTGATAATTTGATCCCCCCCTCCCCCTGCGGCCCTCCTCCTCCTTAAATTAACACCCTTACTTGACACGTTTTAATGACCTATAAATCAATATTTTGGTGTAAATTAATATTTTTTATTCAATAGGTGGAAGGAGGACAATTTTAATCTAATTGGTGGAATTTGGAAGGAATGCATTTTAAACTATTTCTAATATGTTAAGGGTATTCTTGGCCCTTTTTTTTTTGTAATTAAGAACTTGAAGAAAAAAATATTTTGACCACGATGGCCACAATGATATTTGAATGTTTATTCACACTGCAACTCGAATTTTTGGTTACTTTCTCAATTTAAATTTTTCTCAATAATTTATTAACTATTTTTAATATATGGGGGTTTTCTAATATATGGGGACTGGACATTTTTTTTGTTCACTTCACTTGGAAGAATTATGTACAAAAACAATTGGATAAATGCCATTTTTTTTCTTTTAATGCTAAGTGAAGAAATTTAGAAATATTAAATAACTTATGATAATTTGTATGATCGAATGACTTTGGTTAATATTAATTTGGCTTTCTAATTATATTTGAAGTTTTATTTAAATATGTAGTATAATTTACACCTATATTTTTTATAAATATGATCTCTAATTAAGTAATTTTATTAATTATTATGTCTAACTAAATTTAAACTACGCATTTAAATGCTTTCAAATATAATTTAAAAATGCTTTAATAATGACAATCAAAATTCAAAATATTTTAGACATGATATATATCAACATATTATAAAAATTATAAAATTATATAGTTGATATGTTTACACTATTGCTATTTGCTAGCAACAACCCAAGAGAGTCACGTGTTAATGTCGCTCCCTTATGTTACGTCGATTTTGATAATTTTCTACCATTACTTATATTTGTTATTAAAATGATCTCTAATAAAGTAATTTTATTAATTATTATGGTTAAATAAATTTAAACTACATATTTATATAAATTTCTAATATAATTTAAAATATTCAATAACAACAGTCAAAACTTAAAATACTTTATACATGATATACATTTACACGATATACAAATATTAAAAATCATATAATTCATATGTGTTGATCATAGTTAACAATGACCCAATAGAGTCACGTATTAATGATGTAGTGTCTTGGCGCTATTATATTACGTCAATTTGATAACTTGTGATCGAATCATTACTTATATTTGTTGTTAATGTTTGATTAAGATTTTTAAATATTTTAATCACGACAGTCAAAATTCAAAATACTTTAACATAACAGACATAACACATAATAATAATAATAATAATAATAATAATAATAATAATAATAATAATAATAATAATAATAATAAAATCATTTAGTTCATACGTGTCAACCCTACATAGATATTAGTACTACTGTCACACACGTTAGACAAAAAAAGTTATTTTATGAAATAAATAAATTATACATTTGCTAACTTTTTATTTTAAATTATTCTCAAATTAAAAATAAAAGAAAATAACAATTTAGCCTCTTTCATCAATTTCTCTACAAATTAAAAGGTATCGCATGGATATTTCAGTTAATTTTATCTCTTTAATTCATTATAGGGGTGAGTATTGATTATTTTAGTTTTCATTTAGTCGGTTCAATTCTTTCAATTTTTTTTACTATTTTAATTTTTTTAATTCCTACTTTTTAATCTAAATTTTTTATTTTACATTATTTATGTTCCATTTTCTTTCTTTTTATTTCTCAATCATTACTTCTTGTAATTTTATATTATGTCACATATTTTTATTTCTTATTTCTTCATCTAGCATAACTGATTAACTACATTACTATTTTAATTTTTGAATTAAAATAGAATTTTATAGTTGAACGAGTTTATAGACTCATGTTTTATTTTCTTTTGATTAAATTATGTGGGTCGTAGAAAGTTATCCAAAAATATGAATTAATTATTTTTATAATATTAGTTATATATATAGATATTTATTTATTTATTTATTAATATATTTTAATAAATAATATATGTACCTTAAATATAAATTTAGTATCTTTTATAAGGGTTAGTTGCTATCAAATACGAGTCTTATTTTAGACATGGTGGACATCAATACATTATAGAAATTATAAAACTCATAGAGTTCATGTGTATCAATTTGGTTAACAACAATCCTAAAAAGTCGCCCACTAATGTTGTGGAGGGACTTATGCTCTCGTGTTACGCTGATTTGATAACTTGTCAATTATTATTTATATATGTTACTAATACAATCTCTAATTATTCATTATGTTTAAATCATTTTCTTTTATAATCATGGTGTCCGAGCCAACTTGTAATAAATTTAAACTATATATTTAAATAATTTGAATAATAACAACAGTCAAAATTTCAAAATGCTTTTAGACATAATAAACATCGACACATTATAACAGATTCTTTTTAGTGAACGTGTCACAAGCTTACTACTACTTTTTTTTTTTTTTTTTAAAATAAAGAATCAAATTTGATTTTCTCTCCTATTTACTACGGCGACAAAGAACTAAATTAGAATCCTAAAAATTATACAGTTCACATGTGTTAAACCCAGTTAACAACAACTAAAAGATATCAAAAACATTAATGTTATAGTCTTGGACCCCTATATTATGCTGATTTGATAATTTATGAATCATTACTGATATTTGCTATGAATATGTCCTTTAATTAAGCAATTTTATTAAATATTATATTTAAATAAATTTAAATTCTATTTAAATAATTTAAATATAGTTTTAAAATATTTCAATATCGACAGTCAAAATTCAAAATACTTTAAACATGACAGGCATCGACATATTATAAAAATCATATAGTTCATATATTTTGATCCTAGTTAACAACAACTCATGAGAGTCATGCATTAATGTTGCCGTCTTACGTCCTTATGTTACGTCGATTTTATAATTTGCAAATTATAATTTATAATTTATATTTTTTATTAATATGATCTCTAATTAAGTAATATTATATTCAAATAAAATTTAAATTGTATATTAAATAAATTATAAATATAATTTAATATATTTCACTAGAGTCAGTCAAAAATCAAAACATTATATATATAATAGATATTGACACATTATAGAAATCATGAAAATCACAAAGCTCACATGTGTGAGCCCTAGTTAACAACAATTAAAGATATCAAGAAATATTATTGTTGTAGTTTTGTACCTCTATGTTACAATAATTTGATAACTTGTGAATATTACTTATATTCATTATTTATATGACCTCTAATTAATTATTATATTTCAATAAATTTAAACTATATTTAAATAATTTATAAGTCTAATTTGAAAATATTTCAATAATGATAATCAAAATTCAAAATATTTTAGACATGATAAATGTTGATACATTATAAAAATAATATTTTTCATATTTGTTAAGCCTAGTTAATATTTTAAGAAAAACACTTTTGTTATAAACTTTAGAATTGAATGATTTTTATATAACAAATAAATAAATAAATTTATGTGATAAGTTCAAAATTTGATTAATCATTGACGACCTTTACTCAAAAATACTTTAAAGAATTATGATCAATATATAATAAGATTAGTTTTAAAATTTGATGGAAAAAAAAAAAAGACTCAAGAGATATAGAGGGAGAAGCACGAAAAAGGGAAGGTGAGAATGAGTAGAAGGTGAAGTTTGGTGGTCTACTATTTTAAAGTTGAATAAATATTTTTCTCCACATTTAATGATAGTCATAATTTACCCAACATAAATTTTAGTTGCATTTTAAGTTTCAAATCTAGAAGATAGTAAAAGGTTAGTATTGTCTTTATATATTTGTGGCCATTTTTGGATCAAAAAATTGTGGCCATTTTTGGATCAAAAAATATTGGGAAGTGCTAAATGACCATAATTTTTTAACCCAAATTTGACCAAAATTGTGAAAAGACTTTCATAGTCTTGTTTAGATTTTTACCATATTTTACCATGAAAAGGGCAAAAAAAAATTTAAAAGTTAACTTGTTTATAGTGTTAATGCAATTTTTTTCCATTATGACCAAATTGTGACAAAAAAATTATGACGAAAAGAATTTTTTCTTTTTTAATATATACAAGAAAACATAAAAGTCGACAATTCAAGTGGTATACATATAAAGTTAAACGTTAAACGTGATTAGTTGACTTTGAATCGTTAATCCAGAAGGCCGATAATGAAGTTTTCTTAATGAATTTTGCCATTTTGAGAGCTCCAGAAAGTAGTTTGAAAATAGAGTGCATACACAATGGACGTAGATTTTGGCTCCCATGACTTTCCTTGAGGTTCAAACCATAAAGTTGCCAAATTAATTTTGTCAGAATTACGGCTGTGGGCCAAATATAACATCCTCTTTTGTCTTTCCTAGGAGAGTCCGGAACCAAATAATTTGGCAACTTTATGGTTTGAACTTGAAGGAAAAAAGAGGGTGATGTTTGTACACGCAACTCGAAATTAGAGGAAGAAAAATTACTCACAAATAACAACATAATATACAAGAGGAAGTTTATTACTTCTTCCGTTTCATAATAAATAAATTGTTAAATTTTGACATAAAGATTAAAAAAAAAACACTAAAAACATAAATTTAACTTAACTTTTCATTTTTACCCTAGAAAAAAAAAATTGACCTTGTAATACTTTTTCAAAAGTTAATTGGTTGTCAAATCATAAGGGTAAATTTGAAAAAAAAATCAATGATTCACTTATTTTAAAACACCAATAAATACCCCAACAATTCACTTATTCTGAAACGGAGGGAGTACTACTTACTAAACAACATAAAGAGAATGCATGAAAATTTTATCTATTTTTATAGGATGTATTTTCAAAAAACTTCTGCCTCAAATAAGAAGAGAGAAGGAAAGAGGAGATGCAAGGAGAAAAAGAAGAGCTCACTCTACCCCAGTGACAGTGACAGATGTACATGTATTTCAGGGGTTCATTCGAACTCTCTTCATCGAAAAATTATACTATTTTTACATGGTAAATTTTTTTTTATGTATAAATAATAGAGGCTGAATCCCTTCGACTAGTTCGTATATGTACTACTGAACCCCTCACTGAAAATTCTGGATCCGCCCCTGACTCTACCTAGCTAGAATATATATATATATATATATGAAAGATTATCCTTTTATTGTTGAACAAACTCTTTAGATTTTTTTTAAAAAAAAACTTTTAAAAAGATTATCCAAGTGGATATTGAAAGATCCAGCTTAGATTATCAATGGAATCATTCATTAAATAAAAATAATAATTGGCCTAACATTTATTAGTCTGTGAAGTTTTTTCAAAATTATTGGATATTTTTATAATTAGATTGCTTAGCACGGTCAATATTCAATCTTCAAACATTGCGCCAGGTCATTAGGACCGGGACACTTAATCACAAACAAGAGAAAAAGTCTACACGCTTTTATTATGTTGTGTCTTTCTGCAAATTTAAAATAATAATAGTGTTAGTTCTTTTCTCCCTTTGTTGTTGATTGCAATTAAAATTATGTATTAATCTTTAAAAGACTTATTAAATACAATGTATAAAGTGTTATTTTCAGATACAAAATCTGTATATAACAATATGAACTTCAATACTAATTTTGTTCAAGAACTACAATGAAGTTCAACAATTTCGAACACAAATATAAATGAATGATCAAATGAACTATCAAAATGAAGTTTCTACTATTTTCAGGAAAATAGTAAAACCAACTTAAGAAATGAATAATAAACAGAAAAGTTGTAGAATCAAGTCCATTGAATTCACGGTTTGTCCTTGAAGAATTTATTCTCCTCCGAGGTTAATGGAATTAATCTTTCCTACCAGGATAAAATGATTCACTTAAGAAAATAGTGATACATCAAATTTTCTGAACTTTAAACACATTTAACGATATAGAGTTTTTAGAAGAAGAAGATGTTGTTTTTCCTTAAAAATTTCACGTCACTTGAGGAATTATTCAGTTATTTGTAACCATCAAGGTGTTGCTTCATGAAGAAAAATAATGGTTCAAAAAGGCACATCCCTTTATAAAATTTCAACTCTTCGAAAAAAATGCAACTCTTTAAAAAAGTCACAATCCATTGAAAATATCATAACCATCCAAATCGAAAAAATATCTATTCAAATTGCATTCTTTCTCTTGGTTTCTTTTCAAAAAACACGCATATTTATTTTTAATTCACACCTTCAAAAAATCTAATATAAAGAAGTCATAGGAAGTACATAGACAATAACAACGAAATCGTACATACACTAAATTAATGAGACAATTTTGTGTGATGGTTCCTTGCCTCCTCGGTGTTGGAGAAGAAAGTACTACATAGACATGTTGTAAAAGATGTATAATGTATGGAGTAGTTGCTAGTGTGAAAACATATGTAGAAGATAAAAAGAAATTGTTTCTTTTATGATTGTGATTTGGCATCGGCACTTCGATTGTGCTCGTTTACCCTGATTATGAATAAGCTAACTAATGACGATACAATACCCAAGATGAGATCTTTGATATATGTATTTACCTATAATATTGTGTCAGTTGATGAAATGGTCGAATGTATCGAGGAACTTATATTATTAAGAAACACTAGAAGTTAATGTGAGATTGAACGAAATATATTAGTGCGTAATGCAATATTTAAGGTATGTGTTGAATGTTCCAAGATTAAGTATGACAAACAAAGTTGTTATACAGTCGATCAAAGTTAGATGGTTAAAATGGAAAACCGCTACCAAAATGTTATGTGATAGGGAGGATATACACTTGAAACATAAGTTCTATATAATGGTTTTATAAGATGCTAATATTATGTTCGAGTGAATATTAAGAACCAACAGAGACAAAATTAGATATCATTATCATTACCATTAAAATATGAATGTTAAGATGGACATGTGATCATACATAATTTTTTGTAAATAAAATCTGAAATAACAATGTTTATATTTTTCTGGCAAGAATGTGTTAAATAGTATACATATATTTTCCCCAATAAGAGAAGTATTTAAGTAAATTGAAAAAGACATTGGAAAAAAGACCCAACAAAAAAAAATTGACAAATATCCCAAATTTACCCTAAAAATTTGGAAAATAGAAGTGGAAAAAACTACACTATTCAAATTTCATTATGTAATTCAGAATCCAATTGGCTGATCCTAGGCAAAATATGTACGTCCAAAACCTGAAACCCCACCGGAGTTTCCACAACAACCAAACGCGGCAGCTCCGCCACCACATCCACCACCACTATCCCCTCTCCACCACCACTAACCACGCACACTCTACCACCGGCAGCAGCCATATGTCGCGCACCTTTAAGCATTTCATTCTCCAAAATATCTAACCAGCAATCTCTTCTATGATCATACTTTCTCAATGCTCCTTTCGATTCATCCACCGTATAAATAATTTCCTCCTCCATCGCGGCCGCGGGACCCCTCCATCCCATTAACATCCCCTCCGGCATCTCCTGCCACGTGTCGCTTTCGACGTCGTAGATTATCCCTTCCTTTGCTGCATCGCCTTTCACGTTAACCATACATAACTTCCCTCTCCATCCAACAGCCTCAATTGCCTCTCTACTGAATTTCCCATCTTTAAGACAGTTCATTTTTTCCCAAAGATGGTTACGGTTGTTTCTATTCATGTCCCACTTCTCAACTGACCGAGCAACCTCGGGGTTATAGTGGGACCCAACCCCACTCGCGACGTACACGACGCCGTGGGATGCCCCAGCAGCGCACCAGCGTCGTGGAGTCGCGAGTTGGGGACCATTAGACCACTTGCCGGTTCTCGGGTTGAATACAAGTGGATTAGATAAAGCCGGCAACAAAGGATCAGTAGTCGCGGCAAGGAGGACAAAGTTACCCGAAACGCTTACAGATTGAATAGGAAGGTGACGGGAAATGAAGAAAGGGTGACGGAGAAGGATGCGGAGAGGTGGATTAAGCGGAGGAGGAGGAAGTAGACTCCATTTAGCTGAAACCGGATCGAAATTGGCAAAATCTACGGAGTTTTTATCAGATTGTGAAGGCTTTAGTAGAGAGTATACGGATAAGAAAGAAGGAAAGGAAGAAGAATAAACAAGGCGGCGCCAAGAGTGGCAAACGGAGTAAAGAGTGGAAGGTTGAACATGAGATAGACAAATTTGAGCTATATCATCTGGAAGTCCAGGAATCAAGGACTGATATTGATGGAGTTTTTTCCGGCGTTTGATGGCAGCTCCGGCGGCGGAAGCAGCGGCTGAAATAGTGACTGTGGTGGAGTTGTTCATTGCAAGGGGAAAAGAGTAGGCCGTGTAAGAGGGAGATACTGGGCTTAAAATACCCGAGGGAAGGAGGTTGAAGATTTCGAGTGATCGCGATGGAGCCATAAATAATTTTCATTTTGTTAATAGGAACGCTTAATCATATTCTTCAAATTATCTTCAAGATATAATGCTAAACATCAGAGATAATATAATAAAATATTTATTTCAATAATAATTTTTTTAAATAAATATGTCAAGTTAAAATTTGATACAACAACAACTTATCCAGTGTATTTCCACATAGTGAGATTTGAAAAAGGTAGAATGTACGCAGATCATACCACTATCTGAAGTAGAGAGGCTATTTTCAATAGACCCCCGGCTTAAAATTTGATAACTAAAACAAATAAAAAGAGTAACTTTTGTAGCGAGACATTTCAGAGCAAATTTAAATTAATTAAATTTTAATATAAATATAAAACATAGGATGAAAAATAAAAGAAAAAGTCTTGGCCTTTTAATTACTTCCTTCGTTCTATATTATGTATCATCTTTTGATCGAACATAAAATTTAAGAAATGGGTGATAATTTTGTAAAATTTATAAAATTGTTCCTCTTAAAGTTTATTTTAGAATTGTCTTTTCTTATTAAGTGAGATTCAGTAGCGTTAAAATGGAGATATTATCATTAAATAGTTATCAAATATGAAGAAAAAATTATAGTAGTATTTTTTTGAGATGAATTAAAAAAATGATGAGTAGTTTTTATAAGATGGACTAAAAAAAATGACGATAAATAAAATAGAACAGAAGGGAGGAGTGTTATTTTTCACCTAAATGGTTGGACTTTACGTCATTTGCTTTAAAGGCCAAAAAGTTATGTTGTCATTGAAGGGAAGTACTATATCCACCACCACACGAAAGAGAGAGAAAGAAAAGGATCAGAAATAAAAGGCAAAAGTTGGATTGGAGTTGGAAATGTAAGCACATTACCTAGTTTATCCTTTTTCTTTTAATTAAAGAAAATCTCCACTAATATTAAATTGTGACAGCTTTTAGTGGGCTAGGGATCGTATTGCATGTGGAATTTCCTTCTCAACTAGTAATAACATGTTACTCTTTCGAATTTAGAAATTTATTATTTTGTCCTCAAAGTTTAATTCCTTTCCACTTTTGCCCTATAACCTTTTACTTGCCACCTATTCTAACGTCAATCTAAGAATGAAAATCAATATTGAAGAATTATTGGTCTTGCTTAGATAGAGGCATTGCAAGCATGGGTATAGTAACAATCAGTTGTTTTTTTGTTTTTACTCTAAGAGGGTGTTTGGTCGAAATTTTTTGGCATTTTTTTTGAAAAATTATTTTATTTTAGTGAAAATTATAATGTTTGACCAAAAGAATTTCAAATTAAATACAACTCCAACTTAAAAAAAAAAAAAAATCATGACCAAACACCTACCTATCCTTCATCCACGAAATCAGAAGAGAGAGTGTGGTCAAGGACAACTGTTTAAAGAGTAGAGTGAAATCTACTCCCTTTATTTCATTTTACTCGTCTTAATTTGATATTGCACATTGATTAAAAAAATAATTAATAACATATGAAGAATTTGTGCCCTGCTGATTATCTTATTTTCATCTAACTGTTGTTTATCGATGGAACGAGTTGCCTGACGTGTTCCACTGACGTGTTCCAAGGAAGCAGTAAAACAAAAAATAAAGAACACAATGATTTTTACGTGGAAAACATCCGGCTAAAAAATGTGTACAAAATCACGACCTGCACCTCTACAAGATTTAACCCCAACTTCACTAAATAACTCTGAGCCTCAACAACAACTGATTACAAAACTCTTGTAACCAACAAATAGGAATTATAAATTCTAATCCCTATAACTCAACAACTAGGAATTATAAACTCTAATTCCTTTAACTCAACGACTAGGAATTATAAACTCTAATTCCTAACTACACACACCCCTCCCAAGGTATGCGTTCCCAAAGCCTCTGAGTTTTTCCCAACTCGAAGACTAGCTCCTAATTCAGTTTATAACACACTGAAACTAATATTACATCAATAGTTCAAACACAATGAACAACTCTAAAAATGAATGCTAAAACTCTTAGCCGGATTCTATACCTAGGACCAGGTTCTTCAATGTGTTTCTTCAGTGATTGAGTAGCACTTCGTGAAGTCAATCTGTCGATTGTGCTTTTCTGCTTTGTAAGTGCGTGAGTTACTCTGAATAATACATCTTCTATTTAAACACAGCTTTCCAAAGAGTTATTCTTTGTTTCAAACTCCTCCTTTAATCAGAACTCTCATTACATAGAGTTCTAGTGAGACTCCTTCTTCAATTCCAACTTTCGTCTCCTTAGTGTTGTAGTCAAACTTCAACTCTTTAAATCATCATATCTTCAAGTATTTTACTCAACCACAACTTCTTCAATTTCTCACGTGATCAGTAACTTGAGTACATCAGAATTGAGCTTGCTCATTCACACCTGACTTTAAGCAATCTTTGTTTACACTTATCAGTGAAACCTGAAATTTGTTTTCCTATGATTGAACCAGCTCAAGTAACATGGTCCATTCATGTGTCAGTCATCAGAAACTTAATTGATCTAACAAAGAGTCCTTTAATTTGTATGTTTCCTATCTTGCGTAGACTTCTTCGATTTGCAGAATCTTTCTCCTTCTACACATAGGACTCTTCAAGATATGCTCAGAAGTGAAACTCCTTCTTTCCATAGGATTCCTTTTTCAACTCAATTTGTTTTCCCTTATCATCAAATGTTTGAATCAAATTCAACTTCTTCAAATTAGCACATGTTTATTTCCCTGAGTTTATTAGAATTATTTCATCTCCCTTTGTCAGTTTGTCAATCATCAAAACTAAATCGTACCCAACAACATGACTACTTTACCATAATGCCACTAATCCCCTATTAAATGATATTTACATTTTAATTTGGAGATAAAATAATTAATACTAAGGGTAAAAATAGAAAAAAAAATTGTGTTGTCTTAATTAATGAAAAATGAGAAGTAAAATAAGAAATCAAGTTAGAAAATTTGGGACGAGTAAAATGGCGGAGGGAGTATATACGATAATGTCGATTATAACAAATTGTGAATTTGATGTAAAATTGGCTACATTAGACATCGTGTATGTGGAATTTCTAAAGAATTTTACGGTACAGTGATTGTTATTAATGATCTCATAAATTAAAAAAGATTAATATTTTTGTTGTACATTGCTAAACTATATAACAAGGTAAACAAGGTAAGAGGACACTTTCGATCTTTATCTTGAGGCCAATTCAAATTCAAGATTGATAATTTAATCGGTTGCATATCCCTACCATCTACATGTTTTTGTTAAAATTAAAAATAGAGGGACACTAATTATTAATATACCACAATAACAGTAACTAATATAATTTCAAGTGGAATCTAAAGAGAATAATATTTATACGGCCTTACTTCTATTAGGATTTTTGTCCTAATTTATCTACTAATTTCAAGATTTACCTTTTTTTTTTTTAAAGAAAAGTCAAAGTGGTATCATAATTACTTTGGCTAACATATTTATTTTTTGAAGGAAAAATTTGAATCTCTATATATTGAAGATTCATTTTTTTTTCCATAGAATAACACAATAACATCCAAAATGTAATTTTCTAAAGAGTCTTGCTTAGGGGGAGAAATTCTCTCAAATAGTTTTTTATGCTTTTTAGTACTTCATTATTTTACGTGTCGCTATTTGACTGGACGCGAAATTTATAAAGTTTACAAAATTACCTCTCTTAAAGTCACTTTATTGTCTACTAATTGTTTTTCTTTATTAAGTGAGATCGACTGTAAGGATAAATGGGGATGATGCCATTAAAGAGCTGCCAATTAAGAAAAGATGATATACTTTTTTGAACGGATAAAAAAGAAAACGATGACACATAAATTGGGAGGGAGGAGTATTAGTTTTTCATATGTAGACCGCTTGGTCAAATCATGTAATGATATTATGTTTTTTAGTATAGTTTTATGTGTTGTCGATGGCTTGCAAGTATTAGCTTCCGCATGATCCTCCATCGATATCGAACCCAACAACTTCTACTTTGTAAGGATTAAAAGAGTATTTTTGATAGATCCTCGACTCGACTAAGCATGTCAAAAATTAAGTATGTAAAGTAAATACAATGTGGATGAAGCAAATACAATTAAGAAAAACAGTCATTAATATCATATACAATTAAGTTCATGTAATAATTCAAGTCATACTTGAAAGAAAGCGTCGGAGTGTAATTACTATCATTGTAATAATGTAGAATATTAGTTTGAAATTATAGACTATAGTAGTTTCCTAAGTTTTGGGGAGAGATTTGATATTTTAACGAAGAAATAAATATGTAAAGGTTAGGTTAGGTTTGGTTTTCGTTGTTACGTTTCAAATTGTCACGGCAATAAATGTCAACAGAGACGTAAATCTAACTGCTTTAGTTTTCGTTTTACTTTTTCCAAAAAGGACTTTTAAGGAGATCTCCTCTAGGAATGGGAAGGTCAACAAAATTGTACTCCCCTCCTTTCATTTTACTTGAATTCTTCGTTTTACTTAATTTCTATATTAAAAAATAGATATTGCAGTGTACTTATACATTTTTATAGATTAATAAAATTTTATTGCTTTTTTTTTCATATTATTTTTGTATTAAATAATTATATGATGTACTAGCAGTAAAATTTAGAATTTCAAAATATCATTATAAAATTAGTTTAGTACTTTTTTTGGTCCATCTTTAGTTATTCATTTTTCTATTTACACATGAATTAAGAAATAATAGATGATAGGGGTAATTTTATCAGATTATCGTTTAAATAGTAATAAATTATATGTTTGGAGAAATGTATTAAATAATGAATTGTATTTAATGCTAAGATTAAAATAGATAGAAATAGATAAATATTCATCGATTTTATAAGCTGATTAAATATTGTTGGACATCCTAAATAAAAAAGTGAATGAGTAAAGATAAACAGAGGAAATACAATAGAAAAAATCTCTAATTAAAGTTTTCTTTAAAGTTATGTCAAGTCAACAAGAATCAAATAATATAAAACAACTAAAATTATTTCATGAATGTTCATTTATTATCACTTTATTGTATCAAAGTTATACTAAACTCTTCAATAAACAAGTCGCTCAACTTGTCTAAATATGAAGAAGCTCAAATTATTTTCTCGTGACAAGAAAGTACGTAGCATTGGTTAAAATACTTATAATTTTAGTTGAGAATAAAATGCATAAATAAATTTAGATTGTGATACGCCTACCTTGCACTTTTAAAGAAATACAAGTTCATTAACTCTTGACTTATTCTGTTTAGTATTCGATAACGTCGTGTTACTCAAACAACTTTGAATTAGTTGAAGAGTTTAAAGTTTCAAAAAAAGACAACAACAACCTTTTTTCAATGTAAAACGACTTTCTTTTGTATATTAAATAAATTGAAGATTAAGAAATTAGAATATTTTTTTCTCTTTTAACTCTCTTTTTACTACATACCCCACCTTAATTCTATCACGCACAAAATAATACTGTTTCACACAGTTCTTACACATAAATCAACATTTTTCATATCTCAATTTGTGGAAGAAACACCCCTCTCCATATATATATATAGAGAGAGAGAGAAAAATTCTTCCAAATGAGTGAATTAGAAATCAATGAAAATATTAAGCGAAGTAAAATATACTATAGTGAATTTGGAGCCATCCATAAAGGGCGTTTAAGGCTCATTAAGGTAATTAAAGTTAACACCCTTCAAAATATTAGAACTTGGTATTTAATTCTTATATGCACTTCTCTCTCATCATTAAACTTAAAATTTAGATTGGGATATATGGAGTTGCTCCAACTTATTGTGACAATCATCACCGGTCAATAATTTCAGTGGTGGATTCATCCCAATCTTCCACTTTCGCTACACAAGAACACGTAAGCTCTTGTTTCATGATTTGAGCGCTTTCTACGTAGAATGAAAGACAAGAAGATAAGGTTTAATTAAAATATGACGATTTTATTATAGAAAACAATTAAATGAAGGGCAATAAAGTAAGTTCCACATAAGAAAGGAAAAAGGTAGAATTGGACTTTTGCAATCAATGCTTGTTGGCCTGTAGGGTGAATGAAAAGGTTGTGTGAGACAATGAAAGCCAGACAAGATACAGTGGATGATATGAATAGAGATATGGTAGAGCGAGGATCTTAGGGGAGTGGGCAATGGGGGCCCATTTTGGTAGGTGTACAACGAAAAGAGGAAAACGAATCATAAATGAGAAAAGGCGGTGCATAGTTTCATTGCATTGTCATGCCCGCGTTTTCAAATGTGATAGGATGAATGAGATTGTCACGTTATTTTGTCAGTTTATTTTTATTTTCTTCATTTGATACAACTCTTCCTGCTCAATTTATTTGATAAGTATTATTTTCTTTTTATGCTGTGCTAAAAAAATATTCTTCTATATTTAAAAATAATTTAATTTTAAAATTTTATTTTTATTTTATTTAAATAACTTATAGCTACACATATGGCCAAGGGGAATTCGGACAACAAATTTCAATGAAATAATTGTAATGTGATGGCCGCATGTCGAAATGTGACTGGATGAATGAGATTATCATATTACCCCTTCGTTTATTTGTAATTGTCTGTGTTTGATTTGACATATTATTTAAAAATTAATAAATAAAGTGATAATTTTAGAAAAAAATTTAATGTAGCAACTCTATAATCTTAATTATAACTTTTATAGCGACGGTTTCAAAATTATAAAAAATAACAATTTGTATTCTATATTTTAGTAAAATGTTGTTATATAAATACATATACAAATATAATAGCAGTTCCTAATTTAACTCTAACCAGTTAGAATTAAATAAGGGAAGAAACTGTCCCTTAATTCATGGTACATTTAATTATCACTACTGAAAATAAGGGCTACGACGACGATTTTATAGCGACGGTTGTATAACCGTCGACGTAGATAATCTATAGCGACGGTTATAACCGTCGCAATATGTAACCAAGTCTAATGGGATAATTAATTAAGATAACCGTCGCGTAATTTTTTTAAACGTCCTAATAAATTGACCTATAGAGACGGTTATTAGAACCGTCGCTATAGGTCACCTATAGCTACGATTAATATTGTACCAAAAATAAAAAATCAGGTATTTTTCCCTCCACTATTCATTATACCCGCTTAAATTTATTTAATAATTTTAAAAATAAAAAAGAATGATAAAAGTTAAAGCTTAGGGTTAGAGCCGGGTATTTTCCCCTCTTATTGCATTGTACCCGCTTCATTCTCTTCTTCTTATTGCATTGTCTGAGCTTAGGGTTAGCATCGCGGTCTTCATTCTCTTTTGTTCGCGGCTAAAATTGACAGCAGAATTCAACAAGATTAAGAGTTCTCTTGCAATTGTTCTGGGATTAAGAGTTGTAAGTAACCCATTTCATCTTTCCTTTTTTTCTTTATCTGAGCTTCAAGGATACAAATAAAATTGGAAGTTTAAGATTGTTCGCGGATAAAATTGGAAGCAGAATAAGAGGGTTCTCTTGGGATTGTTCTGGGATATAGAGTTGTAAGTAACGAAAATGGAATTTAGGGTTCACTGAGTTAATTTGTCACCCAAACAGAGTTGTAAGTAACGAAAATGGTGGAAAAACCTCTTTTTCACCATTTTATGCTTTGAGTTAAGGTCTATTTTCCCAAACTATTGTATTGATTTTGATTTTATAGTATTTTCAGTGCTTTACAGTGTAAGGTGTTCCTTGATCGACTTCTACTTTTCGAACTCGATCAACTTTTACTTTTCGGATAAAGGCTGCTTTTTCAGTGAAAGGTGTTCTCAAGTAGGTGTTCTTACTGTGAAAGTGGATATTTTTGTGAATTTTGTTTTTCAAATCTCGACACTGTTTTATGTAAGAATGAAAGGATATATTGTCTGTTTTTTTAATAATATATACACTAAAATTCCTGAAAATGAGAAATTGCGTTGCTGTTTGTTGTTCGAGAAAATTTTGATTGGATTTTGTGGTCTGTAACTGTTAGATGTTTTGATTTTCAAATAATTTATGTATTAAGAGATTTCTTTGTTTAATGAAAGTTATGCTTATTAAGTATAATTTGAGAACCTTGATTGAGGGGGAGAAATCGTTAATAGTGGTTGCTGATAGATTAAAAGACGAGGCTGTTGGAGAAATGACAGGCTTTTCATTACTTTTTCCAATCTTGAAACACTGATTTGATTCTTTTTCTCTACAATCCTTGTATGCAATGTTTGAATGCTACCTAAGTCCCTCGACGTCAACTCAAAAACAGTCTCTTCAGTCTCTATATTTTGATCAGTTATTTTATGCCGTAGGTGAAACTTGACTTCTTCTCTTAACTGCTCTCCAAATATCCTAACATATTCTTCATATATTTCTGTGGCTAAAATGGAATGGGTAGTTGTTGATGTACCATGACTGCAACCTACTGAGTTATCAGAAGAAGAAACAACATTGAAACTAGAATGCTAAAAAATTCAATACCAGAAGCAGTAGAATTCAGATTGATCCTAAATTTTTTCTTAAGTACCCTAGAGGCTACAAAACCAAATGAGAATAACCTCAACAACGCCTAAATAAAAACACTCAACTTTGTCGATATTTTTAGTACTAATATGAACTCTTTTATTTTAGCTTCTGAAAAAGGAAAAAAAAAAGACTATATAAAAAAGATTTAGCTCTTGATTTTAAAAGTCTAAATCAAGAATGCCAAAAAACAAAATTATCTTTATTTTTTTCTTTATTGAATATATGTTACAGACATTATTTCACATACCTAATGCTACTGTTTGTACGTTGATACTGATTATATATACTCATATTTTTTTTCATCAATATTTAAAATGCTTAACATAGGCTATTTAATGGATATTGGAGATAAAAATTGGATGTATCGCTCAAGATCTGTCGATGAGTACAAAAATGGAGTCAAGGGTTTTCTCAATAAGGCATTTGAACGAGCATCTCTAGGAAATGAAATATTATGCCTTTGCAGATTATGCTTTAATCGCTATTGACATTATCGAGATGTGGTGGAGAATCACTCGTTTGGTCATGAATTTGCTCCTAATTACACTCAATAGGTTTTCCATGGAGAAGGAGTTTCATCAACAAATATTCCATATCCAACGCATGAAAGGCATGAGAGAGTAAGCTAGGGACTATCTGATGACCAACATGATGATATTGATAAACTACTTCATGATACTTTTAGAAATGTAGAAGATGAGAAGAGGAAGGAAGGGCATGAATGAGTAAGACAAGGCCTATCTGAAGATGTTAAGCAATTTTTTAAATTAGTGGAGGAAGGAAAACAAGATTTATATTTGGGGTGTAAGAGTTATTCTAAGCTGAGTTTCACCATCCGATTGTACTTCTTTAAATGCATTCACGGGCTGAGAAATGTCGCTTTTTCAAACTTGCTAGAATTGATAAAAGAGGCTTTTCCATTCGCTCAGATTCCTGAGTCTTTCCACAAAGCAAGAAAGGTGATAAGAGATTTGAGTCTCAATTATGAAAAAATTCATGCATGCCCTAGTACTTGCATGTTGTTCTGGAATGACAATGAAAATCTCGATAATTGTGTTGTGTGTGGGTCTTCTAGATGGAAGAATATTCATGATGAATTGACTAATAAGGCCACTAAAGTTCCGGCAAAGATCTTAAGGTACTTTCCTTTAAAGCCTTGGATTCAAAGGATATTCATATGTTCTGAAACATCTGTAGCTATGAGATGGCATGCTACTGAATGACCCAAAGATGGAAATTTAAGACATCCTGCCGATGGGGAAGCTTGGCAACATTTTGATTCTATGCATCCTGACTTCGCCAAAGATATGCGTAATGTTAGATTGGGTCTTTCAAGTGATGGTTTCAATCCATTCAGAACAATAAGCATTTCTCATAGCACATGGCCGGTTATGTTAATGAAGTATAACTTGTCACTGTGGAAATGCATGAAGCAGGAGTATATTATGTTATCAATGATTATTCCAGGTCCCTCATCTCCTAGAATGATATTGATGTGTACTTGAAGCCGCTAATTGCAAAGTTGAATGAACTATGGAAGGTGGGAGTGAAGATATTTTGCTAACCTAAAAACTATCTAGAAACCGAAAATGGACACAAACCACAAAAACAAACTATGGAAACTAACACATAGAAGAAAAAAGATGAAAAATATTTGCATAAAGTAAAGATAGATAGAGAGACCCTCGCTTCCACCAATGATTAGAAAAAGAATGTGTATCAAACACTAAATCACACCTCACCAATGTTAGATCAAACCTCACTCTTAGGTGAACCAAAGGAATTCACACTCCCCCAATCACACCTTTCTTGCCAAATGTTCAACACAAATGAAGAATCCTTCAATTGCATTCACAACACTCAAGTTTCAGTTTTACATTAAGCTAAGGAGACTATGAACTACAAGCTAAAGAGTAATCTTTCAATATTCTTCAAAAACTAATGAAAAGAGAAGCTAATTTGTCTATTTATATCTATTACATTCAATTGACAAAAATCCTCTTAATGAATAGGTAAGGAAAGGCGCCTCTTGAGTGTCAAAATAAAATATGCAAAGTCCACCTTGCCCTTGTAGAATGTAGGACCTTCAAGACCCTTCTTCACATATCAACACATGTCCTCCCTTGGCCGAATGCATAACACTCTCACAAGCCTTTAATTGCATGAACATAACTTGAAGTTGTTGTAGTTTCTTGGCTTGACTTCTTGTGAAAGGCCTTGAGGGCTTGGGACTTGTATCATCCTCTCCATATTGAAGAGAGTTTTTCCTTAAACTTTTGGGTTCCTCAACATCAAGGGTGTCCACGGGTGAAGGTTCACAAACATTGAAAGTGTTGTGAACTTGGTAATCCGAAGGTAGATCAATTTGATAGGAATTGTCGTTAATTCTTTTGAGCACTTGGAATGGTACATCACCGCCTTTCTTTGATTCGGAAACTGGTCCTTCCTTAGGTGTACCCACACTCAATCTCCGGGTTCAAGCACAAGCCTCCTTTTTCCTTTATTTGCCCTTTTAGCAACTTCTTGGCTCTTCTTTTTAAGTTTGAACTGCACCTTCTCATGCATATTTTTCATTGCCTCAACTCTTTTACATCTATATAAACTTATCATAAGATCACTAGACAAATGAGTGATATCCAAGGGGGCAAGGGGATTCATGCCATAAACACACTTAAAGGGAGTCATTCCCGTACTTGAGTGCACAACCCGATTATAAACAAATTCTGACAAGGGTAGGTGATCTTCCCATGAAGTCATTTTACCTTTAACCATGGAACATAGCATAGAACCTAAGGTTCTATTCACTACTTCCATTTGACCATCGATTTGTGGGCGGCAAGAGGTTGAGAAAAGTAACTTCGTACCAAGCCTACCCCACATGGACTTCTAAAAGAAACTTAGAAACTTTAAATCCCTATCACTACCAATAATCTTTGGGATCCCGTGAAGATTTACGACATGTTCAACAAATAGTGAAGATGCACTAGGAGCATCCTCAATTTTGGCACAAGGGATGAAGTGAGCCATTTTGGAGAATCTATCAACAAAAAAAAAATGCTATCTCGACCCTTTCTAGTCCTTGGAAGCCCCAAAATAAAGTCCATTGATATGTCTAGCAAAGGTCTAAGGGGAGTGGGAAGTGGGGTATACAACCCTTGAGGAAGAAGGTGAGATTTTGCACTCCGGTAATCCATACATTGACCACAAATCTTAGCAACATCTTTGCGCATTTTTGGCCAATAGAATTGCTCCTCCAAAATACCGAGGGTTTTGTCAACCCCAAAATACCCCATGAGGCCACCATCATATGCCTCTCTCACAAATAATTCCCTCCATTAACTATAAGGAACAAACAATCTCCTCCCTTTAAACAAATAACCATCAAACCGAGAGTAGGAGGAATTGCCATTCTTTTTGAGCCATCGGTCCCTTCCCCACTCTTTACATTCCATATAAGTAGGAGCAAAGGTAGGATCCTCGGGATACAACATCCGTAAGCTCTCAAATCCCATCAACCTCGAATACAAAGTAGCAACAAGCACATGGTTTCTAGACAACGCATCGGCAACTACATTTTTCTTTCCCTTTTTGTAATGGATTACGCAAGGAAAAGTCTCTAGAAATTCAATCCACTTATCATGATGCTTATTCAACTTGTCTTGGCTCTTAAGGTGTTTCAACGATTCATGATCCGTTCGTATCACAAACTCCTTAGGCCATAAATAATGTTGCCAATTGCCCAAAGCTCTAAGAAGGGAATATAACTCCAAATCATAAGTGGAATAGTTTAAAGTTGCTCCTTTGAGATTTTCACTAAATTAAGCTATGGGTCTTTGTTCTTGCATCAAAACATCCCCAATACCCACTTTACTTGCATCACATTCAACTTTAAATATTTTGTCAAAATCTGGCAATTGCAACAAAGGAGCCGAAATGAGCAAAGCTTTCAAGGTCTCAAAAGCCTTAGCTTGCTCTCCACCCCACTTAAAGGGTTGGTACTTTATAATAATCTCGGTCAAAGGGGATTCTATGGTACTAAATCCCTTGACAAACCTCCTATAAAATCTTTCCAACCCATGGAAACTTTGGATTTCTCCAATAGTTTTTGGGGTCCGCCAACTTCGTGTAGAGTCTATATTGGATTCATACACTTCCACACCCCTTGAGCTAACAAAAAAACCCAAGAAGGCCACCTTATCAACACCAAAAAATACTTTTCCATGTTGGCATACAACTTCTCCTTTCGGAATACATCAAACACACATCGCAAATGCATTATATGTTCATCAATAGATTTACTATACACCAACACATCACCAAAGTAGACAACTATGAACTTTCCAATGAAAGGCTTCATCATATGATTTATTAGCCTCATGAAAGTGCTAGGAGCATTTGTGAGGCTGAATGGCATGACCAACCACTCATATAGACCAAACTTGGTCTTGAATGCGGTCTTCTACTCATTACTAGGTTGCATTTAAATTTGGTGATAGCCACTCCTAAGATCAACTTTAGAAAACCCACAAGAGCCATTTATCTCATCTAGCATATCATCTAACCTAGGGATAGGGTGACGATATTTTATCGTTCTTTTATTGATGGCTCTACAATCCACACACATACACCAAGTTCCATCCTTCTTTGGTACCAATAGCACCAGAACCGCACATGGGCTCATGCTTTCTTTGATATAGCCTTTGTTGAGGAGCTCCTCAACTTGCCTCTTAAGATCTTTAGTATCCATAGGATTACTTCTATAAGCAGGTTTGTTGGGTAGTTGTGAACCCGACATAAAATCAATTTGGTGCTCAATTTACTGGATTGGGGGTAATCCTTGCAGTAATTCTTGTGGAAAAACACCATCAAATTCCTGCAAAATAAGGTAAATGAAAGGAGGAAAAGAAGAATAAGAAGAAGAAGAAGAAGACAAAAAAAGGTTAGTGTTAAGATCATGAACTAGAAGGAGCATAGGAGTGTCCATGTCTTGATCCTTGAACAAGTCCTTCCTCCTAGCCAACATAACCATGGGTCTTTGACCCTTTGGAAACTTAGAATCAGAAGCTCCACCCTTAGAAGTGGTGGAACCCGAGACCTACCCCTTTTGCACGCCCTCAGATTCCTTCCTTTCTTTTCCCTTCTCTTTCAATTCCCTCAACCTTTGATGCAATTCACTCACTTGGGATTGTGAAATTGGATGAAGTATGAACTTCTTTCCGCCATGAACAAGTGAGTACTTGTTCAACCTCCCATCATGCTTGGTAGCTTTGTTATATTTCCATGGTATACCAAGTAGCAAATGACATGCTTGCATGGGAATGACATCGCAACAAACTTCATCTTGGTAGTTTTCTATCTTGAACTTGATTATGCATTGTCGTGTCACTTTTAACTCACCACATTCATTGAGCCATTGTAGTTTGTAAGGGATAGCATGAGGGGTTATGGGAAGTTTTAAGAAATCCACCACGGTAGAACTAGAAACGTTTGTACAACTTTCACTATCAATCACCATAGTACACCCCCCTCCCTTAATCAAGCACTTAGTGTGGAATAAGTTCTCTCTTTGGCTCGGATCTTCAAGTGCTTTGCTCACCATAGACCTCCTCACCACATAATTAGGAATTTGACACTCTCCATCTTGTGGCCAAGTATCTTCTTTCTCACATTAATTACTTTTGGATTTAACATCACACATCTCTTCATCTTGAGGACCAACCTCATCACTTTTGGCTTCAATCTCAACTTCATCATCTAGATAATACAACTTACCTTCTCTTAGGATCACATTTCTATGAGTTGGACAATCACTTGCCCGATGACCCCATCCTTGACACTTAAACCATTGTAGACCATTCGGATTAAGAGTAGGAAGTTTGTTACCTTCGGTTCTTGTGGGATACCTTCACACTTGCTTGACCTTGAATTGCTTGATAAAAGTGGAGGGTTCCTTGTTTTTAGTCAAACCCGAGGCTCCTTGATTCATACTCTTGGAATTAACCCAACCCGAAGAGGGTTCTTGAGCCTTTGGCTTGTACTTTTCCTTGTTCTCCTTTTGAATTTCCATGGCCGTTTGAAAGACTTCAACCACAGTTTCAAACTTATGAAGAGTCATACGAGATGAGATGTCTTTTTTCAATCCTACCTTAAAACGAATGATGTCATAGTGAACTTCCTTACCTCTATGATCAAGTTTCAAGATGAGTTGTTGGAATTCGTCATAGTAGGCCATGACACTCTTGCTTCTTTGCCTCAAGTTGTAGAGTTTGGCAAGAATCTCATGTCTATATTGTTCTGGGACATACCCCTCTCTTATTAGTCTCTTCAACTCTTCCCAGGGAGGTGGTTGGCCACCAATTAACATATTGCCAAATCTCTTAGTGTAATCCCACCATGTATTTGCGTAGCCTTCAAAGTGAGCAATGGCATAACAACTTTTCTTTTCCTCGGTTAAGTCATTCACTTGAAATAACTTCTCACAAGATGACTCCCAAGCTAGGAACACCTCGGGGTCACTCTCTCCTTTGAAGGTTGGAATGCCAACCTTGATAGAATTTATGCCAATGTCTCGGGTTCCATGTTGATTACCATGGCCATGCCTTGCCTCTTGCCCTAGGATTTCACCATAAGGTCCTCTTTGGTCATACCTTCCCCTTATTTCTTCGTCAAACCAATAGTCATCATTAGTAACATCATAACCTTCTTGTTTCCCTCTACCATGGTTTTCAATTTGGATTGGGTAGTTTTAATTTATAGGTCTTTGTGGATGGTTATAAGGCCTTTGGCTATTTGTAGCTTGGACTTGTGGCACTGGATATGGTGGGGGGTAAGGTCTTTGGTCCATGGGATTTGGTATTTGGTAAGTAGCATTTTGTGGATGTATTTGGTTATGTGGAGGAATTGGTCTTTGGTCAAAGGGATTTGGTACTTGGAGATTCGGGTTTGGTGGTGGATTTTGAGTTCCAAGTCCTTCTTGTTGGATTTGGTTCATTTGGGGAAGTAGGGGTCTTGGTATATTTCGGTTTGGAGGTGTTTGGACTTGGTTTTGTGGGGGTTGTGGATGGTATAGCATTTGGTGGAGAGTTTCGGGTGTCATGGCCATTGAAGAGTTTTTGGCTTGGATACTTGAAGACGCATGGTAGAGATTAGGAGTAGAAGGTCGTGAGTTCCTTCTACTTTCAACACTATCAAGCCTTCCACTAATGGTGGACAGCTCACCCTTCAAAGAATTCAAGTCTTCTTTCATAATGTATAACTTACCCTTCAAGTCTCGGGTTAGTGTATCAAACCGAGCCACCAAGACTCGCAAAACATCATTCCCAAGTGAGGGAGCAGTTTAACTCTTTGGTTCTATGCTCTTTGTGCCAAACAAACAATAAAAAAAAATCTACAAAACGAACAAACACGTTAGTTCAATAAACCTTACCATATCCACTCTCGGATCTCACCTCACACTTGGTCTCACAAGTGTTAAAAACTTGGTAATACTTGGCAAGTGAATGAGTGGTGAATATGCTTTGGCCCGGAATCAATTTTTCTTTGATATGACTCAAATAAAAATTATGTACGAACTTGAACCAACAAACTACTACGAATTAAAAATGAGAAAAGCACACAAAAATTGAAGACACAAAATAAACGGACTCTAGACTAATTGCCAACCTAGTAGGAACTTACTAGCTTGCTAATTAGTGATAGAATTAACTTACAAGAAACTAGAAAAATCTACTTAGAACTTGATTTGGCCATTTACACTTGATGACGTAGCACTATTGGATTGGATGTTGAGCTTCAAAAACATTTTAATCCCAAAATATCAACTCTCAGCCTAACACACCCTTGGGGGAGAAGGATGATGATTTGAGGGGGAATTAATAAGTTTTGGAGCCCTTTTCAAGCTCCAATTTGAATTCAAAAACAATGGTCCCCCCTTTGTACTTGGATTGTACTTGATTTTATACTTTGATTATTCCTTGTCTCTTCTTTCTTTTGGATGATTAGGAATATGCTAAGGAATATTCTTGTACAAACACCAAGTACACTCTCTTTTCTTCTCTTTTTGGATCAGATACACCTCTTGAATATTCTTCTCCAACAAGATTTGATGAAGATTGAAGAACAAGATGAATATTCAAGAGTTGACCAAAGTTTGGCCCCTAATCAAATGAGCCCCAAATTTAAATTTTCTTGTGGATCTAGATTTCTTAGGAAAAGATGAGCTCAAATAACATTAAATCACAACAACCAATGTCCACAACACAAAAACCACACGGATCTAGCCTCTTGAAGCTTCAAAACGCCATAACCATGGAGGTCTTAGCTCAAATTCAACCAAATCTTATTCCAAAAGTAGATCTACACTCCTTCGGTTCTAGGGAGCAAGGATCTAGCAGTTGAAACCAATAAAACACAATAAAAATGAGTAGATCTAACTTTCAACTCACGGATCTACTAGAAAACACTACTAAACATCCCCTTTTAATGATTTTTCTTTGAATTTGACTCTTTTTTTGTGAGATTTTCTTAATAAGGACACTAAAAACAAGAATTAGAGTTGTGGAAACAACCCTAAGCAAGGCTTTGATACCAAATGATTACCTAAAAGCAATCTAGAAACCAAAAATAGACACAAACCACAAGAATAAACTATGGAAAATAACACATAGAAGAAAAGAGATGAAAATTTTCATAAAGTAAAGATAGATAGAGAGACCCCCACTTCCACCAATGATTAGCAAAAGAATGTGTATTAAACATTCAATCACACCTCACCAATGTTAGATCAAACCTCACTCTTAGGTGAACCAAAGGAATTCACACTCCCTTTATCACACCTTTCTTGCCAAATGTTCAACACAAATGAAGAACCCTTCAATTACATTCAAAACACTCAAGTTTTGGTTTTACACTAAGCTAAGGAGACTATGAACTACAAGCTACAGAGTAATCTTTCAATATTCTTCAAAAACTAATGAAAAGAGAAGCTAATTTGTCTATTTATATCTATTAAATTCAATTGAAAAAAATTTCCTTAATGAATAGGTATGGGAAGGCGCCTCTTGAGTGTCAAAATGAAATGTGCAAAGTCCACCTTGCCCTTGTAGAATGTAGGCCCTTCAAGTCCCTTCTTCACATATCAACATATGTCCTTTCTTGGCCGAATGCATAACACTCTCACAAGCCTTTAATTGCATGAACATAGCTTGAAGTTGTTGTAGTTCCTTGGCTTGACTTCTTATGAAAGGCCTTGAGGGATTGACACTTGTATCACATTTGATACTGAAACTGACCAAACATTTAATATGCGTTCAACTTTATTATGGACAGTTAGTGATTTTCCAGCACTAGCAATGCTTTCAGGATGGATCACCAAGGGAAGATGGGCATGCTCTACTTGAAATCATAATACGTGCTCCCAATATCTCAAACACAGTCGTAAGATATGTTACTTGGGTCATCGAATATTTTTGCCCTCTAATCATCCATATAGAAGAGATGAAAAATTATTTAATAGTAAAGAGGAGCATAAAGCTGCACCTACTTCCTTATCAGGTGAAGAAGTCCTTGAAGAAGTACGTGAATTCAATAATGTTTTTAGAAAGGGCAAAAAAAAACAATGAAAAACGATAATGGTCCTTGGAAAAAAAGATTCATATTTTTTGAATTATCGTATTGGCCACAAAATAAATTGCAGCACAACCTTGACCCGATGCACATAGAGAAGAATGTCTGTGATAGTTTGCTTGGTACTTTGTTGGATATAGTTGGAAAGTCCAAAGATCATGTAAATTCTTGCTATGACTTGCATGAGATGGGGATACACAAAGAGCTTCAACCAATAGAAGATGATAATAGTGGAAAAGTTCATCTGGCTAAAGCTTGTTTCTCCATGAAACCGGATGAGAAAAAGTTGTTTTGCACTATTTTAAAAAAATGCCAAATTACCAAAAGGGTTTGCCTCTAATATATCAAGTTGAGTGCAAATAGATGAGATGGAAGTATCGGGATACAAAAGTCATGGTGCTCATTTCATAATGCATCACTTGCTCCAGGTTGCAGTTAGGAAAGTGTTACCGAAGAATGAGTCTTTGGCCTTAATTAGGTTGGAAATTATTTTAGAGCCATATATAGTAAGGTTGTAAGAAGAAGTGATCTTGATAAAATGAAGGCTGAAATCATTGATATAGTATGTGAGCTTGAAAAGATTTTTTCTCCAACCTTTTTTGATATAATGACACATTTACCTATCCATTTAGTAGATGAAATTAAGCTTGTGGGCCCGACTCATTTGCGTCATATGTATCCTATTGAAAGAAATCTGTGTAACTTCAAGGGATTTGTTCACAATCGAAATACCTTTGAAGCATCAATAGAAGAAAGTTTTTTGGATGAAAAATGTTTGAACTTTTGTTCTAGATACCTAGATGATAGGGTGAAGACAAAATTCAGTAGGTATCCAAAAGGGGATGATGAGGACATTCAAATAGAGGGAGCTAGTTTTCCACCTATATTTCCTAAGACAGGTCATACAATCAAAAATAAGAAGAAAAGGAAAGACAAGACTTTTGATCTGGATAATCGTCAGTGGTTTGTAGCACATCGATATACTTTGTTTAATACCAGAGATGAACAAGTAGAGACATTTATCAAGTAAGATAAAATAATTATTTATATTTTAACTTTCTTTATATGATATCATTATCTATTTAAATTTCATTGATCTACATCGTTATTGATTTAATTTGTAATACATGCTGGCAGGGAGCATAAGGATTTAGTTGATAATCGTACTAGAGGAAATGAATGGGTAAAAGCACAGATTCATTATCGAGAATTTGGTGATTGGTTTAAGAAAAAAGTTAAAAATGATGAAGTTCCAAATCATTTAAGATGGCTCTCTATAGGGCCTAATTTTGTGGCTAAAAGATATACTGGATATTTTATTAATGGATATCGATTCCATACAATGACATGGGACATTTCGGCAAGACTCAAAATAGTGAAGTGACTTTGTCAATAATAAAAGATAGTTTTGATAGTGCTAGAGACCCAAATCCTGTCGATGGAATGGTTATCTATTATGGAGTTATTGAAGATATCATCGAGATAAATTATTGGAGTTGATTTAGTGTTGTACTATTTAGATGTGATTGGTTTCATAATGAAGTAGATGAATATGGGTTGACTCATGTAAATTTTAATAGAAAATGCAGTACAGATGACCCTTTTATACTAGCATCACAAGTACATCAAGTGTTTTATGTGGAAGATCCAATTGAGAAAGAGATTTACTAAGTAAGAAATAAAGTTCCTGTTGGTTTGTATGATTTGGAGCTAGAAAGTTGTCCCAATATTGAAAAAATATTTTGGAGGGAGCCTAATGATGACACTGGTTCATCAGAAAGAGTAGTTGTAGACACGTGATTTTTGATCCTCCCTAAATTTTAATTTGTTCATCGATTTTAAATATTTATATTTATATTTAATCATATATTATTTTTACTATTATTTTATTTTAATTTATAAAAATAATTAAATAAATTTAATTTTAGGATATTATTTTATTTTATTCCTATTTTTTTTTAAAAAATAATAATACAAAAAATTATTTTTTTTTCTTTTTAAAATAAATAAGTTAGTAGTTTTTGTACTATATTAATTATATACTTTGTTTTTTGACTATTTTTAGACTTTTATTGTATTTTTTGAAATATAAAAATTAATTAATTATTATTATTATTATTATATTATTATTGTTATTATTTTATTTGTTACTATTATCTTATTTATTTATTATTTTTTTGTTATTATTATTATTTAAAAAATAAATTAAAAAAAAAAAGATTTCCTATCCTATCCTAAAGAAACTACTCCATCCAATCCCTAATTTTCCTCAAACCCCCAACTCCCTTAAACTTCCCCTCCTATATCTCTATATATACAACAACACACGGACACAGAAAGAGAGAACAAAAAGACTAAAAAAAAAAAAAAAAAGAAAGAAGTTCTGACAAAAGGAGAAAAACCCAAGAACACTTAGAAAATTTGACGAAAAAAAAAAACGCAGAGAAGACTCAAAAAAAAATAAATCAAAAAAAAAAAAAGAAGAAAATTTAGAGTTTGAGTTTGGAGTCTTGTTCGAGTTTTCGGTGACGGTAGTTCTATTCTTACATTCGTTTAAATCATCGCACAGGTTTTTATTTAATTCGTGAATTATTATTTTTATAAGTCATGTGGTGAATTAAAGTATGTATGAAATTATTACAATGACTTCTTATATTATTTACTATGTTTAGTTTATTATTTTTATGTAATTTATGCTTTATATCTTTATTTGTAATTCATTAGTTGTTTATAAAATAATGTTAATTAGATTGATTTTGAATTTTAAATGAGATAATTTTTAAAATTATTAGTGTTTTAATATATAAAAAATTGTGTTAGTTCAAAATATGTGAACCATGCATGCATGCAAAAAGTTTTTTTTTTTAAAAAGGTTAAAAAAAAAATAACATGCACATGCATATGCACGCACAACATTTCTATATATATTTTGTATGCTAAACAAAAAAAAAAAAAAAAAAAAAAAAACCTACGGAACTAAAATGGGTGGTTGAAAAGATATAAAATGTTTAGTAGTAGTATCTATAGTGTATTTTCCATTAATTTATATTTATTTTTGTTCTATTGGTTAATCTTAATAAATGTTTTATAAATTTAATTTAAGAGGTTTTAAGTTTGCTCATTTATTAATGAAATTTTAAATATTATAAATTTACTTTAATTTCAATTAATGTTAAGTCATCTCATTTGATTTCGTTTAATTCCTAAACGTATAGTATTATAAGATTAGCATAATATGAGTAATTTTATATATTATTTCCTTCTTATTTCATCATTTTTTTTAATTTTATGGTCATTAATAAAATTTAGAAAATTATTTGTTAAATTAAATAATTGCTTAAACGAATTTTACATAAGGTTATTGGTAAAATTAAGAAATCTTTTAAATAAATAAAATTGTTATGAGTTTATAAGTGACAACCCAAAGTTTTAACGTTAAGTAAATTGTAGGCATGTTCAAAATATTAATCTCGATTAAGAATGCGGCGTACGCATCTTTCTGAGATACTTTAAAATTCAAGGATGCAATAATGCACCTTAAAAAAAAACTATTTTTCTAAAATTTATTTTCACCAATTTATTTAATATAAAATAATAGACAAGTTTTTAGTATATTAAAAAATGAACGAATTTTGGCCTTAACACAATTTATCGAAATAATTTTAGTTAAGTATAAGTCAATAAAAGCGACCGTGCTAGAACCACGGGATTCGAGGGGTGCTTCACACCTTTCCTCGATCAACAGAATTCCTTACCCATTTTCTGTTTTCGCAGACCAAATAAGAGTCATTTCCTTTTGATTAGGGATTCAAAAAAGGGTGACTTGGAACACCAAAACTCAATTCCAAGTGGCGACTCTATAACTAATTTAATCCCTATTCAATATCGTCACTTTAATTGGAAAAACCCTTCGACTCGATCCCCCGAGCGAAAAAAGGGGTGTGACATCTCTGGCGACTCCACTGGGGATATAACAAGAATTCAAGCTTTTTATATTGACTTATACTTTCTTTAATTATTATTGATATTCTGTTTGTTAGCCTTACATGCTACTTGTCGCTTATTTACTGCTTTAATATTATTTGAACTGTATTATATATTGTCTTCTCTCGCGTATCCCCTCTGAGTCTCTGAAATAGGATAGAGGGAATGCAGCATATGCATCCCACCTTCGTTTTGAGATAGCCGGAGTGCCAAGGCACCTGGTGAAGGATATAGTCACACATGTTAGGCGGGTTTCGGATCGACAACGAAGGCGGTGTTTCCCTGCTACCGACCAAGTTGTCCCTCCTCGGCTCGAGTGTCCGCTCGGGTAAACCAGTCTAGACACCTATCCCTATTAGGTTTAAACTTAGAAAAACTGAAAACTCAGAATCTGATTATCCCTATTAGGTACCGCTTTATTTGCATCATATGCATTTGACTTAGCGGGACTCGGCACAGGGGCCGGGTCTGTCTAGGACAGGTGACCTAATTTATAAAGACCAACATGTGCATCCTACGTGCTCTTTGACATTTGCTTGGAAGACTATTTATTTGTTGACCGGCTTTAGGAAATTTTAAAATACGAGAGATTAATTTTATTCTCAAATTTAGTTAATCATTTTTGAAAGAAAATTTTTATTTTTAAAATAAAGAATATTTTTAAATATACAGCAACATAGTTTTTACAATCTTTATGAACTACGGGGGTCTGATTCTCACTCTTAGTGAGATACGTAGGAAGTCCTTCTCAGGATACGACCCTATCTTTTAAAAAATTATTCATAGATTTATTGAAAAATATTTTGAAAATATGATTACTTTCATAATTATTTTTCTAATTCTCAAGTCCAATTTTTTTATATATCTTAATAGCCCTGAATCTTTAGGGATCATGAGGCTAAGGTTTTACAAAAAAAAAAATATATTTCAATAGCCCGGAATCTTTAGGGATCATGAGACTAAGGTTTTACAAAAAAAAAAAAATAACAATAATAAAATAAATATATATTTTAATAGCCTGGAATCTTTAGGGATCATGAGGTTAAGTTTTTACAAAAATAAATAAAAATATATAAATCTTAACAGCCCAGAATCTTTAGGGATCATGAGGCTAAGTTTTTTCTAAAATATATATATATATATATATATATATATATATCAATTTTAACAAGTCCTGAACCTTTAGGGTCGTGAGACTGAAAATTTTATACAACTTCATACATAAAACGGTCATTCTATTTTTCTTTATTTCTGAGTCCTTTTATTTTATTTTGCACTTAGGGAATATTGTCTTCAAACATATAGATAAAATTGTCTAGAAGTCTGTTATAGCAAAGTTTTTGATAGAGTCAATTTAAATAAAAAAAATAATATTATCAATCTTGTTTCTCTCACTTTGATTTTTGATAAAATTGTTCTTTGCAACTATGTTTAAATAATGGTCGCACTAGGTTTTACAAGTTAAGTTATAAATTCTTTTCAAAATTAATAATTTAAGTTTTGTCTAAGTTTAGATATTTATTAATCTTATGTCCCTTTCAATAGGTATATAATGTCCCCCCCTGTTCGTGGAAAGCGTCCAAAGAGAAAGAGAGATGGGAGTGTACCGCTTCAGGTTGTGGATTGTACCCCTCTGCAACTTTGGTTATGGTGGAATGCAATGGATACATTCGATTATGGTGAAATACATAAGTATTTGGGTTTTTTGACGAGTATCATGAGAATCAACCCTAATAGGGAGGTGATTGTTGCATTACTGAATTTCTGGGACCCGAAGAATAATGTATTCCGCTTTTCAGATTTTGAGTTAACACCTACTTTAGAAGAGATAGCAGGCTATGTTGGATATGGTGATATGCATCGGAAGAAACTTATAGCCCCAAGACTTATTTCGATAAACAAATTTTGCAAGCTCATGAACATAAGGAACACAAAAGAAGAATCAATGAAAAAAGGTTGGGTTTCCTTGCAGTTTTTGTATGACAGATATGGAAAGGAAGAGGGGTTTCAAAAGTACGGTAAAGAACTTTGTAATAAGGGAAGTTTTGAGGCTTGGAAAATTCATAGACGATTTGCATTCATGGTAGCCTTTTTAGGCACTATGGTCTTTCCAAGAAGAGAAGAAAAAATTAATATTCGTTTAGCGGGAGTGGTACAGATACTGATTAAGAAAGATTACACCATGATACCAATGATCCTAGTTGATATTTACCGTGCTCTGACTGTTTGTCAGAAAGGAAAAAGTTTTTTCGAGGGATGTAATATTTTGTTATAGATGTGGATTGTGGAGCATCTTTATCAACGTCCTACATTGACAAGGTTCAATCCCGAGCGATTTAATCGCATCAACGATTACGAGGAAAGGATGGAGAAATATAAATGTCCAAAAGAAATTGGAGATTGGGTTAAACTTTTTTGTTCTTTGACAACAGATAAAATCACTTGGAATCTTCATTGGTTCCCTTGGAGGCAAGTCATATATAGTTCTGTCATTCGTCCGTTCTTGTTATTAATGGGTATTAGAGGTGTTCAACCGTATGTTCCATTGAGAGTTCTACGTCAGCTAGGCAGGCGTCAAATAATTCCCATAACGGAAGACATAGCTGAGTTCGTATTTGAGGTCAGACCAGAGATTTCACTTCCAGAAGATTTAGCCCAACAGATTTGGGAAGGTCGCTGAATTATGGAAATTGAAACGATGGTCATAGAGCGTGAGAAAGGAGAAGTGCACCCTGATTACCAGGAATGGTTTGAAGAACAGTCAAGTCCTCCAGTCAGACCAGAAAGATCGGTTAAGGGACCTATAGATCAGGAAGCTGCAATCAGGAAAGGAATTGAAAGAGCCATGCGAGAACATCATGAAGTCAACCAAGTTCTGAGAGAAGAATTACAGCATGCCAGGGCAAAAATAGACGAACAACAAAGGGAATTTTCTGAAGAGAAAGCTAAGTCAGCAGCTATTGAGGTTGCGCTTCGGGGACAAATCAAGTTTGCTACCACTAGGGGGTCACACGTTGCAGAACTTGCCGCATCTCGCCGATAACAACTTCAAGAAGTTGAAAAGAATATGCAAGAAGAATTTGATCGAGAGAGATCTTAGTGGATTCGTGAAAAAGGAATATTGCGAGAACAATTGGAGTTTTTTCTGCTCGTGAATAACGTGCAAGAGAGATGGTTGATTTCCGAGATCGACAGGACCAGGAATGGGATCAGGCTTTCAGTTCTCTTCGAGGGAAAGTCCACCGTGTAGCGCAGGATACTGCCAGAATGGGTTTAGATTATCAGCAGTTGGATTGTGAGGACTTTTTGGCACAAGTACCAGCTTTCGCACAGCGACTCACTACTTCATTGGAGGACATATATTTGAGTTTGGGAGGACATATTAAATCGAAATCTCCTTGAATGGATCATTGTTTTCTTTGTCATAGTTTTTCATTTTTAGTTTTAAAAATTTCTTGTTTACATATTATGTCTTTTAGTTTTCAGATGTCAGTTAGTAGGTTTTATTTTAGGAGTTGGGTCAGTTATTTTATCGTATTTATATTATAGAATGTAATGAAGTTGACTGTTTATTTTTATATATATTACATATGTTTTATTTCACTTACTTTATTTATTTTCTTCAATAATAATTAAAAAAAAAAGACAAAACAATTTTGTTAAATTCTACCGAACTACGCAAGATCTGATTCATGTCCTGACATGATACGTAGGCAACCTTCCAAAAGGTTCGATCATAATTTTTGAAAATATGCCTAGAAAAGCCGGGATGAAACACAAAGCTTCCATGATAGGTTGGGAAATGCATATAGAAACATGACATATAACGTGGCATTATAATGTGTTAAATATATAACACTCACCCGTTTGCTACTTGATAACAGACAGATAAAATAATTGGTGGTTGGTTTGTGGTTTAAACTGGCATCACATCCGTATAATACCAGATACAAGGGTAAAAGAAGAATGACTCGCAGAGAAGATATAGGGTCTGATAGTGAAGAAGAGCAGAATCAGTTTATTTCGCAGGAAGTAACATCAATGGAAGAAATACAGGCATTAAAACAACAGATGGCGGAGATGTACAAAGCTTGGTTGAATGGACAAGCCCCGCCTTCTTCAATCCCTGGACTTTCAACTTCAAATGATCCAAATTCTGACCCAGCTCAAACTAGTGATCCGTTTTACCCACCAGGATTTGGCCTATTTGCTAATATGTCTGGAGTTGCTGGTACTTATACCGTGCGCCCACCAAATCCATCTGTCGCAAATAACCCACTTTTTACTTCTGTAGCGCCAGCTACTGCGAGTATTCAACCGACAATACCAAAGAATATGGGAAAACCAAATCATGATATGTTATATCCTCCTGAAATGACTTTCAAATCACAAAATTCACATTATCATGTTCATCAACGCGATACTCCTAGCGTGATTGAGAAGATTGTTAAGAATGAAGAACAAGAGGAGATGTCTAGAAAAGTTAGAAGCCTGGAACAAAGTATGAGAAATATGCAAGGAGTAGGTGGACCAAAAAGTGTTTCATATAAGGATTTATGTATGTTTCCTGATGTCCATTTGCCGATAGGGTTCAAAATGCCAAAATTTGACAAATATGAAGGACACGGCGATCCTGTAGCTCATTTGAAAAAGTTGTGCAATCAATTAAGGGGAGCAGGAGGAAAAGAAGAATTATTGATGGCGTACTTTGGAGAAAGCCTTACAGGAATAGCTTCTGAATGGTTCATTGACCAAGACATTTCCCATTGGCACATGTAGGACGACATGGCTCGAGATTTCGTTCATCAATTTCAGTATAACATTGAGATAGTGCCAGATTGCACTACGCTTGCCAACATGAGAAAAAAGATGACTGAAAGTTTTCGAGAATATGCCGTCAGATGGAGAGAGCAGGCTTCAAGAGTTAGACCATCGATAAAAGAATCTGAAATGATTGATATTTTCTACAAGCACAAGAACCTGATTATTTCCATCATTTGCTCTCTACTATCGGAAGCACATTTGCAGAAGTTATCAAAGGTTGAGAGATGGTAGAAAACGGAATCAAATCAGGAAAGATCATCAGCCAGGCCGCTTTGAAAGCAACAACACAGGAAATTCAAAGTGGTACAGGAAGTTTTGGGGGAAAGAAAAGAAAAGAAAAGAGGATGTAGGAACTGTCATGGCAGGTCCACGACAAAATTGGAGAGGTGCGCGTCAACCATACGCGCAGAATACATTATATTTTGTTCCACCTCCCCAATATCCTATTTACAATACACAACCATTTGCTCGAGGTCCTTCTTACCCGCAGTGGCGTTCCTTCTTACCCGCAGTGGCGTACACCAGCAATCCAAAATCATCCAATAGCCCCGCAAGTTCAAAGAGGCCCTCTGAGGTCTAATTTTCGACCTAGAGCAGAATTCAAAAGGGATAACATGGTAAAAGATAATTTCACTCCTATTGGAATATCTTACACCAGTTTATTTCATAGACTGAGAAAAATGAATGTTCTAAACCCAATTGAGAGAAGGATCCCAAATCCTCCTCCGAAGAATTTGGACTATTTTAGAAGATGTGAATAATGTTCTGATGCCCTATGGCACGACACAGAGAAATGTTGGTATCTGAAAAGAGCTATTCAAGAGTTGATTAATACCCAGCAGATTATGGTGGAAAGTCCAGGCGCTCCAAATGTCAATCAAAATCCGCTGCCAGATCATAATGAAATAAACATACTCGATGTGATACTCAGTGGGGAAGATGCTACGATTCCCTTTAAGCCGATCATTAATATTAAAACTGATTCGGAAAAATCAGCAAATGCTGTAGATTTAACGAAAGAAAAACCTGCAGAATCGGAGGTGGTGATAGCAAAACACGAATTATCGAATGATCCCTTGGCGATGGGGAAAGAGATTTCAGAAAATATTTGGTCAAGTCAAATAAAGTCAAAACTCATTATTCCCGGAAGATCCAATAAGCCTCTTTTAATCATAAAAGGAGCTCCTGTAGCTCCTATTGTTATTAAACCAGTGCCACAGCTGCCTATGGTTGATACCAAGACAATCCCTTGGAATTATGATCGCGTTGTGGTGATGCACAAGGGGAAAGAAGTGACTGAAGATGTATATGAAGTAGGGGGATTAACTCGATCTGGAAGATGTTATGTTCCAGTAGAGTTAAGAAAGAATAAACAAGGTGGTGAAGAACGAATGACAGTCAAGAAGCCTGTCACTGATGAAGAAGCTGAAGAATTCTTAAAGAAAATGAAATTGCCAGAATAGTCTGTTATAGAACAGTTGAAGAAGACGCCAACACAGATTTCTTTGTTGTCTTTATTGATACATTCAGAAGAACACCGCAAGGCTGTAATGAAGATTCTTAATGAAGCATGTGTTCCTAGTGAGATTAAAGTAAATCAGCTGGAAAAAGGTTTTGGAAGGATCCTTGAAGCAAATAAAATTACTTTTTCAGACGATGAATTGCCTATAGAAGGTACGGAGCATAACAAAGGTCTGTACATTTCTGTGAAATGCGAACATTCCATCATCACTCGAGTGTTAATTGATGGAGGATCAGGCGCTAACATTTGTCCTATGTCAACTTTACAAAAGTTGAATGTTAATGTGGAAAGAATCCGACCTAACAATGTGTGCGTCAAAGGTTTTGACGGATAAAAAACTGATGCCATTGGTGAAATAGAACTCATATTGACAATTGGGCCTGTGGATTTTGCTATGGATTTTCAAGTACTGAACATTGATGCTTCATATAATATGTTAGTGGGAAGGCCATTGATTCATAGGGCTAAAGCAGTCGCATCAACGTTGCATCAAATGGTCAAATTCGAATGTGACAGGCAAGAGATAGTGGTTCATGGTGAAGGAGACTTATCAATGTATAAAGACTACTCTGTTTCTTCCATCGAAGCAGATACTGCTAATGTGTTAATTCATCAAGCTTCTGAGGTAGTGGCTGTTGAGTATATCCTCGAGGGGAATCTCATTGCAAGACCACAATTGTCCTCTGCATCTGTTATGGTAGTGAATGAAATGTTGAATTATGGCTTCGAACCAGGAAAAGGTCTAGGGAAGTTTTTGCAAGGCATAGTTCATCCGGTAAACCTCTATGAGAACTTTGGTACTTTTGGTTTGGGATACGAGCCTACTGCTGAAGATATAAAGAGAGCTAAAAAGCGTAAGAAAGAGTCATGGTCACTTACCAAGCCTATACCGCCACTTCATGAGTCTTTTATAAAATTCAGTGATGTCGGATCCTCCAAGTTACCTGCTGCAGAATCAATGAATGATGATGGTACAGAGTTGATTGATCTTTTTCAGAATATGTTCATTGAAGCCGATATGGTTGAAATCGGGGAAGGTACTAGCAATGCAGATGTGCAGTTTGTCAGCCCTGATGTCCAGCTCAACAATTGGGAGGCCATTCCTCTCCCTATTATGTAGAAGTCTTGGTAGTTTTTTTTTTTCTTACAATCTTAGTAGCTTGTTTTTCTTTCTGAATAATTTTAGGATCGTAATTCATACCTTTACCTTGGTATTTTAGGTTAAAACTCTTTCTAGCTTTGTTTTTAATAAAGTCCAGTCTCCTTTTGTTTTATTTTGGTCTGATGTTTATTTATTTATTTTCTATCATACAGTTCTTTCTATGCCGATTCTAATGATATGACATGCATGACGAATTCTCAACCAAGTTTAAAAACCCAATCTAATTTTGAAAGAACGAATATGGAGGTTGAATACGATGAAGGAGAAGCATTTGAGGATATAAGCAAAGATTTCAAACAGTTTGAGAATAAGATAAATCCCAATTTGTAAGAAACGGAGGTGATCAATTTGGGAGATCATGAAAATATTAGGGAGACTAAGATAAGTGTAGATGTTCAACCACAACAAAAGAAAGCTATAATTGAAGCTTTGCATGAGTATAAAGACATCTTTGCGTGGTCTTATGATGATATGCCCGGTTTAAGCACTGATTTGGTAGTTCACAAGTTGCCAATTGATCCTGTTTTTCCTCCTGTCAAGCAAAAGTTAAGAAAACTCAAAACTGACATGAGTGTAAGAATTAAAGAGGAAATTACTAAACAACTTGAGGCTAAAGTCATTCAAGTGGCCCAGTATCCTACTTGGTTGGCAAATATTGTCCCTGTTCCAAAGAAGGATGGCAAAGTTCGGATGTGTGTCGATTATCGCGATTTAAATAAAGCAAGTCCGAAAGATAATTTTCCACTTCTCAATATTCATATTTTATTGAACAATTGTGCCAAACATGATCTTGCTTCTTTTGTGGATTGTTATGCGGGGTATCACCAGATCATTATGGATCCAGAAGATGCGGAAAAGACATCATTTATTACTCCATGGGGGACATATTGTTATAGAGTTATGCCTTTTGGATTAAAGAATGCTAGGGCAACTTACATGAGGGCAATGACCACAATGTTTCATGACATGATGCACAAAGAAATTGAAGTTTATGTGGATGACGTGATCATTAAGTCGAGAGAGCAATTTGATCATATCAAAGATTTGAGAAAATTCTTTGAAAGGCTTCGGAGGTATGATCTCAAACTTAATCCAGCAAAATGTGTATTTTGAGTTCCGTCAGGAAAACTTTTGGGTTTTATAGTCAGTCGACGTGGTATTGAGTTAGATCCTTCAAAAATAAAAGCTATCCAAGATTTACCTCCACCGAAAAATAAAACGGAGGTGATGAGTTTACTTGGAAGGTTGAATTATATCAGTAGATTCATTGATCAGCTTACGACAACTTGCGAGCCAATATTCTAGTTGTTGAAGAAGAATGTTAAAGTTGAATGGACTGAAGAATGTCAAGAGGCATTTGACAGAATTAAGAAACACTTGTCGAATCCGCCTATTTTGGTTCCTCCAGAGTCAGGCCGACCCTTGATATTGTACATGTCTGTTTTAGATAATTCTTTTGGCTGTGTATTGGGTCAACATGATGTCAGAGGAAGAAAAGAACAAGCCATCTACTACCTCAGCAAAAAGTTTACCACTTATGAGGCTAAGTACACTCTTCTTGAGAAAATGTGCTGCGCGTTAACTTGGGTAGCTCAAAAGCTGAAACATTACTTGTCATCTTATACTACTTACCTTATCTCTCGTATGGATCCTTTAAAGTACATCTTTCAGAAGCCTATGCCCACAGGCAGACTCGCGAAATGACAGATATTGCTCACAGAGTTTGATATTGTTTATGTGACACGAACTGCGATGAAAGCTCAAGCCTTGGCAGATCATTTGGCTGAAAATCCTATTGATGAGGAGTATGAGCCATTGAAGACTTATTTTCCAGATGAAGAGGTATTGTATGTTGATGAGTTTGTTTCAGAAGATTGCCATTCAGGCTGGAAGTTGTTCTTTGATGGAGCTGCTAATATAATAGGAGTGGGGATAAGAGCAGTTCTTATTTCTGAATCAGGACAATATTATCCCATAACAGCCCAACTTCGATTCTACTGCACCAATAATATGGCAGAATACGAAGCTTGCATTCTGGGATTGAGATTAGCCATTGACATGGGGGTCCAAGAATTGTTGGTATTAGGAGATTCAGATTTATTAGTCCACCAAATCCAAGGAGATTGGGAGACTCGTGATTCGAAACTCCTACCATATAGAAGTTGTTTGCAAGATCTTTGTCAACGATTTGTATTAGTAAAGTTCAAACACATTCCCAAAGCTCATAATGAGATTGCTGATGCTTTGGCGACTTTATCTTCGATGCTTCAACATCCCGATAAAACTTATATTGACCCTTTGCATATACAGATTCATGATCAACATGCATATTGTAATGTGGTTGAAGAAGAATTTGATGGGGAGCCTTGGTTCTATGATATCAAAGAATATATTCAGACTGGGAAGTATCCTGTACATGCTGATGGTAATCAAAAGAGAACCATTCGACGTTTGTCTAGTGAATTTTTCTTAAGTGGAGGAATATTGTATAAGAGGACTCCTGATTTGGGACTTCTGAGGTGTGTAAATGCTAAAGAAGCGTCAAAAATCATGACTGAAGTACATTCTGGGATTTGTGGACCACACATGAGTGGGTATGTTTTGGCAAAGAAAATACTCCGAGCAGGTTATTATTGGCTCACCATGGTGCGAGATTCCATCAATTTCATTCGTAAATGTCATGAATGCCAGGTACATGGAGACTTGATATATTCCCCTCCATCTGAGTTGCATACAATGACTGCTCCATGGCCTTTTATGGCTTGGGGAATGGACGTAATTGGTCCAATTGAACCAAAGGCCTCGAATGGACATAGGTTCATCTTGGTAGCCATTGATTATTTCACTAAATGGGTAGAAGCAATGACTTTTAAGTCAGTGACCAAGAAAGTTGTGGTTGATTTTATTCACTCTAACATTATTTGTCGTCTCGACATTCCAAAGATAATTATCACGGATAATGCTGCGAATCTCAATAGCCATCTGATGCAAGAAGTGTGCCAGCAATTTAAGATTATGCATCAAAATTCAACTCCTTATCGTCCAAAGGCGAATGGAGCTGTAGAAGCTGCCAACAAGAACTTAAAGAAAATACTCCGTAAGATGGTGCAAGGTTCCCGACAATGGCATGAAAAGTTACCTTTTGCTTTGTTGGGTTATCGTACTACAGTTCGGACTTCAATTGGTGCAACTCCTTACTTGTTAGTGTATGGAACTGAAGCAATTATACCTGCAGAGATTGAGATTCCATCTCTTCGAGTTATTGTGGAAGCTGAAATTGATGAAGACCAATGGGTCAAGACTCGTTTGGAGCAATTAAGCTTGATTGATGAAAAAAGATTGGCGTCAGTATGTCATGGACAACTATATCAGAAGAGAATGGCACGAGCATATAATAAAAAGGTGCGTCACAGACATTTTGAAGTTGGTCAGTTAGTACTAAGACGCATCCTTCCTCATTAGATTGAAGCCAAAGGCAAAATTTCTCCTAATTGGCATGGGCCATTCATGGTGAAGAAAGTGTTACCTAATGGCGCGTTATATCTGACTGATGTAGAAGGAAAAATGGAAGGAATGCCGGTCAATGCTGACCAGTTAAAAGATATTATGTATGATATTCATGTACAATTATGTTATGTATGTTTTGTACTTTTATTTTTAAAGATTGAAATGATGAAGACATTTTGTTCTACTATCTGAATAAAATATCAACTTTTGCTTACCCCTTTGAGCTTTTATTTTTCTTCGAACCCCTCTTTTGGAATAAAAAAAATAAAAATAAAAAAATCAATCAAAAATTTAAAATCAAACAAAAGAATGATGTTTCATGAACTACGTTTGACCTGATTCTTGCTATGACAAGATACGTAGGCAGCCCTACTCCGGGGTTCGGTCTAACCAGAAGAAAATTCAAATTACCCAGAATGAAATGAAACTGGGGCAAAAATTTATTTTCTTAAAAGAATTGATTTCAAAAGTTGTATGTTTCACCCAATGTTATATAAATTTTTTGAGCCTCATGCTTACCTTTCTTTCTAATTCTATCCGAAAGCCAAGTTACAACCAAAGAAAGACCTTCAGATTAATCTTTGAGAATGTCAAGACTAAACATATTATGAGTGCATGATATTTCATATATATATATATAAAAAAAAAGTGATGAAAAAATGAAAATGAGAGAGTCTTATTGGTGAAAACCCTTTCGGGCATCATAAGACGACTGTGAGCTGAGACGAAAATAAAAAGGAGATAGGCTCGTTGGCAAAAACCCATTGAGGTGCCACTAGCTTAAGAAAGGTTGTTATCAAGAAGGAACAAATTCAAGATTGGCTTAATTTCAAGCTCAATATGTGGATAAAAGTTGTAATGATTGGTGTGGGTAGATCTGGGGGTTTTATTCAAAATGCATGTCATAATCACCAGAATCGATTTCCACATTCAGATAAGTTTTCTCTTTGTTTTGAAAAAGAGATATGTATTGTCTTTTTATTTTGTTTTATTTTTATTTTTATTTTTGATTTTTGTGTCTTTGTCATCAAACAAAAATCTTTGTTGTCTTTTGAGTCAAATTCACATTAGGTTGAGTCAGAAAAGACTCCAAACTCGCTACCAACTCCTTTAAGGGTACAAAGCAAGACAAAGAGTCGATGTACAGAGACAACATTTCAAAGTAAAAGTAAGGTACTCAAGATGATTGTGATTTGACAATTTTAAACTCGTGAAAATCTAAGGGATGTATTGGAATCTAAACTCAGAAGCATCATACAACAGAAATATGATTTGAGTTGAGGAACTCAGTAGTCAGAATTCAGAGATTAGAGGTATAACAATTCAATGAATATTATCATGGATTGGAAAAGAGTCGAGCCTGACAAGTGCGAGAGCGGCCACTTCAAAAGCCAAATTCCACAAACCAACCACCACATGTTCTAAAACTCATAATTTTTCTTTGTTTGGAACAGAGATGAAATGATTATTTTCAGATAAAGGATGCAATTTCACATTTCTCTCAATACAAGAAGCATGGTTACAACATCTGATACTGGATCTCGATCATGATAAACTTTATTCTTTGCGAGGACGGAACCATCATGAAGAATGAGAATTTATTTTTATGTTCAGGACCCTCTTGAAGAATGGGACAGGACCCTTTTGAAGAAATTAGAAGTCAGGAGCCCGCCTGAAGAGCAGGGAGAAAAAGTTGCAAGTCAGGAGCCCGCCTGAAGAACAGGGTGAAGAAGTTGCAAGTCAGGAGCCCGCCTGAAGAACAGGGTGAAGAATTGTAAGTCCAGGAGCCCGTCTGAAGAACAGGGTGAAGAAAAAAAAAAGTTCAGGAGCCCGCCTGAAGAACAGGGTGCAGAAAAGTTCCAAGTCAGGAGCCCGCCTGAAGAACAGGGTGAAGAATTGCAAGTCAGGAGCCCGCCTGAAGAACAGGGTGAAGAAAAAGAAAGTTCAGGAGCCCGCCCGAAGAACAGGGTGAAAAAATTATAAATCCAGGAGCCCGCCTGAAGAACAGGGTGAGGAAAAAGAAAGTTCAGGAGCCCGCCTGAAGAATAGGGTAAATTTTCAAGTTCAAGTCATGAAGATTTGAATCAAGATTCTGAAGATTGCAATTTTTACTTGTATTTTTTTTCATTTTTTATTAGTTAGTTGAATGTAAAAGCAGAAGTCGTCAACCGGAAACTCGACGGAATCTCACTCGACTTTAACTTTTTCTCTAACCAAATTACCTTTTGAACTACTCATGACCTGATTCCCTTATAACCCCGGATAGGTAGGATGTCCAAAAACAGGACTCGGTCATATTTGTCTTTTTATTTTTATTTTTATTTTTTACCTTTCAAATAATTTGAGGTTCAAAAATCACATCTTGTCTACTTCTTTGTATGGAAACTCTTCGAGATTTCACACAAAGAGGGGCAAAAATGTAGACACGTGATTTTTGATCCTCCCTAAATTTTAACTTATTCATCGATTTTAAATATTTATATTTATATTTAATCATATATTATTTTACTATTTTTTTATTTTAATTTATAAAAATAATTAAATAAATTTAATTTTAGTATATTATTTTATTTTATTCCTATTTTTTTTTAAAAAAATAATAATACAATTTTTTTTTTAAATAAATAAGTTAGTAGTTTTTGTACTATATTAATTATATACTTTGTTTTTTGACTATTTTTAGACTTTTATTGTATTTTTTGAAATATAAAATTAATTAATTAATTATTATTATTATTATTATTATATTATTGTTATTATTTTATTTGTTACTATTATCTTATTTATTTATTATTTTTTTGTTATTATTATTATTTAAAAAAAAAAAAAAAAGATTTCCTATCCTATCCTAAAGAAACTACCCCATCCAATCCCTAATTTCCCTCAAACCCCCAACTCCCTTAAACTTCCCCTCCTATATCTCTATATATACAACAACACACGGACATAGAAAGAGAGAACAAAAAGACTAAAAAAAAAAAAAAAAAAAAAAGAAGTTCTGACAAAAGGAGAAAAACCCAAGAACACTTAGAAAATTTGACGAAAAAAAAAAAACGCAGAGAAGACTCAAAAAAAAAAAAAACGCAGAGAAGACTCAAAAAAAAAAAAGAAGAAAATTTAGAGTTTGAGTTTGGATTCTTGTTCGACTTTCCGGTGACGGTAGTTCTATTCTTACATTCGTTTAAATCATCGCACAGGTTTTTATTTAATTCGTGAATTATTATTTTTATAAGTCTTGTGGTGAATTAAAGTATGTATGAAATTATTACAATGACTTCTTATATTATTTACTATGTTTAGTTTATTATTTTTATGTAATTTATGCTTTATATCTTTATTTGTAATTCATTAGTTGTTTATGAAATAATGTTAATTAGATTGATTTTGAATTTTAAATGAGATAATTTTTAAAATTATTAGTGTTTTAATATGTAAAAAATTGTGTTAGTTCAGAATATGTGAACCATGCATGCATGCAAAAAGATTTTTTAAAAAAAAGCTTAAAAAAAAAATAACATGCACATGCATATGCACGCACAACATTTCTATATATATTTTGTATGCTAAACAAAAAAAAAAAAAAAAAACCTACGGAACTAAAATGGGTGGTTGAAAAGATAAAAAATGTTTAGTAGTAGTATCTATAGTGTATTTTCCATTAATTTATATTTATTTTTGTTCTATTGGTTAATCTTAATAAATGTTTTATAAATTTAATTTAAGAGGTTTTAAGTTTGCTCATTTATTAATGAAATTTTAAATATTCTAAATATTATAAATTTACTTTAATTTCAATTAATGTTAAGTCATCTCATTTGATTTCGTTTAATTCCTAAACGTATAGTATTATAAGATTAGCATAATATGAGTAATTTTATATATTATTTCCTTCTTATTTCATCATTTTTTTAATTTTATGGTCATTAATAAAATTTAGAAAATTATTTGTTAAATTAAATAATTGCTTAAACGAATTTTGCATAAGGTTATTGGTAAAATTAAGAAATCTTTTAAATAAATAAAATTGTTATGAGTTTATAAGTGACAACCCAAAGTTTTAACGTTAAGTAAATTTTAGGCATGTTCAAAATATTAATCTCGATTAAGAATGCGGCGTACGCATCTTTCTGAGATACTTTAAAATTGAAGGATGCAATAATGCACCTTAAAAAAAAAATATTTTTCTAAAATTTATTTTCACCAATTTATTTAATATAAGATAATAGACAAGTTTTTAGTATATTAAAAAATGAACGAATTTTGGCCTTAACACAATTTATCGAAATAATTTTAGTTAAGTATAAGTCAATAAAAGCGACCGTGCTAGAACCATGGGATTCGAGGGGTGCTTCACACCTTCCCCTCGATCAACAGAATTCCTTACCCATTTTCTGTTTTCACAGACCAAATAAGAGTCATTTCCTTTTGATTAGGGATTCAAAAAAGGGTGACTTTGAACACCAAAACTCAATTCCAAGTGGCGACTCTATAAATAATTTAATCCCTATTCAATATCGTCACTTTAATTGGAAAAACCCTTCGACTCGATCCCTCGAGCGAAAAAAGGGGTGTGACTGTAGTCGATGTTGATGTCATCTGGTCGAGAGACGATCTCCCCGTTGATATCATTGATGTGCCTTCCCTTGCCCAACATTCAAAAGATGTAGAAATATCAGAAGAGGAGGATGACATTGATGATACCGATTGGAATTGGATGGAAGCTGATGATTGACAAAATTTAGATATTCTGAGCTTGTTTAAAATTTATTTGTAATGGTAAGTAGTATATTAGACTCTGTTTGCTATATTTTAGTTTGTTTCTTTAATGTGCTTAATTTTTAAAATGTCTCAAATTAGTGAAACTTACCAAACGGATATGTGCGAATAGTTGTTGTACACATTGTGAAGTCTTTTTTTTTGCCATCTCTTTCCTCTTTTGGGATTAATTGTGTTGCTAAGTCCTTTATTTCTTCTTAAATTTCAGTATTCATCTTTCTGCATTGTCTCTGAGCAATCTATAACTTCAAATTTCCCCAGGAAAAGTTCAGGTTCTAATCTCTTTCTCCTTCTCTATCTCAATCTCTCTGATTAATACTTGATAACTTGTGCTTGTTGTAAGTGCTTATTGAGAGCAGAGAACAACATAATTTATTTTTGTAGAAGCATACACTTAATAGAACTGGTTTTGATTTTCCTATCTAGATGACTCGAATTGGTTTATGTTTAAGGTATTATTGTTGTTGTTACTATTGTTGTTGTCAGTTGATTGCTATCTTCTTAAATATATTTGTGCATGCAGGCAACATTGGTAATCTAATAGCTATCAAAACTTGAAAGACATAAGGAATGCAAAAACTGAAGGGATTTCATTTATTGTAATACTTGAACTGTAACAACTTCAATAAATAATCTGTAAAAAAATAAAAAAATAAATAAAAGAAAGAGTGAAAGGAAAAAAAGAAGAAGGTTATGAGTTCAGTAAATCTTTAATAAAAACTTAGTGTCGCCACGTCTCTCAATATAATTCACGTTTTCTCAGGTCACCTTCTGAAAAAATAAGGAAATGAAGCACTCAGCAAAAATAGGATTTGGAAGGAAGTAGTAAAGTCTTCATTTTTTTTGGATTTAGAATGAGTCATTTGTTGATATTTTTTGTCTTTGAAAATTTGGGTATTTTCATCTCTGTAACTGCCAATGAGGAATTATATTATTGTGTTATGCAATAGTTCTTCTTATGTACTCTTCTTTTGTATAGAGATTGTAGGCCAATCTTGGTGATTTTGAGAATTTTTGTGCAGCTTGGTTTGGCTGAAAGTACAATCCGTGACATGATTCTGTTTTCCGTCAGTGTTTTTATTTTCTTTGCAGGTGCATATTCAATTCCTTATATGCTGTACTACTGAGAATATTTTAGTAATATTCGTCTTTCTTGTTAGTCTGTCCCTCTCCATATTTAAATTCTTTAACTCTGCCATAGTTTTGGGGAAGGAGGTTATAATTTTCAGCTCCCAATCATTCAAGTTTCTTCGTAGCTGTAAGTTCCAATCTTGTCTAATCTACTTTTCTGCCATAGGAAATTGACTATTGTATTATTTGGTGTGTTTCTTGGAGTAGCTTTCTTATGGTATTATTCGATGTGCTAATTTCTATTGTATGTTGTTCTTTTCCTATTCATACTATTACTATACCATGTTAAGGAATATTAAAGAAAATAAAGAAAAAGGAAGAAAGAAAATGTGTTCCTGTTTACCTAAAATGCTCATTTATGCAATGATGCTTTGGTAGGAAAAATGTGTATTTCAGCATATACATAGCATGGTCGTTGTGCTCTCTTGATTTGTGCTTGGGAGTGGTAGAATGTATAAATTAGTCTGAAATGTTAACTGGAATAAATGGATTCGACAATATATGGGTAATAAAACGTAGGTAATGTCTTGGTTTTTGTATTTCTTAAATGATTTACCAAGTACTAGTCTGACTTCTCGTTTTGTTCAGTTCTTGTCTGAGGATGTACATATAATCTCTGAAGTTTTATAAGAGGAACTATTAAATCAACTATACCACTTTGTGGATAGGATGTATCCTCTGTATCCACTCCTTGTAATTATATGTCATATAAAATGCTGAGAACATGGGAATTTTATGAATTGAAAAGCGAGAGCAGCATGATATTATCGTGAAATATAAAATCTAAGGCACATCCTTACTCCTTTGAAGGATATAAACTGATAGGAGAAAAAACTTTATTTTTCAAAAGTTCTAGCAAGGATCTGCCAAAATAGTCAATTTGTTTAAGTTTAGTGAAGAATCTTCTGACATAGTTGTTATTTGACCTCTATAGCAGCAACGGCCAAAATACCACTTGGCCAGAAAGTTCCCAGAGATGGAAATTTAAGGCAATGAAGTAGGTGAAATATTTTGCACTGAAAATAGGTAAATTAGGCGAGCTCCATTCTTTTAGATCTGTATCTAGATAGTTATTAATTCCTTTTCTATTTGGGTCAAGAGTGATTCTGTTCGTCCAACTGTAATTGCCACATACTACTAGGTCAGAAAGTTTCCTAACATAAAAATGTTTAGGGCATATATTACATTCTATTTTCTGCAGTATGACTAGGTTAGTATGACTAGGTTAGTTAAGCAATTATCGTGCTTGTTCAATCTGCATAAGATAGTATGTGTCAATTTTTGAGTCTTCAAATCATTCTTACCCAGCATTATCTTAGTTTTGAGAAGTAGTTCCTGGTTTGTTTCTTGTAGGCAATGGTCATTGCTAGAATGTTAAGGTTCTGTATGTGGGTCAGTTTGCTTTTTTGAATAAGGAAACATAGGAGGAGCTAATTTTACTGCTAGGTCCTTTGATCATTAATATTGATGTGCCCAAATTTTGACATCATGTTGTTTGCAGATTCGCACTAGCACTCAACCTGGCCAAAAAGTTGTCTTAAAAAAGAAAGGTAACAAGTTGAAATTACCTTTGTATCAATTTACAGTCCGTTGTGTAATAAACAAATAACTATGTAGTTCGCAAGGCCTGCCAGCTTCTCAAATAATTTTTCTTTAGTGTGCACCTAGTTAGCTACCTTTTTGACTCTCGAAACATTATAAACTTTTTATGCAAGTTTATAATACTTCTGTGTGCTTGTACAAGAATAAAAGAACGGAATTTCTACTCATTTGGAGATCAGTTTTTCCACTTTAATGTCAGCATTCCCACGTAAATGCCCTTTGTGTAAAATATGGAAATGACTGTCAATTATTGCACTTTTTACTATCCTAGACTCTTTTCTAAGCCTAATCTTGAGAAAAGTAGGAGGTTTTATAGTTTGGTGGCCTTTAAATTAATTCTTAATAGATCTACTGGACACCTGTGAAACTTCCTGTATATTCTTCGATCTAATGATTAAATTTACAACTTGGGTGCAAAAACTTGACACCAAGACAACATCAATTGATTGAGGAGTTTGCCAAGGAAGAGTAAGGGGAATACGATAAAGGGGCTGCAGCAGGAGCCTCGACGTGAGGGCACAGTACACGATGTAGGTTAGGGGATATAGACGCGAATTAAAGTTGTACTATCATGTATTCTTTCTCATGAGCTGGGAAACTTAGCCAGAGCAATTTTGGGGTTTTGTCATCACCACTCCTTGCTTATTTTGATTTTGTTTCATTTGATGGTCTTTTCGTATTGTCTATGACAATATGGATGATTACAGTTACATATTTTAGTTATCCTTTCGATTTATTCAGTTTTGGCTGTCTTATACGTTCACCAATTTTTCTTGTTCCATCTTAAATTTATACAGGTTTGTATAAAATGAATCAATAAGAGCCTTCAAAATATAACAAAAGAGCAAGGAACAGGATGTTTAGTAAACCTGGATCATTATCAGCCATGGCAAATAGAAATTGACGTATGCTAATAACAAAGGAAACTGTTCAAGCTATACGATCCGAGAAAGAGAATCTTCTAAAGTTAATTGAACAAGAGCAGCCACAAGTAGCACCACCAGCACCACAATCTAGACAAATTGAACAATCTGTAGTGGAGCACCATGTTGTAGAGATGTAGAGGATGAGCAACATGTAGAGGATCAGGTCCAACTGACAAATTCAGCCACTCCTACAACAGCTGAACATTCTAAAGCACAAGGTAATATATAGCTTAGAAACTTATTGAATTTATTCATGACCTCTAATTTCTTCTATTTTCTTATAGCTGAAGGGCCTTCAACTAGAAAAACAAAATGCAAAACACGAATGCACAAGGTATATGGCCGGCAAGAGAAAAAATTGACCACATTAAACCAGAACAACCAACCTATTGGTCCTACAGATGAAGTTGTAACCAAGTTGGGAAGATTTCTAGGGACATTGGCAAAGAAAACGACCCTTTACCCATTGGATATATTTGATTAGAGACATATGGATACTAAACAGGAGTTATGGGAGTATACCTAGGTTTGTGTTCTGAATATTTGATATATTTTTAGTTGAGTGGTTTATTATATATTTGATATATTTTCAGTTGAGTGGTTAAGTGTTTATGAATGTGGTGGCTGCATTTTCTAGCTTTATCTGCTTTTTTGTGTTGTTGTTGTTGACATTTGAATATCAAGATACATACCATTATTTCTAACCGAATGAAAACTACTTGTAGGCAAAATATGATATTCCTGATGCCGCAAAAAACTGGGTTTTGGAAAGAATTTGAGAATCCCAGAGAAATCATAGAGCTGAGTTGAAGAGAGATCATTACGATCCATATGAAGATGATGAAGTTCGATTGAAGAAAAAGCCCGATAGTGTTCTAATTTGTCAATTTAAAGAGCTTCTCGTGTATTAGAAGTCTGAAAAATTTCAGGTAAAATGCATTTTACCATTTGCAATCATATTACTGTTATTGCTGCAGATGAAGTCCTTTATTACTATAGTTAACGTTACTAATTTTTTTTTTTTAAAAATGTTCAAAACCAATACTGAGAATTGGAAGAAGCTGTTGAATCCACACAATATTGGGAAGAAGAGTTTTGCTTTAGTTCGCAAAAAATTGGTGTGTTCTCTTGTTTATTATTTAGTTATAACTATTCATTTAAATAGTTTTTGATATTCACTAAATATCATATAAACAGAAAAAGGAGAATGGGGGAACTTTGTCTCTAAAGGAGATGTTTGTGGTCACAAGAGCAAGAAAACGTGATCGTACATACAAGTCCTCTAATGAGGACACTGCCAGTAAAATTGTATGAAACTTATCTTTTTAAAGTTTATATTGACATAAATGATCAATTTTTAATTTTTAATTACTTGAATGTGATCTTGAATATGATTATTAAGCTCAAATGGAGGAAATTAAAACACAACAGGATGCAAATGAATAACCCGTTTATGCATTTTCAGCCATCATGGATGCTGATCATTCAGGGCGTGTAAGACTGCTCGGAGGGGGGTTACAAAGACTTCTTTGAAAATATTAAATGGCAATTCTGGATAAACTTTAAATGCCACAAATGATGTTGTACAACAATTGCAAGAAAGGATGCAAAAAATGAAGGATCAAATCGAGGAGCAAAAGAGAACCATTCGACAAAAAGATATTGCTGATGTAATTGCTTAACTTCAGAATACAGGAATAATTGATCCTAGGATACTGACGACATTGTCCATTCCTTCATCAACGGAATCGACTTCTACACTAGCAGCTACAGGGAGAAACAGTAAAAACAATCAAGGTTAGTGTTTGAAATTCTGAATTGTACTCTAGTTCATTTGGTGGCTGATATTATTGTTGTTTTTGGACTGTATTGGATGGTTATTTATGGTTGGTAACTTTTTATTTGGTGGCTGATATTGTTGTTGTTGTTGGACTGTATTGAATTATTATTTGTGGTTGGTAACAGATTATTTGGTGGCTGATATTATTGTTGTTGTTGGACTGTTTGTTGTTGTTCAGATTTCTCAATTCATTTGTTAAGTGATTTGTGGATCCAGAGCCTGGGTACCAGGAAGGATCCACGACGCTCAGTGGATGTACCACCATAGCTGGTAAGTGTTGTTTGTTAAGGGCTGTTTGTTGTCTGTATTCATGGCTAAGCAACAAGCCATGGAGATCTGCCAAGACGGTCTGTTCAGACCTGGATGTGACAGAAACAACAAGTGTGTCGTACTCAGTCCCTAAACCTCCTAGAATATGTAAAATCAGATCGACATTGATAGCTGGTTGGCTGCTGGTTCTATAACTACATACATAGTTGCATAATCCTGTCCCTAGACTGGGACGTAAACATGTTTGCAGAGAAACTATTGTTTATTCGTAACTGTATAGTCCTCTTTTTGTTTATCTTTTAATGAAAGTTATGAGAAAATGAAGTTTCTTGGACTGGTGGCAATGGTATTTGGTAAAGTTTTCCGTCCATTTTCCCACTCTTATACTTGTTTTGAACAACATAAAATTTCAAGACCCTTATACTTCTATAGTTTAGTGATTAACCTTGTTCCTGTATATCTCTGTAATGAATTCCCCTTTTTCTCCCTCATTTAACATGGTTCTTTCCTCATTATTATCCTCATGATTGGTTGATTTTCCTTTTTTCTTTGCAAGACTTTTACTTTTGTTACTCTTTGAAGTTGATGTTTTGTTTCCTTCATCACTGTGGAATGACTTAGTAATCCAGTCCTTAGTATTCTCATCTCTGTAATATTTTGTTCTCACACTAATATACCTATTTCACTCCAATACTTAATATGTTTGATTTTCTAACTCTAAAAATTATCGGTATTTTTTATAGTGTGTGTGTATAATTTTCAATATATGTGTGTGTATGTAAACTTTCATACTTGGTAAATGATAGTGCTAAGGCGATTACAGCATAGCTTCTACTCTCATTTTTTCTTCTAAGGTCTGTTGATTTTACATGTTGAGTTATGTAACAATGTAATACATTTGAGTATATAAGGATATTATTCTAGTCATAACTAATTTTCTTTTAGTTAGCTCATATTTTGAGCATGATGTAAACTTCCAGTTTGATCCTTTATGTCAATAATAAGATAAACCATGGGGACTGACTTAACGGTATATTAATTATAAAATCTTGAAATTACTCATTCGTTACCCTAAGGTTTGTCTGGATGCTCTACACAATCTATTTCTGTAATTGGAGAATAATGGTTCATTATTAGATAGATGCCAAATTTTGTTGTTGTTGTTGTTGTGTAGTTTGTTTCTCAACTTTAATTTTTTTTTTATTGTTGTAGGTGATCATGACTTAGAAGATGGTGGGAATGAAATTGTTGAACTAGATCTGCCCTAAGAGATCGATCACATTGGCTTCATGTCACACTAGCTGTTGGAAAAATTTGAGTATGTTTTGATTGAGATCGATCACATTTGACCGAGTATATGTAGTTTCAAACATCTTTTATTTTTGAACATTCAAAACTTGTGTATGTTTTGATTATTTTGAATGGTCAAAAAATATTTGATTTCGTATTGGTTAACATTTTGGGAATTAATAGTTACTTGTACTCTTGATGATTAATATATTTGTACATTTTGTGCTACGGTAGTTTTATAAAATCATCGCAATAGCATTATATAATATTGTAGAATAGTTTAATAATAATTATCCTAATATCCTAAAATAATCGTCCCGATAGTCAAAATTAACCGTTGCTATAGCTCATGTTTAACCATCGCAATTGCTTACAAAATAACCGTCGTATTAACCTTTTAAGACGGTTTATAACTGCAACAATAGGTAGCCGTCCCAACATAAATCAAACCGTCGCAATAAGTTTTACAGAGACGGTTGAAAACCATCCCAACATACAATAAGCCGTCGCAACAAGATTTATAGGGATGGTTGAAAACCGTCCCAACATATAATAAACCGTCGATATATCCTCCTAAACATCGCCGCAACATACTTATAACCGTCGCTATAGTTGATATATAGGGACGGTTTGGAACCGTCCCAATACTATCACAACCGTCGCAATATGGCCAATGTAAATAAACGTCGCTAAAGACCTAGATATAGCGCCATTTTTTCGAACCGTTGCAAAAAATCATCGCCTGTGATCTAATGTGACGCCTTCAGTTGTAGCGGTTCTCTAACCGCCGCTAAAGGTCTACTGGGAAGGTTATGGTACCTATGAAGACGATATGAGAACCGACGCCACAACCTAATTTTCCAGTAGTGTATACAAATTCTTTTTCCTTATATGACTCTATTTTAACCACAACAGTTATTTTACAACAACTTAATTCAAAATTCAAAAATGTTTTTCATAATCAGCGACTCAAAACAATTTCCAAAGATAGAGTGCTTCCAATATTATTCATGATCGTCTAAAATTTTAAAGAAAAGATTGAAAATACAACGCTGCTAATACAAGCATCGATAAATAAACTTGATTCTGTTTGTGAATTTCACAAAATAATATAGCAAAAATTACTGAAAAACTTGTAACAACAATGCGTAACAATCGTAGAAATCAAAAATTAAGATCGTATGATTTGACCAGTTCTCAAATTCTATGGTTTGATCGAAATTATTTTTTACAATTTAAAATTTTCCTTGACGTTATGTAAGTTGAAAATTTAGATACAATTGTTATAAGTTAAATTTGAATTTTAGTCGCAGAGAAGTAGTATTCGAATAAAAAAATTGTTTTTGTTGGAATTCGTTTTGTAGTTTTATTATTTTTGCATTTGTATAATTAATAAATGTCATTGTATTTTATTTTGGCAATTGTATATTATTATTATTTTATAAATTTGACAGAATGAAATAGCATGTATTTGATAATTCATTGTTATACAAAAAATTATATTTCACTGTTATGTTTTCAGCTATATGTATATATAATATAAATATGCAGTATGTATATGTGTTCAACTGCCATGTCCTTCAACGTGTATACAACATGTGTGTGTATTAAACTACAATTCATGAAAAAAAATATATATATTATAATATGTATTAGCAATCATGATTTACTATATAAATGTATATGGTCAACATTTTAACTGTTTTTTTATATGTTAAACATATTTAATTAATGTAATGTATCATACTCATTTTCATACGATATTATATGAGAGTGTGTGTTTACCATTCAGATTATTCATTTATATGTATTTGTTTACATATGCAGGACATATATTTTCTTTGGCATATGGTGTTCTTGATTCAGAAAATGATGTATTTTGGACTTGTTTTTTTTGAGAATTTGAAGGAGGCATACGGTGAAAGTAAACACATGTGTGTTGTTTCTGATCGTAATGGAAGCAACGTAAAAACTGTTGATGACGTGTACAATGATGTATCGAATTATGCATGTATGTGACATCTATGAAAAAATGTGAACATTGTTTATAGAAAGTCACATGATGCGTTACCAGAGATGTATTTGAAGTCATATGTTTCATGTATTTGATTTTGTTTATTATTAAAATTGTTGCATTTACTTGCAAGTTATTTTAGTTCATTATGAATCTACTACAAATTTATAAGCGGGGATAGGCTGCTGAAGCAGACAGCTTGTGGACGACATGCCTGCTTCAGCAGCTTCAACAATGATTTTACTATATCATTCTTAATTAATTATTATAAGTAATTTTCGTATTTGAAAATTAATAATATTTAATTTAAAAAGTAAAGTAGATATTTATGACGTGTTTGCTTCAACTGTTTCAACTTTCAACCGTGATTTTACTATATCATCTTTAATTAATTATAATAAGTTATTTACGGATTAGAAAATTAATAATACATAATTAAAAAAAAATTAAATAGATATTTATGACATGCTTGCTTTAGCTCCTTCAGTCGTGATTTTACTATATCATTCCTAATTAATTATTATAAGTCATTTACGTATTAAAAAATTAATAATATTTAATTAAAAAATATAATAAACATTCATGACATATTTGCTTCAATTGCTTCAATTGTGATTTTATTATATCAACCCTAATTAATTATTATAGATCATATAAACATTAAAAAATTGATACTATTTCATAAAAAAAGTAAAATAGACACAAAATTCTAAGTTAACGCTTGATGTTTTAAATTAATTTGACGACATATATGTAGTCCACTTAAAAAAAATTCCACAAGTTTTTGTTATAGTAATTTTATTATATCGATTCTAATTAGTTAGCCGTTGATGTTTTAAATTAACTTGATGACTTATACGGGGTCCACTTTTAAAAAAATCAGAAGTAACTTTTATAGTAATTTTATTATATCACTTCTAGATAGTTATTATAAGTCATTGAAGTATTAGATAATTAATTATTATAAGTCATTTACGTATTAGAAAATTAATATTATTTAATTAAAAAAAGTAAAATAGATATTTATGACATATCTGCTTCAGCTGTTTCATTCGTGATTTTACTATATCATCCCTAATTAATTATATAAGTTATTTACGTATTAGAAAATAAAAAAAAGGGCAGCCCGGTGCACTAAAGCTACCGCTATGTGTGGTGTTAGGGAAGGGCCCCACCACAATAAAAAAGTAATAATATATAATAAGTAAATAAAATAAATATTTATGACATGCCTGCTTCAACCGTGATTTTACGATATCATTCCTAAATAATTATTATAAGTCATTTACGTATTAGAAAATTAATAATATTTAACTAAAAAAATACAATAGACATTTATGACATGCCTGCTTCAGCTACTTCAATCGTGATTTTACTATATCACACCTAATTAATTATTATAGATCATCTAAGCATTAGAAAATTGATAATATTTCATTAAAAAAAGATAAAATAGACACAAAATTATAAGTTAACACTTGATGTTTTAAATTAACTGGAGGACTTATATGAAGTCCACTTAATTTTTTTTTTTCACAAATACTTTTTATAGTAATTTTATTATATTTCTTCTAATTAGTTAATCATTGATGTTTTAAATTAACTTAACGACTTATACGGGGTTCACTTTGAAAATTTTCACAAGTAACTTTTATAGTAATTTTATTATATCAATTCTAAATAGTCATTATAAGTCATTTTAGTATTAGATTATAAATAATATTTAATAACAAGGATAAAAGAGATTGAAAAAATTAAAAATTTAAAATGATCGGATAAAGTACTTTGCAATTGTAATATATGTGTCAAAAAAAGGTATGAAAGTAGTACACCTATTGAGATCTAAATAATTAAATTCAAACAAAAAATTAAATACATAGTTACGGTGTAGATCTGAGTGATTAAAATATCAATTTTTATTAGGTACAATTAAATGAAGCATGAAATACACAAACAAGGAAATTAAATTTTAATCTTTTTAACAACTTTTTCTTTTCGGTGATCGACATTCTTGTCGACCATTGTTTGCTCCGTAATTTTACTATATCACCCCCTAATTATTATATGTCGCTTACGTATTAGAAAATTAATAATAATTAATAAAATAAATATGTAAAATAGACATTTATAACATATTTGCTTGAGCTACTTCAATCATAATTTACTACATCACCTCTAATTATAAATCATTTAAGTATTAAAAAGTTAATCAATTTGATAAAAAAGTATAATAGACATAAAATGATTAATTAACTCTTTATGTTTTAAATTAACTTGACATCTTAATGAGACTCACTTAAATTATTTTTACAAGTATTTTTTATAGCAATTTTTCTATATCACTTCTAATTAGTTATTATAAATCATTTAAGATATGTCTGTTTCGCAACTTCAATCGTGATTTTTGCTTAACTCTCGACATTATATCGGTGTCACTTAAAATAGAATAAAAAAAATATTATAAATTAAAATAATTAAAAATTTTAATTATTTAAAATTATTTAATAATAACAATTTATTTCACTGCTTTTATAATATTTTTAAAAATTGAAGCTTAGCATATTGGGTCCATGCTCAGCACGGGCCTATTGCCACTAGTAAATGAATGTAATTGATTCTACTAAAATATATTTGGAAAAATTTCAGAACTAGCAACTCTATAGATTTAATTATAACTTTTATAACAACAGTTTCAAAATTATGAAAAATAGCAATTTGTATTCTGTATTTTAGTAAAATGTTGCTATATAAATAAATATACAAATATAGTAGCAGTTCCTAATTTAACTCTAATTAATTGGAGTTAAATAAGGGAAGAAACCGTCCCTTTATTCATGATACATTTAATTATATAGATTCTTTTTCCTTATATGACTCTATTTTAACCACAACAGTTATTTTACAATAATTTAATTCAAAATTCAAAACATTTTTCATAATAAACAACTCAAAGCAATTTAAAAAACAAAGTGGTTCCAATATTATTGATGATCGTCTAAAATTTTGAAGAAAAGATTGAAAATACAACGCTGCTAATACAGATATCGATAAACAAACTTGATTCTGTTTGTGAATTTTATAAAATAAAATAGAAAAAATTGTAACAACAATGCGTAACAGTCATAGAAATAAAAAATTGAGATCGTATGATTTGATCAGTTCTCGAATTCTATGGTTTGATCGAATATATTTTTTACAATTAAAATTTTTCCTTGATGTTATGTAAGGTAAAAATTTAGATACAATTGTTATAAGTTAAATTTGAATTTTAGTCGCGGATAAGTAGTATTCGAATAAAAAAAATTGTTTTCGTTGAAATTCGTTTTGCAGTTTTGTTATTGTTGCATTTGTATAATTAATAAAAGTCATTGTATTTTATTTTGGAAATTATATATTATTATTTATTTTACAAATTTGACAGAATAAAATAGTATGTATTTGATAATTTCATTGTTATACAAAAAAATATATTTCACTGTTATATGTTTTCAGCTATATGTATATATAATATACATATGCAGTATGTATATGTGTTCAACTGGCATGTCCTTCAACGTGTATACAACATGTGTGTGTATTAAACTACCATTCATGAAAAAAACATATATAGTATAATATATATTAGCAATCATGATTTACTCTATAAATGTATATGATCAACATGTTAACTGATTTTTTATATGTTAAACATATTTAATTATTATAATGTGTCATATATTTTCTTACTATATTATATGAGAGTGTGTGTTTACCATTCAGATTATTCATTTATATGTATTTATTTACATATGCAGGACATATATTTCTTTTGGCATATGATGTGCTTGATTTAGAAAATAATGTATCTTGGGACTTATTTTTTTGAGAATCTGAAGGAGGCATATGGTGAAAGTAAACACATATGTGTTGTTTCTGATCATAACGGAAGCAACATAAAAGTTGTTGGTGACGTGTGCAAAGATGTATCGAATTATGCATGTATGTGGCATCTATAAAAAAACGTGATTTTTTTTTTATAGAAAGTCACATGATGCGATAGCGAAAATGTATTTGAAGTCATATGTTTCATGTATTTGATTTTGTTTACTCTTAAAATTACTGCATTTACTTGCAAGTTATTTTTGTTCATTATGAATAAGTGAATGTAATTGATTCTACTTAAATATATTAATATAAATATATATGTATTTTTAGTTTTATTAGGTATAGTTCAACGTAAACTACATATGCAAACATTAATAATCTGAAAAATAACATATAAAGACCTATACAATACATATGCACATATATAAGAATCTTAGCATAACTGAAAGTACATATGCATATCTATGAATACATATACATATTCAGTCATATAAATTCATACGCAGAACTAGAAAATATATATATGCATCCATATAAATACATTGCATAACTGAAAAATAAATATGCATAACTGCATATGTCTAACAGAAACATAAAACTAACCAAAAAACATAAAACTAACCACGAAACATTAAAAATCTGAAAAAATAAATATAAAGAACTATAAAATACATATGCACATCTTTAAAAAACTTAAGCAGAACTGAAAATACATATGCATATCTATAATTACATATTCAGTCATATAAATATATGTGCAGAAATAGAAAATACATATGCATCCTTATAAATGCATATGCATAACTGGAAAAATACATATGCATAACTGCATATGTCTAACAGAAACATAAAACTAACAACGAAACATTCAATTTAAGTTGATTCAACATCATAAATCAAAATATAACTGTCAAGTTCTACAAAACTTTCAACATTCAACATGAAGGTAATACACGAAACTTAAGAACTATTAAAATACGTCTTTGTCCATCTAAAGTTAACTGTTTTTAAAAAATAAAATATTAAAAAGTAAATATCAACAAGAGCTTCAGTGTCTTCTGTTATCCCAATTTCCCTAGGCAGCCTCATTGGTGCTTCATCATCACTTTGTGCCTTATCTTCTTCTTTTCTCGAACCATAATCCCCCAAAAGTGAAGCAAAAATGTGTGAGTAAAATACAAACTAGCAAACTTCACCGCATCTTCATTATTTTCCATCCCCTATATTTAACCCAAAACAACGGCAAATAATTTCCTTTTCTAAATATAACTGGCACCATCAAAATATTGCTCAATAATTTTGTTTGGATGCTCCTCATCAAACACAAAATCATTCTTATTTGAATGACAATTCAAACTAGTAACCACAACAAACTCTCTAGGATTGAAATGAAGATTTGTGCCCTTTGCACGAATGACTATGGCACTTATAGAACTTTTCTTAGTCTCAAATGACATAATACATCTCTCTAATTGCGCTTGAACCACACAATTCTTCTTCTTCATGTAAACACCAAATATACTATTATTACAAAACATCTTGTACTGATTCTTCGTTAACATTGACGTCATACGATCTTCAATGTCGTTGACCGTATGACATTCGATATGTGGTGCAAATTTGGGCACTACTCTTGCCCTGTATATTTGATCACACAACACCTATAGTTCACAAAAATTCTGTTATATGTCTAAACAGTGCCACATATGTATTTACAAAAATACATATTAAAGTTGCATTACAACATATATACAAAAATCTAGCATATGTATTTTATGAATATATAACTGGTAAAAATTTAAGTTATCAAACATCAAAATACATACATTGTCATCATCTAATAAATAACAAATACAACTGAGCATAAAATATAAATCTTACCAATAACAAATATAAAATACATAGCTAACCAGTAACAAATATATTTCATATAATTCCACACATACAAAATACATATGTATTTTATGTATACATAGCTGGTCCAAAATTTAAATTATCAACAAAGAGGAATATAGATCATAGTCAAAATCTAAAGAATAACAAATACAACTAATCATCAAATACAAAATTTAGCAGTACACCATACGAATACATATCTAAACTGTACCATGTATGATATTTACATGTCAAAACAGTGCCACTTATGTATTTACAAAAAATATCTTAAAGTTATATTACAACAAATACATATGTATTTTATGAATACATGTACAAATACAACTGCACATCAAATATAAATCTTATCAATAGCAAATACAATATGTTGCATACATCTTAAATACAAAATACATATCTTAAATATCTTATTCATAACACATACAAATCTTATCACTAACAAAAATCTAAATACAAAATACATATCTTAAATATAACATATACATATCTTCACATTAGCAACTATAAATTCCACATCTTAATATAAACTCAAAAATAAGTACACAACTTATCAAGTGTATATATAAAATACATATATGAACATATTGTCCATAAACTATAAAATTTTACAAATGAAAAAATATCTCCCTCACTTTCTCTTTTTCAGTTTCATAATCAGATGAAGCAGGACTTGCAATTTTACTCGATTGTGCTTTTTCGTCTGACTTCCTCTTTTTTACTGATTTTTGAATTTTTGTGGGTTTTGGAGATGAAGATTTCCTCACTGCTTTTCGTTTTATTATTTCAACAGTCTTTTTCGAATCGTTTCGCTGCTTCGATCTCAACTCTTCTGCGAAAACACCTCCCTTCGACTGAATATTAGTAAAAATCTAGTTAATGTCTTCTTCGTCTTGTTAAACCAAGACTAAATGATGGTAATTCATCGGTGGAATACTACGATTTTCATGTTCTGCCATTATAGCAGAACTTCAAAAATTTCAACACACAAAAATTAAAAAAAAATTCAAAAAACCAAATCGCAGAAGAATGTGAAAAAAGAATGTCCCAAAAATTTCAACACAAAATTAAAAATAAAAATAAAAAATCAAAACGCAGAAGAATGTGTTAAAAAATACCAAAAATAAATTACATAAAAGAAGTTATGTGAAAAAGATAACATGCATTAACTGTAAAATTAACTTACCTTAATAGATGGGGACAATATTTATCAAGAATTTGAGAGAAAAAAAATCAGAATTTGAAGAAATAGACGAAGAAAGTTATATTTGGAGGGAATTGAAATTGGTAAACTTGCGTGGAAAAAAAGTAAGGTAAATATATGGATTAAGGACACACGCTTTTCAATCAAAAAGGTAAAATATTGCTACCCTTGCTATTAGTTGTAATTTTGAGAAACTATTGCTATTAATTGTAATTAATGTCTTAGGTTTGTTAGTTTGTGTAATTTTTCCTAATTTTACTATGTAACTCATAATTATTATACGTCATTTCACTAACTGAAAAATGAATTGTAAACATATAGTAATACTTAATAATAAGAGTAAAATGATAAATTATGTCTTGATATTTAAATTAGATAAGTAAAAATGGATAAATGTGCTTCTTATAATAGATAAGAAAAAAATGGACAGGGGGAGTGTTAATCGGGGAAAATTTAGATATTTAATTATGAGTTTATGTGAATTTAATATTTTTTATTCAAATTGTACAGTCAACCTCTCTATAACATCACCTCATTATAACGACGTTTACGATAACAACCTGTTTTCTTCGGAATCGATTTTTCATATTATATTTTATTTTTTTATAACAACATTCTACCTATAACGACAATAACGTTTATTATAGCGGTACACTCTTTGTAAAATTAGCTTTCTATACCACGATACTCAAATGTTGTATAGTAATATTTTGTAAGAAATATATCATGTACAAAATAAAATACCAAAATATTTATGGTAACCATTATTAATGTCATGCACATAATAAACTAATATCTAATTTAAAGAAAAAAAGTATATTTAAATGGCGCACAACATTTCTTTCATAACTGCACAAAGGAAAAGTAGTACTATTGTTTGTCTTTTTTTATATTCATGCTCTTTCTAATAATAGTTAATAATAGTTAAATGAGATCTGAACGTCTAATGCCCTTGTACATATATAACAACACCTCTCTATAGCAGTCATGAAATCTTCGGACAAACGCTGCCACTATAGAGAGGTCCAATGATATATGTTTATATATTAAAATACCATGAAATATTTATAAATATTAAATTATAAATTCAATTATTATTGTAATATTAAAATGTAGTTGTTATACAAACCCACAAACTTCATGTTCTAAATCTATCTCTACTATCGATTAAAATCTCAAATTTGAGTATTGAGAATAAATATTTATTTTAAGATAGAGTTATATAAGATGTTTGGTAAAAGTTTAATAAAATTCACAATCTACTAAATATATTGTATGTAGTTAAATCTTATCTGTTGAAGCCCACAAGTAGTCAGTCTGAGCAATAAAATAGTGGAGCAATGCAATTAGGTGAAGCAGTTGGTTAGTGGAGCCCGTCCTAGAGTGAGTTAGCCGAAGGGTTCGAGCCAACCATCTAGCTACGATTAGCATTACTACAATTGTCACTAATCCTGTATAAATAGCTAACAATGCACCTAAAATCAGTTGAGTGAAATTATTTTTTCTTCTTCTTCTCAAATCTTCTCTCCATCTTACTCTCATGTAAAGTTATGTTAATTGTTGGTGGATTGAACAAGTTTGACATGGTATCAGAGAGAGTATTTTTCGCACACCACTTCACAATTGTTCTCAGAAATATCGAAGCTGAAATCGCCAGTGAAATATCTGTGGGGGTTGAAACTTCTACAGCGATGCCGAAGGCAGTTCACCGTAATCATTTTACGTATCTTCACGCCTCAGATACTCTGGCTTCACTTTCAATCTTGATCTAGCTAATTGATGCTAAAAACTATGGATTATGAAGTATAGCCAAGAAAATTGCTTTACTTGAAAAAGACAAACTAGGTTTTGTCAACGGATACTGTACAAAGAAGAAATAGAAAGCAGAACTACATGATATATGAGGAAAATGTAATGTAAATAGTGCATTCTTGAATCATGAATTCAGTTTCGAAGAATTTGCTTAACGGGATAGTATATGGATCGGATGCATATGTTGTTTGGGAATAATATCTCAAGGAGAGATTCAACTAGGTGAACCGAATGGGGATTTTTCAATTGCATAAGGAAATCACAACACTTACTCAAGGTACGGACATTATTTCTGTCTATTACTCAAAAGTTGAAGTAGCTTTGGGATGAGTATGATATTATTTTGCCTAATTCTTGTTGTGGTTGTGAGAAATTCAAATATTATAATGAACATTTATAGGAGCAAAGGTTATTGTAATTTTTATGTGGCTTGAATGACTCATACGATGATACTAGGAGATAAATTCTGTCGAAAACTACTGCACACCGACTAATCATGCTTATGCTATGATAAGAGAAGATGAAAGTCATAAGTCGATCAATGTGAACATAGCAGCTAAAAACACTCTGCACAATGATCCACTAATAATGCAGTTTGAAAGAGATTAATCATATGCAACATCATTAGATAGAGGTCAACCATATCAAGGTGCAATTAGTAGGGAGTAGCCTTACAAAGGGAGGAAACCATATCTTAGATCATTTCCAGAAGAATGGGCATACAAATGATTACTGTTGGAAAGTAGTAGAATAGCCACTTGATTTGATAGAGGAAAAATGGTATACAACTGTAAACAATGTGACGGGAGAAGGAACAAATCCATCAAATATACCTACCAATTTTGTGGATGGTCGTGTAGTCACAGATTAAGAAGGCGGGGGAGCTCTGTTCACTAAAGAATAGTACCGACAGATCCTTGATATGCTCAACAAAGACATTAACTCAGAACAATAGGTGCACATGGCAGATATGCCTACTTGTTTACTGTATGGCATAGCACTTAGTAAGTGGATAGTGGATTTCGGAGCCACATATCATGTAACGACAAATTTGAAATTATTAAAGGTGGTTAAAAGTGTAGTAGAGAAAGAAAATGATAAGGTGCAATAGCAAACAAGAGAAGAAGCTGATATAACTCAATTGTGGTTACATAAAACTGTTTGGTAGTGAAGTTGTGCACAATGTTCTACATGTTCCAGACTTTAACTTATTGTCTGTGTCCAAGTTGACTAAAGAACAATCTTATGCTGTCACTTTTCTTTTTGATAGGTGTGTGTTTTAGGATCTCTCAAGTGGCAGGATCAAGGACATTGATAGAGAACGAGATGATTTATACATAATGATGTGAAGTGCTGAAGTCTGAGTAGTGAAGTGCAAATTAGTACAGTACTAAAGAGAGGGGAAAATCTCAATCTATGGTATAAAAGGCTAAGTCACTCATCACCATCTATAATGAAAGGCTTGGAGTTCTTAAAAGATACTTCATGAAGTTATTTAACAAGCAAGTGCCATGTATGTCCATTAGTCTAACAAGCTAGGTTACAGTTTTCATGTAGTAATAATTCAAGAGCAAATCTGCCTTTTCTCTCTTGTACGATTGGATTTGTGAGAACCCTATAAAACTTCTACTTTAGATAAGAAGCAAAAAATTTAACTGTGATTGATGATTTTAGTATATATACATGGGTGTACTTGTTGTTGCTTAAATCGTAGGCCATCGTGGCTTTAAAGATCTTTCTTACTATGGTTCAAAATCCGTTCAATATGATGGTAAAGGTGGTAAGAATTGACAATGAAATTGAATTCTTTAATTCTCCGTGTACTGAATTGTTCCAAGTACTAGGAGTGTTATTTCCCACAATATAGTCGGATATGCAGAATCTGTATATTACAACAACAACTTCAACTCGAGTTCAAGTATAAACAAGAACGCAATGAAGTATCAAATACCCTCAACACAAGATCAAAATGACCTTTCCAAGAGGTGTATTTTTTTTTTTTTTTAGAAAAATAAAGATGAAACAGAAAATAGCCAAGTCGTTTGAATTCACGGATTTTCCTTAAGGAAATAATCCCCCTCACTGTACCCAAGGTTGTGGAATTTTTCCTCCCAGGATAAAATGGCTAACCAGACCAACAGTAGCGGTACCTCAAACGGTTGGAATTTATTCGAACTCACAGAACGTTTTGAGTGATCACACAGAATATTTTTGAGACAAGAAGAGAGTTTTTAATTTGAAAATTTCGTATTCAAACCTGTGGATGAAACCAGGTTTTATAGCCACAAGATGCCTCTTCTGAAAAGTGGCAAAGGTTCATGTAAAAGGTGTAACCTCTTCTGAAAATTCATGTCTATTCGCCCAAACATTGTGACTGTTCTGAACAGGCATGCCATTTCGTGAATAAGTGGGTCAGTTCATTGAAACAATGCATCAGTTCTGAAGCAGTGCATCAGTTTACTGAAACAGTGCATCAGTTCAGTTTCAAAACTGTGCACCATTTCAGTGAAAAATTGCATCAGTTTGAAAATTTATCTGAAGCATCTGTTCGAAATAGCTTCTGCATGCATGCTTTCGTTACTTTCGTAATGAAACTGAAATCATATAAATGGAGTATTAAACACAAAAAATATTTACTGCGTTACTGTTGGTATTTTCAGAATTCAAATAAATTTTGTCCAAAAAGATAGATCTCATCGATCGATCATTTGACAAATCCAAATCCAAATCCAAATCCAAATCCAAATCCGAAGCAGAGCCGAGCGAGCGACGACGACGATGTTATTTCTTGCCTCACTTACCATTTGGAGTAAATGTTCATCATTATAAACACTCCAAAGTTCCTTTCTCCCACCAATGTGAGAGAATTAGTGAACTTTCCAATTTTGTGAGTACACTTTCCAAATTGGTGTCTCCTCTTCTCCACCATTTTTTCTCCATTTTCCATTCACACTTCTATGAACCCAACAATCCCCCAAATGAATGGGGAATGACTATTTTTCATACAACTTTTACGGACAAGTATGTGATCATCAAGCAAAGACTAATTGAATCTGGATAAGTGGATTTTCCTTTGAACTTTCCATAGTGAACATGCATCGGATGGACTCGGTCAATCGATAGATTTGATATCTTTAAACCATCGAGCTTTATTGTACACCTAGACAATACATGTCATACAACAAGCCTTTTAACGTTTATGGTTCTCATGGTTTTGTTCTTTTCATCCATGAACACGTCCCGGTTTCATGAGGGCTTAGAGAATAGGCCTTTACTAACATTCTCCTGAAGCGGCTTCCACTTCACCCTCGCATAGGTGATTTCTAAACGTTCAATCCAGTAGATTAAACTATTTGATCAAATCTGCCAAATTTAGATAATCATTAAAAGACTTTTCACCTTAAGTCTTATCCTAGTTTACTGTACATTGTCTATATCATGAGAATAGGTTGGGTAATTGACAATGTTGAACCTGCCAGACACAATTTTTTTTGATCTCCTAGAACCTAGCTCTTGGGATCTCCAGTCTGCTAGGTAGAGTTACCGCCATGCTAACTTGTCCTAGGCCTTAAACCTATTCCCTTGGATGCCCTTTCTACTCCTTCTCTAGATAGGCCTTTTGTAAGTGGATCCGACACATTATCCTTTGACTTTACATAGTCTATAGTGATAATTCCAGTAGAGAGGAGTTCTCTAACGGTATGATGTCTCCGTCGTATGTGATGAGATTTACCGTTGTACATCATGCTCCCTACCCTACCTATTGGTGCTAGGCTATCACAGTGTATACATACTGGTGCCAATACGGAATATCTTCCATAAAATTCTGTAGCCATTCTGCTTCTTCACCGGCTTTATCTAATGCGATAAATTCAGATTCCATTGTAGAGCGAGCGATACAAGTCTATTTGGATGATTTCCAAGAAACTGCTCCTCCACCGATAGTAAATACATATCCACTTGTGGATTTTACTTCGTTCGATCCGGTGATCCAATTTGCATCACTATATCCTTCAAGTACCGCAGGATATTTATTATAATGCAAAGCATAATCTTGAGTGTATTTAAGAAACCCCAAAACTCTTTTCAATGCCATCCAATTAGTTTTGTTAGGATTACTCGTGTACCGACTCAATTTACTGATAGCACATACTATGTCTGGTCGTGTACAACTTATTATATACATTAAACATCCCAATACTCTTGCGTACTCCAATTGCGAGTCACTTTCACCTTCATTCTTTCGAACTACAAAGTTCACATCCAATAGAGTCTTGACAATACCGAATTCCATATACTTGAACTTGTCAAGTACTTTTTCGATATAATGAGACTGTGAAAATGCTAACCCTTATGGAGTTCGATGGAGTCTTATACCTAAGATCACATCTGCAATTCTAATGTCTTTCATATCAGACTTGCTCTCGAGCATTCATTTTGTTGCATTTATGTCAGAAATGTCTCTACTGATGATCAACATATCATCCACATATAAACAAACAATGACTTGGTGATTTGGTGTGTCTTTAATATATACACATTTGTCACATTCATTTATCTTGAATCTGTTTGCCAACATGGTTTGGTCAAACTTTGTATGCCATTGCTTAGGTGCTTGTTTTAGTCCATAAAGTGACTTAACAAGTTTACACACCTTATTTTCTTTTCCTGGAACCATAAAACCCTCAGGTTGTTCCATGTATATTTTTTCCTCCAAATCTCCATTTAGGAATGCGGTCTTCACATCCATTTGATGGATTTGAAGATCATATACCGCTGCCAAGGCAATTAACATTCGAATCGAGGTTATCCTTGTTACTGGCGAGTATGTATCAAAGTAATCAAGACCTTCCTTCTGTTTGAAGCCTTTTACTACAAGTCTTGCCTTGTTTTTGTCAATAGTACCATCCGCCTTCATTTTCTTTTGAAGATCCATTTAGAACCTAAAGGTTTATTTCCGGGAGGAAGTTCAACCGATTCCCATGTATGGTTGCTTAAGATTGAATCTATATCCTTATTGACTGCCTTTTTCTAAAAGGATGAGTCTGACGACGACAACGCTTCTTTAAATGTTTGAGGCTCATTTTCTAAGAGAAATGTTTCAAAATTCGATCCAAATAAAGTTGACATTCTTTGACGTGTACTACGTCTTGGATTTTCTTCAATATGTACATTCTCACTTGGTTCATCTCGAGGTCGTTTAGATCCTCCACTAGACTGTTCATGTCTAATTTTATAAGGGAAAATATTTTCAAAGAATTCAGCATTGTCTGATTCAATTACCGTATTTTCATTAATATCCGGATGTTTGGATTTAAGAACCAAAAATTTACATGCTTTACTACTTTTCGCATATCCTATGAACATCCAGTCCACTGTTTTAGGTCCTATCTTAACCCTTTTAGGTATAGGAACTTGAACCTTCGCTAGACACCCCCATACTTTGAAATATTTCAAGTTGGGTTTCCTTCCTTTTCATTTTTCGTAAGGAATTAATTGTGTCTTACTATAGGGAACTCTGTTGAGTATACGATTGGCCGTAAGGATAGCCTCCCCCCATAAGTTTTGGGTTAAACCAGAACTTATAAGTAGGGCATTCATTATTTCCTTCAAAGTTCGGTTTTTTCTTTCCGCAATTCCATTAGATTGAGGTGAATATAGAACTGTAGTCTGATGGATTATTCCATTCTCTACACATATTTGCGCAATGGGAGATTCATATTCTTTGCCCCTATCACTTCTTATCATTTTGATCTTTTTGTCTAACTGATTTTCAACTTTAGTTTTATATTGCCTAAACGCATCTATTGCTTCATCCTTACTATTTAGGAAGTAGACATAACAGTATCTAGTGCAATTGTCAATAAAAGTTATGAAATACTTTTTCCCACCACGTGATGGTGCTGACTTCGTATCACAAAATGTCAGTGTGTATTAAGTCTAAGGGATTGGAATTCCTTTCAACAGACTTATAAGGATGCTTTGCATACTTCGATTCCTCACACGTTTGACACTTTGATTTATTGCACTCAAAGTATCGAAAAACTTCTAAGTTAATCAGTTTTTTGCTAATTATAATTTTTCCAGAAATGGTTACACATTTGAATTCGTTCTTGTCTAGAAGTGAAACAGAGATTAAGTTCCTATGTAATTCGGGAACATACAAGACATTGTTAAGTCTCAAGACCTTTCCTGAAGTCATTTTCAAGCATATTTTCCATGTTCCTTCCACCTTAGCAGTAGCGGAGTTAGCCATGTAGATCATTTCTTCTACTTGAGCCGGAGCAAATGACGAAAACAACTCTCTGTTGGCACAAACATGACTGGTGGTACCAGAATTCATCCACCATTCGTGAGGATTCTCCGTCACGTTGCATTCTGAGAACATAGCACAAAACTCATCGTATTCTTTGGTGGATTCAATCATATTTGCTTGATCCCTTTTCTTGTCTTTCTTCGGGGCTCGACAATCTGTGGACTTGTGACCAATTTTTCCACAATTTAAGTATTTTCCCTTGAACTTTTTTTTGGGTTGATTGCTTCTATGTTCAACTTTCTTTCTTTTCTTCGAATTGCTTTGGTCATCTTTTACAATATGTGTTCCATTAATTGTAGAATTCCCTTTTGACCTTCTCTCGGCAGCTTCATTGTCCTCTTCAATATGCAGTCGGACAACAAGATCTTCGACAGTCATCTCCTTGCGTTTATGCTTTAAGTAGTTTTTGAAGTCTTTCCACAAAGGTGGTAGCTTCTCAACTATCGCTGCTACTTGGAAAACATCATTCACAATTAAACCTTCTGCTAGGAGATCATGTATGATGACTTGCAACTCCTGTACTTGAGAGACAACAGATTTGCTATCTGTCATTTTGAAGTCCAGGAACCGTGCTACAAGGAATTTATTAATTCCCGCATCCTCCGTCTTATATTTTCGGTCAAGTGCCCCCACAGTTCCTTTGATATCTTGGTTCCACTATAAACATTGTAGAGGTCGTCTTGGAGACCACTCAGAATATAATTCCTGCAAAGGAAGTCCGAATGTTTTCAAGCTTCTACAATAACGAAACGGTCTTTGTCCGAGGTTCCCTCGGGCACCTCAGGAGCGTCTTTGCTAGTGAACCGTTGTAGACATAAAGTGGTGAGGTAAAAGAACATCTTTTGCTGCCACCGCTTAAAGTCAATGCCCAAAAATTTTCTGGGCTTCTCCGCCGGTGCCATTGTTGGCGGAGCATTTGTACAACTTGATGTGGCAATATTAGTTGCCCCCACGGACGTTGTCGCATCCGTCATTTGAATTTCAGTTGCCATTTTCCTGTCACCACAAGACAAAAAAAATACTTAGTATTTTCAAAATACTACTAAAAAAAAATTAAGCAACTTTAAATTTTTCTTCTGGTTTCTAGTTAACAATGAAGTTTTAATGACTTTCAATTGTCAACCGAATGATCTTTAACTTGTGACGAAGTTTTTATGACTTCAAATCACTATTTAAGTTCAGGCGGAGTAGAAAGTAAAAACTTTAATCTCCAAAAACAAGCTATACAAATTCTATAATAGTGCTTATTTCCTTAAGATTGTTATTTTCCACACTATAGTCGGGTATGCAGAATCTGTATATTACAATAACAACTTCAACTCTAGTTCAAGTATAAACAAGAACACAATGAAGTATCAAATAGCCTCAACACAAGATCAAAATGACCTTTCCAAGAGGTGTATTTTTTTTCCAGAAAAATAAAGATGAAACAGAAAATAGCCAAGTCGTTCGAATTCACGGATTTTCCTTAAAGAAATAATCCCCCTCACTGTACCCGATGTTGTGCAATTTTTCCTCCCAGGATAAAATGGCTAACCATACCAACAGTAGTGGTACCTCAAACGGTTGGAATTTATTCGAACTAACAGAACATTTTGAGTGATCACACAGAATATTTTTGAGACAAGAAGAGAGTTTTTAATCTGAAAATTTCGTATTCAAACCTATGGATGAAACCAGGTTTTTATAGCCACAAGATGCCTCTTCTGAAAAGTGGCAAAGGTTTATCTAAAAGGTGTAACCTTTTATGAAAATTCACGTCGATTCGTCCAAATATTGTGACTGTTCTGAACAGGCATGCCATTTCATGAATAAGTGTGTCAGTTTATTAAAATAATGCATCAGTTCTAAAGCAGTGCATCAGTTTACTTAAACAGTGCATCAATTCAGTTTCGAAACTGTGCACCATCTCAGTGAAAAATTGCATCAGTTCGAAAATTTATCTGAAGCATCTGTTCGAAATAGCTTCTGCATGCATGCTTTCGTTACTTTCGTAATGAAACTGAAATCATATAAATGAAGTATTAAACACAGAAAATATTTACTGCTTTATTGTTGTTATTTTCAGAATTCAAATAAATTTTGTCCAAAAATATAGATCTCATCGATTGATCATTTGACAAATCAAAATCCAAATCCAAATCCAAATTCAAATCCGAAGCCGAGCCGAGCGAGCGACTACGACGACGGCACGATACATATCTTATTTCTTGCCTGACTTACAATGTGAAGTAAGTGTTCATCATTTTAGACACTCCAAAGTTCCTTTCTCCCACCAATGTGGGAGAATTAGTGAACTTTCCAATTTTGTGAGTACACTTTCCAAATTGGTGTCTCCTCTTTTCCACCATTTTTTCTCCATTTTCCATTCACACTTTTATGAACCCAACAATCCCCCACATGAATGGGGAATGTCTATTTTTCATAAAACTTTTACGGACAAGTATGTGATCATCAAGTAAAAACTGATTGAATCTGGATAAGTGGGTTTCCCTTTGAACTTTCCGTAGTGAACATGCATCGGATGCACTCGGTCACTCGATAGATTTGATATCTTTGAACCGTCGAGCTTTATTGTACACCTAGACAATACATGTCACACAAATAACCTTTTAACGTTTATGGTTCTCATGGTTTTGGTCTTTTTAGCCATGAACACGTCTCGGTTTTATGAGGGCTTAGAGAATAGGCCTTTACTAATATTCTCCTGAAGCGGCTTCTACTTCACCCTCGCATAGGTGATTTCTAAACGTTCAATCCAGTAGATTAAACAATTTGGTCAAATCTTCCAAATTTAGATAATCATTAAAAGACTTTTCACCTTAAGTCTTATCCTAGTTTACTGTACATTGTCTACATCATGAGAATAGGTTGGGTAATTGATAATGTTGAACCTGCCAGAAACAACTTTGTTTGATCTCCTAGAACCTAGCTCTTGGGATCTCCATGCTGACTTGTCCTAGTCCTTAAACTCATTTCCTTGGATGTCCTTTCTACTCCTTCTCTAGATAAGCCTTTTGTAAGTGGATCCGACACATTATCCTTTGACTTTACATAGTCTATAGTGATAATTCCACTAAAGAGGAGTTCTCTAACGGTATTATGTCTCCATCGTATGTGATGAGATTTACCGTTGTACATCATGCTCCCTACCCTACCTATTGCCACTTGGCTATCACAGTGTATACATACTGGTGCCAATACGAAATATTTTCCAAGAAATTTGGGAGCCATTCTGCTTCTTCACCAGCTTTATCTAATGCGATAAATTTAGATTCCATTGTAGGGCGAGCGATACAAGTCTTTTTGGATGATTTCCAAGAAACTGCTCCTTCACCGATAGTAAATACATATCCACTTGTGGATTCTACGTCGTTCGATCCGGTGATTCAATTTGCATCACTATATCCTTCAAGTACCGCAGGATATTTATTATAATGCAAAGCATAAACTTGAGTGTATTTAAGATACCCCAATACTCTTTTCAATGCCATCCAATGAGTTTTGTTGGGATTACTCGTGTACCGACTCAATTTACTGATAGCGCATGCTATGTCTGGTCGTGTACCGTTCATTATATACATTAAACATCCCAATAATCTTGCGTACTCTAATTGCGAGTCACTTTCACCTTCATTCTTTCGAACTGCAAAGTTCACATCCAATAAAGTCTTGGCAATACCGAATTTCATATACTTGAACTTGTCAAGTACTTTTTCGATATAATGAGACTGTGACAATGCTAACCCTTGTGGAGTTCGATGGATTCTTATACCTAAGTTCACATCTGCAACTCCAAGGTCTTTCATATCAAAATTGCTCTCGATCATTCGTTTTGTTGCATTTATGTCAGAAATGTCTCTACTGATGATCAACATATCATCCACATATAAACAGACAATGACTTGGTGATTTGGTATGTCTTTAATATATACACATTTGTCACATTCATTTATCTTGAATCCGTTTGCCAACATGGTTTGGTCAAACTTTGCATGCCATTGCTTAGGTGCTTGTTTTAGTCCATAAAGTGACTTAAAAAGTTTACACACCTTATTTTCTTTTCCTTGAACCACAAAACCCTCAGGTTGTTCCATGTATATTTCTTCCTTCATATCTCTATTTAGGAATGCGGTCTTCACATCCAATTGATGGATTTGAAGATCATATATCGCTGCCATGGCAATTAGCATTCGAATCGAGGTTATCCTTGTTACTGGCGAGTATGTATCAAAGTAATCAAGGCCTTTCTTCTGTTTGAAGCATTTTACTACAAGTCTTGCCTTGTATTTGTTAATAGTACCATCCGCCTTCATTTTCCTTTTGAAGATCCATTTAGAACCTAAAGGTTTATTTCCGGGAGGAAGGTCAACCGATTCCCATGTATGGTTGCTTAAGATTGAATCTATTTCACTATTGACTACCTCTTTCCAAAAGGATGAGTCTGACGATGACATCGCTTCTTTAAATATTTGAGGCTCATTTTCTAAGAGAAATATTACAAAATCCGATCCAAATGAAGTTGACGTTCTTTGACGTGTACTACGTCTTGGATTTTCTTCAATATGTACATTCTCACTTGGTTCATCTTGAGGTCGTTTAGATTCTCCACTAGACTGTTCATGTCTAATTTTATAGGGGTAAATGCTTTCAAAGAATTCAGCATTGTCTGATTCAATTATCATATTTTCATTAATATCCGGATGTTTTGATTTATGAACCAAAAATCGACATGCTTTACTACTTTTCGCATATTCTATGAACACGCAGTCCACCGTTTTAGGTCCTATCTTAACCCTTTCAAGTATAGAAACTTGAACCTTCGCTAGACACCCCCACACTTTGAAATATTTCAAGTTGGGTTTCCTTTCTTTCCATTTTCTGTAAGGAATTGATTGTGTCTTACTATGGGGAACTCTGTTGAGTATACGATTGGCCGTAAGGATAGCCTCCCCCCATAAGGTTTGCGGTAAACCAGAACTTATAAGTAAGGCATTCATCATTTCCTTCAAAGTTTGGTTTTTCTTTTCCGCAATTTCATTAGATTGAGGTGAATATGGGGCCGTAGTTTGATGGATTATTCCATTCTCTACACATATTTGCGCAAAGAGAGATTCATATTCTCCGCCCCTATTACTTCTTATTATTTTGATCTTTTTGTCTAACTGATTTTCAACTTCAGTTTTATATTGCCTAAACGCATCTATTGCTTCATTCTTACTATTTAGCAAGTAGACATAACAATATCTAGTGCAATTGTCAATAAAAGTTATGAAATACTTTTTCCCACCACGTGATGGTGTTGACTTCATATTACAAATGTCAGTGTGTATTAAGTCTAAGGGATTGGAATTCTTTCAACAGACTTATAATGATGCTTTGTATACTTCGATTCCACACACGTTTGACACTTTGATTTATTGCACTCAAAGTTTGGCAAAACTTCTAAGTTAATAAGTTTTCGTAACGTTTTATAATTAACATGGCCTAAATGTTCATGCCATAAATCATAAGACTCAAGCAAATAAGAAGAATTTGAACTTTTATTAATTTCAACAGTCATTACATTCATCTTATAAAGGCCTTCGGTCAGATAGCCTTTCCCTACATACATTTCTCCTTTGCTAATTACAATTTTTCCAGAAATGGCTACACATTTGAATCCGTTCTTGTCTAGAAGTGAAACAAAGATTATGTTCCTACGTAATTCGGGAACATACAAGACATTGTTAAGTGTCAAGACCTTGCCTGAAGTCATTTTCAAGCATATTTTCCCTGTTCCTTCCACCTTAGCAGTAGCAGAGTTAGACATGTAGATCATTTTTTCTACTTGAGCTGGAGCAAATGACGAATACAACTCTCCGTTTGCACAAACATGGCGGGTGGCACCAGAATCCATCCACTATTCGCGAGGATTCCCCGCCAAGTTGCATTCTGAGAACATAGCACACAAATCATCGCATTCTTTGTTGGATTCAATCATATTTGCTTAATACTTTTTCTTGCCTTTCTTCGGGGCTCGACAATCTGTGAACTTGTGGCAAATTTTACCACAATTGAAGCATTTTCCCTTGAACTTTTTCTTGGGTTGATTGCTTCCATGTTCAACTTTCTTTCTTTTCTTCAAATTGTTTTGGTCATCTTCTATAATATGTCCTCCATTAATTGTAGAATTCCCTTTTGACCTTCTCTCCGCAGCTTCATTGTCCTCTTCAATACGCAGTCGGACAATAAGATCATCAACAGTCATCTCCTTGCATTTATGCTTTACGTAGTTTTTGAAGTCTTTCCACAAAGGTGGTAGCTTCTCAACTATCGCTTCGACTTGGAAAGAATCATTCACAATTAAACCTTCTGCTAGGAGATCATGTATGATAACTTGCAACTCCTGTACTTGAGAGACATCAAATTTGCTATCTGTCATTTTGAAGTCCAGGAACCATGCAACAAAAAATTTCTTAATTCCCGCATCCTCCGTCTTATATTTTCGGTCAAGTGCCCCCCACAGTTCCTTTGATGTCTTGGTTCCACTATAAACATTGTAGAGGTCATCTTGGAGACCACTCAGAATATAATTCTTGCAAAGGAAGTCCGAATGTTTCCAAGCTTCTATAATAACAAAGCGGTCTTTGTCCGAGGTTCCCTTGGGCACCTCAGGAGCGTCTTCTCTAGTGAATCGTTGCAGACATAAAGTGGTGAGGTAAAAGAACATCTTTTGCGGCCACCGCTTAAAGTCAATACTCAAAAATTTTCTGGGCTTCTCTGCTGGTGTCATTGTTGGCAGAGCATTTGTACGACTTAATATGGCAATATTAGTTGCCCCCACAGACGTTGTCGCATCCATCATTTGACTTTCAGTTTCCATTTTTTTGTCACCACAAGACAAAAAAAATACTTAGTATTTTCAAAATACTACTTAAAAAAAATTAAGCAACGTTAAATTTTTCTTCTTATTTCTAGTTAACAATGAAGTTTTAATGACTTCCAATTGTCAACCGAATGATCTTTCACTTGTGACAAAGTTTTTATGACTTCAAATCACTAGTTAAGTTCAGGCGGAGTAGAAAGTAAAAACTTTAATCTCCAAAAATAAGCTATACAGATTCTATAATAGTGCTTATTTCCTTAAGATTGTTATTTCCCACAATATAGTTGGGTATGCAGAATCTGTACATTACAACAACAACTTCAACTCGAGTTCAAGTATAAACAAGAACACAATGAAGTATCAAATAGCCTCAACACAAGATCAAAATGACCTTTCCAAGAGGTGTATTTTTTTTTTCCAGAAAAATAAAGATGAAACAGAAAATAGCCAAGTCATCCGAATTCACGGATTTTCCTTAAGGAAATAATCCCCCTCACTGTACCCGAGGTTTTGGAATTTTTCCTCTCAGGATAAAATGGCTAACCATACCAACAGTAGCGATACCTCAAACGGTTGGAATTTATTTGAACTCACAGAATATTTTGAGTGATCAGACAAAATATTTTAGAGACAAGAAAAGAGTTTTTAATCTGAAAATTTTGTATTCAAACCTATGGATGAAATCAGTTTTTTATAGCCACAAGATGCCTCTTCTGAAAAGTGGCAAAGGTTCATCTAAAAGGTGTAACCTTTTCTGAAAATTCATGTCTATTTATCCAAACATTGTGATTGTTCTCAATAGGCATGCCATTTCGTGAATAAGTGTGTCAGTTCATTGAAACAATGCATTAGTTCTGAAGCAGTGCATCAGTTCAGTTTCGAAACTGTGCACCATTTCAGTGAAAAATTGCATCAGTTCTAAAATTTATCTGAAGCATCTGTTCGAAATAGCTTCTGCATGCATGCTTTCGTTGCTTTCGTAATGAAACTGAAATCATATAAATGGAGTATTAAACACAAAAAATATTTACTGCGCTACTGTTGTTTTTTTCGAATTTCAAAAAAATTTTGTCCAAAAAGATATATCTCATCGATTGATCATTTGACAAATCCAAATCCAAAGCTAAGCCGAGCGAGCGACGACGACATGATGCATCTCTTATTTCTTGCCTCACTTACTATGTGGAGTAAGTGTTCATCATTATAAACACTCCAAAGTTCCTTTCTCCCACCAATGTGGGAGAATTAGTGAACTTTCTAATTTTGGGAGTACACTTTCCAAATTGGTGTCTCCTCTTCTCCACCATTTTTTCTCTATTTTCCATTCACACTTCTATGAACCCAACAAGGAGTAATACATCAAAACAATTATGTTTACACTTCACAATAAAATGACCGTGGAGAGAAAACACAGGCGAATTTTGGACACAATAAGAGCTTTGAGGTTGCAGGAAAATATTCTAGCTAAGTACTGAGATTTTTGTATTAAAGATTTCATATACGTTATTAATAGATTACCTTCCACTGCCTCAAAAGGTGAAGTTTCATATGAAAAATTGCATAATAAGAAAATGTCTATTGACCATTTAATTGGTTGTTTATGTTATGCAACTAACACACAAAATGAAGATAAATTTACTGAGAGAGTAAGAGGTGCAGTCTTAATAGGATACTCAAAAACTCAGAAGGGCACTCAAAAACTCAGAAAGACACTCAAAAACTCAAAAGGGCTACATCTTAGTAGAGATTGCTACACACCAATGCTTTGTCAGCAGAGATGTGGTCTTATGAGAAAACATATTTATTTTTAAGGACAATAAAAGTATGATTCCTACTGATGAACCTCACATGGTGGAACTAGAATTGATTATTGAAGAAGCACCAGCAACGCCTCATCATAATGCAGACCATGCTTAGGAATTTCATGATCATGATGATGTTGCTCCCATTGTTGTTCCTGATAGTATAAGTATAGTTGAAGAATGTAGTCAAAAGACTAGTAGTGTAGTTGCAGAAGATAGTCTACATTATTTACCAGAACCTAATTCTAATAAGAAGGCTACAACTGAAGATAACATGTCAAATGCAGATGACACAATTTCTGCAGTTCCATGTCTGATCAGCTTGCCAATTCATCGCTGTAGAGTCTTAGTCTAAAAGATCATTAAGAGTTAGTAAAGAACCTATATGGTTGTAGGATTATGTGTATAAAAAAAGACTAAGTCTAGTGCATATCCTCTCTCTCACTACTAGTCTTATCATCAAACTTCTCATGTTTATCGAATTTTATGTCAAAATTTTCTGCTTTGGTAGAGCCTTAATCCTTTAAGGAAGTTGTTCAAGGCCCGAGGTGGATTGAGGTTATGCAAAAAAAAATAAAGGCACTTGAAGCTAACAAGACTTGGGAGGTTATTACTTTACCTCCTTGCATGAACACAATAGGATAAAAATGGGTGTACAAAATCAAGTAACAATCTAATGGTGAGGTTGAAAGATTCAAGGCAAGACTTGTTGTCAATGGTTACAGCCAAAGAAAAGGAATGAACTATCATGACACATTCTTACCTGCAACAAAAATAGTCATCGTGAGATCTATCATTGCCTTGGTTGCTTATAAATATTGGAATTCATTTCAAATAGATGTTCATAATGCCTTTTTACAATGTGATCTTACTAAAGAGGTGTATATAGAATTGCCTTAAGGATTTGTCAAGAAGAGGAAAATGCTATACAAGGGGAGCATAAAGTCTTTCACTTATTAAAGTCCATATATAGACTGAATCAAACATCTAGATAGTGGAATATCAAGTTGATAGAATGTCATGATTCGAGACTATCCCTAGTTGTAACATGGTGCTTAGAATACAAGTGATTCCAAGCTAACCCATGTAATGGCATAATGCTTGAGCAACTGACTAAAATGTATATAAATGTAAATTTGTTGAGCGAAAGTATAATTATGAGATAGGTTTTTCAATATATTACTGTTCAAAGTTTTATAACATTGTAATCCGAAAGAAAGCAAAACTTAAATTACTTACAATGACTCTGGCTGACCATCTATGAAGCCTCTACTAATACTGACTATAGGTAGTCGATACATGACCCCAACCATTCCAAATTAATACATATAGAAAATAAAATACAAGAATTGCAACTGACTTGAGTCCTCAATATAAGAGAACTCATCACTTGCTAGCGGAATGTTGTGATCTGCCTGACTATGATCCTGAGAGTAGGCACCTGAATTTACATCACATGAAAAATATAGGCAGAAGAGGTATGATATCAATATTTTAGAATGTATCGAGTATGTGAGATATGCTCTAGTCATGAAAATACTTAAAACATGTTGTAAAACTGAGGACATAAGCCATTTGCTGAAATATGCATTCAAAACATGTTTGCACATAAAAGTTGTAAGGCGTAGTGAATTTTTTAAATCATGAGCTAAAATATTTTTGTAAATTGAGAAGTGGTAGAAACATTAATACTATATATAATCTCAAGTTAAAGCTGAATATGTTGTAAAACTATACTGAGGGTCATGTATGAATACTGGATCTAAAACTGTGGGATGGAAATTAATGCAATGACCAAGTATAAACATGTATTGTATTAAACTAAATAGCTGAATACTGAATACAAAGTCATGCATTTCTCAACTGAAATACAAGCTAAGCATAAACTGAGGATTGTGGGAGTTATCAATAACCAACATACCTCAATTTGAGCAAACCAGGGTCTAATCTGTAACCCTAGTTGGAAGGGTTCTAGTACCTTTCCAAGGGTACCAACACTGGCTGACGTGGATCCACTAAATTAATGTTCCAAAAAACTAGGGTGTCAGTCCTCAACTGGCGGGTAACCCCTTATAACCTGCAGTGACGGTGTAGCTTAGGAACTTAGGAACTTCTACTAAAGGTATCAGTCCTTAACTGACGGATGAGCCTTAGCTTCATCCCTACGTTCACTTGATGCTAAGTACTACGCCCAACTGAAAGACACTAATAACTGATATATTCTCAATATAATTATATTCTGAAACTATCAACCATGGATAATTTGAAGTGCTCAAGGCATGTAAACTGGTATATACATGAATACCTAGGTATCGGGTGTTCATAACCCACCAGCTCTGAGTAATACAACTGAACATGATAATATTAAAACTGATCATAATAGAGAAAAAGGAAAATTTCATATCACAAGTCCAAAATCATGAATTTACCAACATATTGAGGGTTCATAATTTTAAGCCTGTGATAATACTAAATTTCATTGGAAAACATGGTATGTCAATTTACATGGATTGAAATCTACAAAATCATGATAAGTTGTGCTTAATAGTCTTGAAACTAATAAATCATTCACATAGCCTGAAATCTTAATCAATATCATGTAGAACATGCTTGGGTTTGAGAATAGCGTGAATGATATGATATGGGACTAAGAAATCATGAATAATCGTTAAAACATGCTTATGAGTGACAATTATATCACGAGGTATTGAATTTAAACGTAGAGTAACAATTGGGTAAAACCCTTGTTTATAAAGATCATAAAATTCATGAACAAAATCATAATTTGGGCATAAGGACGAAAGGAGATCCTCATTGAATACCCACATACTTGATTACTTTTGATTCTTGAATTGAATTTTTGAGGATTTGGACTTGGAGATGAAAAACCTTAATTTCTTGCTTTGGAAGAAGAGAAAATCGCATGTTTTTAGAGTATTTACTGTGTTATGTTGAGAATGAGGGATTTGGAGTTGTTTAGACTTTATATTCATCCTTAGAATAACTCAACCAAACGTAGTTTTGGGGTTATAAGGGTGGAAAAAGACCAAAAAATCCCTTAAAAACCATCTAGAAAACTTCTGGAAGCAGTCCCGACGATTTAGGTCACGACTCGTGAGGTCTGGTCACGAGTCGTGACTTGAATCATGGTCAGGAAACCAATTTCAGCCATTATTACCCATATCACGACTCCCTCCTAACGACCCGTGATGTCTGATCACGAGTTGTGATCAGGGTCATGGTCACTGGCAGCTCTGATAGTGCTTTAGTAATTTGGCCATAACTTTGTATTATGTATTAGATTAAGGCAAAATTGATATCGTTGGAAAGATGATTCAATTATCTATATGATGGTGGGTCTTGAGCTAAAAAATTCTTCGTAATTTAAAAATTATGCTCGTTTAAAGTTGATTATAGTCATATTCTTTACAAGAATTTAAAAGCTAAGGGATGCTTTGACATGTCTATAAGCTACAAACTATTTGAGGACTTAATATATGTCCAAATCTCTTATAAAACTATCAAAAAATGATTGTTAATTTTTCATGAACTTTTAGCATAGTTCTAATATTGTCTTGAATTTTCGGAGTGTCACACAGAAGCTCTTATAACTACTAGTTTTATCTAAAGTAATCCTGATTACTCATTGTTTGCCATGAAGCAAGGTACTAAGATAGTGATTATCCTTTTATATGTTGATGATTTATTAATTATAGATATCAACATAAGCTTAATAGAGGAAGCAAAGAACATTATGCACAAGAAGTTTAAAGTTAAAGGCCTAGGTACTTCGAAATATTTCTTGGGAATGAAGGTACTTATATATCAAAAGGGGATCCTTTTGAATCAAAGAAAGTATATCCTTGAGCTCATATCAGAAATGGGGATATATGGGGCAAGATCTTTTACTACTCCTATTGAGCTCAAGCAGAAGTGAACTTCATATGAATATGATGTTGCATTAGGGATCACCGATAATCCTTTGCTGCAAGATGTAGGTGCTTATTAAAGGCTGGTTGAGAGGCGGCTACTATGTGACTGTCACTAGGCCAGATATCAGTTACGTGGTTCAACCTTTGAGCCAATTAATGCAACAACCTAAGCAGACACACTGAGAGGCAGTAATGAAAATTGTCAAATATTTAAGTTTGCGCCTGGTCAGGAAATTCTTATGCAACCTCAACCATCCCAGGACTGGGCAGCTTGTCCCAACACAAGAAGGTTAGTGACAGAGTACTTGATCAAATTTGGTGGTTTACTAATTTCATGAAAGTCTAAGATGCAACAAATAGTGTCAAGAAGTTCAGCAGAAGCTGAGTATAGGAATATGGCTTCTGCATGTAGTGGCAGAAATAACTTGGCTATTGGGGTTGTTCAAGGAGTTGAGTGTCGAAATTAAACAATGTGTACATGTCTTTAGTGACAGTAAGGCTGCTATGCAGATAACACACAATATGATATTTCATGAAAGGACAAAACACATCGAAATAGTTTGTTATTTCATTGGAGATAAGATCAAAGAAAGCATTATGGAAAGAGTCTTTGGTTGAACTAAAAACCAGCAGGTTGATCTGCTTACTAAAGGGCTTGATAAAGTGCCGCATGATTATTTGCTAAATAAGCTAGGGCTGTTCAATACACTTCACCCTCCAGCTTGATGGGGATTGTTGAAACCCACAGGTAGTTAGTGGGACCTGAGCAATAGAGTAGTGGAGCAATGCAATAAGTTGAAGCAGTTGGTTAGTGAAGCCGATCCTAGAGTTAGTTAGCTGTGGTGTTAGAGCCAATCATCTAGCTACAACTGGCATTACTACAACTGCCACTAATCTTGTACAAATAGCTGATAATGCACACCTGAAATTGGTTGAATGAAAACATTTTCTTTTCCCTTGTTCTCGAATCTTCTCTCCATCTTACTTTCATGTAAAGTTTTGTTAATTGTTGGTGAATTGAAGGAGTTTTGACATTTTCTAGTGTATGAACAAAGTTTCTTGAACTTTAAGTTTGATGGTAAGTACTTAGGTATTACTTTCCTACGCTCATTCTCGATTATACTTCTAGATCAATATGCATATATTTTCAAAACTAAAAATGAACATTGTTTTTCATTTTGGGCAGAGTCGACGATGAGTGATTTTTTTAATATGACTGGTACAATTTTCAAATCTCACACTTTGAGCTAACTTTGAGAGCTAATTCAGACCCATGATTCATAACAGGATATAAGAACAAGATTCATTACAATTTTTTTAAGTCAGGCCAATGATTCATAACATGATATAGGAACAAGATTCATCACAATCTTTATTTTCGATGTTGGACCTCATTTTAAGATTGTTCATGCAGTGTCGGCTGCGAACGATGAGGGGATGTATGCATGAGTCCTGCTCACCCCTTTACGGTCTTCTCGATGCGTTTTGAACGGTCTTCACCTCTTAGACTAGTTTTTGAGGTTAAGTTTGATCTAGATCCATAATTTATATAGTTTCAAGTGTAGAATATTTTAATCAATCTATATGCAATGAATTAGGTCATTGTCTGGACGGCCAGAATATCTTACAAATTAATTACAAATGTACCTCAAAAGAAACCTTTGGTGATCTTCATAAGTTAATACAATTGTTAGAGATTAATTATTTTATTGGAGCAACTTGTATCACTAGTACTAGTGCCAACAAGATAGTATAAACAATTAAGGATGCGACAAATTTGCCCTTTCTTAACTTGATTTTGTTGGGCCATCATCTTAGCTTGATCATCACTAAAATATTATTATTGTTACTATCCGTATATTGTTATTGGTAGATTTCGACATTCATAAGAATATAGTTCCTTTATCATCAAGCAAATTATTGAAAATAGTTTCTAATCAAGCATTTTAGAAATGTGATAACAAATTGGTAGCTTAGATCAAAAAGAAAGCTGGAGAAGCATTCTTGTTATGTTTTTTGGAAAAGCTCACAGATACAATTGTTTGACAAATATTTTTCAAGTAAAATTCTAACAAGTCATATTATATAACAATAAATAGTTAAGGCGGAGTACTATGAATATGAACATTTATTTAATATCCCACAACTTCATGAAATAAATTTCAAGTAGCTTGCGGATTGCATATGTTGAACTTACACATTACTGTTTCAAAATTATTAAATTATTTTTTTATTTAAATAAAAATATGAAAGATATGTGGTAAAGTGTAAATGGTTCGTGAGTTTCCACTACTTTCAATTTAAAATAGACGTTGATTATTCCTTCAAATTTAATTAATTTTTGTTAACTTGATATTTATATAAAAATTATTTATTAGGAGTTTGTTTTATAAAATTAAATCTAATAATTAGTTATTTAATATTAAAATAAAATTTAAAAAATAATAAATTTATCTTAAATATTAAATAAATAAACAAACAAAAATGGAGAAAATCACAAAATACTGTATTTATATCATTTCAAAAATATTTTTGGGGGATTATTCAAAAGGATAGTGCTAAATGGCCATAAAAATTTGACCATAATTATAAAAAGACTTCAATGACCTTTCTCTTTCAAAACAAATTATTTTTTTTTCCTTTTTTAAATTAAAGAAAATTAAAGTCTTTGTTATTTTCTAAACTTAAAAGTCAATTACTACATTGAAAAACGATAATCAATAAATGACTATTCAATAAAATAAGAAAATGTATTTGTTTATTTTAAATAAGTTTAATAAAATGTATTTATTGTACAGGATCAAAATGTAGTGAAAATTAAATTCACTATATCAACCATGGGACGGGACAGAGGGAGTAAGTTGTAATAAAATGTATTTATTTATTTTAAATAAGTTGAAATTTAGGTCGGATAATTTTGTTATTAAAATATTTTCAAATTATATTTAAAAAATTATTTAAATTATGTAATTTAAATTTTTAAAAAATATAATAATTTTTAAATAATATCTGTTATACCCTTTGCCTCAATTTATGTGGTATTGATACAATTTTGAGAGTGTACTAAATTTTTTTACATATTTTTAAAATATTTTAATTTATTAATTATTGTAATTTATAGTACTTGTTCTTTTGTCTCAATTTATGTGTCAGTAATAAAATTTAGAGAGCCAATTAAATTTTTACGTCTTTTTAATTATTTTAAATTATTAATTATTATGATTTATAATACTTTTACGTAATTCTCAAATATATAATATATTAAAAAGTAAATTTAAATAAACAAATATAAAATAAAATATCTAACCAGGCAACACAAGTAAACATGTCGATCTGTTGTTTGTTTATCATTCTTTATAAGTGAGATAAACAAATCGCAAATGCCCATTTAAGTGTTACAATGCTTAATTATTTTTAATTATTATGTTAAAATTAAATTAAATTATATATTTGAATAATTTATAAAAATAATTTTTGAAATATTTCAATAACTACAAATCATCACACTTTAGAAGTGGTAAATGTTGACACATTATAAAAATCATTCATATAGTCATATGTGCCGAACCAAAGAGAGTGAGACATAAATATTGATGGTACAAGTCTTTCGCCCCTATGTTACGCCGGTTTGATAAATTGTGAATCATTACTTATATTTGTTACTAAATTGACCTCTAATTCTTTATTTTTTAAGTATATGGTTAAATAAAATTAAAATATATATAATTTAATAATTCTCTGGCATAATTTGTAAGATATCGCAATGACGACAATTCAACATACCTTAAACCTGATAAACGTTGACACTTATAAAAATTATGCATATAGTTCACATCTGTCGAACAAAAGAGAATGAGATATAAGTGTTAATCATATAAGTCTTTCACCCCTATATTACGTCGATTTGATAAATTATGAATTATTATTTGTTACTAAAATGATCTCTAATGATTTTTTTTTTTATTATTAAGCTTAAATAAAATTTCTCTCTCTCTCTCTCTCTCTCTATATATATATATATATATATATATAATTTTCAGATATAATTTATAAAATATTGTGATAACAACAAATCAACCACTTTACCTTGATCAAGTGTTACGACAACGGTTATTTTATTCGAGGATTCAAACCTCATCTATCTGAACAATATTTTTATAGTCTAATACTAAATTATTAATTAATAATTATTATAAATATAGTTATAATTAGTTGAACCAAGGATTAATAATTGAACATAGCTATCACAAAAGTGTATCTGTACAATAATTTATATCTAAATAAATAAGTGATTAAGTTTTGCTATTTTTTAATCAACTTATTATAACAAATCTAAACAAATTAACTTTACTAAATTTTACTTTAGACTTGTTTCATCGAAATAATATCTTTATCAGTCCAGTTTAATTAGTTTTGTCAATGATGCGATTCAATTTTATAACTTGTAAGTTTCAAATATAATTTTTTTAGAAAATAAATATCTATATCAACGATTCTATTAACTTCAATTAACTAATTTATAAAGAATTTAAACAAAAACTTAATATGTTTCACTCAAGCTTCATCATGATCAAGTGTTTTAAGAATTTTAGAGGTGTTTATTAGTCGGCTTAATTCAAATTTACAGGATCTTATTTATAAGTTTTAAATATAATTTGAATAAATAAATTATTATATATAATTATTTTATTAATTAATATACTTAATCTAATATTTTTTTTATAAATTCTCGCTAATTATATGAAGATAGATACAAATTGCTTGTCGAGGATAAAATCACTTACTATATATATATATTGTAAAGTAAAATTTTCTTTATAACTATAGTCTACAACATAATAGATTTCATAGAAATAAGTATAAATTCTTAGTCATGGACCATATAAAATGTGTATATAAATTTCAGCCACATTTATTGCTACAAATGTTACGAAAAAAATATTGTGGTTAAATTATTTAGCAAAATAATTTTTTATATTTAACCACAACGTATTTTGTTAGTATATCTATCTATATACAAATATAAAATAAAAAAATTTAAACATGCCAAAACATGTTATTATTAAAATTCTGAGTGAATTTGAGAATTTCTTTCAATATCACTTATATTTCATTTAGGACCACAATATTACTCAACTATTACTTTTTTCCTAAAAAAATACTAAACACCTCAAAAATATTCTTTCTCTGAGTTGACATGTCATGTCATTAAAATCACATTTTAAAATAATAAATCATTTAATTCATCAAACTCATTTACTCAAAATTATAGTTTTGTTCCTTTTTTAAAAAAATGCATTAGCTTAATTTTACTGTTTAGAAATTCTTTACCATACTTAATCTTTATCATATTATTTTAAATGTAAATTAAAATCTCTAGATAACTTATGTAATTTAGTGATATTATTTTATTTAGAAAATAACTGATCTTTGTAGGTAATTTTATATATAAAAACCAGAATGATTATCTAGGAAATTAACTCTAGAAAAAAAGTATAAATACCTAAGTATGAGAATTTCTTTTTAATAAAATAATATATATTTTTAAAAAAATAAAACTATTATTTTTGTTAAATGAGTTTGCGGAGTTAATATGTTTATTATTTTTTAAAAAATGATGGTTTACTGACATGGCATGCTAATTAGAAGAGGAGGAAACTTTCAAGGTACTTAGTATTTTTTGAAAAAATATTAATAACTGAGTGATATTATTTTCTTAGCAAAAACAAAATGGAATTTTTATAAGCGACTCCAATAATATTTATAATAATCCAAAAAAATAACTTTAGAAAAAAATTGAAAGTTTAAGTAATGATAAAAGATTTCTAAGCATGAAAATTTTTTCTTAATAAATTAATATATTTTAAAGAAAAGAATAAGAATATAATTTTGACTAAATAAGTTTGATGATTTAAATAAGTCTCTTATTAAAAAAAATAATTTAATAACATGGTCCGCCAATTAGAAGAGAAAGAGACATATACGCTACTTTTTTTTTTTTTTTTTAGAATAATAGTGAAAGTTGAGTCATATTATTATCTCTAAAAAGATAAAAATAATTTTTGTAGGAAATTAAAAAATTATGAGTGGCCAATGAAAAAAATAACCCTTGAAAAAATATATGTCAAGTTTTAGTACCGATAAAGTTTTTTTAAGTATAATTTTTTTTAATAAACTAATGCATTCTTTCAAAGAAAAAAAGAACTATAGTTTGATTGAATGAGTTTGATGAGTTAAATAGGTCTAGTCTTTTTTTTTTTAAAAAAAAAATTAGTGACATTCATGTCAACCAAAAGAGAAGAAGACTTTTGAGATGTTTACTATTTTTTGAGGAAAAAAGTGATAGTTGAGTGATATTGTGATCCTAAATAAAACATAAGTGATATTTGAAGAAAAATTTTAAAACTTAGCTAACTATTTCGGAAATTCACCGTTAAAACTCTATTTCCATACAATAATTTTCATATTCATTAAAAAATCATAAAATCAAACTAGATAAAAAATAAGTAAAATAATTTCATTAAATTTTTTAAAATATGTACAAAGTATAAACTATACTACATAATTAAAAGTTGAACATAAATTAAACAACTACAAATGTTAAAAAGAAACAATATAACTAACAATTAATAAATAAATTTGTACTAATTAATTTTTATTTTCTTAATAACATATTACTACATTTGTTAATTTTTTAATTGTGTAATTGCCAATTAATAAAATTAAATAATTATAATTAAATACATAAATTATTCATTCCCATGTATTGGGATAGTTTTCAATGCATTGGAAAATGATATAATAAATAAAGTAATGTTAGAAGTTTAAATTTAGGATGAAAAAGGTAAAAATGTCTTAAAATAAATTAGTTTATAATGTGAATAACATTTATTACTATTATAGCCAAATTATGGCTAAATTTTATGGCCAAAAAGTTTTTTTCTTTGACCATAATAGAAAAAAATCAGGTTCACATTATAAACTAGTTAATCTTTTGATATTTTTATCATGTGTAAAAATTTATTTGAGAAAAGACACACAAAGTTATGTAAGTCTTTTCACAATTATAATCAAATTTGAACAAAAAAATTATGATCATTTAACACTTCCCAAAAAAAAACTTAATGCATCGAGTTAATTTTTTTGTCCTCCTAATTCCTGTCCATTCTTCGAACAGCCCCACAAATAAATCTCGTGCGGCGCTCTTCACGTGATATAACCACGCATGCATAAAGCAAAAGTCTGTTGCACTCCTCTTTTGTCAATATTAAATTTCTCACTTTTATGGTGATCTATAGTAAACATTTGATCATAATTTTTTTATTTTTATTAAAAAATTATTTTATTTAATTAAAAGATAATATTTGATCATAAAAATTATTTTATTTTGACAAAAAAATATTTTTTTAAAAATAAAAATAAGTAAAATATATTTTTATTTTTTACTCTTATTTTTCTTGTAAAATTTTAAAAACAATTTCAATTTATATTCATAGTTAAACACAACATCAACTTCAACTGCTGTTGGATTTCAGTTTCAAATAATTTTTTTAAAAAATTATAACTTTTAAATTTTAGGGAAAAGACATGTTTCCCCCCCTAAAATTATCACCAAAATTCACTTTAGCCGTTAAACTTAACCTGTAATTATTTACCTTTTTGTAAACTTTAAAATGTATTATTTTGCTCCCTTCGTGGCCGCGTGTAAACCCGGCAAAACAAGGCGCGTTAAGCGTAAAATGAAGCCCAATTTTTTTTTAAAAACAATCATCTTCTTTTTCCTTTAAAACCCGACTCTTTATCTCAATTTCAAAACTCTAACTCCTCTTCTCCTTCATCTTCAATCAACTCAAACCTTACTTTGAATTGAAATTGCTTAAAATATCAAGATCATTATTTCATTATTTTCGTTAATTTGTTCTTATTTTTCCTTCATCTTTTGTTCCCCTTTCTGATTTCTCCATTCATTTCTTATTCCTATAAAAAAGGTAAATTCCTTCTTCTTTTAGTATGTAGATTTTATTGTCATTTTTTATTCTGAAATTTATGGACTGAATTATTTTGTAGCATACCATGAGATCGGTTAACTTGTCTAAGCTTTGTTTGGAAGAGAACGATTTTTCTTTGAATCAAGAAGTTCATTGCAATCATGATTTTGTACTTCATTTGAAGACATCTTGGACTTCAACTAATCCCGAAAAAAGATATTGGGCATGTCCTTATTATGGGGTGAATATCTAATTTTTTTTTATCCCGATATATTCAATTGAACACTAATTCTTTGTTTAAATTGTTGAAGGGTCCAAGATCTTGTGACTTTTGATGTTGGAGGGACAAAGAGGACATTGATCCAAGGTCCAAATTTGTAATTCCTAAACTAATAAAAAAGTTAGGTGAGTTTGAGAATTTAGTGGAATCTTGTCATCAAATCGTGCAATCACCAGTCAATGAAGTTTTGAAGATGGAAGATTTTGAAGAAGTTGACAAGCCTAGAGTGTCCAAACAAGATGATAATGTGTAGACATCAAATTGAAGAAATTAGAATAAGAGATTGAGAAGATGAAGGAAAGAGAGAAGAAGTGGATAAGTATCATGGCTAAAAGAAAGACTATGGATAAGGAAAGAGAGAAAAAATAGATAAGTATCATGACTAAAGGAAGGACTAGGGAGAATATTCTCATATTTATTGTGTTTTATTGTTGCACTGTTGTTATAAGCTATTGATTTAGAATGGTCTATGTAAAGAAAGACTCAATAGAGTTACCTTAGGATTTTGATGTGTAGCCGCCTTTACTTTCATTCAATCTTTTGTAATCATCCCTGAAGTATCTACGTAATTCTTTGTTGGGGATCTCTTCTTTATTTATGTATTCTATTTGCAAGTTCATAAGAATCTTGTTTGGAGTTTCCTATGTTGTTATTTTACTAGTAAGTACACAGAAATAGACACAAAAAATGAATGACAAAATAGAATTATATATACCCAAATATGCAATCTTGGCTGCATGTATTGCTACAAATATTCATGTGACACAACTGCAATCACAACTGCACAATATATCAAAATATTGCAGTCACAACTGCAATATTAAAAGATTAAAAATTACAGTCACAACTGCATAATTAAGAGATTAAAAATTACAGTCATAACTGCATAATTATTTGAATAAAAACAGACATCACAAAGCAGTCGCAGCTGCATAGTTGTATTACAAAAACATATCTATCCAGACACAACTATATAAGTATTTAAGCTAATCAAATATCAAATACATGATAGAATTTAGTAGAACAAATTAGACTTCTAACACTAAACAAATGAAGAACTTGTTTGGCTTAATTGATTCATTTCTGTAGTTTTGGTACTTGTCTTCCTTCTTTTTTGTGCTCCCTTTTTTTGAAGTCCTTGTTGGGTGACAACAGGCTTTCCTTTCTATTTCACACCTGATCTTGATTTATGATGTCCAAGATTTTCAGTTACTAGAGAGGAGTTCAAAGGTATTCCAGGCTGGATTAACAAAAAAATGATTAGTCTTTTGATGATTAACTTGAATATTGAAAAGTGTAAAATCATTTAAGTACTTATATTGTGAATTTTAAAATCACTTTGTATATGTAGAACGCCCATTTCAATCATTCTTGATCTTTTAAAACTTGTCCCTCGACCCCTACTAGTAACACCATCAAGATTAGATGCAGGATCAACAACCCCTCTATCCCTTTCACTGACACCATCATTATTTGATGTAGTAGTATCACTCCCTCTGCCCCTTCCAATGACACCAACAATATTTGCAACAACAGCAACAAAAGTTCTTCTACCCCTATAAGTCCCTCTTCCCTTTTCAATGGAATCACCTATATTAGCTGCATGAGCACCAGTCCCTCTACCCCTACATATTTCTCTTCCCCTTTCATTGACACCACCTATATTAGATGAGAGAACAATAGTTCCTTTACTTTTTTCAGTCCCTCTTTCCTTTTCAATGCCACCAATCACATTCGCAACAGCAGTAGCAGCAACAACTACAATAGCCTAACAATCAAAATAAGAGTTATTAAGTAGCTACAATAGCCTAGCAATAAAAATAATATCAAAATTTAATAAAAGTAAAGGTGAATTATAAATAAATTTTTCATGTTTTATAGATCCTTTTGGTCTTCCTCTTCCTTTGCTTCTGCTTGCTTGATACTGGCTTTGAGCTGCAGTAGAATCAGTACTTGAACTTGGCCCTTTTCCTCTGCCAGTTATACCTTTTGCACCAAAAGGACAACTCATTTTATTGTGACCCTTTGCATGACAAGTGTTGCAGGTCATTTCATTACCTCTTATGGATAATTTACCTATCTTGTTCTCAATTTTCACCTTTTTTCTTGACTTAGGGGGCCTGCCTGGAATTTTTCTAATTTTTGATAGTATAACAGGAAGGTCGATTGACTGTGGCCACATTTGCATTTCAGTAACAGGCTGAATAAAAAACTATAGGTCTTTTGGTATGTTTTCTTCTTATATCAATGTGAGACACAGTTAATAAGCTTCAATCTTTTAAAATGAAGTGCAGCTAGAACATGACAACAAGGTATGCCTTTTAGCATCCAAGATCTACAAGTACATATTTTATTATTCAGCTGCACTATAAATGTATTACCCCAACTGTTCTTAACCTCAAAATCATATTCACCATTTCATTCAAGGATACACTTCATTGATTTTGAAGTGTTCTCAACCAATACCTTTAAAGTCATTGGAGAAATGTTACTTATCCAAATTTTAGAGAACTGACTCAACTTTGCTATTCTTCTCATTACTTTGACTCTTATTTTCTCAAGCATTATGATAATAGTCATGTATCTTGCCCCAATAATTCATGAGTTAAAACTTTCAATCATGTTATTATCAACACTATCACAATAACTAGAAGTACTGCATAAACCTTGGACCACCTTTTTATGTTGTACCACAGAAGATCTTCACAAATTTTATTTCCTAACATCTCCATATGATCTGGATTTCTTTTCAGCTCTTGCTCATATGTTGACTTGGCACATTTTCAAAAGCAATTCTTTCTCTCAATGCTTCTCCAATCTTTAGAGCAGTTAGTCAAAATGTGTCTTGCACATATTCTTTGTTTTGTATTTGACAGTGACTGTAGAATTGTAGTGTCAAAACCCTTCAGCAACATATAAAATGATTAGTTGACATAACAATACTGAAAAAAAATAAAGTAGTTAAAAACAGAACTGAATAAAATAGAACAAATCACTTTCTGCATATCAGACATGGTTGTCAATGCTATCCCATCACAAAGCTCTAGATCATGCCTAACAAGTGTAATAAATCATGTCCAAGTGAAAGTGTTTTCGACTTTAATCACTGTCCAAGCCAGTGGTAGCATTTGATTATTTCTATCTTTACAAACAACTATAAGCAATTGCCCTTTGCAAACACTTTTTAAGAAACAACCATCAAATTCAATACATCTTCTACATCCAACTTTGAATGCTTTCTTCAAAGCATCAAAGCATATATAGAAGGATTGAAACCTTTATCTTCCATATTTAAGAATTTCTTCACTAAGCCTCACCACACATGTGTTGTCTGGATTAGTCTTTAATAGTTGATATCTATAATCAAGAATTCTTTTAAATTCCTCCACATGATCACCCATTATTTGTTGCAACACCCCTGTTTCTTGCAATAATTCTCCCAACATACACCTCCAACTCCCCTTTTACTAGATTTTTCTATTGAAAAGCTCTAATGTCAGGCTAAAAAATAATTCTATCACCGTACCACTCTGCTAAATATTTTGAATTGATAAATTTATTTTTAATTGTGATAGTGCATACATGCACTGGATTATACTTTTTCCCAACAAAATCTCATATCCTTGAATCATGGCTACCAAACAGTAATCATGGACAACCATCTTCACATTTTATCCTGACCCTGGTTGGTTCATTTGCATGTTTGTCCAGCTCTACATGTTCTTGAACTACATATCTAGTAACAACATCTCTAAATTACTTAACATTTTCAAAAGCTAGACAAGTTTCTTAAACAATTAACTTACAAGTAGGATAAAAAATAACTCTGTTTTTATTTTTTTGCCCTCCTTACCTTTAGTACACTTCTTACAGGATGTTGAACCCCATCCTCATCATCAAAATCTACATCGTATCTATTTAAAACTAGTATTTTTATCTAAATTAGAGTATGACTCATCACCCCCAATTTATCCTGCAGGTTATTTTTTCTTCTTGGATACATACTTATTATATCCCACATCAACTTTCTTTTTTCTTAAATTAACCTCTTTAACTCTGGGCTCCCTTTCTTTCTTTCTTTCTTTCTTTCTTTTTATTTGCTTTGTCAGCTCTCTTTTCTTCTCTCAAAATTCTAACCTCCTCATGAGTATCACTACCATATTCATCATCACATTCAAGCAAATCACAATAATCAAAATTTTCACTATTTTAACTATCACTTTTCCAATCAGAATATACTACTGGAACATCTGATACAGTAGCAGCAGAAGTTTCATCTAAATATTCTACAACACTAGCACCACCCCCACCTAAATCTTCCTCAATACTAGCACCAACACCACCCAAATCTTCCTCGACAGTAGCAACACTCTTACCCAAATTTTTCTCAGGACTAGCATCACCCCTACCCAAATCTTTCTCAATAGCAGCATCAGCCCCACCCAAATCTCCCTCAACAGTAGAAGAGCATCTACCTAATTTAACAGTAGAAGAAACTTTACCAACATCAACAGTAGGCAGTTTTTTTCAACTTCTTCAATCCTCAAGTTATCCACAGAGATTTGTGCAGGGTCTTTATCAAAAGAAGCAAAAGATTCTTCACTTAAATGCTTATCTTATTCAAGGACGGGGACCACATAAGCTTCTTCAATTAAGTGTGACACATACAGTTCAGTTCAACCACATCTTCATTTTTTTAATTTAGGTATCATACCCAAACTACCCCTATCACATGTAATCTTTACTAAATGATTATACTTAGGTGGTCTAATATAAACAACACAAGAGAAACAATTTTATCCAACTTAACATAGCCTATAAGTTCAAAGTAAGATAATTTGTCAATATCTATGTCTAAACAATCAGTCTCCATACCTCCGATGTATTTAATATGAATTTTTTTATTGTAATTATTTCTCCATGGTAAAATGTCAAGGTAATATACACAAAAGTTATTTTTAAACTGCAAAAAATTTAAAAAATACAAGCTTTAGTCAAAATAAAAAATCTAAACACGAAATTCTTTGAAAATCAATTGGATAAAAACCCTTGATGCAAAGCAAAGGTAAAAAAAGGAATTACTAACCATCAAATCGTGACAATCTTAGCAGCTCTAAGAAATGAACGATTGATTAGGTTAGGAATTGATTAGGTTTTTGTTTTTGATTAGGTTTTTGTCCCTTTTATTTTTGATTTTTAATTGATGGGTTAGGAATGAAAAAGGAAATGACGGTTAGGTGCTTTTCATAGAAAAAGGGTTGGATCAGGTCGGGTTTTATTTAAAAATGGATTAATTTTTTTAAAAGTGTCTCATTAATGACGTGGACCAATGAAATGACGAGTGTCTATACAACAATGGACCTTGACTTGATCTTGATCACGAAGGGAGAAAAATAATACACTTTAAAGTTCATAAGAGGGATAAATAATTACAGACTAAGTTTAATGTCTAAAGTGAATTTTGGTGACAACTTTAGGGGGAAAACATGTCTTTTCCCTAAATTTTACAAAAATGGCTCATACTTGACAAAGATTGATGTACCATCATTGACAATGGGAGAGTTATATTTCAAAGTACTTAGCTAGTTAGTATTGTTGAATTATTGGATCTGTTTCTTTTATAAAATACTATTATTATAAAAAAAATATAATTTTAAATTTTACTAAGAAAGTTCATACATGACGCGAAGAGATTGGTGTATCATGTTGGATACTGGGAAAAGCATATTACAATGTATCTAGTTACAAAGTTCGGAATGATATGTAATCAATCATATATATTTACTAGTGAATTTGTCCGCGTTTTGCGCGGTCTTATAAAATATATAAGATATCAAATTTTTATTGATATAAATGAGTTTTTATTATAGAAAAAACTAGGTAATAGTTGTATATCAGATTTTCTGTAATAAGTTGCTATTTTAATGAATATAATAAGCAGCAAAAAATATACTCTAATAACTTAAATGGCTAATGTGATTATTTCTACAAAGTCTTATAATGTATCTATTTACATGACTATAATATAGAACACCAAATAATGTTATGAACATGATTATTAATTGTTTTAGGAATTATGATAATAAAAATTTGTGAAAGTAATGAAATAAAGATCATTTTTTTTTTTTGAAAGAAAAGACCATTAAACTTTACATTAAAGAACTTTAAGGAAATGACTTTTAGTTTCTTAACTTGCATATTTAATATGTTGTACTTAAAAATTTTAAAAGAGTGAATATTTTAGCTTTATAATAAAGCACATAAATAAATAAAAAATAGAGAAAACTTTCAAAAATAAAAATAAAAAAATACATCATTGTATTTCTTGGCTAAAGAGATGTGTTACATCATTGTATTTCTTGGCCAAAAAGATGTGTTGTATTATTTTATATATTCTTAGCTTTATAAGTATTGTAGATTAATTGTTTAGTTAGATATAAATAAGATATACTGACATGCAAATATTTACATATTAATGATCATTTCTTATAATAATTTGGTGCATTAAATATTGCGCATTGAATCTCGACACTCTTTTATATGTGAAGAGAATTTTCAAAACGTGTGGTTATATCATTAACTTTAAATAGGTACAACTTCTTTTATATGAGAAAGGAATTCTCAAAAGATGTGGTTATATCATTAACTTTAAATAGGTACATATTTGAATAATCTAGATGTTCAATAGTTATAATTTTAGTTGAGATGTGTAGGTTACACTACATGCAACTTTAAAAGGCGAGAAGTGACTTAAGCCTAAGAATACGGATACATATGATCCTCTATGCCAATCCTCTTTTCCTTTTCAATTTCATATCAAATTCTTAAATTCTATTTTTGTTCTTCATGTCACATGTTTGCCTTTACGTTCTAACAATTTCTATACAACACAATCTGTGAAACATGACAAAAATAACATTAATTTCAATATTACAATAATAAAATATCAACATACTCTACTGATATAATGTAATAATTAAAGAAATATCTATTCATCTCTTTCAAAAAGAAAATAAAATAATAAAAAATATTATATTCACAAAGTAAAAAAAGAACGAAAAATAATTATTAAATACATTTCAAGCAAGGAAAAAGTTGACAAAAAAATTATATATGTAAAGAAAGAAATTATGATATTATAAAATAAATTAATTCATCTTTAACCTTTAGTGATCAATAATAAAGTTGAAACACTCATCAACAATTAAAGAATTTTTTTACACCATTATACACGAATAACATAATTTGTTTAATTAAAATAACTTTAAAAACAAAAATAAAACAAACTATTCACATAAAAAATAGAAAAATCCTGATTCGTTTACAATATTTTTATTGAAATTATACATACAAAAAAGTAATCAATGAGCAAGACGTAATTCAAACTCTATATAACTCTATCAAAACTTCTTGAGCATTTTCTTGCCTTCTTGGTGTATCATAATACCTCATAAACTAAATGTGATCAAACAATAAAACATGAAAAGAAAGATTTTGAGCAAGATTTTTTTTTTTTTTGTCTGTGGGTTATTTTTTTATTTCATAATTTAGATAATTTAGGGGAGACTGTAGTGATAAAGAGGAGAAAGAATAGCTTTGAATGAGAATTTTCATGACATAAAATATGAATTTATATAGATAAAATGGAGGAATAAAAAGATGAAAAGAAAAATTTTGAGTAAGAATTTCTTTTTTTGTCTTTGTGTTATTTTTTTCTTTCATAATTTAGCTAATTTAGAGGAGGCTATAGTGATAAAGAGGAGAAAGAATAACTTTGAATGAGAATTTTCATGACATAAACATAAATTTAAATGGAGGAATATCATAAGGCATCATAAATTTATAAATTAAATTTTGAGGGTTATAAAGATTAAAAAATGAGAGTTATGAATATCATTAAAAGTATAAATTAAAGAGGTTTGAGCTATGAATATTTTTTTTATTAAATACATTAAATAAAAAAAATTTCAAACATTAGGAGATACTATCATTTTTGTACATTTATAATTAGGATAAAAAAAGGAGATAAATTGAACAATAAGAGAATACATAAAATTTTAAAAAGAAAAGATAAAAAATCAGAAAAGGAAGGGAATATATTAAAAATTATTTTTAAAAATGGATGTTTTCTTTGAGTGGCTACAATTGATGATTTGAGTTTTCTTTAAACACATAAATATGTAAAATGAGGAGAAAATTCAATTAATGTCCAAAAAAAAATAATCTTTTCTTCTTTTACATGACACATAAATCAGAAAAGTTTAATAGCATTGATGATGAAAGTTATTTAATAGGACTTTCTTTAATATTGTGTATAAATGTTAAGATGAATTTTTAATATTTTAAAATCCCACAAAAAAGATAAATAGGTTTGGAGGTCTCTAGAGAAAATTGAAGGAAAGGTGTCTTTTTAGTTTTGAATGAATGATTGGTGAGGTTGACCAACTTAAAGGGTCAAACATCATTAAGAAACTTGATTAAGTTAATTGTGGACTTGATTAATATTTTTAAAACTTTCTAATCTTTTCAAAAATACAAATCAACCCAATCCACACCCCTCTTCAATCCAAATCAACCAGTCTCTCTCCTTTCTCTCTCTTGACACCTTCTTTCAACTCTCTCTCAACTAACAGTTCTGCAAATTTCTCCTTTCAATCCTCAACGACTTCAACATCCGATGACAAATAGTTGAGCTTCGAGTTTCTTTTCGACTTCAACCTTTAATCGACGTGACAACCTTGCTCTCCGGCCACAACAACTTCGAATTCATCATCGTTTCTTTTCTTCTTTCACAGGTAAAAATTTATGGCCTTTTTAGTTTTGAAGAAAATGAGGAACTTGAGCCAATTTCTCTTATAGTATTGGTTAGTAATTTCAACATTTGTTGCTTTAATTTGAAATGTGGTCTGAACAAAATCCTAATTTCTGGTATTTCTTCTCTTCACTTTTCGAAGTGAATTATGATTTTTTGTTGTTTTGTTGCCTTTTTTTGAAGTTTGATTTTTATTGTTTGTGTTTATAAAAACAAAAGAGCGATTTGGGTTGATTTGTTTTGTTCTTGTTCTTGATAAAAATGGTGATATTGCTATTTTTCTGTTGAACAAAATCGTGCTACTATTTTTTATTTTATCCAACAGATTATCCATCTGGTGCAACATATTAACCATCTGATGCAACAGATTTGTCAGATGATGGAACAGATAAACCATATAATGCACCAGAGGAACTATCAGATTATAATTCTGATGTAACAGATTAATTATCTGATGTAACATATTTATCATATGATGCAACAGTTTGTAATACCCCGCATGTTTCTAAGCTAGGAAGTGAATAAGTTTTCCTACGTATGAAACCTCCTATCATGTGAGTAGCATTTTAGTGCATGACTTACAATGAATATCCTAGCGATAGGATAGCTTGTGATGTCTTAAGCATGCTCATATGAGTCGCTTAGAGTGATGCAAGCTAAGAGTTTTTGAATCCATCAAGTCTTAGTGTTCGATTTTTTTTACAAGGGTCATCTTTGAACAAGAATAACATGATTGATATGTGATATTTTGGCAGATTTAGACCCATCAACGTGTAGAGAATTGAATTAGCGTTCCAACGATACCAATTTCATCAAAATCTGACACCCGAGCAAGGAGTTATGGACTTTCAAACTAGAATGCATCGCCTAACCAATCGCACATGGCCACTGGAAAGCATAGGCGATATCATATGCGGCGCCTATGTAAATATAGGCGATATCATATGTGGCACACATCTATGATTTTAGCCACAAAAACACTTAGTTTTTGAGTTATTTTGAGGATAGTTAAGTCTTTTAACACTCCTTACATGTCCCTAAACTTAACCTCACGAAATTTATAGCTTCTAAACACATTACAACTCTATTAACATCTCAAAGTTCATTATTCAAGAGCACCATAGGATAAAAACAACTAGGGTTGCACAATCAAGCTTGAAGATCAAATTTCAAGGAAATTCCTCGTCAATCATCAAGAACCTCCCTTCCAAGGTATGCGTAGTGTTCATACACGGATTCCTTTCATCCTTGGATTTCAAGAATCAATCTTTAAAATACAAAATCTTGGTTGGTTGTGGTGATATGATCATACCCATGTTGATGCTTGTTTGTTTTGCTATGTAATAGTATCGTGACTGTATATCTCATGAAAGTTATGTTGTTAGTTGAAACACATGATCTTTCGATGGATTGATAGAATGCAAGTATGAAATCCACCTATGCCTTAAAGAATGCATGCAAGGTGTTCTATAAAATGCCTAGTATGTTAGAATTTCATATTTACATGATTTCATGATATCTAAATAACAAGTTCATGTTAGTCATACACTCCAATATGAATTTCCATGCAAATTATGTGTTGTTATTGTTGTGGTATAAAACATGTATGATAATGGAGATATAAATTATGTACACAAAATATATCCATGGTTTTCCTATCATGTTTGAAATATTGAATAAATACATGAAGTATACTATCCCCTGCTTATGATATTGTGAATTGTGGACTGAAATCTTATGATCAAGTCATGTCATGTGTGTCAGTTTCCTCCTATCGAGTCCTGGGGGTATTCGTACCCGAAAACTATAGCTATGTGCCTAGATCTATGTAATGTTTCACTATATCCGAACTCAAGATATGATTCCATAGACTTCAGTCAGTCATGTGACTCATGAAAACCTCATGATCTCAGTCAGTTGTCAGATATCAGTAACATTTCGCCAGTTAACAAAATTCAGTAAGATTAAGTAATGTATAGTCAGTTATTCATGTCCAGTCCCTCCAGATGGGAGTAGAGGTTAGTACCGAGTGAACCTAAGAATGGGAACTCACCCGCCAGTTCAGGGTATGATTCTTAGTAGTCATCCTTGTGTTCCAGAACTACGTAGCCAACGTAGGTTGAGACATCTTAACCTGTCAGATTAGGGTTGATGAGGTGGTTTAACCTGTCAGTTTAGGGTTCCCACCGTTCTCATTAAGTACCTGCCTGATAAGGGTCACTCACAAGTTATCCTTACCCATGACACTGTATTGACACCCCTCCTGTCGGGGCAGCGATTGGACCCCAGCTTAGCCATAACGGTATACATGGGGCATGTCGGTTAAACACTATCTCCCACAATTTTAGTATCAGTCTCAGTAAAAGAACTCAAGGTGTTCTTCAGATTTCAGTATATATATGACTGTCAGATACAATTGTCCATGTTATCAGCTTGCAGTATCTGTCATAAAAGTTATTAGTAAACCATGTATTAGCTTACAGGTCTTGCTATCACGCATTCATGGTCCCAGTTTCTATATATGTATGTTTGCACTCCCACGTTCATATTAGTCAGTCAGTGTTGTTCATGCATGAAACCCTTTATGTTCAACCTACCTTCCTCGTATACTCAGTACTCCAGTTATACTGACGCATTTGCGCTATGGTGCTTTCTTTTCATGTTACACCATAGGTTCTGAGACACGAGCTCTAGCCCAACAGTAGTATTCCAGTCGCAGAGACACAGTGAGTCCTAATTGAATCGAGGACAATATGATTTGATACATTTATTTATTTCTTCAGTTCAATGTTACGGAGTTAGTTGGAGACATGTTCTTTCAACTCCTTATTCAGATAGTTTAGAGGCTTTCAGATTTATGTTTAGATTTACGTTCAGACTTAGCTTTCAGATTGAGTTGTTTTGGGTATTTTCACCAACATGGACGTTCTGATTTTCAGACATGGTTTTATTCAGTTGAACCTTATGGCCTTACAGTTTTACGTATTCTGCAGTATTATATCATGATTTGCAGTATACAGGTACAAATGTCAGTCATGGATTAGCTTGTGGTCCCTCGGAATCATGAGCACCGTGTAGCATTTCGGTTCAGCAAATCGGGGAGTTACAAACTTGGTATCAGAGCCTAAGGTTCAATAGAGTCCTAGGAAGTCTGAAAACTGCATCTAGTAGAGTTTTGTACATGGGTGTGTTGCGCGCCATATTTATGTACAAGAGTCTATAAGATGTTTTAGGAACATTCCCCTTTCTTCAGTATTCATGTCATGCTAGTGAGCATAATCACAAGTTAAACTCTCAGTCTAATCCATTCTTCTCTTATTTCAGACCATGGCCCCAAAGAGAAGAAACCAGCCAGCTCCTCAGCCCGAAGATCCTTTGGGCGAACATGTTACTCATGCGGAGTTTAGAGCCGCATTTACCATACTTGGTCAGTCCATGACTGCACAGAATGAATGACCACCAGTTATTTCGTCCAATCCAGTGGCCAATCCCATAGCAGCTAGGGTTTGGGACTTCACCCGGATGAACCCTCCATCTTTCTATGCGTCTAAGTCTGATGAGGACCATCAGGAGTTCATTGACCAAGTCCAGAAGGTCATTGACATCATGGGTGTTACTTCTATTGAGAGTGCTGAGTTAGCCACATAACAGTTGCAAGATGTGGCTCATGCTTGGTACAAATAGTGGAAGTTTGAGAGGCTAGAAGAGCAGAAGGTTAAGACTAGGGAGAGGCAGAACAAGAGAGCAAGGTCAGGTAACTTTAACTTTGCTCACCCCAAGTCAGATGGTGGAAATCGTTCACAGTTTCACTCCAAGTCAGCCGTTCCATCCCCTTCCTCTGCCAGCGCTCCAGTGCCGAAGTTCAGAGATGCCAATAAAGACAAAGCGCCAGGCTCTAAATCTTAGGGCAGTGTTAGCAGTGCCCGAACGAATCCCCTTTGTCAGACTTGTGGTAAGAACCACAAGGGCATTTGCAGAGCCGGTAGTGATGTCTGTTTTGGTTATGGCAAGCCAGGCCACAGGATTAGAGAGTGTCCGCAGTCAAGTCTTCAGGCTCAGCAAAATCATTCTGCAGCTCAGTCCGGTCGCCCGAACCAGCAGGGTGCCGCTGTCAGTGCTACCAGTGGGCAACGCCCAAACAGACTTTATGCTCTACAGTCCCAGTTGTTAATGAATACTTAAATGTCTTTTTTGAAGATCTTTCAGGCATTCTTCCCGAAAGGGAAATAGACTTCGGCATAGACCTTCTTCCGGATACTCAACCTATTTCTATTCTGCCATACAGAATGGCACCAGTAGAACTCAAGAAACTGAAAGATCAGTTGAAGGATCTCTTAGATGAGGGATTCATCAGACCCACCGTTTCCCCATGGGGTGCGCCAGTATTATTCGTGCGCAAGAAAGACGGTTCTCTCAGGATGCGTATTGATTACCGTCAACTCAACAAGGTCACGGTCAAGAACAAATATCCTCTTCCCAGGATTGATGATCTATTCGACCAACTTTAGGGTGCCAGTTACTTCTCCAAGATAAACCTCAGATCAGGCTATTATCAGCTCAGAGTTAGAGAATGTGACATTCCAAAGACAGCTTTCCGTACTCGGTATGGTCACTTCAAATTTTTAGTCATGTCATTTGGTCTTACCAATGCCCCTGCAACTTTCATGGATTTGATAAACCATGTGTTAAAGCAGTACTTGTACATGTTTACCATAGTCTTTATAGATGATATTCTGTTCTATTCTCACACAGAGCGTGATCATGCAGATCATCTCAAGATTGTTCTTCAGACTCTCAGGGATCACCAGTTATTCGCTAAGTTCAGCAAGTATGAATTTTGGCTAAGATCAGTAGCATTCCTTGACTATATTATTTCCGGTGATGGCATTAGAGTAGATCCTCAGAAAACTGAGGCAGTAAGAAACTGACCCAGATCTGTATCTCCATCAGATATCAGGAGTTTCTTGGGTTTGGCTGGCTATTACAGACGATTTGTCGAGGGATTTTTTTATATTGCATCTCCCATGTCCAGATTGACTCAGAAGAAGATTAAGTTTCAGTGGTCAGATTCATGCGAGAAGAGCTTTCAAGAGTTGAAGACTTGACTCACCTCAGCTCCAGTTCTGGCTCTTCCAGATGGTTCAGATGGTTTTGTAGTCTATTGTGATGCATCCAAAATGGGTTTAGGTTGTGTCCTCATGCAGCATGGTAAGGTCATAGCCTAGGTCTCCAGACAGTTAAAGCCACACGAGAAAAATTATCCTACTCATGATCTTGAGTTAGCAGTGGTAGTTTTTGCCTTGAAGATTTGGAGGCATTATCTCTATGGAGTTCATGTAGATGTCTTCACAGACCATAAAAGCCTCCAGTATGTCTTTTCCCAGAAAGATCTCAATCTTCATCAGAGAAGGTGGTTGAGCTCTTGAAGGATTACGACATGAGTGTTCTTTATTATTCGGCAAGGCCAATGTTGTGGCCGACGCTCTCAGTAGACTCTCCATGGGTAGTATTTCTCACGTTGAGGGTAGCAAGAAAAATATGGCTTAGGAGATCCATAAGCTTGCCAGACTAGGCGTTCGCTTAGTCGATTCTTCAGAGGGTGGTGTATGTGTTCATAGTAGTTTAGAGTCATCTCTAGTTTCCGAGGTGAAAGAGAAGCAAGACAGGGATCCTAGCCTTGTCAAGCTCAAAGAATCAGTTCTAAATCAGAAAGTCGAGGTTTTCTCCCAAGGGAGAGATGGTGTTCTTTATTGTCAGGGTCGTCTATGTGTTCCAGGTGTAGATGAATTAAGGCAGCGAATTCTTGTAGAAGTGCATTGTGCACGATACTCTATTCATACAGGGGCCACTAAGATGTACCGCGACATGCAGGAGATCTATTGGTGGAGTAGGATGAAGAGAGATGTTGAAGAGTTTGTGGCTAAGTGCTCTACATGTCAGCAGGTTAAGATAGAGCATCAGAAACCTAGTGGTTCCATGCAAGAGTTCACCATTCCTACTTGGAAGTGGGAAGAAGTGAACATGGACTTCATGATGGATTTGCCTATAACTCGTCATCAGCATGATTTTGTCTGGATCATTATAGATAGAATGACCAAGTCAGCTCATTTCCTTCCTATTCGTACTTTTTATTCTGTCGAGGATTATGACAAACTCTATATCAGGGATTTAGTCAGGTTACACGGTGTTGTGTTCCACTATCTATCATCTCAGACAGAGGTACCTAGTTCACCTCTCACTTTTGGAAAGCGTTCCAAAAGGGTCTCGGTACCCAAGTCCATCTCAGCACAGTGTTTCATCCTTAGATAGATGGTCAAGCAGAGAAGACCATTCAGACTCTTGAAGATATGCTAAGGGCGTGTACAATTGACTTCAAGGGAAGTTGGGATGACCACTTACCTTTGATTGAGTTTGCATACAACAATAGCTATCATTCTAGTATTCAGATGGCTCTATTCGAAGCTCTCTATGGTAGGAGATGTAGATCTCTGATTGGTTGGTTCGAAGTTAGTGAGGCCTCAGTCATAGGTCCTGACTTAGTATTCGACGCCTTAGAGAAAGTTTAGTTGATCAGAGAGAGACTCCGAGCTGCTCAGAGCCTACAGAAGTCCTATACAGATGTTCGTAGAAAGGATCTCGAGTTCGAGGTCAATGACTATATCTTTCTTTAGATCTCTTGCATGAAGGGAGTGAAAAGGTTCGGCAAGAAAGGGAAACTCAGTCCCCGATATGTCGGTCCCTTTAGAATTCTCTGTCGCTTTAGTAAGGTAGCTTATGAGCTTGAGTTGCCTTCAGATCTAGCCTCAGTCAATCTAGTTTTCCATGTCTCTTTGCTCAAGAAGTGCATAGGTGACCCAGCAGTTGTTGTCCCTATTCAGAGCAACGACATTTAGAACAACCTCTCTTATGAAGAGATTCTAGTCGAAATCTTAGATTTTTAGACTCGTAGATTGAGGAACAAAGAGGTCCCTCTAGTCAAGGTTTTTTTGGCAAAATCAGTCTCATGAGAGAGCTACTTGGGAAGCAGAAACAAATATACGTACCAAGTATCCTCACCTCTTCCCCGCCAATTCAGATCAAGCTCAAGGTAATAGTTCTCCTTAAGCTTATTCAGTTTCATGTTCATGTTCCCAGTATAAACTTGGTACCTATTAACCGTTGCATACTAAGTCATGCATTCAAGTATCAGTTGTCCGTGCATCAAATATTCACGAGTTCAGTATGTTTAGCATGTTAGTCATGAGATCAAGTTTCAGTTCTTCATGTTCAGTTCAGGTTCTGTTGTCTTGTATCCCCTCTCAGTAAATTCTCATTCGAGGACGAATGTTCCCAAGGGGGAGATATTGTAATACCCCGCATGTTTCTAAGCTAGGAAGTGAATAAGTTTTCCTATGTATGAAACATCCTATCATGTGATTAGCATTTTAGTGCATGACTTACAATGAATATCCTAGCAATAGGATAGCTTGCGATGTCTTAAGAATGCTCATATGAGTCGCTTAGAGTGATGCAAGCTAAGAGTTTTTGAATCCATCAAGTCTTAGTGTTCAATTTTTTTGCAACGGTCATCTTTGAACAAGAATAACGTGATTGATATGTGACATTTTGGTAGATTTAGACCCACCAAATTGTAGAGAATCGAATTAGCTTTCCAACGATACCAATTTCATCAAAATCTAACACCCGAGCAAGAAGGTATGGCCTTTCAAAGTAGAATGCGTTACCTAACCAATCGCACATGGCCACTGGAAAGCATAGGCGATATCATATGCAGCGCCTATGTAAATATAGGCGATATCATATGCGACGTACATCTATGATTTCAGCCACGAAAACACTTAGTTTTTGAGTTATTTTGAGGGTAGTTAAGTCTTTTAACACTCCTTACATGTCCATAAACTTAACCTCATGAAATTTTTAGCTTCTAAATACATTACAACCCTATTAACATCTCAAAGTTCATTATCCAAGAGCACCATAGGAGAAAAACAACTAGAGTTTTACAATCAAGCTTGAAGATCAAATTTCAAGGAAATTCCTCCATCAATCATCAAGAACCTCCCTTCCAAGGTATGCGTAGTGTTCATCCATGGATTCTTTTCGTCCGTGGAGTTCAAGAATCAATCTTTAAAATACAAAATCTTGGTTGTTTGTGGTGATATGATCATACCCATGTTGATGCTTGTTTGTTTTGCTATATAATAGTATCGTGACTGTATATCTCATGAAAGTTATGTTGTTAGTTGAAAAACATGATCTTTAGATGGATTGATAGAATGCAAGTATGAAATCCACCTATGCCTTAAAGAATGCATGCAAGGTGTTCGATAAAATGTTTAGTATGTTAAAATTTCATATTTACATGATTTCATGATATCTAAATAACAAGTTCATGTTAGCCATACACTCCAATATGAATTTCCATGCAAATTTTGTGTTGTTATTGTTGTGGTATAAAGCATGTATGATAATGGAGATATAAATTATGTACACAAAATATATCCATGGTTTTCCTATCATGTTTGAAATATTGAATAAATACATGAAGTATACTATCCCCTGCTTTTGATATTGTGAATTGTGAACTCAAATCTTGTGATCAAGTCATGTCATGTGTGTCAGTTTCCTCCTATCGAGTCCTGGGGGTATTCGTACCCAAAAATTATAGTTGTGTGCCTAGATCCATGTCATGTTTCACGATATCCGAACTCAAGCTATGATTCCATAGACTTCAGTCAGTCATGTGACTCATGAAAACCTCATGATCTCAGTCAGTTGTCAGATATCAGTAACATTTTGCCAGTCAACAAAATTCAGTAAGATTAAGTCATGTATAGTCAGTTATTCATGTCCAGTCCCTCCAGATGGAAGTAGAGGTTAGCACCGAGTGAACCTAAGGATGGAAACTCACCCGCCAGTTCAGGGTGTGATTCTTAGTAGTCATCCTTGTGTTCCAGAACTACGTAGCCAGCGTACGTTGATACATCTTAACCTTTCAGATTTGGGTTGATGAGGTGTTTTAATCTTTCAGTTTAGGGTTCCCACCGTTCTCATTGAGTACCTGCTAGATAAGGGTCACTCACAAGCTGTCCTTACCCTGGCACGATATTGACACCCCTCCAGTTGGGGCAGAGATTGGACCCCAGCTTAACCATAACGGCATACATGGGGCATGTCGGTTAAACACTACCACCCACAGTTTTAGTATCAGTCTCAGTAAAAGAACTCAGGGTGTTCTTCAGATTTTAGTATATACAAGACTGTCAGATACAGTCAGCCATGTTATCAGCTTGCAGTATCAGTCATGACAGTTATCAGTAAATCATGTATTAGCTTACAGGTCTTGCTATCACGCATTCACGGTCCCAGTTTCTATATATGTATGTTTGCACTCCCACGTTCATATTAGTCAGTCAGTGTTGTTCATGCATGAAACCCTTCATGTTTTGCCTACCTTCCTCGTATACTCTGTACTCCAGTTGTACTGACGCATTTGCGCTGTGGTGCTTTCTTTTTATGTTACACCATAGGTTCTAACATACGAGCTCCAGCCCAGCAGTAGCAGTAGCATTCCAGTCGCAGAGACACAGTGAGTCCTCATTGATTCGAGGACAATATAATTTAATATATTTATTTATTTCTTCAGTTCAGTGTTACGAAGTTAGTTGGAGACATGTTCTTTCAACTTCTTATTCAGATAGTTTAGAGGCTTTCAGATTTATGTTCAGATTTGCGTTTAGACTTAGCTTTCAGATTGAGTTGTTTTGGGTATTTTCACCCACATGGACGTTATAATTTTCAGACATGGTTTTATTCAGTTGAACCTTATGGCCTTATAGTTTTACGTATTCTGCAGTATTATGTCATGATTTGCAGTATACAGGTACAAATATCAGTCATGGATTAGCTTGTGGTCACTCGGGGTCATGATCACCGTGTAGCGTTTCGGTTCAGCAAATCGGGGCGTTATACAGTTTAACTATTTGATGCAACAGATTAACCACATGTTGCAACAGATTAAGCATCGGATAAAAAATTTGATGCAACTGATTAACCATCTGATGTAACGGATGAACCATCGGATTAATGATATGATGGAACAGATGAAGCTCCTGTTAGATAAAATCATATCAACTCTTTCAACAGGATATGTCTAAGACATGATTTTTCCAACTGATCATTCATCTGCTGCGATAGACGACCCAATGTTTGAAGAAATCTAAACAATATTGATCGTTGATAACTATTCCAACCGATCACTCATGTGTTGCATCTGATGTGTGACCTTTCATACAGACTATTTATCTTTCTCAATGGATGAGTGATATATTTTGTATTGTTGTAACAGATTACTGAGCTGTTGCTGCAGGTTAGTTAATTGTTTTGACAGATCACCCATATATTGCAACAGATGTGTGATCTGTTGCACATACCATTCATCTTTCTCAACAGATGAATGATATATTTTGTATTATAGAAACAGATTACTCAGTCGTTGCTACAGGTTATTTAACTATTCTAACAGATCACTCATATGTTGCAATAGATGATGTTGTAACAGATGTGTGATCTGTTGCACAGACCATTCATTTTTCTTAACAGGTGAGTGATATATTTTGTATTATTGCAACGGATTACTCATCCGCTGCAATAGGTTATTTAACTGTTCCAACAGATCACTCATGTTGCAATAATATGTGATCTGTTGCACAGACCATTCATCTATCTTAAAAGATGAGTGATACATTTTGTATTATTGCAAAAAATTTCTCATCCGCTGCAACAAATTTGTTATATGCAACAACAAATATACTACTTGGTGCAATAGATAAGTGATTTATTGGAACTATTATTTTACTATTTTGCTTGTTAGATTTACTGTTATCCCTTTTTAACGATGTATTAATCAACTATAATATATTTTTTTATGTTCCTGATAATTTTAGATAATATGGCTCACAAAAGAACAGAAGCCGAATCAAGTCCAAGTAAAGGAATAAGTGAAGCAGTTAGGCTACATCCACCACACTATAAGTCTGTTTTACAGGCATTAGCTCAATCAGGAGCAGAAATGATGAACACGGGGAGGAGGAATGTTACAAAAGGGATGGTCCAAATTCTAATAGCCCTTCTGCCAAAGATTTAATCAAAACCTTCTGCATTGATTTTTATACTATGAGAATGCAGTACGATGGTGCTACAGATTTAACAGGTGATTTCGTGGTTAACTCAGCCATGGAAAAATCTTTCGACGCCTTCAGAAAAATACTTTGAGTACAAAAATTAGATGCTTATTTCAGGAACAGTTTCTTTGGAAAATATCTTGATTTGCCAGAGGACAACAATGCTCATTTTCAAATGAAAATGGTATATGAACTTCTCAAGCGTAGGTTTATGTATGAAAACAAAGATAAGATGGATGAGGTGTGGATAAATTACAGTGGCATGCCTGTTTGTTTTGGTTGGAAGGAGTTTGTCATAGTTACTGGACTAAAATGTTGTAATACCCCGCAAAGTCCTCTTCCAGTCTGAGCCTTAGAGCGTATTCAGTAAAGCAAAAATTCGAGTCTAAAAGTTTCAGAAATATCTTCTCTAGTATGAAATACTTTGAATCGTATGGAATTTCCCTAATTTCTACTTTTTTTCCATATAGAGCATTGGATAAGCTTTCCATTGATGCCAAATTCGCCTAAATCCGACACTCGGGTGAGGAGTTAGAGCCATTTTAGTGAGATAGTGTGCCATCTGGCACTCTGGAGCATCGCGGAGCCAACCAAAATGGAGATTGTCAAATTCCATTGCACCAACATGATTCCTCGGCGTCGTGGTGAAATTTTAGTTCGCAACAAGTTGGCAAAATGATCTTCACCACGTCGCGCCACTGTGCAATTTCCCAATTGTCAAAATCCAGTGAAGGTCCGGGATTGTGGCGCGTCGTGCCAGGACCAAAAATTGGGCTCTAGTCTAGAATTTTCTCAAGGGTATTTTGGTCTTTTCCACTTATTCCCAACCTCTATAAAAACCCAACCAAGGGACATCAGCCTCATTTTTCTCTTCTATTCCAAAAAAAATTTAGGGTTTTCCAAAACCAAATCCCCCTTCCTTCTCCAAGAAAAAATCAAAGGAAATCAAGAATTATTCCAAGAGCCTTCAAGAAAAGAGTTTTCCCAAGGTTTGTAGATGTTGATTCTTGGGTCCCTTTCATCCTAGAAGCTCAAGTACCTTTTTCTAAATCTTAAAGATTTTATGTTTATGAATTTTAATGATTCTTGTGAGTAAAGATTGATGTGCTTGCTATGATTGAGCTGTGATTCATATTTTTCTACAATATTATCAAGCCTTGGCCCTAGTATGTGGTATTTATGTTGTAAATGGATTGTGTTCTTGTTGTTGATGTTGAATGATTTCCTAGATGGAATATTTATGTGGTTTGTATAAATCTATGATATTATGTGAGTTGAAAACATCTAAATTTGATTAATCATTATGAGTATGTTGATGATTACACCTATTCCTAAGTCGTGCATGTGAGGTGTTCGATAAAATGCCCAAGAGACTAGAAATCATGTATTGTAGTTAAATTGTGACCTAAATGACAAATCATGCTTTACCCTTATGAAAATAATGACTTCTATGATATTGTTATGTGTTATGGTTGTTGATGTAGTGTTCATAAAACTAGGTCGGTAGATGTATAACATGTCTTCTCTAGGCTAGTATATGATGGTGAACCGATGTTGATGATCCTTAAATGTTTGGAGTGATCCTTTGGTGATTGTGATGATGAATAGAGGTCTATGTTTCTTAAATGCTTGAGGTGATGTTTTTAAGGATTGTGAAGAGGGCTTGAATGATTGTGATGATGCACGAATGCTTGTGTTGATGAATGAATGATTATGCTTTAATTTTATATTATCGAGTCTTAGGGGTATTTATACCCGTAAATAGAGCTGTTGTCTAGAGCCCGTGTCAGTTTCTTGATAATTCCAGTCAAGCCATGAATCTCAGAACTCAGTGAACTATAGAACTCTGTATCCTCAGACAAGTGAAAAACTTAAGAAAGCTCAGTAATCTCAGTTATCTCTGTATCGCTAGCTATCTAGCCTCATTCCTATAATCATCTCAGATCTCATAGTATTCAAATGATTCAATTCTAATCTCAGAAGAAATTCAAGTAATTTATTCAAGCTTTGTATCGTCAGTTAGATACCAGGATTCCATACCATTTCTATCAGATATAGAACCAAGAGATCTCAACGAAACTCAGTCAGATCTTTTGAGAAACATGATCTGTATCAGATTCAGTTTAGTTGTGTTTAGTTGAGAATTCAGTTTTAAGTCTTTCAGTTGGGAGTAGAAACTAGCACCGAGCGAGGGAGGGGATGGCGGCTCCTCCCATCAGTGAGAGAGAGGCCAGAGTCGTTAGTAGCAATCCCTGACCTCCAGAACTGCGTAGCCAGCGTAGGATATAGGAGTCACCGTCAGAAAAGGCTGTCACCTCCAGAGAAAGAGTATTTGACTATTATATTGCCTTAGGTCGACTTCCTGCTGAGGGTCATCCGTCAGAAAAGATTGACCAGAGAGAAGAGATAATATCTTTACCCGTGGTATGATATTGGCACCCTTCCAACCGGGGGTAGATCTTGGACCCCACCTGTGGTAGGTTGGGGTATGTTGGTTAAGTGAATACTTCCCATAGTTGCAGTTTCAGTATCAATCTTCAGAAATTAGGATTGTGTGGTACAGTCGTCTATCTCAGTGAGGAACTCAGATAGTTCCATTGATTCATAAACCATCCTATTAGATAGGCTTGATCTAATATACAATTATTTGATATCATATTCAGAGATATGCCACCAGATAGGCTTGATTCACAGTCTCATATTCTATTGAGTATCCTTGTTTTCAGATTCAGATATATTCATATTTCTTATCATTGATAATAGTTTCTGAAATCATTTGTTAAAAAGGTTGATCTCTAATCCTGTCAATCGAAAAAAGTAAAGATCAGAATTCAGTGCTTGATATAAGTACATCCAGATCCTCAGTTCTCAGTATCAGATGAATCAGTGATTCAATATCTCAGTGTCAGTAGTGAGTTCAGTCTGCGGTAAAGTCGTATCCGAGTTTCAGTATCTAGAGTTGTGATGATTGTGATTATGGTCTGTGTATTCATATATATGCTCTCGTGCGACATTTTCATGATTATTCAGTTTAGATATTATGCACGCATGAGCCTTTGCATTTAGCCTTACCCCGTCTACTTACTCAGTACATTCCTGTACTGATGCATTTGCGCTATGGTGTTTTATTTGGCACTATAGGTTCAGAGGCACAGGATCCAGAGTATCCTCAGCAGTTCAGTTCCAGTTAATAGCAGTAGCAGTGAGTCCTCTTCTTTCGAGGACGAATCTCAGTTTACTATTACTGCATCAGATTTTGTTTATTCTCAGTTGACGGAGTTAGTTGGATACATGTCCCATCAACTCCACAGTTCAGACAGTTTAGAGGCTTTTCAGACAGATGACAGATGTATTAGTATTCAGTTTTCTGTATTATGAGTATTCATAGATGTGTTGAACCTTATGGCTAGTTTTTGCATTTATTTCTAATATTGTGCAGTGTACAGGTATAGATATCAGTAAAGGGTTAGCTTGTGGTCCCTCGAGGTCATAAGCACCGTAAGACGTCTCGGGATGGAATCTTGGGGCGTTACAAATGTTATCCTCCATCTCAAGTTATACCTATTCTAACCCCCAAAAAAGTACCCCGCACACCCAAAAAAGGCAACAGCAAGTCGTGTGATCGTGCTGACCTGGTGTCTATTATTGGTCCAAGATTCAAAAATAAAATTTTTATAGAAGCGTTGAAAAGTAATGAATTTCAAAGAAGCACAAACAGTCATTGTGCTTGGTTTGGTTTGTACATAATATTGTTTGGGCGAGAGACTTTAACAACAACATAAGCGTTGGTTTAATAAAGCTCTCCGAGGATCTTGAGGCGTTTAACAACTATCTTTGGGGTTATGAAAGCTTCAAAATGACTGTCCAATAGTTGGTGACTCCGTTAGCGGCAAAGACAGTTAACTTATATGGCTTTCCATGGGCTTTCATGGTAAATATTTCATTTCTTTCTTTTATTATGATATCATTCACTTTTTTCACTCAATAATAGTTTTGATTTATTGACGTTATTTTATAGGCTTGGGTGGTTGAAGCCATTCCTCATTTGAGACAACAGGTGAACTACCAGGAAGAAGTTTCCTGTCCAAGAATCTTGAGATGGTAGTCTCCCAAAACTGATAAAAATGCAAAATTTCTTGATCTCTTAAATCCCCCGAAGGATGTAGTAAGTATAATTATAATTATGTTTTTATTTTAATTAATAATTTTTTTGAATGATCTAATCGTCATTCTAATATATGTAATGATTTAAGTTAGATTATGCATCCGTCCCTAGTTCCAACCAATCGAGAGTTGAAGATTCCATTTTTTCTTACTTTACGGTCTGTGCAAACTTTATCGGATCCTAAGGTCATCGACAGAGTAAAAATGAAATTGTTTGGAGCAACAACTATTATAAGAAAAATAATTTTGGAGGGTGGGCTTGTTGTTGTTGATGGTCTTAGTGGTGATGGAGTTGTTGGTGGTGGTAGTGGTGCTGTTGTTGGTGCTAATAATTCTCCCCTTACAGTGTTTAAAACAAATCATTATGAGTATGATCATACTGGTTATACAAATTTTGCCTCTCTCAGCGAATGTTCTACATGCAAATGTCAAGACTGCAGGGCAAAACATGTGTATTGATTAATGCTATTAATGCATTAACTTCTTCTATAAAGGAATTAACATCTAAGAGAGGCGTCATTCCATCAAAGAGTATTTTATTCCCATCCACTCCATTAGAGATTAAAGCTAAGAGGAGAAGGGAAGTGATTTTCAAGGCATTATCAAGCATTCAAAAGAGCAAAATTGCAACTCCTCTGTCCGTGTGTTGCACTGAGCAATGTATAATGTCCAAATTAGAGTAGCACGAGCTAAACAAGGTGAATATATATGTCTTCCAACTAACAAACAGGCACATTTATATTTCAACGCATGACACATCTGCTGAAAATTATCAAACAAATATATGCATCTATTGCAACAGTTGACTGACTTGTTGCACCAGATAAAGTACTTGTTGCAACATATGTGTCGTCTGTTTTAGCACATCAAATAGCTCTTCATACCGCTTTTATTTGTACCAACAGATGACCTATCTGCTATAATAGATGAGTCATATGTTGCAACAGATGGTCCATCCGTTGGAAATTATCAAACAGGTCTTCCTCATGTAGAAATTTGACCCATCAGTTGATTCATTTTTGCAACAGAAATATAATCTGTTTGGGACAATTTAAAATAGGAGGAAGACTTATTTGATTTGCTAGAAAGAGGAGTTATACTTTTTTGTTTTATTGTATCTCCGTGATTAGCATTGACCGATTCTGGCTTTCCAGGTGGATGTAGAATCTACTGCTGAACAGCACTGACAGTATGCTACTCTACTCTTTTTATGGAAATACGGAGAATAGAAAGCGCAGAAACTGTACGTAAGCGACAATAAAGATCTACGACGAGCAAAACCGAATTCCATAGCACCGGATAAAGAATAACTTGTCCAGATAGAGTATATCTTTATAGCTTGAGTCTGTCAAAGTAATAACCTCACCCTTCTTAGGACTCCTTGGCATCAATACTTAAATTGTTGATGTATTTGTTGAGATCTGTACCCATAATAATTTTTTTACATTTTATTTATTTGTTAATTTTATTTCAGCTAATTTCTTAAGGCTTTGATTTATTTTATTTTGTCTATGAATTTTATTTTTTCCTTAGATTTGAACTTATTAATTAAAATGGAATACTAGATTCAAATATTGTAACTGATAATGTATCTGTTGCAACAGATGTCACATCTGTTGGAAAATAACAACATATTTGACATATGTTGCAATAGGTAGGTAATCTATTGGAATTTATCAAACAGGTCTTCCCACTGCTGCAACAGATAGACTTAGATAGAAACACTGGTATAATGCAATAGATGACCAACCTATTGCAACAGATAAACTATGTGTCAGAACAGGTAGAATATCTGTTACAACGGATGGAGAATCTATTGCATTATAAAAATTCAACTTTCATTGGACATAAAAAATTGTCACTACATGTGAAAAAGTGAAAGTTAATTGAAATAAAAAAGGCAGAACCCATCGACAGTGTTCAGTTTAAACACCTAAAATAAAATAGGCATCAAGTAGACAGTGATCATTTTAAATACGTAAAATAAAATAGGCACAAATGTGTCAGGTTGGCACTTTTTGCTGACTTAGTGTCTGATTTTGCCCCCAACGGTTATCCCTCCCCCCAATGTCTTATATATTCATCTTATTCCTAAAATTTAACCATAAATTCTCAAATCTTCTTTTTCGTCGTCATTTTTTTTTATCTATCCAAATTCTTCAAATTATTTTCATTTGGTCTTTCTTTTCTTCATATTTTTTTTATTTTTTTCAACTGAGCTTGACAATGTTGAGCACATCTTTCACTGTTTCTTGTGATAACGATTTTTCATATTGTAAGTGCGGTCATGAAGCTCTATTGAAGACTTCTTGGACTCGACAAAATCCAGGTCGTAGGTTTTTTACTTGTAAGATTTCAAAGGTAATATTCTTTTTATTTAATTAGTTGATTAATTATTAACTTGCAATTATTTTGTAATTGTGTTCTTGTTTTTATAAAAATTGGGTGGATGCGATTACTTTGATTGGTATGAAGAATGGCACCCTTCACAAGAAAATCGTGTAATCTGAGGTTTGTTGAAGAAAGTCAAGTCTTCTGAAGAGAAACAAAATCGAGCAAGAAGATACTACATTATTGCTGTTATTGCTACTGTTTTGGTGGAGTTGGGCACATGTATTTTCAAGCCTAATTGCCAAAATTTTCATGGTGATGTATTTGCTAATGGCTTGATGTTGTCGAGCACATGGATATTCAAGCATGTTATTGCTGCAAAATATCAAACAGATTTAGGCACATGTTGTAAAATTTAGGTCATCTGTTGGAAATTATCAAACTGGTCTTCCCTCTGTCGCAACAGATTAGACTTAGATCAGATAGAAATAACATCGACATAATGCACCAGATGACCAACCTATTGCAATAGATAAACTATCTGCCAGAACAGATAAAATATACTTTACAACAGAATGACAATCTATTGCATTATAAAAAACTCAACTTTCATTCTATCAGAAAAAAATATTGCCACTACATGTACATGTAATTTAAAGTAAAGTGTAGCGTCACTTGAAATAAAAAATTATTATTTTACAACCTCTTCTATATACACAGGCTCCAAGCGTCCAGTTAGTACCCCATAAGCCCAGACCTCTTGCAGGTTTGCCATAGTGTTGTGGCACAGAAAGGTCGTTGGCTCATCCATTTCTGTGTCGGTCAGCAAACTTTTGGTGTTTGCAAGAGCGTACGGGATGCTCGCATAACCAACATTATTTTTTGGAGGAATCATGCCATTTTTTCGACCGCCATAATCCCATGATTTCTTCATCAATGCTTTCTTTGAAAAATGATTCATCAGCTTACTCTCCCTTAACAAGATAGGCAACAGCTCCATCAGTGGCTCCACGATGAGAAAAAGATCGACATCGTCGATGAGAGGTTCGTTGCAATCATAAACATTGATCTTTCCCTCCTCGAGTAGTATTTCAACAATCCAATAATGTATGACCTTCACACTAATGACTGCATGAATCCTCTTTGCTTTGGTCCAGCTCTAGCCGTGTGGATTTGGCTTCTCCGATCTAACATATTTTATCATTTCTTCTTCATCCCAGTCCAACGTAGAAGCTAAGAAATCAAATCTCGCGTTATATTCTAATGCAACATTATTGAGTTAATCATACTTATCCTTGAGTTTCTTGCAGAAGTTGAGGTTCATTATCTTATCGGTAGCATCATAAGTTTCCAGGTACGTTAATTGCCTTTCCCTCATGAGGCAGAGAATTTTTTCAACATGTTGTGTTATAAGAAGATAATTGTAAAAAGGTTTGTAATTGTAAAGACAATCCATCTGCTGCATAGGGTTCTCTGAATCAATAATCCAACACAACTTATGCGATGGATGGATAGTAAGTTGCAACAGAACCACTACCAGTTGCACCAGAATACCCAGTTATTGCAAAAGATTTCACATCTGTTGCATAGCTTCTTCTTAATGAGGTAGATTATCTTTGAAGGCTAGGTTAGGAAAAGTAAACTTTCCTTTTCCCCGTACTGCATACGCATATCTGTCATAGTCTGGAAGTCTTAGGGAGAAAAAGGCAGCCTGGGTAATCTGGTGCGCCTGGCTTGACATTCTTGGCCTGTCGCAGATCCATCTTCTCTTTGGCGCCAAGTTCCGTGTATATGTCCACCTTCTTCTTGAATAGCCCCTGAAATTCAACTGCTTTTTGAGAGGGAGGAGTTGCAATTATTTTTTATTTTTGATAGGAGAGTACGTCGGTTATTGCTCTTTTCTTCCTCCTAACCAACAGTGTAGCAGTGTATCGCTCCCTCAACTTCTTGGATGGTATGACACTCCTCTTGGATTTAAATTCCTCGATAGCTTTAGAGATAGACTCTACATTTTCAAAGAGTTTATCCTGGCTGTCCTTGCACTCTTCGTATTCGCAACGAGAACACGAGGGTGAAGAGGGGTGAGAGGGACCTGTGTAAGGGTGAAAGGGGGTATTGTAAAATATATTTATTTTTTCTTGAGAATCAACATACTCATCATCACGAGTGGTAGAAGCATCAACATGCCTTCCACCAACACCAACAACTCCACCAGAAGAAGCACCTGGATCTGCCTTAGTAGGTTGGTCATGAAGAGTCTCAATATTAGGCTGACCTTGCCTAACTTCTCTCCTTATGGATGTTTCTCCAGTTAATTCCTTCCGTATTAACTCCACCGTTGGGTCTGCTATAGTATCAACATGACCTAGAGTAATATAAGAAGTCATCAATGACTCCTCCTTAGTAGGCACGATCTGTGGATGCACAACCTAGAAAAAAAGACAGATACATTTAAATCATATAATATAATAATTTTCACAATTGTGTTAAGATTTTAATAGTCAACTTCTGCAACAGATTAACAATATGTTGCATCATCTTATATATCTGTTGCATAGTTTGTAGTAGATGGTTAAAATCTGTTTGAGTCGGGTTCAGAGAACCAGAGCAATACATGGATAATATGATGCAAAATATCAATTATCTGTCGCAATAGATTACCAATCTATTGCACCAATTGCACAAGTCGGGTAGTCTGTTGGGTTACATGTTATGCAATAGATGATTTGTATGTGTATTAATAATATGTTACATCAGATTACACACCTGTTGTATAATTTATAGTAGATGGTTAATTTGTTAGGAGTCGGGTTCAGAGAACCAAAGCAACAGATGGGTAATATAATGCAAGATATCAATCATCTGTCGCAACAGATTATCCATATGTTGCATCGGTTGGCACAGGACGGGTAATTTGTCATAACAAATGTTCCATCTGGAGTATCAGATATAACATCTTTGCACCAGATATAACATCTGTTCAATATCTTTCATTGAGTAAAATTATTTTACTTGAAGAAGACGTACTGCATCATCCAGAGGTTTAAAGAGATCAGCCTCCTTAATTTTGGTGTTATTCTTTGCAGCCAACCACCTAAACATCCTTGGATGAGAAACCTTATCCGGGTAATCCATTACCTGATTTAGGAGGGGAGGAATGACTTCAATGCCCAAGCCTAAAAAATGTAAACAGGAAGCAAGCAAAAAAATCATAACAACTATATTCAATATAACTTATGGATGAGTTGAAATAGTGATTAATTTTACCGTGAAAGCCCAAGGAAAGCCGTATAATGTGCTCGTCCCTGAGGTTTTCTTTGTCAGTAAATATTGGACAGTTAAGTAGAAGCTGTCATATCCCAGGGATAATTGTTGAATTTATCCGAATTCTTAGCACGTGCCAACAAATCATCTTCTATGATCTTGTTAATGTCTCTTGCCAATATAATCGAATGGGCAAACAAAACTAAGCACAATTGTTTCCATACTGCTTAGGTATGGTTTTATCCATGAGATCTATCAACAAATCTGATCCTTTGTAGCCACGTCGAGCAATGTCTAATAACCCATCTATTTTTTCCTTGCATTTTCTTGCTTTGGATCTTTTGCGGTGTGTTCCCTTGCCGACAGGTGGTTCTTCTGGACAATGTCATCTCAAGCCCGTCACTATGGCAAACTCTTGTAAGGCAAAACAAACCGGCATATCACAGTAGTTGATCCAGATTTCATCCATCTTTTTGTTTCCCCCACGTACTTGATCCTGCGCTTGAGAAGACCATATACCATCCTAATTAGGAAATGGGCAGGGGCGTCCTCAGCCAGCTCAAGAAAGCGTCCAAAGTAGCTCTTCTTAAAAAGTACGTCTATTTTTTCGTCTTTCATAATTTTCCTAAAATCTATAAATTTATTCCCCATCTGATATTTAAGTACAATTTGACCAGTTAGTTCTTCTGTTGTTTAGTCATTTATCAGCATCGCAACTTGAAAATTGTGACTACTAAAAGTTTTGATAGGATCATGTTGGGATGTGAATATTATTCACGCCTCATTGGTGATCCATTATCATCATGTTGATGATCATCGTCTTTATTTTTCTCTTTTTCACTCTCTAATTCCTCCTCTTTCTCACTTTCATTTTCTTCATCACTGTCTACAGACCCTTTTCCACCTCCCTCAATGTTTTTATATCTCTCCTCAGCTTCACTTTGTTTTCCTGACTGAGATTGTTCAGGAAGCTCCTTCGAATCCCTCTATACTGTAGCCTTTTTGTGGGTGGTCAGACGTTGATCCACTTTCACTTTCTTTTCTTTTGAAAGACATATTTTACCTACAAACAATAGAAAAATAAAAAATACATTACAATTGATGTATGCATAAATTTTAAAAAATACATTACAAGCACCACCAATAACGACACACCAACAACCACCACTACCACAAACTCCACCAACCAATGTGACAAACACTATGAATACGGACACCATCGACAGCCACCACAAAAACCACCAACAGCCACCAACAGTGCCACGACGACAACGATGACGACGACGACGACGATGACCACCACCACAAACACCAAAAACACCATCCAATAATACCACGACAGTCAACGGAACACTGCAACACAAACTAGGATTTTCTCAAGTTCTTTCTGTGATTTTACCATAAAAACTCAAAATTGTAAACCCATTCTCGAAGATAATAAAACTAAAAGTTTTCTTTTTCATCGTTAACTTAAAAATCCTTATTTTTTAGAAAAAAATAACAAATATAGAACTCTTCTCGAACTCTGTTACCTACGAAGACAGAGAAAACGATTGATACAAGTAAGAATGAAGTCGAAAATAACACCTATGTGATCGAAAATGAGAAGAAAATTGATCTGTTGTAAACGGTAGAGCAATTTGTTAAGTAGTTGTAGTTGTTGTCTGTACTGTATAATTGAGTGAGAAAGAGAAAAGAGCGAGAACTCGAGATTTGAAATGATGAAATATTTTTCTCGCAAATGGATGATTTGTATGGGTTGATTTGTATTTTAGAAAAGAATGACAAGTTTTGAAAATGTTAATTTGATCCGAATTGATCTTAATTATTTTTTAAAATTATAAAAGGTATGGATGATTTTTAACCCTCTCATCATGCAATTACCAAAAGACTCAATTGAAGTTATAGTTGACCCTATGAACTCACCCACCCCTGGTCCTAGTTTAATCAATTTAGGTATATGAACTCAATTGAAATTGTATAAAAACAAATGTTCAACCTGTTGCATCAGATACTAATCTGTTGCAAATTATCAAACAGATTAAGTAATCTGTTGTGATAGATTACCCATCTATTGTAAATTATCAAATAGATTGTCACATGTCGCAACAGATTATCCATCTGTTGTTAGAACTCACCCCTGGTCCTAGATTAATCAATTGAGGTATTGGTCTAACATATGAGGTAGTAAGAATCGGTTCGATCGACGACTCTTGTCGGGAGGAACGCAATACCGTCTTATCTTTTCAATTGCCCAAAGACTTAATTGAAGTTGTAGTTGACCCTATGAGAACTCACTCATGGTCCTAGATTAATCAATTAAGGTATTGGTGTAACATATGGATAGTAAGAATCGGTTCGATCGACGACTCTGGTCGGGAGGAACGCAATCCCGTCTCATTATTCAATTGCCCAAAGACTCAATTGAAGTTTTAGTTGACCCTATGAGAACTCACCCCTGGTCCTAGATTAATCAATTAAGGTATTGGTCTAACATATGAGGTAGTAAGAATTGGTTCGATCGACCACTCTGGTCGAGAGGAACGCAATACCGTCTTATTATTCAATTGCCCAAAGACTCAATCGAAGTTGTAGTTGACCCTATGACACCCCTGGACCTAGATTAATAAATTAAGGTATTGGTCTAACATATGAGGTAGTAAGAATCGGTATGATCGATGACTCTGGTCGGGAGGAACGCAATATCGTCTCATCATTTTAATTCCCCAAAGACTCAATTGAAGTTGTAGTTGACCCTATGAGAACTCACCCCTGGTCCTAGATTAATCAATTGAGGTATTGATCTAACATACAAGGTAGTAAGAATCGGTTCGATCGACGACTCTAGTCGGGAGGAACGCGATACCGTCTCATCATTTCAATTGCCCAAAGACTCAATTGAAGTTGTAGTTTATCCTACGAGAACTCACCCCTGTTCCTAGATTAATCAATCAGGGGTCGTTTGGTAGAGTGTATAAGAACAATGCAAAATATACCGTATTAGTAATGCTTGCATTAGTAATACTTGTATTATTTATGCTTGTATTAGTTATGCATGTATTATTTCTTTCTTATACATTGTTTGGTTTGATGTATAGGAAATAATACATCTTACATAATTTCTATAAAAGAAATTTTTGTTTGCAAAAATATCCTTCTTTGATTTTGTACACTTTTTTGAAACAAAGTTCTTGTGTTATTTCAAACATAATTAATATTGTTGAACTATTATATAGAGGTTTAGGATAAATTTCAAGACCTTCGTCTTTGCGCAAAAATATTATGCCAACGGATTAACATAGTCGAAATAAAAATAAAATACAAGATGTAAAATTAAAAAATAGTCTCAACTTTTTTTCAAAATCTTTTTAAAGACTCTCGAAGCAAAGAAAAAATATGTTATGTTATAGTCATTTAAATCAACTATTCATTGTTGTTTATTCAAATAGTGGAAAAAGAAATTGTGAAATGTTTTGAAAAGATTCACTAGTGCAAATTAAAATAGCGGGAAAAGGAATGGTGAAATATTTCGAGAGGGAAATTGAGGAGTATTAAGGTCATTTAATAATTTAATGCATGTGTTTATAGTCTTTGTATCACTAATACATAGGAAATAGAGTGTATTACTATATTACTAACACACACTTCAATATTGTGTACCGAGCTTTGGATATTTTCAAACAAAAATTGTTATTTGTTGCACTTAGATGTTTTAAGACCCTTTTTTTTAAAAGCAATTTAGGTATTTTCTGTCAGATATAAAAAAAGTGAAAATACTAAGGCGGTAAAAAATATACTTGGATAACCAGAAATCTCCTGAGTGAGTAGTCTTATCTGGTCTTTTCAATGTCACCGTCTCCTCGTGCCCCTCAGAAGTCAAACATTTTTAATGAATATTTAAAACCCATATCTAGAAGAATACTCTCTCCTTCAGCCATAACATAAGTAAGACTCAAGACTCAACTTAACTCATCTATCACTCTTTCTTCTTTATCTGTTTCTTTCCTTTTTGCCTTTTTTTTCTCTCTTCTTTCGGATGAGGATCCTTTTGGATCTCAATCGATCAATATCTTTTCTCGACTGAACTAGATGTTTTGATCCCTTTTATTTTTTCACTTTACAAGTATGGTTCACTATTGCTCTTTCCATCTCATCTTCTTCTTTGTATGTCATTTAAATTAGATATTTACATCTGTTGCTATTGATGATTTACCTATTTACCAGTTTCCTATTTATTGATAAAATTGAAGAAAAGGTGACTTTTAAGCCTTGAATGAACAAACCGTTGTTTTTATATTTGTTGCAAAATGCCTTATCGATTGAACAGATGGGTAATCTGTTGCATCAGATTAGTCATCTGTTGATTCACTCAATTTTGTGTTACCCTTTTGTACAGACGAAGCAACTGTTTGAAGAAATCAAACCAGTAGCAAGGCTGGTTTGATTTATTCCAACATGTGACTCATCTATTGCAACATGTCCTCCATCTGTTGCAACAGATGCCTCCGGTTGAGCAGATGGGCAATCTGTTGCATCAGATTGGTCATCTGTTGATTCACTCAATTTTGTGTTACCCTTTTGTAATATTCTTTTTATTCTTCTCTTGTTTGACATCAAATATATTTCTTTTGTTTGTAGATAAAAGGAAGTGAAACTGGATCCATTTTTGTCCGACCAGCATTAAAGGCTAGAGTAAAGATGGGTTCGGAGGACTAAACTGCTTACAGATGGAACCACTTCATATGCAGGAGGTATGTATTACGGATCAACCTATCGTGAAAACACATATCCAGTACAATGATTTTGTGAATGTTTGTTCTTTACATGTTAGGCATTAATTCTTCAAACAAGATATGGTATTTTACAGTTTAGATTGTTAAGTTCGAACTGGTAAGGCTGAGGGACCAAGTAGATGGTGTCGATACCCTGTTATAATTTAATGACCGTTTATGCTCATATTTTTATGTCAAGTTTAGGAAAGGGTTCAAGTTTTTGGCGGCGGTGTAAATATCCAATAGTGATTAGACCAGTTTTAAAGGCTCAATGGACTTTTTGAAAGGCCTCCGAAGCCTCGCACTGCAGCAAACACCGATGAAACCAATAGAAATTCACCTGGTCTAAATTTATATAGATGGATTGCTGGAGGAGACTATTATACAGTCGTAGGTGCTTGAGAGAATACCTTTGCAGGAAAGGAGAGGTTGAGAAGGCCATATATCATCTCAAACTTTGTCTAAAAGGAAACACAGGGTAGGAAGGAAAGTGTAGCGAAATTGGCTGATGAAATTGACATGAAAAATAAAAAAATTGGATGATCTGCGAATGTGAAAGCGTATCTAAAAATAAAAATCCATCAGTCATTGAAGTAAAAGAAGAATAGTCAAGAGGTGATACAAGTATGATCATGATAATGACACTTTTGAGTATTTTTGAAGACTAGTCACTAAAGGGCTCTTTTGTCATTTATCTATTATTTGTAATGTTGTATAAATAGAACCTTGTAGGGTTTATTTTCTTAGTTTATGTTTGAGATTGTAAGAACACTCCTCTTGTGAGAGAGAGCTCCAAAACCAAAATTAGGGCATAGCATAAGGGTGGATTCTCTTGTGTGTTGCAAAGTTTGATACCTTGGTTCTTGAGAGGTGGACGCCCTCTTGTGTCATTGTAAGAGTTAGGTGCGTGTCGAGTGTGGTGTTAAGGGTCCAAGAGTTACTATTCTTGGGTTCTTAAGATTACAATTTCATTTTCTTGTTCTAGTTTCGGGTTTCCCTTGTATTATTGTAAAACCCGTACGTTCTAGTTGTTGTAGCCTTGTTGTTCTTCATTGTATTGTGCTAATATAACTTGTTGGTTGGCTGTTTTGAGGTGTTAACACTCGTTGTTCTCTCTATTCTTGTTATAAGTAGCGAATTCGAGAGTGGTCACCAAAATAGTCTTGGTTTCCTCAACTGTTGGACTATTTTGGTGTATGTTTACTTGTGTTCTTGGTCATCTTTGTATCATGAGGATTGCAATTTTAACTTGATAAATTGCCACCTTGGTTTGATCCCGTATTTTTAATTTAGGAGTAGTTGGTTTAAGTTTCTATTTTGACCGACAATCATATCAATTTCGTATGCTCGTAAAAGTTCTTCCTTAGAGTTCTGGTCCTGCACTTTGAGAGTCTTCATTGAGGCCACGCTCGCTAGTTGCATTCTCGAGCAAAGTGTCCAGCTCCAGTCTTGTTGACCATTCTTTTTTTTTCAATGACTGGTGGATTTTTATTTTTGGATACACTTCCACATTTGAAGCTCATCCAATTTTTCTATTTCTCATGTCAATTTCATTGGTCATATTCGCTAGAATTTCCTTGTTTTCTTCCTGTGTTTCATCTTAAACAAGGTCTGAGATGATATATGTACTTCTCTACCTCTCCCTTCCTACATAGGTATTCTCCCAAGCACCTTCTGTTGTATAAAAGTCTCCCTCAGTAATTCATCCATATAAATTTGGAATAGGAGAATTTCTGTTGGTTCCATCGTTGTTTTCTGCAGTGCGAGGCTTTGGAGGCCTTTCAAGAAGTCCATTGAGCCATTAAAGCCGGTCCAATTACTATTGGATATTTACACTGCCGCCAAAAACTTGAACCCGTTCCCAATTTTGATAGAAAAACATGAGCATAAACCGTCATTAAATTGTAATAGGGTATCAACACCACAGTCTTAGAACCCTTTGGCCTTATCAGTTTGTACCTATCAAACTAAACTATACAATGCAGGATCTTGTTTGAAGGATCAGTGTCTAATCGGTAAAAAAACTACATTCACAAAATCATTGCACTTTATGTGTGTCTATTGCGGTAGACTGATCAATAATACATAACTTCCACGCATGAAAGTGGATCCATTGCACACACCTTATTCTTCCTACCCCATCAAAGACACTACAGTGTTGTTTATTCATCTGCACACATGTGATGACTATTCAAAAAGAGGTGTGAAGAGTCGACTCTTTTTAGCACATTCAAAATAGTTGATGAAACGAAAACTCTATCTATTACAACTAATGAATCAATTGTTGGAAGAAATCAAAACATCTCTTCCAACATATGGTCCATCTATCGCAATAGATAATCCATATGTTGCAACAGATTGTTAATCTGTTGCGACAGATTGTTAATCTGTTGCGACAGATTGTTAATCTGTTGCGACAGATTGTTAATCTGTTGCGACAGATCAGACATTGTTTATTCATCTGCACGTATGTGATGACTATTAAAAAAGAGGTAAAGAGTCGTGACTTTTTATCTAACACATTCAAAACAGCTGATGAATTTAATTCTCCATCCGTTGCAACTGATGAATCAATTGTTAGAAAAAATCAAAATATCCCCAACATATGGCCCATCTATCACAACAAATAATCTATATGTTGTAATAGATGGTAAATCTGTTGCGGCAGATGGACGACCAGTTGCAACAGCTCAATAATACTGGTTGTTATCAAGTCTTCTCAAAACTGTTTTGAAGAGGTGAGAAATATTAATGTAAATGAAAAAGTCGCGACTTTTCACAGAAAACAAAATGCCACCAGTTTGAACAACGATATTCTGCGTGACACAGTGCAGAACTTTAGAGGCAGGTTAATGACCAACAGATGGAGTCGGTCGCCATGAGACGACGATATTCAGAGAAATACAAAGGCTGATGAGGGCCTTGTTGCTGCGAGTTGATTGGCCGGCTGTCATTAATGATGATGATGATGATATAATAATAATAATTAGAATGTATTTTTTCTAATTATGTATGTCTTTTAATTTTTTTATATCGGATCTATACCTAATGTATTTTATTTTTCGTTTAATGAAAAATTTAGTTTTAGTCGATTTTGGCTTTTTAATTCTTATACAATTTTCATTTTGTCTATTTCTTCTTCTAAATATTTTACATGTTAACATGTCGGCGGTTGGAGGTAAGGAACAATTTTGAATTCAGTAGCAATAGCAATTTTGGATTTTCAGTTCTTTCAACAGATGAACCATGTGTTAGAACATATTGGTCATCTGTTGGGTTTTTGTCAATAGATTATCCATCTGTTGCGACAGATTTATTATCTTTTGAAGAAAAACATTTCAGTTTTATGGAACTAACTGTGTTGGGTTCTTCCAGCTGATGTCCATCTGTTGCCACGGATGGGTAATCTGTTGAAAATACTTGTGGTCTGCTATATTGTTTAGTTCATATTTTGCCTCTTTTTATTGATGCACAAGTTATTAAAAAGATATTTTATATATAATAAATAATAACATTACGTTCACAATAATGAGTTAAATATATAAAGGTCCACAACAAACAACTATACAAGTTCCTGCAATTACAATAACCATGGTGGATTACGATCCGGGCATGTAGTTCTTTTGTGGCTTGCGCACTTACATAGAAAGCACTTATTTCTTCTTGATGAAAATAATTCTCCGACTCTATGCCTCCTCTTATATGGCTTTCTTCCTAGTTTGATAGTGCTTGGATCAGTATATGGAGGAGGTATTAATCTCCTTATAAGCTCTGCAGAAATAAATCAAGATTCTTCAGGAGGCACCAGAGTAATATGCCCACTATATGTCATTTTATATTTTTCCACCAAATAATATTGAGAGGAGTGCTCGTAAACTTCAGTTCCATATTTATGATCGTATTGAGCTCGAAGCGCTGCCATAGCATGTGAACAGGGTATTTTGTCCAAGTCAAAAACTTTGCAGGTACAAGATCTTGTTTGAATATTGACCGTGGCAACATCACCATGACCGGTGATACTGAATTTGTAATCTGCTATTTTATGAGGTAATAATCTATTCCCCAAACTGACGTTCGTTGATATTATTTTTTTGATTTCGAGAACAAATTGGGTTTTTGTTTTTGGGCACTTGAACTGCTCGCACCTTTCGTTAAAAAAATTGTCATACTTCTGGCTTATTTTTTCAAACATATCCTTGATGGAAAATTCTCTTTCATCGCCAAACAATGAATTCACCGATTCAACTATGTTTGATGTCATAATATTGTACCTATACAAAAGAATCACTTAGTACGACATTATACTAAACTTATAACTCAAACAAGACATTAAAATTTATGTACCTATTTGTCAGACAGAATGCCCGGGTCCATCTCTCGAAATCGACACGTATGAGAAATTCTGCTACCTTGGGATTCATATCAGTTATTTGATTGAAATAGTTTTAAAACTCCTCTCTACTATATACTTTAGTTGCTCTATAAAAAAGGGTCACGACCTTTTCGTTGTTATAGCTGGTCCGAATGTTCTCTCCAAGATGCCTGATGCAACAACCAAAGTAAATTAAAGGGAAGAAGCGTGAACCTATCTTTGGAATACTTGGATGCCTATCCGATACAAAACACAACACTTCGTTATCTTCGATGTAGCTTCGCAGTTGTTCAAGAAAAATCCATAAGAGGCATCACATTCCTTGTCCGCTACACAAAAAGTAACAGGAAAGATGTGATTCTCTGCATCCTGCGCCACCGCTGCTAGCAACACTCCATTATACTTGCTCCTTAAGAAGGTACCATCGATGGTTATGCCTTTTTTCAAATGTCAAAAACCTTGAATCCAAGCACCATAGAATACAAAAAAGTACTTGAACCTTCCGTTTTCATCAAGATGCAATGCCATCTTACCTTGGGATTTTTGGACTCAATCATGTAACGGTAGGCATCCAGGACTGCATAACCATGCTCGAGGGTCCCCCTAACCAAGTCCTTGGCGACCCCCATGGCAGTATATATCTTTCAATAACTGACCAAGACACCCAATTACGTAAAGAGTTGATTGGCCATAACCCTTGTTAAAGGGCCTTGGCCATTGGGAAAATTAATCCTAAAATATTCACCAAGGACCTTTGCCGTGGCGTGAGGATTTTGGCCCGAGATGCGCTCCGAACCACATGTGTGATGCTTTTTATGTTTATGAATGACGAATCTGTCAGAACTTGCGTACTTCACCGCTCTCAACCACCACTTATTGTTCGAATTAGCACATTTGAAGCAAAAGAAACTGCTCGAATTAATCACCTTCATTATTCTGAAATCTTTTTTCAAGCAAGAAATAAACAAAGTGGTAGATAGTTCTTTCTTGTCCTTGAATGACATTCCAAAAAAGTCGGTCCGATCATCTTAAAGATTTCTAGACTGTGTCGATTGAGATGAACTGTACATCATATTGGTTGCATCAAAGGGCGTAGGTGTTTGATCATCATCTGGAATATTCATGTCTAGATCATCCAACCTATCATCAAAGATGTCTTGTTGTTGTTCTTCTTCTACGTTCTGGTTCTCATTCTCTCTCGTCTTTTCAATCGCATACACCCTTAACACCAGCCTGGATTAATCACTAAGATAAGCAGCAATCGAACCTGATCGGTTATCTTGAAAGAAAGTACCCTCTGATTTTCAAAAGAGCTGTGCATGTAGTTAATGATGAGTTTTTTCGATTGACAATCAGTCCACAATAATTGATGATTAAGTTCACATAATCATCATACGAAATATCACTTTGGACTGTCATAGCTATCGTCTCTAGCATTTCACCCTCGTTCCAATGCCATACATATCGATTGCTCTTTTCGATCCATTGACCATGCCAATCCACCCCTATTGTTATTGATCCCTCTATTAGTGGTACCTAAATAAAGTCATTTGTTGAAAAAAGTTAATAGTGATTTCATAGTGCCATAAATGAATCCCAACAATGTGTAATCAGTCGCAACAGATTACTTATATGTTGGGATTCATGTTACGCTGTTGAATCTTATTTCAACAGACTAGTCATATGTTATAACAAGAGAATCATATATTGCAACAGACTATATATCTGTTAGGATTGATGTTACAGTACTGAGGCACCTTTGAAGCTAATTCCAACAGATGAGTGACATGTTCCAACAGATAATTACGCTCTTGAATCTGATTTCAACAGACTAGTCATCTGTTGTAACAGGTGAATCATATGTTGGAACAGACTATATATCTATTGGGATTGATTTTACAGTGCTGAGGCACCTTTGAAGCTGATTCCAACAGATGGGTGGCATGTTCCAACAGATAATTAACCTATTACGACAGATGACTTACCTGTTGCAACAGACTACGATCTGTTGGAATCGAGGTCAGGTTCTATCGCAACAGGTTACTAATATATTGCAACAGATATTTACCATCTGTTGGAATCGAGTTTGGGTTCTATTGCAATAGGTTAATAATTTATTGCAGCAAATATTTACCCTATTGCAACAGACAACACGTCTGTTGGAATCAAGTTCAGGTTCTGTTGCAACAGGTTAATAATCTTTTGCAACAGATATTTATCATATTGCACCAGATAACTAATCTGTTTAAACAGATAAATAATCTGTTACAACAGGCGATCCATCTGTTTGATTCATGTTATGGACTATAGAACCATAAACATGAATCCAACATATCAGTCTTTCGTTGAAACAAATGTCTCATCTGTCGCAACAGATGATTTATCTTTTTAAACAGATGGATCTTATATTGGATTCATGATTGGGTTCTATCCATTATTGAAAAAACAGCACAATAGCAGTTACCCTGATGAAAAATTCAACTAGAAGTCATAATTTTACATACCAAAGTCTCCTATGAAGTAATGCCAAAGTAGAAAGTGATGTACGAAACAAGATTTGACCTAAATAAATTGGTCAAATAGCAACAGTAACGTTAACAACAACAATGGTCAACAAGAAGAAGATGGAGATGATAATGAAGCAGAAGATGATGATAATGAAGCAGAAGATGATGAATAAAGGAGCAACAACAATGAACAACAAAAATCGCTAAGAGAGAGAGAAAACAACGATGGATGAGAAGAGAGAGAAAGACACATTTTTTCCCTCCGTTTCTCATTTTATTAGGTAAACATTTGGATCAAAGTGTAAATTTAAAAACTTGTGGGTTATTCTCAAACTTACCAAACTTTCTTAATCCATAATAATGTAATTGTCACCTCCACTTAATTATTAAGACATGTGTCACCTACACCTTATTTTAAAACTTTTTTGTCACCTGTGACCCAAAGCCCCAGGTCTCTAAGGCATGACATATAGGATTGACTATAACCCTCATTTATATATATATATATATATATTGATTTGTAAACGGAATATGGAGCTATTTATTAATTTATGGCCTCAAATATTTTGATACTTTATTTATGAACTATGATTTCTTTATTTAGTAAGATCGTAAGAATTTGAAAATATTTGATAATTATCACAAACTTATGAATTTTTTTATGTTTATAAGAAAAAATAAAACTTCTAAAATTCAAATTTCTTGTCTGAATAAAAATTTAATGTAAATCAATTTGATTTGAAATCATGGTCAAATAGACTGTGTTCTTTTCTGTAAAATTTCACGCCTTTTTTCCCCCCAGATTAAATACATATCCAAGCACACCTTATTTTTCAAATACTTCTTTTTAATATTTTTTCTCTTAAATACTGCTACAACTTTTTTTCAAAGTTTTTGGCTTTGAGATTTGATTTTTGAGTTGTTTATTTTTCGTTAAAACATTCCAGAAATGAGAACATTTTAGGTTGACAAATTGCAACGGAGGACATATGACATCTAAGTAAATTACATGGTATGTGTGCTTCTATGATTACTATAACAATTTTAGATTAAAATAGTGTTAAATAAGGAATAATTTCAACAAATAGATTGGTCAAATATTTTATGATTAAAAATGATGAAAATGCATTGTAAATTAAGCATTTTTTAAGTTGTAATTTTTATGTTAAAAAATAGATGAATCGTTAAATATATTTACACTGAAGATGCTCTACTCTCATGAACCTTCAGTGAATCTTTTATATTTTAAAGAAAGACTCATTAATAGTCATGAGCCTTCAATATTAATTTTACTATTCAAGAATTTGAAAAAGGTTATCATTTTCTAAAATGATTGAACAATACATGACAACTTTTTCATACTTTAAAAGTTCAAGCAACACAATGCACCTTCAATGCATCCTAGGCTCATGCAAATCAATGTACCTAAGATTTAAAACTTTCAAATTAATTAAAATTCTTATTTTGATTTAGATAAGAAATAATAATATTTAACACGTTTTAATAAATTAAAAATTTTCTTCATATAAAAAAAATGTCTATAATACTACTTAAATAGTAGTTTAATCAAATTTACTAAAAACATATGTGTGATTGTTGTACTTTATTTTTTTTTCTTATTTTGATATTTTATTTTTGCTTTGATTTATGATAGATTATAGATTTCTTCTTGCATTCATTACAATCATTCTTTTTTTATTTTTCTCCATTTATTTAGTTAGTAAATTTAAAGATTATATATGTGTTATACACATAATTAGTAATTGACTATGGATTCTCCCCTCTTATTCTCATGTTTTTCCTTTAGTTAAAAAATTTTAATCGAAAAATTATACGAAACAAACATGTTGCAGCTACATGAAGTAGCCGAAAAAAATCAAAGGCTTATCTCTTTTTTTGTTCAACTATTTTTGCAGAAATAGTGATTCTCTTTTCGGTTACCACAAGTTTTATTTCTTTCACATGTATTTGATAGTTTATAAACATATTTGCTATTTATTCCGATAATTTATAGTACTAAATTTCTAAGGCAATATTATAGTGTTGTTATCGTAATGATTCCTATTAATTTGATTATTTTTTAACCCCTTTCCGATAGATTTTATGCATTTTTTATTTGCTATATCATACCATTCATGTTGAAAATATTTTATTTATTGAAATTGGTGTTTGTTAATGCTTGGCCTCACAAGAAAATTGCGGACCTATCTTTTTGGATGCTAAATAATTTATTATTTTTAATTACTTATAAAAAATAATTAATATGTGAATTCATACATGGTACATATATACATACAATACACTCATATTACTATTTTTTAATCTTCGGTTGCTAGCTCCTATTAATGCTTTGCTTGAAGGTGCATTGTTTTGCATGAGTCTTTAAAGTATGAAAAAATTATTCTTTATTGTCCCATCAGTTCAGAAAATAACAGTTTTTTTTTCGATTCTTGAACAGTAAAATTAATATTGAAGGCGCTTGACTATTAATGAGCCTTTCTTTAAAATGTAAAAGGTTCATTGAAGGCTCATGAGAGTAGAGCACCTTCAGTGTAAATATATTTAATGGGCCGTCTGTTTTTTAACATGAAAATTGTACACTGAAGGTTCTTCATTCGCCATGCGTTTTCACCATTTTGATCATGAAAAATTTGACTAACTCATTTTATTGAAATTGTTCCTCATTTAACACTATTTTGATCCAGACAAATTCGTGACATTTATCAGCTAAATTAATCGACAATACGTGTTGACACGTTTCTCATTACTCTTGTGCTAATGAATGATAAGTATACCTTTTCTTTTAATTTAGGATACTAATTGATCATATAGTTTAGAGTAGTATAACATATGCATTAATCAAAGTTTTCCAACAAGTATAACATATATAGATCATCAAGCTACTTTAGGATATATATAGGCGTTTGTTTGGCCATGGAATTTTGTTTATATTTTTTTGCGAAAGATATTTTAGATAAGGTTATCTTTGAATGTAATTAGATATAACTTTAAAAGTGAAAAGAGACTTGAAAAATATGTTATTAATTATTTTTTAAAATTTGAAATACAGTTTCAAGTTGAATTAGAATTTTTCATTGTCAAACACTAATTTTTCAAATAGAGTGGAAAATTATTCCCAAAAAAAAAAATTATGGCCAAAATGAGTCCTTATAATTTACCTACCTCTCAAGTCTCAAGCAAAACGAATTATCCCACTCTTGGGAAAACAGAGCTGAGGCAAATTATTTAAAGCAAGAACTGACCATTCTACATCCTCTTTATCTTTTATTTACTTTTTTTTTTTAAATATTGTTATGGAATTTATTGTGCATCCAGCCGTCCTTTTTTTTTTTTTCTTTCAAAAAGTGGTATTTATTGAGGTTTTTGTTTGGCTTGTTATCACGAAGAGTACCTTGCAATATAATAATGGAGCATGACACGAAGCTAATTAATTAATTTGCCCTATTGTTATCCTAATCAATATATATATATATATATATATATATATATATATATAAAGGAGATTTTAAGCTCATCCTATGCGGCATGCCTAAGAATCAAGAATTGCTATTTATTTATTTTTGGTCTTTTTGAGTTTTTTTTGTTAATTTTTCCTCAAAAAATTCATAAAATAATTTGAAAGACTCAATTAATAAGAAAACACATTCCTTTAACTTTATAAAAATGATTAATGACACACATTCAAGTAAATTAAATATGAAGAAAATGTCTTTTAATTTCCAAAACGGTTTACCTTTAGCATGTAAGTTATCTTACTATAAAGTAAGGGTGATCTAAGAAAACTGCTTTTGAAATATCAGTGATGCATACTTAGCTTGGTGTTTTCTGAATGGATTGTTATGCAGTACCAATTAATTATACTACTATTTTCGTAATCTATGGAATGTTATGTACATTTTTACTTCCTCCGTGTGTGTATTATATATTTTTGTGTGTGGTTTGTGGGGCTGTTGTGAAGTTATTGAGGTGTATGACTGCTTGAGTGTTTAAATCTGATTGATGTGTTTTTATTGGTTACAGGTTGAAGCAGGAGAAAATGTCATGGAAGTACTTTTATCTTTCTATGTCAAAGTAATTCACAATAAAGTAGGAGGAGAATAAAGAGATATTTATTTTGCTATTTTGGAGATATTTTTCTGAACCAATTGTTGATAAAGAGGAGAAAATAACAAATGATCTGAAGGAAAATTTTAATTTGATGATTTCGATATCGATATTTGTTAAGAAGGTAAAAAAAGTATTGATTTGTACCTTCTTTAAATTGTTCATACATCATTATATTTCAATTCTTTTATCTTAAAAATGATTCTCTTGATTTTGATTTCGTTCTATTAACATGTTTCTCTCATTTAAAACTGAATCTTTTTGCATTGATTTATTATTTAGTATTTTTTTTCTTAATTGTAACAATACAAATTAGGTAGAGTAGAATATACCGAAGGATTCCTTTAATAAATAAGAATATATAGAGAAATTAAAATTTTCTATTCCACTTGAATTTGATTGTTCAACAACGATTGCAGATAATGATGAATATAAAGAAGTAACTGGGAGTTCTACAAAAATTAGATGAGATTCATATAGATGAACGAAGGAGCACATTTTTATTTCGTATTTTGAAATTACCCTGAAAAAGAGTGAGAAAAGGAAAACAAAAAGAAAGGAAAGGTAAAAGTTGGTGAAAAAACATAGAGAAAAAATTACTAATTGTGAAAACAATTTTTAAGGTGAAAAATTTACTTATCATCTAATCGACCAGCAACCAAAAGGTTTGTTTTAGGCTTTTCAATATTGTGCTTTTCCGCGATTTATTTTTTTATTTTACTTTTATTTTTAAGTATAAATAAATGTGTCATATTTTCGTTTTATTATTTATTTAGATTTTTGAAAATTTACTTCTTTATTTTTACAAATATTTTAAGCTTAACGGTATTAAACTTGTATGTTTAAATTAGGTTGTAAAAGAAAAATTAAAGATGCATGTCTTTAATATTAATACTTTTATCTGTTTGAAATTATATCAAATATGCCTTGTTTTTTTTCTTTCCTCTTTTTCGAATATTGTTTGATATATTTATTAATTTTTAAAAGTCAATATCCTATATGACATATATTAATTAAGACTCCAACATACAAAACATATTTTTAATCCTAAAAAAGAAAATATTTTGATACCTTACATATATAATTAATTTTAGACACACACACACACATACACACACATCAATATATATATATATATATATAAGAGAATGTTAGTCCATCCTATGTGGCATGTCTTAGAGACCTCTAATTTCATTTATCTTTTTTATGGTTTTTTTGACATTAATTAAGTTTTTTCTCTATTTAAATATTTATGTGTTTAAAGAAAATTCAAAAGCCACTATATTTAACTCTATTAATTATATAGTAATTTTAAGAATGAGGAAGAGTTACAGTAGTTAGTAATGTGGAAGGTCTCTTATAGTGGATATATAATACTCTATTGGAATGAAATAGTGCATAATCTGAAAATTCTTCAATATTGCTACAATGTTCATTTCCACCTTCCTTTGCATATATAAAAGATAAAGTTGTACAAACCAAGTTTAAGCAATAATATGGCCTTTTAAGTTAATATTTGCTTAAACTTTGTGTTTCTGCTTACTACTTTTTATTTGAATTTTCTCACTAGACCAAATGTGAAACATGTATTTTAAAGGTCACGTTTTTTTTGTTTGTTTGTTTTGATCTTTTTTTTTTTGTTCCTTCTGAATATTATATTTTTCTGCATGTTCTTTCTATCTATGCAACACATGCTTTTTTAATCCTTTCTTGATTTACAAAGTGTAGTAGAAACGATTGACTTGTGAGGGAGTTTTTAGAATGCGAGAATCCGTTAGTACCGAGAGAAATAGCGAGTTGAGTTTATTACTTTGGATATGATTTTTATACTAGAAGGTATTTTGGCCTCATTTTAATTAATTATAAAATTTTTATTATGTCTTTGGATAGTCACTAAGATTTCTATTTGGCTAGATCGATGTAATGGATGTTGAAATAAGGAAAAATCTGGTGTACAGATTGAAAAAAATTCTGAATAAAGGTTTATTATTTGACATCAAGAACTTTAAGGTTATTATTGAAAGCAATGGAACATATAAACCACTTAGAAGTAATAGAGCACTTTTCTTCTTTTTGTTCAATTCTCTCTAATTTAAATTATGTGGTATATCACTAAAGCTCACATATATTTAATTTTAATCCTCTTGATTTTTCATTATATTTTCTTATCTAAAATTCAACTTTCATAATTAAACGCCTCAATTGAGTATGTTTTCTTAAAATATCAACCTCTTATCTGCTTAATCACCCGTACAACTTATTAAACGCCTCAATTGAGTATGTTTTCTTAAAATATCAACCAATTGAAATATTTTTTTATTTTTTTTAAATCATCTCATAACCTAACATTAAACTATGTCAGTCAATCAAAAAGGTTGTGACAAAAAATTAAACTCATTCAAAAAGTAAAAGTTTGAATGATTATGAAATATATATGAGTATATATAGTTATTGTTGTTTATTTTAGAATTTTTAATTGATTATTTCTTTAAAAATAAGATAAGTATTCTCCAAAAACAAGACTTTATAACATAAATTTACACTCTGTATCAAAGGAAAACATAAAATACTCTTCAATTGATTATTTTATTGCTAAAATAAAAATTTATTGATATTTCGTTATATATTTTTTTTATTTTTTAAAATATACAATCTACTGATAATAATAAATCTAGGAATAAAAGAAAAGATATGACATTTTTCTTTGGTCAAGAAGTAAGTTTATCTTTATTCTCTTTTTGGGATTTTCTTTATTTTTTTCATTTATGTTCTAGATTAAAATAAATTAAAATATTTTTTTAAATATACAATCTACTGATAATAATAAATCTAGGAATAAAAGAAAAGATATGACATTTTTCTTTGGTCAAGAAGTAAGTTTATCTTTATTCTCTTTTTGGGATTTTCTTTATTTTTTTTCATTTATGTTCTAGATTAAAATAAATTAAAAATCACTCATTTATTTCTCTTAATTATATTAAATGTTAAGAAACTAAAAAGTCACCAAAAATTTTCATTATCATTACCCCTAAAATAATTAGTAGTCACATTCATGACATTATTTATTGTTTCATATTATAGTTTACAAATAAAAATATTGTAAGACATTGTAAACATTAATCGCATTACCTTTTGGCGTTATAATATTTTTGATGCTTATTACATTCATGTTAAAATTTGACTTGAAGTATAAGGTGAAGGCTATTTAGTGGTGATCAACTTGTGATAGTGAATATCGACAAGAGTTATAAAGATCGAACAACGATTCATATATTTTTTATTTTAATTTTATTGATTAAAGTCGTAAGAGTGATGTTGCATTATTTTATTTTTTTATATTCAAAATGTATATACTTGATAAAACTAAAAATATGTATATTTTTGTTTTTTGAAATTAAAAAAGACAGAATCAAATAGAAAAAATTGAATACAATTATAGAAAATTTAGGAAATAAAATATTCAGATTTGAAAAATCAAGCATTACAAACTAATACTAAAATTCAGAATTCAATTTTAACATATAAAAAATACATGGACAAATAAAGAAATTTGAATATACCCAAACACTAACACAGAATATCCATTATATAGATGTAGGCATGCAGTTAAGTATTGTTCTTCGAATCTCTTTTGTTATATATTGTTAATTGTTAGCCCTTAAATAGAGACATTGTAAGACTTTTTAGAAATGGTCACATTATTTTTTTTAAGTTGTTATGTTTTTGATATTTATTATATTCATACTCGGTTGAAAAATTATATGAAGACTATTAAGTGGTGTTCGGTATTATGGCAGTGGATATCAACAAAAACTCGAAAGATTGTTCATTAATTTCACATATTTTTTCTTCTATTTTTTTTATGATAGTTGAGGTTGTAAAAATGAGTCACATTATCTATTTTTTTCATATGGTCTCCCTATGATTTCTCTTTATTTTATTTTTATATGAGTTTTTGTTTGTCATAAGTTTATAGCTTCTTTTGATTTAAAATTGTAACTTTTTGACTTTATTAAAAGTTTGATAATTACTGGACAAACATTTACCTCTACAAAATCAATTATACATATGTTAGAAGTCTACTAAACATTTCATCAAATTAAATTACCTAAATTATATTTAATAATATTATTAATATTTTACCTTTTTACATAATCGCGCAAAGGGCGAATCAGTTTACTAGTAAATATATATAAAAGAGATCAATAGTCAATTCCATGTGGCATGCCTTAGAGGCCTTGAAACCTATTTATCATTTTTGTGATTTTTTTTATTTTTTTTTAATTATTTGAATATTTTTCTCTTTTTAATATTTAATATCTTCAATAAAAGTAATTATTTATAACTCTTCAATTATACTCTTAATAATATCAATAAATCCAACCTTTTAATCTTCATAACCACCAAGATTTAATTTACAAGTTTATGACACCTTATGGTATTCCTCTATTTTTCCTAATATAAATTCATAGTTTGTTTTATCAAAATTCTCATTCAAGATTATCCTTTCTCTTCTTCATCACTATATAACTTGTGAATTAATCAAAGTGCGAAAGAAAAAGATAAAATAAAGGTAAGAAAATTTTTGTTTCCAGGATCTTTTTTTTTGCATCGTTTATGTGTTTGGTTATTCTTTTAGTATACCTATATATTTATATTATGATTGACAGTAAATTTATATTATCATATATAAGAAAAAATTCGTTTTAAGGATCTTTCTTTGCATCTCTTATTTGTTTGGTTATATTTTCTTTTAGTATACTTATATACTTATATTATAAAGGTAAGAATTTTTCTCATGTGTTTTTGGAGGTGTGCAATTTGATGGAATAAACTTATGATCAATTTAGAGGAACAAACTTTGAGAGCTATGTTTTGGAAAAATATTTTTCATCTATAGTCATGTTTATCAACAATAGATTTGTATCATGCAAAGTAAAGAGAGTTTTTCATATTTTGAAATGTTAATGTCAATTATTTGTTTTTGGTATAACAATATTACATTCATGAAAATAATTCTTAGTTTCCTTTTTTTTTTCTTGGTAATCTATATCTATATATACACACAAAGTTCGACATATGATACCGATGAAGAGCATTCATATTTGTTTTTCTCATTTTTTTGATATTTTTTACTCATCAATTTTCAATAATATTTATATTTACAAAAAATCATAATCCATTACTAATAAAAAAGCAACCTTAAAAAAAAATTCAAAAAATACTCCAGTTAAAATTTACCACGACAGTCATAAAAGTTCAAAAGTGCTAAATATTTATCTTTTACTAATTGTTAAAACTGTTACTATAATTAATAAATAATTATTAATAATTTTAAAATTTAATTTTTAAATCAGACACACACAAATAATTCATAATTATTATTCATGATTTTGTTTTGGCTTCATATTGATAATGAGAGTGTCAAAGACTTAACTTAAAATTTAGAATATTTCTTGATTTCAAAGTTGAAAATAAATTATCTGTAGAAGTTGTTACTTGAATATGATAATATATTTCAATAAATTATTCATAAATTATCCTACTCATTTGCAAACAATATTATTTGATTTGAATATCAATATAAATGTCTGAAGAAAAATAAATAATCGGAGAGGAATGAAATTGGATGAATCTAATAGAGGAGAAGACAAGTTAAGTGACAATAGAATTGGACCTAATGAAAGTTACTTTTTGGGAATGTTTTTAAAATGTAAGGTTTGATGTCTTTTTTATTTTTATTGAATTTCACAAATAAATCATATGTAAAATCTTCAATTGACATTATATTATTGACAAATAAATAATGGCCTCTTGAATTGGAATATCAGTCCATGTGTTTTACACCCTTTTTAAAATGGTTTGAGAAAGACAAAGAGTATTGAATATATATATATATATATATGTTCTTATTTCACTTTTTTCTATACACAACATCACAAAAGAAAAAAAAATGGTAATAGCTTAATTGTCGCTAAATTATTTTTTTTAATGGCAATTATTAGTGACAATTGTATTTTAACATTTTCTATATAAAATTTTCTTTGTAATATCTTTTACAAGTTTTTTTTTTAAAAATTTTATTACCCTTATCGTTTAAAGAGTTGGATATGTTTAGATGCAGAAGCGAAACTATTTAATTTATGAATTTTGGATCATAGTATTTTTTAGATTTATTAAGTTCTTGGTGTACTATTACATAGCATATCAAATGGAGTTTTTAATAAAAAATAATTTAAAATTATATAACATGCATAGAGATGTGTAAAATCAAGTATATTTAGAAGACCAAAATCTTTTGAAGAGAATTTTTTTTGAATAAACTACACACTAATTGTAAGTAATGGTAAAGATTTAAAATATTAAAATTAATTTATTTTGATTTTAAAATTAAAAGAATTTTTAACACGGTATCTTATGACCGCGCGAAGCGCGGCTTGTCTCACTAGTTGAATATAAGGGTCATTTATAATATATCATCTTATGTTTACTTCCTTTAATTGCTATATCTTCGATTAGATTTGACTTCTGAGATATATATAAATATACCCTTTATCAGGCATGACAATTGTATCTCAAAAGACATATATCTATTTGTGACATGCAATCATGATGCATATTTTTCTTGGTTTAATTTAAGAGTATAAGTTCTATATAGACGATATTAAAAATATACATCAAATTACTTTACAAAAAGAATGGCAAATAATTCTAAATACAAAAATTACTCTAAAATGAATGGGAAGCAATCTTCTATAAAAAGTCAAAAGATATATTGGTAGTGTGAATTTTTTTTACTTTGTCAATTTATATAACTCAAAATCATAATTCTATAAACATATACTAAGAAATACGTAAAGGAAGGGCAAGTTTAAGAAAAGTGAGATATACTTGTCTTTATAAGTGTGATTTAGGTAAAGAATCCGATACATTAAGATCACTTAAGAGTGACCTAAAATTGGCTGAATTGTGAGTGCAAACCACAATTCACATATGAGTTTTCTGTTGAACACAGACCCGATCATGAACATTGAACATGTAACTTATCGGTGAAACTTACTGAAATTTGTAGCTTAAAGCTAAATCTCAATAAGAGCCTAATCTCAATTATATATATATAATATAATATAATCTATAATCTATATCTATAATATATATTAAAAGTGTGAAGGCCCTTAGAAAAGTGATTTGAACATTTTGCCTTCATTAAAAGTTCCTACTTTAGACAAAATCGTCTTTTCACTTTTTTTCCTCAAATTATTATTTAATTATATTTATGATATTGAATCCTAAAATATATGGAATTAAAACTTTAACAAATATAATAAGACTATTTCTAAAATTAGGAATCCTAAAATATAGGATAAGTATTACATTGAATCTTTTCAAATACAAAATGAAAAAAAAAAAATAAGTTTTACACTATTTTTGCAAACTTTATGGAAAATAATGTTTATATAATTAAATTTTCTATTATATTACTATTATTAGAATATTTTTGTGGTACGTGAGTATTGAGTATCATTAGTGTACTAATGCCAGATTTGAGATCTTTATTATTTAAGTATTATATTATATTACTATTGTTAGAATATTTTTGTAGTACGTGAGTTATATAGTAGGAAACAAAATACTAGCATAAATAGTTTGATACCATAATTAATTTTTAAATAATTTGCATAAAAATAAAAAATCACACTAATATAAATAATTTAATACTATAATATTTAACACTTCTAATGAATTAGAATTTTACCTTATATGATTTTTTTTTTTATAATTTATTTAAGTAATATTTTGGAACAAACACTAGAAGAAACATTCTTCTTTTACTTCTATGATTCTTTTCTTCTTATTTTGTCTTGATTCAAGTGTGTTTTTGCATTCATAATAATCATTCTTTGTCTTTTTTTATTTCTTTTAGTTAGTAATTTTTTTAAGATTTTATATGAATTATACATATTCAATAATTTTACAATGGATTCTCCCTTCTGATAATTTTTCATGTTTTTCTTTCAGTGTAGAAATTTTTGATTGCAAAATTGAACAAAAAAACATGTGGCCATCGAATAAAGTAGTCAGAAGAATCAAAGGTGCATCTCCTTCCCTTTTTAATTCACTTCCAATTAAGTCTTGAATGTTTCTTGCAAGTAGGACATGAAATTTTTAACCTCATCCATTTTTACTTTCTTTTAGATTTTGGAATTATATATATATATATATATATATATATATATATATATAAAATCATATTTTAGTAAATTACACATAGATTTAATTTATATATAAATATATATATATATATATATATATATATATAATCATATTTTAGTAAATTACACATAGATTTAATTTATATATAAATATATACATAAATTTATATCATCAATACAGAATTTTCACATAAAAAAACAGAATAACAATTTTAGAAAAAAAAATTAAAAATCTTCAAAAAGATATAAGATCAAAAGAGTCAAATTAAAATTTTAAATGATTAATACATATATAAAAAATTATGTAAGTTAATCTTTTAAATTGACAAAATTTTTAAATATGTATAAGTGGTGAAAGGAATAATAGATACAGTCAAATCGATTATAGTAGATATAAATGTCAAAACAATAGATATAACTTTAACATAACAAGGATGAAAGAGTAGAAAATAAAAAATATACTAAATAAGTTGTCTCATTGTTAAATAAACATGAATTATCTAAAAAAAGAAAAAATAGTAAATAGTAGTAAGGAATTATGATTTTTTTTTTTTTGCTACAAGTAATGTAACACAAACCGATTGTTAAGTCTATAAATCCAATTTTTAATGTGGGAGTTAGATTTAGTTTTTAAATAATGTTTGTCATGCCAACATTAACCTATTATTGAAAGAATTTTTGTTAAAGTTGTATATTTGGTCTATATTCTAGGATTTCTTCTTAATTACATGTCCACTTGATATTGGATCAAATTTAGAAAAAAATACAAATTTATAATTTTCTTTTCTTGTGATTTGATATAATATAAGTTTTCTAAAATTCTTCTATGTTATTGAGGTTTACAATAATAAATTATGATGTGTTCTTGATAGATAATTGTTATTTGAGAATTTTTTTTGTGAAATATTGATAGTATCTATGATTGAAGAGAAGATGAAGAAGACATTAATTAATAACACAAACATCAAGCAGCTCGAGTACTTGCAGTTGGTGAAGAAGAATGATAGTCATCAAGTTTAGGGGTGAGCATAACGATAATCATCTAGCTGGGAGCTCCATCTTTAGCCTAGGATTTTTATAATTTCTTGGAGCTTGGAGCCTAATTTGTACTAATTTTGAGTTAAGAAGACATTAGAGTGACTTCTAAGTATAGATTTGGCTTTACCCATTGAAGATTCATTGGATTCTAATGTGTGGTTTGCACTCTCTTTATTTTCTTATGGATAACTTTGATGGAAATGTTGGTTTATTTATGTTTATTATCATTATGAGTTGCTAAATTTACCTCTTGAGATTATGCTTGATTAGGATGCAATTGTATGTGGGTAGTGATTAATTTGTGCATATGCTAGTTTGTTGATGATGGATTCTATTATTGCTTGAGTAATGTGATTGGGACTTGATGGGTGAAAGCCCCAAATACCCATGTGGGTTTGATGGGTGAAAGCTCCAAACTCTAGAAATCTCAAGGCCATCTTCAAAAGAAGGGTTTTGGGTGAACTTTAGGAATCCATATCATCCTCGAAAGAGGGATGTGAAGACCAAAGCAATGGTAGACAATTATGTGTGTAGTTTGCGCATCTATCACTATCTTAGATGTAAAGGTGATAGTGAAGTTAATTATGCCTTGGGTTTCATCCTAGAAATAGGGATTCCCAATTGAGGTATTGGGTGATTTTGATTGACATATTGGTTAGGTGCTCGAAAGAGCCAACGAGTGAAATCTTTGTGGTTTTGTCGAAAGACTAGCCTCAAAGATGTTAGACCTAGCCTACCATATCATGAAAAATTAGAATTTGCATCAAATTGTCACCTTCTCATACACAGACCTAGTCCCAAGATTTGTTTTAATTGATTGCACTCTAATTGTTCTTAATCTCGAATTAGTCTCTTAGAAGCCCAAGAATTACTTTCACATCCGACACGCTTGAAAACCCCCCAAAATATTTTGCACCTTCGACTTGAATTGGGCAAGCACTCCTATTTTGAATTAACTCAATCGCCACTCACATTGTTCCTCGTGGATTCGACCCTGACTCTTGTTGGGTAAATATATTGACAACGACCGCCTTGCACTAAATTGACGTGTAAGTTGAGTGTTATCAATGACATAACGAGGAAGAAATGTCATAACATTTATTTTAACACATTATTGTATTTTAAATATTTTTATTTTTTTTATATAAAGTTTTATTAATTAATATGAGACACACGTGCAAAGCACGTATACTAAACTAGTATATATATATATATATATTGTTAGTCTCTATATGTGTGTGTATTTAATTTGTTTTTCTTGCAACTATGGTTTTCAAATCATCTTGCTTTTGTTTAAATTATTCACTTAATAACATGTTGGTTCCCACTGTATATTTTGTAACATTTTCGTTGGATTTTTGTCGAAAATATCTTATCAGGGTGTGCTTGGTATGAAGAAAAAAATTTTCTTCTAGAAAATGTTTTCTTGAAAAATAAGCTGATTTCTTACTTGTTTTCTTATGTTTGGTTGGTAGATGAAAAATATTTTCTGAAAAATATTTTCTAGTGTTTGGTTGGTGAATGAAAAATTATTTTTCTGAAAATATATTTTAGTGTTTAGCTAAATAGCAAAAATACGTTTTAGAAAATTATTTTTGACCTCAAAAAAATACATTTTTATGGTATGTTCGATATGAAGGAGGAAAAACGTTTTCTAGAAAAATAAGTTTTTTCTTACGTATATTATTGTGTTCGTTATGCAAATTGGGTAAGTATATATATTTTCTGAAAGTATTTGTATATGTTTAACAAACACAATGAGAACGAATAGGATCAGAAGGGTGGGATAAGAAAAAAAAATTAATTTTTTTTCTTAAAATAAATTAAAAAATTAATATTTTTTGGGGAGGGGGTTGGTAGATGGGGGTTGAGGTTGTCAAAATAGGTAGTAAGGGCGGGGTAAATTTTTTTTTTTAAAATAAATAATTTTTTGGGGGGTTTGGGTTGGGGGGAGGGGGGGCTAGTTAGGTGGTGGGTGTCGGGGTAGGGGAGTAAGGGTGGGGTAAGAAAAAACTATTTTTTTAAGGGGGGGGAGGTTGGTAGGGGTGGGATGGGGGTGGGGTCGGGTAGCTGAGGAAAAGAAAAAAGTTTAAATTTTTTTTTAGGGAGTAGGGGGTTGAGTTTCAAATTAGGGGATGAGGTAAGGAAAAAATTTGAAATAGCTTTTTTGAGTGGGGGGTGGTCGGGAGTAGGGGTCGAGATAGGGGAGTGAGGGTGGGAAAAGAAAAAATTTAAAAATTTTAATTTTGTTTTACGGGAGGGGGAGGGTGGGAGGGGGTTAAGAAAAAGTTTGAATTTTTTTTAAAGAAATTAAATAATTTTTTTGGAAGGGTGGTTGGCGAGGGGGGCAGGGGAGTAGGGGTTTGGATTTTGAATAGGGGGATAAGGTAAGAAAAAAAATTAAAATGTTTTTTTTTGAGGAGGGTAGTAGGGGTGGGGTGGGAGTAGGGGATTGGGGGTTGGAGTAGGGATAAGTGATTTTGAGAGTTGTATGAATATTTCAACTTAAGAGTGGGTTTGAAAGAGAGTTTTGAAAAATGTTTTCCTTACTTTTTGAAGGAAAGTCATTTTCCTTAGATTTGAGGAAAATAAGTTGATTTAAAAATATTTTTCAAAATCTTTAAGCCAACCAAATATGAGAAAATTCAAAAAAAAAATCAGAAAATATTTTCTTGGAAAACAAGTTGATTTCTTACTTGTTTTTCTATGTTTGGTTGGTGAATGGAAAATATTTTTCGAAAAATATTTTGTAGTATTTGGTTGGTGAATGAAATCATATTTTTCATGAAATACATTTTAGTATTTAGATAAAGTGTAAAAATACATTTAAAAAAATAATTTTTGATCTCAAAAAAAATATTTTTTTAGGGTGTGTTCGATATATGAAGGAGGAAAAATATTTTCTAGAAAAATAAGTTGTTTCTTACTTATATTCGTGTGTTCGTTGTGAAAATTAGATAAGTATATATTTTTTAAAAGTACTTGTATAAATTTAACAAAAACAATAAGAACGAATATGATAAAAAGGGTGGGATAAGAAAAAAAAATAAAAAAATTTTAAAAATAAATTAAAAACATTAATTTTTTTTTGAAGAGGGGGTTGGTAGGTGGGCGTGGGGTTGTCAAAATAGGTAGTAAGGGCAGTTAAGAAAATAATTTTAATTTTTTAAAAAACAATTATTTTTTTTTGGGGGGTGGGGTGGGTTGGTTGGGGGGCTAGTACAGGGTAGGGGAGTAAGAAAAAAATTTAAAATATTTTTTTTGATTGGTGGTCGGGGTCGGGGTAGGGGAGTGAGGGTGGATTAAGGAAGAAATTAAAATTTTTCAAAAAATAAATTAATTTTTTTTTTTTTGGGGGGGGGAGAGGAAGTTGGTAGGGTGGTCGGGTAGGGGATGTAAGAAAAAAGTTTGAATTTTTTTTTAAAAATAAAAAATAAAATTTGAAAGAGGAAGGGAGTAGGGTTTTGGGTAGGGGGTGAGGTAAGAAAAAATTTAAAATATTTTTTTTAATAGGGGTGGTAGGGGGTTGGGTAGGGGTGGGGGATTGAGGGTCGGAGTAGGGATGAGTGATTTTGAGAGTTGTGTGAATATTTCAACTTAAGAATGAGGTTGAAAGAGAGTTTTGGAAAATATTTTCCTTACTTTTTGAAGGGAAGTCATTTTCCTTAGATTTGAGAAAAATAAGTTGATTTGAAAAATATTTTTTCAAAATCTTTAAGCCAACCAAACATGAAAAAATTGAAAAATATTTTCCAGAAAATGTTTTTCTTCATTCCAAACACACCCTCAATGAGTCAAATTTTGATAGTGAAAACTTTGTACTGATCTAAAATAGTAGCTTTAGTGGCGTCCCCAATGAGCCGACCCTGCATGTAAGCCGTGTGTAGTAACGCACAATTTCATTCTCTAATTTCTATGGGAAGCATCATTCATGCAGGAGTAATTTCCAACGATAGTCATCCATGTTTTCATAATTGCCTATAAATATGACATTTATTTTTTTTAGGACAAGAATATCACTTAACTATCCCTATTTTCCTCAAAAAATACTTGACACTTCAAAAATATTTCTTCTCTCCTAGTTTGCATGACATGTCATTAAAATTTCTTTTTCATATATAAGATATAAGAAATAGATATATTTAACTTATCAAACTTATTTAACTAAAATTTGATCTTTTTTCTTTTAAAAAAATAAATACACATGATATATTTATTATTGAAGAACAATTTAATTATATACTTTAAATTTTATATTTATTTTGTCTTTCTTTAAAAAATAAAAAATAAATTATGTTTATTCTTTATTCGATATGAGAAAAATTACATCACATCATAAAAATATTAGATAATAACACAACTTAAAGGAAAATAATTCCTCTGGTAATGCAATGCACATTACTCATCAATGAAGTAGTTGATGTGTCCAAGTGTATACATAAAACTAAAGGATTGAATTATTTTATTTGGTACTTTTCAAAGTTTTTTATATTTATTTATTTAATCACTTAATAATAAAAAATTTAAAACTCAAGGTATTTATATGAATTGGTACTAATTTAATATTTTTATTTATTTATTTCATAGACTAAAGATTCTTAAAATGTAAAAGAAATGAAAATGATGACTTTCAGATTTTCACATATATATTAAATGTACTATTTTGAAGGAATGCAAAATTATTTAGTCATGAAATAAATTAAATTTTTTAAAAAATATTAAAAAAATAATCTAATATTACAAATGAATCTTTGAAATAGTACCAACCAAAGATCGCTTGCTTTTTGTGAGTTAGTATGAGGAAAGGATATAAATTGGTGTTTATTTATATAATAAGATAAAATATAGTATAATAAAAATAAAAAATAAAATGAAATTAAAAATAATAGATTTCTATTTTACAAAGTTTTTGCCTTCGTTAACTTTGCAGATTTACTTGATTTATTTATGAAATTTACTTGGAAAAAATCCGCAAGAAGAATTCATTTTTTTAATCATATTTTTATCAAAAGGTCTTGCTTAAAATTTTGCAGGTGATCTACATAAGAATTAAAATTTTCAGGTGATAGTTACCTTTAAGATTTTTCTATTGAATTTTTCTTGACAAAAAAAATTCTAAGATTTTCTCCTTCAAATTTTGTTTTATAGAAAAATTTGTAGGTATTCCATCAAATTAGTTTGGTTGAAAAACTTGTAGAGAATTAGATTACTGGTAAATTCTTTTGCAATTTTTATTTTTAAAAATAAAATATTACGTAATTTAGATTTTTCTTGTAGTTTATAAGAAGTGGGTTTGAATAAATGAACTTGAAGAATTAAATAGGTTTATAATTAAGAGAGTAAATTTTTTAAATAGTCACCCATGTTAGGGAATTTGTCTTATAATATCATTTTTGTTTCTTTTAGGACCATAATATCACCCAACTATTCCTATTTTCCTCAAAATATACTTGACATAATATCAACATCATTCTTTCTCCTAATAGGATGACATGTCACATAGCCATGTCACATTTTTCTTTTTTAATAATAAGTTTTTTAACTTTTTAAACCACCGATCTTTTACCCGAGAAGAAGATTACAAAGAGGCATATTTTTTTGTCCGAAAAAGTTTTCTAGGGTTCTGAGGCAACTTCTAACATGGAATCCTCTGGTTCTTTGAGGAAATTGTGGGTTCTTCAACGAATAAATTGATGAATTGCAGAATAAATTGTATCCCTAGCCTCTGTATACCTTTGATATCGACCAAAGAGATCGTCACGAGGTAAAATTCAATCTTTTTTTTCTATCTTTGAAGTTTAAATTGTGAAATAATTTGAATACTCAATTTGGTATTGGAGTAATTTTCTTAAAATTTAGAATTTTTTTTGCTTGTTTTTGAATGGGATATTTTGTTGTTTGAATCTTTATTTTGTGTTTGTGTCTATAGTCTGTGTAGAACATGTGAGGCATCTACTCTTAAGGGGTTATTTGGTTGAGAATAACTAGAATAAGTTATTCCGGGATAACTAATCCAACGATTAGTTATTCCACCATAGGTGATAACTAATTTCATCACTTAAATAATTTCGGGACTAAGTAATGCCTTCATCCAAACGTAGGATAAGTAATCCTGCAGTTTATCCCAAAACTATTGCACCTTATACCTCTAATGTCTATACATTTCTTGCATCTCTATGTGCTCAAAAAGGCTGTTGACGCTTCTTCAAATCAATCTCTAGATCAGTCAAAGAACAAGCTGAAAATGATGATTTGTGGGATTATTCTAAATTTTATCATCCAGAAATTTGGGTAGATTCACAAATGGATTTGAACTGAACAAAGCAGTCAACTAGAACTCACGTAATGAATTCGTGATTTATTTTTTTCAGTTAATTTATTGCAAAGTTATAATTATTTTTCCATTAGTTTCATTGCTTAATTGTATTTTTTTTCTCTATTGTTGGCTCAGGGAGATGTACATGTTGAATCTGTTGATTGACCTTCTTTTACAGCAAAGAAAGGAAGCCATTTTGAAAGAGAAATCATGAAGAATTATGTAGTTTTGTTGAAGAAGAAGAAGAGAAACTTTAGTAAAATATAGGGATTGTGCATTAGTTTCTTTTGTTAGTTATGTGAAACACTTATTTAGACACGTTATGTGTCTTCTTTTGCTAAAACCTCTGTGGTCATATTATGGCGTGGTACAGTGTGATGTTGCCACTTGCCTATAAAATATTATTTAGCTGTAAATTATAGCAAGTTATGACACTTTTTTGAAGTATTGAGGCTAAAATTTATTATTTTGAAGGCCAAATTTGTTTGTGCATATAGTTTGGTAAGGCAGTGAAGAAAATTTGTTATTATGTTTTGTCTTCCTGATTAGCTCCAAGGAACTAATTTAATTTTTTCTTTTGATAAGAGAAAGACTAAATTTTTGTATGAAGAGAAGTTGATGTTCATGCAAATACTCGTGAATGAAATAGAGAATAAAGATTTTCGCTATGAAATTGAAGTAACTAGATTTTCATACAGAAAATAATGTATTGGACTACTGAAAGTATAACAACATGTACACTTATTCACCGTTGCAGCTTCGAAATCTTTAAAAATTAGGTAAATCCTTTGATTGAATATGTAAAAGAAGTTGTTTATTCAAGAATTAGGTAAATATTTTGATTGAATAGGTAAAAGAAGTTGATGCTTATAGAGACATAAACACTCTTTTATGTATTGTTAAAAAAAAAAAAAATGTGACATGGCATTTTATTCGGAGAGAGAAGAATGTTGGTATTGTGTCAAGTATATTTTGAGGAAAATAGGAATAGTTGGGTGATATTGTGGTCCTAAAAAAACAAAAGTGATATTATTAGGCAAATTCCCAAACATGGGTGATTATTTAGGGAATTTACTCTAATTAAGAAAATAAAATTTTTTAACAACATGGTATGCCAAGTAGGAGAGAATATGGTTTTTAAAGTGTTAAGTATTTTTTGAGGAAAATAGAAATAGTTGGGTGATATTCTTGTCCTAAAAGAAACAAAAATGATATTTGTAGGCAATTATGAAAACATGAGTGACTATTCATGGAAATTACTCTTTAACTTCAATAGAATGAAGGGGTGTTTGTACCACTGCATGAAGAGTAATTTCCATGAATATCTATATCTATAATCTATATCTATATCTATAATCTATAATATATTAAAAGTGTGAAGGGCATTAGAAATGTTGTTTGAACTTTTTGCCCTTTATTAAAAGTCCTTACTTCAAACAAAATCGTCTTTTCACTATTTTTTTCTAATATTTAAGAGTTGAAAATCAATTATATATATTTATGGTAAAACATTTACTTATTAGAAGTTATCAGAATTTCAATATTCTTTCCTAATTTTAGAGTTAAAAATTAATTAAATATATTTATGATAAAATATTTCCTCATTAGAAGTTATCAAAATAGATAATTGCAATTAAGGGAGCAGCATGTTGTCCTAGTTTTGAGTACCCAGATGGTTAACTCCCTCTTAATCTTATAGTTGGTTAACTAGACGTGGATATAGATTTCAGTAGTTGTAACAAATGCCATGAGATTATGGCCTAAATAATATATTTCCTTGCCATTTGATGACCAGCATGTAGAAAAAAGTTGCGTCTACCATCGAATTTCTCGCTTGACTGCCAATTTACGCTACCATCTTTTCCGGGCAACCCCCTTAGGTCCAGCAGTCCTTTCTGTTGCTTATCTTACAATATCATTGCAGGCATACAGGGAGCCAGGCATGCTCAATTTGGAGTACCTTTATTATCAGCATAAGGATCAAATCACATAACGAAAGATACTGTAAGTCTACCTTCAATCATAAGAAACAATTCTCAAAATTATCTATTTTCTAAGCAAATATGAACGAACTGATGAGTTTCTAATACGAAGAAAATAAAAGTCACTTTAGAATTTCTTGTTAAAAAATATTAACAAAAAATTTAAAACTAAAAATAGTCAATATTTAATATCACCAAAATAATAGAAAAAATGTGAAGAGACGATTTTGTTTAAAGCGGAGTATTTTAATGAATGACAAAAACTTCAAACAACATGGGTCATTTCCCCTTCACACTTTTAATATATTATAGATATAGATTATAGATAGATATAGATTATAGATTATAGATAATAGATAAATCATAATAGTAATTGTCTTACAATGTACAAATCACAAAGATTAGGCCAATTGATTAGGGCTTGGGCCAGCTACATGTTACTGTTTTGTCTTTGCCGAGATTTGGCCCAAATCCAAGTCTGGTTGTGTTTTTATCGTGGTAAAACTTAAAATTCCAAAGAAATTACATCATACCACAACTTAACATACCATAACTACTTAAAATCTTAATCCTTTTAAATAATTACATAAATTTTTAATTTTACTTAGAAACTCGGATACATCATTGAAAAATGTAATGTATACATATAAAATTAAGTGATATATCCGTAAGAATGTGATGTATCTATATAAAATTAAGTGACATATCCAAAAGAATATGACATATTTGTCTAAAATAAAGTGATGTATTCGAAAGAATATTACGTATCCATGTGACTAAATCAGAATTTTTTAGTAATTTTTAAAAAAATTGAAATAGAGAACAATTAGCTCCAAAAGGATTGAAATTTACATAATTTTTAATAAAATTTTCACAGGCCTTATTTAGTTGCCTCATTTAACTATATTTATTTTTATAGGGCTTTTTACGTAAATATGGATAAATTACATAAATATGCAAATATTTTTATCATATTTACTCATTCTCCCACCACTTTAAATTAAGTACATAATACGCGGACACATATTGTACACTCAGACACATGCAGATACATGTTGTAACCTCCTCAAATACATATGAATACATGCGATTAAACCCAGATACATGCGGATACATACAATGTATTTGAGACTCAACCATATTTTCAAACACCTTAACAATGTATTTGGATGTCTTAACATATATCTGCATGTATCTAGAGAGTTACTTGTTTACAATGTATCCGCGACTTACCATGTATCACGACTACATAATGTATCCATACTATTTTTTATCAATGGTATATTTTGTAATCTTGAAAACTTATGCAGAGTGAGTAATTAACTCCTATAACTAAGATTTATGTATGTATATGATGTATAACTATTTATCGAAGATGTGTATACATTCATATACAATGTTATATCATATATATACATTGTGACGGCTAATCTTCCTCAACAAGTTGAATTTTTTTTTTCAATTTGAATAGTTCAAATCTCTAGTAAAAACTTTCAAAAATTTAGATATAAGCTCCTCTCGATATTTTGAATATCACTACTAAAAAATGGTAAAAACCGACCACATGTGATCGGTTTTTCCCAATTTTCGATCACAAAATCGACCAAAATATGTGATCGGTAAAGTAGTGGTAGTTTTCTAAAAACCGACCACAAGTGGTCGATTTTTTTTTAAAAATATATATATATATATATATATATATATATATATATATATATATATACTTTATTAAAATTGGAAAAAATAATTTTAGGAAAAAAAAAACGACCACAAGTGGTCGGCTTTTTATTAAATTAATTAATTAATTTTAATATTAAATGGACCACTTGTGGTCAATTTTTTATTAAATTAATTAACTAAATTTAATATAAAATCGACCACTTGTGGTGGATTTTATGCAAAAAAAATGACCACTTGTGATCGTTTTTTCTGAATTTTTTTTAAAAAAATAAAAATCAAAACCCAAATACAGCATGGAACAACAACAATACAATACAGCAGTAACCAAATCAAATACAACAGCAACAACAAACAAAAACCAAATGTAAATACTTTCAAAAGTGTACAACACATACAAAATATCCAACAAAAGTGAGTATGAAAAAACTACAACAATAGTTTCAAACAACAAAATGTCTAAATGCAAAGTACAACACATACAAAAATAAAAGAAACTAAAAGTCATCATCATCGAATTCGTCCTCGTCTTCCATATCATCATCCGTACTGAAATCATCCAGGGGGACTAGACCTTTTGTAGCCCGAACTGCATCACCAGGACACGGAGGAATAACCCCCACAGTCTGAATGAAAGAGCTGAACTGCTGCTGCAGCATCTTGATTTGTGATGTTGTTGCTTTCTCCGTCTTCTTCTGCCTCTCTCTCTGTTCAGCAAACCTCTCTCACTGTTCAGCAAGCTCTTCAGTGAGTTGAGAAACCATATTTTGTAGTCTTTCAATGGTTTCTCTATCAACTGAAGAGCTAGAGTACGCAGCGCCGGACGAACACCTAATATTATCATCAAAAACTTTTGTGTGGTATCTGTAGAAATGAATCTATTTGCAGGACCCACAGTTTTTGTCCATAACTCCTCCTCTAAATGTTGGGGTATTGGGTCACCCTGACTTTCAGGAGGCTGACTATTACGATACTCACCAACAAGACACGTATATTCGTCCTATATTCAACGTAAAGTTAATACTAAAAGTCAAAAAATATTAAAGTAGTTATAATTGAATAATATCAACTTTGAGAAAAAGATTCATAAATTCAAAATTTATTTCTTACGTGGACAACTTTTGCATGAGCTTCAACCCAAACATCTTCATCAATCAGATTCTTTTTCTTTTTTCAGATGAGTCTCTTCGAATAGCTCATCAGTTGGTATTTGCCTACCCTTTTCTTTTTCCTGCATATGAAAAAATTATCAATGTTCAAATAATAAAAAAATTTAAATAGAAACAAACAATTAAAACTGTAAAAGTTACATACCATTTTTTCCAGCACATCAAGAGTACTTCTGGCACCTGCAGTATGTAAGGAGCCACCCTTGGATGATGCCCGAGATTTCTTTCCTTTTTTCCTCAACAATTGGTATTCTGCGCTACTCCAATGGCGAAGATACAGTTGCCATATGGGTTCAGGAATCAACTTAGATTTTACCAATTTCTTTCGGGCATAATCCAAGAGATCGTTAAATCTGGCTCTACATCTTATGAATAATTTCTTCTTTGTAACAAATGCATTTGCAGCATCCCACCAGTAAAATTTCTACAACAAAAATATAATATTCAATCTTTTATTCTAACAAAGTGTTAATAAGTAGTCGATAAGTTAAATCCTTACCTTAAATTCTTCAAACACTCTATCCTTATCAAGTTCTGAAACCTTTTGCCAGCTGGTCCAGTAGTCGTTGAAGTGTCGAGTTATGTATATTCGCGTCTTTTGTCCAACTCCAACATCCGTCCTAAACCTACAACACAAGATCAAACAGTAATTTCATAGAGCATAATAATACAGTAATGAAAAAATGAGTAACGTTATTATATTTAGAAATCTTACCCTCTCGCAACTGGAACAAGATAAATCCTCCCAGAATCATCTTTGTCTCCTGGCTGCCTAGTAAGTGATGGTGGATGTACTGGCGTGGGCGGATCTGAAGCACCAGATGGAGTGCCTCCAAGCTGAAGATCCGACAACCCAATAGATCCAACAGAATCACTATGCGAAGATGCGTGACTACTGCAGGAGGGTATCGATGATGGTAGATGACTGGAGGGGCCAGCGGCCATCCGCTAGTACTATATTGGCGGTGGCACAGTCATAGGAGCAGAATGAGTCGGTGTAGACCCATGTAGTGGCCCCACATGCGTAGGAGTAGGTATCAAATCCTCGAACGACCTAGAATATGAGGGTCGTGTTGTCGCGTCAACAAACTGACCCTCAGATATATGCATACCTGTCGGTCATCTATAAGGCGGAGGTTGTCTATTCTTTTTTGGTTTCGTAGTATCAACTTTTTTCTTAACCTTGTCACCTATGCCTGACATCTAAATTATGTTAAGTTAACAAGTAGTTAGTTCCTACAAAATGAATATATAAAAAAACATTCCAAGTAACTAATTTCAAGTTACTAATTCACATTTCAAATCGCTATAATACAATACGAGATATAGATAAGAATATTTTTATTACTATATAAATCATGGAAAAGTGGAAACAACAAACTTAAACAGTATATTACATATCAATCTTAAACACGAAACATAAAGGTAAATATATAGTACAAAGCATAAAGACATCAATACATAACAAATACAACCTACACAACTAATCCTCCTCTTCTGAAGACTCTCCACTAAACCATTCACCCTCTTCGGAGGTTGCCTCATATCCTACCCACTCAGCCTCTTCTTCCGCAATACTAACTTCTTCAAATATATTTTTTGGGTGATTCAAACCGTCCACTAATTCAACGTCCACTAGCTGGTGATCAATCTGCATTTCATTTTCAGACGCAGTCTCCAGCATACTCTCAACTTCCACCCGGTCTATAGGCTTTGTTTTTATTACAACTCGCCAATCAGACTTGTCATTGTACAGCGGATAAGGAGCATAATACACTTGTTTAGCATTTTATGCTAGAACAAATGGATCGTAAATAGGATATGACCTATTGTGTTTCACTTCAATGATGTTATGCTCCCTATGTACTCTTGTGCCTCTTGTGCTTGAATCAAATCACTTACATCGAAAGAGGATAATTTTTTTATTGGGAAACCAGCATACTCCAGTTCTAAGATCTCGTGTATGATGCCAAAGTAATCAACATCATCATCACCCTTAACCCAAACACCACTATTGTTTGTTTTTCTTGTTCTGGAGTATTGTTTGGTGGAAAATTTAAACCCATTTACTTTATATTGGGACATTACATTAGCTTCAAATGGACCTAAAGAAATATCTCCCAAGATTTGATCGTATGCGGATGCATTTGGTGAATAGTGTACCTAAAAATATTATACATATATATATTTTAGTTGAGGAATGTGTAAATGTTTAAACTTTGTAGAAATATTAACACACTTACGAACCTCATTTTTAAACCATGTTGCAAAGGATGCATACACTTGATTTTCGTGGAATTGAGTCTTAAATGAATTGAACATCCAACATGGGAAACACAATTAGTTTCTTTAAGGAAATGTGTAAACAAATAAGATATGTTAAAATTTTAATCTCCTTACTTCAGAAAGGGCTCAATTTCCGGGCAATTCAGCATGACATACAAAGTTGCTGATTTGCGCTCCGTGGGAGTGAGCCGGCGAGGTATGGTCTTTTTAGCCTTACAAACAGATTAATTAAAAATTGATATCGGTTGCAAATGAGGCTCATTCACATCGTCCTGATGACGATTCGATCGGTTTCTTGAACAGTCAACTTCATCACAAAAGTAGTATGAACAAAATTGAGAAGTTTCTCTTGCAAGATATGCCTCAACTATAGATCCTTCCACCCTATGTTTGTTTTTGAGACCCCTTTTCAATTTTCCAATTTCCCTGTACAATCTTAAGGTTAGGTGTTTACTATATTTAAAAAAGATATGTACAAATTTAAATATGTTGCAAATGTTTACCGTTCGAATGGATACATCCATCTAGTTCGAACTGGACCGCATAGTCGAGCTTCGTGCATAAGGTGAATGAAAAGATGTTCCATCACATCAAAGAACGCGAGTGGGAAAATCTTCTCTAGTTTGTTGGTGATAACAACAATATTACTTTTCATTCGCGCTAAATTTTCTTTTTTTAATGTGGTGGCACATAAGTTTTTGAAGAACAAACCGATCTCTGCTATTGGTTTTCATATGTTTTCAGGTAAACCAATAAAAGCAATTGGAAGTAATTGTTCCATGAAAATATGACAATTATGGCTTTTTATTCCATGAAAGATTCCTTGTGTTATATCAACCCTCTTTCCTAAATTTGAGGCATATCCATCGGGCATCTTCAAACTTTGAACCCACTCACATATTTGACGTTTTTGGTCCAACTTAAATGTAAAACTATCCTTGGGCTTAAGAACATTGCCATTGGTCCCCTGTTGTAAATGTAATTCTCTGCGGTTGCAATATTCTGGTAAGTCAAGTCTGGCCTTAGGATTATCCTTTGTTTTGTCGGTGACATCCATAACTGTGTTGAACAAGTTGTTAAAATAGTTCTTCTCAGTATGCATGACATCAACATTATTTCTAAGTAAATTATCTGGTCAGTATTCTAACTCTCAAAATATACTTTGCTTAGTACAGTTATGAAAAATGCCATATCCATCAAACCTGTACAATCGTCCTCGCTGGCTTTAGGCAAATCCTGAACTATTTCCCAGACATCATGACCAAACATCCTTAGAGGTGGACCATCATGTTCCCTTCTATTCCTTTTGAATACATTCTTGAGTCTCCTAAATTCATGATGAGGTGGCAAGAAACAACGATGATAATCAAACCATGAATTTTTCCTTTCATGTCTCAATATGAAAGATTTTGTTTTTTCCACGCAGTATGGACAAGCCAGCTTTCCAGTTGTCATCCACCAGACAACATTCCCTAAGCAGGAAAATCATTAACAGTCTACATTAGATATGCACGCAGATTAAAATTCTATTTAAGAGAGATATCCTAAGTTTCAACCCTCTCATGCCATAAAATTTGAAGTTCATCAATCAAAGGTTGCAAGTAGACATCTATTCCACTTTTTGAATTACACGGGCCAGGAATAACACAATTCAAAAATATATAGGGACTAGTCATCAACATTTCAGGATGAAGATTATAAGGAGTGATAAATACAGGCCAACATGAATATGGCGCACCACCAACTGAAAAATGAGAGAACCCATCCGCACATAATCCCAATCGAATGTTTCATGGCTCAGCTGCAAAATCTGGATAAGTCGCATCAAAATGCTTCCAAGCCTCTCCATCAGATGGATGACACATAACACCAGTGGGCCTTCTATTTTCACTGTGTCATCTCATATGAGGAGCTGAGCTGTTTGAAGCATAAAACCTCTTCAACCTTGGTTTAAGAGGTAAATAATTCATCGCCTTAATAGCAATTTGATATCCAGTAGAACCACACTTATATCGAGAGTGCTGACAAAACTTACACAACTCTAGCTTAACATGTTCCTTACAGTATAACATGCAACCATTTTTACAACAATCAATTCTAACCGATGAGAGACCTATCTTTGACCCCAATCTTTTTGCCTTATAGAAAGAATCAGGAACTTCCAAGCCGGGGCCAACTAACTCTTTAATAAGGTCTATCATTGAGTCCTTTCCTCCTTCAATAATATTTCAGTCAGATTTAATACTTAATAATCTAACAGCAACAAACAAACGAGAGTGCGAACACCCGTCAAACAAAGGATGACTAGCAGGATGCAATTCTTTGTAGAAATTACCCGCTTTGTTATTAGGAACATCTTCAATATTTTCCCTAAAGTCAATCCCGTGTTGCATCCCAAAAACACCGTGCACCATTTCTGTCATCCTAGTATCTTGATATTCATTATGCCCTGCAGACCTACTACTTTCTCCAACAATAAAATTATTTTGCACAACATCCTTATGAATACCACACAATCTTAAAAATTCCTCGTGAAACTCCTTTCTATAAAGATGTTCCTTTACATCTTCTTCACTTAAAAGATTTATACCATCACATCTAGTGCAAGGACAACGAATAACCCGATAACATGTCTAAATATCAAGTGTTTTAGCATGTTCAACAAATCTTTTGACACCTTCAACAAATTCCTCCCTAATACCCATTCTATTATCATTGTTCCGTTGATATATCCAACTATAATAAGGTTCGATCTACGCAATCAATCAGATTCAACTAATTAGATCAAGTCACAAAAATATAACCATTTTCAAGCAACTAAGTCACCTAACAAACCACATTCAAAACTAAAAAATCCCCTTCAAAGTCCCTAGAGTTAACCATTTTCAAGCAACTAAGTAACCTACCAAACCACATTTAAAACAAAAAAATCCCCTTTAAAGTCCCTACACTTAACCATTTTCAACCAACTAAGTCACCTACCAAACCACATTCAAAAAACAAAAATCACCTTTAAAGTCCCTACACTTAACCATTTTCAACCAACTAAGTCACCTACCAAACCACATTCAAAACAAAAAAATCTCCTTTAAAGTCCCTAGACTTAACCATTTTCAAGCAACTAAGTCACCTACCAAACCACATTCAAAACAAAAAAATCCCCTTTATAGTCCTTAGACTTAACCATTTTCAAGCAACTAAGTCACCTACAAAACAAAAAAATCCTCTTTAAAGTCCCTAGACTTAACCATTTTCAACCAACTAAGTCACCTACCAAACCACATTCAAAACAAAAAAAATCTCTTTAAAATCCCTACACTTAATCATTTTCAACCAACTAAGTATCAAAATAAAACCACATTCAAAACACAAAATCCCCTTCAAAGTCCCTAGACTTAACTATTTTGAACCAACTAAGTCACCAAACAAACCACATTCAAAACAAAAAAATCCCCTTTAAAGTCCCTAGACTTAACCATTTTCAAGCAACTAAGTCGCCTACCAAACCACATTCAAAACAAAAAAAATCTCCTTTAAAGTCCCTAGACTTAACCATTTTCAAGCAACTAAGTCACCTACCAAACCACATTCAAAATAAAAAAACCCCCTTTAAAGTCCCTACACTTAACCATTTTCAACCAACTAAGTCACCTACCAAACCACATTTAAAAAAAAAAATCCCCTTTAAAGTCCCTAGACTTAACCATTTTCAACCAACTAAGTCACCTACCAAACCACGTTCAAAACAAAAAAATCCCCTTTAAAGTCCCTAGACTTAACCATTTTCAAGCAACTAAGTCACCTACCAAACCACACTCAAAACAAAAGAATCCCCTTTAAAGTCCCTACACTTAACCATTTTCAACCAACTAAGTCACCTACCAAACCACATTCAAAACAAAAAAATCCCCTTTAAAGTCCCTACACTTAAACCATTTTCAACCAACTAAGTCACCTACCAAACCACATTCAAAACAAAAAAAATCCCCTTTAAAGTCCCTAGACTTAACCATTTTCAAGCAACTAAGTCACCTACCAAACCACATTCAAAACAAAAAAATCTCCTTTAAAGTCCCTACACTTAACCATTTTCAACCAAGTATCAAAACAAAACCACATTCAAAACACAAAATCCCCTTCAAAGTATCTTGACTTAACCATTTTGAACCAACTAAGTCACCAAACATACCACATTCAAAATAAAAAAATCTCCTTTAAAGTCCCTGGACTTAACCATTTTCAAGCAACTAAGTCACCTACCAAACCCACATTCAAGAAACAAGAAACAACAAGACCTACAAGATATCAACAACAATGCTAGGGAATCGAACAAGGCCACACACGGCTTCACTAGACTTCAATATAAACAATAATAAGAACATAACAACAATGCTAGAGAATCGAACAAGGCCACACACGGCTTCACTAGACTTCAATATGAACAATAACAAGAAGATAACAACAATAGTGAATCGAGAGAAATTAACTTACCTTTGCTTGGCCTAAATTAAAGTGAAAGAGATAACCGGTCACCGAATCAACAACCTAAAAAAATTAAGACAAAATATTCCAACTTTGAGTGATTTAGCGAAACTCATATGAAAAACAAAAATCTAAAGTGCTAAACCATAAAAGTAAATCCATTCACTTTAAAGACAACAAGCTAAACCCTCGTTAAAAACAACAAGCTAAATCATAAAATTCATTCAAAAATAAAAAACAACAAGCTAAACAAGCAAAACTAGTTCAAACAATTATGTGTATTGCTAACAAATTTCGCAAATAACTAAACAAAATTTGAGCTTCAAACGTGCTTAGAAAAACTAGTTCAAACTAACCTAATCTTCACCATTATAAATTTCACAATTATATAAACTAGTACACCTATAAATCAACCTCAAAAAGCACAAATTTTGCAAAATACAACATGTGTTTAGGGTGAACTTGCCTGAGCTGATCTTGCCGGAGCAGTCACCGGAGGAGCAGTCGCCGGAGCTTGCGATTGGAAGGAAGATTTTGGGGTGTTTAGGGTATTTTTGTGTGTTTGTGTGTGATTTTTTTGTGTGTGTGTGTTTAGGGCAGTCGATTAATTAGTATTTTAGGTCGGATCGGGTCGGGTTATGTGGGGGTGAGGTCGGGTAGGAGTTATATTATTAAAATATTTTTTTATTATTTTGTTGAAAATCGACCACTTTCTGAATATTTTATTAAAAACCAACCACATGTGGTCGGTTTTTGAAAAAATAAAAAAAATATTTTAATTAGTACAATTAATAAATCAATCAATTAAATGCTAGTAGTATATTTTCTCAATCGTATAATACTATCAATGAATTTTGTAATTTACGATAAATTTTTGGTTAATTAGCTTTTAATTATGATATTATGTACATATAATATCGTAATTAAATGCTAACTAACTAAAAATTTATCGTAAATTATAAAATTCATTGATATATATATATACCTCGTAATACAATATGTTAATCAAATAAATTGTTGATTACTTGTCTTACGTTATTACAACTTTAACAATATACGCGTATTTACATATTCACACTAAATAGTATATCTATTTCCTCAATAGTATGATATCAATGTATTATTCAAAATATTTTGACATATAGATTCAGTTATCGAGTTTTCGATTACTGCATACGTCACTACACGAGATATACATATATACATATTTCAATTGTTTATCAACTTTCAAATAAGTATATAAACATCACACACAATTATCGATTACTGCATACGTCACTACACGAGATATATATATATACATATATACATATATACATATATACATACATATATATATATACACATATATACATATATATATATATATATATAACTATACATACACACACATATACACACTATCAACTATATCAAGTTCTAAATACGTATTATATATATCACATACGTACACAAGTATATTATCCAATAATATTATGCGACGTGTTTCATATACATACTCAGATGAGTGATCAATTAATTATATTTGATTAACTTAATATACATATGAACTCTTGAATGCGTATATATATATATATATATATATATATATATATATCACATCCACAAGTATATTACCTTATAATAGAACACATGCATTATATTCTGATGAATTATTGGTTATATATTACATTATTATGACTGAAATAGTAACATAATATCATTATATATATATACACACACACATATTCATTATACAAATTATGCATGTTTAATGTCATTTAACGTATATACGAAGGAAAATATTTATTTTATATATTGAAATATAAGTAAAGATAAAACTTATGTTTAATGTAATTTGTTTATTTTATTTGATATATTTTTAAGTGTAATTTTTTTAAAAATTTGAAAAATGATTGATTTTTATTATTATTATTATACTGATTATCGACTACGTGTGATCAATGTAATTTCAAAAAACTATGGTGGTGGTGGTGGTGGTGGTGGTGGTGGTGGTGGTGGTTATTGCATTCTTCATAGTCTTTATGTTTTAGAAACTTTTTTTAATTTAACATTTTTATTTTTATATACAGATGATGATTGTTTAATAGATATTTTTTCGTATTATATCCAAACCTGAATTCAAGTAAGTAATATTTTTCATTCTGATTTTGTTCTTTGATTTTGCTAAAGTAAATATACTTTCTACTTAAACTTTTAGTCAGATTTATGTTTCCAAATGCTGAATTTTGTCAATATTTTGACAATATAAATTCTTTCAGTAAATTTTTTAAAGTTGTAAACAATATAATAAAAAAAAAATGAAACATAAAAGTAATTTTCTTTTTTCCTGCAATTACATGATTATTTTTACTCAAATAGATTTAGTTAGAGATGGAAAAGAGACGAAGAAGGTGGATGGGGAAATATTAACAATCTAATATATTTAAATTATGAATAATATAATAAGAAAAAATATAAAACGTATCTTTTTTTTACAATATATAATTATTCTTTTTATATAGATTTGGTTAGAGATGGAGAATTGGGTGGGAAATGGTGGGTGGGGGTGGAGGCATGTGGTTGGGGGGGGGAGAGGTTTAAAAGTTGATGTAGTGGGAAACAATCTAATATCTTTATATTGTGAATAATATAATAAAAAACTATGAAACATAATTTTTTATTATAATTACATATTTATTTTTTCATGCAGATTTGATTAAAGGTGGAGGATTACATGGGGGTGGGGTGGGGGTGAGGGTGGGTGGGGGTAGGGGTGGGAGGTGGAGGAAGGGAGATAATCTATTTTTTTCAAAAAAATTTGTGAATAATAAAAAGAATATGAAACATAAATTTATTCTTACAATTATATAATTATTTTTTTAAAATAGATTTGGAGGTGTGGAGGAGTGCGTGGGGTGGATGCATGTGGGGGGGGGGAGAGTTTTTATTTTTATTTTTTATTTTAAAAATTGATGGAGGAGGAGGAGCATGCGTAGTTTTTTTTATTCTTTTTATTGAAAAATTACATGATAGTTAAATTTTTTGAAAAGATAATATGATTTAATATGCTCAAAACAAGATATTCCAATATAAAATGATTAGAACTAATTTTATTATTATCCGTGCATCACACGGTATGTCTACTAGTATTGTGTATGTTGAGAAAAATATACAATCACCCAATACATACAATTATACTTCGTTCATGTTTTTCAAAAATAAATTTAGGAAAAAGCTTTGTATTCATATATATAATTGCACATTTGTATAAAGTTAGGGTATACCAAGTATATCTGTCTATAACAAGTGAATTAATAAAATGTAATGTTTCTCCATCCATTCTAATTTATGTGAAAATATTTGCAAAACAAAAGAATTCGAAAAGAAAGAAAAACTTATGAATTTGGTTTAAACAAATTTTAGATATGACAAAATTCAGAAATAGCATACTTATCCCCTTAGTTATGAGTTTCATAGCAACAGTTTCATAATTACATAATATAGCAAGTTGTATTTTATATTTTTACAAACTGTTGCTATAAAAATACAAATACATATGATTTTTACTGTCCTTATAATCGATATGTATTTTGTATTTTTGCAAACTGTTGCTACAAAAATACAAATACATACAAATACATATGCTACAAAATGTAATTTGATAAAAGTGTTGTTATTTTTTGTAACTTAATACTTAAGTATGTTACTTTATGTATTTTTTTCCATATTTATTTGACATTATTGATGTCTTGCCATATGATCCTACTTGCAAGATCAAATCTAGTTTTTGTGCTTAAATGTCAATTCTTGCCTATTAGGAACTACACTTGTGTCATGGTAATTAAAGAATTTGAGTACAAATTCCTAGCAGACGCAATACCTGAGCTAACTTGATTACAATGGTATTGCTATTTAAGCTTGATATTCAAATTAATTCACCTCCAATCTTATGGTATGCAAATATTGAAAGAAATTTTAAAAAACAATTTCTTCATGCTCGTAACCAAAAAAAAAATAAAGACATTAAATTGATTTTACCTTTTTTTTTTTTTTTTGTGATAAAGTGTCGAGGAAACATGTTAGCGCGATAAGGATAATCCTGTGTAGTCATTTTATTGTAAGTGTAACTATTCTTATTCCTATTTATTGATAACACTCAAGGGTATTCTCTCTTAAAGGGTAAAGCAACCGTCACAATAATTGTCAAAGTATTTCAGATCAATTTTCATAGAAAACAATTATAGGAGGTAGTGTAGGCTCACTTCGTTTATCCATGCATAACACAGTGTGAATTATCTTTTTAAAGTTATCTTGATCAATACTAAACTAAGAATTACAAGCTAACAAATCAGAATGCGTAGTGAAGATATGATGTAATCAATAGGATTTCACCGCTTATGAGTATATTCATTTAACGTCGTGATTTGTGTGGATTACTTATTAACTCATGAGTATATTCATTTAGACAAACATGACCAATATGAATTTCACCGCTTTGATTCCTAGGACATCTTGCCAACATGCTATTTGAATTGAACCCCAGGCACTTTCTTCTTTTTCAAGATAGAGCGCAATGGCTGGCGCAAGCAAACGTGTGCATATCTCAATTATAAAGTAAGCACAGATTCAATCAGAACAACTAAAACACTAATACGTCATTTCACAAACAAATTAAGAAATTAAATGAATAACATGGTTTTAACTTAAACCTTAGATAGATATTTAACCATCTAAAATTTCTGGACAAAATTATCCCTGGCCACCAAATGTGCGAGGTCGAACAAACCCTCTGTAATTTCGCAGATCAAGTTGCACATTGTACTCCAAACTTGCAATGTAGCACTACCCTTTATTATAGGAAAGTCACAAACTTATTTTAGACCTCACAAATCTCTGCTTGGTTGTATATAAATCTCTACTGGATCGTTAAGTAACCTCTACTGGACGCAGACTTCTCTGCAAGATATCCAAAGTAGTCCTCTGCTAGACAGAGAGATCTTTGATATCCCATAGACTTCACAAGTTTTGATTTCATAAGTTTATCTCTTTTTTTACTTCTTTATCTTTTTTACTGTATGCACCGATCCACACATATAAAAGACTGAATATATAATATGTGAATTATAATTTATGTAATATAGTAGGATCAGTTCAAGTTGCTAAGCTGCAAAACAATCAACAAGAAGAAGCTGGTAAGAGGCAACTAGATGTGAAAATGACAAGCACAATAATATCAACAACGATGAAAGATTGGGGGAACATAACGATGAGGTATTAGAAGGTGTGATTCATGAAATGGAGCAATCAGCTGTGGTGATACATGAGGTGGAGCTGCCAGAGATTTAACTGATGAAGGAATTGAAAGCATTTTTAGTAAATGGTTAGAATGCAAAGTCAAAGTCTAAAGCTTCTTTAAGCTTGTCCAAAAAGAGAAGTCCAAATACATTGTTATAAAAAACATTTACAAGATACATTGTGAGCAAATAATGTAATTTCTTAATTCTTTTATAACTGTATGTTTTCAATTCTCCTTGAACGTAAGAATTCATTTGGTGAGGAGTTAATTCATTCAATTCACCATTAATTCACTCTTGTAACATTCTTTGTTCCTCACCTATATAAGACACTCTATTTGAGAACAAAACACACACCAACAAAGTAAAAGAAAGATATCTTCCTCCAAAGTTCTCTACTTTTGGGCAATAGTTTTGAGCAACCTCCAAACTTTCAGCCATGAGTGCACGTGTTTAGAAGTAGTTATGGAACCTTGGGGAGCGACCGGCTAGAAAGTGGATGGGGAAATATTAACAATCTAATATATTTAAATTATGAATAATATAATAAAAAAAAATATAAAACGTATCTTTTTTTTACAATATATAATTATTTTTTTTTATATAGATTTGGTTAGAGATGGAGAATTGGGTGGGAAATGGTGGGTGAGAGTGGAGGCATGTGGTTGTGTGTGTGGGGGGGGGGGGGAGAGGTTTAAAAGTTGATGTAGTGGGAAACAAGCTAATATCTTTATATTGTGAATAATATAATAAAAAAATATGAAACATAATTTTTTATTATAATTACATAATTTTTTTTTCATGCAGATTTGATTAAAGGTGAAGGATTACATGGGGGTGGGGTGGGGTGGGGTGGGGTGGGGGTGGGTGGGCGTAGGGGTGGGAGGTGGAGGAAGGGAGATAATCTATTTTTTTCAAAAAAAATTGTGAATAATAAAAAGAATATGAAACATAAATTTATTCTTACAATTATATAATTATTTTTTTAAAATAGATTTTATTAGAGGTGTGGAGGAGTGCGTGGGGGTGGATGCATGTTGGGGGAGGGGGAGAGTTTTTATTTTTATTTTTTATTTTAAAAAATTGATGGAGGAGGAGGCGCAGGCGTAGTTTTTTTTATTCTTCTTATTGAAAAATAATATGATAGTTAAATTTTTTGAAAAGATAATATGATTTAATATGCTCAAAACAAGATATTCCAATATAAAATGATTAGAACTAATTTTATTATTATCCGTGCATCACACGGTATGTCTACTAGTATTGTGTATGTTGAGAAAAATATACAATCACCCAATACATACAATTATACTTCGTTCATGTTTTTCAAAAATAAATTTAGGAAAAAGCTTTGTATTCATATATATAATTGCACATTTGTATAAAGTTAGGGTATACCAAGTATATCTGTCTATAACAAGTGAATTAATAAAATGTAATATTTCTCCATCCATTCTAATTTATGTGAAAATATTTGCAAAACAAAAGAATTCGAAAAGAAAGAAAAACTTATGAATTTGGTTTAAACAAATTTTAGATATGACAAAATTCAGAAATAGCATACTTATCCCCTTAGTTATGAGTTTCATAGCAACAGTTTCATAATTACATAATATAGTAAGTTGTATTTTATATTTTTACAAACTGTTGCTATAAAAATACAAATACATATGATTTTTACTGTCCTTATAATCGATATGTATTTTGTATTTTTGCAAACTGTTGCTACAAAAATACAAATACATACAAATACATATGCTACAAAATGTAATTTGATAAAAGTGTTGTTATTTTTTGTAATTTAATACTTAAGTATGCTACTTTATGTATTTTTTTCATATTTATTTGACATTATTGATGTCTTGCCATATGATCCTACTTGCAAGATCAAATCTAGTTTTTGTGCTTAAATGTCAATTCTTGCCTATTAGGAACTACACTTGTGTCATGGTAATTAAAGAATTTGAGTACAAATTCCTAGCAGACGCAATACCTGAGCTAACTTGATTACAATGGTATTGCTATTTAAGCTTGATATTCAAATTAATTCACCTCCAATCTTATGGTATGCAAATATTGAAAGAAATTTTAAAAAACAATTTCTTCATGCTCGTAACCAAAAAAAATAAAGACATTAAATTGATTTTACCTTCTTCTTTTTTTTGTGATAAAGTGTCGAGGAAACATGTCAGCGTGATAAGGATAATCTTGTGTAGTCATTTTATTGTAAGTGTAACTATGCTTATTCCTATTTATTGATAACGCTCAAGGGTATTCTCTCTTAAAGGGTAAAGCAACCGTCACAATAATTGTCAAAGTATTTCAGATCAATTTTCATAGAAAACAATTATAGGAGGTAGTGTAGGCTCACTTCGTTTATCCATGCATAACATAGTGTGAATTATCTTTTTAAAGTTATCTTGATCAATACTAAACTAAGAAGTACAAGCTAACAAATCAGAATGCGTAGTGAAGATATGATGTAATCACATGCAAAGACATTTTTCCTTAAACTCATACCCTTAATTGTTACGCATTCATAAATCATACATCTGAAAGTTTTCGAAACGTAAACTATTCGTAACGATCTCTACTGATTCGATGCTTTGATTCCTTGGACATCTTGCCAACATGCTATTTGAATCGAACCCCAGACACTTTCTTCTTTTTCAAGATAGAGCGCAATGGCTGGCGCAAGAAAACGTGTGCATATCTCGATTATAAAGTAAGCACAGATTCAATCAGAACAACTAAAACACTAATACGTCATTTCACAAACAAATTAAGAAATTAAATGAATAACATGGTTTTAACTTAAACCTTAGATAGATATTTAGCAGAGTCACAAACAAATAAACAAGAAAAATTCCTCATATTAATCCTAACAATAAAGTAAAAAAGTATAGAAATTAAACACAAGTTGAATTCCATCACAAGTTTCTCCAAGGATTTCTCAAACAAAATATTATTAAAAATTAAGTGTTGCTATTTACAATAAATTGCAAGATCTAAAATTTCTGGACAAAATTATCCCTGGCCACCAAATGTGCGAGGTCGAACAAACCCTCTGTAATTTCGCAGATCAAGTTGCACATTGTACTCCAAACTTGCAATGTAGCACTACCCTTTATTATAGGAAAGTCACAAACTTATTTTATACCTAACAAATCTCTGCTAGGTTGTATATAAATCTCTACTGGATCGTTAAGTAACCTCTACTGGACGCAGACTTCTCTGCAAGATATCCAAAGTAGTCCTCTGCTAGACATAGAGATCTTTGATATCCCATAGACTTCACAAGTTTTGATTTCATAAGTTTATCTCTTTTTTTACTTCTTTATCTTTTTTACTGTATGCACCGATCCACACATATAAAAGACTGAATATATAATATGTGAATTATAATTTAAATAAGCAGATATCGGGTTTAAGTAATATAGTAGGATCAGTTCAAGTTGCTAAGCTGCAAAACAATCAACAAGAAGAAGCTGGTAAGAGGCAACTAGATGTGAAAATGACAAGCACAATAATATCAACAACGATGAAAGATTGGGGGAACATAACGACGAGGTATTAGAAGGTGTGATTCATGAAATGGAGCAATCAGCTGTGGTGATACATGAGGTGGAGCTGCCAGAGATTTAACTGATGAAGGAATTGAAAGCATTTTTAGTAAATGGTTAGAATGCAAAGTCAAAGTCTAAAGCTTCTTTAAGCTTATCCAAAAAGAGAAGTCCAAATACATTGTTATAAAAAATATTTACAAGATACATTGTGAGCAAATAATGTAATTTCTTAATTCTTTTATAACGGTATGTTTTCAATTCTCCTTGAACGTAAGAATTCATTTGGTGAGGAGTTAATTCATTCAATTCACCATTAATTCACTCTTGTAACATTCTTTGTTCCTCACCTATATAAGACACTCTATTTGAGAACAAAACACACACCAACAAAGTAAAAGAAAAATATCTTCCTCCTAAGTTCTCTACTTTTGGGCAATAGTTTTGAGCAACCTCCAAACTTTCAGCCATGAGTGCACGTGTTTAGAAGTAGCTGTGGAACCTTGGGGAGCGACCGGCTAGAAGGATTTACATCGGAGTCGGGCCAAAATCGCTTTCAAGGCAGTGACTTACCACAACACAACATTTGTGACTATTTTATTATAATTATTAATTTCAGTTCCATATCAATATTGTAGTACTTTTTCCAACAATTTGAAAGTGATTTTCGTTACATACAATATTGATAAATGGCTCTTTCTTTGAACACAACTTTTTCTGATTTGTCAAAACTTGAGCCATTGGACGAAAATAATTTTAAACGTTGGTCACAAAAGTTTCTGCTTTTCTTTGAACAATTAAAAGTTGATTATGTTTTGTTTAATGAATCTCCTACTGATAATTCTAACAATGTTGTGATTGATGATGTTGCTAAAAGGAAATTTGAAAAAGATTACAAAACAGTTAGAGGATATTTGTTGAATCATATGACTAATCATTTGTTTGATTTATTTGTCACTTACAAATCTGCTAAGGAAATATGGGACAATTTAGAAAAGAAATATGGTGCCGATGATGCAGGAAAGAAAAAATATATTATCGTACAATGGATTAAATTTCAAATGGTTGACAGTAAATCAATCTTGGAACAAGTCCACGAATATGAAAATTTAACTGTTGATGTTCTCAATGAGGGTATGAGGATGTGTGAGATTCTTCAGGCGAATGTTCTGCTTGAAAAATTTCCACCATCCTGGAGTGATTATAAAAATCAATTGAAACATAAGAAAATAAATTTAACTCTCCAAGAACTTATCAGTTACATGAGAACAGAGGAGGCAAACCATCTTAAAGATAAGATGGAAGCTCTTTCTCTTAATTCTTCTAAAGCTAACTTTGTGGAATCTTCTGGTGCTATTGCAAAAGACAGGTACGAAGGCAAACAAAAAAATATTCAGTATGAGGAACAAGTGAAAAAGAAAAATAATTTCAACAAGCCAGAGAGTCAAATTAAATAATCAAAGGGGCCTTGTTTTGTTTGCGAAAAACTTGGCCACAGAGTTGTCCAGTGTTATCTAAGAAAAAGCCAAAAGCCAAAATAAGGAGGACAAGGTGATGCCCAAGCTCATCTTACAGAGGGTGATAAAGTAATTGCTGCAGTAATCGTCGAGGCAAATCTGGTAGCTAACAAGACTGATTGGGTGTTGGACACAGACGCTTCAAGACAATTCTGCGCTAACAAAGAATTATTTCATGACTTTCAGGAATTCACCGATGGCGAGTGCGTCTACATGGGTAACTCCACTACTGCTGGAGTTATGGGTAAAGAAATTTTTTTACTTAAATTAACTTCTGAAAAAACTTTAACCTTGAACAATGTTCTGTATGTTTCCTCGCTCCATAGAAACTTAGTTTCTGGAGCACTTCTCAACAAAGTAGGCCGAAACTTATTTTTGAAGCTGATAAAATAATTATTTCTCACGGAGGAGACTTTATTAGGAAGAGATACCTTAATTGGGGCTATTTATATTGAACATTGATCAAGAGATAGTCAATGCAAATATTTCTAATTCTGCTTATATTGCTGAGTCTATTAATTTATGGCATGGTAGACTAAGTCATGTTAATATTCCTTCTATTAAAAGACTTAGAAAAATGGAATTAATTCCTGCAGTAAATAGTGATGATATTTCTAAATGTCCTGTGTGTGTAGAAGCAAAGCATGCCAAGAAACCTTTTAAATATGTTACTAGTAGAAAGACCGGATTGCTTGAACTAGTACATTCAGACTTAGCAGATTTTAATAACACTATTAGTAAAGGTGGAAAGAAGTATTACATTACTTTTGTTGATATTTTTCTAGGTACACTAAGGTATACCTCCTTAAGTCTAAAGATGAGGCTGAAAGCATGTTTTTAAAATTCAAAACCGAAGTAGAAAATCAATTAGACAGGAAAATCAAGAGATTTAGATTTGATAGGGGCGGTGAATATAGTACTAAAACTCTATAAGATTTTTGTGAGAAAAATGGTATTATCCATGAATTTAGTGCTCCCTATACTACCCAACAAAATGGTGTAGCCGAACAAAAAAATAGAACACTTAAGAAAATAATGAATTCTATGTTTTTAAGCTCGGGTCTACCTGACTATATGTGGGGGGGACGCTATCTTATCTGCATCTTATATTCTTAATAGAGTCCCTCATAAAAAAGTTAGACAAGACCTCATATGAGTTATGGAAATGATTTGCCCCTAACTTGAAATTTCTGAAAGTGTGGGAGTGTTTGGCTAAGATTGGTCTACCTGATTTTAAATGAGTAAATGTAGGTTCTAAGACCTTTGATACTGTATTTATTGGTTATTCTCAAAATAGTGTTGCATATAGATTTATGTCATTAAATGATTATTCTATTTGTGAAGCTAGAGATGCAGATTTTTTTGAGCATATTTTTCCTTTGAAAAATGATGTGCCTAGTGATGTGCAAAATAATACTTCTATATCTATATCTGTTAACTCTCATGTTATGCTTGTATCTGATGTTATTGCTAATGAGCATGAAAATGAACTGAGAAGGAGTAAAAGACGTAGAACTGAGACTAGATTTGGTCCTGATTTTATCACCACCTTCTTAATTGAGAATTTTGATATCGATACTTTAAATGATGAATTAGTGTCTATATACTTCATAGAAGAAGACCCTAAGACATATGATGAAGCAATGAGTTCAATAGATGCGATATTTTGAAAAGAAGCTATTAAAAGTGAATTAGACTCTATAGTTCCTAATCACACATGGGACTTGTATGATTTGCCTAAAGGTTGTAAAACCAAAAGTAGCAAGTAGATATTTAAGAAAAAATTGATGCCTAATGGTACAATTGATAAATATAAGGCTAGACTTGTGATTAGGGGTTTTAACCAAAAGAAAGGTGTTGATTATTTTGATACTTATTCTCTTGTGATTAAAATAGCGACCATTAGAACTCTTATTGCTCTAGCTATTATTCACAATTTAGTGGTACACCAAATGGATGTCAAAACTGTATTTTTAAATGGTGATTTAGAGGAAGAGATCTATATGACTTAACCTGAGGGTTTTGTGGTCTCAGGACAGGAGGATAAAGTATGCAAATTGAGAAAGTCTTTATATGGACTTAAGCAGGCACCTAAACAGTGGTATGAAAAATTTGATTTCTCGTTAATAGATAATGGCTTTGTTGTTAATTCATCTAATACCTGTGTTTATTCTAAAATAATAGGATCAGACTGTATGATTATATGTTTATATGTGAATGACATGTTAATCTTTGGCCCTAATGTGAATGTTGTAAATAAGACTAAGAAATTTTTATTTTCTAAATTTGAAATGAAAGACCTTGGAGAAGCTGATGTGATTTTAGGAATAAAAATCAAAAGAACTGTTAATGGTTTCTCTTTGTGTCAGTCTCATTATATTGAAAAAATATTGAAAAAAATTGATTGTTTTGATGTAGTTTCAGTGAGAACTCCTTATGATCCTAGCATACACTTGTAAATGAATAAAGATTTTAGTGTTTCTCAAACTGAATATACTAAAATAATTGGGAGTGTAATGTTTCTCATGAACTATACTGGGCCTGATATAGCTTATGTTGTTAGTAGATTGAGTATATATACTTATAATCCCAGTAGTGAACATTGATATGCTCTTCATCGCTTGTTAAGGTACTTGAGAGGTACTATGGATTGGTGTTTGCATTTTAATAAATTTCCTGCTGTTTTAGAAGGTTTTTGTGATGCAAAATGAGTTACTGACAATGATGAAGTTAGCTCGACCAGTGGCTATGTGTTTACTTTGGGTATAGGTGTTATTTCGTGGAAGTCTTCAAAGCATACTTTATAGCACGTTCTACTATGGAATCTGAATTCATTGTTCTCGAGTTGGCATGGCAAGAAGCTGAGTGGCTGAGAAATCTTTTGACAGATATGCCTTTATGGGAAAGACAAATGTCACCAGTCTCTTTACATTGTGACCCAAAAGCGACAATTGGGATTGCTAAAATTAGTATATACAATGGTAAAAAGAGACATATTCGCATCAAACATGGTGCAGTTAAACAATTATTGAAACATGGTGTTATTTCCTTGGAATATGTAAAATCTGAAAGAAATTTGGCGGATCCTATGACCAAGGGTTTGACAAGAAAAATGGTTCTTGAATCATCGAGGGGGGTGGGGCTAAAGCCCATTGATTGAGATAATATGGTAGATACCCATTTACGGTCAAACGAAACCATATAGGCCATCAATAAATACTACATATCCTATCCCTATGGCGTGAGGTAGTATATTATAAGGTTGAGCTTATTTTTGCTCTTAATAATCCATAGCCTTAAGATGGTCTATGAGATAGACTTGATGGATCACCTACGTGAGTGTAAAAGAATGGTCACTTTTTTATGAAAGACTTGGGTTATCTTTCTAAAGGACTCATGAGACCCAAGGTTTGTATGCATGACCATAAAAGCACTTTGTAGTATCGCGGAGGTTGCTTAAAATCAAGGATATGGTATGTGTTGTGGGGGTCTCAAATTATGTCTATCTAGTTCAAGAGTACTTCACTTTATGGATATTTGTCGTTGCCTCATATAACTACGTGTCAATTCAAATCGAAAGATATTGACACTTAAGTACATATTCCTTTTATTTTCCCAAAAGTGTTTCTACTCTTTTGTCTTTGCATTTGTGGGGGATTGAAAGAATTTTTAGTAAATGGTTAGAATGCAAAGTCAAAGTCTAAAGCTTCTTTAAGCTTATCCAAAAAGAGAAGTCCAAATACATTGTTATAAAAAAAATATTTACAAGATACATTGTGAGAAAATAATGTAACTTCTTAATTATTTTGTAACTGTATGTTTTCGATTCTCCTTGAACGTAAGAATTCATTTGGTGAGGAGTAATTCATTAATTCACCATTAACTCACTCTTGTAACATCCTTTGTTCCTCACCTATATAAGCCACTCTATTTGAGAACAAAATACACACCAACAAAGTAAAAGAAAAATATCTTCCTCCTAAGTTCTCTACTTTTGGGCAATAGTTTTGAGCAACCTCCAAACTTCCAGCCACGAGTGCACGTGTTTAGAAGTAGCTGTGGAACTTTGTGGAGCGATCGACTAGAAGGATTTGTGCCAGAGTCGGGCTGAAATCGCTTTCAAGGCAGTGGCTTACCACAACATAACATTTGTGACTATTTTATTATAATTATTAATTTCAGTTTCATATCAATATTGTAGTACTTTTTCCAACAGAAATTAGCTGAAGACAACTATCATGAGCCCTTACAAATGCTTAATGCAAATCAGTTAAATTCAGCAAAATTATGAATGCAAAAGAAAACTTACCTATTTCAATGGTGGTAGAATATCAGTCTTTAACCATGCAAAGTCCTCATGCTCTGGTTACTTATCAAGTGAAGCTGATAGATAAAAAAATAAAGAATATGAAGGCAATGATCATTCAGTGGAAGATAACGAGGAAGAACAAAATGAGTCTAATATAAAAAAAACATTTCATAAACTTCTCTAAGTATGAGTGGATGGTGGTGGTATATTCTTCTCAAGAAAGTTTTACATTCCGAATACTTTATAGAAAGCAGAAAAAGAAAAATCAAAAAATATACTAGCAATAAGCCAACAAAAATGATAACAAGAAGAGGAGGAAAAACAAATATTCAATGAAGCAAAAAACACTTTTCTAAAATCTAAGATCTGTAAGTACTCAAAATGTCTTTCATAGAGTTCAAATGCTCAACAAACTCCATAAATTTTGCCTTATTGCTTTGATAGAACCAATTTAAGACATAAGTTAAATTCAATGATTTAAGAGAAGACTGAATATATAATATGTGAATTATAATTTAAATAACCAGATCTGAGGTTTTGTTACAAGTATGATCATGATCATGATAATTTTGAGTATTTTTTAAGTCTAGTCACTAAAGGGCCCTTTTGTCATTTTGTCTATTATTATAATGTAGTATAAATAGAACAATGTAGGGTTTATTTATTTAGTTGATCATTATTATTGAAAAATACTTCTCTTAGAGTGAGAGAGAGTCCAATTGAAACTAGGGCATAACATAAGGGTGGATTCTCTTGTGTGTTGCATTTTGCTTGATACGTTGGTGCTTGGGTGGTGGACGCCTCTCTTGTGTCAATTGTAAAAGTTAGGTGTTTGTTGTGTGAAGTTTTAAAGGTCTAAGAGTGGAATATGCTCTTGGGTTGTTAAGACTACATCAACACTTGTCTAACTACCTATCTTGTATCTTGTTTTAGTTTCGGCTTCTTGTGTTGTTAATGTAACCCGTTTGTTCTTGTTGCTATTGTAATATTGTGGAGCTTCATATTGTGTTGCTAAACTTGTTGTTGGCTGGCTGTTTTGGTGTATTAACACCTTGTATCCTCTTCTTTCTTATTCTAGATAGTGAATCCGAGAGAGGTCCCCATTTGGTCCATGATTTGTTGTGATTTGTGGACTATTTTGGGGTGTGATTTTGTGTTTTCTTGTTTGTTCCGTATCATTTGGTATCAAATCAAGGTTTGATTTTGTTCCAACAAAATCAATCTGGGGATTATTATCTTGAAAAAAAAAGTTATTGTTCACGTTTTTAGGATCTTTCAAAAAACTTGATTTTTGTGTGTTTATAGTGTTAGATCTTGTTCCCTAACACTATTAGAGTATAGAAATTGAAAATCCCAACAAAAAAAGAAGTGTCAAAATCAAAAATCCCCTAAAAATATACTAAACCCGTTTTTGACCCTAGGTCAAATTTTGAGTTTTTCTTGTATTTTTAGTGTTAGATTTGTGTTCTCTAACACTATAGGAGTGTAGGGTTCGAATTTGAGCTAAATTGGAGGTTATTTGAGCCATCCACCAATGTTGAGATTGAGTTTGAAGAAACATGAAGGTGGGATCTCATTGTGGGAGGTTGCTTTGAAATAACGTGTGTTTTGTGTTGTAGGTTTTGCATTGTATTGTTGTGTGTGACATTGCAGACTGATTTGGTATCTTGATTGGACTGTATCTTGAAGGATTATTTTTGATACCACCACAATGGAACCCGAGGCTTCAAATACTCAAACAATGGATAATAATGCCATCAATCTCATTTTGGCTCGCCTTGAAACTATGTCCCGAGATGTGGCTAGGTTGAATGTGGGTCTTGAGAAATTAGATATGGACGTGTCATCAATGAGTGGGAGATTAGAACGTGTGGAAATCCAAATGAGTCGACCTTCTACCCCTCAAAACATTTCCCCAACTAATACTCCTGAGACCTTGTACCAAATGCAATATACACCAATTGACATAAATCAAACCAATCTTTACTCCCAAAGCTAAGAACAAGATATACCAAGCCATCCTACACTCCACCAAGTCCAACAAGAAGGGCTTGGAACCCAAATACCATCACTAAACCCGAACCCTCCCATCTAAACTCCACTTGACCAAAGACCTCACTATCCAAATCCAATCCCGCCACTACAAGCTCCACTTAACCCAAATAGACCCATCTTTGTTGAGGGATATGGTAGGGAGTACAATATGATGGTTATGGGTCGTATGATGATGTTTACTTGAGGAAATAAAGAATGAGGCATAGACATGGAGAGTTAGGCTGAGAGGTGAGAGATGGACACCCAAACAGAGATGTAGGTCTCAATTCTATCAAAGTGAGCCTTCCCGTTTTCAAAGGTGAGAGTGATTCCGAAGCCTACCTTGCATGGGAGTTATCTTGTGACAAGATCTTCCAACTTAATGATCTCACCGAAGAAGAAAAAAGTTGTTATGTTATAGCTCACTTCGAAGGGTATGCTAATACATGGTGGGAGTATGTTAAACGTTTTGGGAATCAGATGACTGGGGGACAACCTCCTCCTTAGTTTCGATTGAAGAAACTTATGCGACAAAGGTACTTGCCCGAGAATTATAGGCATGAGCTCCTTGCTAAATTGTATAATTTGAGGCAAGGGAACAAGAGTGTCATGGATTACTACGATGAATTTCAACAATTGATGTTGAAACTTGACCACCGAGGCGAGCAAGTGAGTCATGACATTATGCGCTTCAAGGTTGGGTTAAACAAGGACATCTCCACTCGCATGACGCTTCACAAATTCGACACCATAGATGGCATCTTCCATGTGGATTTAGAGGTTGAGAGGGAGCTCAAAGATAACTCATTCATGGCTACCCAACCCGAGACCACCAAGGTTGTCCAAAATCATCCTCCAAGGCATGAAGGTAAATTGAATTCTACTTCCAATCCCAAGGGATTTCAATGCTTCAAATGCCAAGGGTGGAGGCACAAGGCTAGTGAGTGTCCAAATCGGAGGAACGTGATCCTATGAGAGGGAAAATTGTACTATTTTGGGGAATAAGTAGTAATTAAATAGGCTAAGGTTGATGGCAAGCCTCAAGATGGAGAGCAAAAATAGGTTAAAATGCAAGGCGGGGAAGATGTAGAAGATGTGTGGCCGTGTGAAGGAGATTGTGAAGTGCCTTTGTAAAAGAGGTGAGGTTATGAATTTGTGGGAAAATTCCTCTCAAGATGGAGAGGATGATACAAGTATGATCATGATCATGACACTTTTGAGTATTTTTTAAGACTAGTCACTAAAGGGCTCTTTTATCATTTTGTCTATTATTGTAATGTAGTATAAATAGAATATTGAAGGGTTTATTTCTTTAGTTGATCATTATTATTAAAGAATACTTCTCTTAGAGTGAGAGAGAGAGTCCAATTGAAACTAGGGCATAACATAAGGGTGGATTCTCTTGTGTATTGCATTTTGCTTGATACGTTGTTGCTTGGGTGGTGGACGCCTCTCTTGTGTCAATTGTAAGATTTAGGTGTTTGTTGTGCAAAGTTTTAAAGGTTCAAGAGTGGAATATTCTCTTGGGTTGTTAAGAATACATCAACACTTGTCTAACTACCTATCTTGCATCTTGTTTTAGTTTCGGCTTCTTGTGTTGTTAATGCAACCCGTTTGTTCTTGTTGCTATTGTAATATTGTGGAGCTTCATCTTGTGTTGCTAAACTTGTTGTTGTCTAGCTGTTTTGGTGTATTAACACCTTGTATCCTCTTCTTTCTTATTCTAGATAGTGAATCCGAGAGAGGTCCCCATTTGATCCATAATTTGTTGTGATTTGTGGATTGTTTTGGGGTGTGATTTCGTGTTCCCTTTTTTGTTCCGTATCAGGTTTTGTTCAAGAACACATTTAGGTAGGTGTTATTTCAAATTCTGCCTAGTAGATTACTTTACAACTCACTTTTGAGGATGAAAATCAACTTCTCACTACTATGTTGTATGCTAAATATTCTGCTGTGAAGAGATTACAATTTTGGGAAGATATTTTTGTTGTAGGGCATGATTTGGTTATTCTTTGACTTGTAGGAGGAGATTTCAACATCATCATGGGTCTTGAGGAAAAATTAATGGTTTACCTGTATATTCTCAGGAATATGAGAATTTTGCCTTCTTTATAAATTCATGTAAATTATATGATATCAAATTTTCACAAGAAGTCCTTCATATAATGGAATGGAAGTTTCTGATGAAGCTTGCATTTTTAAGACGATTGACAAAGTTGTTGTGAATCAATATATGAAGGATAATTTAGAAACTGTTGATCTTCAACATTTGTCAAGAACAACAGTGGACCACGCCCCTTTAATTATTACTTGTGGTGAGGAGATTCAACAATTTGTTAGACCTTTCAGAATTTCAAAGTTTTCAATTGATAAAGATGGTTTCATCGAGGTGATCAGAGAAAATTAAGGGGCTGAAGGATATGAAAATGTGTTCATTCAATTGAAGTAGAAACAAAAAATGACTAAACAAGCCTTGACCAAATAGAGCAAAGAGAAATATGGAAATATTTTTAAACAACTGATTATAATGGAAGAGATAGTGAAAATGAAAGAAGACCACTTTGAGGAACAACCTACTATAGATAATAAGGTTGTTTTACAATAAGCTCAGGCTGAATTGAAGATATATTTTCATTATGAAGAAGAATTCTGGAAGTAAAAAAACAAGAATTCAATGATTTTCAGAAGGAGACAAGAATATCAAATTCTTTCATTGTCTTGTGAAAGGTAGAAGAAAGAGGCTCAACTCAAAAAGGATTCTTATAGTAAATGGTACATGGACGAAAGGGGAAGATCAAATAACTAAGGAGGCCCTGAGATTTTACAAGAAACAGTTCTCAAGAAAAACTAATGTTGTTGATTTTTCTTTATTGCAGAATCAGTCAATGAAAAAGATAACAATTTGTCAAATTCTTTACCCTCAGTAGAAGAGATCAATAAGGTAATTTTCACCCTTAATGGTAATAGTTCTTGTGGCTCGAGTAGCTTTACAGGCCACTTCTGTCAGTCTTGCAGAATATTATGAAAGCATACATTACTGGTGTAGTTCATGTTGTTTTTGACGGGATAGCTTTGCCAAAGGCCATTAAACATACTAATTTGATTTTATCGTCAAGAAAAGATGCCATTCAGATGTTTTTTGATTCAAGACCAATTAGTTTGGTTAATTTTTTTAATAAAGTGATCTTAAGGCTCATTCATAATAGATTAGAGAGATTTTTACTTAAGTTGATATCACATAACCAATCTAATTTTGTGAAAGATAGAAATATCACTGAAAATATTCTTTTAGCCCATGAAATTATATATTATATTAAAAAAAAAAAGATAAGCCTACAAATGTGGTTATCAAGCTTGGTATGACCAAGGCCTATGATAGAGTTGATTGAACTTTTTTCGATCAAAGTATTAGAGAAGATGAATTTCAACAAGCTGGTGGTGGATAAGTTCTGGAGCCTTGTGGTTAGTAATCAATGAACAAGCTCATGAATTTTTTCATTTATCTAGAGGTGTCAAGCAAAGAAATCTTATTTTTTTTTGCTCTCTATATTCTATCTGCTGAAGTGTTGACTAGAGCTCTTAATAATTTTTTTCATGACAAGGATTTTAAGAGCTTTGAAATGTCAAAATGGAATGATAATTTGAATCTCTTGCTTATGCAAATGATATTATAGTTTTTGCTGTTGCTGAAAAGAAATCCCTACAACTCTTTATGGGGTTTCCTGGACAATATAAGCTCTTATTGGGACAAAAGATCAATAAAGAAAAAATCTTCTTTTATATGTTCCACATGGCTGCTCATCACATTGTTCAAGAGGTGGATACCAATATAGGCTTTCTCAGAGGCAAATTTTTTTTTGATGTACTCATGATGTCCTATTGGAAATGAAAGAAAGAAAAAGTACATTTTATAAAACTTATGAAGAAGGGCATGCAAGTAGGATAAAGGTACACTTTACTAAACTTATGAAAAAGTGCAGAACAAGTTACAAGTTTGAAAAGGTAAATTTCTTTATTTTTATGAAAAGGCTGTATTAATCAATCATGTTCTTCAAAGTATGCCTATTAACCTTTTATCAACAACTATACCTTCTAAATGTGTGATTAATGATCTTCATAGAATATTTGCTAAATTTCTCTAAAATTTTAAGAAAGAAAAGAGGAACAAACATGAGGTGTCATGGGAGAACCTTTGGTTACCAAAAAAAAAGAAAGGATTGGGTTTCAAATTCCTTTTTGATATTTCAAAAGCTCTCTTCAGAATCAAAAAGTCTATTTGGACAAACTTTATATGGAACTAGTATTGTAAAAGGCATAAACCTCAGTGGTGGAATGAAAAGATAGATCTCAAGTCTGAAAACATATGCTTCTAGCAAAGACCATTTTGATCAAAAAATTTGATGACAATCTAGATGTGGGTGTTCTAGTACTTGATTTAACAATTGAACTCAACTGAGTGCTCTTCACTACTATTTACCTACTAGTCAAACTAATATTGAGTCTATCGAGAAGGTAAAATAACTTATAAGTCAAGATGCATGAAATCAGAATCTAATGTTAGAATTGTTCAATGAAGAAGTTTGTCATTATGTGCAAGAGGTTATTGGAGTGGCGACTGAGACTGAATAGTGGGGTATACTTTGATGGATGTTGACTAGTGATGGCAAGTTCTCTGTAAGTAGCGGGTTGGGACTTAATTAGGTAGATAGAGGAACCCCAAAAGTTGGTTAAGATTATCTGGGAAAAAGAAATTTCCTTCAAAGTTTTTTTATTTCTTTGAAGGTTGTGGAAACAAAGAATTCCTATTGGGAATGTTCTTATAAGGATGACTGTAGCGGAAGAGGTTATATGTTGCTATTGTGACAACAATGTACAAAGGACCTTTGATCATCTCTTAATTACTTATCATGACTCTAATAAATTGTGGAGACATTTTACAGGATTAATAAATTTACAAGGCCCTTTTCTCCATGTTAAGTACATCATTGACAAATAACAGAGTGTTGATTGTGTGTCTAAGTTAAAGCTTTTTATTTAAAGTTGTTCCAACATTTATTTTGTGAAAAATATGAAAAATAATAAACATCATAAAGTATGGGGGTAGTATTTTAAGGCATGTAATAAATATGGAGGTTACTAAGAATTTGTATTTGTTTGCTAAAAATAGATCTACTTGGTTGCAAGAGATTCCTAATACATGGCCTTTGATGGTGAGAATATTTGAAGATTACACTTATCTGATTTCTTGTTCAATAATTAAATGAAATGTCCAATATTGGGACATTATAAGAGTAATAGTGATGAAGCCTGTAGAGGAATCTTAGGAAAAGTTCTTCTGCTTTTTATATTAGAAATGGAGAAAGAAATTTTGTGTATGCTAAAAGTAGAAGGATTGATCACTGCTCTATGTTAATGGATGAAACCTTAGCTCTGAAAATGATTTTAGAACCCTGCATAACCAATAATTTGTTACCAGTGACATTGGAGACTAACTCAATAAGCCTAAAGAAGATTCCAAATAGAATTTGGAAAGTGTCTTGGGCTGTTTTTATGGCGATAATGAAACTTAAAGTGTTGAGAAGCAACAATGAAGTAGGAGTTGAACAAATATTCAAAGAAGAAAACTAAGTGATCAATTTTTTTGCTAACTTTATTTTTAATTTTACAGGTACAAAAATACTTCAATACAATACTATTCAGGAGTTCAGAATATGCAAAATCATTAATACAGTTGGACAGGATCAATATGCTTAATTTGAGATTCAAGAAAAGATAAAACAAAATTTGTAAGGCACAAGTAATCACATATTCACATTAAGTAATGACACCACATCAATATTCAAGAACTAATCGCGAGTAATATAAGGTAGGTCAAAAAATATTAAAACACCCTAGTCTCTGAACCTTAGAAAATTTCCTGGAATTCTAGTCTCTAGATACAATATGACTCATGGGTATGAGCCTTATGTTGGGGTACGAATGGTATGGTCCAGTCGTATGCTGACTAGTATTGGTTGGTGGGATGAATTTTGGTCACTGAAATGGGTACGACTTGAATAGTACGAATCGTATGGTTGGATACAGATCGTTTGGTTTGGGTTTTCCTTAGCTTAATATTAGACTTGGTAACCTAAGTTGGATCTGAGTACTAGTGCCTCACTATGAGCTGTAAGCCAAGGTACGAGTTGTACCCAGGACTTGTATGGTGGTCAGTGTTCAAACCTCTTGGATTCTATTCTGTCAGGGGTACGGTTTATGGGTACCAGTCGTACACTTGGATAGGACTTGAGTTGGATGAGTCATACCTTGGAAAGTAATGGGTCCAAGGGGGAGGCCAAGGGTACGAGGGATGGGTATCACTCGTACAGGGAGGGTACGACTCGTAGGGGTTAGTCGTAACCCTATGATGGGATTTTGTGTAGCTTAAGTGAGGGCAATCTAGACATTTCTCCACTTATCCTAATAAGACACTTCTAACCCACTTGAGAGGTTATTTACCCTATTATTCTATCCATTAGCACTTAGAAACTCTTCCTAAGCATTCTATAATTCTCTCAAGAGCTTTTGAGCAAGGAAGCTAGGGTTTCAACTAGAGGACTAATTTGGTGATCTTGTTGGTGGTTTCTCCCCGTCTACTTTGTTAATTAAGGCATGTTCTCTTTCCTCATTGTTATTTCCAACTAAAGGCATGATTTTATACAATGTATTTATGATTTGAATGTTGTATCATTTGGGATTTTCCAATATGATTTGGGGGTTTTGGTTATAAATTTTTGGTTATGGTTTTCTCATAGTTTAATTATGCTTTTATATGCATTAATGATGGTTTTGAATAATTGGTTGCATGGGAATGGTTCTTTGTTAATGGCCTTTGGTTTTGGAAATACTATGCACCCAATGAGTTTGATAAAATGCCTTTAACAATGTTTTCACTATAATATTGGTTTTTCAATGGAACTTATGTATGGTTTAAACTTGGTAATGGAACCCTAAATGATATGAATGGTTTAAATGGTTTTAAATGGATTGAAAAGGCCTTGATGACAATGGTTTTGATTAAATAAAAGTCATGTGGGGTACATGGAAATCCCCTAAGGATTGACTAAGGACAATACTTGCAAGTTATTATTGGTATGACGATACGACTTTTAACAAGCTCAGTTAATAATAACGGAATTAGTTTGGATAGAAAATGGTTTTAATTGTGCTTAAAGGAGGGAGGTGTAGCAAAGTCGTGGAAGGTGGAGGTCCCGGGGAATCTAAACAGGAAACTCATATATGCCGATGTGAGGTTTGTTCCTAGTGGTCGTGTACATGATGTCACACTATATTTTAGGGGATGTACTAGTCATCCTAGGTTTTCTTCCCTGGTCTTGCGGCTTCACGCACTAGGGCTCTTTCAGTAGGGGGAGCTGAACCCATATAGCCCCATGGGTGGTTTAGAACGGCAAAGCTACACAATTTAGGTAAAGGTTTTAATGGCATACTAAACTCGGTTCCCTTTCGTGGCATGATTATATATATAGGTATGTATGTTTGTGTACATATGAATGTTTTTTACTTGGTTTTATAAATGACATTATTTTATCCTTATCCTGAGTTCATGCTAGCATTCACCTGCTAACCCATCTTCGAGTGGTTGTATACTTACGGTATGTAGGAATCGATCGTTCTACTCCTCCTACATAGTGATTAACTCGGGAATAGTTATTGGAGTGAAGTGGTAAGCTTCCATCTATTCGAAAGGCTCTATTTTATGGACGTTATGGATATTGGTTTTGGCTATGGTTTGGGGCATGTTCCAATCGAATTTTGGTATTCTTTTGGTTAGGAGATTTTGTGGCACCGTTATGGGTTGGAATAAGAGGGGGTGGTATTGGTGTCGGCCTTAGCATTGGTATTGATATTGGGGATGATACCGATTGGCAATATTGTTGGTTGTTTCATCATATTTTATTTTGAGATTAATCATATTATGTTTTGAAACTCATTTGGTTATGACCCTTGGTTCGATATTGGTTTGGCTTGGTGGTTTGGTTGGTAATGTTTGGTGGATGGGTAGACTTGGTAGGGTTGGTCTAGGAATAGACTTATCCCAAAGTCAGTCCTTGTCCAGTTATGCTATCTTGTTATATGCTCGAAATTTATCCAACTCAGGCAGGCGACTGGAGGTTGGGTTGGGTAACGGGGGTGGTCTCCGATCCCAGTCGAACTTAGGACGCCCATTACGACAAGGCCCTGGGTCGGGTCGGGTCAAATATCCACCCCTAAATATTAGTGAAACATACTAAAAGTGGTTCTCATCAACTAATCGATGTAGGAACTAGTCATACCTATTAGATTTAATGCTTTATACAATGGTATCAACTCCTTTGTGCTCAACATGCCGAGGCAATAGAAATAATGAGTCATGATCGTCCTCAATATTTGCCATCAAGTTTGACTGTGAGCTGAAGAAGTCTTTAATGAGATCAAATTCATGGTGTTTGTGAGAATTTTAGATGTCTAGGTAAATTTCACTCAAGCTCACTTTTTTTATATCCTGTCTAAATTGGAAGGGAAGATCTAGTGTTTGTTGAAGAAGGTTATAGATGACATCGGATTCAATTGGCTCGATTGTTCAGCTATCACTTAGATTCATCTAGATCTTTTTTTTTTTGTGGATAATTGTCGATGTTCTTCATCTGAGAATGTCGATTAGGATAGTGATAGGTAAATTACTTTCCTTTTCTAGTCTTTTCATTATTTGGACTTGGCTCACTCCGGGGCCCAAGTCATAAATAACTCTTATTTCTAATAAATGGGCATTGGCCCAATTTGATTTAAAAAAAAGAAGAAGAATTTCATCATATTGAGTATAATTACATATTAAAAAAGCTATAAAAATATATGTAAACAACGTTGATAAGTAATAAAATTACCACTTATCAATTGTCTTGTATCCTTGTTCTATATTTTCTGATGACTTGTTGAATTCAATTACATAATTGTATTTTATTCGTGTTCTTATAGCACGTGATCTTATATAAAAAGGAATATTATGCACTCTTTGATTGTCTGAATGTATGAGTGATCATTCAACTTATAGTAATTAATGCAAGGTCATTTATTTTATTTTATTTTTCAAAAGTTATTTAGCTTTATCTAATGAACCTCTATACTCATTTTAGTTGAAAACAAAATTTTAATACATATTTAACGTCATGATAAATATATATTTTTCTAAAAATATTTTAAAAATTTAAAATCAATATGCGACGGATGTTATTGTACAAAACTTAGTGCTCTTTCAGGTTCACTTTGGTTATTGAGCTTATTAAAAATAATTGATCTAAAATAATTGTCATTTTAAAAAATTACGATATAATTAATGAAAAAATTACATAGCATAGTGTGATGATTCGCTATGTCATCACGCCACATAGGCCCCACATGGGACAAAGTTATTCATGTGGAAGGCTTGCATAAGAAAGACTAGCATATATGTGGAGGATTCTAGAGAAGGGGCCTAAGTGTAAATATGTAGGGGTTTGTGTAACAATTATTATTTACACTTTATTCCCTAGATGAGTAGTATAACTAGAGGGACACTCATTTGTAAAATTATCAAGCAAATCTTTCAAGTTGTCTCTAATTAATATAAAGCTTCCTAACTATTCTCTTGTGTTCATTCTTCCATCTCTTAATGATACCTAGTGTCGTTAAGCATACTTGACATACCAAGATCATGAGGAAGTGGTACAGGAACGTGAGGAAGTTGTCCTGCTGCACGTGTGCTTAGTTAAAAACTAAGGATGTGATAATAAACCTTCTAATTATGAACTAAATTTTATCTATTTGTGATGTTTTATCATAATTAATTAAGTACTAAATTCACATGAACGGTAAGTTGTGATGATACGTTAATCCTCCTTGATAATTACGATACATTGGATCCTCTTGATATTTCTTGAATCAATCATCAAGAATAATGTGTAGACGGTAATGATTTTATGTTTATGTGGTTGTATTATCATCGATTGGGTGACATTTGTTTTCAAAAAGTGCTGAGAGAACTTTAATATTTCAAAGTAAGTTTTCACATCAAACACTACAGGCGTTTTCTAATTATTGTAAACGTTAATATTCTTTTTATTTTTGTGATGTGTGTCAGAACAAATTTTATGATTTTTGATTAATAGACACCACCTACCACCCCATGGCCCATGATACAACCCAGCCATAGTAAGGATCCAAAATTTATAATACATTGATACTCTTTTAATACATGAATAATTTTTATACAATATTTAAAAATCTATCCATCAAACATTATATAAATTAATATATGAATAATTTTTATTCTTTATACTTATCAAATAACTAGTCAAGTGTACGTATTTTGCACGTGTATATAACAATAATAATAAGTGTATACAAAAAATAAATTACTATCATTTATATCGAACAATATAATTGATCCACCTCCAAAAATTTCATAATTATGAATCAGATCCATTTAAAGTCACTTAAGACTAATTTCTTGATAGAGAAAACTTAGCCTTCAAAAGATCCCTCATTTCTCCGTTTCTATACCACCCTTGTCAAGGCAAGTAAACTCACATTCCATGTCAAGTGTCTTGTTATCCAAGACTAATAATTAAAAATTATGAAATAAATATATGAACAAAAAATTTAAAAAATAATACGTTGAACTATCAATTATTCAATATTATACTTTGAAAGGAAAAACATATTTTAGAGTCTTGACAACAACACAAAAAACATAAATTGGGCAATGCAAATTATCCCTAGCGTCCATATCTAAGAATCTGATGGAAAAAAATGAAATAGGTTATACATTTAGTTTGCTAACTCATGGAATCTCTATTCCCCATTTTGTTTTATCTTCTAGCCAACTAATGACTTTGGTTGATACTTGTTTGACACTATGATTTGTTTATTATCATTGACAAATTACAAGTTTTACTTTGTTTTTCCCTCGATAGTTTTTTTATGTAAGCATGATTCTGATAAAAGAGTATTAACTTGAGTTACGCCTTAATAAGAAATATAACTAACATGAATAAGAAATAAAATTTAAAACAAAAAAAGCATACCTTAAATTCACTCGTAATCGGCATGAAGTCTCGTTCACACGTTTTACACATATCTTTCTTCATCTCCACAAACATATTAAAGAATCAATCAATAATAATTTATTAACGGAGAAAATAATTTAAGATTATAAAAAAAAAACATATCTTAAAAGTTAAAGAAAATTCAATTTTGTAAAGTCTAATTTAAACAACAACAAAAGAATATAAATTTATTTTGAAGGTAAATTTAAACAACAACAACAAAACAAAGGCACCAAACATAAGCTTAATACCCCCATAGAAAAAAGTTCATATTTGCCAAAAAAAAAAAAAAACGTGAAAAGGTAAAAAAAAAAAAATGGATTCAGGGGTTGGAATGTATATGTCAAGCATATATATTTAATTAAAATAAAATGTAATTCTTTTCATATATTTTAGGACTATTAATTTCTTTTCATATATTTTATGATTCATATATATTTTAGAATTCGTGTATTTTAAGTAGTTTAAGATTCTTAATTTCTTTCCATATATTTATTTTATCAGGATTCTTTTCATCTATTTTAGGGGTCCTTAGGTTAAAAGACGATTTTGTCTATTACAGAGCATTTTAATGAAGGGTAAAAAGTTCAAAGAGTTTTCACACTTTCGTGCATTGCACGAATATCACTTGGTAGTTATATAATACACAATATCCCTTGGTCCTAGCATAAATAGCACACAAAAAAGTTGGAGAGACTTTTACAATGACAATTTTAAATTTAAATATATTTAAATAATAATAATAATAATAACAATAATAATAATAATAATAATAATAATAATGATAATAATAATAAAACTAATAAAAATAATTTAAAAAAATCAAAACTTCGATCGATTTTGATCTTAGTAATTACCAATCGTGTTTTCTTTAGTATCTACATCAATGTCCCCAACTCTTCATCTATTGCATAATCTGCTAAAACTCACAAATTATTAATAATAATTCAATAACCAAAAACAATAACATATGCTGCATGGAAATATATATCTCTAAAAACTAAAAAGGAAAAGTATACACACTACAAATCAAAATCAAATCACTTTAGGAAAATAGCTATAAAAAAATAATATAATAAAAGGACTCAACAGACAACAAATGTATTAAGCATGGTACCCATTATATAGCAAAAAATTCATGCTAATTGTTCTAATTCATGTGGAATACGTACATGGAGAATTCCTTAGCTACTGCAACTTTTATTTTTGAGGATAATTCCTTTCCTATTACTATTTGGTGTGTTTTATGTGTGTTTTTTAATCGTATCCTTTTCTTATGTTTTTTTTTGTTTTGTTTGTGAAAAACTAATATAAATAATTAAGGACATAAATAAGTCATATGTTTATATGTAGTAAAAGATAATTAAATTGATTTGTAGAATTCTTTTCTATATATATAGTAAAATTCTAATTGATCTAGAAGTGTTAAATATTATGATTTCTTACCTAATCAAATAAGAACTTTAGTTAATTTCAACATCTTAATTTATGGAAAGTTATTAAATGACCATAATTGAAGAATAATGGTAAAAAGACGATTTTGTCTATTGCGGAGTGTTTTAATAAAGGGTAAATAGTTCAAATCATTTTTCTAAGGGTCTTACGCCTTAATAAGAAATATAACTAACATGAATAAAAAATAAAATTTAAAACAGAAAAAGCATAGTTTAAATTCACTCGTACTCGGCATGAAGTCTCCTTCACACGTTTTACACATATCTTTCTTCATCTGCACAAACATATTAAAGAATCAATCAATAATAATTTATTAACGGAGGAAATAATTTAAGATTATGAAAAAAACAACATATCTTAAAAGTTAAAGGAAATTCAATTTTGTAAAGTCTAATTTAAACCAACAACAAAAGAATATAAATTTATTTTGAAGGTAAATTTAAACAATAACAACAACAAAAAAAGGCATCAAACATAAGCTTAATACCCCTATAAAAAAAGAAGCTCAGATTTGCCAAAAAAAAAAAGAGACGTGAGAAGGCAAAAAAAAATAATTGGATCCAGGGGTTGGAATGTATATGTCAAGCATATATATTTAATTAAAATAAAATGTAATTCTTTTCATATATTTTAGAACTATTAATTTCTTTTCATATATTTTAGGATTTATATATATTTTAGAATTCATATATTTTAAGTAGTTTAGGATTCTTAATTTCTTTCCATATATTTTTTTTATCAGGGTTCTTTTCATATATTTTAGGGGTCCTTAGGTTAAAAAATGATTTTGTCTATTACAAAGCATTTTAATGAAGGATAAAAAATTCGAATCACTTTTTTAAGAGTCTTCACACTTTCGTGCATTGCACGAATATCACTTGGTGGTTATATAATACACAATATCCCTTGGTCCTAGCATGAATAGCACGCAAAAAAGTTGGAGAGACTTTTACAATGACAATTTTAAATTTAAATAATAATAATAATAATAATAATAATAATAATAATAATAAAAATAATTTAAAAAAATCAAAACTTCGATCATTTTGATCTTAGTAATTACCAATCGTGTTTTCTTTAGTATCTACATCAATGTCCCCAACTCTTCATCTATTGCATAATCTGCTAAAACTCACAAATTATTAATAATAATTCAATAACCAAAAACAATAACATATGCTGCATGGAAATATATATCTCTAAAAACTAAAAAGGAAAAGTATACACACTACAAATCAAAACCAAATCACTTTAAGAAAATAGCTATAAAAAAATAATATAATAAAAGGACTCAACAAACAACAAATGTATTAAGCATGGTACCCATTATATAGCAAAAAATTCATGCTAAGTGTTCTAATTCATGTGGAATACGTACATGGAGAATTCCTAAGCTACTGCAACTTTTATTTTTGAGGATAATTCCTTTCCTATTACTATTTGGTGTGTTTTATGTGTTTTTTTTAATCGTATCCTTTTCTTATGTTTTTTTTTTTTGTGAAAAACTAATATAAATAATTAAGGACATAAATAAGATATATGTTTATATGTAGTAAAAGATAATTAAATTGATTTGTAGAATGCTTTTCTATATATATAGTAAAATTCTAATTGATCTAGAAGTGCTAAATATTATGATTTCTTACCTAATCAAATAAGGACTTTAGTTAATTTCAATATCTTAATTTATGGAAAGTTATTAAAAGACCATAATAGTAAAAAAGATGATTTTATCTATTGCGGAGTGTTTTAATAAAGAGTAAAAAGTTCAAATCACTTTTCTAAGTCTTCACACTTTTAATATATTATAGATTATAAATATAGATATAAATTATAGATGTATAAAATTAATACATGAATAACTAAATTATTCATGTATTAGGTTACTCCTTATACGGTAACCAAACTGATCCTAAATGTGAAAGATGTTACCTATGAATCACAATAGTCGTCCGGCAGCAAGCATCACATATTATTCCTTTACTACTATCTAATAAGCGGCTACAAGTAAACCAACTGTCCGTCGACATGTTTCGTCTACTCGAGGGTAATTTTAGAAATATTTTCCTTTTAATTTATTATATTTAAAGATTGTGTAAAAAAAATTATAAATCACAATAATTAATAATTTAAAATATTTAAAAATATATAAAAGATTTGGCTGAACCATATAAATTGCGACAAAGAGAGTAATATATATTATGTGAAAAATTACATAAAGGTTTTTTTATAAATCTTAATGATTCACAACTTAAATATCCAAAAACCTTATAAAAAAATTGATTGATTCTCGAAATTTCATATGCACCACATAAATTGACAAAGGGAGTAGCATATGTTATGTAACAATTACGTAAAAAAATATTATAAATTACAATAATAAACAACTTAAGTATTTAAAAACCTTAGAATTAGTGACTCTCCAAATTCTATATGTATCGCATAAATCGAGAACAAAAGGGAGTACCATATATTATGTGAAAATTATATAAAGAAGTACTATAAATCACAATACATCTTAAATATCTAAAAATCTTATAAACAATTTAGTTTACTCGTGAAATTCTATCTGTACCACATAAATTAGGACAAAAGGAGAAATATATATTATGTAAAAATTATGTAAAAGCACTATAAATAACAACTTAACATATATATATATATATATATATATATATATATATATATATATATATGTATATATATATATTAACACATAAAACAATTGGTTGATACTTGAAATTTTATCAATACCAAATAAAATGAAAAAAAGAAGTGACATATATTATGTAAAAATTAAGTAAAAAAATTATAAATCATAATAATTAAAAATACTTGTTAAAAAACACATAAAAGATTTTGTTGACCCAAAATTTTATCAACATTTCATAAAGTAAATTGGCACACCAAAAGTAGCATATATTAGACTCTGCGTCTAATATTCTCTTATATTATAAGAGGCAGTTAAGCAGCTCAAGCAGGTACGAGGTCAACATGTCTGCTTGTATTGCCTGCTTCAGCTGCTTTAATCATAATTCTACTGTATTATTCTTAATTAATTATTATAAGTAGTTTACGTATTAGAAAATTAATAATATTTAATAAAAATAAGTAAAATAGACATTTATGACATGTCTGCTTCAACTACTTCAATCGAAATTTTACTACATCACCCCTAATTAATTATTATAAGTCATATAAGTATTAAAAATTAATAATATTTAGTAAAAAAATATAAATATATAAATGATAAATTAACTCTTGATGTTTTAAATTAACTTGACGTCTTATATGAGACCCACTTAAATTTTTTTTGCAAGTATTTTATATAGTAGGTACGAGGTTGACATGTCTGCTTGTATTGCCTGCTTCAACTGCTTCAATCGTGATTCTACTATATTATCCTTAATTAATTATTATAAGTAATTTGCGTTTTAGAAAATTAATAATATTTAATAAAAATAAGTAAAATAGACATTTATGACATGTCTGCTTCAACTACTTTAATTGTAATTTTAATACATCACCCCTAATTAATTATTATAAGTCATATAAGTATTAAAAAATTAATAATATTTAGTTAAAAAAATAAAAAATATATAAAATAATAAATTAACTCTTGATGTTTTAAATTAACTTGACGTCTTATATGAGGCCCACTTAAATTTTTTTGCAAGTATTTTTTATAGTAATTTTGATATATCACTTCTAATTACTTATTATAAGTTAGTTAAGACATGTTTGCTTTGTTGCTTCCATCGTGATTTTACTATATCAGCTCTAATTAATTATTATGGTTATCTAAGCCTTAAAAGATTAATAATACTTCTTAAAAAAGTAAAATGGACACAAAATGATATGTCAACATACAAAATTTGGTTGTCTATCAAAATTATATTAGTGTCGCATAAATTGGAATGAGACCGAGGAAGACATAAAGTGAGTTTCACTGCTGAAACTGGAAACAGGTCAGCATGTCTACTTGTGCTTCATGCTTTAGCTGCTTTAATCGCGATTTTACTCTATCACCCATAATTAATTTTTATAAGTCATTTACTATTATAAATGTATTTACATTATAGCGAATATCTATCAAGAATATAAATAAGATCAATCAAGATCTAGTTGATATCTATCAGGATTTGGAGTATCTATCTTTTAGTCAGAAATTAGGAGTAAATTTCTCCTATAAATAGAAGTGCTTTCTTCATTGTAAATTACTCCTCAAGAGAAATAAGAATTACTCTTTATCCTCTCTCTATTCTTGTTCTTCTTTGTTTTATATTTTATAACACGTTATCAACACAAGTCTCTAAATTTATTCGAAGGAGGTAATTATGGTTCATGATTAACTTGCAAAAGACATCATTGTGGCCTTATTATATTGAAATTTGGTGGTGAGATTTTATGGATATAATAATCGTCTGAAAGGTGAGGCATGCACATGCCACTGTTGCTTGTTTTACAATTAAGTTTCAGTTTATTTTCTTGTGATGTTTTAAAGATGGACTTATGTGATATATAAGATTAATAATAAGATGGTGAATTTAGTTTCATCGCACAAGGGTAAGACATCGGGTTAGAGTCTCGATGCACTATGATGATAAAATATTGGGTTCAAGTCCCATCGATTTATGACCTAAGACGTTTTTATATGGATAAGACATTGAGTTTGAATCTCAATGCATCACGTTGATTATATAATGATGGCTAAGGTAAACCAATATGTTTTTGGTGAAATATATAAAATTTATCTCGTTGAATATGCTCCATTCCCTGAAGTGAATGTGGTAACAATACATTATATGTATGCCTCGATTTTCTCCTGAAGTAGCAATATCATGAAAGAGGTTATAAGCTATCAAAATTTGATAGACTTGGGGTACGATTATATTCCATTCCCAGAGAATGAGAATTTCCATTGTTTCAATACAAACGTGCACTTGATTGTGATGGTATCACAGCTCACCTCCGAATGAGCCAGAATAACTGGAAAGAGTTATTTTGAAATCTACTTCTGAAATAGTAAATTCAAAATTTATTCATGTAATAGTAAATATGAAATTTACTAAAGCAAAAAGACACATGTCATGGTAAACTTGGAGTTTACTAGTATAAAAGTTCATAAACTGACATGAACGATTGCGACATCTCAAAGATGTGCATATTGAGTATTAAGCATGTATTGAAGAATTAAAAAATTCTTTAGTTTTAATATTGCTTGTTCTCATGATAAGTTGGTTGGGCCAGCTAATTTTGGGATTAGATCCCTTAAAATCTGAAAAGTATAAAAGGTGAATAAGGGTCCGTTCACTTATCATGTGATTTATTAAAATGATACATCAATAAGATGATCACATGTATATTTATTGTCAATTTGTAGTTTGACATTCATAAAGTTGGTTTCTTAATAAAATTGAGTTAAGAACATAATTTTCAGATTGTGGAATCAAGATAATTCATCTTGATGACGATGGTTTGGCATTGAATGCCTTCGATAAATAGCTAAGCCATTGCTAATGAGCACAAAGCTTCATGTGTTGGTATGAAATATGATATGTTGCATACAATAGCACTTGTATACATTAGACCAATAAATTATGATTATTTATTCGTCTCAATTGGTTCAAGGTCAGGAACCAACTATTCCATCTAATAGTTTTGATGTGTGGTATACGATTAATGAATATACCATTATGCATAAAGATGGATTCCTCAAAGAAGATGGAGGATGTATGTTAGTTTTTCTTACATATGAGGGAGATTATAAGCAACTAAGAAATATGTAAGAAATATGTGAGGAATTGTCATCAGATCCTCATTCAAAAGATAATTTAAGTCAAATGCTGAAAGCTTTTCAAATTAAGCTGCAAGTGCTCCTATTTTATGTCCCTAAAGGACAAAATCTATGCATGCATGAAGCGTGGTAGACCAATCGGTTCCAAATGAAATAATCTTTAAAAAGGATAAGGAGCAAATAATCATAATAAGAAGACAATGTGCTCTTGAAGAGCGTATGATATAACACTTCACGAAACCTTATGAGAGGTTCAGGTACCTGGAAATAATGAAGTTATGAGATCTCAAAATATGATGTCGCATTGTGAACCGATACAAAATGAGAAACCTTCGATGAAATCTTTGATACAATATTGGCACAATATTGTAAAAGATTACGAGGATCTGAATTCTACATTAATTTAAACATGTTGACGTAGAAAAATTTATCAAGTGACATGAAAGGATGCATCTTGATAAGAATAACACTTATTTGATTTACAGTCCAGACACTTGAAGATCTCACACATATTGATATTGTCACTTGACAAAAATCTATATGAAATCCCTAAAGAATTTCAAATTCTTGAAGCATATAAAGTTTATGGGAAACTTGTTTATTATCTTTAGGGATAAACTGATGGTTTGAATATTATTGAAACTTTGGAGAGTTTTCAAAAGTAATAGATTATTTTCTAAAATGAGAAATATGAAGTATCATATCTTAGTGCAATTGGTGCATAACACTAATGTATCTTGCAAATGCTACAAGGCTTGATATAATTAGGGGTGTACAGACCAAACCGTCAAGTCAAACCCAATCGAAGAACCAAACCAAACCGAGAAAAAAAGACTTATGGTTTGATTTGGTTGGTTTGGCGTTTGAAAATAAAACCGACCATTCTTGTTTTGGTTTGGTGTTAACCAAAAAAAAGTCAAACCGAACCCAAATCAAACCGACATAATATATATATATATATGTGTGTGTGTGTGTGTGTGTGTGTATATATATGTGTGTGTGAGTCGCACGTACCTCGCACGTGTAACGTTTGATTATTTAAAATTAAATAATTTTATCTATTGTGGAGATTTTTAATAAAGTGTAAAAGTTCAAATCACTTTTCAAAAATCTTTCACACTTTAATGTAATAATGTAAATACAAACATATAGACATATATGTTTTTCAATTCCAAGTGGTTGATGGTATCACTTTTACATTTGAATACCTCTTTCCCTTGTTGCCACAGGATAAGAGAGACGCATCAATTTAAACCATATTAGTATTATGATTATTTTATATATATATATAAAATCGTTCCTTATTTTTAAAGTCAAATCTTTACAAATTTATTGATTTAATTTTTTCTTATTCTAATAGTTTTATATTTATTTTTAGATTTTTCAAATCTTCTTAAAATCAAATTTAGTTGATTTAAAATTCTTAAACTAATAAAAAATGTATCAGTTGTATGACTTCAAATAAGGAAAGAGTTACCATAAATATATTTAATTAATTTTTATTTCTTAAATAAAAAAAAGATATAGAAATTCTGATGTCTTCTAATAAGAATTTTTTTTTACCATAAATACATTGAATTAATTTTCAACTCCTAAATATTAGGACGAAATAGTGAAGAAGATGATTTTGTTTAAATATTAGGAAAAAATAGTGAAAAGGACGATTTTGTTTAAAGCAAGAATTTCAATGAAGGGCAAAAAGTTCAATTCACTTTTCTAAGGATATTCCCACTTTTAATATATTATATATATATATATATATGCATGTATATAATTTAACTTTTTATATATAAAATATTAATTATAATATACTTTTTAAATAGTTTTCAATTAGTCTTATTAATTTTCAATATTTAGAAAGTAGATGTATCTATCTATCTGTCTGTCTGTCTGTCTGTCTGTCTGTCTGTCTGTCTGTCTGTCTGTCTGTCTGTCTGTCTGTCTGTCTGTCTGTCTGTCTGTCTGTCTGTCTGTCTGTCTGTCTGTCTATCTGTCTATCTATCTATCTATCTATCTATCTATCTGTCTATCTGTCTATCTGTCTATCTGTCTATCTATCTATCTATCTATCTATCTATCTA